>OY728166.1:1273396854-1275796854 GCA_963277665.1 Viscum album | reverse complement strand
CTAGTTGGTTGAGTTCTTCGTTCACATGATGGGTTGAATCATGTAACTTTTGAATCTGCAAATTTTACATATATAGTTTAATGGATAAAGGATTATGGAAATACAACTAAGTTTCACAATAAAAAAATTAAATAAATTATACATACATGAGTCTTGAACCACTTATGAAATGTGTTGAAATGATGTTTTTGGATTTGATAGTTAGTTGCATGAAGCCTTTCACATTTCAACTCACCGATATACATCCTAAATAACAACATAATATAAGGTAAGCAATAAAATAAATATAGAAACAAAATACACAAAAAATATAAATCTTATTGTATCAATGGAATATCTAATGGAGTGTTGAACAACACATATCGATGAGATTGAACCACTCATCGTTCGGAATATCAAACATTATTCCTTCTCAAATTAGACCCTCGTCATTCTGGGTGGGTTTATATATCTTTGTTTCGACCTCATCAATATATGAAGCACAAAAATTAGTACACTCATCCATTAAATATCGATTCGAAATTGAGGCTTCCGGACGAGATTTGTTGTGCAAATACCATTTCTATTTATTTAAGTATCGCTCTATTGGATACATCCACCGGAATTTCATGGGACTACCAGAAATGAGATCACCAGTTTAATGCACGGTCAAGTGAACCATGACATCAGAAAAATACGGTGGAAACAGTTTTTTCTAGGTGACATAGTTCAAGTACAATCTTATCCTACAACTTTTTCAAATCACTCATGCGATGATTCCTAGAATAGAGCTGTCGTAGAAAATTAGAAACACCAATCAACAGATCAACAACCTGGGAAGGTAAGCAATCACGAATTGCAATAGGAATTAACTGTTGAAATATAATATGATTATCGTGACTTTTCAACCCCTATAATATCATGCTCATCACATTCACATGCTTTAAAATATTAGATTAATACCCATGTGACACCTTAACAGTCTTCAAAATTGATAGAAATGTATGTTTCCCTTTTTACTCATTGTGTACTGTGTAGAAGGCATGTATCCCCGATTACCTTCACCCAGCTGTAAATTTAATGGTTTTCAAAATCCCATTTCTTTCAAATCACATCGATCATCAGTCATTTGATTTTCCATTGATGCCTAAAATGGTGCACATTATATTACCACATACATTTTTTTCAATGTGCATCACATCCAAATTTTGTCTTAAAATATTATATTTACAATATGCCAATTCAAAGAAATTCTTTGTTTCTTCCAATTATGACTACACTGTATATTTTCTGCTGGAATAGAAGGAAATGCATGAAACATTATGTCTAGAAAATCATACATTTTATGGATGTTTTCTTGATGAATTTGTGCAAAAATTTGATCCCCAGACAGTTTTTTGGTGATGGGTCATACTCTCTATTCCCATCAAACGATACATGGTCTTTTCTGAACCTGTGAAATTGAGGATGAAAGCATATGTGAACAAGTTATGCCCACTTTCTACATTGCTTAAGCCACATATATTTCTTACTCTTTTTACAACAAGGGCAAGAAAATTCTACTTTTTTTCTCCAACCTAATATGTTAGCATACGTAGGGAAATCATTAATTTCCATAACAAAGCAGCCCAAATTCTAAACATTTCATTAGATGATGAGTCAAAAGTCATTACACCATCATCCCAAAATTAGTGGAGCTCATCAATCAAAGGTTGAATATAAACATCGATTTTATTGCGAGGTCCTCTCAGTCCATTAATTAGAATTAACAGTAACAAAAAAGGTTACTTCATATATACCCATGGGGAAATGTTGTATAGAACCAACACCACTGGCCATGTACTATGTGACGCACCAACCATAGACCTAAATGGGTTAAATCCATCTCCGGCCAAACCTAGTCGAATATTACGATCATGTTGGGAAAATTCTGGGAGTCTTTGATCAAACTCATTCCATGACAAAGATTTTGTTGGGTGACTTAATTTATCAACCTCTTTCATTCTCTCTAAATTCCAATTCATCAATTTAGCAATTTCAGTTGACAAGACAGATCTCTTCAGTCATGGTTTCAGTGGGAAATAACTCATCTGTTTAGCAACAAATTCTTTCCCTTGATTCAATACTTTCCCAAAAAGAATCTCACTGCCTTGATTAATATCATTGGTCTTCCACCTGGATGTATATAAAAGAGAACAAATATTTAATTACACATTCTCTTTTCTGATCAACATACAATTATTGCGACATGCATCAATTGTGTCATATGTAAATCTAAGATCATCAGTAAACATGCGAACTTGATAGAATGAATCTGGAATCTTCACTTCAGCAGGGAGTACCTTCTTCAAAAATACTAACAATGTTTTGAATGAGGTGTATGACCACAGGTTAAAGGCCTTTAGGTGTAACATTTTAAATGATGAATGACAGTTTACTAAATTTAGAGTATCCTAGATATAATTCAGTATGCACATCATCATGAATTTCAATGAATTTCAAAGATTCTCCATCTACAGAAGAATAAGGATTACTCGATCCAACATTGTTATTTATGAAATTACTACCTTTAGGTTGAAATTGATGCATCATATAATTGATAATTATGTTCATCAGATCAACTGTTCTGGAATCAACATTCATTTGAATACTTTATGGGTGATTATATGAAACAGAATCTTCTCCATGACGTGTCTATGTCTTATAGTTTTCCAAAAAACCATTCAAAAACAAATGTTCTCTAACATTATCTCATTTGAAGATATATCTATTTTCACATTTAATAAAAGGAAAACTAATCATATCGCATGGAAATATGTTGGTGAAATCCATAAATTGCTTAATCACCTCATAATATTCATCCAGAAACCTATCTTTCATATCAATCTAGCTATTATCTATATCTATATTTAATAGAAATCAAAAGTGAAATATCTTATTTAAATTCTAAAAAAACACATATCATTAAAATTTAAAAATCAATGACTTCAAATCTAATTTAAAGGATAAAAAAATTACCTATAGTGGACTCGAACGTGGGTAATGGGGTGTGACTTGATTGCGGATCCATGACAGCGTAGTGACTTGACAACAGGGGTTCGACGGAAAGACTCGAAAGGGGTGGAACCATTGGACGAAGCATGGGAGGGTTATAAATGGTGGGGTACGACAGACCGGGAGGGTCCAACTGAGGCAGGACTTGAGGTCTTGCTGGAGGGATGTAGCGGGGCTAGGAGGGGACGATAATGGCGGGACTGTCTGAATGTCCAGCATGAAGGTAGGGGTGGGGGTTGCCGGGTCTCACAGGTGTTGGGGTCACGGGGGGCACAACGCGGAGTCAAGGCGGTGGGGTTGCCAGGGTTGCGGGTGGTGCAACGCGGAGGCAAGGGGTGGGGGTCACCGAAGGTCGGGGATGCTGAGGGTTGGGGTCGGGGTCGCTGGGGGATGGGGTCACATAGGGTCGGGGTCGCCCGGGGTCGGTGTTGTCAGGGGTCGGGGTCACCGGGGGTCGGGGTCACTGGGGGTCAGGGTCGCGGTGTCAGGGAAAGGAAAATTAGGTGTGGGGTGTAGAAAAATGCAGCGACCCCCATTGGGCAGCCACTGTTGACTGTATTAGAGGCCGCCAAATGGCGTAATATATACGTCAACCACCTCAAAGGCAAAAAATTCTAGTAGTGTGAATAACATAACTTGTGTATCAAACAAAGAAAATTGATAAAAAACTTCTTTCTAATATGGTTACTTTTGAACCATAAACCCCATGAAAGAGAAATCCTTAAATGGATATTTAAATTATAATAAATACTAGTATAATAATCATTAAGTATATTCATGTTATTTTTATACACCACATAGAATAAAGAGGTGGTTAATATACCATGTGTCTCATAAAAGTGAAAAGTGAGATAGAAATCCCTTACCTTAAGTCTTGAATTTCTTCATACACATTTGGACCTATTGAATAATAAATACAATTTTATTATACTTATAATATATAAAAACATTCATATATATATATATTATTTCCTTATGACCTTTTATTACCCATTTATTAACAATTCCATGTTAATGTTTTCTTTCAGTTTATAACCTCTTTCCTTTCGTATAAGTTTTGATTTTTTGTTGTTATCATACATTGATAATTATTTAAACATTTATAGAATGATAAAAATGATATTAATATAACATATATATATTGTATGTGTTTTTATAATTATATATGAAATATCAAAATAGGAAATGAAATACACTATTCATGGAGACAGTAGGTCATACATATGCTTGGACGCTGTTTCCATTTTCTTATCATATTGAATGAAAGAAAATTAATATATATATATATATATTATCATGATAGTGGATTTTTTCTTTTTAGAAATATATAGAATATGCATACTAAACTCATACATAATAAATTCCATGTAAAGCGTGAACCAATCACATCGCTTCGTGGGGTGGTAGTCTCCCGTACACATGAACAACGTAAACATATTCCCATAAATAGAATGAAAGAAGTTATGTGTTATATACTATAAATATAATCATTATAAATCATATATATAATATATATAATATATTAAAAAAATGTATATAATTATACATAACCTTGAGAGTTGGTAATGAAAAAGAAAATAATATCGGTTTGAGAGGTTTCAGTCCACCACACACACGAATGATAATTTCGTAACCCATTTTATAGAATTTTGTGTGGTATTATATCATATACATAACATAATAACATCTCATTATATGTAATATAATTAGTTTATTATATAAAAATAAAAAAAATTGAAGGGGTTTTAGAAACAAATAAAACAAAAAATGCTCGTTGATTGACATTACCTCTTCTTCAGGTATCTGTTTTTAGTTTGAAAAAAAGGAATTACATGGTAAGATATTATGAAAAATTTAATTCTTCGTGGATGATAGGATGTATTTTGAAAGGTTATTTTGGAATTATATGGCCAAACAAATTTGTTTTGAAGGTGTAGAGAGATAGAGAGAGGGTGGTTTTTGTTAAGGAAGGTGAGTGCCACTCTTATAATTTGTTTTTTGATGGTGTGAATTATTAACCATTTTTTCCATGTAACTTGGCACCAATAATTCAAATACACTAGATAATATATTGTATAAGGTTAAAATATATCCAAATAATTGGTTTTGTAATAGTTTCTAGATCATTTTCCCCATAATTGTAATGTTTAGTCCCTTGGAAATCATTTTTGTCTCTTAATCACCATGATTAATTTTAACTTTTGTTAATAATATTATAGTAAAATAATAAGTTGAACATAATATATATGATAAATTGTTATAATATAAAATATGGTATCTATTTTTATAAATTAGATTCACATAATAGTCTAATATTATTTTAAATTTAATCTCATAGACCTCTCGAGAAAGTGGGGATTTAAAGCAAAAATGTTCAAAAATATAGAAAGTTTTTAATATCTAATATGTATATAATTGATTACAATTAAATAAATTAGATTATTATATTTATAATATATATAATTATACATTAAATTCAACTAAAAATATATTTTACCTCTATAAATAATTCAAACAAAAAATAGTTTGTAATTAATATTCAATATTATTCATTATTCCTAAAAAATGAATCTTTTATAAAAAACAAGTGAAACTTTGTGTTCAATGTAATGAAAACTAAAATCAATTATTCATGTATCAAAAAATATCATAATGATTAAATTAATTTAATCAAATAATTAACAAATTCACTTTGTGTTAAACAAATCATGAAAAAGTGTATCAGATAAGGTTTTCCCTTTTCATTGGGTCTTGTTATTTTGGACAATTATGTAAAGATATAAGTTAGGAATGTCACAGCCTAGGGTTTAGGTTTCAAGTAATGTGTATATAAAAAGACATCCTAATGGGCCTTAGGTCACCATCAGATGTTGGGAATTTGGTATCACTCTTCCAAAGTGTGTAATGTACAGGTTATAGACTTTGTATGGGCATTATGGTTGGGTGGAGTAGTGTGAGTTGGTACGCTTAAATTGTGATCTATGTTAATCCTTTATTGTGTAATTTACTTGATTAACAGTGGTTTTATGTATTAATTATTTCAATTTTTATTTTCATTGGCTTTTTTAGTACCATGATTCTTAGGAGACCTCTTATATAACCACACGAGGAGGATGGAGATAGTTCTATGTTGTCTAAACCACTAGATGATTAGAGTATTATTGTAATACACTAGAAATTCTAAAACAGTAACTTGAATTCATAGCGTGTATGAAACATGACGCAAATCATTTAAGGGAATATAAAATCTCATGAATTTTTTATATATTTACTATTTTTAATTAATTGAATATTTTTATAGCGTTTAATTCAAATGAAACTGATGTAGCATACTATTCACGCATCACTGGGTTTCTTCAATGGCTTGTGATACACGTACGACAGAGTTTTTCTAAAAAAAATATATTTTCAAAATATTATTATTTAATAGGATATAAACAATCCATTATGAAAATAATTAACAAAAAAATGAAAATATATTTTTTACAGAACTAATTCCTTAGTTCAAAATTAATTTTAAATGAATATAAGAACCAATTTAATATGAAATGACTGGTTTTATAAAAATCCATTCTTATTACCAAAAATTTGTTTTACCCTAATAAATTAAATTACATACAAATAGTGAGTTATATTAATTTACTATATATATTATATATTCATCCAATACATTTGATATTCTTAATAAGAAAAAACACAATTTTATTCATAAAATACCATATTTTTATTAAGGTATTTTTACCATCTTTTAATGGAAAACAAAATTTAAATCCAATTTTTCAAAAAATTATAGATTATTTATTTAAAGAAACATTATATTTGTAATATAATCATAAAAATTATTTTATGTTATTTTTTTGTACTTTTTCGGGAAGATTGAATTTTTAATGAATAGTAAAAAATATCAAATTTTATTTCCAATATTCATGATCATATAATTTATTTATATAGTTAAATTATATTCTCATTTTGTTTTAAAGTTTAATTATATAATATTTTGATCAATTAATCCAATTTAGTTAATTTGAATTAATTTTATTTTCAATATTCCAATACAAATATTACACACTTTCAGACATTTTTACTTTAAAAACCCGTATTATCGCCCCGTCTTCCTGATTAATGTTAAATTCACTTCTTCCACCTCTTTGATTGAAATTTTGAAAAATGGATTCAATAATAATAATAATATATAATATATAATTTTTCAAAAACCAGCATAGTTTTTTTTCAAAAAATAATAATTAAAGTAATTGAAATTAATTACATCGACTAAGGTAAAATTAAGCTTAATAATAGAATAAACCTTAATTTTAATGACCCAAATAACATAAAAACATATCAAAGAGACATTTAATATCCATATAAAACCCAATACTCACTTATTTTTGAAACTAGTTCATTATGTTAGCCTATTTCATTGTAAACAATGTGTACGAAATTCCCTTGTCAAAATATTAGAAGAGTGCCACCCCTCCTCCAATATAAAAGGCCTCCACTTCTCCAAATTCGTCACAAAATTACAATCAATTATGTCTCGACCAAGATCTGAAAAAATAGATCCTAAAAATCACTGCCATAATAATAAAAGCCACCCCTTATTCAGAAAGAAATACATAGAATCCATTTGGATGAAACCAAAAGGAGTTACCAGATTAAGAGGAAACGTTATTCCTTAAGCTCTCTTGTTTTATTTCCATTCTCCATCTCCTAGACCCTTATTATTCCATGATTATATAAAAACACCAATATACTCAATATAATTGGATTTTTATGTTAATATTTCTACCTTATTGAACACTCACTTCAATTTAATGGGTAATGAACATACTATTTAAGTGTATGAAAAACTACCACCTCACAAAATGATGATTGTTCATTATTCCTTTTACACCTATCATGGTGAACGTTATCATGGAAGATATCATTATATATGTTATAAATGATATTTATAATTTCCTTATACTTATTAAATTCATTTATAACATGTTTCATTGCACTTTCAATTTGGTTTAAAAATGATAACATCATTTGTAGAAGTGTGGATGACTTCCCCTTAATGCGACGTGATTCATTCATTTGATCCATGGAATTTATAAGGGATAGTTTTAATTAAAAATATTTTAAATAGAATAAATATATATGATATTATTAAAATTATTAAATTTCTATAAATATAATATATATCAATTTATTTTTATCCTTTCACAGACATAATAAGTGGTAATGTCATTCGTGGTTGTGTTGAATACCACCTCCTCGACACAATGTGAATATGTTTACATCAAAAGAATAATGTATATATGTGTGTGTGTTTTTGTGTGTTTATATGATTAAATTATATGTTATTTATTATATAATTGTAATTATGAAAATATATAATACTTCATACCTTTTATTCATAACAATCATTGACAAATGAGAACGTTACTTATGTATACGTATGACCTACCATCATATTGGTTGTAACATTGATTCTTTTTTTAAAAAAAATTAATTATTGGTTTTAAATGTAAAATAAATGTATAAATATGATAATTTTATCATTATTATTATTCTTGTTATGTTATATAATGACCCCTCTGACAATAGTTGACCAACCAAAGTTGTTTTTGACAAATAAACCAAATTTGGTCAAAACAACTAATGTAAGAATAATTGTTTAGGTAGTTGATTACAACATAGTATTAAATTAAATAAAAATTTTCATAAACCTAGAAAAGTTTCTAAACAAATTAAACAATTAACATATGTTTTTAATTCATGAATTTAAATACACATGAGACAGATTAGATATAAGGTAACGGATTTCATCCCAATTTACATTCCATTGATACTTATATGATATTATGCACCTAACTTATTTTATACGGTGTAAGTACTGAAATTTTACTTGAAATATCATGAATATACTTACTATCATCATATTACATCTTTTATTTATTTTTAATCTTCAACGAGGCTTATGATTTAAAATGTCTCAATATAGTATAAGACACTTTGGAATATTTAAGGATTATTTTCCTAAAGTATATTTTTAATGATCATTAATTTATATTTCAATTTAAGGATATTATTTGACCATTAATCAATAAAACCTTTCATTTTACTCTCCTATGGTTATTCAATACCTTTTACAAGAATTATTACCATTATCTACTCTTTGGTACTTGAGATATTTTAGAAAATATATTTAAAGAAACCTGACTTAATTTCTCTCTCTAGTAGGAGAACCTATTTTCTTCTAAATACATTTTTTTATTAAAAAAATAAAAAAATTTAAAAAATATTTGGTAAAGCAATATTTACCCTTTTTAACAATTTTTTCCCATAGAATATTCTTGTCTCCTTCCAAACAAGGCATTTTCCTATCTTTTTAAAGTGAAAAAAGAATGTTTTTTACCTTGTATAGAATGTATGAATTTACCCATCACCATTCCTTAGATGTTCCATTTTCATGTTTAAATTATTACCTTTTAATGAAAATTTATTTAAAATTTATTTTCAAAGAGAATGTTTGTTTTAATTGGTTTTCAAAAAAATTATATTTTCATCAAAAATAATTTTAAAATATTTATGTATGATATTTTCATTCATCAATGACAATATTCCATTATTTTACTTCAATTTGGGTATGTTTTATAGATACCATCCTTAATATTCCCCTGGATGGTTTATGATTGAATGGACAAGGATATGATTCACATTCAGTATAATGATTCCTTTTAGTCCCCTTGAAATATTAAATTTTATATGATTATTAAACATTGAAATTCCACTAAATATACATATCCTTTTTCATGGATATGATTATTTCCTATAATATATACTATTTTTCATACGATCTTCACTTTGAAAATTATTTTATAATTTGGGTAAAAATTGATAAATCTATATCTCTTACTCCATACAAATATTTGATAAGGAACATTGTTAAATTGATTATATGATATATGAGGAATTTTTTGAACTAGTACTACATGTGTGTGGAGTATTTAACACCTAGATTCTTCAGTAGTCTCATGAGATGATTCATTTGACTAGCTTCCTTAGATGGATTTTTACCTGATATATTCTAAACCATCATGTGAACGGTCTGGATGGTAAATGTTCCATGTACCTAGGAAACATGGCATCCAATAATCAAGAATTTACCCTATTTAGTTTTATTTATTATACATACATGAGATTTTTCATATACATATCTATGGTGGAGACATTTTATTTTAAGTTCATTGATTAAATGGAATGAATTTTAGATTCATAAATTTCTATATTGATTTTTCTTATCTAGTTATCTGAATGGAATGTGATTATAGTTATTACATTGATATATTGATTTCCCACTTCCTTCTGAATTTTTGGATTTAATGGTATGTGTTCTTCAGTTATTCACTGTACCATAATTATTATTCTTATTAATTCATTATTTATTCCACCATATATTACCCTTAAAAATCATTTTATCTCATCCATATTACGTTTCCTTTCCCCATGAATCAAATATGTGTACTAGGAAAGATATGAATGGATACACTAGAATGAATAAAGTTATCATCAATGTTGTTGAGAAGAGATAAATTATGTTGTAATCATTGTATTGATTTGGAATAAAAGACTCATGTGTGTATCTAGTTTACTAATACTACTAAATTTATCGGTCCTTCCAAATTTTATTCTTTGTAAACATGATAATGTAATTTATAAGAGACATCATCCCATATCTTTTTATGGCAGGGTCGTTATAGTTGTTATCATAGTAAATTTAGAACCATCCATGGGAACTTGTTTTAGGAAAATAGTTTATTAGATATTATAACCATATGGTAAATTTTTAGGATAACTTTAGAGGGACACCCTAGAAATTTAGAAGAGAATAGATTATGTGGGTATTTCTAGAAATATATCCATGTCTGGATACTACAAGTGGATGTAGTTGTGGCACAAATGTACGTAAGAGTAAAAACATTGTCAGTGTGTGTTGGTCCTAACACGACGTAACCTGGTACATGACCACAAGCCATACTACACATCTGGTTTTCCACTCATGGTGGATATTCTTACAAAAAATCACATTTTCCTTATAAATAACATTGAAGTATTTTGAAAATGAATAAACTTGGTTAACCCAAAGAGGTTTTAGATTAAAGATATGGTGTAATGATTTATATTTCCTATAAATGATTATATGTTCTTCTGAGACTGTTATCACTGACACAATGGTTTCTGGTTTTAGTCAATGGATGGTACCCAAAGGCATCGGTTTATCATTGAACATAAAAGACAAGGTGGTGACAATGAATAACCAAATTAGGTGTTGATAGGAGTCAAATATATCATTTTTATTCCAAATAATGTTTCTTGAAATACATTTAACAACATATAAATTTAAGTACTCATGAACCCAATAAAGAAGAGAAGGATGGTGGTTGTTAATTGCTCAAGTTGTGGGAACCATAGAGAAAATAAGGCTCAATTTTTTTCGTCCAATGAATGGGTATGGAGGAACCCAGTAAAATGTCTCAAAGGTTGGGTAAATGCATTATTTGTGGGGAATATAGACATAATGTAATGAATAATTGAGGAAAAATGATGAGTGGGATAGAAGGAAAATAATCTCAACCTAAGGAATCCTTTATAGTCTATTTATATAAATGTGTGGAACCAAGATAAAACCCAAGTCAATTCCCTCTTCTAGAGGATAAAATATATACCAATGGAAGGATCAATGTGAAAATAAGTGGATGAATTATTAAGGTATTAGGGTTCTATTTGTAACCTTATCTAAAATTATATTCTGTTATTAACCATATTTCAAGGATGTACATCTTATTTATTTTTGGAATTATATTATTATGGTTTTAGAAAATGATAAGCTATATGTAGGATGAGAACCAATCAATTCTATAAAGGCTGTGGGTTTTGAACCTGTAACTGATGGACGAAAAGGTTCTCATAACAACCAATGTCAAACACAATGTCCTCGTTAAAATGTCATTGTTTTTAGTTAAACAAATTGATGAATCAATATAAATGATAAACCATTAGTGTTTCTTTTTGGTTTATAGATTAAAAATACATCAATTCTTTTTGGAAAATATTCTGGGACAAAAATTTAGACGTTTCACTTCTTCATAAGCCATAAGATCCTCAAAAATGAATTTTAGTGCATCAGGACACAAAATTAATTTAATTTTATGAATTAATAAATAGATTAAAGAACAATGGAAGAAATTGTGTTTAAATAAATTTATCAAGTATACATAGGTAGTAAATGAATTACTGAACACTTGGAACATGAATTATAAATTGGGATATACCTTAATTTTTGTTGAACCGATGGTCCTCTAAATCATCACAGATTCATGGATTTGAAGCCCTAAAAATTCTTGTTAACATTTACTTGTTTGTGATTTATTTCATCAGTAACTCCCTATAAATATTTACATTTTCACTATAAATATGTTTCTCTATTTTCCACAAATGATCTATTACATAGAGACCTATTTATAGGTTAGTCCATATGACCTTTTTAAATCTCATTAAATCTTATATAGATGATGTTATACAAACCCTTATCATGATTTGTTATTTTAAATATAGGAAATATTAAACAATTTATCATTAATATCGAGTTTAAATTACGGGGACATAATTTATTTATGTTGGGAAGAATGTAACACCCTGAAAATTCTAAAAGAGTAACTTGTATTTGATAGCAGGTATAACACTAAACAACAATAATTTAAGGGAATATAATATCCCAATAATTTATAATATATTAAATATTTTAAATAAATTCAATATATTTGATATCCTTCTATTCATGTGAAACTGAGTTTGAATATGACTCATGAAACAACGAGTTTCTTCAATGGTATACACTACACGCGAGACAAAGTTTTACAAAACAACAATATATTATCAAAATATTATTATTTAATATGATATAAAAAATAAATTATGAATATTATTAACTTAATTATGAAACTATATGGTTTACACAACTAGTTTAATGGTTAATAATTAATTTGAAATTAATATAAGAACTAATTGAATATGAAAAGAATATTTTTATAGAAAGATATTTTTATTCTCACAATGATATTTGAAAATAATAAATTGAATTAATTAAAATTATTAATAGATATTAATTTAATAAATATTATATATTCAGGATAATATTTTTGATATTCATTTAATGTATTTGAAAAGAATAAGATAAGAACAAATATAACATTATGCATAAAATACTATATTTTTATTATGGAAATTTATATCCCCTTTTAATGGAGAACCTATTCAAAATACAATCATTGAATCATTAATGGAATATATATTTCAAAATACACATCATAATTTTAATTGAAACATAAAAAATAGGTTAGGTTTATTTTTTGGTATTTTCTGTGAAGATTAATTTTTAATTAATAGTAAAAATAACGAATTTCTGTTCAAAACATCTTTTTCATATAATTTATTAATAATGATATATTATATTTTAATTTGTTATTAAAGTTTAATTAGATCATATTTTTATCAATTAATCCAATTTAGGTCATTGAAATAAATTTCAGTTTGATATAGATAATAAAAAACAATCTTTAGGACGTTTTCAATTTAAAAACCTGTATTGTCATCCCATAAATGGGATTAAATTTAAAGTAATTTCCACCACCTATGAGATTGGGATTTGGAAAATTGGATTATATATTTCTAATATTACTAATGTATAATTTATTAAAATTTCAACATAATTTTTTACCGAAAATATTTCTGAACATATTTAAAATAAATTACATCAATTAAGGTAAAATTTACCATCATAAGGGACTAAACCATAATCTTAACAAATAAAATGAACTAGATATTTTTTATAGAGACAATATCTAGCCATATTTCAATCCTATAAACACTTTTATAAATATTTTAACCTTATAAGATCCACTAGAAATGTGAACAACTTGTATGGAATTTCATCGATAAAATCTTACAGGAGTGTCACTCTCCTCTACTATAAAAAGGACTCATATCCTCCCACTTACTCACACATACCAAGAGATTTTTTATCAACAAATATCAGAAAAAATAGATCCTCAACATCCCTGACCTCATCCTAAAATACCTAACATGGTTAGAATGGAATCCCATTGGTGAAAACAAAATGGAGTTACTCGATTAAGAGGTAACAAATTTCCTTAATCCCTTTAGTTTTATTTCCATTATCTATCCCCGAAAATATAATTTTTACATGAAAATATATAGAAATTATCCTAAATAATATATGACTTTTTAAATTTTATTATTTTACCTAAACAAGCACATATTTTTATATAATTTCTAATAAATACACTTTTTACGTGTACAATGAACTACTTAATAAAGAAACGATGATTGGTCATTCATCCTTTACAACATCTGATAGTGTAAATTATCCTATAAAATATGTTTATATATGTTATATATGATATTTATAATATATTTAAACTTCATTAATTCATTTACAATAGATATCTTTATATATTCTATCTTGCGTAAAAACGATAACATCATTTTTGGAAGTGTGGATGACTTCCCCCTCAATGTGACATGATTCATTCACATGGTCTACTGAATGTATAAAGGATGTTATTAATTTAAAATATGTGAAATATAAGACATTTTTATGATATTAATGAAATAATTAAAATTATGGAAACATAATATATATCATTTTCCTTGATACCCTTTCAAATAATTAAAAACTGACAATGTCATTCGTGTACGTGTGGACTACCGCCTCCTCAAAAAGATGTGATTAGTTTTACATAACAAAAGGTAAATATATAACTATATATTATTAAATAATTAGTTATTTATTATATAATTATCATTATTTAAATATATAATTATGCTTATCTTTTTTCCACAATGATCATTGATAAATGAGAACGTTACTTATGCGTACGTATGACCTACCATCTCTATGATTGTAACCTTGGTTCATTTTTCATAAAAATATTTAGTGATTGGTTTTAATAGTATTAATGATGTATAATGATTAAAATAATTTTATTAATATTATTTTGGATATTTTATATGATGACCAATTGGACCATAGTTGACCCACCAATGTTTTTTTTACACATAAACCGAATTTGGTCCCAACAACTGACACAAACATAATTGTTTAATTAGTTCTATAAAACATTGTAATAAGTGATAGAAGAATTATAATACGCATGAAATTTATTATAAATAAAGTAAATATTCAACATATGTTTTTCATTCAGGAATATAAATACACACGAGACAAATGAAGAGCTGGGTAAGGGATTTATTCTCGATTTATAATCCATTGAGACTTATCAGTTGTTATTCCCCTAGTTTATTTTATATGGTGTAGATACTAACCTTTAAATAATATATAATTTTTCTCCATAATGTCATGATAATATAACATTCATTTTATTTTATTCATTCATGATTCTTATGAATTAAATTTATTCAAAGTTTTATAAGACACTTTGGAATGCTTATGGGTTTTCTTCCACAAGAATAATTTTAAAATGATTATCATTCCTCTTCTATGTTTATTCATGATATTTTTTAATTTATTAGTACCATTTTTTCAGTAATTGGTACTCAATGTTCTTTAGAAAAAATTTTTAAGATAAAATGACTTCATTTATCACTTTCTCCAGAGTACTTGTTTTGTTCTAAAAACCATTTTTTATTAAAAAATTAAAAAATGTTTTTAAATTGATTGGGAAAAGTTATTTTTACCCTATTTTGTATTTTAAAAATATATTTAATAGAATCTTCTTATCGCTTTCCAAACAATAAATTTATTTAACCTTTTACCATGGAAAAGGAATTTCAATTTTACTGTGTATGGAATTCATATATTTAACTTATATGATTACTTATAAGCTTCCTTTTCATGACTAAAAACATAATTTTCAAAGAAATTGTTTTCAAAATTTATTTTCAATGAAAAGATTTTTTTCAATGGTTTTTAAAAAAAAGATATTTTTCTCAAAAATGTTTTTTAAAATACCTTTTTATAATATTTTGATTCATTAATGAAAATAACCCTTTAATTTACTCTACATGGGGATAGTTTTATTGATAACATAAATAATATTCCTCTAGATGGTTTATGACTAATTTGGATAGGGATATATTCACATCCATTTCCTTGATTCCTTTTCGTCTTCTTTTAAGAATACATTTACAATGGCCATTTATTATTGAAATTCCACTACATATACATATCATTTTTCATTGATATGATTATTTCCTAAACCATATGCTATTTTTTATATAGTTTTCACTTTGAATTTTTTATTATTATTTTTTTTAAATATAAAAAAATACTTATCTATTACTTTGTATATATATTTCGTAAGGATAATTGTTAAATCAATTACATGATATAAGAGGAATGTTTTGGACTGGAACGACATGGTTGAGGCCCATTTAAATATATCCACTAGATGCATTAGTGGTCTCATACGATGAGTAATTTTTCTAACCACCATATATGGGGTTTTACCCAATATGTTGAAAGTCATCTTGAGAATGGTCTTGATGGTATAAGTACCATGTACCCAGGAATCATGGTGTCCAACATTCAAGAATTTCTACCATTTACAATAATTTATTATTCATCCATATTATTTTTCATCAACATATCTAGGGATACATTTAATTTTTGGTAAATTTATTAAATAAATTCTATTTTAGTTTTATACATTGAAATATTGATTTTGTATTATCATGTTATTTAAATTGAATATGCTTCAAGTAATTACCTTTCAATATTTTTTATGAACTTACTTCTCAGTTTGAAAATTACATGATATGTGTGTTTTAGTTATTTAACATAACATAATTATTATTCTCATTGATTCATTATTTTATATACTATATTTTACCTTTCAGGATATTTTGTGGTCACCCTTTTTATGTTCCCTTTCCATAGGAATCTATCAAGCATGCTATATAATATATTCACAGATATACAAGATAGAATAATGTTGTCCTCAACGTTATTTAGAATAAAATATTTATGTTATATTTAGTTTATTAATTTTTAATAAAGACTCATGTATGTATATGGTTTTTTAATACTACTAAATTGATCAATCCTTCCGGATTTCATTCATTGTAATCCCGCCAATGTAATTGATCGAAGACATCAGCACTAGTATTTTTTTTGTTAGATTTCTATACTTATATTAGTAGTTGTTAATGAAATCAATAAACAAGATGAATGAGTGGTATTAGGTCCATATTTGGATAAGTAATATAAAATTTTGTTAGATAAATATTGGGATAATGAGTTTCTAATGCATAAAAACCCTCTTTGGAGGATGTTCTGAACCAAGAGAAGCTAGAGATTGAGTAGAGAAAATCAATATGTTTTTTGAGTACCCTGAAACCCATGAAGATTTTAATGTGATTTATGATGCATTTATATTTGACATCCCCCTCCATTAGTGGGGAGAGACTATTTCTTAGGATAGGAATCATGATTATATAGGGTGGAAGGATTTTAACCCTAGATTTGTTGAGAAATTATTCCATGATACTTTAACCCTCACTATGTATTGGGCATTCTTAGACCTCCATATAGGGGTATCATTCAGTGATTGAATATACCAATAACTTTATAAATTTTTTTCACTTCACACTGATACATATAACAAATAATAGGTAAAATGAATGATGGATTGAAATGGGTGGAATCTGGATATCTAATTTCATGTCTTCCTGTTTAAATTGAAAACTTATTTCAAGGTGTTTTATTAGTATTTAATGGTAAAAAATATAGAAAATTATGATAGGTTTGACTAGGATTCCTCTATTTCCTAAGAAAATATAAGACTAATAAATATGAAAAAAAATATAAAATAAAATGAGTAATGGAAAAGGGGTGATAATAGTTATTTTTATCCACCATGATCATAATCATTGACAGTTGTCGGTGGGGGTACCATTTCATACTATTATTGTGAAAAACTCAATATTATGTGATATAAATTCCAAGTCCTTCCTATATTTTTCCACATTTATAGATGATCATGATATATATATGTTTTGGAAGAGTTTTTCCCCTCTATCAGAGTGGTGAAAGTTTTAATTCTTCTTGAGGATGTGTTACTCAATCAAATTCTTGAAGGGATATATGGTCTTGTTGTGGGATAAATCATGGAAATTAATAATTTTATAGGGGTAAATTCCACTGAAATAAAATATGTAGAGTGTAATTTGACCTCAAAATCATATAGATATAAAGAACCTAAAAAATTTATGTTAGGAAAAGGTGGAATTTGATGTAGGTTCTATGAATGTTAGTGGTATTGTTCATATTATATCATATTTAGTAACATATTTATTTGATATAGGTGATTCACATTATTTTATATCTTATCTCCTTTTATATTCTAGGAAATTACTAAATGAGATTATTCAATATGCTCTGTGGATAGATATATCCCTTGAAAGGAGGAAAGAGTAAGATTTCTGGTGCCTGTATTTTTTCCTCTTTGTTGAATGTTGAGATGAATTGTGAAATAATTTCAAAAAATATATGGAACACTTTAATGTGAAACTAGTAATAAATTGGATGAAATTATACAAGGTCTTCATCAATTTATACAATTGATGGTTTACACATAAAAATATTTTATTAGAGGACTCCAATATTCAAGGGAGAGTGAGATTTATGGTCAGGGAAAGGAGAACCTATTATTGTAGAGTTAGGAACAATTCATATTCAGGTATCATCCCTGTTACTAGAATATAATAGAGTAGTATTAAATATTGGTTTTCCTTCAAGGGTTAGTCGGTTTCTTGAAATGTTCATAGAGGAGTTCGCAATCTTATTTCTTAAGATAGACAATGAGTTCTCCATTAATATGTTTATAGGTAAAAAAACTATATCAATACATTCATATAATATTACTACCATTAATTTGATTGAGAAAAAGAATCAACTAGATTATTGGGATTAAAAATGTTTCATTCATCAATGTTTGCCTCTATGGGACGGTCTGATGCTCATTTTCATAAAAGTTGATGGATTCCTTCATCGTTTAATTAACTACCAAATACTAAACTAGGCCACTATAAAGAATAAATATCAATTTATAGATATTGGTGATCTTGTTGACTAGCACAGTGGGGAAAATTATTTTCAATTATTAACCTCAATTCATGGTATCTCTAGGCTAGGGTAAGTTTAGTTGATACTGCCAATTTAAATTTTCGAAGAAAATATGAGAACTTAAAATATTTGGTGATGAAATTAAAATTAAAGAATAATCTCATGTATTTCAATGAAATTATGAAAATATTATTCCATATATATATATATATTTACTCCCTCATATTGGAGCTTTTGGATTACATTTTGGATTCCATAGAATCGGAATTGGCACCAGGAGAATATTTGAGTATCATTCCAAGGATGCTGCAGGACAATAATTTTATATACCAAATTGTAGAAATGATGTTTTTGGATATAAGAATATAAAATTCTTGGTTATGTGACATCATAACATGTCATTTATGTTGATCCCTAGAAGACCATATTTGTGATGAATTGTAAATAAGCATTGTATGTTTTTGAAATCATAAGATTTTTGAGCCTAACGGGGTACTACAGGCAATTCATCAAGGAATTATCTCAATATTCCTCTCCTATAAAGAATATTACATTAAAAGGTAATAATTTAACTAGTCCCCATAATTTGAAGACTTTTTTAATTAGATCATGTGGTAGTTTACATCTTACATTTTCTTGATCTTACTTGAAGTATACTAGAATTACATGCTCTACTATAATGCATCAAGCATGGTTTTGAGGGACCTACTTATCTAAAGAGACTAGGTGGAATCATATATATAATTACAATTATGGGAACATGAAACGAACTACGTAATCCATGGCCTATAGATTTTAGTTGTGATGTCTTTACTCATCTTTATATGGCACAATCATTCTATTGAAAGGTTTACGGTTAATCGGTCCAAAAAGGATTGAGCCATATATTTTCCAAAAAATATTTAATCATGGCATAGAGATAGTGGATAGATTCTCTTCAATGGATTTAATATCAAATCATATATAATATGGTTAAAGGGAATATAGTCACTAATAACCTGTGTATGAAGTTTCCAACATAGGCTCTAAAGGAGTTTAATAGTGAGTGGAACCATATCAGTCTTTTTTATTGAATACACGTGAAATCTATGGAAGAAAAAGTAGGGGTGCAGTTAGCTACCATATAGTTGATTCTATATCATCTAGATTTTATTCATGATTATAATATAAGGTTCGAGTTTTTTATGTTTCTTCTTATACTATAAATGGTGCGGAGGTACCTAATTAGTGGTCTTTTCCACTAGAAGGAATTTTTTCATTAGAGGATATTTTTTATACCATTGACCTATAGGAAGGAAATAAATCATGATATTTACTATTATTTAGGAATATTCTATACTGGTTCCACTAATATGTTCTATTATTTGTGATGTTGGTTCTGGGGTCCTGCTAAAAGATGTGACATCGTTGAATTCATTTCTCAATAGTATTCTTGTCAACAAGTAAAATCTATACATCAAAGGACCCCATAATTTCATCAGCATATATTCATTCCTCCATGAAAGTGGGAAAAGTAATCCATGTATTTTATCATTATATTAACCAATAAACCCTAGGTATATAATTTTATTTTTATGGTCATTGATCATTTGACCAAATCCTATTATTTCATCATGATGAAGGTCTCCAACAAAATGGAGGAGTTAGACCTGTTATATGACCTAGAAGTTGTGAGGATATATGGTCGTCCATATTCTATTATAACTAATAATAACCCCTATTTAAACTCTAGGTTTTTGTAAGGTCTCTAATAAGAAATAGTATCTCATATCAATATTAGAGAAACATTCCATCCCCAAACATGATTCCACACATATTTGGAAAATTAGATTTTGAATTGAATGCTTCCGGATTGTTTGTTTTATTCAATATGTTCATGTTATAATTAACTATTTTTTTTATAATTTCCATATAATCATAGTTACTCACAATGAATCAATGTGGAACACATAGATTCTCAATATGGTTAGTCTTTTTGGTCCACTTTTTATGGAAAAAAGTGAGTAAGAAGTCATTTTTAGGACCAAGAATTTTGAAATAAACAAGTTGAAAGATCGAAATTATTAGGTTATATTAGATAAAATTCAATATAATTTAAAATTTGTAAAAAAATAATCAACACTAACCCAATTATTTCCCAGTGGGTTACTTTTTATTTCCAAATGAAACACCATATTTGGGTTGTATCCTCCTAGGGAAGTAAAGAAATCTCACTTTGAGTTATGTTAGACCTATCAATATCAATGAGAGAATCGATAAGGTTTTAAGCTACCTGTAATTACCTTATTATTTAATTTCAATTTATGTTATTTCCATTTCTACATATTTATAAAGTATAAATTGTAGCCCTACAATATGATGATTTGGGAAGATCTAAATCTAGAAGCCATTTTTTAATGATTGATTAGTCCGTTAAAATTTTGAATTCCCATGAATTGGAATAATAGTAATGAGACATGAGAATAATATAATTGGGTATAATAATAATATATCAATCTCTAATAATACCATGTATTGACTTTCTGGTGGTGAAATGTGATATGGTGGGAGATAATTTCACAAAAATGTTTCCATTTTCGTGAATTTATTTTTTAATTCTAATTATTATTATTTTCGCTAGGGATTTCCCAAGACTTATTTATTTACAATTTATGTTTTTCAATAAATAGGTAATGACACATGGTTAGTGCATGGTTAGAGAAAACCTAGCGCCACCCCCCCCCCCAGAACCGTGAATACAAAGGTAGTGACACAATATCACCCATATGGTTGGAGAATAATTTTGAAAACTGTGTTACCAAATTGTAAGACATTTCTATTTGAACTAAAGGAAACAAAATATTTAGTGAATAGTTTTGAAAGAAATGTGTCCAAATTTTGTGTTCTTCCTAATTTTGAATACTCATTAAATTCGTAAACTACCACTGGAACAAATTAATAACCTACGTCCATTGATTTCCCTTTTCCCACCCCTCCTAGCCCTAAAAATACTACTACTCTCATCCCCTCACCTCTTAGATATATATTTGATTTATTTTCTCCATGGTTCATCAATACACATAGATGTAACTAAATCATATCACTTTACATTAGGTGTTCTTCCTTATATCTCATTTTCCTCCAACCCAGTGTCTGTGACAAATTTGGGTTTGTCAAATGAAAACGTCACAGAATATGGTCTAATGTTTATTATAATTTAATGCTTATCTAGCATATCATTTCCTATTAGATTGGGATTTATAACGAGTTCTCAGTGATTTCAAGGGAAAAGGATGATGGTTTCATGTTATTCCACTATTTGAAAACATAAGTATTCTTTAGTTTAATTTTTATTATTTCATTTTTTTGTAGGTGAATGGGTGATATAGAATTTAATTTTATGTGTGTTAAATGTTATGAAATATATTTAGATTATGGAAATGGTTGGAAACATTGTGCTTCAACCTGTGTTATATTTTCATGTGTTCATAGAAGATTTATATTGCTTAAAAATAAGGAAAATGAAATTGGGAAACCTGAGTACCATTGAGGAATACTTAGGAATGCACACTAGATAAGGTAAGATGGATTTGGACAATCCTCCAAATTAGGATAGTACTACAATACTAACTTAAAAAATGTGATTTGATGGTCATAGATCATTTTTTCAAATATAAATATGATTTATTTAAGAATGAAATGGTCCCAAAAGGACTATGATATATATCATTTTTTATCTTGTGAAGGATATGTCATAGTTAAATCATTCACATCCGGTTCATCATTTTTTCCCCAGGAGATTCTCTCTCATATGACATTTTTAGAGGGGTTTTATTGTGTGAATTAATTCATATTGGGTCAACTATTTCCAAACAGTTTCCAATATGTTTATTCATTGACCCAGAAACGCCAAACGGTTCTATATAAATGAAGAACTTTCTCCCCAAATAAATATTATTATTGGGGAGTTTGGAAAATGGATCTTAGGTATATATTTTTAGAGGATGGGAGGTCAGTACCGCCACACCCTTATGGGAGAATTATTTCCTACATCCTGAGTCTCTTAAATATATATGATATGTTCATGAATCCTCCATTAATTCCCATGTATTATTTGGGTTATAATTTAAGTAATAATCAATTATTTTTGTGTGTGAATGTTAGAATCATCTCTATGTATCAGAGGTTCCTCATCAATGGAGATATCTATATGTATTCAAGGTTCCCTATTGACTATTTTCTCTTATAAACTAATTAAATATTATTTGAATGTTATTATGATGATGATTGTTTTCTAGCTACATAGCAGGGTTCTCTAGAGTGTGTAATCATCCAAGGAGACAATAGTTGTTTTAATGGTACGATCAGATCCATGGGTGGGCTTCCTACATATCCATGTGAATGAAATATGTAAACATGTTTTTCATTGAAAATTAATGGGACACATCATACCTTTTATGGTCATGTGATAAGGACCCAACTAAGTATTTTAGCATCATACAACATGTAAATCTAGAAAACATGTTCCTAATCAATGTTTCATGTAGGAATTATGTCTTATAATACCATAGAGCTTGGAATAGATAAGAATTTATAGTTTGAATTATAACCTATATGGAATGTGGCCTAAATATTGTAGGGTTGATTCAGTATTTTTGGTTTAAACGACGAGGAAACACCCCATTTGTAATAGAATCAAAGCTCACATAGTTATTTTTTGAAGGACCCACTCCTAAAGAGGCATTTATATTTCTCTCATATGGAAAATGTTTTTTTTAGAGTATTCACCTGGGGATTACTCTTAAGGAGGATTCCCTAATTTTTGAATGGGACATACTCCTAAAATGGTATCCCTTTGACGAATGTGATGATATGGTTGAGGATTATAACATGTAATAATCCCAAATGTATGATCTAGGGGGATTACCCTTGAAAAGGGTACCCTGGTGGATGGGGGTTACGATTATGGAATACTCTTGAGGAGGATTCCTATAGATTTGTAGGATTTGGGTCTTACTCCTAGGAAGGATGCCCATAGGTAGGGTTGGGGATTAATCTTGGGGAGTATTACCTTGATTAGTTGTGGATTACAAATTTAATATAGCCCTGGGTTGATAGGGGATTACACATAGATTGGGGTCTATGATTAAATGGGGCTTACACATAGATTAAGGCCCCATTGTTTGGGATAATGTGGATGCCATGACTGTTGTAAACCTATATTTCCACATGGTTCATGCTTAGTTTGAGAAACAAGTGTAAATAGATGATCCATTAAACCAAATTATCTATTTTTCTCCAAGGTTGGATACATGGTCTTGAGGTCAAATACTTATGGAGGTACTCTAATGGATGGGGGAGAAAAGGATCTAATGAAATATTCTCTATTAAAAAATGCATCCAATGGTGTGGATTCCATGATGATGTATATCCCATTAGCCCATAATTCATGATGAGTCATGCATGAATGTGAGAAATATGAGGAAGTAGAAGATCAATCAAACCACACACTTCTCCGCTTTTGATGGTGGAAGAGGAAGGGGTGATAGGAGAAGTAAAGGGACTTGGATGTACTCATTTAATCTAATGTTTCATATCCTAGATAACTAGATCTGACTTTCTATTTAGGCATGGAACTTTAAGGGAGAGGACAATCATGATTGAAAACTCCTTCAAGAAATGATGGTGGCCTACTCCAGGAGGGATGCATTGAAATTGGTTCCACAACAAGGGAGGAATATCTCATTCCATGTTAAATATAATTAAAGTGTGATCCTCATTGTATCACCCCAGGTAAATAAAGAATATGAAATTTTTATATTTATCCCTATTTATGAAAACAATATTAATATTACTTTAATGGGAACGCTATTCTCAATGGAGTACCCAATACGCGACAACGAGTTCTTTTGAAATCTTATGTTGCACTCAAATAATAAAATAAATTTATTTTAAATAGTAGTTAACACCTAGTCATTGTAATGACAGGAATGAACAGAACTAACTACAGAATTATTATATATGTTTGTCAAATATTTTTACTCTATACAAAAAATGTTAGAGGATTAAAAATGCGAATGAATCCAATTTTAAGCGTAAACATTCTAATATTCTTTAAAAGGTCGATTAACCGCCTTTTGATGGTGAACCTATTTTAAATCCATTTTTTGACAATTTTATGTGTTATATTTGACAAAATAAAATTCTTCTTTAGAATAGGAACATCAAAATTTACCTTGTGTAAATTTCTGGTATTTTTCCGATGAAGTTCATTTTTTTAATGAATAGTGAAAAATGTTGTAAATTAATTCAAAACCGCTTTTTAATATAATTTATTTATATGATCAGATTATCTTTTGAATTGTTTTTAAAGTTAAATTATAATATATTTTTACCATTTAATCCAATAGTGGTCATTGGAATTAATTTCACTTTGAAATTGGACTTAAACTAGTGTCAATCTTTTAATAGATATTGTTTCATAAAAACACGCTATTTGTTTTGACAACGAGAATTAATTATTAAATTAATTAATTCAACTTATATTTATTGAATTTTGTAAAATAGAAATCATTTTTGAATTCAGAATATCAAATATAGGTTAGGGTGATTTTTTGGTATTTTTCTAAAAAACTTCAATTTTAGATGAATAGTGAAACCACTAAGTTGTAGTTAAAGAAACTGATTTTTTGTTTAAATGATGCTTTGCCACTTATGTGATTTGATTTTTAAAAATCCGACATACATGGTTGTCATTAATAAGTAAAATCTGGTTCATTGAGATTAAAATAATTTTTGGTGAATAGTAACTTTTAAGTTTTATTAATCGCGATTAAATGTAATTAGTGTATTATAAGGTAAAAATAATGTTTTTAATAATATTAAATTACCTAGACACATGTCCTACCCCCATTGTATGTTTCATGGACGACCAAGAAAATCCATGAGTCAACTTGGGGACCTCATGGAGCCATTTTGGTAGGAAAATGACATAAATAACTTTTTATTTAAAGTTAAAATAAAAATTTCACAAACATGAGTTGTTTTACTAAAAAAATTATTAAATGAGGTTATACAATTCATATTCTTTACTATAAATATTCATTAGAAAGATTAAAAGATTTCATACATCATGATATTTTTTTTATAATTTTTAGACATTAAACAAATTAAATTATTTATGACACCATGATGATTCAGCGATTACCTGATTATTTACCGATTTAAATAAAATGAAAATATAATGTACAACATAAGACCTAAACATGTCAAAAACCTATTGTATGGGTGGATTTATAACTACTATTACCTTATCCTCAAAATATACAATTTTGGGACCTTTAAAATCTGAAAAGCATTTTATAATAAAGTAACCTTTTATAACATTCCAAGAGTTCCCTTCCTCTCCTCTTATAAAAGGCCCACACCTCTACCACCTTACCCACACCTATCAAGACTTTGGCTCAGACAACCCCAGCCCATTTGTCTCTAAACATACCTCTCTTACTCCAAGAAACCTCACTTTGGGCAGAAGTCTTCCCAAGGAAGCCTTTGAGCTCAAATCAAAAAGAGTTACCCGTTTTAAAGGTAATGTCTTCCCTGGTGTTCTTTTGTTTTATTTTTCTTCTCGAACCCCCTAAACTCTTTTTATTTATCTCTTTTGTAACAAAAACAGAATCTTTAATATATTACGATGTTTTTATTTGATTTATTCGAGCTACACTAACACACACCTCCGTCTAATGGTTAAAGAACATATTGTTTCTGTGGATGGTGAATTACTGCCTCACGAAATGATGATTGTTCTATCTTCTCATACCACCTCTCATGGTGGCCATTATTATGGAACTATATTTATTTATTATATATGTTATATTTATTTAATCTATATTCTTCTGTATTTTATATTTAATACATACCTTTATGCTTTTCATGTTGCACAAATGCGATAATTTCATTTGAGCAAGTGTTGACTACCGCCCCTCAAGTGATGTGACTCGTTCATGCAATACATGGAATGTATAAAGAATAAAATATATGAAATTATGTGATATATATAAAATATATATTATACTGGAATTATAATATATATATATATATCTCTCATCTAGTTTTAATTCCATTAATGTGCCAAAGAAATGAAAGTAGCGTTCATGCGTACGTACGGCGTACCGTCTCCATGAACGGTACATTTCATTTCTTATCTCCAAATGTTATGTACTATTATAAGCACATATATATAATGGACATATATGTAATATATTACATATAAATTATGGATATAATTCTAGAATTATAATATATATATCTCTCATTTTTTCTAATTCCATTAATATGACAAAAAATGAAAGTAGCGTTCATGCGTACGTACGACCTACAGTCTCCATGAACGGTGCTTTTAATTTTTTTTATCTCCAAATGATATGGAATAGTATAAAATGAATATATACTGGATATATATATGATATTTAAAACATCAATACTATTCTTGATATGATGTACCTATAACTACATGGAAAATTCTTTTCCAACAACTTCAATTTTTACTCATGTACCGAACATCTACAAAAACGTCTAATATAAAATCACTTTATTAAACAATTATTATAACATTATAATATGTGATATGAACTGAATAATAATATTTTAAGGAGGTCCTTAATCAATTATAAATTGACCAAATTTTATTTTCAGGAGATTAAAGAACGATCGAGATATGTTAGACACGAGGTAAGGGATCCAACCTCTCTCTTTCTTTTTAAGTACTCTATTTTATGTCATTTATTTTAATCTCGTCTTCCTTTTGTTTTGGGATGTTATTTTATATTACTCATACTGTAATTTTTATGTTCATATTTTGAGAGACCCTATTTTATCTCATAAATCCATTTTTGGAAGTATTAAGTGGCACTGTTAGGCTGCTGAGTTTTCGTAAGGGATTTTTCATCTCACTTTTATTCCCGTGACATTTATGCTACATTTGCCACAATTTCCTTTGAGTGGTGTATGTACTGCCCATTATTATAAACATTGTGTAGTATAATTTCATTTTTGGGTATTTACATCTTCATTGTATGACCCTTCTTCCATGGGGTGTTTGTTTCGAAAGTTACCCAACTCGGTAAGGGGACCTTTCACCCTCCTCTTTTTAAAAGACTTCTTTTTTATGTCTTTTAATTCACATACTATTATGTTGGGATATGTTATTCTATAACCTTATTTATATAAATTTTATGTCCATGTGATGAGATACCATTTTCTCTCTCATCAACTCATTTTCTGAATTTTAAAGTGACGTCGTTTGGTTGTCAGATTTCTGTAAGGCAACTTCTTAACCAACTTTCAATTCTATGGGTTAAACCTCTACTTCTTGATTTTATTATGCTTTGATTATGTGTGGAATATCTATGATGAAATTTCCGAAAACCATTTTGTGGATATACTATTTCTACACATAATCATCTCATTGATAAATTCTTACGAACCTGTATGGGAAATCCTAACTCAATCTCATTTCATTGAGTTAAATATCTATGTCATTGGTTTTTTTTCCAAGATTATGTGTGAATGACAGGTGATTTTTTCACACTTAATATCCACTTATATTGGGTGTATTTATATTTCTCACACATAATTATGTGATAGATTTATCCTTAATTTAAGGGTACCATCTTTATAATGGATTTCATCTCAATTTACTTTTCCATTGAGACTTCATTGTTGTTATGCACCAATTCACTCTTATATGGTGTGTATACTATCATTTGACATATTATATCGTGAATCCTTTTATTCTCATGATTTTATAATGTTCGGATTAGATTCCACAATTATTTTTATTCAAGAGTATCTCATTTTGTTAAAAACTCTTTAACAAAAATATCGTTTTAAATGTTTTAAAGATTCATTATTCTAAATAGTTATCTTTAATTTCCACATTTTCAAAATGTTTTTCAATATTTATTTATATGAACGTTAATATTTTAAAATTATAATTCCATTAAAAGCTTCAAAGTGTTATGGGAATCTTTGATTCAAAAATCTCTTTTAAATGATTTTTGAAAATGGATTGATTAATTCAATATCTTATAATTTCTAATTGTGATTGAAAATGAAATGTTGTTATTGAAATGTTTATATTTTCAATAATTTATGTGTAATGATGGTACTTGGACATTTTATGGGTGGTTACGTGATAAACCATATGATGGGTGGTGCCATGAATACCAGGATGGGTGGTTACATTATAACCTCAAATGCATTGGGTATGGAAGTCGGCCGTATGGCTATTCTATTAAGTATGTGTGGAAGTTGACTGTATAGTTATTCCATTTAAGTATGTTTATTTCCCAAGTTACCTTTTATATGTTAGGTCTTCTTTATATGGGTTTTATGGTAATAGTTTGGTTACAAAAGGGTATGTAATGGTCTTTTAGTCAGTGAAGAGTTTTTTCTACATCATAAAGGTGAAAAGTATTACTTTGGTAAAGTATTCATGGTCTACTTGTTGTTTTGAAAAACTAAAAGTTTTCCTTCTTTGTGTATCCTTTACTGGGCTTTTTTACGCTCACCCCATGTTTCTGAAATGTTTTCCAGAGGACTTAAAGATGAATATGGTCAAGGATGGGATCAAGGAAAGACATGCTATCTAAAACATGGAACTAGACATGTTTTTTTAAGTATTTTTTTTATTTTATAGAAACTTAGTAGAAGTGTCTACTATGTAATATTTTGAGATGTTATAGTTATGACCTAATTCTATAAAACTATAAACCTGGAAAGATCCTCAATGTGAATTATTCATTTAATTCAATATTAAGTAAGGTTTAAGTCTGAGGCCTTATAGTTGGTATCAGAGGTCGGTTTAGATAACTTTAGAGGTTACGGTATTCTCTAAGCATAAGTGACATTACCATAATGTCAAGAATTTTAGAAAGAGTAATAGTTTTTTGATAATTTGAATGAGTAATTATATCTTAGTGTCTATCTTCGTCATTAGTACATGATAATTTTGTTGATATACTCACACTGACATTTTTGGTTTTAGTAAATGGATGGATCTAGAAGGAACCAATGTGACAATGGGTTTGAAGGAAACTGTGGTGGTTCTCTTATTAAGACACTGGTTGAAATGGGGAATTCGATGAGGAAACTCATGGTTGTTATAATCTAACTTTCAAGGAGTCATGATCAACCACTTGAACCTTGGTAAGTTCTGTAATGCATCATGTACGAGATGACCAATTGATGTGAATGTTCAGGTAAAAATTATAAAGGTAACCATAAGGGTTTATATTATCCTTAATTTTGAGGTAATTATAGGTTACTATATGTTATGATAGAAAATGAAAGGCATGAGATAAACTTGAGGTGAAAATATGTTATGGTTATTTTTGAAGATTTTATCTCATTCTGGGGAATGTTTTAAGAATTATATAATTTTGGAAAAATGACAACACACAGACCGTGTGACAACCCGTCGCGTCGGACAAAGCTGTGGGAATCGAACCCACAACCAAAGTGCGACTGGTATTTATCGCCTACCACTAGACTATGTAAAGTCCCTGGTTAGTATTACTTATTCTTTTAGTTAGATGATTTTATGAATTAAGAGTAAGTTGATTTTGGATTTCAATATTAGTTTGGGTTAATTTGATGAATTTTATGGAAAATTTGTTTATCGAATGGTCTTCATTGAACTTTGGGTTTTGTTGGAAAAATTTTGGACATTAAGAATAGATTTTCTTTTTATAAAGGGTTATCCTTTTCTGGATTATCCGATCTTGTTCTAACAATTTTGGTTTTGGTAAGGGAATAAATACATGGGAAATATATAGTTCTCTTTTTTGGATTAGGTGATTCTCAAGAAGTTGATTATTGTAATCTTAATTCGAACTAGTCTTCCTAAATACTCGTCCTTTGAAGAAAATATGAGTTTGATTAAGGAATATAGTAAAAGTTGAAAGTCTATGTGACAAGTAAGTATGTTTCATTATGATTTAGTTAAGCTCAAAAATAAATTCCTCAATGAAGAGTAACTTAAAACAAAAATGGTGTCTGTTAACTTTTCCTACTGGGTAATCGAATATCATTTAACCCATCACAATTTTGTGATTATCTAGTGGTTAACTTTCTCCTAAACATGTTTTCTATCACACTCCCTCAGAACATGACCCTTTGTTTTTTTCTTCCATATCTATGTTTTCATACATGGAATCCTAGTATGGGTTAACTCTGGTGACCTTTGTACATCCCTTTCTTTTTTTAAAGTTATAGTTTAATTTACTCATTTTCTGTTGTGGGGCTTTCAATGAAGTTTCTGAGCCCAATTTTAAAATTGTGAGGACGTAATTCCCAAAATGGGGGAAGGATGTAACACCCCAGGTAAATAAAGAATATGAAATTTTTATATTTATCCCTATTTATGAAAAACAACATTAATATTACTTTAAAGTTAACGCTATGATTCATGGCGTACCCAATACGCAACAACGAGTTCCTTTGAAATCTTATGTTGCACTCTAATAATAAAATAATGTTATTTTAAATGGTAGTTACCACCTTATCATTGTAATGAAGGGAATGAATAGAACTAACTAGAAAATTTTTATATATGTTTGTCAAATATTTTTACTTTTTACAAAAAATGTTATAGGATTAAAAATGTGAATGAATGCAATTTTAAGTGTAAACATTCTAATATTCTTTAAAAGGCTGATTAACCGACTTTTGATGGAGAACCTCTTCTAAATCAACTTTTTGAAAATTTTATGTGTTATATTTGACAAAATAATATTCTTATTTATAATAGTGACATCAAAATTTACCTTGTGTAAATTTATGGTATTTTTCCAATAAAGTTCATTTTTTAATGAATAGTGAAAAATGTTGTAAATTAATTCAAAACCTCTTTTTTAATCTAATTTATTTATATGATTATATTATCTTTTGAATTGTTTTCAAAGTGAAATTAGAATATATTTTAACCATTTAATCCAATATTGGTCATTGAAATTAATTTCACTTTGAAATTGGACTTAAACTAGTGTTAATCTTTTAATAGATATTGTTTCTTAAAAACACACTATTTGTTTTGGTAGCGGGAATTAATTTTTAAATTAATTAATGCAACATATATGTTTTTAATTTCGTAAAATAGACATAAATTTTGAATTCAGAATATAAAATATATCTTAGGGTGTATTTTTGGTATTTTTCTGAAAAACATCAATTTTTGATGAATAGTGAAACCACTAAGTGGTAGTTAAAGAAACTGATTTTTCATTTAAATGAAACTTTTCCACTTCTGTGATTTGATTTTAAAAAATCCTAAATACATGGTTGTAATTAATAAGTAAAATTTTGTTCAGTGAGATTAAAATTATTTTGTGCGAATAGTAACTTTTAAGTTTTATTAATCACGATTAAAGGTAATTAGTGTAATTTAAGGTAAAAATAATGTTTTAATAATATTAAATGAGCTAGAAACATGTCCTAACCTCATTGGATGTGTCGTGGCCGACCATTAAAATCCATGAGTCAACTTTGGGACCCCATGGAGCCACTTTGGTAGGAAAATGACATAAATAACTTTTTATTTTAAGTTAAAATAAAAATGTCACAAACATGAGTTGTTTTACTAATATAATTCTAAAATGGGGTTATACAAGTCATATTTTTTACTAGAAATTTTCATTAGAAATATAAAAATATTTCCTACATCATGATATTTTTTTTATAATTTTTAGACATTATATAAATTAAATTATTTATGACACCATGACGATGTAGTGATTACCTCATTATTTAACGATTTAAATAAAATGAAAAGATAATGTAAAATATAAGACATAAACATGTAAAAAACCTATTTCATGGGTGAATTTAGAACTCTTAAAACCTTATACTCGAAATATAAAATTTTGGGACCTTTAAAATCATAAAGCATTTTATAATAAAGTAACCTTTTATAACTATCCAAGAGTGCCCTTCCTCTCCTCTTATAAAAGGCCCCCACCTCTACCACCTTACCCACACCTCTAAAGCCTTTTTCTCGGACAACCCTGCCCATTTTGTCTCTCCACATACCTCTCTTACTCATAGAATCCTCACTTGGGGCAGAAGTCTTCCCAAGGAAGCCTTTGAGCTCAAATAAAAAGAGTTACCCGTTTTAAAGGTAATGTTTTCCCTAGTGTTCTTTTGTTTTATTTTTAATCTCCAACCCCCTAAACTCTTTTTATTTATTTCTTTTGTAACAACACCAGAATATTAAATATACTAGGATGTTGTTATGAGGTTTATTAGAGCTACACTAACACAAACCTCCGTCTAATGGTTAAACAACATACTGTTTCCGTGGATGGAGAATTACTACCTCACGAAACGATGATTGTTCTATCTTCTCATACCACCTCTCAAGGTGTCCATTATGATGGAACTATATTTATTTACGATATATATTATATTTATTTCTTCTATATGCTTCTGTATTTTATATTTAATACATACCTTTATGCTTTTCATTTTGTGCAAATGCGATAATTTCATTGGAGGAAGTGTGGTCTACCGCCCCCTCAAGTGATGTGACTGGTTCATGCAATACATGGAATGTATAAAGAATGAAATTGATGAACTTATGTGATATATATAAAATATATATTATAATGGAATTATAATATATATCTCTCGCTCATCTAGTTTTATTTCCATTAATGTGCCAAAGAAATGAAAGTAGAGTCCATGCGTACGTATGGCTTACCGTCTCCATGAACTGTACATTTCATTTCTTATCTCCAAATGTTATGTACTATTATAAGTATATATATATATAATTGATATATATATAATATATTAAATATAAATTATGGATATAATTATGGAATTATAATATATATATATATATATCCCATTTTGTTTTAATTCCATTAATATGACAAAAAATGAAAGTAGTGTTCATGCGTACGTACGGCCTACCGTCTCCATGAACGGTGCTTTTATTTTTTTATCTCCAAATACTATGGAATTGTATAAAATGAATATATACTGGATCTATATGATATTTAATATTTCAATACTATTCTTTATATGATGTACCTATAACTACATGGAAAATTCTTTTCCAACAAGTTCAATTTTTACTCATGTACCGAACATCGACAAAAATGTCTGATATGAACTCACTTTATTAAACAATTATTATAACATTATAATATGTGATATGAACTGAATAATAATATTTGAAGGAGTTCCTTAATAAATTATAAATTAACCAAATTATATTATTCAGGAGATTAAATAACGATCGAGTCATGTTGGACATGAGGTATGGGATCAAACTACTCTCTTTCTTTTTAAGTACCCTCTTTTATGTCATTTCTTTTAATCTCATATTTCTTATGTTTAGCGATGTTAGTTTATATTACTCATACTGTAATTTTTATGTTCATATTATGAGAGACCCTATTTGATCTCATAATTCCATTTTTGGAAGTTTTAAGTGGCGCAGTTAGGCTACGGAGTTTTTGTAAGGGATTTGTCATCTCACATTTATTCTTGTGACATTTATGCTACGTTTACCACTATTTCCTTTGAGTGGTGTATGTACTGCCCATTATTATACACTTTGTGTAGTATAACATCATTTATGGGTATTTACATATTCATTGTATGACCCTTCTTCCATGGCGTGTACGTTTTGAAAGTTACCCAACTCGGTAAGGGGACCTTTCACCCTCCTCTTTTTAAAAGACCTCTTTTGTTAGGTCTTTTAATTAACATACTATTAAGTTGGGATATGTTCTTCTGTATCCTTAATTATGTAAATTTTATTTCTAAGTTATTAGATACTATTTTCTCTCTCATCAACTCATTTTCTAAATTTTAAAGTGACGTAGTTAGGCTGTCGGATTTCTATAAGGGAACTTCTTAACCAACTTTCAATTCTTTAGGTTAAACCTCGACTTATTGATTTTATTATTCCAAGATTATGTGTGTAATATCTATTTTGTAATTTCCACAAACCATTTTGTGGATATACGATTTCTACACATAATCATCTCATTGATAAATTCTTACGAACATGTATGGGAAATCATAACTCAATCTCATTTCATTGAGTTAAATATCTATGTCATTGGTTTTGTTTTTCCAAGATTCTCTATGAATGACCTATGATTGTTTCACACTTAATATCCACTTATATTGGGTTTATTTATATTTCTCACACATAATTATGTGATACATTTATCCTTAATTTAAGGATACCATCATTATAATTAATTTCATCTCAATTTACATTTCCATTTAGACTTCATTGTTGTTATGCACCAATTCAATCTTATATGGTGTGTATACTATCCTTTGACATATTATACCATGAATCCTTTTATTCTCATGATATTATAAAGTTAGTATTAGATTCCACAATTATTTGTATTCAAGTTTCTCTCATTTTGTTAAATACTCTTTAACAAAAAATATCATTTTAAATGTTTTAAAGATTCATTATTCTAAATCTTTATCATTAATATCCATGTTTTCAAAATGGTTTTCAGTATTTATTTATATGAACATTAATTTTTTAAAATTATAATTCCATTAAAATCTTCAAAGTGTTATGGGGAACTTTGATTCAAAAATCTCTTTTAAATGATTTTTGAAAATGGATTGATTTATTAAATATATTGGAATTACTTATTGTGATTGCAAATGAAATGTAGTTATTGAAATGTTTATATTTTCAATATTTTATGTGTAATGATGGTAGTTGGACATTTTACGGGTGGTTACGTGATAAACAATATGACGGGTGGTGCCGTGAATACCAGGACGGGTGGTTACGTTATAACCTCTAATGCATTGGGTATGGAAGTCGGTCATATGGCTATTCCATTAAGTATGTGTGGAAGTCGAACGTGTGGTTATTCCATTTAAGTATGTTTATGTCCCAACATACCTTTATATGTTATGTGTTCTTTATATGGGTTTTATGGTAATCGTTTGGTTACAAAAGGGTAAGTAATGGTCTTTTAGTCAGTGAAGAGTTTTTTCTACTTCATAAATGTGAAAAGTATTACTTTGGTAAAGTATTCATGGTTTACTTGTTGTTTTGAAAAACTAACAGTTTTCCATCTTTGTGTATCCTTTACTGGGATTTTTTATGCTCATCCCAAGTTTTAGAAATGTTTTCCACATGACTCAAAGATGAATAGGGTCAAGGATGGGATCATGGAAAGACATGCCATCTAAAACATGGAACTAGACATGTTTCTTTTTAAGTGTTTTTTTATTTTATGGAAACATAGTAGAAGTGTCTACTAAGTAATCTTTTGAGATGTAATAGTTATGACCTAATTCTCTAAAACTCTAAACCTGGAAAGATCCTCAATGTGAATTATTCATTTAATTCAATATTAAGTAATGTTTAAGGTCGAGGCATTATACTCATCTTCTACAATTATAACATGAGGCTCTCAATCATAATGATGACAGGGGTGGGAAATGGTTCTAACCCTTGTATCTAAGACTAGGACTTCTTTGACACCTCCCCTAGTGTCGGTGTCCTTTTAATAAAAGGAATGAAATTCTACATGCACCTCGAGGACTCTAAGATTGGGCATAACAACTGTGGGAATCCTTTTAACATAGAAGTGAAAATCCAAATGGGAGATATGATGGTGTTCCCTATTTAAGGTACTGAATGCCAGGATGCTTTGGAAGAGGTTTTTAATTACTCCCACTTGGATGAGGGATCCCAAGTAAGAGGATTTCAACCCTCAGTTTCTTCAAAGAGGGACCAGTGTTGGGCTTCTGCAGGTCCTGTTTTGGAGAGGAATTGTGCCTCACACATGGACTAAGCGTAATAGCAAGGTCATCACAAAGGGGGTATAGGCCTACTTTAGCTGGGTCTTCCTTGGAAAATGGACAACCTTTTAAAAACACTTGGTAAAGGCTTTATCCTAGGCATTTCGGGTCTTTACAGGTGTCCCATGATGGATCTCCCACATGTCCCTAGTAAGGTAAGGGACCTCAAGTTAGTGGTTCTTCACATAGGGACGAATGTGCCTTCTTTAATGTGTCTTTTATTTTAGAACCAAGAGGTACTTCAGTCTCTATTTCCGCATTAATTATCTCATCTCTTGTTTTTTAGTGAGAATCCCGAGGAATTTTTAATGACCTTGGTGAAGGGGTTGTGAAACCAGAGCTTGGTGGATTCTTTTTATTATTATATTTGTGTAAATGATGATCCATGGGGTTATATTTATAAAAATAAAATTGGGTAATCTAGTAAAATGAGTAACCCCATGGATGTCCACAGTGCATTTGCCTAGTATAGGTTCTCATAATAGTGGTTCCAACCCATTGATGTTGTGTTGTGGGTGATGTGTGGGCCTTGAAATGTGAAGGGGTGTGTGCACGCGTATCAGGTTGGGAATGTACCTTTCATTCACCTTAAGGATATTTAGAACATTAAAATCATTAACTTATGTTTTAAAATTTTTCAATACTCTGGAAAAAATGGAGTGTCATTAGAATCCCCCTCCCCCCCTGCAGGATTGGATCCAATATAAAGAAGATGGTATAGTCTTGAGATAGAAATGGGGAAAATATTTCAAAGGGGGTGTAGGTAAAACACATAGGTAATCAGCCGAGGTTGATGGTGTATGTATGGTGTACACAACAAGGGAAGATTTATACATATAATCTCAATGAACCAAGTTCATTGTGCATTCTAGTAGGGTCTATAAATATCGGTGTCCCCTTTTCCATTTTTTCTCATTCCGAGTAGATGATTGTTTTTTGCTATCACCATGTAGTTCGTCCTCCCAGCTCTTCCATGCTTCCATTGTTGTGAATGTACAAAAAATAATTTCCCATGATACCTCCACATGAGAGTTGGTGTTTTTTGGGGATAACCTCATCTAGTTTCATTTGTGATGGACCTGATCTGGGGTGTTGAGCATGACACATTGTCGAATTGACTATGTGTTGGGCCTGGTCGAAGGGCATGCATGAGATCGTCACTTCACCAACATTTTGGATTCATTGAAGTCAAAATCTACACTATACAAAGAAAAACATTTTCTCTTAATTGGAGAATATAGTGATTTCTTGTAGGTTATCATTGGACTCTTTGATGAATTCCACAGAACACATTGTCTCAAATTCTTCTAAGATGATCAATGTTATTGTTCCAGATTACTACAAAATAGTTGAGTCTGATCTTCTAGATCTACATAATAATTTGATAATGTACAATTGAGAGTACCCACAACATAACTAGTAATCATTGTATGATCAAAGAATTTTCATGGAAGCCTGTATCCCTGGGGTTTAGAGTTACTTCTCGATGTCCTAGTTTGTGATGTACATCAACATCCATTATAAAAAAAATCTCATCCCAGTGTGTTTATATAAAGAAAAGAATGGATCCCTTTATTTTATCATGCACCATAATGGGTAAACTATAGATATGAAGACACATATCCAAGAATAGAGTCATAACTGTTATGAAACAACCTCTTGTCCTTCATAGATAGCTCATACGTGTGGTTGGAAAGAGGACTGGTATTATCATCAGGGAGTGGGATTCTAGACAGAGTGGATTTGGGGAGACTGGGTGTGCTATAATTGTGTATAGTTCAACTAAATTGTATAATATACTCATATCTATGATGGTGTTTGGGAAGGAAAAACTTTTTCATACAAGAACCTGGACATCATCCCAGAACTGTTGAGCCAGTAGATTATGCTAAAAAATTCATTTCACCTTACACATGGTTATGTGAGAATTATCCTATGAGATATCTATTAAATTTATCTAGAAATACTTATTGGGGAGATGTATTATGATTTCATCCCACTGAATAAAAAATGGGATGCATTTTAAAGTACATCATCGTTGTCCCCCGACATTTTTAACAAGGATAAGAAATTTCAGAACGTAGATCCTCAGCTTAGTGGTCACATCCATGATGCAACATTTATGAAGGATTTTATAGAACTAGAAATAGAAGGGCCCACATTCTCATTCTCTATTATATATCCCATGGCATATAATTAGTGCACTCGTGTCACATTCTAGCCTATACTAGAGAACGACCAATATACCTATTAGATTTAAAAGGTTAATCTCATGGATGATGTGAAGACTCTCTTAGTTGGCTTCCTTTACATATGGATAAGAGTTTATCAGATTATTTTTCATGAGTCTGGTGATACTGTGAGGCCATAAAATTTTCTCATCATAGAGAAATTATCATAGGGGAATCACATAGGCATGGATTCACCTATATTGTAATGAATTTACTATTGTTTATTGTATACATACAATTGAAAGGACCAAATTAGAATTTTAAGTCCATTTAAAGTGTTATAGGGGGTGATTTTTTGAAATTTAAGTTTATATACAGTGTTGGTTACAATTAAAAATCATAGAAAATCGATTATTCCCATTTGTTTGAGTTATCTATGGAATCCATCCTTTGAACCTAAAGTAAGTTGTGGTGTTAATGATGGAGAATCTGTCAGGTGAATTTAACTTATTTTCACATGGTAACTCTATAATAGAGACATTTATTGATGATGATAAGGAAAATAATTATGATATAAGGTCAAACCTGATAGAATTCCAAGACAACATGCATGGGGATTGTATTGACAACGAGATCACATGTAAGGATTATGCTCTGTATTAATTTTATTGCAAGTTTAAATGTCACCAACTGTCAACAACCTTTCCACGTATAAATATTAATTCTGATAAGCATCTGATGATGGCCCAACATTTATGGATTTTGATGGCCATGGAGGTATTGAAAATACCAATTATGATGCCTCTGTCGGACACATCAATCAGGAAAGAGGTGAGGTATGCTAAAGCATGGATATCATTATACCTTCAGGGGCATTGATGAATGATGCTTACTAGGTCACAACCAAAAAAACTAATGGTTTTGGTATGCATAGTAGAAAGGCTTCAGCTAAAGCTGAAGATGTTTTTGTTTCACAACCTTCAAGGAGATCCTAGGAAAAGACCACCAAGTAGGCTATGGATGACAATACCATGCCTCCAACACCATTGCGGTCCAGCCATATCCATTGGGAAGTGACTCGTGTCAGGCCCCCACATTATCCCATGAGATGATGGAGGCCTAAAACATCTTCTTTTTCAAAGGGTGTCAGGTATTCCTCACAAAAAACCACATTAGTGACAAATTATATTCGACCTTTGGCAATCTGATTTTGGGGGAGCATAACTCATGATGTTATAGATCCATTGGAGATTCTCTAGACTGTCATGTGAATCCATGATCTTGGAAATATCAACTAACCATCTAAACTAGACCCTGATAGTGATTTGTCTAAGGTGATGATGTATCATCGTTACATTGAGGCTTCGATATACACAACTAATAATTAAATCCCAACCACAAAGCGATTGTGTGACATCATGGATAGAGGTGTGCTTTATGTGGTTTATCTTCATGCTGTGGAGGAATAAGACATTAACATTAACCCTGCTCATGTATTTATATTTTCTCCATTACCATTCTTTCACTTTCATCATATGTCATTAAACATTAGGGGATTATACTTTTCAGTTCATAGGAGATGATGAAGAATAAGAATCAGTTGGAGAAGGACCAGCAATAGTGGATCTTGAGTCACAAATGTATAGGACCAGAGGAAACCCTGTTGGTGTAATGGATGAGGCCCTTGGGTCCCCTAATCATTCTCCTAGACAGAGAACCATGATGGATTATATGACCATGATAAATCCCCTAATGTCCCCTCTAGTCTCTATTTTCAAGATGGCTATGATGGGCCCTTCTCAATCTCAGTAGAGGAAGTGAAAGAGGTCATTAAAGTTGTCCTATCACATGAATCTCAATATGACATTGGGTCATCATTTCTTACCACAATAATTTTGATATACAGTTTTCATTGGGCATTTATTTTTTAGAATCTATGTCACATTCCTCCCATAAGTGATCTGAAAATATTCCATCATTGATTGGGGTAGATATCATAGGGGAGGCATAGAACCATGTAGATGAATTTTTCATTCTTATAGAAGATGTATCTTGAGATGTGGCCATATCTTCCCTCGGTCATGAAGAGACAGTAGAGGGATATGGTAATATCAAATGCACTCCCTTATGTGTCTTGTGTTTTATCAAACATTCCTCTCAACATGATATTTCAAATACATTTCCAACACTAGAGGACCTAATAACTATCATTGTTGATCCAATTGTCACCTAGGAAGGGGCTGACATGGATCTCATTTGGTCTGATGATAGTGATGATGCAGACCTTGACTCAATGGGGACAAATGATATCATCATGGAAGAGTATTATGAAGAAGGGATAATTGGTGGATCTAATTTGGGTCCTAATCAACCTGACTCAAAGGTCCATACTGGTGGGGATATAGAGATACTTGAGGCTACATATCATGAATTGATGGATCTAATTATTCCGAAATTTGATATTCTAGGTTCAATCAAGGAATTTTAAGGGATTCCATTGGGATCTAGATGGACGTGAGTTTTATGATTCTTACATTAATCATTTTAGTTTTCTTTCACCTGATTCATCACATCCAAGATCAGCTTTTTCATCTTTATTTGTATAGATTGTTTCCAAGGAACTATATAAAAAAGGTATCAATGTCCACCCTACACCTGTTGTTTATAGAGTAATGGATGATAATTCCAATGTGGTGGATTATCCAGATCCTCTAATCCCATCAATTGAGAACACTTGAGAGGATATTCATTGTTAAGAGGTACCAACTCCGCAAGTTGAGGATGAGGTCATTGGAGAGGTATAGATTCCAATGGTCAACCCAACAACATGTGAGTGTTATAAACTATTTCAATCACTTCACTACCTTTACTAAAATTTGAACTTGGAATTTTGATGAGAGGGGTCACATGATATCTAGTACCACTAGCTTCAGTGAATAAGATTGAAATGGGGCCTTCCATGACAGCTCCACCAATATCGGTAGGTGATACTATTGCTATTTTGGAGGGTGTGGAAAAAGGTATATCACTAAGTGAACTTATTCTAGATTATGTCTCTCCCTCGAAGAACTTCTCTGAGTAAGATATTGATCCCTAGTAGGATTCCCAAAATACACGCATTTTGGTTTGGTGGGATATCTAGAAGATAATAGGGTCAACACCTCTTGAAGAAATATCATCTTGACTTCAACGAATTCCATTAAATTTTGTTATAATAGGATATGGACGACTTAAATACCATGATATAGATGATGTGGTAAAGGTTATTATTCTAAAAAGGGAGGAGGACCCAAATTCACAGAAAGGCAAGGAATAGTTAGAAGGCCAATTTAAGTAAATTAGAGTTATCATAATTCTTGTTGAGGTGAACCTCTCTAAGAAGGTGGAGGAGTACCAAGATCCTTGGTGTGAGATTTATAAAAAATATATATTCCCTAGTGTAGACTAGGAGAATCTTCATAATGTTGAGGAGGACACTGCTACAAAAAATGTTAAGCTTCAAGAAGTTGTTGAAATTATGTGAGGTCTGGTTTGAATTAATGAAGCTATTTGTGAAGAAAAACAGTTAAACCTAGTAAAGTGTCTCTACTGTGTGATTATTCCATTATGTTCTAAAATATAAATTAAAAGGATTTTTGTTCCCAACCATTTTTTCATTCATTTTAATCCTTACTATTCCAATAATATAGCACTAAAAAATGGCGCATTTGATTGAATTCCATTTTTAATAATAACAATGACTAGGATGGGGGAGAGCACTAAAATTTTCATCATCCATGGGCCCTAGAGAACATTGTTGAACTGTTTCAAGATTTATATGAATAACCATACAAACATTGTGAATTTTTATGTCATCATCATAATTGTTTCCCAAATTCAAATATAATTAATGTTTTGTAGTGGAGACATGGATTGTTCTTAGACTTCCCCTCTATGGGGTTTTGTCCTAAACAATTTTGTGCCTTTCCAATTTCATTGCATAATTTTTTTTTCAAAAACAATACATAGTATAGGTATAGGTATCTGATACTCATGTTTCTTCTAGAATGGCCTTGTCAAGTTTTCAATAGGGCTAGTACTTTCCGCCTTTATTTTGGGTAGTTTAATGTCATACAAGTTGAACTAATAATATCGATGTTATAGGTCAAACAACATTGACTGATTTATTTGAAATGATGACCCAAACTAGTATTTTGGGCCAAGAATGATCTGACATTCTTCTAAAATCTGATAGGGCGTGATTTTTTAGGTCCCAAATCTAAATAATTATATTTAGGAATAGAGGAGTACTCTCTTGAGAGTTAAATTACCACTAGTTTAAAAAACATGTTTTGTAACGAACCAAACTTTTTTTAATGAAAATTAATCTTGATCTAATTAAATGTATTATTATGTAAAATGGTTATATAAAAAATATTCACTTCCTTGGTTTAAGGTTTCTAGATTTTAAAATCCCATTATGAATTGTTTTTGTTGCTAATATTGCAATTTAATAGTGATCACTTGATTAGTATAAATAAATGGATTTAAAAAATCCAATTTACAGAAAATAAAAGAAGTGATTGCCTCATCCAGTATAATTTCTCCATTAAAATCTCATTTCTCAAAGCTTGTAAATGAGGTATCATCACTGGGATTCACTCTTTACCGAGCCGAGGCAGAGCTTCTATACGTTAACACATGAACTGAATTGTCTACAGGAGATGTTGATGTTAATAAATATTACTACCCGAGCACTGTTATCCAAGCCACCCCAAGAGTCTGTCACCAAGGAACACCATACCCGTATGTCTTATAAAAATGTTATAAGGTGTAATCTAACTGGACCCTATCACTTTGATTATGTGCATTATTTTTTGAATAGAATAAATAATATACATTCATTTTACTATTTTTTCTTTGTAAATGGTTTTGAAAACACAAATAGTATTTTTAGTTAATATCTAATTAAGAAATGTATTTTATTGAATTAATTTATTTTTGAATTAAATTAAATTTTTATAAAGAAATATTATTACTAAATCACTTTTTATTAAATATAAATGATCGTATAAATTTTTATGAATTCAATTGTAATTTTTATTATGTTTCGAAAGCGGTTTTCATCAAAACCCATGAATATTTTATAAATGTTGATTTTAATTTTAAAAGTAAAAATTAAAATATTTAGTAAATTATTTAGATAAAATTAATACTTGTTTTTTGATTCAGGGTTTTAAAATTATCTAATGGTGATTTTTTTATAATATTTTGAGATAGTGGAATTTTTGGGAAAAATTAAATACCATATAAAAATATAATTTGGTTTATGACATCATAATGAACCCATAGTGATGTAATAAAATAAATTAAAAGTGTTTTTATTCCAATATGTGTTTCACCTTTAAAATAATGTGATTTTATATTTTTTTTATTAATATTATGGAGCATTAGTGGACCCTTAAGGACTTATAAAATATTTTAACTTTTTCAAATGATTTCTTTTATAGTTTAACTCACCTCCACCTAAGAAAGCCTAATATTTTAATATGTTCGGTCATTGGAATTATAAAATAATGTTTTCCCATACAATATGTGAAAAAACATGGGCAAAACCCGTGGTATGGTTTGTGGTTTCAATTATTTAATGTGTAGTGTCGAAAACATAAATAGTAAATAATTCCCTCTTATTTCCCATATAAACCCACTCAATAGCCCATTCCACTTCACTAAAAACATTTATATCTCAACAATAAATTTCCATTCTCCCTCTATAATCATTTTAAGACACCCCAAGATCCATATAAACCTCTCATATTCCTCTCACAAGTATTTGGGATCACACTTCCAAGTAAGGGATCCTCTCTTACCGTCCTTCCTTATTTATGTCTATATTCACTTATATTGTTATGCCCTTTTATATTCAATTAAAAATGTTGGGGAATGATTTTCGCCTCCCCTATACTGGTCTCCTTATGTTTTAATAATGATATATCACTTTCTCGCCCGTTAATTTCATTTCATGCACAACCATTACCATGCCGAAATTCTGTAAGGTATTTTTCTATCTTCATTTACATTAAAAAAATCATTTATATTATGCGTTAAAATTCCATTACATATAATGGGATATTTATTCCATTAACCCCTTACTTTCCATTTCATGTATAAATGATTAAATTCCCTTTTCTCTCACATAATCAGATTATACGATTTTTATTTGACGTCGTTATGCTGCCGAGGTTACACCAAAATTTCACATGCCAAAATCATCGTATACATGAATACGATACACATTTATCTATCAATAGTATTCACATTTATACACAATTAATTTTAAATTGAATAATTACATTTATTAATTCCACAAATCTCATTTGTGTAATAAATTATGACATTTAATGAATCCATGATGTATGATCTATGTGGCACACTTATGCGTGAAATGAAATGATTAATAACAGTGTGACCTCATAGAACTCTAATGCATTGGGTAAAGATTAGTATCATGATACATGAAATGTAAGGAGGATTTACTGATTATAATTCAAGTGCCATGAGGGTTTAATCATTCTAATTCAAGTTCAATGAGGTTTTACTCATGCTCCATGTGCAATGATCCTTGGCTCATGCTAATATCATGTTAAATGTTGTTGCCACGTTTTCCTTGTAATGATAATCATCATATATTGTGCCTTTATGTTCATGTTTCTATTATTCTCCACTGATATTAATATTTTCAAACATGTACTATATTCTTATATTATTCCTTAATTACTCTCGTACTGTGCTTTATAGCTCACCCTTTTTATGCATGACCTTAGGATATCCCATGAAGTGCTAAGTATGAAGGAATGTTGTGGTCATGAAAAAGATGTTTTCAATAAAGATGTTGTGTTTTGTGTTCTATGTTGTTATGTAATGTTATTAATTTCCCAAGAAACTAGACCTCCCTCGATCCTTAAAGTTGTTTTAAGTGCATGATTATGTAATAAATCTTGTTTTTATGTGTAATAAAGAGTCGGTTCTTATAATTGGTATTGGATGATATGTATCATTATTTTTGGGATTAAGATTAGAAAACCCTAGTGAATGCATCAGGTATAAGAGTAAGTAAAAAAAAGCATCCCTAAATTTTGGTGAGTATAGATTAATTGGTATATAAATAAAATACATCCATGTATAGAGAAAAATAGGTAGAGGTGTCTCTAACACATATTTATCTAGGTGTAGACCCTGAAAACACCACATTGAGATAGACTCAAATGGGAAATGGTTCATGAAAATGGGCCTTGCTGAACACATGGTTATGAAACTCCCATGGGGAATGCTTTTGTAAGTTCATAATCTTAGTACGAATCATTGTTAATGTAATAAAAATTCCCATAGAATATATGTTCGGAAATAGATCATGTATAACATAGATTAAAGCCTATAAATTAATAAGATAAGGAAATAAATGTAATTTTTAAGTTCTTTCTTTTTTTCAATGGATTGCCCTGTATGTTTTACACTTATATTTCCTTTTATTCTTTACAATGGCCAATAATATGAGGTCTCAGGAAAACAACTAATGTGAATATCAATGTTATGACCGTTCTAATGAGATTCCCAATCCAACGGGAGTAGGAATCACAAACATTATCCTAATAATCTCTCAATTAACTCATTTTTTCAATAGAAACAGGGTTCAAGAGGAAGGTTCACCCCCCCCCCCCCAAGAAAGAAAAACCCATAATCAAGACCTCAAGGAGACAAAGGACTCCTAATTTTAATGGATCATTGAATCCTTCAATCATCACAAATTTGATTAGATCCATTGAAAAGATCTACTCTATCCTTCAATGTTCCAAATAGGATATGGTTCTTCTGAATTCTAATCATATGGATGGTGAAGCTGATCAATGGTGAATATTTGTCAAAAATAAAAATCATGAGGATGATATCAAGGTGGTTGAATGGAAGGATTTCCCAAAAAGGTTTTTCAATATATATTTTCCATTCACCCTCTGACATAATATTTAATGTGAATTCCGTGCCCTCAAGAAACAATATGATGAATCTATCAGAGCGTTTGAAGAAAAGTTCACAAGTCTTGCAAGATATGACATTGTCATTGTAATTATCCCCAAATTCAGGGTTGAACGCTTCTTTGGTGGACTAAAACCTAGGTTACGGAAAGCCCTAGAGATCTATGACATTAATAGGTGTGAATAAATTGTCGGATGTGCCCTCAATGTAGAAATGTATGTTAGAGAATCTCAGGGGTATCATGGGATAAGAAGTAGAAATTGGACTTTAATTCTAGCGTTCTGATGGATAAATCCAACGGTGCTATGAAATTTCATCACCCCACCCGCCAATGGTGTGGAAAGAACCACCTCGGAAATTTCCTGAATGGGACGAGGAAATTCTTTAGGTGTGGAAGTGAAGGGGACCTAGACATAAATAGCTGACAAGAGAAACTCGTTGATGTGACAAAGGATAGGTTCATTCTAATTGAACATCAACGCATTTTTCGTTACTTCAACTACAAAGAACCATAGCACATTGAAAACTAGTGCCCTGTGTCAAGGGTTTTTTGAGGAAACCTACAACCTTCAAGGCAGAAAGAGAAATATTTTTCCATCACTACCACCAAATTAAAACTCACAAGACAAAGTGGTGAAAGGTATGGTAGTTATTCATTCATGAATAATGAATGTACTTTTTTATTCTTGTTCTACGCATTCTTTTATATCCCCAAAATTTTGTCGAACAATCCCAACACTACCACAAATCATGCAAGTAGAGATGTTGGTGAGAATAGAAATTGGTCAATCATTGCATCCCATGAATATAACTCCACCCCTATCACAATTTGTTGATTGAACTTACTATAGAACCTCATTATACTCCCTCTGGTGGAATTTTATGCAATTATTGGCATGGAGTGGCTTTCCCTATATAGATAAAACATACATTGTTGTGAGAGGGAAATCACTCTCCATATAGAAAATATACCCCCAATTCTATACAAGTGAATGGATGTGGATGAATCTTATTTAACACCATCATCTCAATTGTGGATATTACTTCGCTATGAGCATGCATATCTGGCTTAGATGATTGAGTCTAATGAAGCAACCATCCTTGAAGAACCTCCTATTGTGAGGGAATTCGCTGAAGTGGTTCCTGAGGAATTTCATGGTCTGCCTCCTATAAGAGATGTTGAATTCTCAGTTGATCTTATACCTTGGGCATTTCAAATAAACAAGACTCCATGTAGAATGGTTGTTTTGGATATTGTGGAGCTAAATAAATAACTATAAGATAATATGGATAAAGGGATTATACGCCGAAGTGCTTCACAATGGGGTGTGCCAGTCCTCTTTGTCAAGAAGAAGGATGGGTCAAGGAGACTTTACATTGATTATCGTGAGCTCAACAAAATCACAATAAAAAACAAGTTTCCTTGTTCGTGAATTGATGACTTGTTATATCAGCTATGTGGAGCACAATAATTATCCAAGGTGTATATTCGGTTATTATATTACCAAGTGATGGTGAAGAAGGATTATATCCCCAAGACTAATTTTTGTACAAGGTTTGGGCACTATGAATTCATAGTAATTTCTTTCAGACTCACTAATTCTCTAGTGGTATTCATGGATATGATGAATAGAGTCTTTAGATATTATCTCAAAAAATTTGTGGTAGTTCTTATAGATGATATTATAATATACTCAAAAACAAAGGAGGAGAATGAGGATAATAAAATCATTGTACTAGAGACATTGATAAAGGAGAAGCTCAATGAAAAGTACAACAATTGTGAGTTCTAGTAGAAAGATGTCTCATTCATGGGTCATATCATCACAAGAAATTGAAAATATGTGGATCTCTCCAAGACAACTACAATTGAGGGATGGATTTTGCCAACATCGGTGAAGGATATACATAGATTCCAAGGGTTAGCTGGATATTATCCTCGATTTGTCAGAAATTTCTCTTGATTGTCAAATCCTCTTACCAACCGAACTTGGAAGGGAATCATATTTTCCTAGAGTGATGAATGCAAAGATAGATTCAAGGAGATTAAAATAAGTCTTATCACTATACCCATGATCACACTACCCACAAGTGCAGAACATTTTGTGGTATTAAGTGATTCTTTGAAGAAGGGCCTAGGCTGTGTGTTGATGATAATTGAAAAATTCATTTCCAATGCTTCATGGCAATTGAATGTTCATGATAAAAACTATCCAACACATGATCTAGAGTTGGATGTAGTAATCTTAACATTAGAAAATTAGTGACATTACCTCTTTGGAGAGAGGTGAAAAATATATATGAATCCCAAAAGCCTCATATATGTATTCACACCGAAAGAGTTTAACATACACCAATGGAGATGGTTAGATCTGATCAAAGACTATGACTGCTGAATCCATTACCACCTTGGGAAATAGAACAAGGTGGATGATTCTATAATAAGAAAGGAATCAATGATTCTTTCATTGATGATAATTGAAATGGATCCAATCTTATTACTTTTGATGAAGAACGACATGGGAATCATAAAAAATGTAACGTAATCAATCATTTGACAAATTATAGTTCAACTCCCTCTTTTGTAAATGTTAAAGGATTCTCAAAAGGATGATGTGGGAATTCCAATGAATGTGGAAACTATCAAAAAAGTGACATACTAAGAGTTGTATTTTAATGAAGAAGGAATTGTGAGATTTGGGACAAGACTATGTGTTCCTTAAAATTCAGAGATAAATAATGAACTATTGGATGATGCACATAGTTCAAATTTCTCCATTCACCCATGAAACAAAAATATGTATCAAGGTCTCTGAGAGCATTATTATTGGGATAACATGAAGAAGGATATCATTTAGTACACATAAAAGTTCTTGGTGAGTCAGCATGTGAAGGCTAAGAGGTATAAGTCTAAGGGGATAATGAAAAAGTTAACCTTATTAACATGGAAATAAGAGAACAACATATTGGAATTTGTCACCAATATTCTGAATAAATATAAAGGAAACATTAATATTTGGGTTGTTGGGGATCGTCATATAAAGATTGCACACTGCATTGAAATTTTAAATGATTTGTCATTAGATCAATTGGCACGGATATACATCATTGATGTGGTATGGATTAATGGAGTAACATTATCCATTGTATCTGATAAAGATCTATGACTAACCTCTATGTTCTGGAAGAGTCTCCAAAATGATCTGAATACAGAGATGAACTTCAGTATGACTTATCATCCTCAAAGTGATGGCCAATATGAGCGGACTATCCAAATATTTGAGGATATGTTTTGAGAATTATCAATGGTCTTCAAAAGAGGATGGGATCAACATATTCCTCCGGTTGATTTCTCTTACAATAACAATTTCTACTCAATCATACAAATGGTTCCTTATGAATCCCTTTCTGGGAAGAGGTGTAGAACACTGGAATGTTGGGATGAAGTTGGGGAGAGAAAACTCCTTGGTTCCCAAATGGTCAATGAAATGGTGGGTAAAGTTAAGCCTATCCATCAGCACATTAAAGCTGACCAGAGTTGACAAAAGTTTTATGTTCATAATCACTGACGAGACCTTGAGTTTGATGTTGGATACATGTTATTCCTCCATATGTCACCTTGGAAGGGAGTTATGAGATTTGGGAATAAGTTAAATCTTACTCAAGGTACATCATCCCTTTTGAGATCCTTTATCGCATTGGAGTAGTGGCATATTGACTAGAACGTCCACCAAACATTTCTAAAGTAGACGATGTATTCCATGTATCACTATTGAGGAAGTAAGTACCCAACCCATCTCATCTACACATTACATAGGTGGTACCATTAGAGAATGACCTCTCCAAGGAGGAGAACCCAGTAATGATCTTAGATACTAGGGAAAATGTTCTATGAAATAAGATAATGTCCCTCATCAAGGGGATGCGGAGAAACCACATGTTTGAAGAAGCAATTTGGGAATCAGAAGAATTGATGTAGCAGAGTTACCACCATCTATTTTAGTGTGGGAAAAGGAAATTTGTGGGGGAACATTCCTTAAGGGGGATGATTGTAATGACCCAAACATTTATTAATGAAAATTTTTCTTGATATAATTAAATGTCTTATTATGTAAAATGGTTATATAAAACACATAAAATTCAAAAGTTTAATGTTTCTTGGATTTTAAAACTTGTTAATAATGGTTATTATTGCTAATATAGCCATCAAATAGTGATCACATTATTAGTATAAATATAGGGCTTTAACAGATCAAATTTACTTAGAGAAAGGCAACAATAGCCTCATCCAGTAGAATTGCTCCATAGAAAGCCCATTTTTTGGTGTTCAGAAAGGAGTTAGTGGTACTAGTCTTTACTCTTGACCAAGACCTTGTCAAACTTCAACACATTTAGTTTAAGTGGAATTTCATATGAGAGAAGTGGAATTTAAAAGAGATTACCACCCGTGTGATGTTATCCGAGTGGCCCCAAGTGTCTGTCACCATCCCACACCTTACACTTAGGTCTTATGCAATTGTTATAAGGGGTTATTTAACAATACCCTAGAACCATGATTATGTGCATTGTTTTTTTATAGAATAAATAATATATAATCATTTTATTTTTTTTACTTTGTAAATGGTTTTTAAAACACAAATAGTATTTTTAGTTAATATAAAATTATAAAATATATTTGGAAGAAATAATGGATTTTTTAATCAAATAATATTTTAATAAAAAAATATTATTACTAAATCACTTTTTATTTAGTATAATTGAACTTGTGATTTGTTTATGAGTATAATTGTAATTTGTTTTATGGTTTGAATGTTTTTTTGTCAAATCCCATGAATTTTCAATAAATGTCAGATTTTATTTTAAAAGTAAAAATTCACATATATAGAATATTATTTAGATAATATGAATATTATTTTTGGATTTAGTATGTCAAAATTATCTTATGGTGAAATTTTCATAAATTTTCGAGAAGGTCAAATTTTTAGATAAAAATTAAACATCATTTACATATATATTTTTTTTTATGACATCATAATGACCCGATAGTTATGTAATAAAATATTATAAAAATTATATTCAGATAATATATGTTTCCACTTTAAAATAATGTGATTTTATATTTGTTTGATTGATTTTATAGAGCCATAGTGGACCCTACAAGACTTATAAAATATTTTTACTTTTTAAAATGATTTCATTCAGAGTGAAACTCACCTCCACATAAGATAGACTAATATTTTAATATGTTAGGAAATTGGACTTATAATATAATTTCTTATACTCCAATTTTACAAAAAACCATGGGGACAACCCATGGGATTTTATGAGGTTTTTATTAGTTTAATATGTATTGTCAAAAACCTAAATAAAAAAGAATTCCCTCTACTTTCCTATATAAACCGACTCAATCTCCAATTTCACATCACTCAAAACCCTAGGACCTCAACCGAAATCTTCCCTCCTCTATCTATAATCCTTAAAAGGGGACCCAATCTCCTCATAATCCTCTCTCTAGCCTCTCCCAAGAATTTAGGATCACACTTCCATGTAAGGGATCCTCACATTCCTCCTTTCATTATTTACATCCATGTTCCCTTATATTGTAATTCCCTTTTATTTTCAATTAAAAACCAGGGGTACGATTTAAAACATCCCCTATACTACCATACTTATTTTTTAATGATGAGATACCCCTTTTTCTCTCATTAATGTCTCCCATTTACACCATTTACCATGTAAAAATTCCGTAAGGGATTTCTCTCTCATCGTTTACATTTAAGAAATTATTTTATATTATGAATTTGATTCCATTAAAAATGTTGGGATATTAGGTTACATTACCCAATTACTTTCAATTTAATGTATATATTATGGAATACCCAATTCCCTATCATCAAACCATTTTAAGATTTCTATTTGATGTCATTATACTGCCAAAGATACACCAAACATTGCCATGCCAACATCATTATGTACATGAATACCACACTCATTTATCTATCAAGGGTATTCACCTATATGAAAAAGTATTTATTGATTGAGGAATTAAATTTATGTATTCCACATATCTTATCCATAGACTAAATTATGACATTTAATGAATCCATGTTGTATGATCAATGTGGCATACTTTTGCGTGAAATGAAATGATTAAGAATGGTGTTCCCTGATAGCTCTCCAATGCATTGTGTAAAGATTAGTAACATGATACGTCAAGTGAAACTAGGGGTTTCTCATGATAATTAATGTGATATGAATTTTTACTAATGTAAATTCAAGTGCAATGATGGTTTACTAGTTCTCCATTTTCAATGAGCCGTGGATCATGCTAATATCTTGTTAAATGTTGTTGCAATATTTCCATGTTATGATAATCACGCCATATAATGCCCCTATGTTCATGTTTCTATTATGATCAATTGATATACCTATTTCCTAACATGTCTTTTATTATTCCTGATATGCCTTTTCAACTCCCTTATTGGGCTTTCAAGATCACCCTTTTCTTATGCATGTCATTAGGTTATCCCATGCAATGCTAATTACAAAGGAATTTTGGGGTCATGTAAAAGAATTTTTCAATAAAGTTGTTGTGTTTTATGTTCTAAGTTGTTATATAATGTTCCTAATTTACCAAGTCGTTATACCTCTTTATCCTTAGAGTTTTATTAAGTGAATGTTTAAGTAATAAATCATGTATATGTGTGTAATAAAGAGAAGGATTTTTATACATTTCAAGGGATACATTATGAAAAGAAAACTACAGAGTGTTATTTTACAGTCAAATAGTGGAATCCTTTGGCTGATGAACCCATTTTGTGGGATATTATATACCAATCCAAATGGGTCATGTTACACTAGTTTCAGGAAATGGAGTTCTTAAGAATTCCAACATTCTATTTTTCATGAATAAAGAATGTTTAGAGAGATTTGGATTTATCCTGACCATGTTGAGTGGTTTTTCAAAAGGTAAAAATTCTATGAATGAAAAGTGCATCTCTATTGGATTTTTTTGGAATGGGGAACCAATACTACACCAATTTGGATCGATTGAAGGAGGGAACAATCTTTTCAAGGATCGATGTCAGCATAACGACCCATTCTAAAAAAGAATTGAAACATCGTTAAGATTAATGTCATCAAACCATGACATTGACCATGTAGTATAACTTACTACAGTGGGGAAATTTCATTTTGAAACTTAAAGTCATAAAGTTAGGAAAATATGTTATATATTTTAAATTCATACAATATATACATTATTCCAATCACTTTAATTTCATAAACCGTGGAAATTCTGAGGCTATAATTTATTTTCTTTATCATTTATTGAATGGTTAATGACTCCCTATTTTCAGATAATCAGTTCAGGAATGTACCATCATATTCAGGTGTGAAGAAGGTAATGACGTAATCTATAATCTAGGGATTTTAAAATCTGAATAGTGTTGTGGGGAAATTGCTTATAGGGATATAGGAAGTAAATTTGGATGATGAAGTTAACACTGATTAACAAACCTGTTTTTCTATACTTCATAAAAAGACAAATGGGGTCTGTTATAAAATAGTAAATAGTGGAATCCTTTTCTGAAAACCCCATTTTGTGGGAAATATTATTGAAATCCATCTAGGGTGTGTGATAACATAGTTAATAAAATAATATCTCATGACTTCTAGCATTATATTATCGATGGATGAAAATTGATTATGGAGATTCATATTTTCCTATACATAGAACTTATCCTATGGATGGAAGTTAATTTAATATGAGACGATAATTTTAAGTCACAATTACTTTATAATTGGAGGAACAGTTTTCCTACACCGGTCATACACAAGCTTGAAAAATATGGTGCTAATAGTTATAGTTCACATGGATATGACCATAGTATTGTGGAAAATATGGTTGATATGTGTCCTACAAGACCAAGATCATTCTTTTATACATCAGACATGAGGGAAGAAATTTTAAACAATGGTCTTAAGAGTTTTTAGATAAATAGAAATGATGTGGGTAAAATATGTGGGGGATGACCACAAATAAAATTTTAATTGAGGATTTTAAAAATAATTCTATCAAACCATAGAGGGATTGAAGAAAATTCTCCCAAGGGATATGTTACTGCTTGTTGAAAACACCATTTTGCGAGATATTTTATGCAAAACCAACTAGGTGTATTACTTTATTTCCAAATATTGGAATCATTTGGTTTAAAAACATTTTTTGGGGGATAATTTATGGAAAACTAACTGGGGAGTGTTACAACATAATCATGCAAATGATTTCTCATGTATAATAAATTCTATCACTGGAGGTTGAAAAAATGTTATTGCCCAAGAGTTTCCAATATTAAGAGTATGTCGTGTCGGGTAGATATATTAGGGAACAAAGAAATCATTTAGACTTAAATTATCCTGGAATTTTAGAATACCTTCCATAGATCGGACTCATATAGAGAATGATGGCATCATTTTTTCTTCTATTGGCCCCTAATGAGGGGACCCAAATAGAGGGCTCATGTATATATCAATGTTTGTATATAGAATATTGGTTAATCTTGTTTACCCTATGGCTCAGACTAAGACATGAGTGCTATGTGTCACAGCAAATATCATTGGAATTAGAATCAATCCTTTCATAGTTCATGAGGTACTATGTAGTGTATATTAATTTATTAATGATATTAGTTGTGCAGTTTAACATCATGCGGTATCGATGAACGTTTCTGGACTTGATTGTTGTCGAACTAGGTTATAGGACCCTGATATGACTATGTATCTTGTTGGAATAAGAATCAAGCCAAATATAGTATGAAAATGATGATCCACTGTACTGATTGAATTCATATATGGTGGAAATAGGGGAGGGGTTGAATATGGTCTCACGCATAGGGTGGTACCCTATATAAGATCATATCATGTAGATTTGACTCATACATGGTTGAATAGGGATAATTCTTGTATTGTTCAATGGATTGTCAAAGGATTGATGATTTAAATCTCCCCACATTTATCATTGAAATAAGATATATGTCACACATAGTTCATTAAGAAATTGTGATGTGTATTTCATACGCCAAGTATATATGGTGTTCCTTTTATGGTTTTGTAGCTAGGACCATGATAACCCCGATGTGAATTGATATTACAAAATAATGAAGGTAATTATTTTTGAAAAAATCATAATCCTATGTGATCAATGCTTATTTGGAGAAAATAAGATTTCAAAATGTTTCTTCCATGGTATAAAGGTAGCACAAGTGATGGATACATACATTGAGATTCAGTGGTGGCATGGCCATGATATATGATATAGGCATCACTACCAATCTTAAGGGAATGATAATCATTACAAAAATAGTTATTTAAATCCTAATAACATTAACGTCATGCGGTGAGGACAAATGTGAATAGAAGTGATTGAATAGAAATGTTGGTTTTGGGCCCGAGGATGAAAATAAGGTCATCCCAACACATCTAATAGGAATGACAATAAAACCACACATAGATCTTGAAGAATTATTCCCTACATTAATCCATCATTCATGTTGGTAAATAGGTCTTTATTATTTTTCAGAATGGGGGTAGGTACCAAGACATGAAGCCCATGAATCACTATGCATCTCATTTTAATGAGAATAAAACCATATGTGATGGGAATTTTCCATGTTTGGATCTCATTTTTACATAGGGAAAATGATTATTTTTATTTTTAGTCAAATATAGTCCCAAGAATAAAGATTTTAGTGTCACTACAGATCTCATTAGAATGAAAATCAACTAAAACATAGCTCATTAAAAGCATGTTAGGTTCATTAATATGCAATGAGGAAGTTGGAAGAGAAATTTAGCATCATGTGGTAATGATATCATAATTTTGGGTCTTATGCATATGAAGGCAGCAGAAGTGCCACCATTGAGTTGTAGTGAGGTTAGTGGGTCTTATGTGTGGAACATTCTAGAATTTTGTTCTTTATGCCTGGCCAAGAGAGTATCTTGACCCACTTATGTTTTATAAGGATATGATATGGGCTTACACCTGATATGGAGGCCCATATTGAATGGACCTATAAAAAGTGTATCAACCTGTGGCTTTTTCTAGGTTTATTAGCATTGAGTGAGAGGGATGTCAACTATGAATTTTAATGTCATGCGGTGAAGATAAATGATGCATTTCAATTTTATGTCATACTCTATGACCTTATGTCCCATGTTTTATATTCATTTGACAAGTATGATGATGCCACATAGTTATGTCTTAAATGTGGTACCTTATATCATTATTTTTAATGTCATGAAATAAAGACAAATTGTAAAAAATAAAATCTTTCAGCTTGGATGAAAATAATTTGGTTATAAAAAAATTATTTAATAAACCTATATTTTTTGGAGTAGTAGTGATCTCTCTATCTATTGATATTAAAGAATAATCTATATTATATTAGACCTTACATATTGATTAAGGTCCCTCCCACATTGGTTGGAGATTTGGAGGATTCATTCATTGTATCAATGGCATCCAAAGGCTAAATACTAGTTCTACATAGAAGAATGAAGGGAGGAAGACCTTCTTGTTAAAGGATTTAATTATATTATTTTCATAGACAACTATGTTATAAAAGGTGTGCCATATTTTTTATGCAACTACTCTAATAACTCTAGTCATTTTTGGGATTTTCTGTATGCAGATAGCTGATCATAGAAAGAAACACAAAGAGATTAAAATTTACATTAATGGGAAGAATGCTTATTTTTGGTATACTAATGAGTATGGGGTTTCCTATGTGGGTGTGTGGGTTTTAGTCCAGTAATCCAAGAATGTATTAAATATGTTTTCAATCCAATAATTTTTTTCTATATCCACTATTTTTTGGATTATATTCGACAGGGACTTGTTGAAGGACACAATCTTCTCATTATCCACTTCATGGTTGTGGGATGAATGGTAGGATTTTATATTCTACTCTTAATATACATTATCCACCTCTATATAATAGAATATGGTGTCTTTTTTCCATCATTATTGTGTGAGGGACACCAAATCCTGTATTGATGTTTGATTTCAGGAAGTTGAAAATGCTTGTGTCCTTGAATTCAATGAGGAGTATTGGATCAACTCATTTGGAGAAGAAATTTATATAAGTTAAGATGTATTCTAACTTCTTCGACATAACTAGATAGTATTTTCCCACAAAAACCATTCCTCATGTGGTGAATGGAAATGAGTATTTGGATGTATTTAGAAACCCTATTGGTTGATGGATGATTTTGGCATGAATTTGGTATGAATGAATCTTCTTGGTAAATTTTTTGGAATCCTGCATCATTGAAGGCCATAAGTATACAAACCTTTATATTTTGTTGGATGGTTTGTATCCTAATATATGTGAACTGTTGTCCCTAGTTTCCAATTATCTAATGAAAGTTGTAGTCTCTTATCTATCAATGAACCTAATAATGAATCCATCAAATCATCATTTACATATGACCATATGGTTACACGGGACATCATAAAGGGTGATGTTGGATGCTCATTGTCTGATTTTATCCTTCCCTTATCTGTTATATGGATGTAATATTTTTGGGTGGTATTCCATGTTGTGAATCGTCCATTCCATTGTATGACTATATGGTTCAGGGATAGGGCTGAATTCATTAATATCTTCTGTTATAAGTTGGAAAAATGTGATAGTATTCAGATATGGGAAATGTTGATGACTGTTTCATCCTGGTTTATATTTTTCCAATATGTAGATGCATTATCCAATGCATCTTATTAGGAATTTTGTGATTGTAGTACATCATTCAATGATAAATCATAGGGGAACTCTTCCATTAACCCTCATACATAATCCAGAATGGGGATTAGATATTATTTTATGACAACATAATATCCATTTATCTATTTGACTACCAACTCTAAATCACCTCTCACCTCCATGTAGTCAATTGGTATTTGGAGTACCAATTCCAAACCTGTGATGGGGGCCTGATATTTTTCTTTTTTATTGGTCAAAAATACTTACAGGAGGAAGGATTAAGGTAAAACAACCTTTGCTGGGGAAATTAACATGATCCCTAACCCGAATTTTTGAGTTTTGTGTCTTCCATTCCCCACCCCATTGGGTTCTTGGATGCTCTATCAAAATAAATTTCTCATGTTTGGTAGATACCCTGAATTAATAATATATCCTCATACTATAGTTTGATATTTATTGACGTTTTTTCAGCATATGACTATTATTCCTTGAAATCTTACAAGGATTTTTCTTTAATTACATTCAGAGGAATTAATTGTGTAACTAACATTTGTTTAATAACCTCTCATCATGCCGTTTGTTCTATAAAAATAAGATGGTTGAGGGTATATTTGTTCGGGTTATTTAAAGAGTCCAATTGGACTTTTTGGGGCTAAAAGTAGTGAATTAGTTTCTGAACAACATTGATTAATTCTAGTCAGATCTTATTGATATATGAATAATTATTCTCAACATCAAGAATGGTTCAACTGATGTAATAAATCATTTTTCCATCCAACATAATTCTATTTTCAATGAAGGTGCCTATTGATATCTCGAGGTTTATCACATATAGAATGAGCAGGTTTACCTCAACAAGTGGAATTAACACTGTTGGTATCAAGAGGTATTTCCTGAGATTTTCAAATGCTTCATGACAGTTACAAGACCACTAATATGTTAGCCATTTAATTATCAGTTTACTGTCGGTTAAACACTTTCCTAAAAGTTTGGATATAAAGAACCAAATATGTACCAAGATTCCTTGAAGTCACCTCAAATATTTAAGGTTTCAAGTAGGTGACTTGATAAGGATTTACTTCTTCATCATTAGGTCTACTTCAATGTCATGATGGATTAAAATGAAGTCTAGAAACATCTTCGATATTGCCTCAAAATTAGATTTTAATGATATCATCTTCAGTGTATGTTATCATATCTTGTTGAAGATGATATATTGATTTTCTAGATGGTCATATTGCTATCTGTACATTACCATTAGAACATTAATGTAGCATTCAACGAACATCCCTAAAAATAGTTTAATGATGAAATTCAAGGCATGCTGGTATGTGGAAATAGTTCACTTTAAGGAAAATGGAATTACCCAATAGAAGAATAATCCATGGGGGGATTCATTGTGGTATGTTCTTCTTCTTTATTGGGAAAATTATGGCTATCCATTTAGAATACTGAACCACTCAAAAGAAGGTGTCCTTGATGAGTTAATTTATTTTTTCCTCAATTCTTGATGCATGAGTTGGGAATGTTCTTCTGGCATTTCGTTTTTCCCCTAATTGTATTCTAGAAAACCAATGTGATAGGTTTCCACATTGAGGTCGAGACATGGAATCTCTATGTAATTCCTGGAGATAACGTTCTTATGTTTCCTTAGGGAGGAAGTATTCACCTGTTATTCATCAGGAGTCATGGCCACTCAAATAAAAGTGGTTTGTGGATATTCTTAAGTACCTAGATTTATCTCTTTGAGATCATCGACAATGGAGGATACACACTCCTCAAATGATGGAGGGGAATCCCTGAGATCTTCCTCTTCCTCATGATTTATCCCTAATACCTATTCTAGGGAACTAGGTGATGATGTATAGTAATGAATCACCTATATATATTCTAGATGTTTTTTCAATAGATTTAATTCTAGATATTCTATTTTGACATCCATGTAAATTGGTGGTTGGTTTCCTACACTGAGAGGATGTTCCGAATCTGCTTCAGTTTTTGCAGTAGACCCTTCTTGTTGAGGTACATCAACTGGGAGTTTGATTTTATGATATTCTGGTATAACTTACTAAATAGTATGGCTATATTAGATTAGTTCTATATTTAATATCCTCAGTTATTTCTTCTCTTAATTCTACTAATAAAACATCCCTCAAGAGAACAATGCCTTACTTTCATTGGAGAGAGGTTAGACACAAACTATCCCCCCACCTTGTCCTTGTTGGAATCCTTTAAATGGGGTTAGAATGGATTTTCTAATGGAATTTCCAAATTTAGGGAAAGCCTCTAGTTCAGGGTACACGCACCTCATTTGATTGGGTCAGGGTCGACCATATTATGAACTATGAAATCATCCCCTTGTTCCTCCTCTAATGGATCTCGTGTTCTTTAGAAATGTTTTTGGAAGAATGTATGACATTTACAGATGAATAATTAATTTAGTCATTATATCAGTGTCAATGTGATACTACCTCTTTCTATGCCCTTAAAGAGTCCTCATCTACTCCTTTTGTAGTTATCTATGATCTGTTTGAAAGATGGTGATCTAAAGGGTATCCCTAGACAGTTAAGTCATGTGTGATCCTAATGAAGATTTTGAGTTATGGGATTGGATAAAATAGGGGAAACTATTCTTTAGAGTATCCCATAATAAATATAATACTAATATCTAGTGAGTATGGTGTGTTAAGGTGGAAAATCTCCCAGACTAGGGGGTTGTGGTTATTTCTGCTCACCTTTCACAATTCTTTTGGACTAGTTTTTTATCCTCAAAGGTTTTTTTTAAAAATATCAAATCCCTATAGATTTTGGTTGCTCTTGAAATTATGTGGATGCTACTATTGCAGATACCATTCTATTTCAATGGTGTTTTTTCTAAACTTGTGCAGGGTGCATCATCTTTTATTCACATAGATCACCCACTTATGATGTTCTTGGAAACATTTCTGAAAATTTCACTATCTTTCAGCTCACTTTCTCTAAGGAGGAGGCTTGATTGATATTTTTAGATGCTTAATGAAATAATCTATCAACAATGAACACTCTTCTATCCCAGTATTGGTGAGATTCGTTTGAGGACTATTTTATTTGAGCATATCTTGAGTGGTTAATATGGTTCATTTGTTGGAGTTGACATGAATATATTCAATTGTATTTTTCCAATTTATGACAGATTTCTGGTTAGGGAGTACTATGAAATGTAAGGATCTATGTGAACCCCATCCTTTAATATAATGAGAAGATGGGGAAACTGTGATCAGTCATCATAAAATTTCTAACATGCTAAGACATGTGTGTTGAATGGATCCTTTTTATCTCTCTTGATGATTTGTAGCTAAGATATCTTCCTTGTCAATATGTTGTGGAATCCATTCTATTTCCTTTATGTGACTTTGTTACTCATCATAGGGTGATATTTTAAGTTTTATGTGATGAAGAGTTTTCCATGTGTTGAGATAGATGACATGTACTCTATATTCTAAAAATACCTCTAGAATTCTATATTGTGGGGGTGGTTAAAGACCATGACATGAATGGTATGTCGTCTTTAGCCATCTATTTCCTCATATTTATAAAATATTATTTGGTTTTTCCTGGAGGTCACTCTACCTGATCTGAATAGAGTGGGAACATTCCTATGACATTATCATAAGAAATATGATTGGTAGGGACTTCCTGTATTATGCTGGAAGGATGGAGATCTAATGGAGCTTCATAGAGTGACTATTGATTCAGGATTTATTATGGATGAGAAATAATTTCACTGAAAAAAAAGGAACCATATATTACAAGCCCTATTTTCTCAAGTTCCTCGCTGTTGAAGGGATTTCATGTCAGTACATTTCTATGTGGAGGATTCCCTTTACAATAAGAAATAATACTATAGATAGATATTTATTATTGAGTTCCATCACTGGAAGGATTTCCATGGTAGATTATGGTAAATAGAAAACCCTATTACACATTTATTGTTTGGAAATTAGTTTAATTAATGTGACTCTCATCAGGATATAGACTCTCAAGGTCATCTCGATTATGGTCATGAAGAAATAATTCATGGTGAAGTGTTTGAGGAGGTCCTCCTAAATTACTATGACTACACTAGTAATTTTTTAAAGAGAGTGTAGGATTTTGATACACCATAGATACATGTATAAGGGAATCTATAACTCCTACATTATACATATTTGAATTTTATATTAGATCATCATTTTCTAGTTATTTTTTGTGAGGATTCTTCTTTGATTATTTTTTTTCAACAAATGGGGTACACTTGTTGGAGGAAGTGGTTTTCATAGATAGGGGTTTGTTCTTATAATGGAGTTCCCATAGGGTTACTATTTATACCACCTACTGTAATTGATGTATATTCCTAATCTGATTGTCTATATATGTTTGGGGAATTTTTCCCACGACCCACTTGGATGGGAGCATAAGTGTGTGTATCCTCAAGGGTGACATGTTGATTAGCCACACCATTTATGGGGAGAGAACTGTGGGAACATCATTATGGTATAACTATTTTCATAGTTATGATATTCGATAAGTTATGTAGGTTGTGGGAGGGGATTTGTGACCTCCCTTTCACAATTTTTATGATATTCTTGGTGACATTAGTGATTGGATTAGGGATATATTCCCATTCATCGTTTTACATAGGGGTATGTACCTGCTCCCTTACTCTCTAGCCTACATATTAATACAAAAAATACACATGTGGGGGGGGGAAGACTTGGGTATACCCTCTATTTATCATCAATACTTTCCAATGACATCTCTAGATGATTTTAGAAAAAACTGCTAGCATGCTTGATGAATGTAGGCAGGTGTATGTACCTATATGTGGTTGTCCACGAATCATGGTTGGTGAGATAATATTATTGTCTCCAGATGAGGATATTAGTAGGCTGGGTTAGTGTTGGTTGGTGTATGTTCCTTCTCATGGTTTCTTCCCATATTTGATATATAAGCTTCCTTGAGTGTTGTAAGGAATGGTTGTTTGAAGGAAGAATTTAGGCGGTCATGTCTTCTTCACTCTGTTTTCTAGGAAATTTTTTTTTTTGAAATATCAAGAGGGGAAAGAGGTGTGTCCATACTTTTTCTTGACTGGTTTCTACCCCCAGAGGTCTATCTTACATTCCTAGGTCTATATGACCTATTTTTCTTGGCTAAGGAAGTCCCCCTCATTGTTTTGAGGGTAAATTACTGGATGTTGTTGGAAATGACAATTGTTGGTAGGAGCCTTTTGGAAGGACCCTTATGTATCCTAGATGACTTCATATGTGGCCTCTTCGTCCACTTCCCCGAGATGAGGGAGGGACTGTTTTTCATATTCTAGGGATCATCTACCAAAATTGTAGAACATAGCTATTGGAATCATGTGCTTCTTGACCACTAGTCGTCATTGGAAGGACGATCGGTGAAAATTGGAAATCAGAGGGGTCATAAGGTAGTATCTAGGGTTATGATGGTGTTGTGCTAATGAGACTCCTAGAACAGTGTGTTTGAGACCCAGTGTTAAATATGATAGTTTGGTGATGATGTCCTTTTCTTGGAAAAAGATTCATTGGGAATAGTAGCCATTGAATATGTTTGTGGAATATGGAAAGAATCCATTGGGTTGGTGGGAGTTTCGAGATAATTTCCATAGAAATATGACAAGTAGAAAGAGTAAAACCCATCAATGAAGTATCTAATTTTCATGAACACATGGATAATTAAATATCATTTTGAGCTGTATGTCGCCTTGAGAGATAAAGGGGATAGACATGTGTGTGAAACCATCATCTTGGTTAAGTATTCACATGACATTAAATATTTTTTATTTCTTATGTAAATATTTTTAGGTCACAAATGAAATGGTGTGATGAGGACTAAAATATATATATTTTTTTATCTTATGAAGGAGATGAAATAGTTAAACTAATGGTGTCAGGTAGACAATTGTTTTCCTCCACAATTCAGGCTCACCTGATGGTTGATTTTGGTTGTTGAATTTTTTGTAATCATTCATGTAATGATCACTATTTATGAATGGTATCCAATGGTTTTAATCATGGAACTGGAAAAACCCACTGATTCTATATCCATGAGGGACCTACTTTCCAATGGCAGACACTTGTTGGGGATTTTGGCCAACCATTATTATTAACTCACATTGGATAATAGGATGGGAGGTAGGGATCACCACACCCTTTTATGGGGGATTATTTCATACACTAAGACTCTCCTATATATTAAAGATATGTTTTTGAATCATTCAATAATTCCCTAGAATGATGTTGATAACCATTTAATTAACAATCATTTATTATCATGTGTGGAATTTGGAATCAATTATATGTATTATAGGTTCTTAATCAATGATGATATTTGAATATATATAAGGTTATACATTATTAGTATCCTCTTATGTACTGATTAGATATTATTGGGTCACTATTATGAGGATTCTACTTTTCTAGCCACACTGTGGGGTGCTCTTGATTTTTTCATCATCTAGTGATACATGAGTAGTTTTGATGTTGGGATAAGACCCATGGATGTGCTTCCTACATATCCTTGTGATAGGAATCATAACCCACATAGTTTGGTTCCACTTAATGTGATAAAACTTAAATTTTTAGGTTATGTGATAATGACCAAACTGTGCAGTTTAGCATCACACAACAAGTAATTCTAGGAGAAAGATTCTAAGTCAATTTTTTTCAAGGACTTATACTGAATAAGTCCAGGGAACCTATAAGGGATATAAATTTCCATGTTTAATTATACCCTACTTGGAATGTGGACTATAGGTGTTATGGGTGATTTTGTTTGTTGGTTTTTAACCTTGGGGAGGCTTCTGATGTATCCCCTTTGGATGGGAATCAAAGACCACACAGATCAGTTATACGAATCTATGAAAATGAAGGTCGTCAAATTTTTCATGCAGGGGGGTATGGACCATTTGAACGATTAAGATTGGGATTACTCCATATGAGGATTAACTGATGTTTTGTTGTGGATTAATCTGGAAAAGGATTCCCTAGGATCAGTGTGAGGATATGGTTGGGGAATATACTGATTTGTTATCTAAAAGGTTTGATCTTTGGGTCTTACTACTTAGAGGATTCCCTAGTGAATGGTGGATATTATTTTAGCTCACTCTTGATTAGGATACCAAATTATTAGTTAGACGCTGGGCTTACTTCTGAGAATGATGAGCATATATTTTTTTGGCGCTTACTCTTGAAGAGGATTCACCTTATCAGTTTTGGCTTACACTTGGAATGAGATCCATGATTTATTGGGGATTACACTCTGAATGAGGAACACTATTTATTAGGTCTTACACCTAGAATGAGGCCCATGTTTTGGGATCATTTGGATTTCATGACTGCCATGATACTCAAATCCCATGTGATTCATGCTCTATGTGGGAAACAAGAGGAAATGAATGATCTGGGAAACCACATGATCTTCTTTCTCCTAAGGTTAGATTCATGTAATTTAGGAACCATTCCTATGGAGGTTCTATGATGGAAAGTGAGAGAAATATCCAAAATAATATTATCTCAAAAACATGAATCCTTTCATTTGGGTATCATGGTCATAGCTACACTCTATGTGAAAAATTCATGATAAGTCATGCTTGAACACGAAAAACATGAGGAAGCTAAAGATCAAAAATACCACACACTTCTCATCCTCCATTAGTGGAAGAGGATGAGGATATGTGAGTTGAAATAGGGACTTGGATATTCTCATTTACTCTCTTGTTTCATATCATGGATAATAAAATATAACTTCTTGTTTAGAAAAAGCCCTTGAGGATTGAGGAGGAGCAAGAGTGAAACCTCTTATAAGAAAGGCTCAGGGATTAATCCAAGAGGGATGCTCAAAAATAGGTTCTGCATCAAGGTAGGAGGATCTCATTCATCAATGAATGGAAAATTGAGTTTTATCCACAACATTCCCTCCTTAAACCAAAGTATCTGGGTCTTATAGATGATAAGGGAAGGGCATGGTCCAAACCCTAATATATGTGACCGAGAGTTCCTTTCCCATAACCCTAGTTTTGGGGTCCTCATGACCATGGGAATGAAAATACACATGCTCCTTGAGGACTCTAACTATAATTTAGGAGAAGTGCGGGAAACCATAGATCAGGGGAATAAAAATTCTAAAGTGAGACACACTAGTGTGTCCTCTTCATGGTACTGTAAGTTCGGATGATTCATTTGTGGTTTGAAATTAGTCCCCCTGTTTGAGTGAATCAATGTATGTGGATCTGAGACATTTGTGGATTAGTGGATTGCTCAAATATGGGCTCCCAAAGGTCCTTGTTTAGATAGAAAATGTTCCTAAAGCAGAAACTCAGAGGAACTAGAATTTGTTCATGAATGGGGTATAGGTCTGCACGAGCTGGGTATGCCCTGAGAAATGGACCACCTGGTAAAAAACACTGGGTAGTGGATTTATATTAGTCATCATGGGTCTCCTCAAGTATCCTTTTATGGGTCTTATATAGGTCCTCAATAAGGGAAGGGGCCTCACATATATGGTTCATCAAGGTGTATTATTTTTCAGAACTTGGAGGGAATTTGATCTCTCGTATTGAATGCATTGTCATAGCACATCAAGTTGATTATGTTTCAAAGGTTGATTTATAGTATATGGAAGACCCTATGTCATCTCTCAAGGAGATATTATAGGTTTAGAGTATGCATTTTTAATAAAAATTACTACAAAGGAGGGTGTTTTGAAAACATATTTAAGAAAATAACAAGATTTGAATTGTTTAAGAGTTGATAGATTAAGGGGTTTTTTTATGAATTTTGAGAGAAGGGGATCATTTCATGTTCAATACAAACATTGGATAGTTCATTTTTCTAACAAAAATACACATGCTTATCTTTTATTCCATAGTTCACTTTTGTCAAGATCTTGCTTCCCCTCTTGCCTCTTAAATTGTTGAACAAAGTAACAAACCTTGACATAACAATCATATTGTCAAGGATTGGACATCAATAATAGAAAAAGCAATACCAAATCATAATAGAATATCACTATTGGGTGTGTGAAAAATTATTCTTCTGTTTTCCAATAAAAACAACCCAAGATCCCCTCTTAAAATCTAAACCCAATTGGTGTTGAGATAAACATTTCTCCCATTATTTATAACAAAAGAAATGAATTCAGATGAGAAGAACATAAATATTAATCATAAGTGAATTAATTATCACAAAAATTACACAAAACCAGTTGATGAAAAAGTTCCTGAACTCCCACCCATGTAAATACAGCGCCTTCAAAAATGATCATCCACCATCACGCATGCCATCAAAAGAAGGAGGAGGCTCAGGTGGAACTTTTCCTTTATCCATGACCCCCCTATAGGGATAGGGGCCTCCATAACTTCTTGGGCGAGGAGATTAATCCTTTAGGTCTCCAAAATATTAGGGATTTTCCTCTTGGAATAACTTATAAATGTGGCTCCCAAGGTTCCATTTTATAGGAAAAGTGGAAGGTGGTTTTGGGAACATAATGTTCATAAAACCTATTGGAACATGGTGTTATAACTCCTTAAATTTTTATCTTGCATTGGATAAAATTACAAATATGTATCCATGGCTCATGAAAATCACCACAGAATGTTTGGCTTCATTTGGGAACCTAAATCACGAGATATGAAAAGACCACAAAACACAACATTTGACTTCATGCTGATACGGTGTGTTAGATAGATTAGGTCTGTTGGGCTACCATATGGCTGAATGAGGCTTGGGGTCCTTTAGATGAAATATATCTTAATGAATTCTGGACCATCTCATAAAATTTTTTCCCATTTGAATTCACGGTTCAGTATAAGTTTTTAGTTGAGTCCACTAGTATGCATGGATCTAGTGTAGTTTGGCCCATTTTTCATGGACTTCATCATTGGCCCGCAAAATAACCTCCAAAATCAATGAAATTATCTAAAAAATTAACATTTCCATTTTCAAAAGTGATAAACAGATAGTAATTTACTCAAACATGAAGTTAAATTTGTAAAAAAATTATAATTTTCAATAAAAAACTAGATTAGGAAAGTTGTGTATGGTTGAAAATGAAATATTGAATCGTAGTGTGATCACACCCCCACACCTAAACATTTTCACTATTGGGAAAAGTCATATTTCAAAAAAAAATATGCATGTAAATATTTCCAAATTCATAATGATTTAAGATTCAATGAAAATTTAATTCCAGATAGTATTTTGATCAAATCCAAAATTACACTGAGGAGTTATTCTTAGTAATCATGTTAAAAGACATCTCAAAATTTGTACCCAAATGAAATTCCAAGAGACACATGAAACCAATCAAAGAAAATAAATCAAAAGTTAATCGTGTCACTAATTCTCTATGTGTGTGTGTGTGAAAACCATTTCATGTTATTCGTTCCACTTTCTATCGAGTAAATATAATTTATTTTAATAATTTTCAAATTACAAGATCCTTTCCACTAAACCTATCCTACAACCTTTGCTATAAAATTTCAGGACCCACTAACATAATCATTCCCATAAGTCAAACCATATTCTCTAGATCTATATATCCCCATATGTTGTACATTTCATCACTACACTGATATATTATCATTTTTTATCCAAATGTTTCACATGAAAAAATCTCATACTTTTCTATCAACCCATGTTTCATCTCCTCATGACAATAATTGCTATAGTTTTGAAAAGATAAAAAGTTGAGGAAGGGTGGATTTTCCCCTGCCCAATATACAACCCTCTTTCAGGCATACAATTGTTGGATAACATGTATACACATATTGGTCCATATGGTACAGTAATGAAATAGATCAGATAATAAATGAACTTATATAAAAATTATTTTGGTAAGTAGAGACAAATCAACCTAACTTATATTTACCTTCAATTAAGTAATAAATTATCACACATCATGTTTGGGTGCAAATATGTGTGGAGAGATTAATTGAAATATTTTTCCCTTAAACTATTCTAACAAAGGGTACCACTCTTACCAATGGTTTCAAAGTTATTCAACCATTTATATCATCGACAAAGAACCAACATTCAAAAGAAAGTCAAAAAAAATATGTAATTCTTGATGAGATGAACATTTCATAAAAAATAGTTTTTGAATGCTAAAAAAATATGAAAAATGAAAATTCCTCATGAATTTTCAAAAACCTCTATGATTAAACCAGAATAATTTTCCTTGATAAAGTGAGCTGCAAAAAGTAACATTTTGGAATAAATGTAAGGGGGGAAGGGGATAAATTATAAATGATACTCATAAATATAAAAAGGAAAAATAAAATAATGATGATGAACATTAATAAATAACGTAGGAATATACCCATCCCCCCCACGCCACACCTAGATTATGAAGTTTCCCCATTATAATAAAAGGGATTTTTGGAAGGGAGGATAAAAAATGGTGACTTCCATTAATATATTTCTTATTGAACATGGAGTTCCTCCATTGGGGGCTCTCGAATGGATTCATGGAAGTGCATTAGCAGGTACCCTTTGACAGTGAAGGTTTTCTCGGTTTCTTCATTTTAAACCTGGATAACACCAAATGTAGAGACATTAGAAAATGTGTATGGTCAAAATCAGTGGGAATGCAGCTTACCTATATTTAAAATTGTCCTTGAATTTTATTAGAGGATCTTCTACCCAATGTGGATTTGATGGTGGAGGATGAGACTATCATGGGTATCCTTGGTTTTCTCCTTATAAATCCTAGAGTTCTCATATGCGTCTCTTCTCATTTCCTTCATCTCCTGAATCTATAACTTCCATTGAGCACCTTCACTAGAAAGATTATAATTCCATTATATTATGGCCTAGTAGGGCCAATACTCAATCAAAATAGGGAGGTGAAAACTCTTTCCAAACACAATCCAATACGGTTACATTCAAATGGGAGTTTTAAAGGTAGTATGGTAAGCCCATAATAAATCATTGAGTCTAAAAATTAAATCTTTTCTATAAGGTTGATATATTTTTTCATGAATCATTTTTACCTCCCCATTTGACATCTCATCATGAACATTGGTTGGTGGGTGATATGTAGAAGACACTATGTGCCTTACCCCATACTGACACAAAATAGATTGCATTGTTCAACTGCAGAAATGAGAATCATGTTCACTGATGATGAACCTAGATAATCCAAACGTACAAAATATTTGGGTTCTCATTAATCCTATAACAACCATATAATCATCCATTATTGTAGCTCATTCCTATAACCATTTTGAAACATAATCCACAGCTAGAAGAATATAAATGTTCCCAAATGAATTGGGGAATGGCCCTATAAATTTAATTCCCCAAGCATTGAAGATGTCATGGATGATCAAGAGTTGTTGTGGAATTTAATTTCTTTTAGATACATTCCCCATTAATTAATAGTGAGGGAAATATTTAAAGAAATCATGGGAATCCTGAAAAGGTGTTGGCCAAAAGATACTAGAATCAAGGACCTTTTGAGTAGTCTGTTGGGGACCAAAGTATCCCCCATAAGAAAGAGTGTGGCAAAACCTAAGGAAAGACTGAAACTCACTATCGGGAACACAACTCAAGAAGAATTGAAAACTAAATGTATGCCCAAGGTATGGGTCATCCCAAATGTACCAACAAGAATCATGTTTTAGGAAGTCAGACTGTTTTTTATTAAAATCCATAATAATACAAGAAGCTACCAAATAATTTACAATTTCATCATACCATTGAATAACAACTTTCACTCGATACAATTGCTAATCTGGAAACATTTAATTAATGGGTTTACAGGAAGTTGAGTCAATGTTTGAGGATGGGTGGACCTACTGACATTGTCAGCTACCACATTCTCTACTCCTTTTTTATCTATGATTTCTACATTGATTTCTTGAAGTAAAAGGATCCAGAAAATGAGAAATGGTATGGATTCCATTTTTTTTAGGCGATACAGGATGGATTCAAGTTCTAAGAAAACAATGTATTTGGACCCTAAAAGACACGACCTGAATTTATCAAAGGAAAACACAATGTCATGAAATAAATGTTCAGTTGTGGTGTAGTTTTCTTGCACAGGGTTTAGTGTACATTAGGTATAGGCAATGACATGTGGAGCTCGATCGACCCTTTGTGATAAGACTACCCTAACAATATAGTTAGAGGAACCACACATGATCTCAAATGGTAAATCCTATCAAGTTGTTTGGAATAAAATGGTGGAGTGATACTCCATTTTAACATATTAAAAGCATCCTCACATTATTTATCAAAAAAAAATCATTTTCTTTTTAGAGCATGAGGTAGAGAGGGAGTAAACATTTACTAAAGTCGTGATGGAAATAATGGTAAAATCTAGCATGACCTAGGAAAGACCAAACATCCTGTAAATTTTTAAGTTATGGTGAGGACAAAATGACATCCAATATTGATTTATAAACTTTTATAGCGTCCCAAAAACTAAAATGTCCCAATACTATAACTTCTCACACCATGAAGTGGAATTTCTTATAATTTAATATGATATTCCTTTCAATACTATGATTTAGGAATAAACTAATATTATTCAAACATTCATCAAAAGAATATCCTTAAATAGTGAAATCATCCACGAATACTTCCATGTAATTCTCTAGGTAATATGAAAAAATACAAACCATGTATCACTAGAAAGTACCAGGAGCATTTCACAGAACAAATTCCATCCTCCTATATGAAAATGGGCCAAAGGGTCACATAAATGTTGTATTTTTTTATCCTTTAAAAAATATGGATCTGAATGTATTCTGAATACCGATCAAAAAACAGTAATTGGAATTCCCTGGTAGCCTCTATAGAATTTGGTCAATAAATGGAAATGGGAAAGGGTCATTCCTATGTGTTGGTTTAATCAATAATATTCTATATATATACGCCAACTATTTTTCACATGAGTGGGATACAATTCATTATTTCCATTATTAATTACTGTAAAAATGGTTTTTTAGGAACCACTTGAACTAGACTAACTCATTGGCTGTCAATGATGGGGTAAATAATTATTGAAAACATAAATTTGGTTACCTCCTTTTTAATTGCATCTAAGATGTTTGGGTTTAGTAGTTGTTGTGCCTACATCACTTGTTTATCCTTATCATTTAACAACATATGATGTCTGAAAATTGATGGTCTAATACCATGAATGTTAGCAAGTTTCCACCCCGATTCTTGTTTATATTTCCCCAAAAGTTTAATTAGTCGTAATTATTTTTCATGATGGAGTGAACATGAAACGATGATAGGAAACATGTTTCCATTCTCAAGATATGAACATTTAAAATTTTTAGGTTGTGGTTTCAGTTCTACTTCAGGAGTATTTTGGACTAATGGGAGTGTGTGTAAGAGATAGGTCACTAATCTCATATAACTGCTCAATATAATCATTCTAATATGGGGAATAAGCTTTTAAAAGCATAGAAGTATCATCAATGGTCATGCGATCCTCAGTGTTCAAGAAATCATCAATTAACAATCACACATGAAATTTTTCTAGATAGGTACAACATTAAATTCATGATTCAATATCTAATATTTCAATCAATGATGGAAACTCAGAAAGTTGATCAAGGGAAACAAAATTTGTTTTTTAGGAAAGGGAGTACATCAATTGAATTAACAGAGATACGAATGTTCTTCTTAGTGGTGCTACATGGAATCAAGGATATTGAAGTTGAACATTTCATCACCAAACACCATATATAATATACCATTATAGACATTAATTATAGTTTTGGATGTTTTACATAATGGTATCCCTAGTATAACCTGTTTATGTCCATTCGTCATATCATAATCCATTTTAAGAACAAAAAAAAGAAAGAAAAAATAAAAATTTCACCCTCACAAGAACATCCTCTAACACACCAGAGGGGTGTGTAGTACTCTAGTAGGACAGTTGAACAAAAAATCTAGTGGTCTCTAGTGCCCCATCCTAAAATGTATAGTAAATGGAGTAAAGAATCAAATTTTTAAAAGCACCTAAAATAAGTGTAGCATTGGATAATGAATACTCACCTATGGTGTATGGAATTGAGAATGTCCTAGAATTTTTGCACTTGGTGGGAAGTTATGGATCTATTAATACTGATGCATTCCTCCCCAAGCGCTCGTTTTCATCTCCATGAAGTTTCCTAAGGTGTGTACACATATCCTTTAGAAATATGGTATATCGTGGAATTTTCTTTAGAGCATCAATCAAGGGGATGTTGAACTGTTTTTTTCATGTTTCCAAGATTTCATTATCAATTTCTATTTCTTTTTGTTTTCTTGGTTAGGTGACCCTTTATGGAAAGGGATGATGAATGGTTGCGATAGGAAAATCATCAATAGATACACTCTTTCCTTTGGAAGGTATTCTATAAAGACAAGGATTTTCATCTCTTGGTCCTTTTTCAGTAGTTGGGATGCTGGTTTCCTCATTATTTAATGAATCTAATAGAGTGTTAATTTGGGTTTTATGTTGTTTAAAACTCCTAAGGGTGATGGATATAAAATTTCCCTTATCCTTAGGGTCAACTATGGGTTGAGAGGGTAGTTTCCCCAACCCATTACATTGAAGTTCCCCCCACAAAGATAGCCAGTTGGCATAATTGGGTATTTAGGTCTTGTAAGGATTTCTGGGTGGGTTTTTGTTATTGGAGATTGTGTGAAGCCATTTTTTTCGTCATATCATCTATTCTAGGATTTGGTTTTGGAGTGGCTAGTTGGAATGGCCGTAATGGTGGTTGGGTATTTTTGGGTGGTGGTGGTGGATGACTAATTTACACCAATTGGTTCAATTATTGTTGAGTTTGGTTTGAATTCACCCTTTCCAATAACCTTGGTTTTCATTCTACTAAGGGTTGGATGGTTTGTATGTTTCTTGCATAAAGGGTTAGTTATAGGGCCTACCTAGAAAGATTTGCTCACAATTCTTAGAAGTTTCTTTTAATTTGGGGCATTGGTTAGAGTAGTGGGTTTTATATGAACATATACAAAAATGAATGTGAGGAGGATATTGGGATTTCCCTTGGAAAAGATCACATTTTTGAATAAGGGTATTACCTCTTTGAACTTTTTGTCCACCTTCTTTCTGAATTTAGTACTTTGCACCTCATGGACACCATGAATTGGTACACTTAACCTCGAACTAAATTGTTTATTGTTCTGCACCACAATATCAATTAGGGTTCTTGTGTAAATTGGTGTCTTATCATCTAGGGCACCACCTTCAAAATCATCAAATCATGTTTTGATTAATAGGAATTAAACCTTCATAAAAATATAAAATTAAAAGTTGATCACTTATTTAGTGGTGTGGGGAACATGAAAATAACCTTCTCAAGCATTTCCAATATTCATGTAATGTTTCCTCTTGTGATTTCTATATACCTAAATTTATTTAATTATATTTTTATTTTGAGAGGTTGGGAAATATTTTTCAAGAAAAAGATGTTTCATGTCTTCCCAGCCTCAAATTAGAGAATTAACATAATAAATCGAGTCTATTGAATTGTCTTATAATGAAAAAGGAAATTCATTAATCATTACATGTTCTCCATCCAAAATTCCATGTTTTAATGTATGAAACACAGTACAAAATTATATTATGTGCCTATGAGGATATTCTCCAATGAGTCGATGAAATCTTCGATATACGTGAATTAGATTGGATTTTAGTTCAAAATTTAGTGCCTTTCCTTGTTTTGGATTATAGGTGGGTTTGATATCTACATCAGGTGATGTTAGTTCATTTAAATTTTGGTTATTTTCATCCATGTTATGAAATTTTATTTCAGTTTTTATGTGAATTTCAGTGGAAAAGTGGAAGGATCAAGATGAGTGTCCAGGTTTTTTGTATCCTCTTTCAAAGGGTTCCCTTGTGCATCTCAGTGTCACTAACATATGATCCTCTATGGTTTGGGTATGATAGGTGGTAAGTCTCCAGAAGTGGAACATGTCACGCACTGTACCTACAAAATACATATATCCGGAAAGAAAAATATAGGTAAAGGAATAAGATAAAACAAATAATTATTCACAAAGTTTACAAAATATATTATCAAAAAAGACACTAAAACCCAAAGTGCTCCCCGGAAACTGTGAATGATTTTGAACATGTTTCCAGGATATGTCAAATTGATTATGATTATAAGGTTGATTTATAGTATATAGAAGGCCCGCAGTTGTCTCTTAAAGATAATTGATTGGTTTAGAGAAATTTTTTTAATAAAAATTATTAAAAGGGGTGGGGTGTTGGAAATAGTTTGAAGAATATTCCTATATTTAAAGAGTGTAATAGTTTATAGATTAAGGTGGTGTTTTAACAATTTTGGGAGAATGATATAATTTTAAATTCACTACACATATTAGAAATTTTATTGTTCTGAAAAAAATAGAAATGGTTTTGTTTAATTCCTTGGTTGAGTGTGTTCAGGATCTTGCTTCCCCTCTTGCCTCTTAAATAATTGCACAATGTAACAACCCTTGACACAAAAATTGTGTTTGTAAGAATTGGAACTCTATAGTAGAAAGAGGTATACCAATGAACACTTAATTTTCATGATTTTTTATGAGAAAAATGATTCTTTTTTTGTCCAATTAGAACAACCCAAGATCCCCACTTGAAATTTCAAGCCAAAATGTGTGGAGATAAAAAGTGTTTCACTTAATTATAACAAATGAAATGCATTTTGAAGAGAATAATAATAATATTAATCATTAGTGAAATATTTAAAACAAAAAATACTAAAAATCAGTAGATTAAAATGTATCGGAACTCCCTTTCATGTGTGTGTAGCTCCTTCAAAATGATCGTACACTGTTTAGCACTCCATCGAGTAGAGGATGAGGCTCGGGTGGAACTTCTCCTTCATCCTTGATCCCTCTATGAGGGTAGGTTCTTCTAAAACATAATATATTATGAGATAACTCCTTCGGGTCCCCAAAATACAAGATATTTTCCTCCTAGACGAACATGCAAATGAGAAGCCAAAGGTTCCATTTTATATGCAATGTGGAAGGTGGTTTTGGGAACACAAATGTCATAAAACCACTTGGAACATGGATTTCAGCTTCCATAAAGCCTTATATCGCATTTTAAAAAGTTACAATGATGAATCCCCATATATTGAATATCAGCATTTAATGTTTGGATTTTTTTTATACACCTACGACAAGAGATATGTATAGATCATAGCACACAACTTTTGACATCGTGTTGATTCTATGTGCTAGATAGATCAAGTTAGTTGGGACCCCAGATGGATGAATATGGTTTGGGTTCCTTCAGATGAAATTTATATCATTTAAATATGGACCAAAAAACAAAAGTATAGCCCATTTGAATTCATGTTTCTGTGGAATTGTGTGGTTGAGTCTACTAGTATGCATGGATCCTACGCTGTTTGGCCCATTTTTCATGGACTTCATATTGGGTCCTCCAAATCACCTCCACCTTTAATGAAATTATCAAAAAAATTAATATTTCCCTTTTTAACAGTGATAAAAAAATTGGATCTACATGAAGTGAAATTTGTTGTTATAGTTACAATTTTCAATACAAAATAAGCTTATCATAGTGGTGCAAGGGTGAAAATGAAATAGTGAATCACGGTGCAATCACTTTTACCCCTTAATTCCTTGGTCTATTGAATTTTTTAGAGATACCTGAGGTATTTTCCGAGACCTGGGTGAAGGGTATACCTGACTAGATATTGGGGGGCCCATTGGATTTTCAAATTGTGATAACAAGGAGCCATGGGGTCCTATTTATAAATAAATAGGGAACCCTAAATGAAGGAGTTACCCTATATCGGTCCACGACATAGGCTCCCAACATAGGTTCCTAATACAGGGGGTGGTCGGGCCTTTGGTACCATGCAGGGGGTGATTCATGGGCCATATAATGTGCAGTGGTGTGTCTGTGTTCATGCAATCTTGTGAAAGTCCCTTTTAATTTTCCCGAGGGATCGTTAGAATATTAAAATGATTAAGGTACCCTTCATAATATTTTCTCTCAACATGAAAAAATGTAGTTTGAACAGTCATCCATGTGGATGGACATATTTATGGTTCAATACCTATGTGTCTAAGGATCCTGGGTCTTCAATCACCATACTTATATACGGATTTCCCAGGGTTCTTAGGTTTTAATATTTTTACATTCTTTTCAATTTTCCAATTGTATTTACTTTTCTTGTACATGTCGTAGGATGTTTCATCAAAATTTTATTTCCCTTTAAAACAAATAAATTTTAATTTTTTAATAAATTATTTACATGAAAAACATAGTGGATCTTATTGGTTAAACGAGTTTACCCCTAGAAACACCCAGTATATAGATCTTATTTTATCTTAATTTGGTAAAATCAAGTCATTACAAGGTGGAAGTGGGTTCTATTCTCTGTTGAATTTTGGGTTGTGAGCTTTTTGTGAACCGAAAAGAATTCAACCCTTATTTATTAAGGATATTGGTACCTATTTTGTTGATCCACGTTTCTTTTTTGACATTTTTTGTACATGATCTTAAAATAAATCCCACAATATTATTTATGTTTCCTATTTTATTGTTCTTGTTATGGATGATTGTTATATTTATTGATACCGGTGTCCGCTATTGTACCAAGAATATTATTCCCAAAATATTTCCTTGATACCCAGGAACTAGTTCCAAGGCTATAGGGACTGGGAAAGCCTTTTAGGCTATGTTAATGGATGGTTCATATACTGGAATGGATGGATCCCAAGACCGGTCATTGTAGAAATAACATTGAATAGAGATGAAGTCAACAGTATTAGTGAGCCCATCCAACAAAACCCATATGTCATTTATTTCATTTTATGTATTGGGAAGATCGTTGCTAATGTCAATGGTGATGTTCTCCCACATCCATGTGGTCATGATAAGTGGCTTCATAATCACCCAAGACTTATATAAATAATCATTTACTTGATGTCACAAAAATATCTTCGGGATATACTCATCCATATCATTCTTCATTTTTTCCCACCAAAATGTTCACTCGATGATCATTGTACATCATTGTACTTCATGTATTCATAGATAAAGTTGAGCTATAGACATTATCCAATAGATCTTTATTTATCTCTAGTTATTAAGGCACACAATGGCTCATTCCAAATTGAATAATAGAATATTTATTAATGTGAAATTCCTAAATCTTTCCTTTCATTACAAATGCAATCTTCTTTTGAAGCTATTTTCATCACCATGGGCATTCATGATCCTCTCTTGGATGGATGGATGGACAATAATTTTGGAATGTAAGGTTATTTTTTATTCCATTAAGATTTCCAAATCTATCCTTTTCATATCCATTATGATACAGTCATTCTCAATTTACATCATATATAGAGTAACATGTTCTATTCTAATAATAGTATCAACTTCCATGTTTAATTTTCAATGATGGTAGTGAATAGAGAAATGAATGTACCTCATCGGCTCTTTCCATATTCGCTAATACATGTTGATCTCTATTATTGTTAATATATACATTAGAATCCTTTTATCTATATGTTTATCATGCTTCTCTCTGTATAGGTAGTTCCACTATATATTCAAAGAGAATATCAGAACTACTAACTCTAGATCACACATTGGGTTGTTCTTCTCCTTGATCTTCAATTGTCATATTGAATAGGTTATCACATTATCACCTTGCATGATCGCACAAACAAAGACATTCCTTGAAGCATTAGTATATATCTCAATCCTTCTTCTCTTGATGGTAGTATATGTATAGGCATAATTATTAGAATCCACTTGAGATCCATAAATATTAACTCATATTATTCTATCCAAACATAATTTACCCCTTTCCAAGTTAACATAGTCAGTTTGATAGAAATTAAAGTGAAATTTCTCAAAAATTATCAATAGTACACTAGTGATCCATAACAAAAATATGTATTACAATGAAACATGATGATTTAGTCAATTCCCCAATTTTATTTTTCATTTTGTGGCCTATAAACATTCTTTCACTTGTGATCATGTTCCCAAATAATGTGACATTTTCCTTCCAGAAATAACACTCAAAAAACATGTCATATATTTTCTTGTTTCTTAATATCACAAGAATAATCCAAAAATGATATTTATATAACTTCTTTACCTTGGAGTATTTGATTATATTTTAAAAAAACAATACCCAATTTTTTTTTTAGTATCCCATTATTACTATATTTATAAAATATATGATAATTTATTATCCATTTCTAATTCTTAAGGTGATCACTATGAACTCATAATGTATATACCCTATTTGAATGGTTTCCTTTAAAATATTTTTCTTCACCATTTTAAGGTGATGATAAAAAAACAAAGATCCATAATCAAAAATTTCTAATTACCTTGAAGTTGAACAAATAAGTTATCAATACTTAGAATATTATACTTTTTCTTTATGTTATTTTTTTAGATCTATATAATAGATACACATCTTCATTGATCTATCCTTTTTCGTGAAAAAGTGAAACGGATCACCCAAAGGAAATGAACTATGGTGTATGAACCCTTTATCAAGATTATCTTCAATTTTATTCTTTAATTGTTCCAGTTCAATTAGGTCCATATTATAGGGGAATTTGAATATATGAGTGGCTCTATGTAACAGATTTGTTATGAACTCAACCATGTGATCTAAGGGAAGGAAGATAAAATATTTATAACATAAATCAGTATAGTCCCTCAGAATGGGAATTTCCTCAAGGTTGTTGTTCTTGTTTGACACAACCATTTGAGAAAGATGTGCTTCTTCACATGGTATCATAATAGACATCTTTGGGTGATTATATGAAAGAGATTAATAATATTTCATTAATATGAACAAGAGGAAGGGATAGTTCAAAATATAGGAATAAAATTCTATTTCCTAATACTTGATGTGAGAAATTTATAATGAGAGCAAATCCATTCCCAATATAGTTTAAAATTAAAACAGAATAAGGATTTTGAGATTCTCTGGAAGAAATTCCACATATATCTTAGATAGAGAATAGTCCAACACTTAGTTTTTTAATTTTCTCACCACTTTATTTTATTACAGATATCTATTCTTCTTGTTATTATGTTTCTGATTCAACTATTATAGAAAACATACTAAGTATACAAGAATTTGTAGAGTAGGAATAAAAATAAACTTCATCCATTATTGAGTGAATATAATTTTTACATTTTATGAATTAATTATCAAGTTAATCTATTGAAGTAGTAGTGGAATAATATTTTGATTTCACCTTGGTCTTTGGAGGTTTCTAATTCTGATTACCCTCAAAGAAACATTGTTCTGTTCACTAGCTTGTACAGTTCCCTTTCTCTTTACAATTGAAGAATCTAATCACAGGTGGTGAATTGGTATGGGAATTCCATTCCTCAAACACATTTTCTAGATTCTTCGATTATCTTTAACATTCATGAGCTTGGTGGACATATTTCATACCGTTAAGGCATTTACTTTTACTTTTCAGGAAATTACCATAATTATTCTTTGAAAATATTTTCCTTGGGGGTGGATGGGTCTTATTTCCTTATTTTTTATTTTATCCACCATCTTTATAGTCCATTATTTTATTTGTGTCTCCATGTCCATGGGAAAACTCTCTAAATTCCATATGAACATTGAGATCACAATGATCTTCTTCTCCAAACTCCCAAAGTGTCATATATCAAGATAATTTTAGAGGTGTGGTTACAAACAAGTAAATAATATATCTATTTTGATTTAATTTTCAATTGAAAATCACAATGTGTATCATTTATGAAATGTAAAATTCTCGTTGAAATTCATGATATATGAACCCTCTATTTTCTTAAGATCTATAAATTCCCTCTATCTCTTATTATGATGAGCTAAAAGGAAATATTTGATAAAACATTTGTTTTTAAATTCACAGAACCTTCTTTCATAAATTTCATATTTATACTTTATATTATTATCAACTACCAACATTGATCAGCTGCTAAATTTAAATAATAAAAAAGAGTATGTTTCTCTAGAGAAACGTTGAGTACAAAAAGAGTATTTCCATTGTGATCAAGCATAGTTTTGTGACAATTTAATCAAAAGACCCGCTAAATGTTAGTGGTTATTTCCTTAAAATGACATGATGCGTAGTTTCTCCATTTTTAGTGGTGTAATACTTTCCATATAGATCATATTAATTTTTATATCCTGAGACAATTGGATAAAAATCTCTATGATGTTTTGAAACAAACCACCAACTTCATTTGGAATTTCATTTGGAAAATAATTGAATTATCCATCATATGTGTTTTTTTTCTAGGATATTGTAGTTCCCACATTTTAAAAAATGGAAATGGTTTGATAAAAACATAACAGAATAAATATTGAATAAATAATAAATTCTCTGGTGAAAAAAATGAATGTTATATGTTATGGGCTGCCAATGTTTAACCATTACTTAAATGCTTTTTTTTAGGATCATGTAAACTATTTTATTTAAATATATAAAGTGGTATAATTAAAATATTTATATATACTTCAAAAATGTTTATATATGGATTATGATTAACAAAATTATATCCCCTGATAGTTTCAGGCTACGTACACAATGAGGTCTCTTTTTTTATACACCAGGTGACAATCGAGCTAATACCCAATCCACCATTTCTAAGGTTCTTACCCATAGGTACATCTCTTCTATAAAAAAAATCCACTTGTAGAATATATACATGTATTTTATTGATAAAAACTACCTAAACTTATATTTTAAAAAACATCATAATGTTTCTTTTAAGTGTAAAAATTATTCTTAGTGCGGTTTCATAATTGCTTTCGTTACCAATTTCCAAATTAATTCAACCATATTTATGATACAAACTATCGTGACATAAATTATTCTTACATGAATATTCTATAATTTTTAAGATAAATGACATAATTTTAATACATTCAAGGATCAAAATGTTTAATATAATAGGAAAATTATTTTAATACATCACCTATGCATATTTTTGTCTCCTCTTCACAATAGTCATTGTAAATTATATCACGTTATCAAAAGTAAAAATATCTAATTGAAGATATAAATAATATAAAGGTTTCATGTTAAATTATAGTAAGGGATGATAACGTATACCCAATATGATCCATTCATCAATAGTACATGAGTGAGAATAATCATTAGAATCATATCATAACCATGGGATCGTCATTAGAAGAATTTGGTAATCATTTGGAAAGAATGGAATACGGAATATGCATTATAATTAATCATCATAACATATTGTTTGAATTCCAAAAATAGTTAGGAAAAAATCAAGCATCATGTTCACTCATAAAATATGTTTATAAATCAAAACATAATAATTGTAAAAAAAATAAATCATGTTAATTCATAATAGGAAAATTCTCATGAGATATATCACATTTCATAGTGTACTAAAGGACTATATAATTTTGGTCCACCCAATATCATTATTAAATGCTCGTAATCATCTATTCCATGTGGGCAAAGATGTAATAACAATCATAATAAGGAAGTAAACCCCTAGAAAAAAATCTGTTTCATGATGTATCTATAAAGAATAATTTAATGAATAAAAAAATGGGATCCCCAATAAATCCAGGAATTCATATCTTGGAATAAATGATTATTTTTCATTGAAGAAGAAATAACTCAATATGAGTCAAGATATTTATTGAAGAAAAACATAATTTTTGGAAAAATATTTTAATTCTTGTACAATTCAATTTTACAATGTAGGAATATTAATATAACCATTATGAAAATTTAATGATGATAAAGTTTCTAGAAATTTTGGTGAATTTCAATAATAAAATCTAAGGGAAATATGACATAATCAAAACAAAATATTTGGGTTCAAGAATCCCCTTATGCTAAATCCTGATTTATTTCAACACATTTATGCTTCCCATATAATAAACATAGTTTTATTAAAATAATTATTATAAGGGGACTGTGATCATTGTTTCCAATATTAATCTGTTTTTACTATTGAATTATATTTCTTAACTTCCATTATTAATAGTAAAACATTTGAAAAATATATTTTCATTAAAATATCCGTTATTTTTTATTTTTCTATTTTTATTCAAATTTATTTATACATAAGTAAAATTAATTATATTAGAAAATAATAAATATAAGTTAACATTTTATATTATATATTTTTTATGATATCAATCCCTGATGGTGGTTATAAGTAGATATGTTCCATTATCCCTATATGTAGATAACTAACCTTCGACAGGACATTGTCAAAAGTGTAGGAAAGAAAATTGCGTCATATAAATATGTCATAAATATAGTCATCCCATTTGGTTAAAAAATTACTATAATTTTAACATAATACACCATTAATATAAGAATATTTTTTTATGAGTGGAATATAGAAAAAGTGGAACAGAATAGGAAAATGAAAATAAAATTTGATGAAATCTTACCATATTCTTAGTGATTCTTATTTTCGACGACACTAAACTCCTTGAAATTTTGGATTTTTATTTTACCAAATAATTACTAAGTATTTTTAGGAGATAAAGGGATAGAATTTGGATAGAAATTTTTTTATAAGGTAATTGGTTTTCTAATGGATTAGCATGGGGTTATTTATACAAGAGTATAGATGTACTTTTAGGATAAAATATTTACTAAATTATTATATCCACGGATAAACATTTAAAAGTAACATTTGTAAAATTATGATATATATTAAAATGAAATGACTTCATTTGAGGATGTTGAATAACTTTTTAAATTTAATTTATTTTTCAAAACAAATTTAAAATAGAAAAATGAAAAAAGTGTATATTTAGAGGGAAACATTAGATTTTTAGACTTTTGAAGACACTTTTTAGGTTTGAAAATTATGTTTATTATTATTAAATGACCCATTTATATTTTTAAATTTATTTTTGGAAGTTTAATACAATTTTAAATATATAACATTATTTTTACATAATTAATATGTCTTGAAACCTACAATACATTGAAAATAGTATTTTTCACTATTCACATAAAAAACATTTTCTTAGTAATTGATTAAAAATTAACCCTTGATAAATTTGGATATGATTATAAAAAAAATTATATTAATTTTTACAATTTATTTTTCATTGAAATTTTTAATTATTATAAATTCTATAATATAAATTAAAATCCAATTTATTTTAAAACACTTATAATTTCACTATTTATTTAATATTGGTATTTATATTATGGAATGAAAACATTTATATTTTTCTTGAATTATTCATGGTAAAAAAATTATTTGATTTTACTATATTTATGTCCAATTACTATTCCAACGATTGGGTTTTTATTCCTAACAACCGTGTTACTATTCCTAATGTTAATGTTTATGTTCCAATGACCACATTACTATTGGAATGATAATATTACATCCTATATATAAAAAAAATATATTATACATCATTAAAAATGATTCATCACAAGGTTTTATATATTCCTTTTCTAAAAAAATGATTGGTTTACCAATATTATTTTTCTTTCCTATAGTGTTATTCATGAGATTGATTTTTCTACTATATCAGAATTATTAAAATTTCCTTATTCTAACTATTTATATTTTTTATTCTCTCCCATATTATAATATTTAGAATTTTTGTGGGTTTATTTTCTATCAAATTTAATGATGAACATTAATGAAATAAAGTGTTGGATTTTCATTGGGTTTTATGTGAATAATACTATACAATATAATATAAAAATTATTCATTAAGGTATTAAATATTATTTATAAATTCTATTTCATTAAAAAATTCATCCCAAGACCAAGCCCCAATGTAATTCCTTTGAGTAATATTCAATCAATATCCATCATTCCATGCCTTCTCAAATAGGATGTGATCATCAAATACTTTTCACTGAAAAAGGAAACTTTTGAAACCACTGATATATCACTTAGGGTATCACCTAAACAAATAAAAACACACCCAATACTCATATTTCATGGTCATAAACCCAATACCTTAAGCCTTAGGTAATGATCATGTTACCAGTCTATCCCCAAAAATGCCGAGGAGGTTATTTCAGACATATTCATTAGGGAACCCACCTTATGTGTTAATGTGTTCTAATGTGCATTATTACCCTACATTAACGCTTTCCAGTGGTGGGAGACTTTCATGACATTAAATGGTGATGTATTCTCATTGATCAAAATGGGATGATGGGATGGCAGTTCCTTCATTCGTGGATTCCTCATTGGAACTTGTTTCTTAACCCTAGTCTCCCTCATAGAGTTAAGTCATGTTTGTGGAGATCATTCTAGATTCCATAACTTTTGGATGATGGTAAACTATGTTTCTTCTATCAGAAAATTGTATTGGGTCTTGACAGGGAACCAAAATTCTATATGGAGAGTACTTACTTTGGGAATTGTTGGCATGTATAGATTCTAGGAACATTGGTTTCTTTTATTCTAACTCACAGGAGTCCATATCATGGTGTTATCATAGGAATGGTACCCTATGAATCCAATGTCAATCATGATGTATCTAATAGTAGAGGGATATATCTTCCAATGATTTCACCTTAGGTTTCCCATGTTTTTTATGAGGTAGATAACGCCATATGCACATATCTTTCAAGGATTGCACCTCAAGAATTCCATTTCTTTCATGAGTTATGTATTTGGTGTCATAATTTTTACATGTTTTAGAGACAAAATTGATTGATCAGAATATCACATGGTGTTGGAAGTTGGAGGTGCATCCCTATGTTAAAAGATGTCACACATGGATGTTGACCAATGGATGGATCAGAACTACATGTGGAGGTGAATCAAGTAGGTGTTTCTCATAAATATTAGATGTCATAACATGAAAGGGGATCGGTCATAATATCTTATAGAGGTTTATCTAGGAGGTACATCGTATAAATTGAATATGCCACACCATGATGTTTGATCAAAACAACCCTAGAGATGGATCATGGATGTTGAGGAACCACCTCTCAAAAAAAAATTGATCATGGAGGTACATCCTTAGGAGGGAGCACCTTGGATTATCATTAGTTGATATTAGACCACATCGAGGAGTCCTTCATATGGTATTTAGAATATAGGGATCAAAACCCATTTATTTCAATGAATAAGTATAACATCATGTGACCGGACTAGTCCTTGTAGTTTAATGTCATGTGGTAATGAAGATCATGTTTCAAATGGTGCACTAATGGGCTATGGTGTGGGGATTATGAATGTGATCTTCCCTTATTAAGATGACTGATCTTGGTTAGAGTTGGTGTGGGGAACACACATTGAGATTCCTAAAGGCCCTGGAGGAGATGTTGCCTCCCATGTGAGTTGCATGATCTTAGGAGGGATGTGGCTCAGAGAAAATCTTGATGAATATGGATGTTGGGTTTGAACCTCATAGATTCATCCTGCGTATCCTAGTTTGTTGGGAATCAAATTCCATGTAGTTTGGAATGGGATGGTTCTAATAAATAAGGAGAAGACTCAAAGAAGCATGTGGTTGGGGCTTACACATGAAAGATTCCCATAGGGTAAAGGCTATTCAAGTCTAATGAATGGAAACAACTCATATGGTTGGAGATTAGAAATTATATATAGAGAGAAGGCACATTCAAGGAGGATACTAGGGACTACACCCAATAGAAGTCCCATTGAAAGGTTTGGGATGATTTTCGGATCTCCACTAACCTCTAAGCTCTTGTGAGTGATGCTTGATGTGAGGAAGAAGAGGAAGCCGTTGACCATACCCTCATGTATAAAAATAAGCACTAATGAAAGATGGTGTGTGGCTTGTGTATGTATGTTACCTGATGAGGATATCATTCCATATGGGGATGATCTAATTCCATGTGAGGAGGATCTCATTCCCTATAAGGGTAGGTTATGTAGAGACGTTCCCATGCCACTCATAGACATAGAATCTTATTCTTATTTCACAAGGTAATGTCACAGCTTAATATAATGTGTTGAGGATGTTGGAACTAGGTATTTTTATGTCACGCTGCTCAGACATAGTGGAATCACTTCCTAGCCCATGAGATTATATGACCATGGCTCATATCCCTCTAGAATGTTCATGGCTTTGTAAATTCCATGGTGTAATGAAGAGGAAGAGTGGACAATCATGAGGTCCACGTCAGTGTGCCGATGTTGGGAAAAAGAGGAATTAGCATACATATTCTAGGAAGTAAATGGTAATTGGGTGTCTTGGGAAGCACTTTAAGTGTATTGGGAAATAGGAATAGGTGGAACATGTCACATTGCGACTTGAGATGCAGCTGAACCTGTCCTGGACAAGTGGTGGTTGGTGTTCTAGGAACTCAACCTTCATGAAGAGGTATCACTAGATGGAAGGCAGCATATAGAGGCCCATGAGAGTGGTTTCAATAATCATATGTCTCCAGATATCGGTTCATTGGGAAGATCAACTTCTTTGTAGAAGAAAAGGGCTTCACAAATGAGGATTATTCATGAAACACGGTGACCTTTCCTTGGGAAGTAGTCTTGTCTTATGAAAGGAGTGCTTTGTGAAGGATGAATGATTTGTGAAGACTCAAGTTCCCCATGGGGACTTCTTCCTTAAAAAGTATGCATGCCTTCATAGAAAAAATCTCCACCATGGTTGGAGGCTTCAGGAACACATGAAAGGGGGTTTTGTGAAGCCCAAGTACAATAGATGATCCATTTTTTGTCTAGTTTTTAAATAAAAAGAGGCTTATGAATTATAAGAAATTCATAAGAAAAAGGGATGTTTAACCATCCCCAATTTGTTGGAATGTTGGGGTATCTATTGGATATGTGTTTGGTCAAGCTGAGAAGTGGTTTGCGAAGTAATTTAATGGTTTACAGATGAGAACAAATCTATCAAACTCATGAAGGACACTATCTATTCTTTACATGGTTACAAATAACTATCCGACTAACTGAGGGAATATTCACGGATTCACCAATTCAAAATGGAAACTTATTGGATATAAGAACTGAGAGCTCAATCCATTCATAAAGACATAATGTTTCATGAAGAAGACACTAAATAGGGAGTTTTGGGCCATTTTAGCTCTTATTTTATCCAAACTAGCTATATCTTCTTCGACTATTCTCATGGAATGCACATAAGTTCTAAAAAATTCTCCCTTAAAATGGAAACCTACTAGAAAAAATACAGTCAAATTCTATGAGAGAATCATGGAAAATCTATAATATTTTCCCTTTCATTATGGTCATTATAAATTCTCACGCATGTTGCTGATTTGCAATGGGCATTGGCATGTTCTCCATCATGAAGGGAGGCCGATATGTACACCAATAAATAACATGGGGTGGGGGCTGAAATTCACTTGACTTCATGTGATGAAATATATTTTTCTCTCTTTTTTGGAAGATCACAACCATCGTTAATGTGATCCTCAATCATGTTCCACGAACACTTTTTTATCAAACAATATTTCTAATCCTTTCTCTCTATAGATGTTGCTTAGAGAACCAGACACCATGAACCACATCTTAGTGTTGTGAGTACTTCGACTTAGAGGACCACAACTGGTTTTTTTAATAGTATTCACGAAGTTCCATAAAAAAATCTCAGAAAAAACATAATTCTTGAATCTAATATTTGTTCACTGTTTCAAAATAGATTTTACTCAGAGGGAAGAAATGTTGAAAAACATCATGATTGGGGAGTGTATCAAAGCACCTAGGACTACGAATCATTACATGGATTGCTGTTAGAGGATCAAAAGGAATATGCTTCATGAAAGAGGTTATTTTATTAGGTATTTTTCCTGGGGGACAATGTCTTCATCTAGATAGAGAGCAGGTCCACTTACTAGATCAAGGGAATACAAGGGAAATACTAGGGGTAGGTCATTTTAAATCTACAAAATGAACGAATACGCACCCATCACAACAGAATAACTCTACAACCATATCGAAAAAACAATTGGGGGAAGAATATAGAGGATGAAGTGTCCAAATTTTAGTATTAGAGGATTCTAAATGTTTTTTAGGGGACCCGAAGAAGGTATGGAATAATGGATGTGATTTTCTCAAGTGTGGTAACATCACATATGAGTGGGCCCGGTCCTACTGAGCATGAATTTCATGCTAATAATTTAAAGTTTTGCTGAAGAAGGTTAGAGTTTATTAAGCATCTTGGTATTAAAGGTTCCTAATTTATCGGCCACAAAAGTTCTTTGTTGACTTTTGGAGCACATGGTCACTGCGGTCCAATAAATTTCATTGGCATGATGGGGTCGTTAGATTCATCCTTTGAGACCATCACCAAATCATCAGGATCCCAATCCTGAGGTTAATGGATTATGTGTTTCTCTCCATATAGAATGTATGTGGAGACTAAGACTAGAATATGACCATAGAAAAGGAACTGCTAAATCTGGTTCAAGGAAAACATGAAGAGAATTTGAGGGTGAGCGATGTTCCCTTCCATTAGTGGTTTGAATACTTCTTGAATGGACTAATAGAGGATCCCACTATGGGGGAGGATCCAACAATGAAGCTACCAATGTGGCCACACACATTTTTCAGAGGATACCTATGAGGAATTTAGGGATCCTACTAGTGGATTCTATAAGTGAGGTAGTGATAATTGTTGGGATAAAATTACAATACTGAGGCTCAACCCATTGATTTGATATAAGGATTTATTGACGCCCTAATTTTTAGGTGGATGCATCTAGTGAGGGATGTGAAAAAGGGTGAATCAAATCACCTTCATATAGGAAGAGATGCTATAAATAAGGAAACATGTTGACATTACTATTCCAGTACTAGAGATGTTATACAATGTACTTAGTCACATCAATAAAGGGGAGATAGTCCTATATTTTTATGGGATTTTCCACATTATATATAGTTTTTTGGATGAATACATTGGGTATTATGCGTATCTAAACCCCATTTCCCCTCCCACAACAAACTTATGGCTAGAAACCCTTAACATCATGGGGAGTCCTCAATTCAGGTTGGTATTGGAGAAAGTGATGGATAAGGTTGGGTTGGTGGATCACTTCATGTTCCACTCATAATCCATACCTATTAGGGTGGGGAATGATGAATACATAGGAATTGAGGAACAAATAACATACATCCTATCATTATGAGGTGGGGAAATGGTAGAAAGAGTTGATAGTGAGCTACTTTGTGAGCCATAGAATCCAAACTGGTTTGTAAGGAAATTCAAGTGCCTGCAAAGGTTAAATTTGAAGGTGTAATCAAAGGTGCCTCAGGAGCTCCACCATCTAGCAATGATGTATTTATGGTTCATGTTCATTCATGAAAAAAGATATATGAATAATTATTTGCCCCCACCCACTAATATGTATGATCTTACTCATAACTACCTAAATAGTTGGTGGATTGCATCTCCCAGGGTTACACTAATACATTAGGCCACCAAGGACAGTGATGGGGTGTGTCATCCATTGTGGGGCCAGGGATGAACGATGTCTGGGGGATGTCATGAAGGTAGATATAGTCATGTAGGTAAGACAACAATAACTGATCTCACATATCATGGACCCGAACAAGCACGAGGTGGAGCAAGAGAAGTAGGAGTATCAGGACCAATGCTGTTGGTCAGGTGGACAAGAGAAAAAATATAACCATATGGATATAACCAAAGGATGTTATTTAAAGATCCTAGGAAGCAGATATGGTGTGTGGAAATTCACATTGATGTCATCTTTCCTAAGGATTAGGAGAATTAGAACCTCTCCATGCATTTTTCTGGTGTTTAAGAGATATGGTAGCGTATCAACCAACATGGGATTAATCTTGTCAGGATCAGTTGGGACAGGGTTTGTTTCCTCATTCCAGGGGAATAATGGGATTTCTATGTAGTGGAATTAGATGACCTGGTTCATTCCTTGGTCATTATGTGCCCACTGACTGATCGGGTGAAGGTTCTTCTAGACCATTCCTCTCCCCCAAAATTTTCAATTACTAAACTGGTTGTGCATGCTCCATTTTAAAGGGATTCATAAAAGTCTTGGGGAAGTGAAACTCATTGAGGCACCCATTAGGAGGAATTTTCACATCAAACCAGGTAAATATCTAGATATTATGCACATCAGTTGTATCCTTTTCAATAGAACTGATGTTTGAACATTTTTTTTCTTGCACCAGAATCAATCATGGAGTAGGGTTAGGTCCATGATAGACCTAAAAATGTGGTTGATATGAACTCAACATATAAATTTTCAAGTGTGGGTTCTCATCCTAACATCATACTTATGAGTACCAATACATCAGTTCCTTCAACTGAACCAACACCCATGGAAGGGACTTTTCATCAGGGACTACCCACGAATCATATGGAGCTTCTCATTGGAGTATATAATTAATTTATGTTTCTTATCCTTATATGTTTTTGAATATTTTATTTTTATTCAAATTCATTAATGAAATATTATTGAATGGAACAAAAAATGGTGCTCAGAACCCACCCACTAGTGCCAACAGTCACGTAGGTTGTGCCTAATTTAAAGGTGGAAAAATTATATACTAATATCCTAGAATAAAGGGTCATTGAGTTCATGAATGGTGGGACAAATGCAGAGGATCCATCAATGTAGAATGCTAAGACTTCAACCTCAACTGAGGGGGGTTTTGATAGGGCCCACAAGAGGGATGGATTAATGTGAGGTAATGAATGATCATGTGGTGGTGGTTCTAATAGAAATGATTGATGGAGTAAAAATTTTAAGGGTGGAAGCAACAACATTGTCCGTGGTTGAGGAGAATGAGGAGTCCACATTGTGTGCACCTGCACTAGAATTTCCACCAGTGGTGGCTATGGGAGATGAAGTTGAGGTTGTGCTACCCTAAAGTGTAGCTGATAGATTTGATATGACAAAGTACTCCTTTGTAATACCACATATTAAAGTAGGGGATTCTTCCATAGGTGGAGAGACTAATGTGGAATAGTTCCCAAGATTTTCATATTTCTTCTCATGTCTACAGATAAAACAGTTCTCCAGTTGCTAACATCAGTTGACCTATACCAGTATGATCCATCAAAAAACATATGGTTTTTCATTACACCTTATGAGTCTTATCCACCAGAATATTTCAAGGAATCTAACCAGGTGGTCACCAAGGATAATCGGGATATCCATCATAAGGAATGAATATAAATGCATAATTTCATTTCTCACATCTTGGTAGATGAAATTCTAAAATGGGTGTGATATCTTCTCCCTTGGTTATTCAGCCTATGAACTATTGGGGTGGATTCCAACACTCTTAATATTCTAGACTGAGACTCCTTATTTTAACATGAACACATCGAATGTTAGGAGCTCGATATTCCCTTGTGAAAACACAATTCTAAGGGCACTAAAGAAATTAATAATGCTAAGGAACATATTTCTTATATGGTGGTGCTACCGCAGGAACATGAGATGGATAGTGCTACTCTGTTTGAGGTCACTGTCATCTTGATTGCTCAACTAGAAGTGTCTAAGGCCAAGGATTCCAAGATCAAGAAGGATAAGGATGAGTGTCAGGCAGAGCATGACTAGAAATAGATCTTGGATGATAATTATCTCTCTAAGGATGATGAAGAAATGAAAGGCCTGAAAGCATGGTAATATGTATTTGAGGCCACTCTGTAAAGGATGGATGAGATCGAGTGTTCGGTCACTGAGGTGGAGTTTTAGATGAAAATTTTGTGGAAGGGGGTCTATGATATTTGTATTACCCTCATGTTGATTCTCCTTTCGGTCACAAATTCTAATCACAAAAAAGGGAAATACCTTATTCCAAAGTGATTCATCCTTTGAAGAAACATCAAAAATCGGCAAAGGCATGAAAAAGTATTTCCTCCCACTAGGATCATGAATGTTTAATCATGGTCGCATAAGTATATGTGCCCTCCACATATTGGTCACACAGGTGACTTGATTTCCCTCATTGATTTTTCTCCCAAGGTCTTCCATGGCCTATAAATACCCCTTGTGGCCCCCATTTCAAGATGAAAAATATTAAAAAACTCATATTTGAGCTCCCGACACCCTAGTTTCTTCTAGAAGTATTACAAACACTTATAAGATAATTTATTACCTATAATGGAAGCTCTAAACAGGGAAAACAAGGCCTAAGTGTTGAAACTCATCAACACTTGTGCGCCTAAGTGGTCAGCCCTTAAAGGAAATGGCCACACTTGCGCGCCACCTTATCCATTCAATAAAACTTGTGCGACAATCATTTGGAAGACTTTAGGGATAATACTAAGGGCTTGAGCCAAGTCTCACCCAAGTATTACCCTAAGGTTTTATCGTCATGTAAGTTCCCATGTGTCGCACAAGTATACTTGCGTGATCGGGACTTGCGCGCCCACGTAGGACTTGCATTCCCTCTTTCTTTTTGGGTGGACCTCCTACCTATTCACTTGCTTTATTCAAATCCAACTCTCTTCTTCAAAATTTAGCCTTCAGAACCCTCTTTAAACCCATTTATGGATGGTTCCTTTGTCGGCTTCCTTTTTTAAAGGAATTCTATGGAACATTTTTCAAACCTAGTGATTTACATATCCATATGTCACTAAGGTTAGAGATTTCATTCATTCAACCTCATCCTTTAAAGATGATAGGATCTTTAACTTGGGCCTCCTTCTCAGGAGAAAGTCCCAATCTCAAAATCCCAAATATGGGCATCCTCCTTAGAAGTAATCCCCAAGTCCCTTAACCCGGGCCTCCTTATCAAGAGTTAGCCCCAGTCTTCATGTTCCCTTATTTTTGGGCATTCTCCTTAGGAAAAATCCCCAACCATAATACATTTAATATGGTAATCCTCCTTAGGATTAAGCCCCATGTTTTCAAATATCCAAATTCCCTTAACCTAGGTTTCCTTTTCAGGAGTAATCCCAAGTCATAATTCCCCTTAACCTGGGCCTCTTCTTTAAGAGTAAGACCCAATCATAATTTCTCTTAACCAGTCATAATTTACTTTTGATTTTGGCTTCCTTCTTAGGAGTAAACCCAAATCACATGTCCTCTCTAATTTGGGCATCATTCTCAAGATTATGTCCTAAGTTAAGTATTCAAATCTCCAAAAAGCACATATACCTTTATGGACCTTGTTCTCGTGTTTCTTCCTAGAACTAAATCATAATCTTATCTATCTGGGCATTCATACATACATAAGCCCCACATTATTTCTTATGATTGCATTTCTCATGGCACAAATTGTCATGTTTTACCAATACCTCTTGTTTCTCACACCAAGCTTGACTCACAAGAGTTTAGAGCATAAAAGTAATTATGACATCATTCTTTGAGCCATAAACCATGCATAAACCTCAAACTTCTTTACTCAAACTACGTGGGTTCTGATTCCTTTTCTAAAATAAAGGATACGTAGGTAGCCAATCTGAGGGTATGATCCCAACTCTGAAATAATATATGTCCTTCTGAATGAAAATAAACATAAATTGCCCAGCTGAGTGGGTTTAAAAACCAGTATGGTTATCATAATGACCAAGAGATTTATATATAATGTGTCGAAGGATACCATTGACTAAGAATCCCTAACAAATACAGATGATTATCTATCGATGAAGAACCTTGAATACATATAAAAGATTCTCTAAATCTCTAAATCTTAAACATATTAAATTATTGATTATCAAATCTAAAGGAAATCTCATTTTCATACTTGGTAATGTAATAAAGATTCACGAACATAACTTAAATCTATAAAGAGAGTCCCGGAGAAAACAATAATTCCCCTAAAAAAGGTGTGATGAGTCCGACCTCCCATCCTCTCGACCAATGCAAATTCTTAAGCCTCATCAGTTCATAACTAATGAGAACCTACCTTTGGAAAGAAGGTCTAAATGGATATAGAATCATTGGATGTTTTAGTTTCTATGAAAATAATCCGTTAGAAACCGATTGGATTGTTTGAACCTTAGACAAACAAGGTCATCCCCATTTCTAGAGGAAACAAAAAATGGTGAACTTGATGTGAATCCATAAAAAAGTTGAAATGATGTTTTACTTATTTGTTAAGCCCCAATTTAAACTATATGAGAGGGCCACCAAAAAAATCAATAACATATGTGCTCATCCAAAATATGTAGTGGCCGAACCTATATTGATTATGTTTATTATATCAAATAGGTACTCTTTTCCAAGATCTTCTGCATTACAAAAATGGATTATTTTATGTTCACGCCTGTGAATACCTCTGCGGTGAATACCTCTACTGCTACTCATGCTGGATCATCATCTGCTCTGAGGACGATATCACCTACTCAGCGTCTTCAATGATGGATATCAAATTCTCTGGTAATGGAATACCATCAAACGGTACTATTCCGACTCTGGAGGCCGCTCGACGAGCCCTCTAAGTTAATAATTCTCCCGGGTCGTCCAGGCAGCGACGACCAGCGATCAAGAAATAGGTGATGCCAACCACTATTTCCAACCATTTCAGGTTGTTATCCCTAGAATGCAATTACCATTCCCTCCCATATTCTGAGGAGGTGAATGAGAAAGTCACCATAGCCCTTAACTTAAGGAAACATTAGTCCTTCCCGAGGGCTCCCCCCATAATCACCACCAGACTCGTGCGATAATGTGCCCTCAACAAAATGATGGTATCACTTTTAGGGGTTCATCTCGGGTCCTTTAGACCCGAGTACACAAGAAAAACCGCGAGAGGTGAAATCCGGTCAACAGTGAGCAGGTTCCTATCTCTGCCATTTTCAAAAAAGTCCACCAACCTAACTTGGTGGAAAGAAAAGACCGAGCACACACACCCGTCCGTTTTAATTCCACTATCTAGCAGACTCGTCTAGAATCAACACACCCTTCCCTCCATGAAATTCCAGTGGAGTACTATACACAGGAACATACACCTGTTTATAAATCATCTTCTAGTCAGCAGGCTCGTCTGACTACATTGGATGAAGCCCGCCAACCCAATGTATTGATAATTGGTAAACATTCACATACACCTGCATACACTCATCAATCCTTCCTGCAGTCTCGTCTTCCAGTATTGAAGGAAGTTCATCAACCATGTTCGGTGGAGTGTAATCTGTAGGAACATAAACCTTCTAGTATTGATCATGCCTACCAAAAGTCTTGTTTGGTAGCACCTGGAGAAGTCCATTGGAAAGCCCCAATGACAAACAGGTGGCAGACTCAACTCTCTTCCCCCAAACATGAGTACAGTCAGAATTAACTGACAGGAAAAGGAGGACAGGAGCAGGAACACAGACCTACTCCAAGCATGGAATGGATGTATATTCCCGTTCCGACAGCTGAAGTCACCAAACACCTTCTGAAAATGGTGAAAGAGCAGAAGAAATTCCCTGCTCATATTCTGGATGCCCGCCAGGATATTATAATAGCTTCAACATCATTTCAGGGAAGGAAATGAAATTATATCCCTACCAGTGGAGTGAAACATCCACAGTTCACTCCGGAACAGACACTCACCTCTGTTCCATTCCAAGAGGGTTGTGGGGCATACTCCCATAGGTCATACGGAACAACCAAGTTAGGTATATACACCTGATTTGAGCAAAGATAATCATCCTAACCTGACTATTTCTCTTGAGGAGGAACATAAACCTAACCATAATAACCACTTTTTTCAATAAGTGGTTCCTAAATTGAGTAAGAAGGCGTCTAAGAAAAATAACCATCCAGAACAGTCAAGAAATCAAGAGAAAATCTATAATAAGGCCTTACTCGATGCTGGAGTTCTTGATACACTCAGAAAATTATATGTTGCAACTCTAGATACTACTCTCTCATTTCCCAATAGTGGCAATATTAATTCTAAAGTTCATCATCATACAATTCCTCAGGAAGGATTGCTTCATGACAATATGGTTGGTCTCGAAGTTTCATCTTCAGATGAGAGCCACAAGAACCCTCTCTGTGGTCAGAAGACCATGGAGAAAAATGTTTCATCTTTTGCTATATGCCACCATGGTGGTCCTCCCCATGATGATGAATTTATATGCGAAAGTCCTCTCCACATTAATAATTCGCATTGCCTGGAAATTTCTTCAATGGAAAATGTAGTGACGATAAATCCCTCTTATCTTGAGGCAATTGAATATGTGAAGTCAGTCATGTCTGATGCCTTATCATTAGCAGGTGAAATTATTTCTCAATCAGAAGATAGCCCAAGGTGTAGGTCATTCTCCGAAACACCCCTGGGTCATTTATCGTCTAGTTTGATAAGTGAATTCTCTACCGATATTGTTGAATCTAATTAAGCAACAAAGAATAACCAGTTTTTGTCTAATCAGGTAGAAGAATCTTCATCGAATGATAAAGAGGAAGTGCTAAATATGGGAAACAAACTGGAAAAAGGTGAAGTGTCGGTCATGTTTTAGACTTTGGCAGACTCTCAGTATGACATTCCAAAGATGTTGATGGCAGACTATATTCAAGATATTCATCTCAAAATGTGGAAAACTCTGTCAATTGAAGAAGAAAATATTATCTTTTGATGAATATGAAAATCATGTCAATATAATAGAAGGGTTACAATGACAAATTGACTTGGCATCTCTCTAAGTTTCTCGATATATGAAGGCTGAAAAGTAGCAGAGAACCCTTCAGTATTCATGCCATGGAGCATTAAGAAGGTTGCGTCAGTTAATCACCAATGCCCCATCTTGTATTCAAATCAGGGGATGGGGTGTCCATGGAGCACTAAATTTCATTGTACACCCCTTATAAAAAATCCTTCCAAAAATGGTCTCATGCAATGTTATTGCCCATGGCCGGCCACAACCAATTGGATTTGTTTGTAATCAAAGTCTCACTCAAGAACAGGCATCAACTAGTTACTCTCAAAATCAAGCATACAGAGAACAAGTTGTTGAATTACTCCTGCATCAATTGAATAATAATATTTAAGAGTCTTCTTTTTTAGAGCGTTCACATCATCAAGTGACATAAGTGTCAGAATTCATCCAACGATATTTCAAACTGGGTGATAAGAGTGGATGTAGGTTGATGCATCCAGCCAATTTCCGGACTAAATTATGAATGATCAGGAGATCTTTCAAGAAAGTCCCAGATATAGCAGCTCAAGAACCACCCCATCTTTCCAGACTGGGGACTCTTTTAACCCAACCCTTAGAATCAACAAATAGGATTTGAGGAGTTGAGCAGAAACAACAAGAACAACCCCAGTCCACAGGACTGGGGACTTTTTCAAATCCTCAATCTTTCCCTCAAATAAAGTCAGTCTTCTCTTGATTAGGGAAGAAGCCACAAGAGGAATGATGATCCGAATTATCAGGAGATTCCCTCCACAATACAGTTCGTCAATAAGCTCCTGAGGGATCGAATCAACAAAAGAAAATGTCACATCAAGGACATGGAAGAGGACAATATCACAGAAATGATTATATAAGGGATGCAATGAATTATGAATCAACCAATGTAATCTATGTCATTGTTGATGATCCCCCATATGAGGCTCACTTAGATGGATCAGATGAGGAAACTCCTGCTCAAGAGGTTGTATGCACAGAAAAAAAATAAAGAAGGTGTGCATACATGAAATAAAAGTATTACCCAGAATATAGGTAATCCTTCAAGTAACACACTTCCCCCTCTCCAAAATGTGTCCAATAATGGGAAAGGAATGAATCAGGTTACATAACCTTCCTCTGGAGAAGTCCAATCGCTCTCGTTAAAGAAAGGATTTGAACAATAGGCGGAACAAATAAAAGAATTAAGGAGGTTGAATGCAGAACTACTTCAAGCCAGTCTTCCTCCTAAGAATGCTGGAGTCAATAATCCAAGGGAATTTGTTGCTACTACTGAGATGGATCAAGAATATTCTCCATTATCAGTACACCCTCAAAAGTCTAGTCCTATGGGTCAGGTGCAACAACAATCGGTGGTGTTATCATCAGTTGCAGTACCAGCCACCACATCTGTCAAAGCTCTAGTTATTGCACCTTCTTAGGTCCAAGATCAACTATATGTTTCTCAAAAGTTAATAAATACTATTGAGTCATTAATATCTCTTTTGGAAGCTATGGAGGGAAAACAACCTCAAATTAAACAAGAAAAAAGAGCTTACCTTGAATAGGTTGATGCAATTCCTCCCCCATCAAATTTTTCAAGTACCACATTCCGAATATTTAATGGTTCAGGAGACCCAGAGAAACACTTAACACATTTTGTTTCTCGTTGTGATCCTATGATGGGAACCCCTCAAAAACAAGAAGTAGTTAAACTCAGGTGTTTTGTGTAGTAATTACAAGGGCTTGCCTTTGTCTGGTATACATGCTTGCAATCCGGGTCAATTACCAGGTGGGAGGATCTCTAACAAATATTCCTTCTTCAATTCATCTCAACTATTACAAAGACAATAGTTTTTTATCTTGAATATTGTACAAAAAGGGAGAATGAAAGGGTTTCAGATTTCATTACTCACTGGAAGGGATTAACATACTCCCTGAGCTTAGAAATCCCACAAGAAGAGTTGATGCCAATCTATGTGGCAAATTTTCCGGATGAATTGCGGACACTGTTGATCCCTGTGAAATACACAGGAGGGTTTCAAGACCTTAAATCGATTGCTCATCATATTGAATATTTTATTATGAAGACTATGGATAAAACTCGTGTAATTACATAAGCTCTAGGAAGTAGAATGGGTAAAGAAGATACTGCTACAGTTATACTTAAATAAGCACCTGTACATTCTTTCACCTCAAAACCTTCATCTTCTCGAAGGGTTCCACCTCCTAAGCGTCAACAAAAGAGGCCGCTTCGTCGAGATGATCAAAGAGATAAAAGACGGAAACAATTTTTGTATCTGAAGAGAAATGTTTACTCTTTTTGAAATGAACAAGTTCCTGGTAACTTCATTTCTGCTCTAGAAAATAATTTGGTTCAATTGACAAGGCCCAAGAGGTTGAACAAGGAAGGAGTGGAAGACCATACCAATTATTTCCAATTTCATCAAATGTTGGGGCATCCCATTCAGGAGAGTTTTGTCTTCAAATACCTCCTATAAAAAATGGTGGACTTGAGACAAGTAAAGTTGAAAGGTTATTCAGCTCAGGTAGAATGTGTAACTACTACAAATCCAGAGGAAGAAGGCGAGGGGAAAGAAGTCAAGAACAAAAATGCGCAAAAATATGATGATTGGATGGTCAGAAAAATGATCAACCGAACTCATTTCATTTTATGAATGCAATTGATTAAACCAATTGTTTCTTCTGATATGAATGCCACAACAAATACCCCTTCATCAGAGGGAAAATCCTCAAAGAAATGTCATAATTCAATGAAAGAAGAGCAATCAGAAGAAGATGAGATTGTGTCAAAGCCCACATTGTCTTTGACTCTGGTAGATTTTATGCCATCTACTTCGAATCCACTGGCACCGCCCCACCAAACGGCCCAACCTAAATTGGATAATCAGGAAGAGTCTCCATTGAATGAAGAGTTGATCTTTGAATCTGTTAATATGATTCATTTAAAAGATCCTTATTCCAGTCACAGTTTTGATTTTGATGATCCTGAATTCCCTGTATCAAATAGAGGAATTAGAGGAGTTCTAGAGCTCTGGGATATAGAGGAAGATGTGGATATCCCAGAAGCCACTATTCCAATCCTACCCCTACTAGAACAATGTATGTAGAAGAAACTCAGGGAAGAGCCCTTCAGCGGGCTCAACAAGAACATGCAAATTCTTCCACCAATTGCAGACTCAGTCCTGACACAGTTATTCTAGAGGATTAGTTAGAGATTCCACCTTCTTCCTCTCAGGAAGTAAATAGACCTATATGGTCTAATATTCCAAAGCCAGGAGCATTGCTAACTCCTACCCCGATACAGGATGCATCTACGTCCAAACATCAACATCTAAGGTACCTATGAAACCACATGCTCCTGCTGGGAAACGCAGACCTTTGGATAAAAAATATGATGTCTTGATACATTTGACCCAAGTACCAGACAAGTTATAAATTTTAGATGCCTTGAACCTATCAAATGATCTTTGAGAGGCACTCATTGAAGCTTTTTCAAGTCACCAGGAATTCACAACTGAAATTGATGTGGCTGATGTTACCATGTTGTGAATAATCCTGCAGAATTCCATGTAGTGATATCCATCACAGATGATGATGAAGATGATTTTTTTCATGGACATATTAGACCTTTGTACTTATCTAGCAATGTAAATAGTGTGGACGTCCGTTTATAATTCATTGATAATGGTTCAGGAGTCAACCTCATCCCCATTTGTAAACTTTGTCTATTGGGCCTCACAGAATCTGATTTATCTCTTTCTAATCTAATATTGCAAGGATATGATAAAAATGAACAAGAACCACTGGGCGAGATTACCCTCAGAACTCAGTTTGGAGATCGTGTGTCCAATTTAGATTTCATGGATGTAGATCATGACACAGCCTTCAACAACTTTCTTAGAAGACCCCGACTACATCAACATGTAACTATCCTTTCATCGTACCATCAATGTCTCAAATATTGTTTCGATGGTCAAATTGGGACATTTTATGGTGATAAATCCACATTCAAAACAAGTGAATCTCAATAAATTGATGTGGAATTCTATCACATGAAGGGTAAGGAGAAATCCACAGCAAGGGAGGTTACCAAGGTTAATGATCTATTTGGTTTGGAAATGATTCCAATAAATCCATTTACACATGTGAGTGCAGATTATGTGTTGCCTATCAGTCAAATTGACAAGATAGACCCAAATCAAAATACTCTTATAGAAACTTCCAAAATGTCAATTAAGACAATTAAGCTAGATAGCATGGGTGAAATTGGTGATTCACCAAGAAATGATGAAATCTCAAATGGGGATGTATTCATTTCATCTTCTGAAATCCAGCAATTCTATACTTCACCAACCATGCTAGAAGAAGTTATAGCAATGTCCAAGGGGAACGATGATGTCGATTCTCAATCCACCATGCCCTCTTTATTACCCAAGGAAGACCCTTCATCATCAATCAGGTCGGAAATGGAAGCTTCTTCTTCAAGATGTTCATATTTTAACATCTCCTATGATCATAGAAATTCTACTTCATCATCTACTATGTAGGTAGAAATAGGAGAAATAACACATGTTGAAGAAGAAGAGGAAGATCTCCAGGATTCTTTTCCAGCATTTTAAGAGGGTATCTATACCACCGTGGATGTACATAGAGAAATAAATCATGGTACAAAAGAGGATCCACGCCCCACTTAAATTAGTGCGTCCATGACTCTTGAAGAGTAAGAGATGTATATTTAAATTTTAAAGAAAAATAGAGATATATTATCTTGGAACTATACAGAGATGCCAGGGATTGATCCTGATGTTGCTAGTCATCATTTGGGTTTTCTAGAAGAACATCGAGTATTTAAGCAAGCCGTAAGAAGAACACACCCAACCTATGCTTCCAAAATTGAATCTGAAGTTGATAATTTTATCAAATCTAACTTCATCATAGAATATCAATATCCCAAGTGGTTGGATAATATTTTCCCTGTGAAAAAAATGAACGGACAAATTATAGTTTGCATTGATTTTTGAGATCATAATCGGCATTGTCCTAAGGCTGATTTTCCAGTTCGAATAACAGAACTCTTAATTGATGCAACAACTGGCTATGAAGCACTTTACTTCATGAATGGATATTTAGGATATAATCAAATCCAAATGGATCCAGAATATGAGGAATCTACAGCCTTCAGAGCCCCTCAAGGTGTGTTTTTCTATCAGGTAATTCCCTTTGTCCTGAAGAATGCAGGCGCAACATATTAGCGTGCCATGCACCATATCTTCAAACAATTTTTAGGGAAATTTTTTGAATCTTATGTGGATGATTTGGTATTTAAATACAAACAATGTTCTAATAATTTGGCTGCTTTGGAAGTCAAATTCCACAATCTTCAACAACAAAATTTGAATATGAACCCCTTGAAATGTGCTTCTTGGTTAACCATAGAAAAATTTCTCAGCTTTGTTGTACGCCATCGTGGTATCAAAGTCGATCCTAAGAAGACAATGTAAATCCTTGGTATGTCACCTCCTCATAATTTGAATTAATTGAGAGGAATTAAAGGACACTTAGCCTATATTCGGCATTTCATCGCTAATCTGGAAGGAAAATGTTTAACCTTCAGCAAATTGATGAAGAAGGGAGTCACTTACCAATGGACTGAAGAATGTCAAGAATCATTCAATGTTCTACAGAAATATCTCTTGAGTACACCAGTATTAATTCCACCTATTGAAGGAAGACCATTTATCCTCTATGTGACAGCTTTAGAGCAATCATTGGGTGCCTTTCTTGCTCAGAAGAATGATGCTGGGAATGAAAACAACCTCTACTATCTCAGTTGGACTATTCTTGAAGCAGATAACTGATATTCAAGTATTGAGAAGTGTTGAATAGTATTAATCTTTGCAGTTCAGAAGTTGAGACACTACCTGCAACATCACGAGGTCCAATTGATATCTCGCAATAACCCACTCAAATTCATACTTAGTTATCCAATGCTTACAGGATGTCTGGCAAGGTGGGCAGTTATTTTGCAGCAATTTTATATCCAGTATGTTTCTCAAAAGGAAATAACAGTCCAAGATCTAGCTGATTTCCTGGATGAACACCCTTTAGTAGAAGATACATCTTCAGATATTGAACTTCCTGAGGAGGAAGTCTTCTCTATTCAAGATAATCTTTAAACATGGGAAACGTACTTTGATGGTGCTTCCAGAAGTCAAATAGGGAAGAAAATGGAAGCCCCTAATTCAACAAAGTTGGGTTGGGAATTGTGATTATTTCCCTAGAAAAGGTAGTGCTGCATTATTCCTTCTCATTATTGGGAGGCGGAACAAATAATGAAGCAGAATACCAAGCTCTTATCGCAGGATTGGAGTTGGCGCTTCAAGCACAAGTGAATCACTTAATGGTGAAAGTTGATTTAGACATGGTAATCAAACAATTCAATGGGGATTATGCAATCAGAAATGAAGAACTAGTCCCTTCGTATGATTATGTTAGAGAGTTAATGGCAGAATTTCCTTCGGAACCAACATTTTCTTTTGTCCAGCGATCACAAAATGCTCAAGTTGACGCATTGGAAAATATATCTATAGCTCTTTCAGATCCAAATAGGGATGAGACAATCATCAGTATTACCCACCGTCCTAAAATTTCACCTTATGTTCAAATCAAAAAAGAGTAAATCAATGAAATTAGTCTCATTCATGAACCACATGGCCATATTAAAATATGGATGACACCTATCAGGGAATACGTTCAAAATGGAATACTTCCACCTGATTGAGCCATGAATGAACAAATCTGGAAACGTGTGGTCAATTTTTCTCTTTATGATATCCCAGATCATCTAGAGAAAATTATCTACAAAAGAGGTTTTGATGGAATTCTCTTCAGATGCATTGATGGTGAAGAGTCAATGGCTGTCATGAAAGTAGTACATACAGGAGTCTGTGGTGCACATCAGTCTGGACATAGACTATCTGATCAAATTCGAAGGCTTGGATACTTTTGGCCTTCAATGATACAAGATTGGGTTGATTTCACAAAAGTGTCATTCTTGAAAAGTATGTGACAATTTCATTCATCAACCCCCAGAGTTGCTTTATATAGCTAAATACTAGTGGCTATTTTCCACATGGGGAATGGATGTAGTAGGACCTTATCCTTTAGCTACGTACAAGAAGTTTAAGTACATTTTTACTGCTACTGACTTCTTTTCCAAATAGGCAGAGGCAATACCTCTCTAGGAAGTCAGTTCTAAAAGCATTGTTAGCTTCATCAAGTCTAACATCATTACCAGATTTGGTGTCCCTCATACCATATTGACGAACAATGGCACCAACTTATGTTCATCCGAGGTAAGGAAGTTGTATCAAGAATATAACAACAAATCCAACCATACCTCTCGGTATCATGCAGAAGCCATTGGCCAAATAGAATCCTTCAACAAGACTCTTTCAAATATACAACAAAATATGGTGGATAGAGATAAAAATTCATGGCCTGATAAACGTTTTCATGCTTTATGGGTTTATCAGACCACCACACGCACTGCAACACGGTCAACTCCTTATTCATTGGTATATGGAACGGAAGCAATCATGCCCATTGAGGTTCAATTACCCTCACTCAAGGTAGCCATTTGTGATCATTCAACAACATATGAACAATCTCAAAAGCGATTGGATGAATTGGAATGATTAGATGAGAAAAGACTGTGCACCATGCACCACGTGGAAGTCTATCAAAATCAAATAGCACGAGCTTTCAACAAAAAAGATCATCTTCGTTCATTTATTCAGGGAGAATTGGCATTGGTTCTCAGAACTCCAATGATACCAAGAAAGAAACCTCCCAAGCTAGAACCAAAATGGGAAGGACATTACTCAATACATAAGGTCTACTCTAATGAAGCTTATTCGTTAATCTCAATGGATGGAGAACTCATCACTACTCCAAAAAATGATATATTTCTGAAGAATTATTTTGTGTAACACAAATAATTATATGTCTAGCAAGACGTTAAACTGCACCATCTCCGGTCTATGCATATGACCTTAAACTATTCGTACCATTGTCCAACATGACGTTAAATTGTGACATCCTAACTACATGACGCTAAACTGTACAGAAGTACCTTACATCCAGCAAGATGTTAAATTGTGAAAAATTTCCTAATACGTCGAACATGATGTTAAAATGTGTCTTTTTTTGTCCTCACTGCATGACATTAAAATGCACAGTCCCCCTTACGTTAAACATGATGTAAAACTGTATTGTTCCAATCATCTTAGCTACATGACGCTAAACTGTACAACACCCTTATTGTCCTACGTGATGTTAAACTGTATTTTGTCCCTACTACATGACACTAAACTGTGCAGCATCAATAGTCCTCATTGCAAGACTTTAAAATGCATAGTCCCTTCATGTGTCCTACATTACATTAAATTGTGCATCATTAAGGTTATTTCTACCTCTTGTTTCTCACATCGAGTATGACTCACGTGACCTTAGAGTAAAATTCAACCCTAAAACCCTCTCTGGGATGCTAACCATGTGTAAGCCCCAACACCTTTTGTTTTGGTCATTGTCCTCAAGAACAACCTGATTACCAATTTATTCTTTAATTGAACTACACAGACTTTGATCCTTGCTTTCTAGGATGGGTACGTAGGAAACCTTCTGAGGTTCAAGCCCAAAAACAATCTCTTTATGTTAGTTCAACTCCGTCTCATATGATATTGAACCGTGAAGAAACCCCCAGAACCAATATTTTTACATTGGTTCACCATGGTCTATGCATATGACCTTAAAATATTCGCATTTTTGTCATGTACGACCATAAACTACAACATTCTTTGACACCCTCACCTAAGAGGGAATCATTATTTACATTGATCTCCAATCATGTTATATTCCAAAGACTACGTACATACATGGAAATGCCTGAACCTTTTATCTTGGGTTAAACCATCATTGCACTAAACTCCCCTTTTCACCCTTCATATGTACGAACCAAATCTCTACAGAGGGTATTTCAATAACTATGTGCAGCATGATTCCTATCCTTATGGGATGCGTAAGAACATTCGAGCATCCATCGAATTCATCCCCATGTCTTTGGGCCGAACCCCATGTTCCACTTTCAGTCCCCTGGCTGAAAATTCCCTGTGAAAACGCACAGAGTGTATTCATTATTATGGTCCGACCTCTATGACCCTAAACTAAAATTTCCTATAATCTCACCCCACATGTTGTTAAACTGTATTTCAAGAACTACGTATGGGTTAATTCCTATCCTTATGGGATACATAGTGAAGTCCAACATTTCAATTTAGGACCCAGCCACAACATGATTATGGTTAGCATTGGTCTGTGTATCTCTACATGCATTGAACGAATTCCCATTTTTATGTGTCATACTCCTAACCTTAAATAATTCCATATCTCCATAACCCTTTTCATGAATTCTGGTCACAAAATGTTTGATACTTTAGAGTTTTTTTTCCTGACTATGCAACACATTCCCTTAGGTGGACTTTCATAAGTAGTCTACATAACAGATTTGTCAGCGAAAAGATACTATTATTTGACTATGCGGCCAATTCCCATAGGTGGCCCTACATAATTCAACCCCCTAACAGGTTTTTCAAATAATGGTAACTTCATTCTTGAGAGGAAAACCTCTTCTTCCTTAGTTATCTTAATGAAAATATGTAGAGATCCACAAAAAATAGCCATCCTTAACATATTTTTCCTATATTCTTTTTTAATGATCTGAAAGTGTTCATGTCTATGGTTTATATTTCTCTTCCCTATGTTTGGGTCAGACCTTCATAGGAGTGACATTCATCCAGTTCTTTGACAATATTTTTTGGAAATATCTTCTTCATATTCAAGTACCTCTTTCTATATTGCAAACTCTATGCTTTGGAAAATTTGAATCCCCATAAACATCCACTGTATTTTTAGCAGTAGAAAAGTAAATTTTTGAGAGTTATTTTGCCTGACTATGTAGCACATGCCCTTAGGAAGCCTTGCATATGTAGTCTACATAACAGACCTTTCAGCAAAAAGATGCTATTATTTGACTATGCAGACAATTCCCTTAGGTGGCCCTTCAAAATTCAACCCTCTAATGGGTTTGTTAAATAGTGGAAACTTCATTCTTAGGGAACTACTTCTTCTCGTGACTTTTATCCATTTTCCATATCATTCCTTAGATTCAAAATTTCTTAACTCATCATTTACATATTTTCCCTCATACTTGAACATGGCAATAGGTTTTCAGATAAATTATCTTGGAATTGGGTCAATGTTAATCCATTCGGTCAAATATATTTCGACCTTAATCATTATGCTTTTTATGTTCGACGTGCATGACTTTAAAACACTCACAAAAAAGGAAAGGTAACTCTGAATAAAATTCAAGTCCTAGCTCATTAAACATACATTTTTTATGATTTATGAAATATTGAGAAATTAAAGATTTAATGTTTGTACGCTTATTTTTTATAAATCCTAGAAAAAATCAAACTATGATTACTAGGCCCATTGTCTTAGGTAAAAATTTAAAGCAAGTAACAAAGGAATGAAAACACAAATGATTTAAGATGAAAGTGTTTTTCATTGATGCACACGATTTATAAGGACATCCATATATTGGAGTCTCTTTTATTTTTATTTTTAAGAATTACAAGAGGCTTTCAACATGACTCTTCATTTGATTTACAGCATCCCGAGCTTCATCAGGAACCTCCTGTAATTCATTAATTCAACTATATAGAATAATAGATATAGTGATACCAGCTCTTCTTGTAACAATTGTAAAAGAATGATCTTGAGTGTGGTTTGAGAAAATTTTCTACTGATTAAACAGTGACTCTGTTTCTATCCAAGAGACTTAGAAGATGGATACATGGATTTGAGAATGGAGCATTGGAAATAAATATCCAAGTTAAAGAGATTAATATTTTCAGATATTGTTTCTAATGTCATGATGGTCTTCTCTCCATCAACCGGCATCCGAAAACATATCATCCCATGGTTTTCCATTTTCTTATCTGTATGGACATGGCACGAAGGAAAATTTTGAAATTTTACACCGTTGTTGTTTCTCTTAATGAACAACATAACCAAAATAGAGTATTAGCATTGGGGTTGTATCTCAAGCATATAATTGTTTGCATCTGGAACATTGACTTCTTTCAGATGACCATGCCCATACAGAGGCAAGTAGATGCTCTGTGGAAAGTTACGATGACACTTCTTCAAGTACTTTGCATGATTTGGGAGACTGTTATCATAGATATCATAATAGTCGTGGCCTAAAATGTTCATCATATCATCAATCCGCTTGATCTCTAGTTCATCAACCATTCCAATTCCTCTAGGAGACATTTAATTTGCACAAAAGTTGAACAATTAACTCTAAAGTAAGATGTTTTTCAATAAAATTTGTGAAGAAAAGTGAAAACGTTACTAAGGCATTAAGGCGCACAAGTCCCAAAGTTGTCGCGCAAGTATAAGTGTGTCGCACAAGTTTTGGCACCTAGGTATCACCACACAAGTCTAAATACCTATACAGCTGCGTGACACAAAAGGAAGCTGTGTAAAACTAAGTAACTTTTGCGGTGAAATAAACTTGTGCGATGAGAGCTCGAAAGAGTTCAGATTCGGTGCTTTGCACGATGAATGATCTCCTATATATAGGCAAGGCCGCACCCCTATGCACCAAATCCTGCGCGGCTCACCATTGTGTGTCGCCATTTGCGCGCTCAACACTTGCGCGCTGAATGTTCCTTGGTTTTATTCTTTACCTCAGAGTTACATCCTCATTTCATTCGGATCCAACTCTAAGGGGGTAAGTTTGTTGACACTCCTTTTCATCACAATGGCTAACGACTGAAAAAGGGAAATACCTTATTCCAAAATGATTCATCCTTTGAAGAAACATAAAAAATCAAAAAAGTCATGAAGAAGGATTTCCTCCCACTTGGGTTGCACAAGTTTTGTCATTGTAACACAAGTATAATTGCACGCCACATATTGGTCACGCATGTGACTTGCGCACCCTCATTGATATTTTACCCAAGGTATTCCCTGGCCTATAAATACCCCTTGTGGGCCCCCATTTCAAGACGAAAAAATTCCAAAACGTAGATTCTATCTCCCAACACCCTAGTCACTTCTGGAAGTCTTCCGAACACTTCTAAGGTAATTTCTTACCTAGAATGGAATCTCTAAACAGGGAAAACAAGGCCTAAGTGTTGAAACTCATCAACCCTTGCATGCCTAAGTGGCCAACCCTTAAGGGAAATGGCCACACTTGCACGCCGCCTTATCCCTTCAATAAAACTTGTGTTCCACTCTTTTGGATGCCTTTAGGGATAATACCGAGGGCTTGAGCCAAGTCTCACCCAAGTATTACCCTAAGGGTTGATATTTGCACAAGTACCCATGTGTCGCGCAAGTATACTTGCATGACCAGGACTTGCACGCCCATGTAGGAATTCTGTTCCTCTCTCTTTTTGGGTGCCCCTCTTGCCTATTCACTTTCTTTCATCAAATCCACCTCTCCCCTTCCAAAATTATCCTTCAGAACCCTCTTCAAAACCTTTTATAGCATGGTTCCTTTGTTGGATTCTTTATCTGAAAGGAGTTCTATGGAACATTTTTCAAACCTAGTTATTTACATGTCTATATGTCACTAAGGTTAGAGATTTCATTCATTCAACCTCATCCTTTAAATATTAGAGGATCTTTAACTTCGACCTCCTTCTCAAGAGTAAGTCCCAATATCAAAATCCCATAATGGGAATCCCCCTTAGGAGTAAGCCCCAAGTCCCCTAACCTGGGCCACCTTTTCAGAAGTAAACCCAAGTCTTCAAGTTCCCTTAATTTTGGGCATCCTCCTTAAGAATAAGACCCAACCATAATTCTTTTAATATGGGAATCCTCCTTAGGAGAAAGCCCCAAGTTCCCAAATATCCAAATTCCCTTAACATGGTCTTCCTTTTCAGGTGTAAGCCCTAGTCATAATTCCCTTTAACCTGGGGCTCTTATTTAAGATTAATACCCAGTCCAAATTTCTCTTAACCATTCTTAATTTACTTTTGATTTGGGATTCCTTCTCAGGAGAAAAACCCAATCATAAGTCCTCTCTAATTTGGGCGTCCTTCTTAGGATTAAGGCCTAAGTTAAGTATACAAATCTCTATAAAGCACATATACCTTTATGGACCTTGTTCCCGGGTTTCTTCCCTGAAGTAAATCCTAATCTTCATCTATCTAGGCAGTCATACATACAAAATCCCCACATTATTTCTTATGATTGCATTTCTCATGGAACAATTTGTCAGGTTTTACAAATACCTCTTATTTCTCAAATTGAGCATGACTCATGTGAGCTTAGAGCGTAAAAGTAATTATGAAGTCTTTATTTGAGCCATAGACCATGAATAAACCTCATACTTCATTACTCAAACTACGTGGGTACTGATTCATTTTCTAAAATAAAGGATATGTAGGTAGCCCATCTGCGGGTACGATCCCAACTGCGAAATAATTTCTGTCCTTCTGAATGACAATAAACTTCAAGTGCCTTACTGAATGGATTTAAAAACCAGTATGGTTATCATAATGACCAATAGATTTCTATATAATGTGTCGAAAGATACCATTGACTAAGAATCTCTAAAAAATAGAGATGATTATCTATCGATGAAGAACCTTGAATACATATAAAAGATTCTCTAAATCTCTAAATCTTATACATATTAAATTATTGATTTTCAAATTAAAAGGAAAACACATTTTTATATTTGGTAATGTAAAAAGGATTCACAAAAATAACTTAAATATATAAAGAGATTTCTGGAGTAGACAATAACTCCCTTAAAAAAGGTGTGATGAGTCCAACCTCCCATCCTCTCGACCAAGGAAAATTCTTAAGCCTCATCGGTTCATAACTAATGAAAACCTACCTTTGGAATGTAGGTCCAAATGGATATAGAATCATAGGATGTTTCCGGTTCTATGAACAAACCCGTTAGAAACCGATTGGAAGGTTTGAACCTTAGACAAACAATGTCATCCCCATTTCCAGAGGAAACACCTCATAAAACCAATTCTTCTTAATTTGAATGCTAAAAAGTATTTCCTTACTTCATCTAATTACTTAAATCATGTTTATGAGAAAAAAAACAAATCCATAAGCTCATTTGGGTCATTACCACTATAATATACAAGGGATGACAATGTGATTACTCTACACATTAGTGTTTTGGTAAATTATCAACCACTCTGGGTATGATTATGATAATGGACCACTTAGAGTGTCTGGTCAGTGAGAGGTTGAGGATAGAGAACAAGGGCTCCTATAACATCTGATATTCTTTTCCGATGTGCTCTAGTTCATGAATGGGATAATTCTAGGGGCGTTGGATTCGACCCGAACAAAGGGGAATGAGATTTTTGAATTGGAATAACCGAAATCTATAAAAAACGAGAGTGACTTATAGATAGAAGATAATTAATGACCTTGTTTGAAAAAAAAATCATTATATTATCCTAGAATGGGAGAAACAAATTAGGGTCAACAACTGACCATGTTCACAACATGGAAACTATCTTGGAATGTCATCCAATGTCTTCTGGGACATTGGCCCAATATGGTAATTGTGCCAAAATGGCATGAGACTAAGCCATTAGGGGATCCCTAAAAACATGGAAGAAAATGATGATCCAAATAAGGAGAATGAATATTGTGTGAATGGGGTGACAAAATGTTATAATGGATTCCAATACTCTAGGAATTACGCCACCATGGTTTGGAGAAAATTTTTGTATGTTTATTGGTCTGAAAAAATATCAAACCCATCTTCCAAGGGTGCATCATATCTAATGTTGAGCGACACTTAAAAATTTGAAAAAATTGGTAGATGAAAATAAATAGAGGATTAGGCATCTCAGGATTGGGCCTAGGATGCCTCACAATTTTAAATTTTGCAATGTGAATGACATAAATGTAGTTCAAAATCATACGGGGAGGAAGGTGAATGGTACTATTTTACATTATGTGATCAGGACACATTTAGCATTTTAATTTTATATGACCAAGATATAGCACACAGATTAAGTTAGTACAACATAGACCATGGAAAAAGGATTAATGTCATGTTGCATGGACTATAAAGGGAAATTCCCACTCCAAAGGTACATACATGGGAAAAAAGAGGTCAATCTTGATGTGAATAAAGCCAAATTGGATCATGTATCTCATACACACCTTAAGGTTAAATTCAATCATTTTAAATTCGTAATGCCTATACTATAATAGGGGCCAAAGAACCAAATGGTTTATGAATTTACTGATTGTCCCAAATATGATATGTTAGATCATCGCTACATTTCCCATAGAAATTGGAATCAAGCTGTACATAGCTCAAGAACATGGAGCGGTAAGTGAATGATGTCGGTAGTGGTGATCGTCTATGATGAGGGAACTTGAGGAATCTTCTGACTATTGTGATTCATCACATGTTCAAAGCATGGGGTAACATTTTAAATCATGCCATATATATTAGGCATCCAAATTTGAAACAGGGTAAAAATAAAATTTTATTAAAAGGAATGTTAATTTTTTATGCGGTTGAATTACAGTTTAACATCATGCACTATGGATGATAGAATGTAACGTTTATATTAATACAACTCAGACTATAGGGGATGAAAATAGTTTAATGCCACAATGAATGGACATTTTTTAGACAATTTAAGGTCATGCCACATGGACCAGCATCTCTTAGTTTATGGTTAGAGAGTTCGCGCAAGGGGGGAGGTTATTCTCAAATGGGTAAGGTTGTGATGTGGAGGGAAAAAATAGAAGTGATTGATGCCCAAGGGGCCCCGATTCCACCCAAAATTTTCCCTATACGGAATTAAAATAGTTTAATGTACTGACAATCTGACTGCGGTTGTTAGTTTAAGGTCATAGAGTTTTGACCAAACAGAGGGAGGAGTTCCCAAAAAGGATATGTGCAGTGATTTGTTATGAAAAACATGACGTGAATGATGACCTTTGAGGACTCCATCCATATACGCATCTCAAGATGTAAATCATACAATTTAAGGGCATAATTTTTGTATTATAATTGAGGCTAAGGGGATGAAGGTGTAATGAACCTATAGATTTTTCAGAAGACAAAATGTCTGGGCATCACTATGTAAACAATAATGATAGTATTCAATCCATATGTTGTTATATAACTTATCTTGGTGAGATATCTACACTATTGGGAGAAATCCTCTCTACTGAGGGAACTAAGGCATCCCACAATTATTGAGAGGCATATCATGTTCATATAATGGTGTGGGAATCATATCTTATTTATTTAAGAGGTATCCCAATCTTGATCAGGGCAGTTTAACATCATGCACAGAGTCCAACAACTCTTATTTTCTGGTCATGGAGTTTGTTCCATGATGAGGGAATGTCATGAATTGTTATATATGGTTCTATTTTATGAGAAACCTGATGTTATTGTTTTCTTAGGAGGATGAACACCACACAATACATCCTAGATAAAACCAACATATAGTTTGAAGTCATTATGACTGGACATATAATCCTAATTTAAGGTCATGTAGTTCATACCCTTGTGAATAGTTTGAATTCATGTTGCATGGACCATTGGATGGCTATTAGTTTAGGGTCTTAATGCTCATACAAAGGGGTGGGAACTCTAAAAAGGATTTTCATAATAAAATGGAATAAAAAAACTATTGTGAATGGGGACCAATAAGGCCCACACACCACATACACATTCTATGGAGGCTGGAATATAGTTTTAAGTCCAGATAATTTGACATGGGCTCCCAATTTTTCGTCATGTGGCTCAAACCAATATCACAGTTTGACATAGTGTTCCTAGTACATAGACATGAAATTTAAAGTTGTATGGTGGGGATGATGATGGGTGTGTAGTTAAAGGTCATTAAACTATAGAAATGACTATTATTCTATTTAACGTCATAAAATTAGTATGTTTGAGGTTATGCATTTTAAACTCATGAAACTAGGATGATGGGGTTATGTAGTTTATCATCATGTGTTTGGGATGTTTTTATTACACAGTTTGACATCATGAAACTAGGATGATGGTGGGTGTGTAACTTATTTTCATTGAAATCGGATTCTAGTTCAATTTAGTTTATTGCCTTCTGTATGGGTTTCTATCTATTACATAGTTTAACGTCATGAATCTAGGATTATGGTGGGTTTGCAATTTAACATCATGCTATTATGATTATGGTGTTATGCAGTTTATCATCATTTGGATAGGAAATTTGTTGTTAAATAGAAAATCATCAATAAAATATGATGATTGTATCTCCTCATGGTAAGTATTTCATGAGAAACATGGAATTGGTTGGAGGAGTAATATTATCTCAATTCATGGTCATAAAAGAGCAAGAACCATTGGAATAAACTATGTGAATGATGTATGTTCCTGTACACATTGAATCTAACATTACAGGATTCATTCAATGTATCATTGGAATTATTAGATCCAATATCCTTCCCCTAGAGGAATGAGAAATGGAAATCAATCAAGTTTAATACAAAATCATCATTGTTATGCAGCCTCTCTAAATTGTGCAAGTCCTAGAGCTTCTTTTCTTTGAGGGAATCTATCATAGCAAGATGGACTTATACTATTATATCTATAATCTCATTTTTATAGATAATTTTTGAAATGTATGGAAACTAAATATAAATGGGCATGAATTCCTATGTTCTACACACCAGGGAATATGGATACACCTATGGGGGACTTCATGTTTTCTTCTGATAATCCTAGAGAGATTTTGGGGAGCTTTTCTAGCCAAACATTCTTGTTGTGGCCCACAATAATTTTGTAGAATGTTAAAAAGGGTTATTTTCAATGCCTCAATTTGTCAATTTTCTTCTACATGGTAGTGGGAAGTATTCACTACTATACATAATGAATTTAAAAAGCCTTAGTAAAAGGGTTTTATCAGCACTATAGATCCATTGATAATGTGTACGATGTTAAAGGGTAGGATTTAATAGCACTTGTAAAAAATACTGATAAATTCTCCATTTAATATTTCAAAAAATCACAAATAAAGGGGGACTTTATTAGGGATTTTTTGATCCCTATTAAAGGGCACCATTAACCGTGCCAAAAAAAGAATTCATAAAGACCCCATTGATAAAGGGTTTATATTATTTTCATGCCCCCTTATCATCGCTTCCCCCCCCCCCCCGCACTTTATCAGTGCCTCCCCAATGAATGTATCCATGCTTTAAGTAATACCAACCCCAGGGTGTTCCCCTTCCCCCAGTGAGTTTCGATCCTGAGACCTCCATTTTATACACCGAAAAATTTTCGACTCCCATATACTGTTTTCTTTTACATTTCATTATAAATCTATATATTTATATATATATTGTTATATATTTTTATCCACATATTCATATATTAATATATATATATATATATGCTTATATATATATATATATTAAAATATATATTAACTCTAAAAACCCATAAGACCTATGAAATCTTTAAGAAGCTCTGAAAACCCTATATCCCCTAAAAACCATGAAATTGGAAATAACTTATTATCCTGTAGTTTATTTTACCTCCACAACTAGTCAAATTGAATCTTGTGAAATTATATTTTATATTACATGTTTTACACTACAAAAAAAATACTTGGATCCGAAGTTATAGATGTTTTAATTTTATGAAACCACGGTCGGTGACTAAAAACATTGTTTTTTAGGACTTATGGTACCTTTTGTGGTTGATAAAGAGGATAGGTCTTGTCAAATTCGATCCTAAACCCTCTTTGGTGTATATCTTGTTGTAGGATTCTACTTGATATGTGGTGGATCTCAAACGAACACCAAAATAAAAAAAATTTCCCCTTTGAAGTTCGAGTTATATTTTTATGTTTTTTAAATTTTAATAAATGTAATTCCATTGTCTATAACATTATTTAAATGCCATGTTGTTTTATATCTTTTTATAATATTATAACTGACTAGTTGTGAAGCTAAAATGGACTCTCTGATAAAAAAATTTGGTCATTTCTGGGATTTTGGGTTTCTTAATGTTTTTATCGTTTTTAAGGGACTCTAAATTTGTTATCAGTTTATAGGATTTTTGGGTTTGTTGGGGTTTTTCTAGAGTTATTATCTATTTTCACTTAATAGCTTATGTATTATAGGTAAATACCTATTTATCTTCATCTAAAACATATTTATATAAAATATATTATATATATATCCATATATTATTTTTAATGAAATATTTATTTTTGAAATATACCCTTAATCACCGATTTGTTATAATCACTAATAAATGACCTTTTATCATTGTTTTTTTACTTGTGCTAATAAGTTTTATATCATCACGTCTTTATAAACACTGATAAAGGGCCCCTTTAATAGTACTTTTTCATGCATTCAGAAAGGGGGTTTTTAATAGTGCTTTTAGCTAGGGTTGTTAAAACCCTAGAGCTAGATAATCCTAGTTTTGTAGTAGTGATGGTTGGATCAAATGTTCTACATGGAATAAAACATTTCATCTTAGAAGACTAGAAGTTAGTAGCAAAGTCAGTAACAATGTTATAAAAAACACATAATCGAGGGATGATATGGGATATCATGGATTCCATTATGGATCATGCCTTTACTTCTCTAAGAGGAATCACTTCTACCCACATTAAGAATAAATCATATACCGTCAAATTTAACATATAATGGATCTCTACTGGTAATGTGTATGGACCACAACATCGATTCCATAGACTTAGAAGGGACAATAATACTTAGTGCTGTGGAACGACATCAGCGGTTGATGCATAAAGTTAACATGAATCTGACATGCAAGACACCACTTTTCATACTCAATATAGTCATAGACTATGCTAGTCTATAATTAGACCATCCGATGAATATAGTGGGAGATATTAAACCATGCATGATGGTAACTTCAAGACCCGAAATGAAAATCCTTCATAACTAAGGGATCCACATTCCTTGGATACAATGGAGGAGAATTCAATCAATACCATGACTATAAAAATTATATTCGAGGTTCGGCCCACTCTGGAGGGAGAATACAATGGAACATAAATAGATTCAATAGAATTCAACTTCATCTAGGATGAGAGTTTTGTGAGGGATACACTCAATGAATGGGGTTGTCCAATTGGTGGTTTCTTCTCCTGTAGGGTAATCCAATGGTCCTGACGTGGAAACACCAAAGGCAATCATGTTCACCTAATAATTTCTATAATCATTTATGGTGACAGGGATAAATGTCTCTTCAATATGCTATTTAAATGAACATATCATCCTGGATAGTCTCTTCATGAGAATATGCTATATTGGGTGAGGCATCGGCTCGACCATTCTATGAATGGGGAACATGAGTCACCATTGGATGAGAAGGGAATTGAGCCATCAGCTAGGAATTTCCCTCAAGGAAAGGTATGTGTTATAGATTCCTAGAATTATAGTCACCAATGATATATTTTATGACTAACAAAAATTCTCCCTTCACATTTAAGTGGGGGTACGTTAAACTTGGGGGGTCATCTGGAGACTCGTAATGAGAGTCTAATACTCTGTCTTATTGTTGGTGCAACCATATTATAGCAATAATGAGTATGGAAAGATAGTTTATACTGGAGTGATGAAGATGACCCCTATTCCTACTCTATTGTGCTTTGGATAATTGATATATCTACTAGTTTGGAGCTTAGAGGCACCATCAAAATGTATCCGCCAATTTGGAATAACTTGGTACACTAAGAGGATAGCCTTGTCTAGGAAATTGAAATCCAAAGGAAATTATTCATGATCTGTATGGGTGGACAGAAAGTCCAACATGTCATGGAATTTTATGGATTTTTGCGTGAAAAATAGGATATAAAACGCTATAAGAATCACTACCCATTCAACTAATCATTTTGTTAAAATCATTAAATTCAAGATATTCATTAGCGGGTATAATCAGGACATTAGATGTATCTCGTGATACTATAAATAATATTGTTACTTATGCACTGCTGAAAAAATATCATGGTAACTCATGTCAATATCAGAGTATATTGTCTCTATTTCAAGGGGTATGTTACTGAGATAATTGAAACCATTATCTCTTCCTTCATTATTCCTCTAGGTAAGGAGGGTACTGAGGGATCATTCTATTTGGGTCACATAGAGGACCTGAGGTTTCCCTGAGACAGTTGAAATCAAAACCAAATGTTATAGAAGATACTGCTTGATTTTATTGAAAAAGTCTTTCCACACATTATACCACTTGTAAATGGTACCTTTCATTATGCGTTTGTAAAAGGGTTTTCAATTTATGGAAAGATTCTCAATGAATTGACATAAGTAATATATGTGTCATGAAGGTATTGGATATACCATAGGTTTCATGGAGGAGGTGTTTTCATAATGGGAATGATCTTCTTTGTGTCGATCTTGATGCCTATGTACATGATGATAAAGTTAGGAAACATCCTCGAGGTAACAATAAATGCACAATTCAATGGGATCATCATTAAATTATTAGAGTAGAGAAATATTAACACATTCTCTATGCCTATGATATGGTCCTACCATGGGTGGTATTTTACAACTAAATTACCTATATATAATTCTACAAGTGTCCCTGAGGATCAGTTTTAAGATGTGGTGCATGGATCGATGATAATTTGATATTCATTCCTCAACCCAAAAGGCATCACCTGATTGAATAATTTCTATTGCATAACTATAATTATGGTAGACTAATTATCTTCTAGGCTGTCTAGATCTAATTTTTCCTATAATATCAATCCATGAATGAGTGGTTCTGGAAGTAATTTGTGTCATCAATGAACAACTCTGTCACTATACGGGTAAATTCATCCATTTCATAAATTGTGATTGAGATTCTAGAAGATGATACAAAATATTATTTTCTATTTCTTTTTTAAGAATGTAATGATGTTAGCTAGCCACTTGGGATACTGAAATTCCTTGAAGAATTTGGAATTCATAATCTTATCAACTCCAACCTCAACCATGGATACTTGATAATTGTGCATTTTCTCGGGAGGTTTCTTGAACTCGTGATGGCACATCGGGAGACCAAGATGGTGGGTTAAGACTTTATGGTCTAAACCAATAATATTTTCATAACTCATTGAATAAAAATCATGACCTTTCTTCATGAAATCCACGTACAACTATTTTTTATTCAGAGTCAGGGTTTCAGTGATTAGCAAAGGCCATAAATCTTATTCCATACAATGGTTCGCATGAATCAGGTAATCAATGGTGGTGTAGATGCCCTTTTCAAATTTAGGTATAGAATATTCAAAATCCTATTCTACTTGTAAATTAAAACTAATTAATAATAAATGAATCAATTTTTGAAAACTATAAACGATTATCATTCATAGTTTTAATATTTGATTAAATTTGAGAAAAACAAATATGAAAAAATAATTATCTTGGAGAAAATATTTCATAATTGTTATTTATTATCAATGGTGTTTCAAAGTAATTTAAAACTATTTAGGAAAATTTTATTTAATATAAATACCATCGAATATGATAAATTTTATACTATATAAAAATTAATATTATATATTCCTAGTTTAATTCATCATAGACAAGAAGACATGTCAAATTAAGAAAAATATACTCTAAAATACCATGATGTAACAACATTTATCATTTCACAACCCTCGATTCATACTTACATGGTGTACGAAGATATTTACACACAAAGGTTAGACTTGACGACTAATCCAAACCAGGATGTTATTGAATGAATGAATCATATTAATTTGAGGTGAGTCTATATTTTAAATTTCTACTCAAAATTTTATTATCTATAAATCATTCATATCACCTCCTAATCTCTTACACCTTTAAATAAATGAACTCCTTACACTTAAATAGGTTGAATTGAAGATTACATCCACTTTATTACCAACAAACAAAAACAAAAGAAGGGCACTCAGTTTATTTTTTTCAACAGTCACCAACATATTTTAATAAATTAAGAATATATAGGTAACAATTAGAGGTAACCCAATACTCGACCAAATAATTGGATTCCTAGAGATACTATATTAAAAAAATGTAGACATATATTTGAATTTATAATCTGAAATATTTAATTTCTCTCAAAATATTCTACAAAATATCATTCAATTGTTAATCAATATTGATAAAATACTTTTGAAATATGTCCTCAATGTAAGTGATTAATGATACGTAGTGAGATATGGATAAAGGATATACTATTAACTACCAGTACCGCATTATGTTTCCCTAAGGTCTATTCATGAGTAAAGAGATGTTGAATCATGAATTTGTGAGAGACATTCATTTGTAGAGCATAAATTTCATTTTGATTATATTTTTTCTAATTTAATAAATAAAATTCATTGTACTATGATTATATATTAAATACCACTACCACAACCCATTGATAAATAAGATGATGAATCCATGGGTGAGGTAGGATGTTTTTAGGGATAGGAGGATCCACTATGTTTTCTAAATTATATTGATTTAGTAGATTAAAAAGGTGTAATTTTTGGATTAATAACATGTTCATAGAAGACTTGATGAAAATACACTATTTGAAACAACCTAAACATACTCTATAGGATAAGAAAGTGCAAAAAATTTAGAATAACAAACCTGATATTTAATCATACCACCCAAACATTACAATCCATAAAACCCTGATCACATGGTTGACATGAAGCACTATATTAAATGGGTGTTCAATAATATCTTCATAGTGAACCACATTGGAAATAAGAAGATATGGATGTTATTACCACAAAACACCATCCTTTATTTGATTGTGGAAAACCAACTATCACTATTTAATTAGGGTTAGTGAAAACATAGAACCTTTGGGGGGTTAAACTAGGTCCCTATTCTCTTTCCTTTTTATTTTTTTTTAATATATTATTATCCACTTTTAATTTTTTTTCTTTGGATTTAAATGTTTAATAGTGATGTTATTAACCTAGGCTACCACAATCAAATATATACTCAAGTTGTCTCTATATTTATCAGTAGTTTCACTAAATTATTAATATCATTCTTAAAGATATGAAATTAAGGGTATATTTATATTAAGTATAGTAAAGAAATAATATCATGTTTATGATTATTATTTCAAGATTCAATTTTTAAAAAAAGAATTATAATATATATTTAGTCTAACAAAATAATAGAGTTAATTTTAATCAACATGGAATTATTAGAAATACATCATGAATTGAGAATCTATAACATTAATGTATTAATTAAATAGAGTTTTATATCTAATTTATAAAATAATCATTTAATATACTTTTATAAAGTGTGGATCCTATGCTAAAAAATATAGTGTAATGTCAATAATATCTAATCAAATTGATTTTTATACCTCAGTTAGATAATATTGCATTTTTGTTTTTGTTGAGAGTGTTATGGCATGTCATGAAATTTAGAACATACTATGATTCTATTTTTCAAGGCTGTTAGGGTTCACAAATTATGAAAAAAATGGTGGAGTCCTATTTTGAAAGTCCTTTTTTGAAATATCATCCTATTTTAAGACTTTTTTCATTAAACCATTATTTCTTACCCCCTATAAGAACTAAATTTCATTCATGTCAGATAAAATACAAGATGATTATATCTACTTACACTACCTCAATTTTGTGTGTATTGGGGGAGGAGTATTTCAAATAATTTAATGGTCAATATTTTTCATTATTAGAAATATGATGGGTATTCAAACATGTGTATGGGTATGGGTGTTTCTAATATTTATTATAATAATTTTTTACCCTCTTTGTATCATGAATTAATGTAAATTATAAAATCTATACATAAAAAATTTATTTAAAAAATAACAAGAAAGATAATATGAAGAATAATTCACTTATAATCACTATGATACAGACCTATTAGAAGAAATAAGTGTGTGGAATTTGAGTCATTTGTATAGGAATTCAGTGTGGGATATCAATTATGCATCATAATTTTTTAATCATTAATAATGATCAGAGTAAAACATCCTCATTATGGCATAGAATATTTATCATCAGATCCTACCCACATTAACCTAGAGAACATATCTTGGTAATCCCTATTGACTGATTCATTTTATAAATATATAAAATAGATATATTATAATGAATAGAATACTATGGGAATTTTGCATGCACTTGAGAATGATAAATCCTCCATATAAATTTCTATTCCTAAAGTGGCCTAAATTTTATGTATGTTTGGTACAAATTGTACCTTCTAATTAAGAGTATAATGAATAAATTTTATGAACAATGAGGAAATTAGGAATTTAAATCCATGTATGAAGAATGATATTTTTCTGGATTTTATAATTGAAAGCTTCTGAAAAATATTCCTATTTAATTATTTTTTACCATGCTATTAGAGGATTTCCAAAGAGTGGAAATTTTATGTGTGTTGGAATTCATATAAAATATATTTCATTATTTTTACCTTATAATTCAAGGATTTAATTTAAAAAAAATGTAAATTAATAGAAATTATTACATATTTAGTTGAATGTAATATTTGGGATTTAATAAGAAAATGACTTAAATTCCTGATTTTAATTTATTTTGATGATAATAAATTAAAATAATTTTCCTAGAATAACTAAATTTATAGTTTTCTAATGTTTCAGTAGCATGTTCTAAAAATAAAAAAAATGAATTAGATTATGAATTATATATAATATTATGATAAAAAAGATGAATATAAAAGATAACTGAATGTTCAGATATAGTGAAGAATACAAAAGTTAAGAATTATAGAAGATTACTTGAGGTGGCCAAGAATAAATACTATATTGAATGGATCTATGAATATGAATATAGAAATATGAATAAAAATCCAGATTCATGAGGGTAAAATTATGGAAGATAAATGAATAATTTTAAAATGGAATATGTAGTTAATATTCACCCTGAAATAATGAAGTATTTGTAAGTGTAATATACTCATATATGAAGGTTATTTTGAATATATACTCACAAAAATTTTCTAATGTAACCATAACAATAATGGATAATATATAAGAGTACTTTAATAAGATATTATAATTCTCTGTTGGTATACATAATATTCCCTAGATAGGGGGTATATGATTTAAATTTAATGGGAATACCCTTTTGTATGGATTAAATAATTCTTAAGAGTACTTGTGACAACATGTAAAGGCTACCCAAATCTCCATAGTGATATGTAAGGATTTTTCTTTTATCAAAGTGAATAATAGATGGTATTTAATTTTCAATTTATGTATAGAAGGCAACATTTAATGGTTTCCAAGAAACAATGAAAATATATACAGGTTCATTTATAATGTTCATTTCATCATAACATATGATACATAAGGGTCCTTTCCTTTGTAAAAATATATTGAATTACTTGAACCCTGAGGATATTTATTTTTAAATACTTAGAAATAATTTTGGACACATATATAATCATTAAACTATATGGAATGAATCCAGAGATCCTTTCCCATTTTATTAATTTCAAATATTTAATTGACCATGAATATCAATTCCAATGATATAATTAATAGTTCAAATATCATGGAAATATTTTTTAGAATAATTAAATATCACCTCTTATGGAATAGTAAAATTAGATAACACTGTATACATAAAATCCCTCCCCATAAATGATAAATCCTTCTATATTTCATTACACTTATTTACATATTTTCTTCTCTATTATAAATGATGAGAATTCAAAATCCATTCTTCTCATATAAGTAAACAGTGTTGTTTAGGGTTCTTTATATTTTCATTATTTTAATAATTCTAGGTGATTTTAATTGATTTTTTCATCTCTAACTACTCATGTTTTACATATGTTATTCACTATTACCTACTATCTTCATAATGGATAAGAACTAACCAGAGGTATCTTCCTAGGTAAGAATCATATGATGAAACTATGTCCTCAATAATTGATGATTAATATTTATTATAAACCTTCAGTTCATTTAAGGGTAATTAGTTTTGTGGAATAGAGATAGTGTGTCCTAACTAATGTTTTCTTATGATGATATTCTTCGTCTTCCAATATTTCCCCTCCCTTGACACACTCATCTTGTAATATAGTGGAGTCTCGATGGATTACTATTTAAAGGGTTTGATCTATAAGAAGTAATTTGGGTTATGGGTTATCTTAAGTGAGGATAAATTTAAATTTTATATAATAGAGGAAATGGATGTGTCGTATTATTTTAAATTATACTCTTTAGTATAATTTTCCTAGTATTATCAAATTTGATTCTAAATTCCTTCCATTTTCATATATAATGCAGGTTTTTTTTTCGTATGTATAAATTTATTTATAAAATCCAAATTCTATTTTTTAGTATTTTTTAAAATATAAAATACCAAAAATATAATTAGTTAATTAGTGTGGAGAGTGATTTAAAAATATTTTCATGATATAAATCCATGGTATGCTACTAGGTTGTACTATAAAATTTATATATTATTATTTCTACCCCCTCAAAAGTGTGTACATAATCGTCCATCTGATGAGATATTTTATATGATTCCCATAAAGTGTTCCTAGAACATGATGTTATGTTTTATCAATAATGAGCATTTAATTAAGACATGTTTTATATATTTTCCATGTTATTATTATTTTTATGATTACAATATTCTTATGATGTCATGTCCCAAGATCTATATTTTTAAATAATGATTAGCGACCATTCCCTAAAATGATTCAATGTTATGATTATTGAATCTATAGATCATGATTTTATAGAAATTATTCAATGATATTTTATTATGTTGTAATAAATTATTTACACATGTTATGATACCATGAACATATTCCACAATAATTTTATTTCTATCATGACCATGCCTCTCACCATTATATGATCTATGATAACTCATCTATATCTTATTGGTTATGTTTACCCCTTACTGATAATTTGTGATGAGTTAGTTATTATGTTTCTTAATATCCCTATGAATATAAATATTGGTTAATTTAAAAAAGACTGTTTTGTGAAGATAAATATTTTTTAGAAGAATATATTTTATATTATGAGTTATTATGGATATGTACCAGGTTCCCAAAAAATTATCAAAATTTTTATTTTTGGTGTTTGTTGTAATTCTTATTATTTATTAAAAGTATGTTTGTTAACACTAGATCTATAAGTGTAAGCTCAGGGTGTGTTAGAGAGTTTTAAATGGATATAGGGAGACGATTAACTAAAATAAAAATTAGAATGGTCATTCATGAAAATTCTTAAATTTCAGAATGTGTCCTCTAAATAATTGACAAACCCAAATCCCATGAAAATAAATTAGGTGATAAAAAAATATCCCATATTCTATAATATAAGATTAAATAACTCAAATATTATTAATTATATATAAATAAAAAAGAGATATAAAAATATACATAAAAAATATTAAAATAATTACATAAATAGTTAACACACTCTATAATACATATGAAGTACAATAATAGAGAAGAAAATAAAATAGCCTATAGTCCAACCCATAATTAAATCCCTTATTAAATAACAAACCTGTATACAAGATATCATCATGATCCATGAATCTCACTACAAGATGATAGATATTCCTAAAATGAAATATAATGATCTTACTAGCACATCAAAACCCATACCGTTTTTGCAGGTATTTGGAATGTTTTATGACTTTGTGATATTCTCATAGTCACCACATTTCACTGATTTCTAGTTGTTAAGTTGATGGGAATGTTATTTTTTACGGAGTAAAACTCATCCCATAGGTAAACACCAATAAGTTCTCAATTTGGTCCATCCTTATGTTCAATAATAAACAAAAAATATATAAACCCTATGACATAACAATACCTACCAATCATAGCAATAGTCGCACCTTCATGTAATAATTAGCTCGCAAACCCTTATATCCCAATTAGGTATACCACATTTAACTCACATATGATTAGACATAATCCAAAAAGTTATTTCTACCTATATGAAGCCTCAGTCATCAGAGTCTCACATGACCTACCTACCATCTAAATGTATGAAAGGAATCACTAATATTTAATGGGAAATTAAAATTTAATGATGAAACACAATGATGAGAATTAAAAGTGGGACCAATCCTAAAATCAAATATCAAAAAACACAAAAAACAACAATGGGACGTCAAAGAAATATTGATGTATAAAATAATATATGAAAGTAATATCATGATTAAAAAATGGAAAAATATGAAATGGATCCCAATGACATGAAATAATAATACCATCTCTATTTCCCTACTCAATGTAATGTCATCAGCCCTCAATAATTCTATTTTTAATATAGTAACCCAATATTAACATATATGGATATTACATCATTTTATATGAATATTCAGCACATTACAAATGTACATGCCCTTGGACATTAATAGTTTAGTTTCATTGGAAACATATAACACCAAATTATATTGTCGTAAAATATCATCAAGGTTTCCCAAAATGATATTCCCCTTTAGTACTTATACATAAAACATTTCTTTGTGACCTGGGAAAAGGAAACATAATAAAGTATGATATCAAATTCCCAAAAGTGTAAATAAAGGAGATATGTATGCATAACAAGAGTATAAGGGTACGAGAACATTGGAGTAAAATATTAAGAACATATGGTACATATCCAAGATCATAAAATTGAGTCATGGAATAAATATTTTTAATTCATAAGACATGAATCATAATTGAATCAAGATCATAATCCATGAGAGAATAGCTGTGGAACAAAACATATTATGTGTTGTACACATACTAGAATATAAAATCTAATGTCATTTATACTCACCAAGACCCTCATAACATGTTATGATTGGGATGAAAACCTTTGTAACTACATTTTATTTTTCACAAACAACCCATCTACGTTCTTATTTTTAGGGTTGGGACACAACATGTGTACCTTATTCTTTTAATGCTTGGGCTATAACCTATGTAACCTATTTATTATGTTGGGATACAACATGTGTAACATATTGTTTTAAATGATGGGCTACAAACAACATACCCTCTTGTTTTGCAGATTCGGCTACAACCCATGTACCCTATTGTTTTCAGGATTGGTCTACCACCCATGAAACCACATGTTTTAGGGCCTCAACTATGACCCATGTTCTCTATTTTTCTGAGTCCTTGGCTATAACTCATGTAACCTTTGAGCTCATATAACATTTATCATTACTCGTTCCATTAAAAGATTATATAGGACCCACTGGTCACAAAATTAAATCATAGATACATGTTTTAAAATATAATTAAACATTCATCATATCATAACACATAAAAAGATATGGGTTTCACAAACACCATAAAATGCTTCATTAAATTAAACGAGTATCATAAACATGTCACCACATAAAAAAGTTTGGACAAAAGATAGTTTTCATAATCATTTCAACGACACATAACCTATGAAAATAAGTGAGCTTCATAAAAATATAACCAGTGGAAGAGAAATAGGTATCATAGACATCATTCCATAAAAACATAAATCATTAAGAGAAATAATATGAATGGAAACTTTGGATCATATCCCCTTTAAATAATAAACTATATCAAATGATGAAACCTTATATAGTTATTGATTTTTAAATATATCTTCGAACATTTCTTCTGGAAAATAGAATTTCATTGAACATTGCTTTTTATAAAATGAAAAAATGTTAAATTAATTTTCTTTGAAAAATAATTTGAAAAGTATAAAATGGGAAATTTTTAAAATCCCTTAATATTTTTATTTAGGGCTATATCATTTCTAATTTGAAAAAAAAATCATAAACCATTTTTGAATGACTTTTTATTTTAAAATAACCCTGAAAACTAATAATGGAATCTTGAAAATATTTAGAATAGATTTTATTTTAAAATATCTATGAAAATATAAAATTTAATATTTTAAAAAATATTGAAATAATTTTCTTTGAAAATAAATTTGAAAACATATTAAGGAGTCTTGGAAATGTATGGAAAACTATTTCTCTGAAAATATCTTTGAAAACTTATAAAAGAAGCTTCATAAACATTCAGAAAAAAAGTCTTCTAAAGTAACATTTAAAATGTATAAATTAATATTTTTTAAAAAATTAAAACCTTTCCATTGAAAATTACATTGATTACTAATTATGTATGGTTTAAAATCATTGAATATAATCTAAAAACATAAAACATTTTTGAAAACATTTCGTCAAAAATAACCTTGAAAACTTTTATAAGAATATTTGAAACCCATTTAAACATATTAAATTTATAAAATTATTTTTTCCATGAAAATAATCTTAAAATATACTTAAAATAGTTTTTTAATTTTTTTTGAAAAATGGATTTTGAATAAAGTAGATTTGAGACAGAAGAGAGAAATAATGTCTGATTTTGATCAAAACAATTTCTTAATTTTACTAAGTACCAAAAAGTTTAGAAATTGTAACAATACCAGAATATATCCTTAACAATAATAGGATAATAAATTTCATGAGTTTTCTCGATAGATGTATCATAATATTTCATCAATTATAGCATAATCATAAACAATCCTGATAATCAATGAGATTATATTAATAAGATCTTACCATCTTGGTACCATTGAATAAAAATTCTCATTAAATAAAAACATTAAATGAATCATAAAAATTATTGAAAATATTTATAATAATAATATAACATGTATAAGTAGTAGTATATACCCCTCGTAAAATAATATATGTGCATATCAAAACATGTTTCTGAAAGAGGATAAATTTAGAGACAAATAATTTACTGATTTGGTAGCCTTTGAACCATAAAACCCATGAAAATAAAGATCATAAAATGGATATTTTAATGCCCATATTTTTAAGTATATTAATCATATAATACATTAATAGGAGTTATATAGACTTCACAAATGAAAAAAGTAGTGAATATGGCATAAGCCTTGTAGAAATAAAAGTGAGACTATAAATCTCCTTACTACATGAGTAAAATTTAAATCATGAGATCCATAAAATATTAAAATCATTTCGAACTTATAATATAATTAAATGTGTTAAATTAATTATATAACATTTATTTTGGAATTATAAACACCACACAACAATAATAAGTGTTGAATATAAAATCTATATCTCAGAATTATATGTGATACTAGAAATCCCTGACTACTTCAGTAAATTTCGAATCATGATAAACATGAAGGAATAACCTATATTGAATAATTTAGTATAATTAAATATATTTAATTCATAATATTATATGTATTAGGGCAGTATATACACCATATAAAATAAATGGGTGGGGAATACAATATGTGTTTCAAAAATATAAGAAATTGAGATGAAATTCTCTTACCTAATGTCTTGAATCTTTTTGTACTCTTTCAAAACTCACATATAATAAATATAAGTTTATTATAAATATATTATAATAAAATAATCAATGATATAATACCATATATGATTTTATTATGACTTTTTACTACCGATTTATTACCACTTTAACGTTAAAGTTAAATTTCAGGTTATAACTACTTTGCTTTTTCGATGTGTTTTGATTTTTTATATTTTCTCATCAAATTTATTATATAATGATTTAATTATATCTAGAATTTAAAATGAGATATTATTTATATATATATATATAGAATATAATTAATTATAATAATATATAAAATATAGAAATAGAAAATTAAATTTATTGTTCCTGGATTTGGTAGGTCGTACGTATGCATGAATATTGTTTCCATTTCCTTTATGTATTAAACAAAAGACAAGGAGAATATAATATATATATATATATAATCATTCAATTAAAACTATTTTTTCATATATAAAACATATATTCATATAAACCACCCATAATACATTCCAAGTAAAGAATGAATGAATCAAATTGCTTTGAGGAGGCATTAGTCCACATGCCAACAAATGAAGTTATCATATTTAAAAAAATGGAAAGCTTAATGATATGTGTTATATAATAATTCTAGGCATATAAATACATCATAAATAAAATATATATATTATAAAAACATAATTTTCATCATTATTATCAACCATGAAAGGTGGAAATGGAAGAAGAAACACCATCGCTTTGCAAGGAGGCAGTCCATTGTACATAGGAATGATGGTTGTGTATCTCATTTCATGGACGTCAGTGTGAGTGTAGGTTATAAACATAACATAAAAAAATAAATTTATATTTAGGATACTAATAGTATTATATTACTATACAATAATAATAAATTATAGTTGGGGAATAAAATAAAACAAAAGTTCTTATTGAAGGATGTTACCTCTTCTTTGGGTAACATATTTTGGTTTACCCCAAAGGGATTCCTTGGTTGGATTTACTCCTGAAGTGAAGATTTTATATTAATTTGAGGGATATTGGGAGGATATTAGGTAAGTATTCTTCCAAGGCAATGGGAATGGAGAGGTGTGAAAAAATTAGGGGTTTAGTTCACTTTTTATAGTGGAGTAAGAAGGACATTCTAGTAAATATAAAAAGGTAAACACTATTGAGAGGTATCACTTACATCATGTGCCGAAAATAATTTTCAGTTTTATATCCAAAAATGTAATTGGTATATATATATCATTGAAATTATATTTGTTCATGTTTTGAGTTTATTTGGATTCTTAATATTAAAGTTTAACCATTAAATAAACTCATTTTTACATTAATCACTGTAATTAATTGTAATTACATTCAAAAATAACATTTATAAAAATTTATTTTAACCATATTATAAATTATAAATTATTTTTAATCAATATATGTAATCCCTTACTCAAAAATATAATAACAAAAGTGGAAGAAATTATTTTAAAATTCATGTTGCAGACGTGTTGTGAAATTGTGTTTTTAAAAGATAAAATATTGAATATATTGAAATGTTTTTAAGCCAAATTTCAATGTGATTTTTTAAAATAATCTAAATTTTATTCATTTCTGTATAATTTAAATAATTATACATTAAAAAAAAGTAAAATATTATTTATCTATATTAAAAAATTAAATGAAAAAGCAGTTTTCAATTAAAAGTCAATGACTTTCAATATTAAAAAAAAATATGAAAATTCTCAGAAAAATATCATAATTTCACCCAAATTATAAAGAATAATTACAATTTCAAAAATAATTTTTATTTTTTGAAATTAAATTTATAAAAGTTTTAAAAATTATATTTAAATAGGTTCATCCTTAAAATGTGATACAATCTTTATTTTGAGAAATTCATATTTTTATACATAAAATTGGATTTATTCTTATCTTATACCAATCAAATCGAATAGAGTAATTTAAAAATAAATTGATTGAATATGTATTATATTAATTTTATTTAAAAAATTCATTAAAATTGGTTTGTTTAATTTATTGGAATATGATTGTGTTTGCACAAAGAAAAATTGTTTTCTTTGAAAAGGAAATTCGTTATTTTCAAACAGTTCTTTCTTTCATATATAAATAATTAATATACAAGGGATTCATTTTATATACAAGTTTAAATAATATTTTCATAATTTATTTAATCTTATTAGTAACATTAATTCCAATGGTAATGTGGTAAGTATAATAATATTTTAATAAAAATATTAATAGTATATTGTATTTTGGTAAAACATAGCCTTTCATGTAACACATGCTATCAAAGGAAGTCAATGTTTTTTGTAATAAAAGAAAAACATAGTGTTATGTGAACTGAAAACTATCCTAAGTGTTTTATTTAGTGAAATCCTAACTTTATGTAGTCCAAAACATGATCCAAAATTCATGATTTCATATAAATACACCTATATTCAATTTTTTGTGAAATGAAAAAAATAAAAATGATAAAATTAATTTAAAAAATTCACAAAATCTCAATGTTTTACATTTTACCCCCATTAAAATTAACTTCTCTCTTATAATTTATTTGGTTTATCAATGGTTTAATACTTTAAAGTTCCTTTAATAGAAATCTACATTATAATAATGAATACAAAAACTTCCATTAAAAAGAGAATGTTAGAACCATAATGGTTACATAAAGTAACTTATAACAATGTTTATAGGTAAAAGAACATAGGTTTGTAGTGAATATTGGACATGGAATAAAAGTGAAAATAATTATAGAGAGCGATAAAGATTATCGATCATCAATATGTGAATGATGAATTGAAAGATAACTACCTCAAAACCATAAACAAGTGATGATTTATTAGAAAAATTATTAAATAAAAATGATATTGTTATGATAAATATTTTCCAACACCCTTTTCATTAACATGGAAAATTATTTCACTCTATAAAAACCTAAGAAATTATTAATACATGATTTTATTCTATTTCATAAGAAAAATCTCACCCTTTGTTTTTTCCATTATTTATGTACACTTCATCTCTTACTCTATAAAATGTAGGTTAATTTTTCATTCATAAAGTAATAACAGATCATGATTTATAATGGTAAGTTAATCCATATTTATTGAGTTAGTATCACATAAAAACTATTACCATAGTTTATCTGACATAAATTATGGTTAAATAATAATTTAATCTCACAAACCTCAGCCAATGATTAAATTGAACATAAACTGAACAATCCCAATACATTTCACAACTCACAATTCTTTAATCCAAATACATAAACACTTATGTTACTCAACATCATCCTTATTTCATTAAAAATGATTCCTCATCCAATAACTTAATACTTCATTCATTTCACATTTCTCATGTTGTCTCATAATTATCAGTAATATAACCATTATGTGTACCACATTGCAGTTTTTCCTTGGGAACATTCCAATTAAACCATAAATTTTTAAAATTACCATTAATTCCCACAAAAAACATTCAAATGTTGATAATACCACAGGGATTGAAAAATATACATCCATTTCATTAACATATCATTTCATTTTATAATTGTTGTAACTTACCTTGTGCCATTATTTTCTAAAGTCATAGCAACTTATTGTTCCTCTAAGACATTTATTTGGGTTCTTCATTCCACATTATCGACATGTAGTAAACCGAATCATCATTCCACATTGTTATCTATTACATGAGACCTTAAAAAACACTTTTGTTCTCTTCTTTATTGAGTTCTAGAATTGGTTAATGTACACATTGGTAATAATGTTTCAAGGAAACTAAATAGGAATGATCACAACATCAATTACTCCAGTGATCATCCCATTGGACTACTCATTAGAAAATAGTACATCAAATTAAATGTTAAACTTGTTCCTTTAGGATCAAAGGATTGAAAAATTCAAAAAGAAAATAATAGTTGGAATATAAATAATCATAGAGGAAAACCACATAACCACAAAAAATCACTTATAGGATGTCTAAATTTTGAACCATTATTTTAAATCTATGATACACTATTCTTATACTTAGATACATATATGGACATATCATTATAAATATCCCTATGGATGTAACTAATGTTCTATCACCCCAATTTCTAAAGTTGACTAAACCTTTTGATTGATGCCAACTATAGTGACCCAGGATTAACATACATGGTATTACATCATTTTAGATAAATATTCATTTCATTGATAAATTACACTTCCAAGGAACGTAACAGTTTGGTTTCTTTGGAAACCTAGAACACAAACTTCTAGATTGGTGAATGATCTTCATTGATTCCCAAAATATTCTTCCATATTAGTACTTCTCCAAAAATCCATCCTTTATAAAATGGGGAAAGGAAACAAATGAAATCGTGAGACTAAAATCATAGTAAGTATAAATAAGATAGATACTTAATAATAACATGATCATAATTGTATACGAACATGAGGAAAAAATTTTATGATAATATATTATATATCAAATATCACATATATGTTTCATGGAATAAATATTGGCAGTTTATAAGACACGAATCATATGGGAATCAGTTGAATAATTCAAGAGATAGTAAAATAGTAATAAGGCATATAATTTGTGTTATAAACACAAGAATATAAAATATATGTCATGTAAATTATCCAAGATCTCACAAAATGTTAGTATTGGGATAGTCACTCGTGTACCTTCTTTTGAATTTAGTTTTAAAACCTACCTGCCCTCATTTTTATGGGCTTAGGATACAAATTATGTGCCCTCTTGTTTTCATGTATGGGATTCAATAAATGTACCCTCTTGTTTTAGATATTAGGATACAAACCATGCACCCCCTTGTTTTTAGGTTTGTGATACAACCCATGTACACTATAATTTTTGGGTTTTCCTACAACATGTGTACACTCTTATTTTCGGGTATGGGATAGAACCCGTGTACCCTCTTGTTTTTTTTTTATTAGGATATATCCCATATACCCGCTTATTTAGATCTTGGGATAAATTCCATGTATCCAATGAGATCATATAATATATATAATTAAACAATTCATTATAGGGACATATAGGTCCCACCCATCACATAATAAAATCCTAAATACATGTTCTAGAAGATGATAAAACAATGATCATATCATGACACCTAAAATTATATTGGTTTCATAAACATCATAACATAACTCATTAATTGTAATTTTTATCATAGATATGTCATAATATCATAACCTTTGGAAAATAAATGGGTTTCATAATCATTTTATCAAATCATAACTCATGAAAAGAAGTGGGTTTCATAATCATATAACTTGTGGAAGTGAAACGGGTGTCATAGAAAATATTTATTTAAAACATAACCCATTATGAGAAAGAAAATTAATGTTACCCTTGTATCTTATCCTCAGTAATTCATAAAATATAAAAAATGATGACACCTAATATGGGGAAGAATGTTGAAAAATCACTTGGAACCTTTCATAATGAAAAATCTATTTCATTGAAAATAAATTTGTAAAACATGAACCATTTTAAAAATACTTTTATTTAAAAAAACATTGAAAAAAATAATGGAATATTTTAATAAGTATTTAAAATAATTTCATGGTGAAAATATCATATCTGATTTGAAAAAAAATTAAATAAACAAATATTTAATTACTTTTTTTTAGAATATTCTTGAAAGAATGTAAAAGAATTTTGAATTTTTTTAAAAAACATTTATTTAAAAACAAAATATATAATTTAAAAAGGAATATTTGAAAACATTTTGGAAATATTTTGTTAGAAAATAAATTTTAAATCTTATAAATAATGTATTAAAATGACTTCAAAAACATTTCCTTGAAAAAAAACATAGAATAAATATAAAGGAAGGTTTGAAAACGTTTTGAAACCATTTTCATTGAAAATCACTCTGAAATATTATAAAGAATCTTTGAAAACATTTTTAAAACATTTTATTTGAAAATAACACTAATGAATTATAATGGAAACTTGAAAATCATTTAACAATATTTATAAACATAAAATGTTTTGGAAAACCAATTTCATTGAAAATAAAATTTAAAATGTATAAATGATGTTTTGAAACCATTATTAAGACATTTTAGAGAATAAATAATATATGAAATACATTTTCTTGAAAATGATCATAAAATATCATTAAAAACATTTTTTTAATCATTTTTTTGAATAAAACTTATTTCTGACTGAATTTATAAATAAGGTTGTGTTTTCTTAAAAAGTATTCTTAATTATATTTATTACAAAAGAGTGGGAAAATGGTCCAATTACATGAATAAATTTTTAATAACCACAAGATAAGAAAATTCATGATTTTTATTGAGATATGTATCTTAATGTGTTATCAATGGAAGAATAATGAAAAACAATCACCATAAGCATTGGCATTGTTACAATAAACTCATAATACTTTGGTAAGATTGAATCAAAATACCCATAAAAGAATAAAATTACATGAATCATAAAATATTAGTAAAATATTTAGATTCATTATATAACATGTCAATGGATAATTATATACATATCATAAAATAATATAGGTGTAAAATATAACTTGTGTCTCAAAGAGGGAAAATTGAGACAAAACTAATTTTCTCATTTGGTAACTTTTAATGTGTAAAACATCAGAAATAATGATCATAAAATTGATATTTAAATAGCTATAAAGGTAATTATAATAATAATATAATACATTAATTGTAATTATATACACTAAACAAAAAAATCTAGTGGTCAATATGGCATAAGTCTCGTAGAAATAAAATTAAGAATAGAAATACCATTATTACATGAGTAACTTTTTAATCATGAGATCCATGAAATATTAACAAAATGTTAATCTTTTAATATAATTATATATATTAAATTCATAATATATCTTTTCATAGGGTAGTATATACATGACATGACTATAATAAGTGGTTAATATATAATATATCTCATATAATTAAAAGTGAGATGAGAAAACCCTTATTACTTGAGTAACATATAAATCATAACACAAAATGAATAAAAATAGTAATTGAAACATTTCATATCATGAAATAAATTAATGTGATTATATAACATGTTTTATAGATGTATATACCCCACATAAATGAAATCGGTGGTGAATATGGAATGTATCTCACAAATTTAAAAATGATAGATGAAATTCAAATACCTTATGCCTTGAAACTCATCATCCTCATTAAAATTTAATTTATAATAAATATAACATTATAATTAATATATTACAGGGACATATTAAATTATATCCTACCATATATTATTTTATTATGATCATTTATTACTCTTTTATTAACAATTTCATGGTAATGATACATTTTTGGGTAAAAACCTCTTTGTTTTTCAGATGTTTTTTGATTTGTTATATTTTTGGTCCACATAATTATATAATTATTTCATCAGATTAAGAATGTAATAAACAATATAATATCATATATTTTTATTATTTATTTGTTTATAATAATGTATAAAATTTAGAAATTAGATATTAAATACCACGTTCATTGAAATGGTATGCCATACATATGCATGAATGTAATATCCATTTTTTTGTTGTATTGAAATAATTATGGGAATTAATGGATATAAATATATATATAATAATAATTAAAATTAAAATTATTATTTAATATGTATAAAATAGTTCTATTAAACTAACCCTTAATACATTTCATGTAAAGCATGAACGAATCACATTTCTTTGAGGAGGAGGTAGTCCGCACATCCACAAACAAAGATATTACATTTCCAAAGAATTGAAAGCATAACATTATTTGATATATAATAATTTACATAGAATAAATATATCATGAATATAATAAATATATATTATATTATATAAAATTATAATTTAAATCTTCATTACCAACCATGAATGGTGAAATGGAAGAATGAATGACATCAGCTCACAAGGTGGTAGTCTACTATACACACAAATGGTGATTGTGTATCCCATTAGATTGTCATGTCTTAGAGTGTTTTGGTCATAACCTTATAAAAAAATATCTCATTTTATTTATAATATATAGGATATTTTTTTAACATTGAATAACAATAATTGAAGGGGTAGAGAAACAAAAAAAGGTATTGTTGAAGGTTGTCTCATATTCTTTTGGTAACTCTTCTTATTTTTCACCAAAGGGATTCCTTTCTTGGATTTATTCCCAAAAGGGGGGTTGTAAGATAAATTGAGGGATATTTTTTAGAGTTTTGGGGGGATTTTATAAAATAAAAAGGGTCTTTGGAGGTGTGAATAAGTCAGTGGTATGAGTGCCCTTTTTATAGTGGAGGAGGAGTGAAATTCTTGTAATTATAAAAAGGTAAACACTATTGAGTAGTCTTTGTTAAAAAATTTACCTCAAATAATTTTTCTCTTCTTGATAAGTGAGTATTATTTGTAGATATTTTTCCATCCAATGGATTTTGGACATGTTTCTAGATTATTTTGACCCTTAATATTAAATATTAATCATTAAGTAAACACGTTTTTCCCTTAATAGTTGTAATTAATTTTCATTACTTTCAAAAATCGCATAGATTAAAAATTAATTTCAGATTAATAGAAATTATAATTTACTCTGATTCCAAATATGGAATACATTTATAAAAATATAATAACATAAGTGGCAGAAATTAAATTAATATTATTCCTGCAGACGTGTTGTGAAAGACGGGGTTTTAAGAGAAAATGTTAAAATGTTTGAAATGTTTTCATATCCGATTTCAAATTGAAATTGGTTAAAATGACTTAAATTTGATTCCTTTATGTAAATATTAACTAATTGTATTTTTAAAGAAAATTAAAATATAACTTACCTATATTAAAAAATTATAAAAAACATTTTTTCAATTAAAATTCAATATTTTCACTATTTATTAAAAATTGGAACTTCTCATACAAATAAAAAAAATCACACAAATTAAATTAATATATTAAAATTTAAAAAATGTAGTTTATTTTTTCTAGTAAAATTTATGAAATTTTAATACATTTAAATTTAAAATAGAAACACCACTAAAACGGGGTAAAATTACCTTTTCGAAAAATACATCTATTCATTCATAAAAATGGGTTCATTCGTATCCTATACATATAAAATCTATTGATTAAGTCTCAAATAATTTTATTTCATATATAATATATTTTTTTATATAATTAAAAGTGTTTTTTTAATTTTTTAAGATAATATTGTGTTTTTATATAGAAAAATATATTTCTTAGAAATAGAGTTTCATTATTTTAAAAATAGTTCTTACATTCATTTATAACTAATTCATAAAAAAACGATTCATTTTATATACACGTGTAAATAATATTTTCAATATTTAGTAAATTTATTAGTGAATTCCATTTCAATTACTAGGTAGTAACTATAATAATATTTAAACAATATTATTATTTGTATATTGTAGTTTGATAAAACTAATTCTTTTATGTAACCCAATCTATCAATGGAAATCAACATTATTTGTAAAACAAGAAAAAAATTGTATTACATGTACCCAAATATAATCTAAGTGTTTTATTTAGCTAAAAAATAATTGGGTTTTGTGTTTGATGCAATCTATATTAAGTGCTTTTATATATTACAATCTATATTCTGTGTTTTGTGAAATAAAAAATATTGATAAGAACAAATTAATTCTACAAAACTATTTCACAAAATCTCACGGTGTTACATGTAAGAACCTTCATACCTTTATCTATTTAATATATATTATATAATGAGTTTTCATTGAGTAATTATATTACTAATGATTGAAATATAATTCTTGATTTATTATTCATTGGTTTATTATCACATATTTTATTTTAATCAATGCTCTTTATTAGGTTGATTGATCACCATGAGAGAATTTAAATTAAATTAATATTTTTTGTTTTAAAAATGTGAACTAAGAAATTATCATATATTAGAGTGTCAAATTTAAAAATGAACATCCTTATTTAGTATGGAATATGGTGCATTCTTGATAGTAGTTTTTTATATATTTTGTGCATGATAATTTTATTGTCCAGTGGGGGAGAAACTTTTCATAAAGAAAATTTAAATCAAATTTCATTTTTCATCATTATTTTGTGCATTGTACTAGATCCACCACCAATTCATAAGGATTTACTTTAGAGAGAAACATGTGTTTTTATAGGAGAAAATAAAGAAGAGTCTCTATAAGGAATCACTAAAGATCAGGAGAGCTTGGTCTAAGGTTTAAAAGATCATCAAAAATTAATATGCTTCATTGATATGATAAATTTATTTTAAACCCAAGATTATATCTTCTAATATTTTTACCATGTATTAAAATATTTTATTGAAATTTTTACTATTTTTCCCAATATAATTTTGAATAAATCTCATATTAATTTATCAAAATATGATAAATATATTTCAATTAATATTTTAGATATTGGTTTATTGCTAGAATCAAAAACCTATTTAAACCATTTTCATTTGAATTAATGTTTTACCTTTAATATATATAATTAAATACGCAATAATATGAATATAACCCCTCTATAATAAGTACAATCAATTTTTTTTATATTGATGTATCACAAAGAGAGTATTATCCCTTTTAACATTATCTTTTGATTTCTATAAACTTATAAAATTAATTTATTGAACAAAAAAATTATATCTAGAATTATGGGTGAAATACCTAAGGTGTGAATTTTTGGCTTCATATTAGCTGATAATTTATGGTCAACCACCAAAGATTCTGGTTAGTAGTGGTAAATATAAAATTGGTTGTCCGGTACATCAAGGGACATCCTATATTTGATCTAGAAGTTGAAGACATTTCACATAATCCCAAAATTATTTTTTTATAATAGTGGAAAATTTGGAAGGTAGCTTTAATTCCCATAATAATTTTATCATTATATGAGAAGACTCATATCTTTCTATGTAACCCAATTATTGTATATAAATGAAAACACATTTTCCATGGAAGGTGGCCATTTAGAAAAATGTTCAGATGATAATGAGTTTCATATAATATTTTATGTTGAATAATGGAATGGAATTGGATCTATAAAACAATTAGAGGCAAAAATTCTTCAATCAAGTCATGGTGTGACATTATATAGAGTAAAAAGAGCTGAAATAATAATTTGTTGAAATAATCAGATGTATGAAAGTGACTGATAGTATTTTATAGATAATAAGGCACATATTCAAGCATAGGGTTATATTTGTATCCCATAAATTTGAAAAAGTTATTGATTAATATGAGGGAAGGTGTATGATTAATTTTTTAAAATAGAAGATCCATTGGACATGTATCAACATCCATTCTGAGCCCACATTGTGTGTGTTGAATTCTATGTCAATGTTTACAGTAATCTTGAAGGTTCATGTCAACATGTTTTTAAAAAATAATTGAAGTGAAGATGGAGATATTTTCTTATGTGAATAATTTTCCATATGTGTTATAACTTTATGTAAATTTAATATAGTTTATACATCTATGAAGTTGGTATTTGATGTTTCATATAACAATTTATATGAAAAATATGTTTTTTTACTTTATAATAATATAGAAGACCCATTCATATTAAAGTAAATAGACATTATAATAATTGAAGTTACATGAATAATTTATATATAAAAAATATTCTATTTCTATAATGGTGATGTAGAATAATAGACTAAAAAATGTAATAATTAAAGAAATTGATGGTATTTGTTCGATTTTAAATAATATTGACTAATATATTATTTTTCCAATAAGTGAAGGTAGGATTATATATAAATATTTTTCTAATATATATTCCATCCCACTTAATAGGCTATCCATCATAGATAACTTTTCAATCTTAAGAGTAATCCAATGAGGACATTATCAGGGAACCCTTATAGCTACATTGGTCGTCACAATAAGTGGATGGTAGGTGTCAGTTCTAATAGGGTGATGAGTGATTAATAAATACTACATATGATGTAATGACACAACTCTATAGAGAACTATAACTATTTCTGATTTAAATGAGACACTTAGTAAGAGTTTTTTTATTATTGATGTGTTATATTTTGAAGGATGTTTGAATGTAATACATTCTAAAAAAGGAGAGTTGATTATTTTTAAGTTATTTTCCTCTATTGATGTAATAGTGAACTTGAGAGACCATTTGGTAATTTTTATTTGAATTAAAGGAAGAATTCATAAACTGTATACATGATTATAGGAGGTTCTGATGAATATAATAAAGGATGTTAATTAGAATGGTTTAAATAAAATAATTCTTCAAAACTGTATACATCATGATATTTATTATCATGAATCATTCAGGAAACAAATAATAATAATTACAAAAGGAGTAAGAGTTATGTATGGTTCAGTTTTTTTATACATTTGATCTGGAAAATCATGGTAGATAGAATTTCTAGGTGTGGTTGAAAAGCATGATTTATTCATATTTTTGATCCTCATAGTCTATCAATTGTTTATGCAAGAAATATTTAACATTTTTATGTGGTATATCATTGAGTTTGTTCATATGTTCAATCAATTAAATCAATCAATATCATGTGGTTTCATTAAAATATAGATCTTTAAGTTTGAAGTATTATAATTATATATGTATTTGAATCTATGTAACAAAATACACAGTCAATAATCCACATATTTGAATTTAATTGAAAAATAAAGGGTGAATCTCTTATAAAAAGTATTTATGTAAAAATGATTTAACTCCAGTTCCATAATAATCATGTGCATAAACATTGGGATAAAAAATATCATTCATGTTTATGTTGATATTTATAGTAATGAAGAACATTAGACAATCTGAATAATAAAAATCAAGGAGGGGAGTTTGTAACAGGTATTACAGGTTAATCCATATCATCCATGATGATCATTTCATTAATGATAACAATATTCAAGATCAATTTTATCATTATTCAACAAGTAATAAACATGAGTTATTATTTTTAGGAAGATTTTTTCATAATGGATGATTACATAACATTATAAACATTCATGTATATGAAGATCTAAATGAATAAAAATTATCATAGAGAGAAGAGGAAGGACATTATCCTAGTTTACATTATTTCATCCATATTTAGTGATATTAAATGTATGAATTATTATGGAATGAAGTAAATGGAATGCGAGAATTAGGATATAAGAGGAATAATACACATCCCTAGAATGGGGATGAATGAAAAGAATTTTGATGTGATGTCCTATTATAATTACTATATATTTTTTACATTCAGAAGAATTTATGCATGTGGTATACTAATAAATTAAATATTCAATATTCGATGTTTTCTGGAAAATCTAAGATATATAGTTATTCGAATTAATGTATTCATGTAGCATTGTAAATATAGAATTACAATGAATAATGAATATAGGATAACTAAAACTACTCTATATTACTCAACTATTTTATATATATATATATATATATATTCATACAGTTTCACAAATAAATTGTGATTTATAATTATTTATCTAGTGAGAATAATTCTATCGAAAAATAAGTAAGAGACCTAACGTAGATTCTATCTTAAAGGAATACTTTTTTTGAAAGATTTAAATGAATATCTATTTAGATTATATTTATACACCAAATAATAAAAAATAAGAAGAGGTAAGTGGAAGAAGGGTTTTCAATTTTTTCATGATATTCATATAAGAAGAAAGTGTTGTGCAGTCTAGTTTTTACACAAAGAAGAAGGAGGAGGATATATTGTGTCATTTAAAGAAATAGAACACTTTCATTTAATTTTTTGAAGATCAGGATAATAAAATGAAGAAATATTTCTAAATTTCTTATATATAGAAGAAAACTATGCTCTTCTCATTGCATTGAATAAAGAAGGAAGAAGTGAGTTTTTATTGTGCAGGGGAAGAGAAAGATGGATGAAGAAACACATCAACAACAAGGTATAATTATTAATTGGTATCAAAATATTTTTTTATTATCCCAAGATTGTTATAAAGGTATTAGATGTAACTGATTTTTGGGTACACCAAAAAATGTGCCGAATTGACACTCCACACTTTTATGAGAAAATAATGTAATGCTCAAACTATTTTGTAGTGGGTTTTTTGATTTCTTATTTTACTTGTTCGCACCAAGGATTATATTTTTTTAAATGGTGATCTTTTTAATTTATTTTTTCTCTTTGTGTGTGTGTGTTTTTATATATTGTGTACACAAAGATGAATGTGATAAAATATAACAAAGAGAACCTTAATCCTTAACTAGAGAAAGGGGTTAGTGAAAAGGGATAAAAATTTAAATGGGATTAGAAGTCCTCAACACTTATTCACCCCTCTCTAATAATTTTGTGTCACCTGTAACTATTCTCTTAAATTGGTATAATAATAAGTTTAATATGTGATTGGTTTCCTTATATTTTATATTTTTCCGTATTTTTATATTTGATGTTCACTTTCCGATATTACAATTAAGTGAATATTTTAGATTTTTATATAAAATTATTCTACTCATAATCATATGTAGAATTATGTTATTGTCCTTATTCTAAAAATATTTATGTCTTTACCAATAATATGATAACCCAAAAAAAGAAATAATAGAAGTTATTGAAGTACAATTAAAATTTTTCTAATGAAGAAGATGGTCCTATATGAAATTATAAAGAAAAATATGGTCAATATAGAGAATAATATATAGTGGAGTACTTCTCTAACTCTGGAGAAACAATATATTCAAGTGTTCATGTGTTATATATCACCCCTTATAAAATTTTTCCAATCTAATATCCAAGAACCAATGGGAGATATAACATGAAAAATGTATATATCTTTTGTATAATTAAACAAATAAATGTCTTCTTTTTGCGAATATATTTATTCCTTTATGTGTGATATTTTTGAAAGATAAAATATATAGATAAACATTCATAAAGGCAAGGCATATAACATGAATAATGTTTTAATAGAAAAATATATAACATACATACTTCTATTTAAAATTGTAATTGAAAAGAACGTATAAATGGAGGGTAATAAAAGACATTCCCCAAATATGAATAATAGTGTCCCAATACCATTAATGGGTTTGAGAATAGGCTCTATATATTTTATGAAGTTATTTTTTTCAACAGTTCTCAAATTTAATTTAGGGCTAAGATAATAGAATAACATGATACATTTCTTCAAGAGATGGTCAATTTGAAGAATTGAGTAGTTAACTGAACGAGTAAAAAAATGAATAGAATGTTATAATAATTGAATATCATAATAATGATCTCAACATGATTTGTCTATAATTAGAAGTAAAAAATGTAAAACTATGAGATAAAATGTGTAGATACTTTACAGTTGAATATGGAGAGTGATTCTACAACAAGTTATTTGATGGAGGATTCTTATGTCAAAACATCTATTTTATGTGGAAAGAAGATGAGGAAATCATCTAATAATATTATTTAACAACCACCAAGAATGAATATACCATAAGACTCATTTTATAATGATTATTATTAAACTATATCTTTCAAAAAATATTGGGTAAAGGATAGAAGTTAATGAAGTATACCATTAGAAAAATAACATTCCCATACATGTTAGTTACTAGAGTTAACATACCATTCAGGTAAATGGAGGTGAGGAAAGAAACAAAAAGAAATGAACTTTAAATAATTGAATTAATTGGAAAGATCAATATATCTCTTGAGTCTTCCTCCTTTGATATCATCTTAATGTCACACATCGAACAATGCTTAATTTTAATTTAACTGTTTTAGGTCTCAATTTTGAGTTTCAGTTTGAAGCGGTTCTTTTTTTAATAGAAAATTAGGATCTTACATGGGTGTATGACTCTACGTGTGACTCTATGTAGTACCAAAATTTAATAAGAAATTTTTTTATTATTAAATTGATTATTTGATGGGCGTGTGACCGTGCGCATGACCGTGCATGCGACCATGCATGTTTCCCTACCTTGATTAGTAATGATATTATTATTTTGGTTGGTTTTGTTATTTTAGTATTATTATTCGTATTATTTTTATTTGTCATTATTAGTATTATTTCAGTTAATAATTTAATTTCATGGTGGCTATTAAATTACTATTATAATTATAAAATTCTTTAACTGATTATTATTTTTAATATTTTTATTTTATCGATTGAGTTCCATTTTTTTGGTTTTATATTGATTTTGTTTCCCCTTTTCATTTTATTTATATTTTCGTTTTCTTTTTATCTCTATTTTATTTTCACTCTTTTTCCTTTCTTCTCTCCCTATCCCTTTCTCTCTTCTCTCTCTTGTCGCATTTTTCTCTATCCCCCCACCTTCATTCTTTCTCAAAGCACAACCCCCCTTTTAACCCAGTCCACGTTCTACACCCTTCCCTCCACCTCCTCATCGAACTACCTCCACCCACCATATATTCCCTCCTGTGCCCTTCATCCCCTAAGGTCAACCCTCCTCGCACCATTCAATTTCCTGGCGAACCACCACACGCCACACACTCCTCCTCCCTTGGTCATCACGCCCTGAGCTAGTTCTTCTCCTTTCTGACTCACCTCACACTGATGCCTCGTCCACCTCCCACTCTGGCGAGTCACATCACCCCACACCATCCTCACACACCACCCTTGATTCTTTCCTCACACCACCTATTCCAAACCATCACACCTCCCTCATTTACCCATCCCCCCTTCTACAAAGCCTCCAACTAACATGGTGCACCTCTGGCACCACCCCATTTTGCTCATCCAGCCATTCTCACCCTTAATGCAGGTTCTTTTTTCTCTGTTTTTTCATTTTTTCCCACCCTTGGTAGATCTGTGGTTAGTGTTTCAGTTTTACATTGGTTCATTTTTGACACCTTTGATTTGATGAAATGTTTTATGGATTGTATTAGGGACTTGGAATGCGATTAAAGTAAAACAATATTTACATTCCAAGTTGTGAAATCTTATACATAAAAGTAGGTGGTTCCATGTTTAATTTTTATTTGATTATATAATTTGAAAGTTTAATTAATTTAGCATATTATTTAATTAATTTGTGAATTTTGAAGTTGATCCTCTCTAAAGATTGATTTCCACTTAAATTGTTTGGTATCATGTTTATATTATGTTTTTTCTTTCTACAGAAGGCTCATATCTAGTTAGTTGTTTGTGATTTTTAAATTATGCGGTTAGATTATTAATATGTCTAATTCATGGGAATTATATTTTTGACATGGTGTCGTGTGAGTTTGGTTGTAAAATAAGATTTTTTTAGGTCACTAGGTGACTCGAAGTGACTTCTTTTAAATTATTTCATTATTTTTTAATTTTGACTTACTAAATTGTGTGTTTATAGAAAAGGTGTTGTACATGTGGTGTAAGGTTTTTCATCAAACATGTTTTATGGTTCAAGTCACACATTAAACTTTTATTTGAGTGTGTGCGATGTTGGAATGTGTTTTGGATGTATCAATAGTCCCTTTTGTCTGTGCAAAACCATGTGAAACCATTTTTTTATTGTTTTATAATCCTTCTAAATGGTTTATTAAATTATCTCAATGGTGTGAAACATATTTGGAGAATATTTTAGTGTTTGTGTTATTTCCAATGGATTTTGTGTGTGAATTGGTGGTTTTAGAATGTGTAATGTCTTGTTTGGTTTGAGTATATGATTATGACATATGACATGAACTCTGAACCACTTGAGCACTAAAGGGAAGTTAGGGTACTTGGTGGGAAGACAAGGACTAGTGTGCTAGTGACACAGAAGTGGCATCTGCCCAATTTAACTTAGATGAATTGATGACTACAACACTAAAAAAACTTTTGGATGATGCTGGGAGACCACTTGGTTATGGAGGTGTTACCCTACTAGTGTCACATGCACAAGAACATATGTTGTGGTGTTTCAATTCCATTGTTCACTGAGACACGATGTTCTAGGGTCCCACTTTTCACTAGTATCTTTAGGGCCTCTCCCATGATTTCTGCTCCACATTTACTTTTTTACTCATCATCATCACAGTGTGTGACATTGGGGTTACCATTAAATCAAGTGTGTGCGTGTGTGTTCATTTTAATTTAAGTTGTTTTCATTAAAGTTGTTTCTATTAAAAAAATTATTGAAAATTTTTTTCCATAAAATTTTACAAAAATTTATTTCATTTATTTTTTAATCATGTAACTATATTTATTGATTAAAAATTATGTGATGAAGCTTTTCTTAGTGGCATCTTATTTAGATTTAGTCTCACACACTACAAACACCTTTGGGTGTATATAGTTCATGTTTCTTTTATTTTCTAGGTTGAATAATTCAGTATAGCATTGGTGGTTCGGGTTGTCAGTGGAACCCTCATGTTGGTTTGGTGAACATGGCCTGAGGTTGTTTCACTTCATGTTACTTGGAGGATTGAGTTAGTGTTTTTAGTTTTTTCTTTATTGTTGTTCCCTTGGGGTTTTTGATTCATGTTGTAAACATTAATTATTACCCTAGTTTAATGGCATGTTTGGTTATTTTATTTTAGTTTTGAATTTATTTATATGGTTTTTTGTTACATTTTTATATATTCGGGTAAATCGTTCCCAAATTTTATTTTGATACCCAGGCACTTGTGCAAGGCCGTGGGGATCAAGAGTGCCCTTTAAAACGTTCCGCGGACCGGGTCAGGCATCAGTTTGATGGTGGCCGAGCTGGGTTCATGAAAAAATGTATTCAAAGGGGGTTTTGGTCTTGTTATTTGAGGTATTAGGTAGATTGGAGATAGGATTGTCGGTACTTGAGTGGTATGTGTGGGAAGAGCATCGCGAACTCTTACTCGTTATAATCCTCAAGTGACCTGGTGTAGTCTAAGGTTAATGGTTTTTCATTGGTCTTTGTGGAATGGGGATGAAAATAAGAGTAAATTCGTACTGTGTGTGGTCTCATAAGAAGTAGCAACCCAAGTGATGCCTGAGAGTATAGTTAGACACTCTTTTTGGTAGGCGCATACCTAGGGCATGGTCTGCTAAACCATGTTTTCAGGTATGGAACAACCCATGATTCTCTATCAAGGTGATTTAGTGTTGGTGAAGTCTTGGTTCATATTCGGGTTGGTACATAGGGTGTTATAAAATGAAACCAGACATTGGGGTTGCTTATATTTTTTCTTTTGTTGTGAGTTTGGAATGTTGTTTGGGGTGCATTTCTCTTGGACCATGTTTTTGTAATTTTGTGTTTCATTTTTTGAGGATGAGTCTATGAAATAAAGTCTTGGGATATTTTAAATTGAAGTGAGTTATTTTGGAAATGGGAAGAATATTAGAAATTTGTCTTCATTTTTTGAAATGGTTTTGGAAAAATGTATTTTCAAAATATTGGGATTGTTTTGTTTTGAAAGAGAAAGAGCCTTATTTCATTAGGTGGTATTCCTATGGGTGATCATGTGTGCATGTGTACATGATTAATAGACCATTGGTGGATCGTGTGGATGGGTGCCTGATTTTCATGAAAATGCATATCTGTGAGGAATCCTGGAATATCAGTGGTGAGTGATTTATTTTTATGGCTGATTATTGTTTCCTGAAAAGTCGGTTTTTCTCTAAAATGGATTTTTGTGATTAAATTATTTTCGAGATTGGAAAATGGTGTTGATTCCAGAGTGAAAGCGATTATCGCAAAAGAGTTCTTGGGTTTTATTATACCGTGCTTGGTTTTTCAAGTGAGTGTTTTTTCTTAAGATCGAATTGATGTTTTTAATTAGAATTAAAAAACTTGTGTCTTAGGTTTTAATGTTTTTTTTGTGTTTTGTTTTGATGTTTGGAAGGCTTTTTGTGTTTATTTTTTGGGATATTCCCCTAAAAACGTCTCATGTGTTTGAACCATGTCACTCGGTTCTTAGCTCAACCAAGACCCTCAGGGGAGTGGCAAAGCTAGATTGTGCTTGGTTGTGTAGACTTTTTGTAGACATTCAGGACAATTGAATATTGTCGAGTACTTCGGGAAAGTTTTAAGTGTATTTGGTTTTGGAGGAACTCCAAAAGTTGTGTGGGTGTCAGATGTCTCATGTACATCTGGGGGTGAGGTACTAGACCAGTAAATGGGGATTGTTCCGTTTTAGATGCAAATGGGGATGTTTTGAGCGATCCTCAAGATTTTCCTCATTATGTGGTTGTACCTATGGAAGTGAAGGTGACTGAAATAGGGGGATATCATAGGTGATCGGCCAGTCAACATGCGGGGAAGGAGGGCTGTTGACTTTTCTAATTAGCTAGTTTCATGTTCCCCATAGGTTGTTTGGAACAATTAGTTTAAAGATCGTAATAGTTGTTGGTGTTATTAATATTTTGGTAAGTGAAGGTTACTCCTTTAATGAGGAGTTCGAACCAAAGGGAATTGTTCTTGGAGTGCCCCTTCTGTCAATTTGTGTCACGTGTTTGACGGACCACCCAATCTCCTATCTCCAGCATGGTCAGTCGGGCACTCTAAGTCATTCATAGAAATTTTTAGCGGGTATGTTTATGGAGTGACTGCTTGGGACATGAGGAGATGTATAAGGTTTGCTTATCTAGTGAAGGAAGTTCCTATAAGACGTATTCACCTTATAACTGTGAGGTGGTAGATGCTTCAGACATCATGGTCCCAGCCATAGGTCTCAGGGTGAAGCTTGTGCACAGTAAAAAATCAACAGATGTGGGGTGGGATTGGTTTGACATAAGTCTGCAGTGACGGGATGGGTACGACTTAAATTTCCCCCATTTCAGTATTGTATCTGAAGGATTCATTATTATTATGAGGGTCAAGGATCCCTTGTCTCCTTAATGAGGTCTTAATTTATGGGAGTCTCTCTTTGGAACTAAAGAGGTTCAGAGAATCTGTATTCTAATAAATCCAATGGGTGTGCACTATAATCCTTCTTATGGTAAGTTATGGATCTAAATTGTACTTGTTATAGAGATTTTGTTTTCTTGTGGGATTAACTTGCCCTTGTACCATTTTCTACAAAGTTAGGGGTTTCGGCTATCAAAACTATCTCCTATGGTGGAGTATTGGCCAATGTAGGAATCATCCGTTCACGTTAGACTGCATTAGTGAGTTTGTGATGAAGAGTTTAGTCTATATTACTACATAAACTAGGAATACCCGTGTGGGTGTTGTGGTATTATGAAAATTCTTAAATGTTGGTGAGACTCACTATGGGTCAAACTGACATCCCCTCTGGTGTAGGTTTTGTTAAACATAGGGAACTTGGAGGGTCAATTCAATGTAAGAGGTTGTTTAGGCTTATAAGACATTTTGTTCTAGAGAACCAGAGTTTGAAGAGAATCATAATATGGGGGGAGACCACCATAGGATGAACTTGTGGAATATTTTTTAAAAGTGTCCTAGGTAGGGACACCCCTTACTTCCACTCCACCTGACCTTGACCATGGTAATTGGTAGGCCTGGGTAGTGGGTCACTGGATGAATGTTCTTGGAGATCTTGAGTGGCGCCAGTGATCCCTAAGTTAGGGGTCAGGGTGTTCCATGTTTCAGTTCTATTTAGAGGCGAATTCTTTATTTTTGGTTATTCTTCTTAGTGATTCTAGTTTTTAGATATTTGAAGTTTCAAGTTAAGGGAACTTTGGATTATCATCTTCAGGTGATTAAGGTTTTGTTTGAAGTTTCCTTTCAATATTTCTTGGAATCTTGGGCTGAGAAAGTCTTTTGGGACATAATGAGAGAAAAAAATATATCATGGTGGGGAGAATTGTAACACCCTAACCGATGCTTAATTTTAATTTAACTATATTTGGTCTCACTTTTGTGTTGCGGTTTGAACTGGTTATTTTTTTAAAAGAAATTTGGGATCTTATATGGGTTTGGGACTGTACGCATGAATTTGTGTAGTAACCAAAATTAATAAGATAATGTCTTATTATTAACTTTATTATTTACGGGGGCATGACTAGGCGTGTTACCATGAGCATGTCCAACATCGATTAGTAATGATATTATTATTTTGGTTGGTTTTATTATTTTAGTTTTATTATTCTTATTATTATTATTATTGAAGTTGATATTACAATTAGGTTAATATCATTATTATTATAATTTTAGCTAATAATTTAATTTCATTGTAAATGTTAAATTATTGTTATAATTTTAAAAATTATTAACTGATTACTAATTTTATTATTATTATTATTTATGCCTTAAGTTCTATTTTTTGGTTTTATTTTAATTTTTTTTTCATTTTTTATTTTATTTCTATTTTATTTTTATTTTTATCTCTATTTTATTTTTTTATTTTTTTCATTCTTCTTTCCCTCTCTTTTGCACTCCCCTCTCTCCAGCTGCATTTTTCTCCCCTACTTCGGTCTGTCGGACTACACAGGCCCCCTCCTAACCCTAGCCATGCACTACCCCCTTCCCTCAACCTCATCGTCGGACCACCTCTACCCTCCATCTCTTCCTTCCAACACACTTTCTCTCCTCGGGTAGAACCTCATCACACCGTTAAGTTTCCCGATGAACCACAACTCACCGCGTGCTCCTCCTCCCTTTATCCTCTCATCCAATGCTGGTTCTTCTCCCATCTAACTCGCCTCGCATTGAAACCTCCTTCTTCACCCTCTTCGGTGAGTCGCATTGCCCCAGACCATACTCATGCATCGCCTTTGATTCTATCCTCACACCACTTGTGTTGAACCAGTGCACCTCTATCCTTTAGCTACACCCCCTTCCGGCAAGCCTCCTACTAGCACGGTGCACCTCCGGCATGGCCATGTCCCGCTTGCCCATCCTTTCACACTCTTTATGCAGGTGTTTTTTTTCTCGGGTTGTTAATTTATCCCACCCATGGAAGAGTTGTTCTTATGGTTTTGGTTTTATATTGTTTCAATTTTATTCCTTTTATTTGAGGTCATGTTTTATGGCTTGAATTAGGTCCTTTTGGTGCGATTGAAGTGCAACGATCTTTGTGCACCATGTTGTGATGTATTCTACATAATGGTAGGTGGTTTTATGTTTAATTATTATTTGATTAATTATTTGTTTATTTTAATTAACATAGCATATTATTTAATTAATTTTTGTAGTGTGTATTTTATATTATCTGATGTTTGATTTGAATTTAAATTGTTTGGTAGTATGTTTATATTATGTGTGTACTTTTTGCTGAAGAATCATATCAAGTTAATTGTTCATGAATTTTAAATTTTTTGGCTATCTTATTATTGTGTGAAATTGGTGATAATTATATTTTTTACATGGCGTCGTGTGCATTTGGTCATAAAAGAAGGTTTTTTCTATATTAGTGGGTGATGCGAAGTGACTTATTTTAAATTGTTTCATAAGATTTTATTTTTGTATTATTAAATTCTATGGTTTGTGAAAAGTTGTTTTACATGTGGTGTATGGTTTTTCATCAAATTGGTTGTATGGTGCAAGTCACACATTAAAATTTTTTTTAGAGTGTGTGATGTTGGAATGTGTTTTCAATGTATCAATAGTTACTTTTGTGTGTAAAACAATGTGACACCCTTTTTATATTGTTTTTTTAAACCTTTAAAATTGTTTATTAAATTATGTCAATGGTGTGAAACGTGTTTGAAGAATGTTTTAGCACACACATTATTTTAAATGGATTTTGTGTATTCAAATGGTGGTTTTGGAAAGTGTAGTGTCTTTTTTGGTTTGAGTATATGATTATGTCATGAGATGAAATTTGAACCACTTGAGCACAAATGGGACGTCTGGGTACTAGGTGGGTGGACTTGCATTAGTGTGCTAGTGATATAGAAGTGGCATCAGCCATGGTTTCACTTAGCTATATTGACAAATAAAACACTAACTAATATTTTTGATGATGTTGGAGGACCACTAGGTTATGGATGTGTTACCCTACTACTGTCTCATGCCTGAGAATGTATGTTGTTGTGTTTCTATACCATTGTTCACTGAGAAGCTATGTCCAAGTGTCCCACTTCTGACAAGTATCACAAGGGCCTCTCCCATGCTTTGTGCTCCTCCTTTACCTTTCACTCACCATTGGCACACAGTGTAACATTGGGGTTACCATAAAATCATGTGTTTGTGTTAGTTCCTTTTAATTTATGTTTTTTCCTTAAAATCGGTTTCTATTAAAACTATTTTCATTGAAAATCATTTTCACTAAAACTATTCAAGAATTTCTTTTATTTCTTTTGTTAAACATGTAATTTTATTTGTCATTTAATAATTAGGCATGGAATATTTTCTCAATGGCATCCTACTGGGATTTTGTCTCATACCCTACATACACCGTTGGGTGTATGTGGATCTTGTTTCTTCTTTTTTCTAGGTTGGGGCATTGAGATAATCATGGGTGGTTTGGGTTGTCAGTGGCACCCTCATGTTTGATTGGTGAACATGGATTGAGTTTGTTGCACCTCATGTTTCTTGGAGCTTTGAGTTAGTGTTATTAGTTTTTCCTTTATTGTCATTCCCTTGGGGTTTTTGGTTCAAGTTGTAATCTTCAATTTTGACCCTGGTTTAAGGGCATGTTTGGTTGATTGATTTTAGTTTTGAATTTATTCACCTTTTTTCTTGTCTTATGTTTATGTATTCAGGTAAATTGTTCCCATGTTTTATTTTGATACCTGGGGACTTGTGCTAGCCCATGTAGATTGGGAAAGCCCTTTGGGACTTGCCACAGACTAGGTCAGGCGTCTATTTAATGGCGGCCCATCTTGGTTCATGACAAAATTTAAAATCCCAAAATCATAAATAGTTATATGACTAAATGATTTTACTTAGGACAAAATGGTTCATCTTCTTTTTCGGGAACCTACCTAATTAGTACTCTATAGTTAAGCATGGTTGGCCTGGAGCAGTGATCAGGATGGGTGAGCTTATGGGATGTTTCCCAAGGTGTGTGTGAGTGAGGAAAAAGCAAACTAGATTAGTGATCCGGATGGATGACCATCCGGGAAGTATCTTAGGGTGTGTGTGAGTGAAGAAAAAGCACACTAGAAAGGTAATGTGTTGGCCTGTGGGGATAGTCATTAGTTAGATGATTTGTTTGGGCATGTGGGTGAGCCCTAGGGGGGAGACCACATGTCTGTGGGGAAACTGGTGGTACCTGGTGGGCGAGGACCCGACGACCGTGTTAAGGTCGGGAGTTTGAGTGGTCACTAAGCCCTTATTGTTACATTTGGTATCAGAGAAGGAACCCATACATAAGTGTGTTGCACTGCCTGGGTTGAGATGTAGGGTCCACAATGTGGATGTTGTTCTCTAAAGGGGGGTGAATGTAACACCTCAAAATCATAATGAGTTAAATTACTAAACGATATGACTATTTCCAATAAGGTACACCTTCCTTTTTTGGCCCCTACCTGATTAGAACTCCAGAGTTAGGTGTGATTTTCCTAGAACAATGATCAGGATGTGTGACGTTATGAGATGTTTCCTATGGTGTGTGTGTGTGAGGAAAAATTACATGGGAAAGGAAATGTGTTGGCCTGTGGGGAAAGTCATTAGTCATAGGACCTGTTTGGGCATGTGGGTGAGCCCCAGGGTGGAGAACACATGTCTGTGGGGCTACTAGAGGTACCTGGTGGGCTAGGGACCTTGGACCATGTTAATAAGGTGCATATCTGCTGTCACCATGGCCCAATTGTTACATTTGGTATTAGAGGAGGAACCTAGCCTTAAGTGTGGTGCACTACATGGGTTGATATGTAGGGTCCATAATGAGGATGTCGTGCTCTAAAGGTGGTTAAATGTAACACCTCAAAATCATAAAGAGTTAAATGACTAAATGATATGATTCATGTCAATATGGTTCACATTTATTTTCTAGAGCCTACCTGATTAGAACTCCACAGTTAAGCGTGCCTGTCCTAGAGTAGAGATCAGGATGGGTGACATTCAATGATGTTTCCTAGGGTCTGTGTGAGTGAGTACAAAGAACACTAAAAAATACATGTGTTGGCCTATGGGGATAATCATTTGTTAGATTACCTATTTGGGTATGTGGGTGATCCCTAGGGTGGGGACCATATGTCTGGGGGAAACTGGTGGTACCTGGTGGGTTAGGACCCGATGACCATGTTAAAGTGGGCATATGTACTCTCACCAAGGCTATTTTTTTCACTTAATGGATGATGCTTTAAAAAATTTAAGAGACTAAGGGCCTTTGGACGTGGGGGAGAATCTCGGGGAGGGATTTGGGTTGATTATTGGCAAGGATAAAGGCTTGAGAGGAGTGAAGAGAAGATGTACGAATGGGTGGTATTTATAGTGGAGGGGAGGAGGGTTTTCATAATATTATAATCATTAATTTATTATTTCTTCACAAGACAAGTAATAGTAAGTATTATATGACCAAGAATAGTAATAAATTCATTTGAGTTCAATATTTGGGTTCTTACATCACTTGTGATGTCATGAATAGTGGATTTTAACTATAGTGTATTTATACGATAAATTAATGTATTTTGCGATTCACTAAGAATTCATGTATTTCAGAAAAATCTCAAAAATTCACCCTCAAAATTTTTCAACACGTAGAATCCAAAAATGATGTTCATTTTTCAAAAATAATTTTCTAAATATGATTAATTTAATATTTTATTAAATATATGATTTATTATTAAAAAACCTATTTTAAAACATTCATTTACTTATTCTAAATTATAGGTACATCATACTTCCACTTGGATATTATTTTTATACTATCATAGGTAATGTTACAGTACATTTGGGTATATCACTATTCATAAGGGTATATTACTATTCACAAGGGCAGGTTACTATTAACTGAAAAATTATGTTTTTCTTATCATACTCCAAATAACATTCTGATCGAAACTGTTTCTGTCATATTTTTAAAATTCTAAACAATGAAGTGACAAAATTGTGTTTAAAGGTCACATAGAATATAGTAGTTCATTTTGTTGTTTTTTTATGTGATTTTATTTCATATTTATAAGAAGGGAATTTCCATTGAAAAAAATTGGGTCGTTACATTCTCCCCACTAATGAAATTTCCCCCTTGAAATTTCGTTTTACATTCTAATAGAAAAACAGGTGTGGGTAATTTTCCTTCATTTCCTCCTCCATTTCCCATGATGACTCTTTGTACTTGTGGATCTGCAGTAGTACTTTGACCAGGTGAGTATTCTTGATACGTTGAACATTATCTCTACAACCCAAGATCTTCATTGGCTGCTCCTCATATAAAAGAGCATCCTACAACTGAACCACCTCTGAAGAGGGTAAATGATAATGGTATAGTATATACTTCTTTAAGAGGGATACATTAAAGACATCATGTACTTTGGACATTTTAGGTGGAAGTTCCAGTCTATAGGCCACAGGTCCAATTTGTTCAAGTATCTCGAAGGGGATGATATACCTAGGACATAGCTTTCCTTTCTTCCCAAATCTCATGACCTTATTCCATGGAGATATGGGTATAAATACCATGTCTCCAACATTGAACTCAATGTCTCGTCGACGGTTATATGCATAACTCTTATATCGACTTTTGGCTGACTTGATATACTGCTGAATGGGTTTCGCCTTCTCCACCATTTCATAGACCATTTCAGGTCCTAGAATCTTACCGTCACTGACTTCATCCCAACACACTAGTGTTCTGCACCATTTCCCATAAAGGGCTTCATATAGTGTCATTCACATGCTCGAGTATAAATTGTTTTTGTAGGATAATTCATCATATAGAAGATGTTGGACCCATTTTTCTTTGAATTCCATAGAACATTCTCTTAACATATCTTCTAGTGTCTGAATAGTCTACTCAAATTGGCCATTAGTTTGAGTATGATAAGCCATACTAATGTTCAGTTCAGTGCTTAGAGAAAATTGGAGAATTTTTTCAAAACATCATGGGGAATCTTGGATCATGGTCAGGTATAATAGATAGTGGTATTCTATGTATCCTTAACCCATATTTGATATAAATCTGTTCAAGTTGATCTAATGAGAATTCCTCTCAAATTGAGATAATGTGAGTTGTCTTGGTAAGATGATCCACAATGACCCATATAACATTGTTTACATTGGATGTCTATAGAAGTCCAGTGACAAAGTCCATGATAATGTTCTCCCACTTCCATGTTGGTATGGGTAGTGGTTGCATCATCCCCTTAGACATTTCCATCTCAGCCTTCACTTGCTGACATATGAGCACTTAGATTTATATTTAGAAATCTCTCTTTTCATATTGTCCCACAAAAATATTTCTCAGAGACCACGATACATCTTTGCGCTCCCTTGGTGGATAGATAAGGTTGAGATATGTGCATCATTCAGAAGATCCTTCTTTATCTCTGGATCCGATGGTACAGATAATCATTACCCAAATCTTATAACCCCTTCCTGCTGAATTTTGAATTAGATTATTTTTCATTTTTAATAGCTTCCACCCTTTTAAGAATTTATAAATCCTTTCTTTGAGAATCCGTTATTTTCTTTAAGAGGGATGGTTGAGCAATCATTTGAGAAATGATTGATGATATTCCTACCTTAATTATTCCCATATCCATCCTTTTCAAATCTAATAATATTTAATCCTTTTCAATTCTCATCATAGACAAAGATGATGGATCCTTTCTACATACAACATCTTCCACCTTGTTTGCCTTACCGGGATGGTTGTGGATTGAGCAGTCATAGTACTTGATGAGCTCAATCCATCTTTTCTGGAGAATATTAATCTCTTTTTATGTGAATATATATTTGAGACTCTTGTGGTTAGTATATATTTCACACTTATCCCCATAGGGATAATGCAGCAAGATTTTCAATGTAAAGATCATAGATGCTAACTCCAGATCAGGCGTGTGATAGTTTTTCTTGTGGATTTCAGATACCTTGAGGCATAGACTATCACATTATCATTTTCCATTATCACACAGCCTAATTACATCTTTGAATAATCACAATAAACCAAAAATAGTTCTACATGTGTAGGGAGTGTGAGTACTAGCGCAGTGATAAGCCTCTTTTTCAACTCCATGAAACAGTATTAACATTCCTGAGTCCAGAAAAAATTTAACCCCATCCATGTCAGCTTAATAATTGGGTTTGGAAATCATGAAAAGATCTTCATGAATCGTTAATAATACCCAACTAGACCCAAAAATCTATGGATCTTTTTTTAACGATGTTGGCCTGGGCCACTCTTTAATTTCCTTTTTCCTGTAAGGATCTACAGATATCCTTTTGTTGGTGATAACATCCTCAAGAATGATACTTCCTCCATCCAGAACACACATTTACTATTCTTTCATAAAACTTATCCATTCGGAGTTTCTTCAACACAAAATTCAAATGCTCTTCATATTCCTCCTTGCTCTTTTATTATAATAGAATATCATTAATAAATACTACCACAAATTTTTCATGGTGTTCTATGAAGACTATATTCATTAAATCTTAGAAACTTTATGGAGCATTAGTGAGTTAAAGGGAACAACTATGACCTAATAGTTTCTATACCTCATTCAAAATTCAATCATTGGAATATCTTCCATCCTCACCTTAAGTTGGTGATATCCTGAACGGAGGTCCTCCTTTGAAAAATAACATTCCCTACGAAGCTGATCAAAAAAGTAATTTATCCGAATAAGGGGATACTTGTTATTTATTGTGAGTTTATTGAGATCACATTAATCAATGAAGAGGCACATTGATCAGTTCTTCTTCTTTTTAAGAGGACTAGTGCACCCCAATGTAAGGCACTCGGTCATATAGAACCCTTCTTAGTATTCTCTTATCATTGCTTCTTTAGCTCTTCCAACTCTACGGTGGCCATTCAATAAGGTGTCATTGATATATTCAAATATTCAGGAATAAGTTCAATTGAGGACTTAACCTATCGATCAGGAGGGATACTAGGAAACTCTTTGGGGAATGCATCAGTGTAATCCCTCATAATGGGAATGTCTTCCAGAATGATTCTCCCATTTGTATAAATCATTTGAGTTAGATATTCTTCCTCATAAGGCAGTAATATCCATACTTTAGATGATGATTCAAAATGGGATTCGTATTCTTCCTTAAACATATATAGAATTGTATGATTCCTTGGTATGTGAAGAGTGTTCTCTTTTTCCTGATAGTTGATGTTGGGATTGTATAAATATAGACAATTCATTCCCAAGATAGATTTTAACTCCAGTAAAGAAATTATGATGACATTTTCTTGGTTGTTCAGTCCAGAACAGTTAACTAGGGAGGAGATATAAACCATAGATGAAATGATTTCCCCATTCACTATACTCACAGATAAAGTTTCATCCAAATTTAGATGTGGTGTTTGAATAGTTCTACTAAACATGAATGATATGAAAGAATGCGTAGAAATAGGATCAAATAGTATGTTCGATATTATTGAATGAATAACTAGCGTACCTGTCACGACATTGTTTTCTGGTTCCACCTCAATTGTAGTGATAGCATAAGCCCTTCCATGTTCCCTTGGAGGTTGTTGTTGATTGCCTTCGACAACCCAGGACTAAGGGAAATTGCCACCATAATTCACATTCCCCTTGCAGTTGTAACACTACACTGTAGACTGAGTATTCATCCGAACATTCATTTCTTCTTTTGAACTAGAGGGATTATTCGTATCCTATTGGTATTTTTTATCTTGATGAACAAACATTCCAAATTTCAAGTGACTCTTAGTTCCCTTGAGACAGTTACATGGATGATCCTTCCCACAACTTTTATAAGAGAAAAGTCAGGCTTCTTTCGATCATGGGTTTTTTTATTGAACCACCCATGTTGTTGTCCATTTTTTTCTTCTTGTCACTATGCCTAGAAAACCACTGAGATTATCTAATATCAATTTCAACCATGATGTCACAATGTAAAATCTCCTCATAACTGTCAAATTCTCAAATTTCCAACTATTTTCATATACTCGGTTTTAGTATGCTAAATAAGTGATCCACCTTTATTTCAGTGTTCAGAACAAAGCCAGAGGTGTACCTTTCAAGACTTGTGATGTTTTATTCTTAATCCCTAATGGAATCATCTTCATTCTTCATGAGTCTGAGGAACTATTTTTCCATCTTACGATGGAGGGTTCATGGGAAATATTTGTTGAAAAACATCCTCTTGAATTCCTCCCAATACATGGAATCAATTTCTTCTTGGGACTTTGTATTCTTGACTATTTTCTCAATCAAATTGAAAAACCACCAGTAAAACTTTCTCTTCTTCTGAGCTTTGTAGGATGGAGAATATATTTTCAGTGTAGTTAATCTATTTTTCTGTGAGGAATGGATCAAAATATCTGCAAAACTTGGGAGACCTCTTCCGTATGAAGGATTATATAGAAACATTCTCTTCACTTGGAGTTGGAGGGAATCCCTCATGATTCAAGTTATTATTCATATCTTGAGCCAACATAACAAGTACTATCATGAAGTTTTGAGCACCCCCTCCCATCATATCAGGTATATCATTAGGTAAATATTAACATTACATATCACATAGGTTTTTGGAATGTTTTATTATATTTCTCGTCGTTAATTAAGAAAAGGAACCTATAATTAAAGGGATTAAATACTTATCTATTGAGCATAAAAAAACATTGAACATAAAAGGATAAACATGTAAAGGATACATATATCCTAGCTTGATATTCCTTAGTTTTATATCTAGGTTATGGTCGAACTATTTATTAACATATATTCTTATGGGATTTTATTGTCGCTTAATAATGGTTGGTACAAAGATCATGAATCTACCAAAGCATATCCTCTAGGAGTGTTGTAACCAATAGTGTAGCAAGGCCTGATGTCATGCACTGGTTCTCATTCAAGCCTAGCTCAAAGCTGTGTTTTTGGGATTTACCGCTAGATACATATGTTCCAGATCCGCCTCTACCTACTCGTATCCATATAGGGCTGTGTTTTCTTGATAAACCACTTACTCAATACTCACCAAAAATTAAGAATGTTTTCATATACTTAGTCTCATCCTTAGGGTTCTCACAAAGGTTCTCTATTCCTAAATAACAAAAATAAATAGACCATCCTCTAATACCAACTATTGTGACCCAAGACTTTTATATATAACATTACATGACTTTAAGCATAATTATACATCAGAGTAAAATCCAAGGATAATTATGTCTACTATCTTGGAAGACTAGGTACATAAAACATAAAACATGGGGAAAAACACTAATTTATTTAATCTACATAAAGAGCTGCTATGTTCCTTTGAACCCTTCCATCTGCATAGGGTACCCTGGGGAACAGAAGGACAAAGGGATGAGATAAAAATCATATTAAGGGATTCAACATAAGGATACATCTTAATCACATAAGTTAGGATGCATGAAATAATGATATCCAAATCATTGAACATATAAAATCATATCATATAAGAATGAGATAATATAAATATGGAATCATATTAATGTGAAGAATCATAAAAAAATTATTTAGTACAGTTCAAGGATAAACTCCAATCATGTTTCCCATTTTAGTAAGGGTAATGGATAACTGCTAATCTCGACTCCCATTTTAGTACGTGTCAAGGATAACCTCCAATCCCACTTCACATCAGATATCATGAGACTTAACATTACCCAATGCATTGGAGTGCTATCTAGGAGCACACATCTCAACATTTTCATAAATATTCATTCCACATAAATAATCATACACAATCAACCATTAATAAACATAAGGATACCCATGTAAATAATTGGGTACCATAATCATGACATAAAGCATAACCAATGAGCGTATCAGAAAAGTGACCATTTAAATAAAGGTATTAGAACATACATGGACGTTCATAAGGTGAAATACACATATAAAATCGTATGTTCTAACAAAAATAAGTGACAACATATAAAAAATGTATTTGAGAAACATTACCTTTAAAACATTTTTGTGCGGTTTTATGAAAATACTATAGAGATTTTAAAATAGAAAATAGGAAAATATGTTATGTAAAACCAGAATTTAACCAATATGGTTCATATAATAAAAATACTGATTTTATAAAGAAAATGGTTGCTTAAAATAGAGGATATAGTGCACTTGAAATTGTATAAAATTTTTGGAATTTTCCTTAAAACAGGTTTTCTTATCGGAAAGTTCTAAGGAGGGAATATTTTAAAAACATGAATATCCCCAAAACAGAGTGATAAAAGGGTTTTTATAAATGATTTTTTTTTAAACTAAACAGAATTTATAATATGTACATTTATAGATAAAATAAATCTATTTTGATATAAATAATTATAAGGCAACCCGAAAGAACAAATAAGGTTCGAGTAGAATTTTTACAGTTCATCAGCATGGTATCGGGTGTACCTAAGAGAGATTGATGTGGGAGAGAAATAAGTTTATAATGCCTTATACATAATTTTGGGATTATGGGGGAGGTTTTTAATCATACCCCATAATTCAGGATTACACAAAAAATGGAATAGCATAAAGGACAGCTTGATAAAGAGTGAAATGGGGAGGATCCCATACCTTAAGTTTGTTTGTGTTCTCCACATGTTATTAATGACCTTAATAAAAAAAATGGGTTTTTAATTAAAAAATAAAAAACCTATTATATATTTAATTTATTTATTATAACCCTTTTGGTTCATTCAAGGAATTTTTTATTGGTTATAAGGTTCAATTTCATTGTTCGGGCGTGTTTGTTTACTTGGTTTTGTTGATCGGTTAGCTTATATTCATGTTTGGATAAACATAAAAGATAAAAATGGTTGTCCATAATAGAAGTTTTATGTTATTAGTGAACATAATGGATACTAAATTTTTATAAAAACTTATTCAGTTGTTGGGAGTGAATATGAGTTATTATATAAAACCTTAGTGATAACTGTTTTTCTTAATCGGTGGGTTTCATTACAATGATCATGTTTTTCTTCATAACATAATACCATTTGTAAAAAAGTATTAAAAACCATATTGAGGATATATTAAATATAAAATATTATGGTTCAACCATAGAGCAATTGGTTTCATGACCATAATTAATGATGATAATAGAAATTGATAAACAGTTTTCCTTGAATGTGCTAAATTAGCACATCGCAAACGGTGCATTCATTTTTTCAAATAAAAAGTGGGGAAAGGAGAGAAGATAATGAATTATCCCAGTGAAAAATTATAATTCCATTAAATTTATGTTACTAGATTTGTCATACCATTTGGGTAAAGGTATGTGAGGAAAGAAAAAATAAAGAAAAAGAACTTAAAAGAAATGAATGAATTGGAAAGGGGAATTTATATCTTCAGTTTTTATCCATTGAGAACCTCTTAAGGGGAGAGGTTCAAGAATTTTGAAGAGAATAGGGGCCATTAAATGAGGTTGAGGATCGTGGGGAGTGATTTGAGCAGAATATTTTCTAGGCAGAATGCTTGAGAGGAGTGAAGTGAAGATGTAAGAATGGGTGGTATTTATAGAGGACTGTAGGAGGGTATTCATAATATTATAATCATTAATTTATTATTTATTAACAAGACAAATAATATTAAGTATCATATGACAAAGAATATTAATAAATACATGTGCGTTAGAGATTTGGGTGCATATTCCACTTGTGATGTTAGTAATAGTGTATTTTACTATAGTTTATTCATACGGTAAATTAATATATTTTACTATCCACTAAAAATTCAAGTATTTCAGAAAAATATCAAAAATTTACCATGATTATTTTTCAACATGTATAATCCAAAAATGAAGTCAAATTTTTAAAGAATAATTTTCTAAATATAATTTATTTAATATTTAATAAAACTTATAATTTATTATTAAAAACCAATTTTAAAACATTCATTTACTTATTCTAAAATATAGGCACATCATACATTCACTTCAATATTATTTTTATACTATCATAGGTAAAGTTTATATTAATTAGGGTATACCACTATTCATAAGGATATGTTACTATTGACAAAGGCATGTTACTATTCACCAAAAAAATTACGTTTTCCTTATCGTACTCTAAATAAATTACTGATTGCAACCGACTGACTGACTAAATTGCCTGATGGCCTACTTTTTTATTGATTTTCTCATAAACCCCTTTTCAAGGGATAAGGGGGAACCCTTAAAAGGATGGTAGGCTTAGGAATTACATTTCTCGTAGGCTTGGAGACATTACATGACCTACAGGTCTTAAGGAAATCATACAGACATGACTATTTGAAATTGCCCCTCCCCAGAATCTGCATCGTGATCAGCTCTCCACCTTTGCATGACTCTTCAGCTAGCATGTCCATGTGCAGGGGTGCACAAGCACGATACTGATGTAAAATTCCATACCCTCTCATTCTTCCAATGTACGTTTAGCCATGCTCTAGTGGATGTACCCTGCTCTTTCCTCCTCTACAGCATTTCGTTGTAGAATCTGTATGTGCAACTAAAAATTTGGTGGCCTTGACGTCCTTGATGTGGCATAAAGGCCATGAGGTGGCCCTAAATCCTTACCGACCTGAAGGCCTTGGGAGGCCTGAAGTCCTTAGGGACTCAAAGCCTAAAATGGTTACCCAAGGTGAATATTTATGGCTGCTATCGTACCGAGAAGTACCTGTTACAGTACTCCTACAGTATCCCAAAATTATGCCTCCGCCATGTTTTGAACCTAGGTCTCGTGGATGCACGTAGAGAGACCTCACCAACTAGTCTGAGGCTCATGTTCTACAAATTTCAACCGTGTCTGTCAGATTTTTGAAATTCCAAACACCAAAGTGAAAAACGTATGTTTAAAAGCCATGTATCATGTAGTAGTTCATTATTTTGTGTTTTCATGTGATTTAATGACATATTTATAAGGAGGGAATTTCCATTTGAAAAACATTGGTGAGTTACACATAATGATTTTCAATTTTAATAAATTAAAACAGTCACTAGTCATGTATTGTTTAACTGAAATTTATATACTATATATCAATATATATATATATATATATTAAAATTCATATAATGATTATTAATAGTCATATATTTAATGTAATATCATCTTTTTCTAAAATATGAATTTTCCTGAAAAATATTTTTTCATAATGTTTATAGATTTATTTATAATTTAATGTTGGTTAAATATTTAAGTTTAATTCAAAAAATGGATTAAATATTTTGAGTAAGGAGGTTCAAATTTGGTAAAAATTATTCATTTATTTTTAGGGATTATGAATAGTAACATTTGTAAAATTTATCACAACGATAAAGGGTAAAATGGTATAAATAAATTTAAAACTATATATTAAGGCTTCTAAATAATCTATATACTTGACTATATTTCATTTGATACCTTAAATATTTTATGAAAATTATATATAACGAAATATGACATCTTTTTTAAATTTTTCATTGATAAATACTATAGTTTTATTTTAAATAAAATTCTAAAATGTAACTCTATTAGTTTTAATTTTCATAATATATTCCCTTAAGGATGTGAAGATATTATGAATAAAACCAAAAAATTATTTTGAAAATAATTAAATTTTTATTATGGAAATTTATTATATATTATTTGTTGATAATATAGTTACCTTAAATGTCTATATAATGATGAAAAAATGTTTGTTCAAAAAGTAAAAAAATATAAGTAAATTTTATCAAAATAATAGAAATTAATATTTTTTTGATTAATTATGGTTTCATTTGAATTTTATAGTTAATAAACATGCATAATTAATGATTAATTATTTCATATTGGAATTTTATTCATATCTATATGTATTTACTAAAAAAATATGTTAATTGTTCCAAAATTTGATTTAATGGTATTTTTTGTTAAATAATATTATTTTTAATGGTTTAAGAATAATTAAAATATTGAAATAGTACAATAGGTGTGTTATATGGTCAAATGTGTCAACCTATTACCTTTTATCATCCAATGGTTACCTTAGAGACAAATTTATATCTATTTATGAACGAAAAGGTTGATACCAAAGGTAATGGTAAAATTTGTTTATAAAAGGGTAAAACCAAAAGGTAATGTTTAAAATGCCTCATAATCCTACATAAATTTTATTTTCTAAGGTATTTAAACCTTAAAATATATTAACTTTTAAATTTTTAAAACATGCGTCCACATTCACATGACAGTGAATTTATTATTTTTAAATGTTTTATGTAATTAAAAGTGTATAATTTCCTTCACTATAAAGGAATAATACCTATACTATGTTATTTAAAAAATATTGAGAAAAATAGATCCCAGAACCCTACCAACCCCTCTATAAATCATATACCTTTATTTTGATTATGGTATTCTCAAAAGACTATCCCTATGGTCATTATGTGAAGATCGAATGGAAGTTCTGCAAATAATAGGTAATTGTTTTAATAGAATCATTTCAAGTTAATTTAATCTTGTACCTTATATAAATATCAATTTAGAATAATAATAAAATAATAATATTATACTTAGAATACTATAATTTTATTATGTTTATGGAATTAACCTTCTTTTATATATTTATTCATCTAATAGAAAATGGAATCATCGCTCATGCATATGTGTAGACTGCTACCTCACGTATCAATGAATTTCATTTTTCACTACTTCCTCATATCAGTGGTATATTTATGATACAACATTTATTCACAATAATAAAAAAATATTTACCTTTTCCATATTTCTATGTGAAAATGATATCATTTCTCATCCTTTCGAGTTGACTACCCACTCCATGAAAAAATGTGATTTTTTTATTAAATACCTAATTGGATGGTTCTAAAGTTATATATATGGAATGGAAATTATATTTATAATGTGAATATAATTATTTATATGATGAACTTATGACCTATTGAAAATAACTTGAACTTCTTTGATGAAACATTCAAGAGAAAACAAAACAGTAAACACCTAATAATTATTTTATTCATGAATTGTTAGTGAATGGGTAATGAGAATATATATATAAGTTAAGATAAATATGTGTATACTTACATAATGATTTAATAACTAATTCAAATTCATTATTCTAAAGGCTAATTTATGGTTAGCTTAAAGGAATCATGTCGTAGCGAGTTTTAATATCAAATTTCTCTTTATTGAGTGATATTTTATATTATGAATCTGTGTTTTTATGTAGTGTGTAAATTTCCCCATTATAATATTTAAACTTAATACTTATTTATTCATTTAATTTAATGTTTTAATTTAATTTTACTCTTTCAATGGGTTACAATTCAGAAGTTACTACAGAGGTTTGAATTTTTTTTACAATCTCATTTTTATTATTACATATTTTTATATTGAAGGAATATTTTAATATTCCCTTTGTAAACCCAATATATATTATTATCCTATAGATATCTAAGTGACTTAACTATTTTATTTCAACTTTTCTTCTGTTTGAAAAATGAATCAAGAAAATAAATCGTTAAAATAAAAACCAATATTATTACATTTCCTGATTGGGAATATTATTCTTCCATATCCATATTTTATAGAAATTATTTTACAAAAGATATTTTTATTTAATAAGTTTACTTAATAAGGACAAAATATATCATATTTAATATTATTAAATAAATTGTAATGTATTATTTCCATAATGTCCATTTATGTCTATACTTTCAAAAGTTAAAAGAAGTTTTTTTAAGTCATGAAAAATTAATAGATATCCCTAACACTACAATAATTTATGATATTTGACATAATCTACATGAAACTTATGGTTTATAAATAAAATTAATTATTGAATATTTATTTAAATTATTTTATATCATTTTATTCTTTTTTCCATAAGATATGATTTTAATAAATACACATTTATTTACGAGGAATATATGTCTTCTTTTATCTCTTATTAATTTTCTTTTTATTAACATTCTCTTCAAATATTAACATTGTATTGATATTATTTTAATTGAAAATACATTTATATTCCTTTAATATATTCATTATATCATGTATATTCTTATATCCAAAAATGAATACCATTCATATTTAGGTTTTTTACTGTCAATGTTATTTGATTGTCCATAGAAATCATGATATTGTATGTTTTTTACTTAATATGGAAATATATTGATAAGAAAAATTTTCTAAATTAAATTGATCATTTAATATATGAGGAATTATTTGGGTATGAAATTATAGGTGGGGTCCAGTTATAGATATCTTCCGGATTTTTCGATAGGTATCTTTACACAAACAAGTAGGTTAGCTCTATTAAAAATGTTTTAATGTATACCTACTCATATTTGAATTTATCTTGGTTAACTGGCTTCATCAATATGTAAAAAATGTAAATTTCCCTAATTGTGAATTACAATATAAATATAACTGATATTTTTATAATAATATTATCCATGGATGCTTTTTAGGGTAAAATTATTGATTATACTACTTGCTTTTTCAATTATCAACAATTCCAAATTTCGTTTTCCGTAATTACTCTTGATAGATTCTCCTATACGCAACTCATAATGATTGTTTGAGTTCACCTTTATATTTTTAATTTCCCTATGATATGAATAAGTAATCTTTTAATGCATTTCAAGGATAAAAAATATTTTTTTACAATGATTTTTATATTATTTTCAAAATAAAATGGAAATAAGTTATTTATCAAGTTATTCAATATTGTTATACTAATTGGTCTATGGTTATTTGATCGCTTTTAAATTATGCCAATGTAATGAATTATACACATGATTTGGGTTATTGGAGTTAGTTTTTTCACAATATAGATGTTTATCATTTAATAAGGCATTTTGTTTATGTATTATACCATTTAATTATACGTTTGTAAGATGAATGCTATGAAATTAATTAGTGATGGGTGGGCTGTAAAATTATATGTACTCTCGATGCATCTATAGGACTAATGAAAAAAACAATCTTTTGTTTTTGGAGTAAATATTACCAATTTTTGTTCGATGTTTTTCAAAGAGTCCATGATTGTACGTTTATGATCCCCATTTTTATTAATTCTATCATTATAATGTAATTTATTCTTAACGATGAGATTATTTAAAACAGTTTTTATCCATGATTATATCAAATTTCTATTTTATCATTTTTTACATCTCTTGTTGTAATTTTCATGGTAGTAATGTTTTGGTTGATTTTCCCGGGAGTTTAGTGGGTTTTCAGCTAAAAAATTGAAATTTTAGGGTCATTTATATGATTGAAAGGTTAAGAAACATGGTTTAAAAACCATTCTAATCAATTTTAAATCCCATAATCCTATTAATAGAGGTGATCCACATAGTTTACACATATTTTGGATAACCATGACAATAAACTTAGCAGCCTACCCAGAATGGGTAATTTTTGTCTTTCCAACTTCTTTCAATTTGAGGCTTTCACCACAAGCCTCTATAATTAAAACCCTAAAACCTAAATCTTTATTAGGGATTTGTCCACCTTCTTCAAGATCCTCCAATGGAAATCAAGTTGGTTACTTTGAGAATCACTACATGGTTTAATAGTTAAGGGCTATTATATTTTCTTTCATTGTTTATATATATATTTTTAGAATATTTCTAACTATATTGGTAATTTAAGGATGATTTAATTAATAAGGTTTATTAAGATATAGGGAATTTTATTGGAAATGGTTATGTACGTTTGTAAGTATCCCTTTTTATGGATTTCATAAAATGTTAAATGGTTCTTGTACAAGAGGTAGGTTTTTCTATTTTATTTTTTCATGTAAGTGTTCTATTGATTATTGTTTTTTTTAAATCATGTTTAACCAAGATAATAATTTTTTGGGTTATCTAGTTTTGGTTATTTAATTTTTCTCTTTAATATAATTATTTTTTCTATAGTAAATGTGTGGAATTACATGTTTGAAATGAACCATGGTTGTAAATGGTTATTTTATGCGATATATTTGTTTAATAAAATTACTAGTAGGTATTCTAAACATATTATCAATTTTTAATTGGATTTTTATAATCATGTGGTTTTAAAATATAGTATCTATTTTTTTTAAAGGGTTTATTTATTTTCTAAAGGGTGGTAAGGTTTTATAAGTTAAGTGAAGTACCCTTGGCATGTTGGGATATGATTTTTGATGTCAATGGTGGGGTTTTGAATTCTATGTTCATTCAAAATGTATATTATATATATATATATATATCTGTGTGTGTGTGTGTGTGAAAATTTATAGATTGGTTGGAACTAGTGAGGTGATATTTATTAAACCCTTTTTGAACCCCAATGTGCTTTTATTGATGTGTATTCTTATCCTTGTGAATTCTAATTTATGGCATGATTCATGATTTTTGATGTGTTGGGATCTTATAAACAGTGGTGAAGCAAGTGGGGTGGATATGATTTTGGTGTTATCCGTATGGGATTATTATTTTCATGTGATGAAGTTTTTTATCCATCCTCGTATGCATTATTATTCCATAGTGAGATCAAGGATAATTAGTGGTAAGTAGATAGAAATTGTTGGTAAAGTTGAGTTTTAACACTGGCTAGTCCCCTAGTTATCCATAACACCCATCTAGAGGGTTTTCAACAATGTGACGCCTTACTGTGATCTAATTGACTAATGTGTGACTATTAACCAAGTTGTGATAGAGTCACATGTACATGCCATGTGTTGTCGAGTTGGTCATTTTGGTGTTTCTTTATGTTATGTATCTTTTTGATACCATTTGTTTTATATAATTTCATGTGTATTTTTGGTTTCATGGAAATATTTTTTGATGTTATGATTCCTTTAGGGTTTTTCTATTCATTAAATATTTGTGCTCTATACATTTATTGGATTTATTTTTAACAAGTTTTGATATTTTTTATTTAGTGTTTCCCTTGCTTACTTTCTTGCTTATACATGGGGTGTGAAAATTATTTTCATGTAAAAGGGAGGAATTGGTTTTTAGGCAGTCTTCCATTGATAAAAATTTTGAAATATTTGAATCCATGTTTTTTTTATTTGTATAAGTGGGATATTTCAAATATAAACGTTTGGTTTCCTTTGAAATTTGTATTATTTTTTAAAAATATCATTCTATTGTAAATAGTATTGAAAATCAGAAAATCTTGATGAATTGAAAGTTTTATACTTTTTTAACCTCCATTATTAGGAATTAAAATGAAAATATACCTTAATATTCCATGTTTCTTAAAGAATAATGATTGGTTTCATTTTATAAATGAATTGAAGTGGACGTAAATTTATACCATACTAGCTTCATATAACATCTTATATATTAACATAGAAGGGTATGTAATCCTCGTTTTTGTGAGGATTTATTTTGGTTATAGCTCTCTAGTTGGATATAATTCCATCTTCCTTGTAAATTGGTTTGTTGTTGGGATCATGGTTGATACATGAGAATAGTATAGAGTTTGTAATAGGATATTTAGTTTTTGTAACTGTTTAGATCATAATTTTTTATTTTTATCCTCTTTGGTCTTCTATTTTTTCCTTCTTCTGGATTCTATTTTATTTTTGATACATTGCAATGGATTCTTGTTTGAATGATATTTATCTTGGAATGAATATTTTATATTTCTTATTATTATATGAATGGATGTTTTCTCTAGAATATTTTTGGTGAAACCAGAAACAAGAAAAAAACATTTATTCCCATGATGCTTGTCATCATACTGGTGAGAACAATGATGTTCTTAGGGTATGCGGCAGGCTATCTTGGGAATCTGATGGATGGATAAACTGGGTCAGTCCATTACAAAATTGTATCAGAGACTTGGTTCATCAAAGGTTCCTAGGAAATTGTGATTAGCATTTTTTTCATAAGGGTTTTAGTAGTAGAAAAGAGGTTGGACCATTAAGAGTTAGGTTGTAGGTTCAGGGAAGTTCTTGGCCCGTTATTCCATAAGTTGGATCTCAATTTTCCATGGAATGTTCGTAGTCTAATTTTGGGTTTTTGAGGTTAATATGGACTTTTTATAAGACAAATTACTATGTTGTCCTATCATAGTTATTTTTAAGAATACCCCACGAGATGTCGCAAAAAATACCTAGGTTTTTTAATGGATTTAGAAGATATATATGGCCACATAGTTTAGGAACAAGGTCTGTCAAATCGTGTGCACCCCATGAAACCCGCTCTAGTAAAATACTAGTAGTACTCTCCCAATTGTTTCATAGTATGAAAAAATATAAGGAAAAAACATGAATAGTGGTGAAATATGTTTTTATCCAATTTTAATATTATGGTTGTTTGATTAGAGATTCTAGTGTATATTGTTTTTCAAAATAAGTTTTAAAATTGATGTTTGAATTTTTTAGTGGTTGTGAGTGTTTGTAAATTCATGCTTCGGGTTAGTTGGGGTTATTTTTATAGTTCTTTTAACATCAACATTTTTGATTTGTGTAAGTAATGTTATTTTTAAGTGATGTTGGTTTTATAATGTATTGGATGTGTAATATAAAATATTTCCAATAATTTTGGTTATATATTTTAAAACATGGTTTTTGTGACCTTGGGTTAGTTTTATTGATATTTTGATTCCCTTGTGTTGATGATTATTGAAAAATATTATAATTCTAATTAATTGAGAAATTTTAATTGTCATAAGTCAAATAATTAAATTCAATGGGAAGAGATTTAAATAATTTAACTTAAAATTGAATTTTTCAAAGAATTTTTTTTTTAATATATTTTATATTTTTATATTTTATAAAAAATAAGAATTATTAAATAATTTATTTAAGCAAATTTATTTCTAATATAAATAAAAAACTAATTGACACTAATTTTATTATTTTAACTTGGCATGTAATAAGTATAAATTCATTTCATGCTTAAAATATATTTTTTTCAAAAAAAAAATAATTCTCTATAATATGTTATAAAACAATATTTTTTCCAGATTCTAGTAATTTAATATACTAAAGTATACATTGGAATTTTAATCATTTTGTTCAAATAATATAATACTGTAAATTTCATTTTTGGTTATAAAAATAAATTTCTATAGAAAACAGTAGTCACTGTAGTAAATGTGAAAATGAGGTAGACATATTAAATCAAGTGGTAGAGATAAAAAGTATAACAAAACCTTATTATTGAATTGGTAGATTATTTATTTCACAACCATAACTTGTATTTCAACATTAATTGTTATATTTTTATCATTATTTTATGGAAAATCATGTATATCATAAAATAGTTAATTAATATTTATAGAAGATCCACCTCACTTACCTATAAAATTTTTAATTAACCAAAAATACTCTCCTCAGACCTATATCTTCCTAGATCAACCAAACCCAAAAAACCCTTCCCAAAACCCCTTTCACATGTTCTGGAAGTTTTGGAATCACCATAATACCATTATGATATGGCTCAAGGAGATTCTAGAAGGAGTATATAAATAGAATTAGTAATTATTTTAACCAAGTGATTTCAACATTAGTTTATCTTTCTCCTCCTAAAATATATTTTACCCTTTAAAATATAATGACCACAGTATAATTAATATAATGAAATATTTTTATATTCATGGAATATCCCTTATCTACCTTCCCTCTCTTAATTAGAAAATTAAAATGTTGTCCGTGTTATGGTCAGGCTACCACCTCCGTGAATGCTATCTTTCATTCATCATCACTGACATACATGGATGGTTATAAAAATGAATTAAATGAAAAAATATTTCATTTAAAATATTATTATTTTTATCTGTAGATAACGTTTCATTATATTAAAAAAAATTGGACCAAGAAACCATTTGAAAACCCAAAAAAGCATAATGATATACTTTTATTTATCTAAATATATTTTTGAAACACTATTTAACAATATAAGTTTGTTGATAATAATTATAAATTATAATTTCATGTAAATAATTGATTGTTTTTTTGGAAAGGTAATATTAATTTTTAACTATTTATTATTATACAACATTTTTTTCATTAAAATTAATGAAACCATGTCATTATAAGATTCACCATATATAACAAAAACTAAAATTCTAATAGAATGATCCTAGAACATGATAAATAATTGAGTATCTCCCATTACAATAATTTAAAAAATTTGAAGATAATTAACTCCTCGTTATTGAATGATAACTAAAATCATTATTCCAAAACATATATGAAAAAAATTAAACAACTAACAACAAAAATTAATATAATCTAAATATGGGTAATGAATACGTAATTAATAAATATAAAATATTTATGTAAAAGATAATAAATATGAATATTTTTATTAAATAAATTATTATTTACTATTAGTTTGTTATACAAGAGGTTATCTTGTGTCTGGATAAGTGGGAATATATGATAGGCGTTCATTTTCATGATCTCAATTCCTTAGTACATGTTTCTTATTATGCACCAATTATTTTTTATATAATTTAAATAAAAACATATATAATTCATATATATTAATTTATTTACTATTATTTATATTTTAAATTTCATTTATTCTATTCCTTTTCATTTTCCATTGATTCATTCATTACTGAAGTCATAAGGGTTGATGATACATAATTTAAATTCATTCTATTATAACCTTTATTCACAAAAATCATCCTTATATGTTTGGTATCCTCTAATATATGATTGTATTACAGTGTACTCCCACTTTATATTATGATGTTTTCATTTCTTATTATTATTTCACCCTCTTTTCTCCCAATTTGACAAAACGGTTTCTTGTATGTGGACTCAAACTTATCTCATCTTTAAAAATGAGAATCAATTTCCACCATGTATAGATTAATTATATTTTAACAAAAAATAAATTATATATAAATAAATAATTTCTTATGTTATTTTTATATTATCTTTTACTTTAATTTTTTAATTTTTTTAAATTGATCATTTTATCATTTTCCACATGGTCTCTTTTTAAATTCTTCATAAAATTTTTTAATGAATATAATTTTTAACATTTAAAGTTTATGTTCCATTTTCTCAGGTTTTTTCCATTATTAGTTATCAAGAATCAATTTCAAGTTTCCATAGTTTCAAATAAACTAATATTTTCATTTTTCTATAAAATTTTAATTTTAGCAATATTAGAAAATGTTTTATAGGAATAAATTACAGGCTTCCATTCTATTATGTAAATTCTTATCCTCTATACCATATATGATCTTTGGAACTTCACTTATTTTCTTGGTTTCAATATATTGAATTCTTTTAAAATTAAATTTTTAAAATTTCACTTTATATTCCTTAAAATTTATTTACGATTATTACTTAGAAGATTGTATTAAAACCCACGTTAAAAAAAGATTTTTTAAAATCCTTTTTATTATTTCACGTCCATTTTCATCGCAACTCTAAATGATCTATCTCCTTTGAAGTTGCATTTCATGTATTACCATATAAATGGTTGTAACACCCGAGACATTTATGAGACATATTTTGTGTTTATGTTATATAAATCATAAAATGAATCTTTCACTACACACAACACTATCTTGGCTTTCTTTACACGCAACTGTGGCCCTCCTTGATAGCTTGCATTGTACGCAATACCGAGTTTCACTAAATAATAATATGATATTAAAATATTATTAAAACTAACCATTATGAATAGTAATACCCACTTTTTGAAATTTTTTAAATTTCATATTTCAAAATTGACTTCATTTTTGGATTCGGAATATCGAATTTAGCCTACGGTGAAATTTTGGTATTTTTCTGAAAACTTTCAATTTTGGATGAATAGTGAAAATACTCGGTTACTATTTAAAAACCGACTTTTATTTAAATAATTATTTATTTTATTTAAATTTATTTTAGGTCAAAATTTATACAAAATACCTTTATAAGTTCAAAGTAATTCATTGGAGTCATTTTATAATAATTTTATATATATAAAAATTTTATTGAACTTTTCACCGTCTTTTACCCACCTCCTAGAAGAATTTGAAAATTTACATAAAACATAATTTTTCCACTTTTTTGAGTGGAATTTCAAAATTCCAAGAGACACGGTTAATATCACGGACTAAAATTTTGTTCAATAAGATGAAAATAATTTTCGGTTAATAGTAACTTTTTACTTTTTTTTACCACGGTTAAAAGTAAATAGGGTAATTAAGGGTAATAATGTTATTATTATTACCCTAAAACATGTCCTAATTCTATTGGGGAAGTGTAATTAGAACAAAAAACATTAGGAATAAAATATGACCATTTAGGCCCACTTGGATTAGATTAGGATATTTATTATTAATTTATTTAAAGAAGGGTTAAAATAGTTAAAATCAAAGTTTAATAACTAAATCATTTTTAATATAGGGTTATACATAAGATAAATTAGAATATAAATATTCATTATAAATATAAAAATATTTCCAACATAATGGTATTTTTTTTTGTAATTTTTAGATAATAAATAATTTAATTTATTTATGACACAATGATAATGCAGTAATTATCTTATTAATGAAATATTGACATAATTGATGTTATAAATACACAAATAAATGTAATTTTAGACTTTTTATGAATTAGAATAATTTTCTAGGTTAATATTACATATTAGTACTGATTTAAGAAACTTTTTTCGAACTAATATTTCTGTTATGAGTTTCACAAAAACCAATTACCAAATAGTGTCAAAATTGACATAAAATAGTTTTTAGACCAAATATTATATTATTAATTGTTATTTTATTCCTCAAAATATAAGGCACTGTAAAATGACATATCCAAGGTTATATATATTAATTATGAAAAAATTTGGGTTCGTTTGGCTTGTTATAGTAAGTTTATTAACCTTATAGTGTAAGAAAACAAGAAGAAATGGTTAATGTTAAATTACCTAACTTAAAGTTAAATCTAAATGATAAGGTTAAAATAGATACCTAAACTTTTCTAAATTCTATTGTATGAGATGATTTAGACCCATACCCACCTTAGCTTCGAAATAAATCAATTTGGAGCTATTGAATACCGAATATGACTTTATAATAAAATAATATTTTTAGTTTATCCTAAGGTGCCCCTCTCCTCCCTTATAAAAGGGAACCTCCTTATTCTCCTCCTCACACCACATTGAGCGTTCAAGCTCGGCCAACCCCTACCGAGTTCTCCTATAAACTTCCCTAGAAACATCCTAGAGGTCCTGGTCTTCTTCAAAAACAAATTTTAGTGCCCTAAAAGGAGGTCTCAAAGAGGCGCTTCAAAGAAGAAGTAATGTTCGTTACCAATTCTTTCAACATTATTTCTTCTTCCACTTATTCTTATTTAGTTTTTTCATTATTAAGTAATAACATCAGTATCACTCATATACTTATAAGTTATTATATGTATGAAACAACCCTATTTCACCAGCTATCCATCCTACGGAAAATGAAATCACTGCGCGTGCGTACGTACGGAATACCGTCTCCACGTCGTGGTGTAATCTATTTTCCACCACCACCTTACTTGGATAGGTATAATGGTGTAAATAATAACTATATATGATTATTGTAAAGTTATATTTATTCTAAAATAGTATACATACACTCCAATACAATTCCACGATCTTGGGAATGATATCATCACTCGTGCGTACGTACGGAATACCGTCTCCACGATGTGATGCGACTCGTTCTACATGATCATCATTGCATAATTATTATATAAATGAATTGAATGAATTAATATGATATATATTACACTAATACCATTCTGTAAATGAGGTATCTATAACCTAAAAAGAAGAATAATAATTTATTCGACAAAACTGGCATAAGAACCAAAATTAATAAACACCCGAATAACAAGTAGTAATGAAATATTACTAATAAGAAGCTACTAATATAACCATATATGATATCATAAAAATAATTATGATTCTTTAATAAGTCAATAACATTATTTAAATCAGTATGCAGGAGGTTCAGACACTTATGAAGAAAATCGTACCTAAGGTAAGGGACAATCTCACAATCTCAATTTTTATCCGAGATTGTTTATACTTCAGAATTTACTGGGGAATATTTATCATCCACATCCATGTGTCCTCAATATTTAATATTATTTATATCCTTCTACAATTTTTTAAATCCAATTTTACCCTTCGGTGTGTTTTTAGTAAAATATATGAAAGGAATAATTTGTCATTTTTCGTACGAGGTACTTTTTGACTTTTCCGACATAAGTACGAGAAGAATGTTTTTTTAACTTATACGACCTGAATGGAATTTTAAAACATTATTTGCAAGAAGATTCCTTTATAAGTTTTCGAGTTTATTTTTAATCAACTTCTTTTTTTAAAAAAATTGTATGAAATGTTAATAAAGGAAAAAAAAATTGAAGTAGAAAGGATATTTTCCACAAGAATGGAGTTTAAGTGTTTCCTCAAAATTATTTTCCATCTAAGATAATATAGGATTTTGTTTCTATCCCTATTATTACATTGATTTGATTATGTTGTGATGGAATTATTTTTATGAATTCCTTTATCATATATGAATTGTTTTATGATGTCACGATGTTTAAGAATCCCATTTTTATTACATGGGTTGTGCAATGATGTATGATTTTTTATTTTGTGGCACACATAAGAATGGTATCATTATGAGATGGGTGGGACCTATATCTCCCTCCAATGCATTGGGTAAAGATTTATATCTCATGAGATAGACATGGCTGGAATGAAAGGTTAATCCGGTTCAGTGGAATAGGACTGAAACGAGGAGTGAACTCGGTTCAAAAATGGACATCGTCCGCTAAGATAGTCTTGGAAATGACTCCTGACTACTAAGATATGATTCTCTATGATTATGTGTGTATGCCAAAAAGATTCATGTTTTAAGTTATGATTATTGGTATTACATTTCACTACTATGATTTATCCCATGATTATGAAATTATGATTTCTTTTGCAGGTTAAGATTTCCAAAAATGATATGTTCTTATGAATATGATGTAATTGATATTTTGTTTACCATTACTGAGCATTTGAGCTCACCCTTTTGTATGTTTTCTTTCCCCAGGTCAGGAATAAGGTTATTAAGTAGGATATGCCAAAAGGGACTCTAGATATGATGAAATAAATAGGACACAATGTAGATTCTTTATGAACCAGTTGTTTATGTTTCCCAGTTTCTAAAGACACTATACTTATACGGCCCCTTCATGGTTTTGTTATATGTTGTAATAAGTAATCTTCAATTTTTAATTAATAACCATGTATGTAAAGTATGGGTCGTTATAATGGTCTTATTAATTTCTAGTGTGTGCATCACATTGATTATAAGGGTTTTAATTTCTATCTATTTTTTTCTATCCCTCAATGTTTTCTCCATCATTTCCATATTATTTAATTTCATTTATACATTCTATATAATTTACATTATTACTATGTTGTTGTTTTTTGTTTTTACATAATAATATACCCATTACTCTATATAGTGTTAGTTTAACTGGTTATTACATATAAATATATTCCATATATTGATAGGTATGTATTTAAAATTTGTTTACATGTTATTTTAATATGGATGTTTACTAATTAACAAGGAATATTTGTTATTTATTAAATTATTTATTAAATACATAATATGATAAATTCATTGGTCATAATTAGCGATGGGTGGGGCATGAAATTATATATCCCCTAAATTCAGTGATATGTATCATTAGAAATAAATTTTTGGGTATTTTATATAATCCTTACCTATTTATGCCTTATTTCTTGGCCTGAGGCCTTTAAATTGTATTTATAATGTCTGGAATTATGCATTACATCAATATGAATGCAGTTATTCTTATCCATGTGTCTATTTAAATTATTATTTTATTCACTGATATATTACATGATCATGTTATAAGTAATATTAAATTTATTCATTATTATTTATTGATTCCACAATATTCCTTTCATGTTCATTAAAATAATGATTTTTTAGTACACTAACCCTTACTCAGCTTTTAGGTACACGATTTTATGTTTTTACTTTACCTAGGTTATATAGAAGTGTTTTATGTATGTAATGTCTATATGGGTATCATGTGTAAAGAATTTTATGGGAGTTTTTGGAGTATTAAGGTAAAATATGGAAATATTGGTTTAATAGGGTGAATTGTCATTGGATGGGAAAGATACATATTTTGTTCTTTAATGTGTTTTCCTAATTTTATAAAAATCTAGAGATAAAATCTCTTGAGTTTATAATTGACTCCATATTTTTTTGTAATTGTATTTATGAATAGTTATAATTAGATCACAAAAGTTGATGTCCAAATAGTATGAATAAAATAATTTTTTATCACCAGATCATGGAGTGCAGGTCTAGAGGGCCACACCAACGAGGACCATTTTAATCAGAATAATGAAAACAAAATAACTAATAATAAACCACAAATAATATAATAAATTAAAAATAAAAATAAATCGTTAATCATTCTCGTCTTATAAAAACTTATGGCCAACATAATCATCATTATTAATATTATATATTTATATGAAATTTTTTTGTTATAATATTTATAAAATTATCATTTTAGTAGGTGTTATTCAAACAATTTAATCAAAAAAATATGACGCATAACAAATAAATTAAACAAAACATCAATTAGAAACATCAAACAACTATAAAAAACATAAAATGTCACAAAATCTTGTAAAACAGTTGTGAAGAACCCCCCACTTAAATAACAGGAGTTTAACTCAATATTTTTATTTGTTTAATCTTTCTCATAAACCTAAAGAATGAAAATAGTATTACATCCATAATTTACATGATATAAAGAAGTATAAGTCTCAAATCTCCTAACTCAACTGAATATTTAATAATCCCTTTTTTAGAACAATGAGAGTTAATTGATCACAATTCCCAAAATATATGAGGGAAATATATACAAAATAGATTAGAAATTAAGAGATTAGAAATAAATATTGAATAAAAGTGTATGTTCTCTTAAAGTAGAAGGATAAATCTTGAAAAAAATTTCTCAAAGGTAACAAAAAATGAAAATTTATTTTATTAGGTTTTTATGAAAAATGATGTAATGTAGAAAAACGAAAATTGTTATAAAAAATTATAATAAATCTCTAATATTTTTAAATCATGAATAGACATGTCACAGTCACAACATTATGAGGCCCAATCTAATAAAACATAGAAAATAATGTCACGGTTACACTTATCTCCCTTATAATCTCATATTTAAGACCACCTTAACTCTATAAATTTATTAAAGGCCAAAATGTGACCACGATGGTTATACACAAGTAAATTACCCTCTAAAAAACATTCTGAAACCCTAATATAAATAATAACCAATATAGAGGACCCTGGTGAAATAATAAAAAAGTTATAACACTGAAATCATCCACCCACGGATCTACATCATGACAACGATGAAAATGATATAGTGTTCACTCATAGAAAATTTAACTAACACCCCATTATTATTAAATTTGTAACTGAATATCCTTACACTTTATAAGAATCACATATAATGGTAAACTCAAAACCTCATGCACCCATATGTATCAAACCCATAATTTTCCGGTAAATGAACACATAAAGGTTAACAGATGGTTAAAACCTACATATTATATCCTAAAAATTATATAATAATTAACTACGTAGAACCACTCCTTCAAAATCAACCCTCATGATAAAACTGAGGTTATAACCCATTGTAGCACCACAAAAAACTCTCATGGCCTATAAACCATATTGTAACAAAATCAACCTATGGAAAATCCCACCTACAGGCCACCCAAGGTGAAAAAATAAAAAAACATTGAAAAACCTATGAGGTCCCATATTTAACAAGACCTCCCCTTTACAAACATTCTCTTGATACCTACAGAACCAAAAAACATTAATTAATAGTATTTAAAATTTGAGATAATTACTTTATATATCTCATAAATAATTCTCATACATGATAATGAAAACCAATTATTGGAGAAAACATTTCTACCAATCCCCGACACTCATTCGTAGATACCTTTTTATCAATAATAATTCCTTTTATAATACATAATATAGAATATAAAATAAAAATTTTCAATCAAATATGTAGTATACAATCACGCCCACTAAATAAGAAATAAATAAATGATTTTAACATCATGGTAAAACAGGGATAAAATTGAATTGTGTGCTAAGAATACATCTATGACTCACATTACCACATACTATCCTATAATACATGATGCCTCCATAGAACATAAACCAGGTGAATGAATCTTCCACAAAACACATTATCCCAAAGATCAGGAAGATCAGTAAACTATTGCATGATCATCACATCATCCTCTACACCTAAACCTCCTTAATTAATAACATGGGAGTTATAAGTGTGATTTCGAGGAAGATGTGACAAATTAAAAATATTATGTGTCCTTTATCACTAGGGATGAATAAATCACTAATACAACACATTTTTTATGTCACTAATACCTCAAAAGGACCAACAAGTCAAGGGGAAGGCGTATATCCTCTACTAAACAATTATAACCAATGATTAGAGGAAACCCTCACAAAACATGATTTTTGAATTCAAATTTTAGAGGAAATATACAAAAATTAGAATTATATTTCTTATATTCCTTCATCACATTCATCCTCTCTCAAATCCTTTATAACAACTCAGTTCTATTCAACTCCAAATTTGCTCTAAAGGCTAGTTATTCTTTAGCCTATCCCCATATAAAGAAGATCCAAGAGTCCTTAAATAAATAACCTAATTTTTTCCAATGAAATATTGATATAAATTATTATATGAAAAAAATAATCCAAGTACATACACAGCCTCTAAAATGTGAAACCATGGTATGCAACATTTCCCGTACTTTTCTGATGGCATACTCCATCTAATTGTCTAACCGAGGATAGATGGGAGAGATAGGTTATTTCTAAGGGGAAAAAATTCTAAATTCATCCATAAACTAAACAGGTAAAACAAGGATCCAAATAATATATAATGGTCTTAAATAACTTAAAAAACATAAATATCATATCCATATACCACCTTTCCAGAATATCCACATTTCTGAACTCATTTATCACTAGGAAATGAGCCGACTCCATCAACTGATGAAAATTTAAAAAATAACCTCAAATTATTCGTGAGATTAGGGAAAAATTATATTAAGTCCATATAATCTTCTCCCCTATTCCACAAAGAGATATATAATGGTTTTAAAAGAACATTCAAGAATAAAATTAAATTTCATCACATATTGGAAAACCAGAAATCATGATACAATCTATATCACATAAAACTTCATCTTTTTTCATAATAACTAACTCCTCACAGAATGGTACATCATTGATATTCATGGTTATTATACCACAGATAAGCCATTCAACTAATAGAAGACCATAAAATTCAATTCATATAGAAAAAACTACCACCCTCAAGATAATACCCAATTTCATTCATGCTCTTACAAGATCCCCAAAAAATAACCATGAATGATGTGGTCCCATTTAACCCCTTCCCCCATGTCTCTCCCAAAATTATCCTCCACCTGCTATATAAATTATGACTAAAAATTCATCTGGTATATGAAACCACTACTGGAGATCTATTATATATCAATATATGTAATTGAATGATCCCATATCACTCTTCAAGTATCTCTGAACTCCTGAAATGTGGATCCATGTGACATCTTTCTCAGCACATTAGAATATACATTCAAATTACTTATTTTGTAAGAGAAGTATATTTCATAGTCTTATAAGTACTTCATTAGTCTCAAATGATATTCATTCAAATCCTAATAAGAAAAAATATCCCTCAATATTTTTTGATATATGAATAGGAATAACATTTAGTTATAAGGTAATACTACTTGAACATTAGGGAAAACACTTTACTACCATATCAAGATAATGTGTGGAATAAATGAACTTATAGGGAAATAACATCAAAAACCCATATGAGATATCAACCCTCTACTATATCAAGATAGAATCTAAACCATGGAAGCAAGCATATAGTGTCCAATACATTTAAGTCATAAACAATATATATTAGTTTATGGATATTCATTACATAACATTATAAACCATTCTAGAATAAGATGGGTATAGTATTATTGGAAAAATGGACACATAAAAAACTAGTTCATAAGTGAACTACGTCATATATTAATATTTTTTCCAAACTATCACACTTATTAAACATATTATAAATAATAATCTTATTAATATACTAAGGAAATTCGTAAAATAAATGGTGTCCTCAAATTGTATATGAGGGTAAATAGGAGATATATTAATTATAACATAAGCATAATATAAGAATAAGGGTATGAGAACATTAGAATAAATTTTGAAAACTCTACCTGGCATATCAAATATAGTAAACTCAAGTTATAGAATAATTAATGTAAATTAATAACTCATGAATCCTAAAGGGATCAATGAATAAGATGAATTACAGAGTATAATTATAAAATGAAATATATTTATGGAATATACATATGCATAAAAACATTCTTTGTACTCATGGATATTTCTGAAGAAAATCATAATGGAATGGTTTCACTCCCAAAAAAATCATTTTTTTCAAGTACTACTCCCAATACTGTCATAGTGTATAATTTCCCTTACTAAAATAGGTCTAGACTCTATCCTATTCATGTTTATCTCATGAGATATCAATATCTACTAAATGGATTATAGGGTTATATAATTATATTCCCATCAATAATATATTGAAAATCATACAACTTTGTTCCAAAAGATCATAAAATATTTATAATATCAAAATCCATGAATGGAAAATGGTTCTCATAAAAATTTCACTATAAAATAACCCAATTAAAATAAATATGTTACATAAATATTTCATCATGTAATCATGGCATCACCCATAAAAATGATTGTGTTTCATAAATATATTTTAATTAAAAACACAAACCATCAATATTAAGAATGAGGATGGTATAATAGGATCATATCTTGAATATATCATATGTACCATCAATTTATTTCTTCTTATAAGGAAAATGATTTTGAAAGATAACAAAAAACATTTATTATGGAAAATACCATTTTCATATTGAATATATATTATTTAAAATATATGAGTATCCCAAATATTAATGAAATTTTATATTTTAAATGAACCATGAAAACATATAATTTAATATTCAATTATTTAATCTATTTTGATGGTGTATAAATTCTCTCTTGTTGTATATGTAAAAATAGATTTTCCTCTAACATTTTCAGAAAAAACTAAAAGGAACCAGATTTGGAAAATTATAAGAATATTACATTAAAACCAATAATTAAAATGGTAAAAAATGGAACGAAATGAATTTATAAAATTACTAGATATCAATAAAAACTTTCTTTAATGATTTTTAAAATACATCGACATGGATGAAAAATTATTTTTGATAGAACAAAGAAAAAAAGTTAGTTTTCCATAGATAATTATTTGACTAATTCTGTAAATAAAGAGAGTAAAATTAAAATTAAAATTTAATTTAAAAAATAAACGAAGTAAAATAGTATTTAGGGGTTTCTTGAGAAATTGATTATAATATTTCTTCAATGTAACTTAATCATAAAAAAACTAATAAGCAATGAGGTTGTGACATCCTAACAATACCACATTAGTATATTATTATTCATAAATACCATGAAGTAATAAAATATATTGAAAATAAATATATCATTTAAGGGATATTATTTATGATATAATATTTCAAATTATAATTTTATAGACATTAGAAAAGAAACGATTAGTTAATTGGGAATTTATCTCCCATATATTAAAGGGACTTGAATTCCTTTACCTCAAGTCTCGAATCACTTCATAAAAATAATTTTTAATACATATAAGTTTATTATATATATATTATAAAAACATGATCATATATATCATACCATATATGATTTACTTATGACCACTTATTATATTTTTATTAATAATTCCTTGTTCAAATCAAGTTTTGGGTAATAAATGATTTGATTTTCATGTATGATTTGGTGTGTTATTCTTATTACTTTTATATGGGTCATGGTTCCATAATCTCTACATTCCAATCATGATATAAATATAATATATATTCATTACCAATTTATTTATTGTAATCAATTAAATTTAGAGGCATAAAATGATTTAAATTATTTCTTGAGATGGTAAGTAGTACATATGAATGAACTCTATTTCCATTACTTGAGGGATGAAATGAAAGAATGGTAGATATTTTATTATATTTCATGAATAATTTTTATTTCAAAATGTCATATATGTTAAAAAATATATATCTTTACTACCATATATGTTAAAGTTAAATTAAAAATGAATAACATCACTTGGGTGATGCGATAGTCCACACATATACGTGAGAAATTTTATCACTTTCCAAATGATTTGTTGGTATGATATTATATGTGATATTATAATTTAAGGATCATAAATATTTAATAAATTTCATATATAAACATTAAATCCCATATTATCTTAAGCTGAGAGGGGTGTTGATTGAAAATAAATTACAATGGTTTGTGAGGAATTATTCTGTTGTACACATGATCAATAGATTGGTATCCCATATGATGGTAGAAGAGATGGATATAGGTTATGAAATCATCATAATAAATTATAATAATATTATATATACGTATTTTATCATATCAGAAAATTTATGAATATTTGAAATATCATGTAGATGAAATAAAAAAACATTGTTAAGAACATCACATCTTCTTTAGACAATATCCTTAGGTTACGAGAAAGATACATATCAAGTGGTATTAATAATAAAAATATGGACACTATGATATCATTAATGGATTAAAGAGTGTATTAGTTAATGTAATTTACATACTAAAATGATTTTTATGTATTTGTAGCAGAAGATAGTGGGTGTGCTTTTATAATTGGGAGAGAGGACCTACATGGAATTTTTGAAAATAAGAGTTATAACCATGTGTTAAAAATTAGGCAAGGCTTAAATGGATCATTAATGAACCTTATTTTCTATAAGGTTTTGATTTTACCATAAAATCTTTTTTCAAAAATTTTGAGATGATTTCAAACGTTTTATTTTTATTTTAACACCAAGTAATCCTTTTTTACCTTAAACGTGATAATTAATTTTTACAATATTTACAATTCATTAAGATAAAGAAAAATTTACTTATTATATTATATTATTTATTCTGATTCATAATATGGAGTCCATTTTTTCTAAATTCATTTTATAAATTTTTGACAATTTCTTTAAAAAATAAACCCAAAAACATAAATAAAAGGTGGTTTTTTGAAAGAAATGTTTCCATAAGTATAAAAACTTTATATATATAAAATAAAAATGAAATTGATTCTAATTACCTAATTATAATATTCATGACATAATTGTGGTAATTTTAATTTTAAAATATTTTCAAACAAAATGGAACATTGTAAATTCTTTAAATAAAAATGAAGTTCTTAGTAAACATTGGTATTAATTAAAATTCATCCAAATGTTAATCCTTTAACAAAGTCACAAAAATTAAATCAAATATAATTTTTAAAATTTTATTTATAATATTAAATTTATATTTTTTTAATAAAATTATTATAGTTCAAAAAATTTACCTTTATATATTTTTTTACAAAAAATAAATAAATTGTTTTTGAGAAATTTATTTCAACGAATATAATCACATTACTAAATATTAATTAGTTTCTTTATCAACTTATTTATATAAAACCCAAAAAACTAATTTTAAAAATATTTTTATTCTTATTCATAATACCATACTTAATAGGAATGATGTAACATTCATTTTTAAATAATGATATTAATAGTATATTTTAGTTTGTTAAAACTCGGTGTTGCATGTAACAAATTAAATCAAAGAAAATAAATATATTTAAAAAAATATTAGGTTTCATTTTATACCCTGACCTCAAATGTAATTTCTCCCAATATATTCCATCACATTGATACAAAAAAGTTATGATACTTCCACATCATCAAATTCTCATGTTCCCACATAGCTTATTCATCTTGGTTATTTCACTAATGAAATTTTACCAAGTGAGTGGTCTCATTGTGTTGCAAATTCTATGAATGATCTAGTGTTTCCATATTTTTTTCATATTAAATATCATTTAATTGAGTTATTACCTCTAAATTTAATTCATTTAAAGGATCTATTATTTACTTCCTCAGGAGATACACATGGAATTCATCATGGACTTGAGAGATTTTGGGTAGAATATTTAATTGATAAGAAAACATCCTTAAAAAATAAAGAATATATAAAGGTATAATATACCATGGTCTTATGATTCCTTTATTCTAGAATAAAATAACTTCTTTTCCATATTGAAAACCAATGGGAATCCTTCTATCAAACATCAAAATACATATCACATTATTGATTTTCAACATTAATTTTTCAATGAATTAGAGCTATCTTGATGTGTAATTGAATAAATCTAATAGTCATGTACATTTCTACAATTATATAGGGTCCTAATATATTCCATTGTTAAACTTTATCACATTACATTGGATTCATACACTTCTTTCAATATATGTCTTCATAAGGGGTCATCTGAATGCTCAAGTGAAATATATTTTTGTAAGAAAACTGAACTTGAGAAATTTTTTATCCACCACACCATTGAAATCTATAAAAACGATCATATCCTGTCCCATAAGGCTTTAATGGATCTATTGGACCCACAATAATTATTTGGATGATTCTCTGTACTGAAGCATAACTCTATATCAAGTTCTTGTTGACAACATCTCTAGAACAATGTGGTAAAACATAGATCTTAATTAGAAACAAAAGAATGCATTACTCCATACAATCTTACCACCACTACGGGAAATACACTATTTCCCAACGGTTGTGAACCGTTGGGAAATCCCCTCAAACCGTTGGTATATAATATACCAACGGTTCTCCCAACTGTGGGGAAGTAAGCCGTGGGGAAAACCTTTCCCAACGGTTTACTGGAAACCGTTGGGGTAGGCTGACAGAAGGCACTCTATCCCAACGGTTTGGGTGAACCGTTGGGATAGTTTTTCCCAATGGTTTCTCCCAAACCGTTGGGAAAAACCAAATATACCTTAACTATCCCAACGATTCTTCAAAACCGTTGGGATAGTTTTCCATGGGTGAACTCTTTCCCAATTGTTCTAAACCGTAGGGAAAAGTGATATTTACCAACGGTTCATTGAACCGTTGGTAAAAACTTATTTAGAATTATATGCCAACGGTTTAAAACCGTTGGCATATCCTATGCTGCAAATTGCAGCAACCTGCAATTTGACAGCCCCACTCCCCTGTACATCAGGCACCTCTCATCTCATCAGGCCTCATTTTCACCTCATTTTCGATCCAACTATTGTACCTGTAATAAAATAAAACATACATATACAATTACGAACAAATTCATACACATTTAACATATAATGGATCCTGAAACTATACACATCCATAATTAAATTACAATTCATAAACATACATAATTCATATAGAATTCAATTTAAAATTTAGATGACAATTATATGTGGAATCCGATTGACACGGGGATGATTGGTACACGTCACATATGACCCATGGATTGTTCTCCTAAAGTTTCAATGGAAACCGAATGCGTTTGGTCGGTTTTGCATATGCCAGTTCTTTTCAATTATAATCCTACCCATTTTAAACAAAACAGACACAGTTAGAGCGGTGTTGGCCACACCGCGCCTCGGATTGAGGCGGGGATGATTCGTACACCTCACATATGACCCATGGATCGTTCTTCTAAAGTTTCAACAGAAACCGAATGCGTTTGGTCGGTTTTCCGTATGTACTTAAAATGATGTCCATTTTAATCAAAAGAGAGCCACTTAGACTGATCCCGGCCACACCGCGACTCGGATTGAGCCCGAGTGGGCTCGTACATGTCACATATGACTGATGGATCGTTGTGATAAATTATCAATAGATTCGGAATGCGTTTCGTCGGTTTTGCGTATGTCAGTTGTTCCTTTCACTTATAATCATGTCCATTTTAAACAAAAGATACACAGTTAGAACGGTGTCGGCCACACCGCTCCTCGGATTGAGGCGAGATTGACTCGTACACGTCACATACGAACCATGGATCCTTGTGCTAAAGTATCGACACAGTCCGAATGCCTTTGGTCGGTTTTTCGTATGTCACTTGATGATTTTCACTTAAAATGACGTCTTTTTGAAACAAAAGACCGACGCTTTGAGTGGTGTCGGCCACACCACGTCTCCGATTGTTGCGGGGTTGATTCGTACACGTCACATATGACCCATGGATCGTTCTCCTAAAGTTTCAACGGAAACCAAATCCGTTTGGTCGTTTTTACGTATGTACTTAAAATGGTGTTCATTTTAAACAAAAGAGAGCTACTTAGACTTATCCCGGCCAGACCACGACTCGGATTCATCCCGGGTTGGCTCGTATACGTCACATATGACCCATGGATTGTTGGGATAAATTATCAACAGATTCGGAATGCGTTTGGTCGGTTTTCCGTATTCCAATTGATGCTTTTCACTTAAAATGACGTCCTTTTGAAACAAAAGACGGACAATTTGAGTGGTGTCGGCCACACCGCGTCTCCGGATTGAGTTGAAACCACCGTGCAACATTCTAATTATTATTCGTGACGTGTACGCGCATACGGCACGTCAATCGGACGTGCGGTTTGAGCGGTACGGCTCAATATTCGTGTTTTAAGTGATGCGCGCGCTTCGTAAACGCGCGTGAGGTGGGTCCAAACGGGACAAACGAAGTCGGAATGACATGAAATCAGACGAAAAATACGGGTGAGTGATTTCTGAAATGGTCGAGCAGACGGCACGTCAATCGGAAGTGCCATGTGCCCGCGGTGACCGACAACGCAGTTCTGGTGTCATAAACGGCCAAAACGGGCGTCCAACGGTCAAATTCATAGCGGACGACCTCATATTGAGCTGAAACCACCGAGAAACATTCTAATTATTATTCGTGACGTGTATGCGTAGACGGAACGTCAATCAGACGTGCGGTTTGTGCGGTGTGGCTCAATATTCGTGTTTTAAGTGATGCGCGCGCTTCGTAAACGCGCGTGAGGGGGGTCCAAATGGGCCGAATGAAGTCGGAATGGCCTGAAATCAGACGAAAAATACGGGACAGTGATTTCTGAAGTGTTCGAGTAGATGGCGCATCAATCGGACGTGTCGTGTGCCCGCGGTGACCGACAACGCAGTTCTGGTGTCATAAACGGCCAAAACGGGCGTCCAATGGTCAAATTCATAGCGGCCGACCTCGGATTGACATGAAACCACCGGGAAAAATTCTAATTATTATTCGTGACGTGTACGCGCAGACGGCACGTCAATCGGACGTGCAGTTAGCGTGGTACGACTCAATATTCATGTTTTAAGTGATGCGCACGCTTCGTAAACGCGCGTGAGGGGAGTCCAAACAGGCCGAACGATTTCAGAATGGCCTGAAATCAGACGACAAATACGGGTGAGTGATTTATGAAGTGTTCGAGTAGACGGCACATCAATCGGACGTTCTGTGTGCGCGCGGTGACCGACAATACAGTTCTGGTGTCATAAACGGCCAAAACGGGCGTCAAACGGTCAAATTCATAGCGGACGACCTCGGATTGAGGTGGGGTTGACTGGTACACGTCTCAAATGACCCATGGATCGTTGTCTTAAAGTATCAACACAATCCGAATGCGTTTGGCCGGTTTTCCGTATGCCAGTTGATGTTTTTCACTTAAAATGACGTAGCAAATTGGTTGACCAATAAGGCAAATCAAAAAAGATACTCCTCTTCCTCCAATTGTAACAGGTTTCTGTGGAAACATTCTTTCTCTTTCTAGATTTCATTTGACCCTTCCCGAACGAAAAACTGAAATCTTTCAATTCATTAAGCACATCAGTTCCAGACATACGCTGAGGTGGATCATCGGTCTCTATAGTATTATCAAATCTTCGACGATTCATTCTATATGGATTATCCTTTGGCAAAAATCTTCGATGTCCCATAAAAATTAAACTACAACGATGTTTCAGTCTTCTGGATCGTGTATTCTTCATACAAACTGGACATGACAGTTTCCCCTTCGTGCTCCATCCAGACATCATTGCATAAGCCGGAAAATCATTGATTGTCCACATAAGTGCAGCACGCATCTGAAATATGTCTTTCGAACATGCATCGTATGTGCGCACACCCACATCCCAAAGAAGTTTCAACTCTTTTATTAAAGGTTGCATGTATACATCAATATCAATGCCGGGATCAGAAGGACCAGATATGAGTATACTCATGAAAGTGAAAGATTTTTTCATACACAACCATGGGGGAAGATTATAAATGTGTATAAAAACGGGCCATGTGATGTGCGAAGTAAGCATCTGCCCAAACGGATTAAAACCGTCACATGAAAGACCCAGCCTCACATTACGCACGTCAGCTGCAAAATCAGAATGTCGAGCATCAAATCTCTTCCATGCAAATCCATCTGCAGGATGAACCAACTCATCATCAGTCTTCTTTCTCTCGGTATCATCCCATCTCATTTTTATTGATATGTCATCAGACATAAAAAGATTCTGGAGTCTGGGGATCAATGGAAAGTGCCACATTACTTTCTGTGGAACGCGGGATGGTGTTCCATCAGATTTTGACTTCTAGCGGGATGTGCCGCATTTTATACTTTCATTTCGTTCAGCGGTTTCCTCCCAGAATAAACTGCAATCTTTCGGGCAAGCATGAATTTTGTTTCTTGAAAATCCAAGTTCCTCAACTAACTTCCATGCCATATAGTGGTTTGAGGGAATATCTGCATCATCTGGAAGTAAATACTTCAAGAGGGTAAGAATGTAATCGATTGCTGTATTAGAAATCCCATACATACTTTTCCCATGAAATAATCGGATTAAAAATTCCAGCTTTTTCATTTTATCGCTTTGTCGATATACTGGAGTCGTGGAAACATCATTCAATTTTTTCACCCTATCAATATCATCATTTTCACTAGATGCATCAGCTGTCCTCATATCGAAGTCTTCTTGAGCCGAAATCCTTTCTTTTTCATGATAACGAATAAACGGAAACCGATCATCTAACAAATTCTCCATTCCAGTCATTTCATTTCGATCATCACCAATTTGAGATTTCGTTTTCTCCCCATTGTGATACCACAGAAAGTAGTTTGCTTGAAACCCTTTTTTGGTTATGTGGTAGCTGACTTCTTCACGGCTCAACCAAGGTCTACCAACACAATTGGAACATGGGCAGTGTATGCGACCACTATCTGAAGCATTGTGAAATGAAAAATCTATAAAGCTCTCCAAATTGTTTTGAAAATCGTCTCAGATCCGATCGGTTTCATACATCCAACTTCTGTCCATTCTGTAAAAAGAATTTATATAAGTCATTTTGTCATAAACAATTTAATAGGCATTAACTATAATAGAAAATACATTTAAGTAAACGATAAAGGAAGAAAATAATCAAGGTATCAACTACACATGTCAAAAAACATACAAATGTGTTATTGAAAAAATGTAAAACCAACAAGAACTTAATGTGTTATATCACATAACAGCATGACTCATCCCATAACCATATTAGTAGGGTATCATGAACATGAATAACATCAACCTTGTGCCATCCTCCTACCCTACATGACCCCAACCACATGCCACATCTTATTATAGCCTTATCACATCACACCTCACCGAAAAACACTAGGGAAATCATAGTACATCTCACCTGAAGACACATGGACAATCACATCGCATCTTGCCTAAAAACACATGGTTAATCACTTTTGAAGGAAGAGTAGGGAAGACATCTTAGCTATCAAAACATAGAACCACCATCCTAGATATTAGAAAAAATACTCATAACTCAAAACCTCTGATCGTTGGTAAGTTTATCCAACTCTGGTTGGGAATGTGTAGAAATAACATAAAAATACATGATATATAGATAGCACAAAATACTCAACCTATGGGTTCACATTAACTATATAATCACACACTTCACTACTACCATAAAACACATAAACCACACCACCACCACACAAGACGCATAGCATTGGAATATAATTCTACATTCAATAAGTCTATCTATGGAATTATCATAAGAATCCATGTATCAATTGGAATATAATTCTACATTCAGTAAGTCTATCTATGGAATTATCATAAGAATACATGTATCAATTGGAATATAATTCTACATTCAATAAGTCTATCTATGGAATCCCTCCCTTGGATCCATGTATCACCCATGGCTTAATCAATATTCAAAGAAATGAGTCTATCCGTGGAATTCCACTGTGAATCCATTTATCACATAAAGCGTATAAGTTAATAGAAACAAGATTATATACCTAGCATCCTAATAGAATCCATGTATCACTATTTACTATTAATCATTTAATGAATTCCATTTCATTTAAACAATTCATTAAACATACCAAGGTCAAAAACAAAGGTATTTAATACAACTCACCTCAAAATGGCGACTCAATCAAATAATAACCTGAAAAGAATGAAGATTCATTTACTCATGTTGTAATGACAAGATAATGAGATTCCCCTACTTAATCAATCAATTCCATATCATGGTCTCAACATAACTCATAATGGCTAGCAATTCAATGAAAATTCAAGCACTCACATGGGAATTTTTAATAGAACACTCCTAACAAGACTATAAAGATATCACATGCATTAGTTATAATATATCTAACATGGTAACATAAAATATAAGATAAATTCAATCCAATTTCATAGATTCATATCATAGTCTCTACTTTACTCACATTGGCAAGGCAATACAATTAAAACATCTGTTAAAAAATAATTGACATTCATGTGTTAAAAGGGGAATGCAAACCATAAAATACCCTTAATTAATTTAATTTACAATTCAATTAAGAAATCGAACAATCAATTCGATTTATATAACCTTTCACAAATGACATCCCATGTTCAAGGGGTAAAATCCAAAAAGAAATTTTCAAGAAAACTCACCCTTAGGCTGGTCCGGCCGGCAGTAGCTCCAAAATTGCCTAAACTGAAGAAGAGATGGAAGATTCAAGGTCCGGCCGGCAGTACCTCCAAAATCACTTAAATCGGCTGCTTCTCCCGTTTTAGGGTTGTGTTTCGCGAATGGGGGAGAGAACAGGCGGCTGGGAATTTGGGGATAACCTTTGCCAACGGTTTTTAAAAACCGTTGGCATATGTATATCTATCCCAACGGTTCTCTATAACCGTTGGGAAAAACCTCCCCAAAGCATACATCTATACCAACGGTTCATGAGAACCGTTGGGAAAAGCTATCTATCCCAACGGTTCATCAGAACTGTTGGAAAAAACCTTCTCCAAAGACATCTATCCCAACGGTTCTCATGAACCGTTGGGAAAAAACCTCCCATGGAACATCTATGCCAACGGTTCTAATGAACCGTTGGGAAAAACCTCCTTCACCAACGGTTCTATGAAACCATTGGTATGTAAATGTGGGGAAAACCCAACATTCCAGTAGTGCACTACTATAATGTATAGTAGAGAAAGCTGATCTGGAGATAAATCTTCTATAATAATAAAAATTTGTGCTAAATTCATAAGTGGATCAACTATAACCCATATAGTATTGTTCCCTTTGGATATTTTGTTGAGTCAGATGATAGAATCTATAATTATGTTTTCCTATTTATATTCTAGAATGGGTAATTGTGGTAACATCCCTATTACATTTTACTCTTATCCTCAATATTCTAACATACAAAAAATGATACAAACACTACAATATCTCTCTGTATGTTATCCCACCAGAAATACTCAATCAAGTCTCTCAACATGATTGTACTTCCTAGATTAATATAGAATACATAGTTATGAGCTTTCTCTAATATCAACATTAAATTTGTTATACAGAGAATACATATGTGGTTATTAAACACTATTATTTCATCACAATAAATGTTAAATTTAAGAGAATTTCTCATCTTCTTCTATAGTTCTATATATTCCTACTATTACTCTTTAATAAATACATTAATAGATGGTTTAATAGTCATTTGGGAAAGATAATATTTATCCCCATTAATTAAGATTTCCAAATCCATCCTCATAAAATACATAAATATTATATCTTTTGTGATCTCCATCACAGATTAGATGGCATGATCGTATTGAATAATAACATCCTCCACCTTTTTCAGTTTACTAGTGCAGAAATCTATTGAGAAATATTAATAATTAATCTCTTCCAACCCTCTTATCTAGTATATATTCAACTCTTTATTTGTGATTATATACTTTAAACTCTTATGATCAAAATATATAAAAGACATTTCAGAGTGAATATACCCCTCTATGTCATTAATGAAAAAATCATTTCTACTAACTCCAAATCATGAGTGTGGTAATTTTTCTGATGAGAATTATATTGTCTTGAGGAATAAGATATCATCATATAAATTTTAAATCCCATGGTTGTCTATACAATAAAATACATGTTCTAAAAACGATCTTAATAATTATCTATCAAATTATTAAAAAATATTTCAAACTTACAAAGAAATCACAAAGTCCAATGGTAGGAAATTCAACCTTATTTTCTTTCAGTTGTGGGTTTAGCAATGTGGCCTTTATAGATGAGATATATTTTACCTTTTTCTAAAACAATATTAATGTAATTCTTATATCATCTCAAAAAACATGTTCAACATATCTAAAAACAACTATAATAATCAATGTTCTTATAAACACTGATGTTTATAAATATATTTAAACACATGAAAAGAATATTATTCCTCGTATAATTATTATTGTTTATCCTACGGTTTATATATAACTTCTTCCAATAAAACAAATCTTTAAATTTAATTTATCTCATTTAAATACAATAACATTGAAAATTAAATTGGGTTCTATAAATAAAAACTTATTATTATCCTTGAACTCATAAACCCATGATGGAATCCATAACTTTTAATTTATACAAAAATGAATACTTATACGCTTCCAAAATTAATGTAATACATTCATGTTTTTTGGTTCATTTCACCCAAATTCAATTGGTAAAAATAATTCTACAACAAAATTATTTAATACCAATACATAAATACTTCATCCCTTTTACTTCAATTTTTTTTTCTAACATATGTTTTTTCTCATACTAGAGGATAACCCATATTTTTGAGAATTGACTTAGATAATACCCGAGTTCTCCACATATAATACATAAAATTCAATGGGAATTTTTTTCTCAATAATATTCCGTTCGACATGAATAATTTATTCCCCTCTATTTTAATGATTCTTTTATGTGATTATTTCCACCTTCAGAACATATAGGATGCTGAATCGTTATTCATCTATGATCATTACCAATGAACTTTCATAAAATATATCTTCCTCTTATTTGGTGTGTTAGGAATCTCACTAATGTTCATGTTGTCTGTCATATATATTGATTGATAATTAATAATAGTCAAAATATAATCCTCACATGTAACCATTAAACATGGTTTCTCATAATCACCAAATTTTCCATCACATTAAGTTATAACCTCATTCCTTTTAGTTCTATCTATTGACTAAAAAACATCACTTGAGAAATAATTATCATAGTGGGGAAAAAAAATCCTAAAAAAATATATATTAGATGTCAAAATGATGATACCTTACTTTCAATAAAGGAAAAGATAGGTTTATCCTAGGTCATTAATGGAAATAATATATTCAAATCCTTTTTTATAGTTCATAATGATTTTTTTAATTTATATAACATATCCCAGAGGATTTTCAATCTAGTTGTGCACTAAGGCCCATAATCATACATAGAATAATGATAGAGTAGAATATTAATGCACCCATTATAGTCATTACCCATCGGAAAAACTTTGTGAGATTCATTTCCACTTTTAGTATCCCAAGACAGCCATAATTTTTCAGAAACCACTCACTCTATCCTATACCAAAATTCTAGGACATATCCCTATAATTTGACTTATCATAAACTTATCCCTAGGGTTATCTCTATAGTTTTCTCATCCTAGTTTAAAATTTTTTATTAAATCATTCTATGATACCAACTATAGTGACACATAATTTTCATACAAATATATGACATCTTAATAGATGAATATTTATTTTGTAACATAATAACACATAATAGAATCATATTGGTCCAGTATATGTTAAAAAATGGAGACCAAAAAACTATTTCATACCATAAATACACCATCTCACAGTATGTTATTCATAAATATAACCCTTATATAATATATCAAACATAAAACCATTCTTATTAACATAGGGAAATAAAACATATGAAAGTGTGATCTTAGATGTTCTGTAAGGTTAAAAAATAGATATATCAATGTTCACAAAAGTATAACATGAGAATAATGTCCTGAGAAAATAAGATTAATATTTGAAAAAATAATTTATATATCATAGATCATAAAATTCATACATGGAATAAATCTTGGTAGTTCATATGGCTTGAATCGTAATATAATCATTGAACATGATCCATGAGAGAATAAATTTTAAAAAAATAAATTAAATTGTGGCATACACATAATCATATAAAATCATTTCCTTAGTACTGAAGGTTTACGTACAAATCAATCATAGTAGAATGGGATCACTCCCCAAACCATAATAGTTTTCATAGTGCACTCCCAAGTCTATCATAGTGGAGAAAGTCCCATAAAAAACATGGTATCCTCCCCAATACAGTGATGTTTATCTGATGTGATATTAATCCGTACCAAATGCATCGAAGGGTGATATAACTCTAGTACCACAAATCACATAGTAAAAATCATATGATTGTTGTTTACAACATCATGAAATAATCATAATATCATAACCCATGATAATAAAATGATTTTCAAAAACATTTCATCATAACATGACTAAAGGAAAAGAAACGGACTTCATAAATAGTTTATCATTTCATCATAGAAAAACCAGTGAAAAATTAATGATTCAATAAAAATATTGTCTGAAAAAACATAAAATATATAGAGAATGAATATGAATGGTATGATTGGATCATATCCCCTATATAGATTATGTATCATCAAAGTGTTCCACATTATATAGAAAATGATTTTGAAAGATCACTTAGAAAATATTATGAGGAAAATTCTTTTTCCAATTTTGAATAATTTATTTTAAAATTATTGTTTTCAAAAATATTAATGAATTTTTTTTATTAGAAAAAAAAATTGAATAAATTTAATTAAATTTTCAAATAACTACGTGGTTATAACAATAGAAAATTTAATTCATACTATGTACATTAAAACATACATTCCTTTAACATTTTTAGTAAAAAGTCAAAATTACCTAGTTTTGAAATTGACTAGAAAATACCATTTAAATAAATTTGAAAAAAGTTAACACATGATTAAAATGGATTTAAAAATCACTATATAATTGTATAAATATTTTTTAAAACATATTCACAAAACTTGGAGAAAAAAAGGGCTTTAGACCAAAGAGATAAATAAAGTCATTTTTTCTTTAAAACTATTTTGGACTCGTGAGTACATAAAGGGAGGAAATCGAAATGAAAAACAAAATGTAATTTCATAAAAAATATATATGATATTTATATCCATAATTTTATTAAGATATAAATCATAATATTTCATCATTGGATATTAATCATAAACAACTCTGATAAATAATGATGTTGTAACATATTGCCTTTACCACATTGGTACATTTAGAATTGTAAGAAAAATGAAAAAAAACAAATTAAACATTAAATATTATAATAATATGGATATTAATGTCATAAAATTTCCAATGGGAAGTTTATAAATGAAATAAAAGAAAAGAGTGTGGAATATTACATATGTCTCCCAGAAATAAAAGAGAGACTAAAAAACCCTCATCTCATGTCTCAAAAGTCTTTCTACACAGTTGAATCTCTTATATATAAAAAATAGGTTTTATTAAACATATATTCCTGATCCACGATCTTATATATCATACCATTTATGATTTACTTATTCCATTTTATTACATGTTTATTAATAATTCTATGTTAAAATCATATTTCAGTTAATAACTACTTCATTTTTCATGTATGTTTTGGTTTGGAATTTTTGTTCCTTTAATGTTGATAATGTTTTCATAAGCACCAAAAAATTAATTAATATATAAATATAATATGTATTAATTATAAATTTTTTTATATTAATCCATTAATGTTAGAGATAAAAAATTAATGACATTGTTCATTTAGATGGTCATCCGTACGTATGCATGAACGTTGTTTCCATTTTTTCAATGGATGTAATCAAATAATATTAAATTACATATCATATTTAGAGAATTATTTTTATTTCATATATATAATATATATTCATTAAAACTTTCCTTATAACAATTCATGTCAAAATTAAAATTGAAAATGAATCACATCACTTCATGCATGCTGCTGTCTACACGAATGCATGAGTGATGTTATCATTTTACAATGTTTTTGGAAGTTATATGGTTCATGAGATACTATAATGAGTATAAATATGTCATAAATATCATATATATTCATTAATTACATCAGAAAATCTATTTTTTTAGATGCAGTGATGGAAGAAAAATTACATTGGTTTACGAGGCAGTTGTCCACCGTATACGTGATCGACAATTTACTTTACCTTTTGAGGGAAGAGAAGATAGATGTAGGTTGTAAAATTAAAATAATAACATCCATGTATATGGGATATACATCAATTATTATTTCATAATACTTTTAGAATATTATATGGAGTTAGAATAAGATGTAAAATAAAAATTCTCAATTAAGAGTGACATAACACAACTAGAAAATAAAGCTACTACCATGGACCAATAGCCACGGTTTTAAAAATGTGGGTATAGGAGGTAATAGCCACGGTTTTGTGGCCTATAGGCATAGTTTTAAACCCATAGATATATGCCTGTCTAGGGCCAATAGAAATGGTTTTTAGCCTATGGCCACAGTTTTCAAACCCCTGGCTATAGACCAATTTCTTCAAAGCCCTATAGCCATAGTTCTCCAAAACTATGATTATTGGGTTCACATGATTCCTTGGGAAAAAAATTTCCACAAATAAAATTATCTGGAAGCCATACCTCTATGGTTTTGAGATTATAACCATAGTTTTTATTAATATATATCATTATATATATATAAATGAATTGTCTCACGGTGTAGTGGTGATTACGCTGGATTGGAAAGGGGAGTTGCATGGATCAAAACTCACTGGTGAGATTTTTTATTTAGGATATTTCCATGGTTTTAACTGTGGAAATAACTACCTATAGCCATTATTTAAACCATGGATATAGGTGAACTGCCTTGGTGGCCAATTTTGAGGAATATTTCCACATTTTTCAAAACTGTGGTAATAAGTCAGGACCTACTTCCATAGTGATAGTGGGAAGAGTTTTGTGGCCTATTTCCATAGTTTTGAACTGCAGGAGTAGGTTTTTTTCTAGTTGTGAAACCTTGTTAAATAATCTTCTTATATTAGCATAAAAATACTTCTTTATAGGATTTCCAAATCAAAATAATGAATAAATTACATGGAGATTGAATTAAAGAAATTATTTGGGTTAGGATTGACCAAACCAAAAGGATTTGGATGTGTAAAAATGAAAATAGAGGGCGTGTACTTCAATAAGTGGGGGAGATGACATAGATAGATTTTTTGAAATGAAAATGTTATGTCCATATCTTATAAATTAATAAAGTATTTTAAATTAATAATAATCAAACTTTATATGTGAATGATTGAAATATGACTCTAAAATAGGATTTTTGAGTGTTTTTAGGTTATTTTAACCATTATCTTTTTAGTTTAACCCATGGTAAATTTATTTTAACCTTAACCACATTAATTAATTTTTCATCTTTCCAATAGTAATTAAGTCCAAGAATTATTTTGAACATATTAAATAATATTAAATGTGATTATTAAAAATATGGAGTCCATTTTTACTAATATAAATCATAGATATGGATGATTTAGTATAAAATTAAACCCACAAATGTAAAAAAAATTAGATTTTCCAAATAAAAGTTTTTATAAGTATAAAATACATTTATAGAAATGTAAGACATCAAATTTATTAAAATAACATAAATTAGATTAATAATAACACAATTGGAATAATTTTTCATTTAAAATATTTTAAAACAATATGGTCCTTTGTAATCTCTTTAAATGAAAAAGAATTTTTTAATATGTATCATTACTAATCAAAATTGAATGAAAATTTGAATTTTTAAAAAAATTTCAAAATATCACAATAATATTTTTTTTGAAAATGTTGATTTATAAAATTACTATAATTTTATAAAAAATTTTTTCTAAAAGTATAAAATTTAGTTTTATATTTTTTCACAAAAATAAAGCAATAGATTTTTTTTTAGAAAAATTATTCTCAAATCCTATAAAATATTTTTTAAAAAAAATATGTACTTTTTTATCTATATTTTATATTTATATAATACCAATATACTAAATTTCAAAAAAAAAATTATTTATATTCTTGAAAACAAATTTAAATACAAGGTTATAATATCCTTTTTAAAATAATAATAACAATAATATATTATAGTTCATTAATACTCGGTGATGCATGTAACAGAAGATATCAATGGAAATAAATCTATTGAAAAAACTCAAAATATATAAGAGATTTTACAAATAATCAAAATGTATCTCAAATAGCCCCCCCCCCCCCCCCCAAGAACTGAAAAATGGGATTAATGATCAAACTCTCATTGAGGTAGTCAGAAACAACTATAAATTGATCAGTCCATCAAAAACTCAATCCTTGCTAGTCAAGGTAGTTAACAGGGATGTAGTCTAGGTGAAATATGATATGAACCACTAGTACTATCCCATAAGAACAAGGAATATTTAAACATCTATAATATTATTGGGTGCTTTTGTTGAAATAACCACCTCAGTATTTAAAGGATCTATTATTACTCTCTACTAAGGTTCCATGTGCCTAAGAAAATGAACCTTATATATCAAAAACATCCCATAGAAAACATCCCATATAGGTAATGGTGTTCATGTATAGATAATATAGCCATAGCATACTCAACATGTTCCTCCCGTATCATTTAGTACACAATGATGTATTTTATAGGCAATTCCATGAATTGGACCATAAACTCATGAAACATGGAGTTCTTAAGTTCCATGAAAATAAATGAGGAATTAATTTTATATAAAGGAATAAATATGAACATTAAATTCCTATAATGAAACTTGATTGAAGTTTCCATGAGATAACCCTCCTTTAACCTCATTTTATGGAATTGAAAAGTAAAATTATGATTCAAAAACCATATATATTCGTTAAAAATATTTATCAAATGTCATATCTTTATAATGGGATAATGGTTCCGGACCATCAAAAAATTTAATCACATATGGTCCATGCATAACCACATACTACCATCAACATTATTATTGAAAAAAAATCAGATCACTCAATGATGAAACAATGCGCCATATAAAAAAAGTTCTATATTAAATCATTAACATGAGTGATTACCCATTAGAGAACATTATGTTCTATAAGATAAGGATCCATCCAAATTAGAGAGGATCTAGGTAGTGACCCTCTCCCAAACTCAATAAAACATAGAGGAGGTGTCATCACAATAATTTTAGAGAAAAATTTTATAAAATCATATAATCACCTGATGAACACAACAACCAACTTCGCTATAGAACCTAATGATAACTCCACCAGCTATGATAAAAGAGATTATAAATTGAAATGAACAATTTAATGATCAAGATCAGGTAAACATAACATCTGGGTTTTAAACACCCACGAACACAACCCTTCCGTGGAACAAATCAAATATTGCACACATATATTATAAAAAATATATATTAAGTATTCCATTATATGGTTGAATATATACCAAGGAGAAATAATTAAATGACTAAAGTTTCCCCATCATTAACACAGACCCATGATACATGTGAACAAATCTAGACTGAGCTATATCCACTGTAGTCGACACTAGGGGTATTGGAAGACTCTTCATCTTGAGTCCCAAGGCACATATGAAGGATGGTTAAATTAAGGAATACAAGGAACCCAATTCAATCAAATAGAATGATTAAGTAGAAGATTAGGATATAACATTATTCAGGCCACCTAGTGTAAGAGTGTCCATGGTATGAAACTCACCACACCTATATTCTCTTCTCTACTCACCCTGTTGGTGACCACCTACATGGAAATGCTCATCCCTATGTACTTAGTGAATGGGGAAGTAAAAAGGATTTCCTCATCCTTCCATATCTCACAGTAGATAAATAAAATCCTACTGAGATTTTTTCTAATAAGGAATCTGTAGAAACAATTGATCAAGATAACCCAGAAAAATTACACCTACAACATACATACCAATATAAATGGCCAGGAACTATAAATAAAAATTACTAGTTACCCAAAAAGAGAATCACACAAGAATAGGTCTCCAGTTTAATGCATGAGTGTAACATAAAATCCTAGGTCAACTAAACTCATCAACCTGGTAAACCCATTATGGGGTGAGGTAAAATGAATATGACAAAACAAGTCTTGAGTATAAGAAAAACAATATTTAGAACCAAAGTAAAAAATAGAAACCAAGAGGGATATAACTACATCATATAAGAAAAATCACCATTTATTATCTCCAAAAAGCTCCCACTATGAAAATATAACAATAATGTAGGAAAGAATGCTACTGAATTCCCATCCCATAAGCTGTGTACAGAAACACAAAGCTATGGTTCTTCCAAAGGAATATGTATGGTTTAATAATAAAAGACTAGTATGAAAACACTAAGGAATCTATATAGGTTCTAATATCAGGACTAATAATGTTCTAGCTTTAAAAAAAGCATTACTGGAATTTTTTTAGAAATTAAAGAATTTGAAAACATATCTCAAACAATCCTTGGTATTTACAGAAATTTAATGTCTTTCTTTACAAATATAGAATCATTCTAGTTATAAAAAAACATGAAAACTATGAAATAAAAATATAAATTTGAGATGATATCCATGAAATAATCAATCATTCAATAAATATCCTGAAACAAAAAACTCACCTTCCATTCTAACTCTAGTGTATGGGACAGTAGTACTAGACACTCATCAGCCTAAAATGTTATAAGGTTGTATCCAACTAATATCGATTCTTCCACATTCCATTGATATATAAGGGGATATATAATATTATTTTCACACACACTAAGGCTACTCATGTTTATTTCTAGGCATGCCCAATGTTACGTTGTGGAATTTTTTTCAATTTCATTTTTAAAAATCATTCTCACATTTTTTTAAAACCATTTGAAATCCAAGACACTATTCTTAAGGATTTGAAAATCCATTTTATCCAAATTAATAAAATTCCATTTTCATGGGAGAAATCCCTTTAAAACATGAACTCATCCCTTTTCAATTTTAATACATTCAATTTTATTTCAAATATCAAGGAATCATTATGAAACATAATAAAATCAAGAAATTAAAACACCTGGATAGAATCACCTACATAAAGGATATGTAGAACCTGTCTTCCTTTCATAGTGATGAATATAAACAACAATATATTCTTTTATAAGAAAAATAATGGAATGAGTCTCAAAAATCTTAAAAGAAAATTTTATTTGATTACAAATATCAACTATAAATTGTGCCAAAAAAGCGGAATAACATGAAGGAATTATTACCAAAAAAGAATAAATCCATCCACAATGGTGATCAATCACTGAATGAATCAATATAGATGGAATAGAGACTCCCAAAAAATCTTATAGTTATCTATAGAATCGGATATTATGGATTTAGAGATAAATAATGAAACATATAACTCGTATGACACCCTAAAAACTAACATTGTAAAATTTACAAGGTGTGTAACCCATTTATAGATCATGTAATCCATGGGGTCTATATACATTGGAAACTCATCATATTTTTATTAAAAACCATATTTTTATATATATATATGGTGTGTACATATTACACAGTGTGTAAACCATTCATGTTCGGAATCCAGTTCCCATCATCTTCCCATCAACCATTACATGGAGTGTACTCAACAAGCATGGCCTTTAATTTCACATAAAGTATAAGAAACTATAGGTTTTTTTGGAAATGTAAAACAAATACCTGACTTCACTATTACATGTATACTCCCAAATTCATGGTTGAAAATACTCACCAAATGAAAAAGTAAACCAAAAGTAGTGACTAGAACATATGTTATGGAAAGGTAATGGGGAGTTACAATCTCCCCCCCCCCAATAATGAAATCTTCTAAACCCCATAAAGTGAGCAAGATCATATACTTATAAAAGGATAATTCCACTATTGTCTCATCAATGACACCCACACCCACGTCTCTTAGTGATCATGTCTTCACAGTTATATTACCAATACATGGGGGTCATTTTACTTTATAGTACATTATCCTTGTGATCCATAATATAAAATGGATACTCAACTAATGTTGTATCATTTTATTTATCTACATCATCCCACAAATCACGTGGGAATGATCAGGTATATACCTCCTCAACTAGGAAATATTAAACACGTCATGGATAGAATTCATCCCAGACGAGAAGTAAATTTAGTAGGACACCCATTATATTTGTTCAATTATCTATATGGGATGCACAAAACATAGTTACAACTTACCCTACTTACCCAATTGACGATGTCCCAATTATGGTAAAACTTCAAAAAAAAATTGATCAAAAAATGAAAAATCCAGAAACTGTCACTGAAGGTCTGCATAATATTTCTGATATCTCAATTCCATGATCAAATGCCTCTAAATCAAATAAACTGTCTCCTTCATCTCATGAAAAAGACTATCTTCAACCAAGGACATCTCTTACAACTATTCGTAGCATAAGGGAGATTAACATGGTTTCCCATACAATTCCTCAAATCTCACCATCCTGATCAAATCCTAATAACTATTGTTCATGGAAAACCTAACCAAATGATAATTCATGTGACATGATCCACCACAATCAAGTGCACAATCTATAAGCATATCCTCAATACCCTGGAGAGTTCCATCTATCCATCCATCCTTTTGTGGATGATAATCCATTCTCAATTTCAAATCAGAACCCATTTCATCTAGGATCCTTTCTAGAATCATGATTTAAATCTATATTCCCTATCAAAAAAACAAATATTGAGGTAAAGACATGAAGTCTCACCACCTATCTAACATATATGTACCCAAGAAATTCCATTTTCATCATATTCTTTTTTCAATAAGTGATCTAATTTAGTGATTCTATCAATAATCAACTAAATCGCATCATTCCCCCTATGAATCCATGGTGAATAAATGATAAATTCTTTAGAAAGTTCATCCAAATTCAATATTAGAATAGTAAAAGGCTGAAAAACCATACAAGACTCTAGTGTTCCACCATGACTCTCAGAAAATTGGGACACTGCGATACAAAATCCATGATTGATCACCTCATTCGTAGTCACTAATACTAACTTATCAAATCGTGGTATATCTTTACTGCCCCAGGATACATGGACCCACATGATTTGTGACCACTGTATAAAAACTTCTATCTCATGGAAAAATGAACAATCAACCTACTAATAAAGAAAAAAGATCCACTATGAGATCAAGAAAACTCATATGTGGTCTCCCCAACATTTAGGATTTCTATAAATAAATGGCTATCGATGTCAATCATATTATCAAGCCAACATATATCATCAAAAGTTGTTTCAACCTTTATCTAATCGAAGAATACAATTCCACCAACCGTCTCCACTCTTAAACACATCTTTGTAGATAAACCCTTCAATGAAAACACTTTAATAGATTCATTTACTGCCGAGATCAGTACCCATCTTCTCTGTGAATTTGAAACCTTATTTCCATTCCTAGGTGTATATATTATATGAATATAATTTTCAAATGATACTTAAACCGTATTCTCTATCGCAAGTTCATATCCTTTTGACAGAAAACATACATTTGGATTTTGTGATTAGAATACTCTATAATTCACTCCCCCAAAAAATATTATCACCATGTCTTGAGTGCCTGCATAACCACCTATAAACCAAGATCATGGGTATGGTAGTTATTTTCTTGAGGAAAGAACTATTTTGGGGCATAATCCATGACTTATTTCCCTGGAATCCAGACACAGCCCAAACTAGTACTCAAAACATCGTAAAAAAATCAAAACCTGAACCTGGATTTTGGAGAATCAAAATTGGTGTTGAAGTCAACCTCACATTAAACACCTCAAAAATTCTTTTACATTTTTCATCCCACTCATAAATTATACCCTTATAGGTCCAATATTTCATCTGAGATGCAAGATTATAGAATTCCTAAACAAAATACATGTAATAACTAGCAAATACCATGAATCTTCAGATCTCAAACACATTTCTGGGCTTCTTTAAACACAAAATTGCTCATACATATTCAAGATCAATTGTTGTTCTTCACTCAGGTATCACATTCCCCTTAAATGATTCCTCTTAGATCTAAAACTCACACATGGAAATATTACCATATAGAATATGTTCTTTCATGTTTTGAATAATTACATCCAAATGGTCCACATGTTCGGCATTTTATTTGGAGTACACAAAGATATATTATTTGAAAAAAATAATAAAATTTTATAAGAGCTGATAAATGATCTAGTTAATAAAATACATGAACACCATAGAAGAATTAGTGAGTCTAAATGGGATAAATTGAAACTCAAAATTCCAATATCGACTCGAAAACAGATTCATAGGTATGTCCTCCTCTTGGAATCTAAATTTATGGCACTCTGACTACAGGTCATTCTTAGAAAACTAATGATACCATATAAGCTAATCAATGAGATCATAAATTATGGGTAAAGGGTACCTGTTCATAATGATCACTATATTCAACTTTTGAAAGTCAATATAATGTATGGGAATTTTTTCTTCCATCATAGGAAAGAGCATAGGAAAAGACCATGGTGACACACTAGGATGAATAAATAATTTTTTATCCAATTTTGAAAGAAAGATCACAAATTCCACCAAATCAAAAGTTTTAATTTGATAAGATGGCATAGAAATGTGCATCATTCCATGGACCCGGTCATTAGTAAACTCAACCTCTATATGTGGTCTTAAACTATAAAAATCAACCAGAAACTCCATTACGAACACAAAAAAATAGTAAGTAGATGAATTCCCATGAAAGGGTCAACATCATTAATAAATATTTATGAAAATTGGAATGAGATTACTCTAGGCTAAGGAACAATGGGATCTACCCTTTGTGATCTAGAGTCCCACTCGCCCTAGAAAATGTGACTGCCCCATCAACAGATTAGAACTAGACACAATATTGAGAATAATATATCTAGTCTTCAAACCTAATCATCCAATCCATGCTAAAAATCAAGTTAAATATTTCATGATCAAGCACTATGATGTCCTAAACCACCTCAGAGCTGGCGATCACCCCCTGACACATGGGTAAATTAAAAAAAATCATACCACTTTCCTAGTGGAATAGAATGATCCAAGAGGACTGAAATAATATCTAAATGAAAACCAAAATTTCAACCATAAGTGAAGATATAAATTAATGGGTAGAATATATATCAAGAAAAATACTTCACTATAAGAGATGAAATAAATTTTTTTCCTCTAACAGTGTCTAGCTATGCATCATATTACTCTTTCTCGCACTTTGATGCATAAATGTTTCCTCCAATACCCATCTTAAAATCCCCCTGAGCTTGAAAATTATACCCACCACCCTTGGAAACATCAGCATGATCTAGATATTCCTTCATGAATGTGGATCCCATATTAATTTTTTGGGGCATCCTATCACAAAAACAATTCAGATTTCTAGATCACCCACAATAATGAAATTTCTAAGTATCCTATATACAACGAGGCTTGGAATGGCCATGCCTCACACACTAGAAGCATAAAACATTTTGATTCCTAGAATAAGCCTGTAAAACTTGTCATGTAGAAGAATGACCTATCTTGTGCTTCCTTTTTATACTAGAATAATCACTATTATTAATTGCTACACAAACTGAAGATTCACCCAAACCTTTCCTTATAACTATGTCTACCTCAGCAAATGATTCATTATCTACTACCTCCATAATGTTTTGAATCCAAAAAAGAACTATAATTTTCCAAATATCTTCACATAGCCCCATCTCAAACCTATGAGGCTTCAAGTAATCATTGGTAAAAAGCTACAGTTCTGAAGTCACTAACTCAACAAAATAAGAAGAGTAATCCATAATAGGACAATCACCATGAACCAATTTCCAAAACTCCAATGACATCACTCCATGTAAATTATTAGTACAAAACTATTGATTAAATATTTTGTTGAATTAATCCCATATAATAACTATGCCCCAATTATCTTGCACTATTAAGTCCCACCATCTTCATCATAGTCCCTAGAGCGTAGACATTGAATAACCCAGATGAGAATCTTTGGGAGTCTTCAAAATTTTGAAGATACGCTAAATTCAATCCAAAAACTACTCTAATTTTTGGGGCCTTTTCAGAAAGGAATATAGGTTGATATTTCATGGAAAATTAGGAATCATGGTCTAATAATAATCTTGGATTCATGGTTCCCAATGATATCATAGTCTAAATGGTATGGAAAAATGAATCAATAAAATAAAGGCCCACTGGTGGATCCACCTATAGGACCAGCCTCACAACTTCCACTCTCATATTTAGAAGATATCAACTTGGAGTATTTTTCTGTTAAATGCAACAAATAAACAAATATGTTACAAGAAAATTCAAAAACAAGTTAACCAATTTTTATAATCCAAAAAAAAATTATAAATGAAAATTATTTACTAATATTTTGAATTATACTATAAAAGAAGTTAGTTTTTTATAGAAATATGTTCCCCGAAATAAACATTTCACTTATTTATTCAAATTACCTTTCATACACCATGTCCACAAACATAATATTTATTTCCATTTAAAGAGATTCACCATAAAATTCATTCAAAAGTGCCTAAATACAGGCCTTGAACATAGTAACGATTTTATAACCACCCATGGAAACTAAAATTCATTCATGAGAGTTAGCTCATCAGACCCTTTTTCTACACGTACTATCCATATTATGAATATTCTACTCATGTCTACCATGTCATTGAACCAACTCAAGTAGTGGTGTAACACTTAAGGATGAGTATCCCCTTTGATACCAAATTATAATAAACCAGCCCAGATTAACCAAACCAGTCCCTAAAGTCACCCCATTACATATTTTGGTATAATAATTATGAAAAAAATCTTGAATATATGAAAAAAACCATAAAAATATATTATAAATCACAAACTGAGAGAGATTAAACTACTCCAAATATGGAAAACAAGGATGTATGAAATGTATAGACTAATAGGTCTCCTTGTGAACACTTATCGCCTCGAAAAATCATCCCACTATAGAAAAACATAAAGTGAAGATAACATGAAACATAATACCTATCTATTAACCAATGTCTTGAAAAACATGGTAAAAACATCGCTAAATAAGAAGTAGGGGTGGGAAATAGATCCTAGTAGAAAAACACTATGTAATATATATATATATAAGTTCTAATATCATGAATGCACATGTTCTAGATTATAAAAAATAGTTTTAAAAGATTTTTTTTATAAATGAGAAAATTTGAATACTTTTCTCAAGAAATCCTTTGGTTTTACACAAATTTAATATCACGTATTCCAAATCTAGAAACATGACTGTTATAAAAAATGGCAAACACACAAAATTTAAATATCCATGTGATCTAACATCCATGAATTATCTATCTTGAAATAAACAACCAGAATCAATAATGCACCTTTAATTTAATCTCTAGCCTATGAGGAAATATTCAATAGACACTCACGATTGTAAAAAGGCATATGGTGGGATCCAAAAAAATTAATTCCTACCACAATCTGTCAATATAAAAGAGGTTAAATCCTAGTGGTATCACACACACAAATGCTACATTGTGTCTCTATCTTAACACAACCAAGGATCTTGTTGTGAAATGTTTTTCAATTTATGTTTAAAAATTAATGATAAATTTTTTTATAAAACCTTTTCAAAGAAAAGGTTATATGATTCTATGTTTAAAAATACATATCCTTTCAAATCATTGTAATTATATTTTTATGGAACAAACCCATTTCATATTCCAAACCATTCTATTTTCAATTTAAACCCATGAACGTTTATTTCAAATTTAATGAAATAAATATAACCACAAAGAATTTATGAAATTAGAATGTATGGATAGACCACCTACTGCAAGTACATAAAAAACCTTACTACCATTGAAAATAGGGATTGTAAACCATAGGATACTCCTTCAAAATATATGTAATGAAAAGTGACTAAAATGGTTTATAGAAAACCTGACATGATTACAAATGTCTACTCAAAACAGTGGAATAACCAAAATTGAGTAAGAACTAGAAGGAATTCTTAGCAAAAGATGAGAAATCCAACTATAATGGTGATATGTAAGAACCCGAACCTTCTTTTCAGGTATGTTTTTCCTTTTTATGGATTTTTTTAGAAAAGATGAGTTTTAGTAAAAAAGAATTGTACACGCTGTGTAATTTTTGAGTACACGCCCTGTACTTTGTTGTCGCTCGAGGCCGTGTGTTGGTCGTGTCATGGACACACACACAACCATGTAGGGGTGACATGGAGGCCGCCTAAAAGAGAGTATAGAAAATCCTCGTACATGTCGTGTTCTTTAAAAGTACATGCCATGTGCTTTATTTTATTTCACTAAATTCACCGGGGTCGCGTCTTAACCCCAGAAATGTCTTCTTCTCCAGTTTCTTCGTCCGAGAGCGTTCCGTATAGCCGCAGATCATCAATGAACCCCAAAGTCTCCATCCATTCTCCAAATCAACCGTCTTTGATTGCATTGGAATCATAGTAGTAAGCTCTTCCTTCAGTGCTTTGTTTCCCAATTACTCCTCTTTCTCAAATTATCGTGGGTTGAGAGTTTTGGATTTTTTCTTAAATCTACAATGTTCCAAGGAGAGTCAAGCTTTGAGGTTTGAGTATATCGATCTCCTATGGTCAAGCTAGGTGGTTTTTTCCTTTTTGTATAAATTCATTGAGTATTTGTGCAAATTCCCCCAATACACCTGAACGGGGTATTGCGTGTTTCCTGTTTTTCTGTTGTTGTTTCCATCTTTTCTTATATGTTTGACTAGAGGTTATTGTTTATGAATAAGGTAAATTACTGTGATTTGGATGCTTTTCCCATGCATGTTTACCTGTTTATGACCGTTTGGTCTAGTTTTTTCTATTAGGATTTTCCCAGTTCCATGCCTAGTTGTAGGATGGTATGACTATTCTTCCATGCTGAGATGTTGTAGATGATATCCAAGTAGTTGTTGAGGATTCTTTGGTCGTTACGCGATGCGATACGTGTTGATTTTACACATGGCTATGAGAACCTAGTGTAGTAGACCATAAGGAGAATGGACGCAAGGGCTTCTCCAGAGTGTCTTTAATTTACGATGTGAGACCACAGGGGGAATTGATACTGAGTGCTTCCTCAGAGAGTCTGTAGTTCCTCGACATGGGACACATGGGGAATAGAAGTTGAGTGCTTCCCTAGAGCGCCTTTAGTGCGATACGAGAATATAGGGGTAATTTATGGTGAGTGCTTCCCCATATAGTCTATTCTTTAGCTGAACCAGTGGGTGAGACTATGTGTGCCTCCCAGAGGGTTTCTAGTACTTATAGGTTGAACCATAGAGGTTTGGCTGTGAGAACTACCCAAAGGTTACCTGTTTGTTCTAAATTATTGAGTGACTGTTTACTTGTTTGTAATTATGTGCCAGAACTGTGGATTGTTTGTTTTGTAGTACTTACTTGTTTACTGCTTTATGTAATTGTACCTGTCATATATTCATAGACTATTCGGAACTGATCTTTGGGAGGTTTCTTACTGGGACTTTGTCTCACACCCTATTTGGGCCATGTTTTTGGGCCTAAACATATTATATTTTCATAGGTATAGACAAGGGAAAGCACCCTTCTTCTTCGGGATATTGATTTCACTAGAGCTGGAGAGCATGGGACCAATCAGAGGCTTGCGATTCTGAGGAGTTGCTCATTTTTTTTTTATTTTTTACTCTGGTTTAGTACTGTATTCAGCAGTGTGACTTGTTTGGCTATTTTACTTGACATATATATATCATGTATCATATACATATATTTCTGCTTCAGTTGTTTCTTTATTTTTTGTCCGCTATTGTTGTTGTTGTATATTTTTTGTTTCCATTGTTGTATGTGTTCTTACTTCCGTTGTGTACTTTGCCAATGAGGGAATAGTTTCCCCACTATCACACCTAAGGCCCTCACTTCTAGTCGGCATCCTCTGGCATTCTGGGAAATGTGCTTGAGGCAATGTGACCAACCGGGTATGGGTCACCTCTGGGTGGCTTCCGAGACCGGGACGTTACAAAGTGGTATCAGAGGGTTCTCTTTTCTCTTGAATTACTATTTGGAGACTATATCTAGGGATAGGATGGAATAGGTACTTGGTAATAAGATGTTCCAATGAGTATCTAACCCGTGTATAGGGAAAATCCAAACTACCTCGTTATTTGTAATTGTATTGGTTTTCAATTTTATAGTTGATTTGATTTCACCGTTGGGTGGTTCACATGCCATGTGCTATTACCGTTGTTTTTATTGAGATTCTATTTCTGTCGCAACCCGATGAGATGTGGGTATGCCATCTCATGCATCATATAGGCACTTTCTAGAAATCACATGTCATGCATTCATTCCATGTCATCAAGGATGCATTAGCAATCGCATGTTGTTGTGATCGATATTGTGTAGAATATACATGCTGTTGTGATAGATTCCTTGATAGAATCTCGGTTGTTCGATAGGAAATTTGTTTGTATAGTGATTTTCATAGATGGATGCAAAAATTTGGTTCTTGAGGTGTTATGGGCCCTCATGGACCGAAATTTGGTGGATCATTGACCTGTTTACATTGTTTTTAACTTGTATAAGACTCCAAACAATGATTCGTGGAGAGTATGGGCCCTCACATATCGGAATTTGGCACCTTAGCGTGTGTTTTCTGTATTCTTTGGGCTCCGGGGCAGTTCTGAGCCTACTACCTAGAAAAAACCCAGAATACACGGCATGTACTTTATGAATAAACTTTGTGTAGTTGTCAAACCGTGTCACTGACTATGTGGGTAGGGAAACAGGGTTATGAAAAATCTAGTAGGAACATGCCATGTACTACATAGCATGCCATGTAGTATGAAATGGGTACCCTGGCCGTGTCACGAACAACACGGGTCACGTTATCTTTTCACATACACCCTGTGTCTTCATTTTACACGTCATGTTGTCTGATCTTGGTACCCAGTTGTGTCACGAACAACACGGTCCAGTGTTATCCTTTCTCATACACGCCGTGTCCGACTAGAACACACCATGTAGTGTCAGTCGTGTAGCTGTCCATGTAGCTAACCACACGGTATTTTGGGAATTCTTAGTACATGTCGTTTCCTACGAGAACACATCGTGTAGTGTGACCTGGGTGTACAGGTTGTGTTCCAAGCAACACGGGCCAGGTGAAGCTTGTTGCATACACGCCATGTATTTTTGTATTAGGAGAGTTGTGTGGATTTACCGTGTAGAAGGACTCTGGAAGGGGAAGAAGATTCAGGTACAGGTCATGTGTTGGGATAACACATCGTGTGTTTAGGGTGTTACATGAGCAGTTTAGGTAGAAGTACATGCCCCTTTAAATGGCTTAAGGGAATACATCGTGTAGTATTTATACACTCCGTGTAGTCATGTTTTTAAAATTTTGAATACTTTCTTTCCCCTGTTCCCTTATTACTCTTTGAGTTTTCAGTCCCAAGTAATTTGATCTGATGTGTGCTTTTGACATTGCAGAGTCATGGCAACGAGACGTCCTATGGTTGCACGCCAGTTGCCAGGCGGTGATCAGACATCAGATATGGCTGATTAGGAACTTCCCGTAGATCCTCCTGTTGTGCCAGCCTTGGCACCAGTGGTGATAACTATTATAGGCACCGATGCGCAGTTTAGGGAAGGCTTTCTGAGAATGATTCAGACCTTTCAGGGAGCTCTGCCTCCTGCCTTGACTATGGCAGACTTGACGTGGGTTTTCCAGAAGTAGCATCCTCCCACCAATTTAGGGGAAGGAGGACCTCAGGCCACAGATTCATGGCTAGAATCCATTATGATTCTCATTGAGCATCTGGAGATTCCTCCAGAAAGGCAGGTCAAGCTCGCCACCTATATACTACGAGACTCCTCCCACAGGTCGTGGGACATGATCTCACAGGCAGGTTATCAGTAGTTTATGGCATGGGAGGAGTTTCAGTGGGTCTTTTATGACTAATTTTATCCAGAGACCCTCAGGGCCGACCAATCCCAGGTGTTCATTAGCATAGAGCATGGTACATTTTCTGTCATGGAGTATTCCTCTCGTTTCACCGAGCTTCAGCATTTCTTACCCCTCAAGAGCGCAGATGGGTTGGTCATGGCAAGGAAGTCTGAGTATGGCCTAATAAGGGAGATCCGCTAACATGTGAAAATTTTCAGTCTGACTTCCATCGCTTACGTCGTCAAATAGGCACTGATTATAGAGCACAATTTGAGAGATTCTAGAACTAAGAGCCAGGGCGGTTCCGCTTCTAGAGTTAGTGCTTCCTTATCTGACAACAAGAAGCACCGTAGGGAGTATACGGGCGGTGATCCAAGGCATAGAGACACATCATTAGGTATCCATGTGGTATGCTACCAGTGTGGAAGAGCTAGTCATACGAGGCCGCAGTGATAGAGAGACCCAGTGGAGTGCTGATCTTGTGGCAAGATGGGTCGCCTTTAGTGCTTCTGTGAGGTTTTCTCACCAGCAGCTGGTGACATAGGTTCATCCATAACTCCTTGTTCAGGATTAGTGCCACCAATTTCTCAGCAGTCTGGGAACTGGAGTTCTTCCGACCATTCAGGTTGAGGTGGAGGTTGAGTCTGGGGTTGTCAGTCACCGGTTTATCAGCGACAGCAGGGCGGATCGGCTCCGAGTAGTCAGGCAGGGCCGCAGGACCATGGTACAGGTCAGGCATTTGCAGTAGAGCAAACCAAGCTGGAGCAGGATCTCAGACCCTCTACAGTTTGACGTACGATCTTAATAGCCTCAGTTTTATCTTCTTCTCTATTTGATATAGGGGATTCCCATATCTTTATCTCTTTGGCTATTGTGGAGAGCCTTGGGATCTATATCTTTTCCTCTACTAATACTTTGACTCTAGACACACCATTGGGAACTAGGACGGTTGGTGTACGTCAGTGTAGAGAGTGCCCTCTTGAGGTTGCGGGGTGTAACTTTATATTGGATCTCTATATCCTAGAGATGAAAGTCTATGATGTCATTCTCATAATGGACTAGCTAATTTTTTACCAGGTATTCATCGACTATTATCGCCACAGGGTGGGTTTCATATCACCAGAAGGAGGATCTTTTCTCCATCAGGGCGAGTGGGAAGTCTAGGCGAGTAGAGTAGGACACGAGCATCATGGTCTAGGAGGAGTTACAACACATATCTCTAGTCTATATCTGGATGACCAGGGGTCTTCACAGCTAAACATTCCTCCAGTGGTGGATCATTTCAGAGATGTCTTTCCAGAGGACTTTTCGAGTTTTCCTCTAGAGCGTGATGTAGACTTCTCGATTGATCTTGTTCCTAGAGCAGCACCAGTGTCCATTCCTCCTTAGAGGATGGCGAAACCTGAGCTAAAAGAGCTCAAGAAATAGTTGTAGGAGTTACAGGTGAAGGGTTTCATCTAACCTAGTACTTATCCTTGGGGTTTTCCTGTCCTTTTTGCCAATAAGGTAGATGGAACCCTTAGGCTTTGTGTGGATTATCAGAATCTAAAAGAGTTGACGACAAAGAACCGATATCCCTTTCCTAGTATTGATGACCTCTTTGATCATCTTCTAGTAGTCCGGGTGTTCTCGAAGATCGATTTGAGGTCCGTATATCATCAGTTGTGCGCTAGACCATTAGATATACCTCTTACAGCCTTCATGAGAAGGTATGGTCTATATGAGTATATGGTTATGCCGTTCGGCCTCACAAACACGCTTTTAGTTTTCATGGCTATGATGAACTGAGTGTTCCATCCATACATAGACTCTTTTGTGGTGGTCTTCATAGACGATAACTTGGTGTACTCTCAAACTTGACATGACCATGCTACCCATCTTGAGATCGTTCTGAGTACACTGAGAGATCATCAGTTATATTCTAAGCTCTCAAAATTCCACTTTTGGATTGATCAGATTCACTTCTTAGGTATTGTTATCTCAGTGATAAGAGTATTAGTAGACCGAGAGAAAGTAAGAGCAGTAGTTTCTGGGAGTAGTCGAATAATTTCATTGAGGTGCGGAGTTTTCTAGGGCTGGTTGGATACTACAGACAATTCATACAGGACTTTTCATGCTTTGCAGCACCATTGACAGGTATGACCAAGAAAGGGGCAAAGTTATTATGGTCAGATTCTTGTGAGTCAGCATTTTAGGAGATGAAAGGAAGGTTGACTACAGAACTGTAACTAGTCTTTCCAGAGCCGAGCAAGAGATATACTGTTTATTGCGATGCTTTAGGTATCAGATTGTGAGTTGTGCTGATGTAGGGAGATAGATTTGTTGCGTACGAGTCTCAGTAGTTGAGGCCACATGAGATGAACTACCCAATGCATGATCTTGACCTGACAGCAGTTGTTCATGCCTTATGCTGTTGGAGACATTATCTTCTGGGAGATCACTTTGTGGTTTTCACCAACCACAAGAGTCTCAAGTACATCTTCACCCAGCGTGATATGAATCAGAGACAGTGTAGGTGGGTTGAGTATCTTCAGTCCTTTGACATTGAGCTTGCCTATACACCGGGAAAGGGCAATGCGGTGGATGATGTGTTGAGCAGGAGGACTCAGATATAGGCAGTTCTGGAGTCCAGCAGTGAGTGGCAGCTTATGGCTCTATTTACTGAGATGCATTTGGAGGTGCACGACAGACACAGGCAGACCTTCCTATCTTTTGTAGTTGTTACATCTACACTTCTTGACCAGGTACGAATGAGGCAGCTATTAGATTCTGAAGCCCTAGTTCTACATGATAGCGTGTTATGAGAGGAATCTATTTCTAGATGGACTGTAGGAAAGGATGAGATCTTGCATTTCCAAAGACGTGTATGGGTGCCAGCAGACATACGTGAAGAGCTGATGCGGGACTTTCATTCCTCAGTTTGGGAAGTTCATCCTGGCGTAACCAAGATGTATCATGATCTACACCGTCAGTATTGGTGGCTGGGTATGAAGAGGGATGTTTCTGGTTTTTTCATGAGGTGTTCCACTTGTCAGCAGGTGAAAGTGGAACATCAGCGACCAGTAGGTCTTTTACAGCAGTTACCCATTCCTGAGTTGAAGTGGAATGACATCACGGTGGACTTTGTGACCGGTTTTCTGAGATCACCTCGAGGGAATGACATAGTTTGGGTTGTCATTGACCGACTCATGTAGGTCACTCACTTCTTGCCGATCAAGGAGACCTTTAGTGTTGATGAGCTGGGACAGTTGTACATCAGGGAGATTGGAAATCTACATGGATTTCCGCACTCCATCATTCCCGAAAGGGTTGTGCGTTTTACTTCTCAGGTCTTGCAGGGGCTTCAAATGGCTTTGGGTACACAGGTACTTTTGAGTATAGCACACCATCCCCAGACATATGGCCAGTCCAAGTGTATGATTTAGGTTCTTGAAGATATGGTCCGAGTTTGTATTCTAGACATTGTAGGTTCTTGGGAGAAGCATATACCTCTTGTAGAGTTTTCCTACAACAACATTTTTCAGGTGACTATTTAGATGTCACCTACGACGCCTTATACTATAGGCCATACTGATCACCTTTATGCTGGCTGGAGGCAGTACAAACATCTTTACAAGGACCTCATCTTATTTAGGAGACCTCAAAGTAGATAGAGTTGATTCAGAAGAGCATGGATACGGCACAGTCTCGACATAAGTATTATGCTGATTAGTGGAGACAACCTCTGGAGTTTGAGGCCAGGGATCAGGTTTTCCTGCATGTCACACCGAGGTTGGTACATAGGAGGATTCTGAGACCGGGTAAGATTTCACCATGGTAAATCGAGCAGTTTGAGGTGTTGGAGAGAGTTGGGTTGGTTGCGTATCGACAATAGTTACCTCAGAGGTATTGGTTTATGAATGACTTCTTCCACGTTTCTCAGCACTGACGTTACTTTTCAGACTCGTTCCATGTCATTCAACCTGGGGAAGTTGAGTTCAAAGTGGATGCATTGTTTGACGAGCATCCTATCCTGATTATAAATCATAGTACAAAGGTTCTCTAAGGCTGGTCTGTTTCTCTAGTATGGGTGATGTGGCAGCACAGGCGAGTACAGGACAAGACTTGGGAGAGGGAGGCCGATGTACAATCAAAGCGGCCAGAGCTGTTCAGGGTTTCTTCTTCTATTCCTCTCTAGGGAAATTCAAGAATGAATTTCTCTAAGGGGAGAGTTTGTAAGAACCTGGACCTTCTTTTCAAGAATGTTTTTCCTTTTTCTGAATTTTTTGTGAAAAAAAAAGAGTTTATGGAAATGTTTTAAGTACATGCCGTGTACTTTGCTTCCACTTGAGGTTGCATGCTGGTCGTGTCATGGCCACAAACACGGCCATGTAGGGGAGACATGGAGGCCCCCTAAAGTAGAGTATGGAAAAGCCTAGTACATGCTGTGTACTCTAAAATTACATGTCGTGTACTTTATTTTTTTTTTCACTAAACGCACCTGGGTCACGTCTTAACCCTAGAAATGTCTTCTTCTTCAGTTTCTGCGACCGAGAGCATTCTGTATGGCCACAAATCTTCAAATAACCCCCGATCCTCCATCCATTCACCAAATAGACCATCGTCAATTGCATTTGAACTACAGTGGTAATCTCTTCCTTCTCCTAGAGCTTCATTTCCCAATTCCTCCTCTTTCTCAAGTTATTATGGGATGAGAATTTTGGAGGTTTTCATTGTTCTACAAAATTATAAGGAGATTCAAGATTTGAGGGTCGAGTATATAAATCTCCTAACATTGAGGTACGTGGTTTGTGCCTTTCTGTAGAAATTCTTTTAATATTTGTGCAAATTCACCCAATACCCTTGAACCGGGTATTGCATATTTCTCGTTTTTCCCGTGATGTTTCCTGCTTTGCTTATATGCTTGAGTAGATTTTATTGTTTGTGAGTAGGGTAAACTACTATGCTTTGGATTCTTTTCCCATGCATGTTTTCTTATTTATGACCATCTGGTTTAGTTTTTCCTGTTAGGCTATTGCTAGTTCCATGACTAGTTATAGAATGGAATGACTGTTCTTCCATGCTGAGATGTTGTAGATACTAGCCAAGAAGGTCTTCAGGTTACATTGTCCATTACACGACGTAATATTTGATGATTTTACACAGGGATGTGAGAACCTAGTGTAGTAGAACATAGAGAGAATGGACGTAAGGGCTTCTCCAGAGTGTCTTTAATTTACGATGCGAGACCACCGGGGGAATTGATGTTGAGTGCTTCCTCAGAGTGTATGTAGTTCATCAATGTGGGCCACAGGGGGAATAAATGTTTAGTTCTTCCCCAGAGTGCCTTTAGTATGATACGAGACTATAGGGGTAATTGAGGGTGAGTGCATCCCCAGAGAGTCTATTAATTAGTTGTACTAGAGGGGTGAGACTGTGTGTGCCTTCAAGAGGGTTGCTAGTACTTGTAGGTTGAACCATACAATTTAGGTTGTGAGAACTACCCATAGGTTACCTATTTGTTCTACTTGCTTGAGTTACCATTTACTTGTTTGTAATTATATTCTATAAACAGTGGAATGTTTATTGTTTAGTACTTCCATATTTACTACTTTCTGTACTTGTACCTTCCATATATTCACTGACTGTTAGGCATAGATCTTCATGTGGTTGCCTACTGGGACATTGTCTCACACCCAATTTGGGCCATTATTTTTGTCCCAAACAGATTATATTGTTTCAGGTATAGAAAAGGGAAATCACCCTTAGAATTTAGGATCTTGATTGCACTGGAGCTGGAGAGAAAGGGACTATGCTGAGGTTTACGATGTTGAGGAGTTTCTCATATTTTTTTATTTTGTACTTTAGTTTAGTACTGTAATCATCATTGTGACTTTTTTGGATGTTTCCTAGACATATCTGTATCATGCATCATTTACATATATTTCTTCTCCAGCTGTTTCTTTATCAATCTTGCACTGTTATTATTTTTGTATATTTACAACTTCCATTGTTGTATGTGTTGTTACTTCCATTGTGTACTCTGGCAATTAGGACATAGTTTCCCCACTATCACACCCATGGCCCTCGCTGCTTGTTGGCAACCTCTGGGGTTTGGGGAAATGTTCTTGAGGCCATGTGACCAACCGGGTACAGGGCACCTCTGGGTGGATTCTAGGACTAGGGCATTACATGATCAATCAATGAACCAATAAATTCAGAATGAAAGGAGACAACCAAAAATTGCAAGAAATATCTCTAGGATGATAAAGGATGGATGAAAAGATAATGAATGAAACATATCACTCATACATAACCCTAAAAACAAAAAGTTTTATATTTTAATGTCGTGTAACACATTTACAAGTTTTCTAATTCTTGAGGACCATAAACACTGAAAAAACCTTCATATATTTATTAAAAACTTGATTTTCATACACACATAGAGAGTTCCTATTAAATGGTGTTTAAAATATCCACTTCATGTATCAAATTGAAGAATTCTTCTAATTAAACACTAAACAATTTATACTCAACACAAATGATGTGAATGATCCCATAGAATAACAAGAACTACTAGTTTTGTGGAAAATTTTCATAAATACTATAATTAAACATTATAGGTACCATCCAAATTTAATGGTCATCAATACTCTCCCAATAAAAATGGAGACCAAAATAAAGTATTAAAACATAGACGATATAAATTTAATGGTGTTTTACACTCAAAAATACTATATTCATAATAATTATGAGAATACTACTGAGATCAACACCCCTCCAGTTAAAATCTTGAATATCACTCCCTCAGCAGTGTTACTCCATGGATTTTTCTGATAAAATCCGCCTCAATATGATCTTGATTATGAATGTATCATATAAATAACTGATACCATCTTCAAGACCTCTTGAAATATAATGAACATAAATTTGAAAACATAATATCAAATAAATTGATGAAACACCTCTTTAAAATTCTCAACTATGTCCACAATATTTTCAATGATAAAATGAGTGAGAAAAAATAAGTCCTTGAATCAAATCTTGGGATCTCACACACTTAGTGTCACAAATAGAATCTAGTCACCACTTATTCCAGCACCAAATCCATCCCATGACAAGGCCTTAAGGTCATTACCTCTCCGCATGGGCGGTCACAGTGCTCAGGTATCAATAATGTTTTTTTAGGAATGATTTACCCTAGTATGAAAGCATAAAACATTAAAAACAATCCATAACAAGAATCTGAAATCTTCATGCCAAACAAGTCTTAAAAAAACCAGATCTGAATACATGGATTTAAATACATTACAAGAGGACCAAATAAAAAAATTACAGCTTTGTGATAGCCCCAAGGACTCCACATGGCAAGGGTTCATCACCTACAAGCCATCTGCATAACTCCACATCAAGGATGGGAACTAACACCCTGAACCGCCATCACACAAAGCCTTTCTTTAAACTGAGTCAATCATAATAAATTATAATTACACCCAAGGGTTGTAAGTATTGTGTGATCCTAATACCAATATGATATCACCCAATGATTCCAATTTTCATGCAATACAAGGTGAAAAAGCAAGCAGTTTTCATATGCAATGAAAAGTCGTGACAAATTCCAAGAAATGTAACTTTGAATTGAAAACAGTATTCAAGCTAAAACATTCAGAATATTAACACATTTAAATAATCATGTTATATAATGTAATATACTACCAAAACACCCTAATACAAGGGAAAATACAAAAAATCCATTAACAACAAAACCATGAACACCTCTAGACACTAGATAGTCTCGGGCCCCATGTACCTCATAGCTCGGGGTAAAGTAACCATAGTAAAAATCAATTCACATACACAAGACATTAGTAGGGAATAATAACATAACCTATTTGTCCCCAATAACAATCCATATAGTTTAGTTAGTGTTTTTTTATCGAAATTATTAGTGAAACAGGGAAAAAACCCATTCAGTTCACTAGTTGTACAGGTACATATCCGCCCCAGCTAGGTACTTAGGCTTCCCCCTTTATGATTATAAAACATTAAACATGCCACATACCTACATATTCATATAAAAACACCAATGCTGGTCACATAAAAACAATACAGTAGATATGAAATCTCTATACCATTTAAAACACACAACAAAACACTTTGATTTTCCAAAAAACAATTTCTCAAAAACCCATAATGTTTTGCACCCTAAACTCCCTGAAAGCCCGAAATTACAGACTATGATCCAAATTTTAAGTTAAAAAATAGAAAATTCATCCCAATTAATTTTAATGAAACCAAGAAATCAATTATAGGGCAGCCCCATGTGATCCATGAAATGTTATCTTTGAAAAACATCCACTTTTAAACAAACATGGCACTTAAAGTTCACAAGTTCCACAAACACCATTAAAACCAAAATTTATAGCAACAACCAAAGGGGATAAACACTAAAAACAATATTATCATCCCTAATAAATCCCAATAAAATCAAATAAGTGGTTATAGGGGAGCCCCAAATGAACTAGCAATAAAATTCCATGAAAACCCCCAATTTCACCTAAAATTTGCATTAAAAATTCATTTTCATTACAAACGCCACAAAAACTAATTTTTGAAGAAAAAAATAAAATAAAATGAACATGAACATGAAAATATAATATACATGGAAATCCAATTCACAGAAATTTCATACACATGGAATCACCTACCAAATTAAGGATATCCCTTGAATCTTTGTATGAAAATCAAATCGTACCCCTGCTGCACCAAGAGGATACTAGATCAAACCTAAAACCACAATAGATGACCAAGAAAACCAATGTTTGAAACCTTGGTTCAAAACCCTAACCACTGGACATTTTTTACTTCAATAAAATGCAAATAAACATCCTATAAAGGGGATAAAATGAGTAAGAATTGAAAGAGTTATGGAGGAAAGAAGTTACCTCTTCAAATCTAGATGATTTGAGAAACCATATAAAGTTTTTCCATAATTATTAATGCATAATATCTCTGAATAGGGAGGAAATATTATGGTCACATGAATGGGTTCAGTGGTCTAGGGTTACATTTAAAATCACTAAAAAATAATAATAAATGAATAAGTTATTAAATAAACTATTTTTTTAAAAAAACTACAAATGGGCTTCTGAGATGGCAAAATTACTTAAATAAAAACCCAAATCTACCATTATTATGGATTTATAAAGGGCAAAAATTGAAATGGTGGTGTTAATAGGTCAAATTAGGCCATTTAAGAATTGGAATGAATGAAAAATGTTGAAAAATGAAGGAGTTATAAATGAAACAAAATTTATTTTTAAATTTGAAAATGGGCACACGGTTTGGCCCAAATATTGAAAACACAACACTTCTACAAATATTCATGGGAAAACCCCAAAAAAAGAATGGAAATTAAATGAAAAATAACATTAAAATATGTTGTGTATGTGATAATTCTCCACACCATGAAAACTTTCCATCTCGAAAAGTCAACCTCAATATTGATCAGAAAACGGGAACGAGTACTCTTCCTCAACCCATGACTTCTTCTCCCATGTCTCATGTGTATCATTCCCATGCTTGAAAAGGACCTAGACCAATGGAATAGAAATTCCCTTAAGAACATATTCTTGGAAGTCCACTATTTGCACCGGCTTCTCAACAACAGATAAATCATGCTTTATATCCAACTCCTCCGAATTCAGTACATGGGATGGATCCTTGTTCTATTTCTTCAATAGGGATACATGGAAGGTGTCATGGATGGATGTCAAATGAGAAGTTTGAGCCAGTGTATATGCCACCTTTCCAATATTCTCGTTGATCTCAAAATGTATGACATACCACAGTGTTAGGTTCCCTTACTTTCATAATCGACGACGGCCTAGACGAGAGGCCACTTTTAGGAATACCCTATCACCCACAGAAAACTCTAGATCTTAACTCCTATGGTCAACATAAGATTTATGGAAACTATGAGCTTTCAATAAATTCTTCCTAGTCAACTTGACCTTCTCAGACATCTCCTGCCCTAGACTCGGCCCCAACAGTGAGGACTCACCTAACTCAGCCCAACAGAGGTGGGACCGACAAGGCCGACCATATAGTACCTCAAACGAATCCATTAAAATCAAATATTAGTAAGTATTATTATAAGAAAACTCAACCAATACCAAATGTCTAACCCATAAACCTCCAATGTCCAGGACACATGCACGAAGCATGTCCTCCAAAATCTGATTTTCCAGCTCTGTCTGACCATATATCTGAGGGTGGTATGTCGTGAGCATCATAATATGAGACCCCAAGGACTTATGAGGTTCATCATAAAATCGAGAAGTGAAGTGGGGTTCTCTATCAAAGACAACTACTAATGGCACTCCATGGTGTCTCACCACCTCCAGAAGATACAAACGGCCCAACTCATCCTCTTTAGAAGAATCTTTTATTGGAATGAAGTTGGATGATTTGGTCAGGCAATCAATTAACACCCAAATGGAATTATTACCCTGAGGTGTATGATGAAAGACAACAATGAAGTCCATGAAAACCTCATCCAACTTCCATGTTGTAATTGTTAATAGATGGAGAAAACATGGGGGCCTTTGATGCTCTGCTTTCACCAGCTAGCATGTGTAGTATCTCGACAAAAAATATTCTATGTCCCATCACATACCTAGACACCATAACTATCGTTGAACATCATAATATTTTTTCATGAAACATGGATGGACAGCCCACTGATACTAGTGGCTATCATACATCACCACCTTTCACAGAGATAACGGTTCAACAGAATGTCCATAGAAGCACATGATGCCCTCAAGAGATGACGACCAGTCAGAGGATGTCCCCCCACCGTGAAGAAACTACCTAGACCACTGAAAAAGCTCATCACTTGGATTTTCCCACTAAATCAACTCCAAGATAGAAGGAGTCAACTAGATGCTTTCCAAGAACACACCTCCACTATGCTCTGTGGTCTCCACATGCATCTGAGTAAAGAGTCCCATCAACGGAAACTCATCATTGGACTTCCTCAAAGCTTATACTTGAACACTTATACTCAAGGATTTGGCCACCAAATTACCCTTCCCTAGTTTATAGACAATTTCCAAGTTGAACCCTTTCATGTTCTTGATCCAACGATGCTATATCAAGTTAAAGTCCTTATGTGAGAAGATATAGGCAAATATTTTGTTATCAGAGTAGACGAGAATCTTCTCCCAAAAGAGGATTTGACGCCAAGTATTCAAATCATGCATCACTGCTGCCAACTAAAATTCATGGTTCGGGTAGTTCTTTCATGTGTTCAGAGTTGGAGAGAGCCATACACCACCACATTATCATCCTGCATAAGCACACACCCAAGACCCATACCTGAATCATCCCAATAGACTACATACCCCATTCCATCCTCTAGAAAAAATCAGAATGGGGGTAATAGTCAGCTGCCTCTTCATCTCCTCGAATGATTCCTGACATTCTGGGACCCATAAAAACTTCACCCCTTCCCAGGTGAGCACAGTCATCGGTGATGAAAGCCGAGAGAAATCCCGAACGAATCGCCTGTAATAACTAGTCAGACAAATGAAATTTATGATCTTGAACCCATTCTTCGGCTTCTCCCATGACATAACTGCACTAATCTTCTCAATCTCCACTAAAACCCCATACTCTGATATTACATGCCCTAGAAATTCCACCACCCTAATCCAGAATGTTCACTTTGACAATTTTTCATAGTGGCGATGATCCAGCAAATTGCCCAAAATGATCCTCAAGTGATGTTTGTGTTCCTACTCAGAGCCATATTATACAATAATTTCATCCAAAAACACCAAAATGAAGGAATAAAGATAGTGGTGGAAAACCCTATTGATTAGTTCCATAAATACCATGGGAGCATTGGTCAATCTCAAGGGCATGACCAAGTACTCGAAGTGGTCGTACCTGCTTTGGAAGGCTGTTGATGGGATATATGACTCCTTCCCCCTGAGTTGATGATACCCATAACACAATTCTATCTTTGAGAACAACTTTTCCCCCTTAAACTTATCAAACAAATCATCTATTCTGGGGAAAGGTTATTTGTTCTTAATTGTTACCCTATTCATATTTCGGTAGTCAATGCACAACCGGAGGGATCCATCACCATTTATTCGCGAACAACATTGGAGCTGCCCAAGGAGATACACTAAGGAGAATGTATCCTTTAAATTATAAGCCATCCAACTATATATTTAATTCCCTTAGCTTGGTGGGTTCCATGAGATAAGAGGGAAGAGATATCAGGTGTATTTTTATCACCAGATCTATCGAAAACTTCACATCCCACTCTGGGGGAAAACCTGAAAAATCCACCGGTTCTACCTCCGGAAACTCCTTCACTACCTGAGGTAGTGAAACCTCAGGGGAAATACTATTGTCCTCTAGCGCAAGAAACAAAAACTAGAATATATGACTCCCCAGCTCTGGGAGTATAGGTCCTGCACACCCAACTGAGGATCCTATTTACCACGAAGAACCTGATGACTCCCATCAGGTGTCGTGAAACTCACACACCACATTTAGCAATAAATGTCTTACTAGAAGTGTACTATCCAATCCAATATAAGTATTATGTCAAATAGTTCCATATCTAGGACCAATAGGTTCCACTCTATCTTAACTTCTGGCATGGAAAGCGGATACGAGGGGCACCTGCAACCCTACTCCTTCTTTCACTGCGGCGTCACCAACTCCATCGTAAAAGAAAACAACTCGGTTGGAAAATTCAACGTGTCAATGAAATGGGAGAAAATGAATGAAACAGATGGACTAGTATTAAAAATTATAATTTCTATAGAGGATGTGATCAAAAAAGTTACCTCGAACTATCGACGATCCCACCTATGATCCAACTGGTGCATGTTCCACTATTTAGAGATGTACGGTCTCTACCTAGGGACAACCTCTAGACTATGGATGTGCCCTGAACTGGATCTGCATAGAATATGTATCATCCTTACCACCCCATCCACCAAAAAAAAGATCCTCCCATCCTTGATGGCTCTGACTGTGTTGGAACTCCTCTTGAAACCACTTAACCTTCCACACTCGGAAGTGGATGTGACACAACGCAAAATTGCTACAGATTAACCATACCTCTACACTGGTAACAAGGATTTGAAGGAAGTGGAAATTCTGGTCAAATGTTCTGTGGTTTCCCCCACTAGTGGCACATGACCGATCTCGCATCAGAAGCCCTGGATGAAAACTGTCTAGAGGAGTGGCCTGAACTACCACCTCCCTTCTTCTCCTGATCCTACCGCTTCCTCTTCTTATCTAAGGAGCTAACACTACCCACTGTTGACACAGTTCCAAAAAAACCATCCCTTTATTTATGATCAATCTCCTCCATACACGCCCTATCATCAACTGCATTATAGGTTCTCAGCTTGAACAAGAAAACCTAGGAGTATATCTCTGGTCGCAAGCCTTTCTAAAACCTCTAGACCTTTAATTGTTCATTCAATAAAATTTCGGGGGAATAACAAACCAACATAGTGAAATAGTTTGTGTACTCCATCACATAAAGGATCCCTTGATCAAGTTCCATGAACTATTAGGACATGGCATATTGCAAGACCTTTGGGTAGTACTATTCTTTAAACATGACCTTAAAATCTCACCAACATATCTGCTCATTCTTCCTAGTATCAACCACTAACTCCCAACACTTATGGTTGGGACCCTCCAATTGAAAGGTTCCACACTTCACCCTGAGATCCTTGGGTGATTCTAAGAACTCAAACATGAACTAGACCTTCTCTACCCATTCCTCTACTTCCTGGGGTTCTGAGCTGCCTCGGAAGGTAGGAGGATTGTTTTTCAGAAAATCTTATTCTTTATATTTTCTAGGACCTATATCTTATACCATAAAAGGAATAAGAGAAGAATTTGGTCCATGTCCCAGATCTTCGACATCCCTAACCACAACATCGACTAGCCTCTGATCAATCGGTGTGGGAGAACTCTCTCCAGCTTCCTCCTGTGGGCACGTGGGAGCTTTACACGGAGGCATGTTGCTAAAAAATGAAATATTCACAAAACAATAATCAATACAAAAAATATGAAAATTTTAATCAAATACATAAAATATAATTAATCTAAACACATTACAATAATAAAATAAACAACTACTCCATCCCCGCCCGATTTCCACCTGTGGTCTGTAGCCTACACGTCTCACTTGGAAGTGAAGTCAATCCGACAATTTCCAAGGTCCCCTAGTGAGTTATGGTATGCCATGAGATGTGTGGGTCAGGAACCATAATCACAACCAATACCATGATCCCTAACATTACTATATCCTATCTATCTCGAATCATCCTAAAATTGTATTATAATTCAAAAACATAACCTCCTTTGATACCATTTTCTCACAAACTAAATCTGGTTTACCCTAATGCTGGAACCAAATCTAAACCATGACAAGGATCGAAGGGAATTACCTATCCCCATGGACAGGAACAAGTTTCTGGGTATCAATAATTTAGTTTTGGGAATTATTTACCTGAGTATGAAAGCATAAAACATTAAAAACAATTAATAACAATAATCTGAAATCTTCATGCCAAACATGTCATAACAAAACAAGATCTTAATACATGGATTTAAATACAGTGTAATAGGTCCAAATAAGAAAAGTATTGTAGAGAGACATCCCCAATAAATATACATGACAAGGGGTCATCACCCACAAGTCATCTCCACAACTCTGCACCAAGGATGGGAACTAACACCCCAAAATATCATCACCCAAAGCCTTTCCTTTACCTGAGTCAAGCATAATAAAGTCTAAATACACCCAAGGGGTGTATTTAGGTTGTGATCCTACTCCTAATAAGACACCACCAGTGATTCCAAAGTACATTCAATACAAGGTGAAAACGCAAGCAGTTTTAATATGCAAAGAAAAGTGGTGACAAATTCCATGAAATGCACCTTTCTATAGAAAACAGTTTTCAAGTTAAAACATTCAGAATGGTAACACATTTAAATATTAATATTAGATACTATAATATAAATCCAAAAACACTCTAATAGAAGGAAAAATACCCAAAATGCAATGAGAAAAAAAACTAGGAACACCCCTAGGCACAAAATAGTCTCGGGCCCCAGGCACCTCGTACCTCGGTGTAAAGTAACCATATTAAAAACTGTTCTCATGCACTAGCCACTAGTAGAGAACATACCCATTACCTAATGGTATCTAATAACCATCAATATAGTTTATTTAGAGTTCTATGTTTCCATATTTTATGTGAAATAGGGGAAAAACCCATTTGGTTCACTAGTTGTACTAGAATATATGTTCCCTACCTTGGTACCTGGACTTCCCCCTTTGTGCTCAAAAAAATTCTTCATGCCATATACATCCATTTTCTTATAAAAATACCAATACTGTTCAATTAAAACCAATATATTATCTATACACACACTTTAACATTTAAAACACACAATAAAACACTTTGATTTTCCACAAAACAATTTCTCAAAACCCCGCATAGCTTTTGCACCCAAAACTCCCTGAAAACCACACTTTGCACACTATGTGAACACCTGTAAGTTACCAAAAAAGAAAAGGAAGACCAATAAATTTCAATGAAACAAGAAAATCAATTTTAGTGTAGCCCCATGTGAAGCAATAAATTTTATCTTTATAAAACTTCAATTTTTAAACAAACATGGCACTTAAAGTCCATAAGTTCCACAAACACCATTAAAAACAAATTCCACAACAACAACCAAAGGGGATAAACAATAAAAAAAGTTATTTAAATCCTTAATAAATTCCAATAAAATAAAATAATTAGTGATAGGTACCCCCCAAATTTACTAACAAGAGACTTCCCTGAAAAATGCCCCAATTTCCCCAAAAATTGGCATTAAAAATTCATTTGCATTACAAACACAACTAAAACTAATTTTTGAATAAAAATATCTAATATAATAAATCTGAAAACATAATAAACCTAGAAATACAATTTACATAAATTTCATACCCATGTAATAACCTACCAAATTAATTAGGACCCTTGAATCTTTGTGTGAAAATAAAATTTCACCACTGTCGCACCTAAAGGGACATAGATCAAACCTAAAACCTCAAGAATTGACCAAATAATCCAAGATTGAACCCTATGTTCAAAACTATACAATATGGAAATTTGGTAAAACAATAAAATTAGAAAAAAAATCATGGACAGTGGATAAAAATAGTATGAATTGAAAGAGTTATGAAGGAAAGAAGTTACCTCTTCAAATCTGAATGATTTGATAAATCCTATGACATTATTCCCTAATTCGTGATGCATACAAGCTCCAAAGAGGGGGGAAAGATAATAGGAGAATTTCTAGCTTTAGTGGTCTTGGTTGAAACATGGAATAAACAAAAAATATTAAAAAATTAACAAGTGATTAAATAAACAATATTTTTAAAAAACTAGAAATGGGCTTCTTTGGTAGCCCAATTCCTTAAACAAAAACTGAGATCCTCCATTATTATGGATTCATAAAGCATAAAAATTGAGATGGTGGTGTTAACAGGTCAGGGTAGGACATTTATTAAATATAATGGTTAACAAATGTGGAAAAAATAATGATTTATTAAAAAAATTATTTTTAAATTTGGAATTGGGCTCAAGGTTTGGCCCAAATTTCAAAAAATGCACCACTTCCACAGAAATGCATGGGAAACACCCAAAACAAAGCAAGAATGAAAATCAATTGAAAAATAACTTTAAAATAATTTATTTATGTGACACATAGGCCCTTCTATTAGAGGCATAAAAATTCAAATTCTTTATTTCCTTTATTATTATTGAAATAACACTAGTAAAAACTCCTTCTAAAGATCATCACATTAAATCTATTACTCTCTAGGCACTATGAGAATAAAAATCCACCAATGTTGTGTAACCCATATTATCTAAATAATAACAAAGGGTTCAAAATCCTCTATCATATCTCAAATAAAATTAACAGTGATCACCATATCCCCCAACCATTTCTCTATTTATGATTCTGAGATACTCCCCTTAAACATTCAAAATCTTGATATGTAAACTCATGCATCATCATCCTTTAAGGAATATATTATTAAATTAGTTTTACCCACTTGTAGTAATCTAGGTCATTATCATGAACCTAAATAAAATATCGAAGAATCCATTCCTAGAAACATCCATTCTATATAAGAAATAAAATATTAAATATGAGAACATGGGATATATTAAATGTAATTTAATTATATTCATTTGAAATCCACCAAATAACACAATATAATCCATAACTGTAAAATATTAAGATAAATGTATCTCATTGAGGTCTCTAACAAATAATCAACATTTCATCATCTTGGGATTTCATTTGGCTTATGGAACATACATCAAAACATAGGGGGGACGCAATCACCTGTGTCCAATTTGGTATCCCTTGCTACAAAATAAATATTTTTGACTAACATTGTTTCTTTACGAGACCCATTAAATTAAAATTAGTTCATAACTATAATCCCTATCCAAACTCTTACACATAGTTCTATTAAAACTCTTTCGTTACCCACCTCCATTTATAACCCCTCATAGTTAGAAATTGACGATGATTGTGAACCTTGAATCCCACCTCCCACAAGACACTAGTTGATGACTATAATTGATGGTATAAAAATTGGGATTCATTACACTCATAATACTGAAAACAAAAAATTAAACAAACAACCAACTCCACCATACAAGTAATAATCCACAATCCCATAATTCATATAAATTTCATATAGAAAAAGTCTCAAAAAGTGAAATACTAAAATGAAACTCCTACAGTAGTTACCCTGATAGTAGCACAAAGACTCATTCTATTAAGATTAAATTCAATAACATAATCCCTCCTAGAATCTGAAAATAAATATATTAATATTTATTGGGATAACCAAATACATATACTCATTATGATTTACAATAGTACCTTTTTTGAAATGGGGAATAAGTATACTAATTCCCATGTGAGTAAATAAAATAATGAACAAGAACCTAATATATGTAAACTATGAACCAACCTCACCAAGACTCACACACCAAATATTGTATCTAATTATAATAACATAGATTAAAAAATAAGATAGAAACAATGTACCCCATATCAAATTCCACACATGTTTTCCACTCTCACTCTACAACTACATATATGATGGTGCTCTCATCACTTCTATATAGAAATGTAAACACATAACCACATCTCGCATCCCAACAATAAAAACATCATCATCTCTATATACATAATACTACATAATACCACATTCAATAATAACATACCATAACCATAGATCACAAAATCACTATTATAGGGTATCATGATCATAAAGGGAATCTACCAAAATCCCTCCTCCTACCATGCATGAGCCCCACCATGTATCACATTCTCTATACCATGATCACCATAACACATTGTGTGTATACAAAACATTGGTCATCATAATTAATTAATTTCAACATCATCCTACCACGATTGATGAAATGTGAAGAAGAGATAATAGAGATAAAGAATTAGTCAACCATCTATTCCATCTTCATCCGATATTTTTCCAAAAATTCAAAGAAGCCAAATCATTTGGGAATTTTTAAGATAATGAAACTCATGTGCTGGTGTGTAATAAATTACATGAATTTACGACATATACCATATCCATGACCAATCCCAACATAGTGGTTAATGAAAAAATATTAGAACCCATTATAATTTCCACAATACTATAATCATAATTGAATGATTTCTTTCATTACTACACGAAATCTCAAAACCACTTTTTCAAAAACAAAGTAATAATAATAGACCTGATTTCCCACGTATTCATATCATTAACAATTTTAAATTTTAACATTTTAAAAATCAAATTACATTTAATAATTCATTTATTTATCTATAAATAATGAAAACCCATTCATTTTCCATTAACCACACTTATCCTTGCCATTATCCATTCATTCGAATCACTAAAAGGTCACTAACAGTCCACTACTCATTAAATTATAGAAAACTACCAAGTAATATATTCATTATTACCAACTATATTACATACCATTGGGAAACTACCACTACTTGAAAATATCTGGTTAATAATGGTTTATTAAAATTTTAGTGTCAGTTATAAACTAATTAAAATATAACTATTATTAAAAAGTATAGTTTTCACATAACTATTTAAAAATATATTATAAAAGTTCTTCTAAAATAAATATATTGAGTCTTTAAATAAAATATTCCATTAAAATGGATGTTTTCAACCTCTATTATTAAGTTATATTACATTAAAAGTGTTTTTTATAACAACCAATTTAAATTTCAATGTACATCAACATTGAAATCCTTTTTTAGTGTTTTTTTATTAAAAAATACTAAAAAATTGACTAAAATAACATATGGTAAGCATTTTAATATCATTTGTTTTGAAAACTAACATGTAATATTTATTTCAATGTCAATTATTATTCAAATCTATGTTTGTGGGAATTATTTTTCTATATTATTAATATAAACATTTAACCTGCATAGGTAAGATGAATTAGTCGAGTTGGAAACAATAGAAAATGGATAAAAAATTGAAAATATTTATTAAATATCCTTTACAAATAATATACATATAAGTTAAATTGTATTGAAAATTTAATGAAACATAAAAATATTCAATAAATAAACATTGAAGTTGTTTTGTGTTATTAAAATTCTATGTATTAGAATTAAAAAATATAAATAATTGTATGGGTTGTGAAATTAAAAATAAAACATTTTTTTTCTAATTATAAGTGTTCTAATCAAACTAATTTTTGGAAAATATTATATTATTATGGTTGTAATGATCTCAAAAATGAATTTCAAGACATAATGGACACAGTTAACACTTCATCTTATAATTTTAATATATGTTTATTCAATAATTTTTTTAAACAAAAACACTATAAATATAATAAGTAATAAGTTCCAACTATTATAAAAAAAAATTCTAAGAATTTCAAATATTTAATTATTTTTGGGGTTCTTATTTATAATTGAGACATAGAAAAGTCATTATGTGTAATTTTTTATTTCATAAATTTATTATCATTAAATATTGAAATTGAAAATATAACCATTAAAAACATTAAAAAATGAATAATACTTTCTAATTTAATAATTCTTTAAAAAATTCAAACAATTCCAATGAAGATAAAAATCAATATACCATGTATTTATGTTGGTATAATATTGATAACTTCAATTGTCTACTAAGATATCAAAATATCTATATTCATAGTATAATAAAAAATAGTTGTTCTTATTTATGTAAGTGTTATTACATGTGAACTAATGAATGAAATAAACCCTAGATATTTATGTTTTCAAATCATTTTGATATATATGAAACTATTAAATTTTGTTTAAAGTATAGAAATATCATTGAAATGTTTCATGGATCCATAAAACCATAAATGTAAGTTATATAATATTTCATTCAAATAGTTTTGATATGCCTTATTAGATAAGTTCTAAATTAGGTCACTATAACATATAATTACAAATTAAAATGAAATTTAATATTAAAATCTACTCATAAGGAAAAATACTAAAACACAATTTGTAAGAACCCAATTTTTATCTCAACTGTGGATTCTTTTATTTTTTGTACCATTCCTTCTTATGGGCCAAATATGAATTCCTAATGAGGTTTTCGGGGTCATGGGGGTGTACATGCCTTGTTCGAATCTTGGAACCTTGGGCCGTATTAAAAATAGATTGGATTCATTGTTAGGAGAAACTGTGTGAACCAATTTTCACAATTACATGTAATTGAGCGGAGCTGGATAGTGGGGTGGAATGGGGCACACAGTTTTCTCAAACTACGCAGTAATCTCCACACAAATATGAAAAATAATTAGACATGTTTTAGAGGGGTTTAGAAAGGTTGGATCATAGTTTACCTAACTATTCCTCTTCACCAAGTAGGTTCTCCTCCCTGTAATAGAAGGTGCATGTTTGGATTTCAGTTTGGAAAATTGTGAAACCAAACTATGTGATCCATGTTTTTTGGGGAAATGATGGTTTTTTCTTTAAATTATATTTTACTCACACGTCTAATATTAGTTATTATCCAATGGACTCTAATATCTATTTTCTCCCATTTTGAGGTCCTTTTAGCCTCTTTAGTAGTGTATGATCCCACTCATCCATCCAGAGTCTGATAGAAGTGTCGTTAGCCTCATTGGATATGTACCATAAATTTCTTGATTACTTTTTATCAGTTCTTTTTTTATCTTCTCCATGATTATTATATTGAGGGGAATTTCCATATTCTCTATTTTCAAGGAATTGGCCTATTCATTGTATCTCTTCCAACAGAGGCCGAAATAGATTCTAATATAGGAATAAGAGAGTAATACAAGTATGAGGTTGGTGATCTGTAAATTATTCCTCATGTTTTTAATTTCTAAACATATTCTTCAATGTGCCGCAAGCACGTTTTACCATGTTTTTCTCCAAAATTGAACCTATCCAAAATAAGTTTCCTTGATGGGAACCTAATGATCATAATAGATCCCATATCATTAAATGACATGGTTCTAGCCACCATAATGGGTGTGCCGTCCTCATGCCTAAATGGCCATTTTTCTCTTCTTCCCAAAACACCAAATGGTGTGTTTAGACCTTAATTAAAATAATGATACCATTTTGTTTGAAATGGAATTAGACGAATAGCATGTCTAGTGTTGTATAAGTTATAAAGAAATTGAATGGAATTGTTGGGAGTGGTGAGCCCCTGTCACTTTCTATTTCTAAATATGGGTCACAACCTTGCTGATGGTAAATTTAAATTGCTTCAGTATCAAATCTTTTCTTGTTTTTAAGCCAAAAGTCTTGAATCAATAACACGATATAGGGATATAGATTCCCTTTATAATGAATGTACATGATGGCCCTTGTCAATTTTTGTCAATGATCAGGATTACCATTATGTATTTATTAAAAAAATTATGTATGATGTCCCCCATAATGTATATGTATATATGGGAATGAAATACATTCTTATTTATAGGTATAAACAAGCATGGATACACTAATTATATACAAATGGGCATATCATCCCTTGTGATATAGGAATGGTATCCCTTATGATAATTTCATGGATTCCCTTGTGATATAGTCCAAGAATATCTTGAGATACAATTATGATGTGGGCAAGGAATCCCTTGTGACACATGCATAGTGTCCCTTATGATACTATTGTGATATGGGCACGGAATCCCTTATGATTCTACTGGGATATTGCGCATGGAATCCATTATAAATTTGACAACATCCATTCTTACCCTTGATAATTATATCAGAGCTATTACAGAAACGGTTAAAGATGGTAGTTTCATCTTTCATTCCTTTAAATGACCAGATCCAACCCATTTACAATCATTATTACTTCTTTACTTATTGTATCTACACACTTCCATATTGTATACATGAATTAATAGTTATAAACCTTTGGGTGGTTACCTACTGGTATTGTATATCACAACCCATTTGGGCCACTGTTGGGTACCCAAACAAACTATTTTTTTGAAGTTGAATAGACTATATGATTGTTGGTGTTGATAAGGTGAAGCATCCTAATAAAAATTCATTACTTCTTGCATGAAATATGATGACATTAGTAGTAGATGACTTGGGTGGATATTGGGATGATGGATATACATTTTATTTATTGGTACCTTTTTAATAGTACTGATTCCTACTAGTTGTAACAATTTTTTCTTTCTTTATAAATACATTACTGAAATAACCATGCTTCTGTATATTCTCCAGTTATTAGTTCATATCAGTTTCTTGTTTGTTTGTGTCAATTTATTCTTATTATACATTATTATACCTCTTTTTCTATTTAACTAATAATTTGACCATTGTGATACTTTGGTAAGGAGGGAATAGACACCCCACATACACACCCAATTCTGTCATTTCTATTTGGTAGCCTCTGGCCTTTTGGGAGATTCACATGAGGCCATGTGCCCATCCGGGCTTGGGGACACTTAAGTGGAATCCATGTTCGGGATGTCTCAAAGTAGTATCATATGATTTTCTTTTCATTATTTACTATTTAGATACAATATGAAGGACATTGGGATGTTTTAGGAGTTTGTTAATGTGTTATTCCTAGGTGTAGCTAACCATTGTATAGAGAAAATTCAAATTGCCTCAAATGAAAAATTATATTTACTTATTTTTAGTTAGAACCGTTGATATGATTATATTTTTTGGTGATGCACTTGAATTGTGATATTATTATTTATACAAATATGATTTTTCTATTATCCTTTTCTTGTGGAGATAAGGGAAAGGGAGAAATGAAAATCCATCATTTTAGGAACCTCGTAGGAAATTCAAATTCCATGCATATTCCATATCATATAGGAGCATAGTGTGATTACCTTACATGTGACTATTATGAGTTCATTGACTATTATATAATAGAATTTTTATTAGGTAATGATTCTTATTAGGGTGTGATCATAAACATTGATACTTAGAGTTCATTTTATAACATAATAGTGATTTTATGTGTAGGATATAGTGGACACCCTAAGAATCCAACTATGGAACATTCAGTTATGGACCATTGGTCGCATTGACTGGAACGTGTTATGGTATAGATTTAATAGATGCCACATTTCAGACCATAAGATGTATGGGACCTTAATAATCAAAATATGTGACACATTGGGATAAAACATTTTAATTAAATTAAAATGAAATTATTATTTAAAATCAAATTGAAATTTAAAAACATAGAGCATGACCTAGTGTCGGCCTCAGTAGTTGGATCTAGGCGGTGTCTTTGTTGTGATATATAAATGTCACCATCACATAGACCTTACTATAAGAGCTATAATAGTGGTGATATTATAGAATAAATAATTTTTTTACCAGTTCTATTTCTATATATATGGATTATTCTTTTATCAAATCTTATGTGTGGTGTGTGTTTGGAAGTTGCAGACCAATTCCACCATGTCATCCTCATGTCATTCTTTAGGAGGCTGGTAATGACCATGCTACTGAGTTAGTGAGTCCAGAGACTATATTTATACCTCAAGTCATGAGTCATGTGTAACGACTTCCTATTTTGAACATGGGTGATGATGGCTTGTTTGGAGGAGATTTCTGGCAGCTCATGCATATGATACAAGGAGCTCTGCACTCTACCCCTTCTATTGGAGACTTGGCTTGGGAGTTCCAATGGCATCATCCACCAACATTTTAAGGGGTTAGAGGACCACATGATGTATAGTTATTTATTGAGACTATTATGTATATATTAAAGAATCTGGTGACCCCTCCTGAGTGGATAGTGAAACTTTATATGTATATAATTCAACGATTCTCTAATTGCTTGTGGGGTATTTTTTATGCTAGTTTCCACTATAGAGTCCAATGAATGGAAAAGGAGAATACCTTAAGCACAATTTGGGTCACCCTAAGAAGAACATCAAAAATAGATAAAGGCATAGACCATGAACCTATTTTGAGGGCGTCGCATAAGTTTCGTGCAAGACCGTGAAAGTAACTTGCGTGCTGCCTATGGGTCGCACAAGTCACTTGCACGCCCTTTTCCTTTTTTTGCCCAAGGTGACCAGTGGACTATAAATAACCCCTGTGGGCCCCCATTTATGGGAGGAATTTTCCAAAACTTGGATTCAAGCTCTGGTTGCCCAGATCTTTTTCTGACATCTTCCGAACACTTCTAAGGTAATTCTTTACCTAGAGTCTAATCTCTAAAGAGGAAGAATAAGGCCTAACTGTAAGAATTCATCAACACTTGCGCTCCTAAGTGTCCAACCCTTAAGGGAAATGAAGACACTTGCACGCCTCCTTTCCCTATCAAGGGAAGTTGTGTGCCACACAACTAGAGGCCTCTAAGGATGATACTAATGGCTTGAGTTCAAAGTCACCCAAGTATTACCCTATAGATTATTTTTCTCCCAAGGTGACTCATGTCGTGGAAGTCTACATGCATTACCAGAACTTGCGCTCCAAAACAATACTTTCATGCCTCCTTCCTAGTCACCTCCTTTCCTCAAATCTACCTCTCCTCTTCAACACATAGCCTTCAAAACCCTCTTCAAAGCCATTTATGGCATGGTTACTTTATTGTATTCCTTATCTGAAAGGAATTCTATGAGAACCTCTCCTAAATCCTCATGACTTACAAGTTTTATGTCATCATGGTTAGAGGTTTCCGATATAACCTCATCTTTTAAGATGAGAAGATCCTTAACCTGGGCCTCATTCTCCGGAGTAAGCCCGAATAATAATCCCCTTAACCTGGGCCTCCTTCTCAGGAGTAATCCCCAGTCATAGTCTCTTTTAACCTATGCCTCCTTCTCAAGAGTAATCCCCAAGTTACAAATCCCCTTAACATGGGCCTCCTTTTGAGGAGTAATACCCTGTCATAGTCTCTTTTAACCTGGGCCTCCTTCTCAGGAGTAAGACCCGGTCATAATACCCTTAACCTGGGCCTCCTTCTCAGGAGTATGCCCCAGTCATAGTCTCTTTTATCCTGGGCATCCTTCTTAGGAGGAAGCCCCAAGTTACAGATCCCCTTAGCCCAGGCCTCCTTCTCATGAGTAAGCCCCAAGTTACAAATACCCTTAACCTGGGCCTCCTTCTCAAAAGTAATCCCCAGTCATAATCTCTTTTAACCTGGGCCTCCTTCTCAGGAGTAATCCCCGGTCATAGTTTTCTTAAAAATTGGGAATCCTACTCAAGAGTAAGCCTCGGTCTTAATTATTTTGATTTGGGTTTCCTTCTCTTCAATAAAACTCAATCATATGTCTCTTTTAATTTTAGGCTTCCTTTTCAAGAGTAAGTCCCGTGTTGAAATTCCAAATCTCTATAAAATAAAAATATCTTTATGGACCCTACTTCTTGGGCTTATTTCCTAGGTCCTGGTCTTCATTTACCTGGGCAGTTATCTATACTTAATCCCCACATAATTTCTCATAACTGCATTTTTTTGGCACCATCGTCAAATTTACTGATACCTCTGGTTTCTCACACCGATCATGACTTACGTGAGCTTAGAGTGTGTAAGTAATAATGACATTTCTTTATGGGACATTAACCATGAATTAACCCCATATTTATTTTAACTAACTATGTGGGTTTTTATTCCTTTTTGACATGGATACATAGGTAGACTAACGGTGGGTATGTTCCCAACTCTAAAATAATCCATGCCTTTCTAAAGGACAATAAACATATAGTGCCCCACTAAGTGAATTTAAAACAAGTCTGATAACCATAATGACCAAGATATTTCTATATTATGTATTGAAGGATACTTTTGACTAAGAATATCTTATACATAAGGATGATTCTCCATCGATGAAGAACCGAAAATACATATAAAATATTCTCTAAATCTCATAAATATAAACCATTGATTGCTAAATATAAAGGAAAACTCATTTTTATACTTGGTGAATTAATATTGATTCATGAACATAACATAAATCTGTAAGAGAGTCCCAGAGTAGGTAATAATTACCCCCTAAAAGGTGTGATGAACCTGACCTCCCATCCTCTTGACCAATGAAAATTATTGTGCCTAATCGGTCCATGACTAATGAGAACCTACCTTTGGAAATTAGGTCCAAATGGATATAGAGTCATTGGATGTTTCTGGTTCTACGAATAAACTCGTTAGAAACCAATTGGAATGTTTGAACCTTAAAAAAACAAGGTCATCCCCATTTCAAGAAGAAACAAAAAATAGTTAACCCGACATGAATTTTTAACCAAGTTAAAATGGTGTTTTACTTATTAGTTAGGACAATATAAAACTCAATATGTGGGCCAACAAAGAATTCAATAATATATGCTCTCATCCAAAAAATGTAGTCTGGCAAGACTTATCTTGACTATGTCTTCTATATCAAATAGGTACTCTTTTCCAAGATCTCTCTGCAACACAGAATGGCTTCTTTAAAGTTCACACCTGTGAATTCCTCAGCCGCTACTCCTACTGGATCCTCGTCCACTCTGAGGACGACATCAACTACTCTGCAACTTCAACATTGGGTCATGAATTCATTGGTGAGGTAATACCATCATCACGGTAAAATCCTGACAATGGAGGCCACTCGACAAGCCCCACAAGATAACAACTCACCCTGGTTGTCCGGACAGTGAGAACCAGTGGTCAAGAAGCAGGCGGTGCTAACCACCGTCTCCAACATTTTCGAGTCATTATCCCAGGAAGGCAACATCCAATCTCTCCCATGCTACAGGGTGGTGAATTAAAAGTTCAATCAAGGCCTTAGTCCAAGAAGACAGCAGTCCTTCCCGAGGACTCCCATCAACAATCACTGCCAGACTCGTGGAGTAGTGCACCCTCAACATGATGAGGGTATCACCTCTAGGAATTTGGATTAGATTCCATAGACTCAAGAACTCAAGATGAATTATCAATTGAGAAATTCGGCCGACAGGGAGCAGGTTATTACCTCTGCCCCCTCCGGAGAAGTCCATCTACCTAACTTGATGGAAAGCAACGAGCATGCACACTCACCTGTCCATTCTAATCCCGCTATCCAGCAGACTCGTCTGGCATCAACCCGCCAATCCCACTAGGAAATTCCAATGGAGTACTATATTCCAACACATACACCTATTTATAATTCAACATCCAGTTAGCAGGCTCATCTGACTACACCCAAAGAATCTCTCCAACCAAATATAGTGACGACCTATAAACAAACACATACACCTGCTTACAATCACCTTTTCTATCAGCAGTCTCGTCTGCCAGTATTGAAGGAAACCCGTCAACCATACTTGATGGGTAATATCTAGTAGGAAAATAAACTTTATAATGTTCATCAAGTCTTCTAAAAGTCTTGTTTGGTAGTACCAGGAGAAGTCAGTCGGAAAGCTCCGACGACAAATTTCGAGCCAACTCAACTCTTTGCCCCTATGCATAAGTACTGTCAACATCCATTGATAGGAAAAGAAGGACAAGAGTAGGAACATACACCTACTCCAGACACGGAATGGACATATATTCCTGTTCTGGCATCTAAAGTCACCAAGCACATTCTGAAAATGGTGAAAGAGCAGAAGAAAATCCATTCCAATATTTTGGATACCTGTCAGAATATTATAACAACTTCAGTGACATCACAGGGAAAGAAACATAAATCTATCCCTATCAGTGGAGTGACTAATCAACATGTCCCTCTGGGGAAGTTACACACCTCTGTTCCAATCCAGGAGGGTCGTGGGGGCATACTCCCCCATGTCATACGGACAATCAAGTTGGGAACATACACCCAATTTAAATGGAGATAATCAACATAACCTGACCATTTCTCCTGAGCATGCACATAAATATACCCATAATAACCACTTTCATCAACAAGTGGTTTCCAAAGTGAGTATGAAGGATTCCAAGAAAAATACTCATCCACCACAGTTGAAAAATCAAGAGCTAATCTCCAATAAGGCCTTGCTCAATACTGGAGTTCTTGAAGACCTCAGACAAATATCTGTTATAGCTCAAGATTCTACTCTCTCATTTCATAATTCCTTAAGTAACGAAAACAATTCTGAAGGTCTTCATCAGACACTTCCTCATGAAGGCTTGCTTCATGAAAATTTGGTCAATATCAAAGTATCATCTTCGAATGAGATCCACGATAACCCTCTGTGTGGCCAGAAGACCAAGGATCAATAAGTTTCATCTTTTGCTATAACCCACCATGGTGATCCTCCCCATGATGTTGAATTTAGCTGCGAAAGTCCTCTCTACAGTAGTAACTCACATTTCTTGAAAAATTCTTTAATGGACAATGATTTAACAAGAAAGACCTCTTATCTTGAGTCACTTGCAAATGCGAGGGCAGTCATGTCTAATTCCTTACCATTAGCAGGTGAAATAATTTCTCAACTAGAAGATAGCCCGGGGTGTAGGCCATTCTCTAAACCACCCCGGGGTCATTCATCTTCTAATTTTACAAATGAATTCTCTACCAATCTTGTTGAATCTGATGAAGCAACAAAGAAGCACAATATTTAGTCCAATCAGGTAGAATAATCTTCATCAAACGACAAAGAGGAAGTGCTAAATATGAGAAGACAACTGGAGAAAGGTGAAATACCAGTAATGTTTTGGCCTTTGGCTGACTCTCAGTATGATATTCCAAAAACGTTGATAGAAGATTGTATTCTTGATATTCTTCACAACATGCAGAAAACTCTTTGTCACTTAAAATGAAAAATATTATCTTATGATGAATATCAAAATCATGTCAAGATAATAGAAGGGTTGCAATGCCAAATTGACTTGGCATCTCTCTCAGTTTCCCCACATCCAAAGGCTGAAAAGAAGCAAAGAACCCTTCAGCATTCATGCTTTGGTGCATTACAAATATTGAACCAATTAATTACCAATGATCCATCAGGTATTCATATCATGGGATGGGGTGTTCATGGAGCATTGCATTTTACTGTGCTCTTGAGCCAACAAAGCCCGCCAAAAGTTGTCTCATGAAATGTTATTGCCCATTGCTGGCCACATCTAACTGATTTTTCATGTAATCTAATGCTTGCTCTAGAACAAGCCTAAACTAGTTCTTCCCAAAGTCAGGCATATAAATAACAAGTTATCAAATTACTCTTGCATCACGAAAATGAGAATATAGAACAAGCTTCCCATTTAGAACATGCATATCATCAGGTGACAGGGGTTTCTGAAATAATCCAACGGTCATCTGAACTAGGTGATTTGAGTTGATGTCGGATGATGCATCTGGACAATTTCTAGACTAAAATCCCTAAAATCAAGAGATCTTTTAAGAATGTTTCAGATATAGCAGCTCAAGATCCCCCTCAGCTTTCCAGGTCGGGGACTCTTTTAATCCAACCCTCGGGATCAACAGAATGGATTCGAGGAGTTGAGAAAAAAAAACATCTCCAGTCCACAGGACTGGGGACTTTTTTGGATTCTCAATATTTTCCTCAGTAAAATTCTGTATTCTCTCGATTAGGGAAGAATCCACAAGAGGAACGTAGAGCCGAATTATCATGAGACTCCTTCCAAATTATGGTTTGTCAATAAGTTCCTAAGGGATCAACTAAAAAAATGAAATATCTCATAAAGGACATGGAAGAAGACAGTATTGCATAACCGCTAACAGAACGGTCGCAATGTGTTATGCATCAATAAATTTCATCAATTCCATTTTCAACGATCCCCCAAAACATGTGGCTCACTCAGGGGAATCAGATGAAGAAGTTCATGTTCAAGAGGCTGTATAAACAGAGGCAAACAAAGAAGGTGTGCGTACCCGAATTCAAAGGCTTACCTAGAATCTAGGTATGCCTTCAAATAACCAACTACCCCCTCTCTGAATGGTGTCCAACAAGGGTAAAGGAAAAAAATCAGGTTACATTCCACCATGCCTCTGGAGAAGGTCAATCTCACTCATTAGAGTAAAGGTTCTCAGAACAAGAGGAAGAAATGAAGGAGTTAAGGAGGTTAAATGAAGAACTACTTCAAGGTAGTCATCCTGATAAGCATGATGGAGTTAATCACTCAAGGGAGTTTATTACAGCTACTGCGATGGATCAAGAATATCCCTCTTTACAAATACTCCCTCAGAGGTCTAATCCTATAGGTCGTACGCGACAGAAACCTGTAATGCTACCATCAGTCACAGAACCGGTCGCCACACTCATCCAAGCTCCAGTTCTTTCACCTACATAGGTCCAAGATCAAACAAATTTTTATAAAAAATTAATGACTACCATTGAGTCAATACCAGATTGGTTGGAAGCTATAGAAGGAATTTGTGCACCAGTTCAACCGGAGAAGAGAGCTTACCCTGAATGGGTGGATGCAATTCATCCCCCGTCAAATTTTGTGAGTTCTACATTCCCAATTTTTAATGGGTTTGGAGATCCAGAACAATACTTAACAAATTTTGTTTCTCATTGTGATCCTATCATGGGAACTCCTCCATAAAAATAAACAGTTAAGCTCGGGTGTTTTGTGCAGTCATTACAAGGACATACTTTTGTCTGGTATACAAGCTTGCAATCTCGGTCAATTACTAGGTGGGAGGATATCCATCAAAAATTCCTTCTTCAATTTAGCTCAAAATTGCCAAAGATGGAAATTTTTTATCATCCAATTTTATGAAAATGGATAATGAAAGAGTTTCAGATTTCATTGCACACTGTAAGGTATTAACATATTCTGTAAGTTTAGAACTCCCTCAAGAAGAGTTGCTACCAATCTATGTTGAAAATCTGTGTGATTAATTACACACACTGTTGATCCCTGTGAAATACACTGGAGGGTTTCTAGACCTTACTTGAATCGCTCAGTAGATAAATATTATCTTACAAAGACTAAGGCCAAAACTCGTGTAATTCCATCAGTTCTAGGAAGGAGAATAGGGAAAGCAGAGACTACTACAGTTATAGTTAAACAAGCACTTGTACCTGCTTCCACTTCAAAACTGTCAACATATCAAAGGGATCCAGCTCCTCAGTGTCAACAAAAATGTCCACCTCTTCAAGATAATCAAATAGATCAAAGATATAAACTGTTTAAAGATTTTAAGAACAAAGTTTATTCTTTCTGAAATGATCAGGTTCCTGGATACTTTATCTCGGCTCTGGAAAACAATCTGGTTCGATTTCTAAGGCCTAAAAGGACGAAAAAGGAAAGAGATGAAGACCTCCCCAACTATTTATAATTTCATAAGATGTTGGGGCATCTCATTCAAGAGTGTTTTGTCTTCGAAGACCTCCTTCAAAAGATGATTGAATCTGGACGGGTAAAACTGAATGGTTCTTTAGCCTAGGTATCATGTGTTACTAGTACTGATCTAGAGGAAGAAGGTGAGTGGCATGAAGTCAAAAGTAAAAACTCATAGAATTATGTTGATTGGATGGTCAATAAAATGATCAACCGAACTCATGCCATTTTATGAACACAATTGAATCAACCAATTGTGTCTTATGCTATGAATGTCACATCAAAAACTCCTTTATTAGAAGGAAAATAATCAAAGAAGCAGCATTATTTGAAGAAATAAGAGAAGTCAAAAGAAGACAAGTTCATGTCAAATCCTAAATTGTCATTGACTCTGGCTGATTTTATGCTATCTACTTCAAAAGCATGGGCACCGCCCCACCAAACGGCACAGCCTAAACTGGATAATCAGGAAGAATCTTTATTAGATGAATAATTGATCTTTGGTTCTGTTAACATGATTTATTTAACAGATCCTTATTCCAAGGACAGTTTCGATTATGATGAGCCTGAATTACCTATATCTAATAGAGGAATTAAAGGAAAAGATAGAGTTATAGGATATTGAGGAATACATGGATATTCCATTATCCACTATTTAAATCCTACCCCTTCTAGGACTATGTATGCAGTAGAAACTTGTGGCCAAGCCCTTCAGCGGGCTCAATAAGAACCAGAATGTTCTTCCACACATGGAAAATTTGGTCCTGGCACTGTTATTTTGGATGACCGGTTAGAGGTCACCCATTCTTCCACTTAGAAGATAGATAGACCTAGTCGGTCTAATATACCGAAGAATGGAGTGTTTTCAACTCCTTGCCCAATACGAGATGCATCTACCGCCAAAGCCTCAAATTCCAAGGCACCTACAAAATCACATTTTTCTTGATGGAAAATGCAGACCTTTCGACAGAAAGTATGATGTCTTGAACTTTTGTCTCAGGTACCAGCCAAGTTATCAATTATGGATGCCTTGAGTTTATCAAAATATCTTCAGGAGGCTCTTATTGAGGCTTTGTCAAGTCCTCAAGAATTCAAAACTGAAATTGATATGGATGAGGTATACCATATAGAGAATGATTCTGCAGTATTCCATGCAGTAATATATTTTACCGATGAAGATGATGATTATGTTGTACATGGGAACATCGAACCTTTGTATTCATCTGTCAAATTACATGATATAGATATCCAATGAGCTTTCATTGATAATGGATTAGGAGTCAATCTCATTCCTATTCTTACACTTCATTGATTGGGCCTCATCGAATCTGATTTATCACCTTCTACTTTGATGTTGCAAGGATATGATATGAATGAACTAGAACCTCTGGGCAAGATTACACTCAGAATTTAGTTTGGAGACCTTGTGTCTAATTCATATTTCATGGTTGTTCGTCATGACACAGCATTCAACATTTTTTTTGAAGACCTTGGCTACATCAACATGCTATTGTACCTTCATCGTACCATCAGTGTCTCAAATATTGTTTCAATGGTCAAATTGGGACATTATATGGTGACAAAACCCCATTCAAAACATGTGAATCTCAATACATTGAGGAAAAATTTTATCATATAGAGGGAAATAAAAAATCCAAGGAAAAGAAGGGAACCAAAATGTATGCTCCAAGTGGTTTGGAAAAGATTCTAATAAACCCATTAACACATGTGAGTATAGATTATGTGTTACCTATCAGTCAAATTGATAGGATAGACCTAAATCCAAACACTTTTATGGTGACTTCCATAATGTTAGATATGGAAATCGAGCCAGATAACATGGGATTAATTGTTGATTTTCCAAGTACTGATGAAAGCTTAAATGGAGATGTCTTTGTTTCATCCACTAAAATCCAGTCATTCTATACTTCCTCAACCATATTAGAAGAATTTATTGAAATTCCAAAAGAAGATAATTATGTCGATTCTCAACCCACCATCTCCTCTCTATCACCTTAGAAATACCCTTCATCATCAATAGGGTCAGAAATGGCATCCTCTTCTTCAGGATGTTAAAGTTTTAACTTCTCCCATAACCATAGAATTTCTGCTTCGTTATCTACTATGAAAGTAGAAATAGGGGAAGTAACACATATTGAAGAAGAATAGGAATATCTCATAGATGCTCATCCAGCATTTGAAGAGGGTTTCTCTACCACTGTGGATGAACTTAGAGAAGTAAATCGGGGTACAAAAGAAGATCCATGCCCACTTCAATTTGTGCGGCCATGACTCTTGAAGAACAAGAAATGTATACTTCATTTTTAAAGAAAAATAGAGATGTATCTGCTTGGAATTATAAAGAAATTCCAGGTCTTTATCCCGATGTTGCCACTCATCATTTGTGTTTTCAAAAAGAACATCAAGGATTCAAGCAAGCCACAAGAAGAACACACCCAACTTATGCCTCCAAAATTGAAGCTAATGTTGATAAGCTTATAAAATTTAACTTCTTCAGAGAAGTTCAGTATCCCAAATTTCTAGATAATATTTTCCCTGTGAAAAAAAAAAATGAATGGAAAAATTAGAGTTTTCATAGACTTTAGAGATCTCAATTAGCAATTTCCCAATGATGATATTCCAGTTCCAATCACAGAACTCTTAATTGATGCAATAGTTAGCTACGAAGCTCTTTCCTTCATGGATGGTTATTCTGGGTAAAATCAAATATGAATGGCCCCATAGGATGAGGATTCTACCGCCTTCAGAGCTCCACAATGTGTGTTTTGATATCAGGTAATTCCATTTGGCCTGAAAAATGCAGGTGCAATGTATCAACGTGCCATGCATCATATCTTCAAACACTTTTTAGGAAAAAATTTTGAATGTTATGTGGATGATTTGGTGGTTAAATCTAGATAACGTTTTAATCACTTGGCCAATCTGGAAATCATATTCAACAAACTTTTACAACACAATTTGAAGATAATACCCTTGAAATTTTCTTTCGGGGTAACCTTAGTAAAATTTCTTGGCTCTGTTTCATGCCATTGTGGTATCAATGTTGATCCTAAGAAGACAAAATCAATCCTTGGTATGTCACCTCCTAGAAAGTTGATACAATTAAGATAAAATAAAGGATACTTGGTCTATATTTGGAATTTCATTGCCAATTTGTCTGGAAATTGTTTACCCTTCACCAAATTAATGAATAAGGGAGTCACCTACCAGTGGACTAAACAATGTCAAGAAGTATTCAATATTCTTAAGAAATATCTCTTGAGTCCACTAGTATTAATGCCTCCTGTTGAATTAATACCACATATTCTCTATGTTATAGATTTAGAGAGATCACTAGGTTCCTTCCTCTCCCAAAAGAATGATGTCGGGAGTGAAAACGGCCTTTTTTATCTCAGTCGAACTATGCTTGATGCGGAAACTCGGTATTCAAGTATTGAAAAGTGCTGCCTAGCATTAATCATCGCGATTCAAATATTTAGACACTACTTGAAACATTATAAGGTCTAATTGGTATCTTGCAATAACCCACTAAAATTTATCCTTAGTCACCAATGATTACAGGGCGTCTAGAAAGGTGGGCCATTATTTTGCAGCAGTTTGATATCCAATATGTGTCTCAAAAGGCAATAAAGGGCCAATATCTGGCTAATTTCCTTGATAAACACCCATCTGTAGAAGATACATCTTTAAATATTGAACTTCCTGATGAGGAAGTCTTCTTTTTTCAATATAATCCTCAAACATGGGAAATGTAATTTGATAGTGCCTCCATAAGTCCAATAGGGAAGAAAATGATAGATCCTAAATTCAACAATGTTGAGTTAGGAATCAAGATTATTTCCCCAAAAATGGATGTTCTACCCTATTCCTTTTTATTATGGGAAGGCATTACAAATAATGAAGCATAATATCAAGCTCTCATCGCAGGCTTGGAATTGACGCTTTAGGCAAAGGTGATTCACTTGAGGGTAAAAGTTGATTCAGATTTGGTATTCAAACAAATCAATGGGGATTATGACATCAAAAATGAAGAGTTATTCCATTTGTGTGATTATGTCAGAGAGTTAATGGTGTAATTTCCCTATAAATTGACATGTTATTATATCCCATAATCACAAAATGCCCAAGTGGATGCACTAGCTAATGTTGCCCCAGCCCTGGCAGATCCAAATCGGGACGAAACAATCATCATTATTTCCCACCGTCGTGTAGTTCCACCTTTTTTCAAATCAGAATAGAGGAAATCAATGAAATCAGTCCCATTTCTAAACCATATGGTTATACTATAGGAGGTATGACACCTATCAAGGAATACCTTCAAAATGGAACACTACCACCTGATAGAGCCGAGAAAGAACAAGCCTGGAAATGTGTGGTAAATGTTACTCTTTATGATAGTCCAGATCACCAAACAATTCTCTAGAAACAAGGTTTTGATGGAATTATCTTCAGATGTATTGATGGTGAAGAGTCAATGGTTTTCATGAATGATGTAAATGTTGGAGTTTGTGGTGCTCACAAGTGTTAACATAGAATTTCTGGTCAAATCTGATGGCTTGGATACTTCTGACCTTCAATGATGCAAGATTGTGTTTAATTCACTAAGAAGTGTCATTCTTGCCATGTATGTTCCAACTTCATTCATCAACCCCCAGAGTTTCTTCATACAGCTAAATATTCATCTCCATTTTCCACATGGGGAATGGATGTTGTAATACCTTATCCTCCAGCTACATCCAAGCAGTTTAAGTATATTCTTACTGATGCTAATTTCTTTTCCAAATGGGAAAGGAAATACCTCTCAAAGAGGTTAGTTCTAAATGCATTTTTACCTTCGTCAAGTCTAAAATCATTACCAGATTTGGTGTCCCTCATACCATATTGATGGACAATGGCACCAAATTTTGTTCATCTGAGGTGAGAAAGTTGTATCAAGAATACAACATCAAATCCATCCATTCATCTCGGTATCATGCAGTGGCCAATGCCCAAATAGAAGCCTTCAATAAGACTCTTTCAAACATACTAAAAAAGATGGTGGATAAAGATAAGAAATCATGGATTGATAAACTTTTTCATGCTTTATGGGCATATATGACCACCACCCGCACTGCTACGCGGTCAACTCCATATTCATCGTTATATGGAACAGAAGCAGTCATACCCATTGAGGTTCAATTACCTTTACTCAGAGTAGCCATTTGTGATCAGTAATCCACATATGAACAATCTCAGAAGTAATTTGATGAATTGGAACAATTAGATGAAAAAATATTTTGCACCCCGCACCACTTGGAAGCCTATCAGAATCAAATAGCACGAGAACTAAATAAAAAAGTTCATCTTCGTTCATTCATTCAAGGAGAATTGGTATTGGACCTTAGAACTCCAATGATACTAGGAAAGAAGCCTCTAAAGCTAGTTCCAAAGTGGGAAGGACCTTATTCAATAAATAAGTTATATTCCAATTAATTTTATTATTTAATCTTCATGCATAGAGAACTCATTACCACTCCAACCAATGCAAGATTCTTGATGAAGTATTTTTTGTAATACAAATACACCATTTATTCAACACTGCAAGACTTTAAACTGTATGGTCCCTTAAATTGTCACTGCAAGACTTTAAACTAAATAGCCCCTTTTGTCCTTGCTGCATGACATTAAACTGCATATCCCCTCTATCATCCAACATGACATTAAACTTTGTCCCCTTTGTTGTCCAACATTACGTTAAACTGTTCGTCCAAGCTGCAAGGTGTTAAAAATCCAAGTACCCCATGTCTATGACATATGACATTTAAACTGTGTAACAGTGCCTTATATGTCCTACATGTCGTTAAACTATGCATCGTTGGGGTTGTTATTACCTCTTGTTTCTCACAGCGAGCATGGACTCACGTGAGCTTAGAGTAAGCTTCAACCATAACACCCACTTTGGGATGCTAACCACACGTAAGTCACAACACCATATTTGGGTTTTCCTCTAGTACAACTCGATCACCAATTCATTCTCAATAAAACTACGTAGACTTTGATCATTGCCTTCTAGGATGGGTATGTAGGAAACCTCCCGAGGTTTAAGCCCAAAACCAATATCTTCACATCGGTTTACCTCCATCTCATACGATATGGATCCGTGAAGCCCCCCCCCCCTCTAAAACCAATATATTCACATTGGTTCATCATCGTCCTTGCTATATGACGTTCAACAATACAGTCCCCCATTGTATTCATTGCAGGACATTAAACTACATAGAAATACATCCTAGATACATGACGCTAAACTATGCAGTACTAGTCCATGCATATGACCTTAAACTATTTTCACTTTTGTCATGTATGACAATAAACTACAACAGTCTCTAATAGCCTCACTTGAGAGGGAAATTATTATTGACATTGATCTCCAATGATGTCATATTACAAGGATTACATGCATATGTGGAAATGTCTGAACCATTAATCTTGGGTCCGACCATCATTGCACTAAAGTACACTTACACCCTTCACATGTACGAACCAAATCGGTACATAGGGTATTTAAAGAACTAAATATGGATTGATTCCAATCCCTATGGGATACATAGGAATGTTCGATCATCCCTCAAATCCAGCCCCAAGTCTTTGGGCCTAACCCCAAACTCTACTTTTAGTCCCTTGGCTGAAACTCTCCCCTGTGAATACATGAATGTTGTATAAGAAACATGCTCTTTATTCAAATCAGGTTTATAAAAAACACACAATGTGTCTCCCTCATTATGGTTTGAGATCTACGACCCTAAACTAATACCTATTATGCTCTCATTTCACATAACATTAAATTGTATCTAAAGAAATTTGTATAGATTGATTTTCATCCTAATGAGATATGTAGTAATGTTCGGCATCTCAATTCAAGACCCAATCACAACAAGATTATGGACAGCATTGGTCTATGTATCTCCTCCATGAATTGGAAAATACCCATTTTTATGTGGCATACACCAAACCTTAAATACTTCTTGATCTCTACAACCCTTTTCTTGACTTCTAGTCACAAAATGTCTGATACTCGATATTTCTTTTTCCTAACGATGCAGTATGTGCCCCCTTAGGCGGCCTTGCATAAATATTCTTCATAACGGACATGTCAGCCAACAGATGCTATTATTTGACTATGCATCCAATGCCCTTAAGTGGACCTTCATAATTATAACCCCATAACGGGTTTTTCAAATAGTGGTAACTTCATTTTTCAAGGTAAAACTTCTGTTTTCCTTATTGGTCTTAACATCGATATGTAGGGATCCACAAAAAAACAGCCATCCTTAACATATTTTTCCCATACTCGTTTTCATGATCTGAAAGTATTCAAGTCTATGGTTTATTTTTTCCTTCCACTATGTTTGGGTCAGACCTTCACATGAGTGACAATCATGCAATTCTTTGACAATCATTATTGGAAGTATCCTCTCCATATTCAAGTACCTCTATCCATGTAGCAGACTCTGTGCTTTGGAAAATTTGAATCTCTATAAATATCCATTGGCTTTTACCAATAGAAAAGTAAAATTTCTAAGAGTTCTTTTTCCTGACTATGCATCACGTACCCCTAGGTGGTCTTGCATAAGTAGTCTACATAATGGACCTATTAGCAAAAATATGCTATTATTTGACTATGCATCCAATTCCCTTAAGTGGCTCTGTATAATTCAACCCCTTAACAGGTTTTTCAAATAGTGGTAACTTCACTCTTAGGAAATACTTCCTCAAATAAATTTTAGCCCTTTTTTCATATCATCCCTCAGATTCAAAATTTTTTAATTCATAGTTTACTTGTTTTCCCATATACATGAATGTCATAATATTTTTTCTAGAAAATTATCAAATAATTGATTCAATTTTAATCCATTCGGTCAAAGCTATTCAACCTTAAACATTAGCCTTTTTATGTCTGACATGTGTGACTTTAAAGTTCCAACAAAATACAGGGTACTCATTAAATTGGAAACTTGTAAAAGGAACTCTGAACAAAAGTCGAGTCCCAGCTCGCTAAACGTACATATTGTATGATCTTGGAAATATGGAGCAACAAAAGATGCAATGTTTTTGGGATTTTTTGTATAATCCTAGAAAAAATAAAACTATTCTTACAAGGCCCATTGGCTTAGGTAAAATAATATATAAGTAATTAGCAATAGAATGTAGGTACAAATGATTAAAGATGAAATTTATTTTTCATTGATGCATAAGATTAGAAAAAAATCCATAGATTGGAGTGTCTTCTCTATTTCAAGAATTACAAGAGGCTTTCAACATAACTTTTCATTTGATTTACGGCATCCCAAGCTTCATCAGCAGCCACATGAAGTTCATTCCCTCGACCAGCATCACTCTTTTCAGCATGATGAAGTTCCTTCTTGGCATATGTGGTGGCTTTCATACCATTCGTTTGGACTCCTTCCAATGAATTGTTAAGCAGTTCATGTTCCCCAGTAACGACATCTTGCTATTGATGAAGGTGAATCTTCGGGAAAAACTTCTCCATGATTTTATGCTTCAGCTTCTTCAGCTTTGCAGCATGATCATCCTCGTCTTGGGACACTGCTTCCTCGAATTCGATGATATTAGTTGTCAACCTCACTCTAATTAGATCTTGATGACACTTCTTCTCTAGCTCCCTCCATAAGATGACTTGTTTCAACGCGGTATGGATCTATTGATATCCAAAACCTTCATGTCCCAACATAATGAACAAGGATGACAGTAACAAGATATTTGAAGACAGCTCTTCAAGAGGCACTTTGGATATGATCTACCATATATTTTTCTATGCCTTGCGACATGAGAATTTGAGCGCCTTTTTCACCTCTAGGTCATATTCAGCATCACTATCACAGGGGAGAATATAGTCTAGGATTAATGCACTTAAAGAAGTTCCATGTTCTACTCCTCCCCCCCCCCTGACCCATGGTACTTCACTTTCTACTCTCGTTGGGGCCGAGGTTGAGGCTTCACCTCAGGATCTAGCCACTGAAGTTGAGAGCCCTGCATAATCAATTGAAATATTTTGTTAGTTTAAAAGGATAACAAAAGTTGATTAGCTATCTTGAAAAGTAATTACAATCACAAATATTATCATCTTTTACCCAATGGTAGATCAGCATCCTAAGAAGGCTCCTCCACATCTTTCTTATCTTCAATTGGATTTTCAGAATGGGTTTCAGGAAGTTCTTCCATGTTATGATCCACTTGAGCTAGCATCTCTATAATGATAGGGTTTTCTTTACCCCCATTAGTCATCGGCAGATCAGTAGTTTGCTCAGATAGAACTGCACATTTAAACCAATCATGGTCAGAGATATAATAAATTTTTTTAAAAGGATGAAGGATAACACTCACGTCCAAAATCTTCTAAATCACATGGTAATTTAACATGATCTAAAATTTCTTCAAAACACATTCCAAGTTTCATTATTTCATCTAGTGGTGTCTTAGATTCCTAGTTAGTCTCACTAGTGGGAGCATTTGATATGTCCTCTTGGAGACCCTCCTCCTACAACCTCCGACCCCAAACAACTTCCTCAGAGAAAATTGAGGAGTCATTTGTAGTGGTCGCCAAATGTTCGGGTGCAGGTGTTGAACCTAAAGCATCATAGAATGGATGTCAGTTTATGTCTTCATTCTACATTCTATGAAGTGTTGTTAATTTACAAAAAGCAGGCTCTTCTCTCCTTATAGTAGCAACATGAGCAGTACTACGAACAGAAGTTGGCTCCTCTTCTCTCCTCATTTCTTCAGGAGTAGCTAGGTCAGCATGAATTTTTGATTGTTCACCAGCACCCTCTGTCATCCTTAGAGGAGGGTCAGTCATCTCCCTCAAAGGGGAAACTGAATAAGCCCTTTCAATCCCAATAAGTATGAGTATCCTTTTCCTGAGTTAGGATTCAGGACTATCCTAAGGACTTACCACTACTAATGAAGCATCTAGCTGTGGACTTATTCCTTTGATGCCTTTGATTATTTTACTTTTTGGTTGTATTGACATCATCACCTCCAAATACATGTATTGGATAGTGAAAAGCCCTTTCTAACTCCTCATCCATGGCTTGCTGGCCTGGAGATTCCTTGCCCATCTCGGGAGGAGATTCAGTGGCTCCAAGAGTGGTGCCACTAGGGCTATACGGCTATGAAGGGACCTCAGTAGTTCCTTTCATAACAAGCTACAGGATGAAGAATGTAATTTCCTTGAGCAACAATGATTTAAATGAAATTAATTTGCAAATAAAATAAGGAAAGAAATTTAAATCTTCAGGATCCATTTAATCATGCCACTCCTCATCTACTGAAGAAACAATCTGCTCAGTGGTGCCACGATTCATCATTTCCTTCACCTACTTGGTAATAAGAATGGAATACTCAGTGGCATATATGTGAATTTTCAGCTCTCTGATGCAACCCACACTTCATCAGGGTTATCCTCAAAGCGGATATCAGCATAAGCCTGGAGATTCCTCACTCTAGGGATATATATCCCTTTACATAAGTCTATCCAGGCAGTTTCAGCATTAAAATATAAACTCTGACATGTCTGGACAACCTCTGGTCATAAATATTCAGCATGTGCACCAGAAAGTTGTGAGGAGGGTCCTACAATCTGGGACTTCAACTTCTTCCCAACTCATGAAATCACATATAAAGGATAAAATAATGAAACTTGTTTCTCTATAAAAGAATGGAGACTAAATTTCCTCAATGATATAACTCACCATGAGTTGATGGTGTAGGTATCTTGATTCTGTAAGGAGGACTATATCTGGCATGAGGCCGCTTTGACGCATGTTGTGCCTCATCATCCCAATCCTAGGAATCCAGTGAATCAGCCCCAGGTGAGGAACCCAGTGAATCAGCTCCGAGTGAACAAGAATCACCTTCTAGATGAAGGGTTTCTTTCCTGATGGTTCACTTTTTTCCCACCCGAGGGACTGGATGATTCAGTACCCCATCAGCGTATGATGTTACCCAGTTCTCGGCATACCATGTTGTCAATTCACTCATCGCTCTAGCAACTGGTAGATCAGACACTGCCCTAGTTTTCTCCATAGTTGTCACCAACCATAGTTGTTGGGAAACCATTGGATGCTACTTTTACTTGACTTGTATGAGAGGTGATACAACAATCTTCTGCAGACACATCAATTTCCATGCAAATCTATATGGATCATAGGCCTCGCATATAATCTCTACATCAATTCTGGTGACCAATACACCATCTTTTCAATCCATCATATTTGACCTCAATTCCAGGCTAGCTCTTCCATCATCAACAAACCTCCCAGTTGGAAGATTTCAATAAGGAAAGAAATGAAATTACTTAAACATTCTTAGCCTCACCTTCGAATCATAAGAATTTAGGGACAATAGAGAAATTTTGGAAAATGCCTGCAGCGATGGCCTAAAAGAACTTCCAGGAACTTGTACTCTGCTCTGTACAGCGTATGTTCTGATGTGAGTGGTGATCCATCCCCAAAAAACATTTAATTGTCCCACTATTCTCAAAGGAGACTAACCCATATATACATAGAGTAAGATCCTGTGAATCTTTTCCAAAAAATAGCGTGGCCAACCCAACCATTTTTCTCTCAGCCAACTTGGCTGCAACAACGAAGGTCCCTAGCTTGACGCCTCCCTTCGAATATCTAAATGTAAGAAGATAAAAACTGATCCAAAAAACTAAATAGGCTGCCAGACAGGTCTTCTCTAGGATTCATTGATCCACTTCATACCCCACATTTCAAAATCTCTCACTTCTAGAGTTGGCCAGAATTTGCCCAGAGCACCCTTCTTCTCTATTTTGGGGAAGTTGGTAGGACGAGTACAGGTGGGACCCTTCTTCTTCTTCTTGATGAAAAACATATTCATCCACTACTCTAGATTAATATCCTTTCTAGATTGAGTTTTGGTGGACTTTTAATTGTTTAGATTGCGGAAAATGTTCAATAACTCTCAAGCCAAAGCCGGAGTCTTCTCCGAATCATTCCAGGTCACCTTGGAGGGGGGATGAAATCATCATACATATCTCCCAAAATTAGAGCCCCTGAGATATTTTAGAAATTCCACAAGCTAATTACTAGTTCTCTATGATTTAGAAATAAGGAATTGGTTTCCAGGCTCCAATGACTGATTAGCTCCGAGACAAAATTATCATTCCTGTAGACATATGTCTGCCCCGCCCATAAGGATTCATATATTGCATCTCCCTTCAGATCCTTGACAAAGTCTGCACAGTTTTGTCACAACCAATATGCCCACATCCAAGTCAGTTTCAAACCTCCTCTGGGATGGAAATACCAAGTTTTCTTACATCCCTTGGATTGATCCATCTGAGAATTTCAGAAAATATAGGGATAGCAAGGCGGCTGCAGCTCAGGCTTGTGAGGCATCAAATATGGAGAACATGGGCTATGATGCATTATGAATGCCCTTTCCACTGTCCCATCATTGAAAAATGATCCTGCAACTGAGACATTTGCTGAAGAAAAATTGGTGTATGTTTGAAACCAAGAATGAGGAAAATAATTCTTTGCCTCTGGAACGTTGACTCCTAGCAGATGACTGTGGCCATATAATGGCATGCAAATTATCTATTGGAAGTTGACATGATATTTCTTCAATTACTTATCCAAATCTTGGATATTGTTGTCGTAGATATCATAATAGTCATGGACAATGATGTCCATCATATCATCTATTCTCTTGCTGGCCAACTCATCAGCCGATCTAATTCTTTTGGGACCCATAGAATATGCACAAAGATCTAAAAGTTAACTTTTTAAGTAACTCTGATTTTATTAAATACTTGTGATGAAAATAAAAAAAATTACAAGGCATTAAGGTGAGAAATATTGGTTGTGCATGTTTGGTCATGCAAGTAATGTCGCACAAGTAATGTTGCGCAAGTCAAAATCCTTACTGGAGAAGCGCGACAAAAAAAAAGAGGGCGATCGACCGAGGAGATGAAGACACTTGCGTGATGAGAAATAAAAATATTTGAAGGTAGTATGGTTTGTGTGTAGTGGCGCCCATATATTTAGGTGATCCCTCAACCCTATGCACTGAAACCTACATGACGAAACTTGCGCGCCTAAAACTTGTGTACTGATGAACCCTGATTTCTCGTTTTCCTCAAAGAAAAATCCCCATTCCTTTTTCAGATCTAACTCTGAGGGGGGACTTTTATTGACGCTCCTTTCCGTCACAGAGTCAAATGAATGGAAAAGGGGAATACCTTAAGCACAATGAGGGTCACCCTTTGATGAAAATAAAAAATAGACAAAGTCATAGGTCAGGAACCTAGTTTGAGGGCATTGAACAAGTTTCCTACAAGACTGCTCAAGCCACTTGTGTGTCGCCTATGGGTCTTGCAAGTCACTTGTGTGCCCTTTTCCTTTTTTCACCCAGGGTTCCTAGTGGCCTATAAATACCCCATGTGGGCCACTATTTATGGGAGGTTTTTTCCAAAAATTATATTCAATTTGTGGTCGTCCAAGTCTTTTTCTGACGTCTTCTGAACACTTCTAAGGTAATTCATTACATAGAATGGAAGCTCTAAAGGGGAAGAATAAGGCCTAAGTGTTAGAATTTATCAACTCTTACGCACCTAAGTTTCCACCCCTTAAGGGAAATTAAGACACTTGCGCGCCACCTTTCCCTTTCAAGGGAAATTGCACGCCACACTTTTGGAGGCCTTTAAGGATGATACCAAGGGCTTGAGTTCAAAATTTCACAAGTATTACCTTATAGATTATTTCTCGCCCAAGGTGACTCATGTCACGAAAGTCTAGTTGCGCGACCAGGACTTGTGCACCAGGACAATACTTGTGAAACTCATTCCTAGTCACCTCCTTTCCTCAAATCCACCTCTCCTCTTCAAGACATAGCCTTCAAAACCCTCTTCAGAGCCATTTATGGCATGGTTCCTTTGTTGGATTCCTTATCTGCAAAATATTCTGTGAAAACCTCTCCTAAAACCCTGTGACTTACATGTTTTATGTCATCATGGTTACAGGTTTCTTATATAACCTCATCCTTTATGGTTAGAAGATCCTTAACCTATGACTCTTTCTCATGAGTAAGACCCAGTTATAATCCCCTTAACCTAGGCCTCCTTCTCAGGAGTAAGCCCCATTCATAGTCTCTTTTAAACTGGGTCTCCTTCTCAAGAGTATGCCCCAGGTAACAAGTCCCCTTAACCTGGGCCTCCTTCTTAGGAGTAAGACCTAGTCATAGTCTCTATTATCCTGGGCCTCCTTATTTTGTGTAATCCCCAAGTTACAAATCTCCTTAACCTGGGCCTCCTTCTTGGGAGTAATCCTCAGTCATAGTCTCTTCTAACATGAGCCTCCTTCTCAGGAGTAAGCCCTAGCTATAATCCCCATAACCAGCGCCTCCTTCTCAAAAGTATGCTATAGTCCTAGTCTCTTTTAACCTGGGACTCCTTCTCAGAAGTAATCCCCAAGTTACAAATCCCCTTAACCTGTGCCACCTTCTCAGGAGTAATCCCCAGTCATAGTCTCTTTTACCCTGGGCCTCCTTCTAATGAGGAATCCCCAGACATAGTTTCCTTAAACATTGGGCATCCTCCTCAGGAGTAATCCCCAATCTTAATTATTTTGATTTGGGTTTCCTTCTCAGGAATAAAACTCAATCATAAGTCCCTATTAATTTTAGGCTTCCTTTTCATAAGTAAGTACCGGGTTAAAATTCCAAATTTCCATACAATACAAATACCTTTATGGACCATGATTCTTGGGCTTCTTTCCTAAGTCCTGGTCTTCATTTACCTGAGCAGTCATACATATGTGAACCCAACATCATTTCTCATAACTGAATTTTTTTGGCACCATCATCAAATTTACAGATCCCTCTTGTTTCTCACACCAATCATGACTCACAAGATCTTATATTTTGAAAGTAATCACGAAATTTCTTTCTGAGTCATTAACAATGCATAAGCCCCATATTTATTTTATAGAACTACATGGATTACGATTTCTTTTTGACAAGGATACGTAGGTAGCCCATCTGTGGGTACAATCCCAACTCTGAAATAATCCATGTCTTTCTGAAGGACAATAAACTTCAAGTGGCCCACTTAGTGGATTTAAAACCAGACTGATCATCATAATAACCAAGAGATTTCTTTATAAAGTATTGAAGGATACCATTGAATAAGAATCTCTAATACATATGGATGATTCTCCATCGATGAAGAACCTCAAATACATATAAAATATTCTCTAAATATCATACATATCAACCATTGATTGATAAATCTAAAAGAAAACCCATTTTTTATACATGGTGAATTAATAAGGATTCATGAACATAACATAAATATATAAGAGAGTCCAGTAGTAGGTAATAATTCCCCCAAAAAATGTGTGATGAGCCTGACCTCCCATCCTCTCAACCAATGCTAATTCTTATGCCTCATCGTTCCATGACTAATGAGAACCTACCTTTGGAAATTAGGTACAAATGGATATAGAGTCATTGGATGTTTCCAGTTCTATGAATAAACCCGTTAGAAACTAATTAGAAAGTTTGAACCTTAAACAAACAAGGTCATCCCCATTTCAAGAAGAAACAGGTATTCTGAATCATGGTGGTCAGTATCTGAAAGCGATGTAGAGGGGCTTCCAATTGACATTCATTGATTACTTTTTCCCTAAGACATCAATGGACTATTGTTTCTGTAGTTCATGAACCTACAAAAGGTTTGATGATAGTGATGGACTATTGAATTAATTTTACATAACATATGTGCTTTGAGTCTACATGTACAACTGATGATCCGACGAAAGCGAGAAGATTCAAGGATTGTAAAAGGAATCCTATTCGTTCTATGGTTAATGATTTTTAGTTGACCACCATATCTGAAATAGTGAACCAATACCTTATCACTAACCAGTACTAGATTGAAGTATACTATGTGATTTAAGGAAGTTTATAACACTACCAAATTAGTGGTTATTCTAGTGTTCTGAAAAGAAGCTTTGATGTTATATGCTAAGAAGTGGAATCCAGATGACATCCACAGAATGTTATGTGGTATTTAATTATTGTGGGAAGTCTAGGAATAAAAGGTTCTTGTGTCCTAGAGACCCTATTTAGTGCCAATAATACACTATATTAGGGAATCATTAGTGTTTCTACAAAAAATTCTCATCGATTTTGAGTGGGATAGGATCTGTGCTACCTCTACAATTTATATCTTGTTAAAAATCACCTCACTAGGTTGGAAGTTTGATTACTACTGATTGTATTGGAATACAAGGAGGTTATTTATATGGATTCATGATTTTAAATTTTTAGCACCAACAGAGTGAGACTGCTCTAAGTAGTTAGTTTATAGCCCTGGGCAGGGGATCAGGACAAATCTATCCAGTTCATCCTATAATGAAGGAGACGGATGTTGGGATATCTATCGTTAAATGTACTATTATTTTACAATTTATTATAGTTCCTACCTTGTTGATATATGAGTATCCTTTTCTTTCAAAAAAAATTCCTATTGTAGAGAGTCTCGTATTCTATATTGAGTACTCTCGTGGTGTAGTGGCACTAGATACACATTTTGTTATATGATCATAGAGTGTATGCTAGTGAAATGAATTTCCTTTTGAGGTAAGAAGCCATAGTTTCTTATGGAACCACTTTTTCCTCATTATTACCACCTTTGACATCATTCTTGGGATGGACTGTTTGGTTCCTCATCCTGACTATGTAGATTGTTATCACCAGAGAGTGTCATTTACATCAACATAGGGAGGTATAAATATTCAAAAAGGAAATTGGGAAGTCTATTTGGGAAGAATGGACCATATTTTCATGGTCAAGATGGAGTGACCACCCATATTACCACCCATTACATTAATGATCAGTTACTACATCAGAATAATTCCCACTTGTTGTCAATCGATTCAGGTATGTGTTCCTTGATGAATTTTTAGGACTACCTCTTGAGATAGAGTTAGACATTGCTATCAATATAATTCTAGTACCTACATTAATATCTATTCCTCCTTACATTATGGCTACTAATGAGTTGAAAGAGCATAAGAGGCATCTATAAGACTTAGTAGCAAAGGGTTTCATATGGCCTAGTACATCTCCCTTGGGTTCATCTATCGTTTTCGCCAAGACGGTGAACATAATTCGCATGGTTTGTGTGGATTATTGTATGTCAAATCATATTAGAATGAAAAAATGGTATCCTTTACCTTGCATTGATGATATTTGACCATCTCATAGGAGAGAGGGTATTCTCAAAGATTGACCTAATATCAGGCTATCATCATGTTTGAGTTAGACTATCAAATATTCCATTTACCACATTATGTAGTTGATACAAATTATATGAGTATCGTGTGATGTCGTTTGGTCTTATGAACTCTCCATCCGTCTTCTTATATTTGAGGAATAGGGTTTTCCATCCCTATCTAGAAACCTTGTTCATGTTATTCGTAGATGAAATCTTGGTGTTTAATCATACTCAAATTGACCATGCCTTTCATATTGAGATCATTATGATAAACTAAGAGGGAACTAGCTACATGATATGTTTTGTAAATGTCAGTTCTGTATGAACAAGATACACTTCATGGGTCACATTACCTCATAGGAGGGAGTTTCATGTGATCCAAAGAAGGTGAGAGATGTGATTACCTAGGAAAATTCCCCAAATTTCTTTGATAAATATAAATTTGTGGGGATAACTAGTTTCTATAAAAAATTTATACAAGACTTCTCACACCTTTATGAACCTTTTTCTAGTCTTGAAAAGATGGTTTTGATGTTATTATTGTTAGAAGAGTGTGAAAATTCCTTTTTATAGATATAAGGGAGATTGACATCATCACGGATCCTAATTCTTCTTGATCTAGGAAGGGTATATATTGTCTATTGTGACACATCATGGATTTGGATATATGAATTTCAGATGTATTTATTTAGAGTCATTACATATAGTCCGCGATAGCTCAGGCCACATCAGCTGAATTACCTAACACAGAATATCGAATTAGAAGCTTTCATTCACACCATTCATTATTTGACGCATTGCCTATTGGGAGAGAATTTTTAGCGTTTACAGATAACAAGAGCCTAATTTATCTTTTTATATAGTAAGACTTATATCTCATATAGCCAGGATTGGTTGAATATCCACAATTCATTGACTTTGTTCTAGCCTATACACCTGGGGAAGGTAATTATGTTGCTGATTCTCTATGAAAGAGAAATCAGATATAGGTAGTGTAAGAGCCCAGTAGTGAATGGTAGCTTATGGATCTCTTATATAAGATGTAATTATATGTTTAAGACTGTCTTTGAAAATAAGTATTTCCATCTCAATTAGTTACCTCTTCATATTTAGATAAGGTGAATAAGAGATAGTTTTTTTGGATCCAGAGGGCTTGGTCCTATGAGAGAGAATTGTTGGTGAGTAATCACCTTTGGATTATACTATTAACGATGACTACATCCTAGATATACATTGGAATATATGGGTACCCATGGATATGAGAGTGGTGTTGATGTGGGATTCACATACTTCACAATGGGTAGTTCACCTGGGTATCTCCATGATATATCATGACATGTGCTAATAGTATTGGTGGTCAGGGATATAGCTTTAGATAACAAGTTTTATCATTAGTTATCCCACATGTTATCCATCTAAGGTGGAGTACCATCATTCGAAAGGCCTGCTACAGCCAATACTGATTCTAGAATGTAAATGGTTGGGACGTTCCATTGACATTTTTGTCAGGTTGTCGAGGTCTCCTTGGGGTGGCGATGCAAATTGGGTAGTTGTTGGCTGAATGAAGAAATTATCCCACTTTCTTTCAATCTAGAAGACTGAATTTTTTATGATCTGGGTAAATTGTATGTCTGTGAGATTATTCAACAATGTGGGGTCACTCGTACTATCATTTTAGATAAAAATGTTATTTTCACATCATGGTTTTCGAAGGGTATGCAATAGGCCATGAGTACACAGGTGATTATGAGTAGATCCTTCCACCCTATGATCAATGGTCAGTCAGAACAGGCTATAATAGTTCTAGAGAATATTCACAAAACATTAATCCTTGATTTCAAAAGTTATTTGGAGACTCATATCCTTCTAGTCGAGTTTACCTACAATAACTATCATAATGTAAAATTTTTGATGGATATTATGATTTCATATATGGTAGGCCTGATAATTTACCCATTTTCATGTTACAAATAAAAAAGAAAGCTCTTTTAGGTCCTTTTCTAATTAAAGAGACTTTAGAGTAGGTTTAGTTTATCAGGAAGTGAATGTTAATTGTCCAGTGTAGACTGAAATCAAATTTTTATCACCATCGACAACCTCTAGATAAAATTCATGGGTATTGTTTAATAATTTCGGTAACACACATATATGGGAATAGATAGATATGGAGGACAAGGATTTTGACACTACACTTTTTTGGGTAGTTTGAGATTCTAGAAATTGTCGGGTCGGTAGCATATCAGTTACTATAACCTTAAAGATATCATTCCATGCACAATGTCTACTAAGATTCACATATTTTCCATGATCATGATAACACATATCATACTTTTGATCTTGAGGATATTGATCACGATTTCAATGCTTCCTTTTAGGAATATCCTCTATGCATCATTGATCAAAGCACGAAGGCTCTCTAAGGCTAGTCTGTCCCATTAGTAAGAGTGATATCACAGAACAACAATGTAAAGGACACTACATAGGTTTGGTAGGTCCATGTACATGCCCCAATGGCCAAATTTATTCTCAGGTGAATTTATACAGCCCATGGAAGCTGATCTTGGGGATAAGTTCCTTTATTGGGGGAATTCAGTAAGAAGCCCATTATTATCATTGGTATGGATCCTTTTATTTTTTATATAATTACTTCTTATATACCTAATATGGATTCCTAATGATATTTTAGAGGTTATTGGGGTGTTTATAGATTTTTCAAAGGTCAGAACCCTGACAAATATGAAAAACAGACTACACACATGTTTAAGAGAAACAATGTGAGCTAGGCCATAAGATTACTACTAACGATGTAGAGCTAGACAGTGGGGTGGAATGGGGTGAACAGTTTCTCTTAAACGTGCACCATGAGCCTCACAACCATGAAAAAAATACAAACATGTTATAGATTTGTTTTTAAAAGATGTCACATAGGTTCCCTAACTATACAGCCAAATAGTGTGAGTGCCCCCTCCCAAGAGCAGAAGGTGCACAGTTGGTGCACGGTTTCGCCAACCGTGTGGCTAAACCATGTGATTCCTTTTTTGGGTTAATGGAAGGGTTTTCCATTAAATTATATTTTAATCCCTTTTATCATATTATTTGTTCTCTACCAATATGTAGGTTCTCTTTTCTCCAATTGTGCACTCCTTTGAGACTCTAATGTATTTTTTGATCCCATTTATCCATCCAGTCTACTATTGATGCACTGTTAGTTTCATTGGATTCATGAAGTAAGATCTCATTTCCTTTTTCATTGTTAATTATTATTATAAATGATTATGTTATTTAGGTTAAGAACCATATGTCCTATTTATAGGGAATTGGTATAATCTTCATATCACTTGGAATCCATGCCAAACTAGAAGGTGATGATGGGTGTAGTGAGTTATACAAGTATAAAGTATATGTTTTATAAATTATTCCAAAATGTTTTTAAGGTTTCACAATAAAATCTATTGTGTTGAATTCTTGTTTTACTTTGAGTTTCTCCTAAATTGAACCGTTTTTGAATTATTATCCTAGTTTGGAACCTAATGATCTTAATAAACACTTTTTCCAATTACTTGGTTGCAGCTACCCCTTTAGGTGTGCTCTCCTCTTGCATAAATGTCCCTTTTTCTCTTATACCAAAAATGACAAATAGTGTATTTACATATTAATTATAATAATGATACAATGTTTATTGAAATGGAAGTAATGGAATATAAAAACTATTGAATTATAAATTATAAAGAATTTAATTGTATTTTAGTGAGTGGTAAGTCCACATTACATGGTTGAATTATATAATGGTCATTCTGTTGATGATGGTAATTTTAAATGGCTTAAAAGCATTCCTTGGATCATTTATAGAATAAACATCTTGAATAAATGTCATGATATAGGGACATGGTATCCCTTAATAATTATAATGAATGGCTATGATGACCCATGTGAATTATTGTGAATGGGAATGATAACCCTAATGTATTTATTAAACAAATTAGGCTTGATGACACCTTTAATATATATATATATATATATATATATATATATATATGGGAATGGTGTCCCTTCTTCTATTCAATTATGAATAGGCATGGAGACCTAATTATATAAAAATGGTCATACAGTCCCCCAATATATTAGAATGGAATACCATGTGATATAGTCATGTGGTCCCTTGTGATACAGACATGGAATCCCTTGAGGTACAGGCATAGAATCTATTGTCATACATTCATGACACCCCTTGTGAAAATAGTGTGACACGAGAATTGCATCCCTTATGATACAGGAATGGTGTCCCTTATGATGTGATTATTATACGATAATGGATTCCCTTAAGATATAATTGTTATAATGAGCATGGGATCCCTTATAAATGTGATAATTATCATTTTATCCATTGATAGTTATTTCAAAGCTATTCCCAAATGGGATGATGTTGGTAACGTCAACCTGGAATCCATTACAGGACCAAATACATCCCATTTATAGTTTTTATTAATATTTTACCTATTATATCTACAAACTTCCATATTTTATACATGACTAGAAAGTTAAATTCTTTTTGATGGTTATATACTTGGATTGTATCTCACACCCTATTCAGGCCACCGTTGGGTACCTAAAGAGACTATATGATTTCCAATATAGATAAGGGAATGTGTCCTATTATATAAGCATGTATTATTTCATTACATAGGAATTGGATGGTAGAAGATGATTGGGCTAGATATTGGGATACTGGATATACTTTCAGGCCTTTTTCACCTTTTTCATATTACTACTTCCTACTAGTTGTAACCTTGTTTTCCTGATTTATAGATACATGAAATACATTATCATTATTCTGTGTATGATGTAGTTATTAGTTGATCTAATTTTCATGGTTGTTTTCCTCTATTTTATATGCTTATCCATTTTTATACTGCTCCTCTATTTATCTTATTATGGTACTGCTTTTATACATTGGTAATGAGGTAATACTATCCCCACAGACACACACAAGTCCCTCTCTACGAGTCGAAAACCTTTTTCATTTCTGGAGATGCGCATGAGGTCAATTGTAAAACCTAGCTTGGGGGACTATTGAGGGGAATATGGGTCTGGTACATCACACATGTAGTGAGTGATCCTCTACATTTATAAAATCAATGGTATATTTTTTTAATATAGTTAATATATAGTTTCTCCCATATATGTTAGAATAAATCATAATGAAATAATAATTATATAACATAGAATAAATTCATGTTAAACATTTCATCCCATCAGAATCATGAGGAGTGTCCAAAGGATATGGTTTATGAATCTATTATTTTGTTTTCAAGGATTCCTTAGATTATAGGTAAATCTATATTAGGTAAATGTAAGAAAAAAACAAAAAATTATAAATTAATAAACATACCTAATACGTTAACATATGATGTAGACTATCTAGAGAATGTAAAAAATAACCAATACTCTATCCAAATATGGAATAATCCTTGGTTGGCACTACACTAAGTTAGTTAGATCAATAATCTAATTTATTACTATGATTACCTAATATGAATTCCAAAGATTATTATATACCTAATACCCCAGATGATGTACAATTTCATATTCCATAATATGTACATGGGAATACCTAGTATAATAATCAATACATAAAGCCTGGTCTAAATGAGGAGGTAGAGAATGAGAGTTGGTAGAATGCATCTACCTCATTATCTATTCAAACATATCATGGATAAATAATTTAATTTTATCAGATATCGATTAAGTTAAATCATGAAATTCATTCTTCATGGAAGTTATTTTTCCTTTGTATTCTCTGTCCATTAATTATATATTGGGATAGAAAAAATGTAATATAGAAACCCACCTCATAATATCTTATATGGATTGAGTGTTATTGATTTCCCAAATCGATTATAAGAATATATATCCCACCCCCATGGATAAAAATCACATGCGACACTTTCTTCTGAGGGGAATCTAGAAATAATATTTTTAATGTTTATTTAAGTGAAATTAAATTAAAAAATATTGTTGTTAATTACTTATAATATTATCATATACTTTTTTTGATTGTTTGATAAGAAATATCACTTTTTAATCCTCATAAATTTCCATTTTCTCATGGATAATGTGATGATATGGAGATCTAAATTGAACATCTTCGGGGACATTACATGAATTCATTCCAAATTAATCAAAACTTTTAATAATCATTTTCTTATTTAAAAAATGAAATACTCCATGTGATAATTTATTACTGTATAAATTTTTTGATTGTATCTATTTGTATGATTTTATAGAGGCCAATTACATAATAAAAAATTCATAATTTATAAATTATCTAAAGTTTATTTTCAAAGTGGATTTTAAAAAACAATAATTATATACTATAAAGGCTTCCTCATGTGGGTTGGATAGATAATTATACCACGTTTGTATATCTAAAAGCCTTACATTGTGTGTGGATATTAATTTTTTTATAAATTAAAATATAAAATGAATTCATTTTAAAAAAATAAATCAATCCAACAGTTTCAAAAGATAGACAACCATTCTTAATTTCTGACATAACATAAAAAAAAAATTTATGACTGATAAAATCATATAAAGAAATATGCACATACCTTGGTACCTCTACCTTTATTTCAATTATTAATAAATATGTATAACAACTCAATTAATTTTTTTCCTTCATTTTAATAATATTAAAATATTTTTTATAATAAAAAATATGATTGTTCAAAATAAAATAAAAATGTAATGTAATACTATCAAATAAAAAAATGTATAACTAACATAAATGAATATATGAGTTGGTATAAATATCACATAAATGATTACCATTTAAAAAGATACAATTTTTGGTAGTTGTATTTGATGAGAAATAAGTAAAAGTTGTATGAAAAAAAAATCTCGTAATCCAATGAATGATATAAATACATTATTAAAAAATATAAATCAATAAAACTGAATACATGGAATTTGAATAATATAATGAAAACATTTACAAAATAATGATAATAGAATAAATCTTCAACCAATAAATGGATTCTTGAAACAAATGGATTTGAAAATGATTAAATAAATGATGTAAATAATCAACATATAAATATAAATATAAATATAAATTATAAATAAATAATACATTTCAATATGTATGTATTAAAATGTAAAATATAAATTTATCTAAATAATTACATGAGTAAAATAATATTTTATTTTTTAACTCGTCTTTTTTATTATTTTAGATAGTATGAACTATTTCTACATTAAATTGATTATTATAGTTTGGTTATAAGGTAATAGATGAAAAATTCCCCAAACACCCTCGGGATCAGGAAAATCATCATCTCCAAATTGAATCTTTTTCCCTTTAAAAAATAATGGACCATTGATCATTTGAAGGATCATCAACATAATTTTCTTTCATTAAGCTACATGATAAATTATTCCTCATTACAATTGTATATTTTTCAATCAATAAGTATAAATCCATTATTATCATGTTCCACACCAATGTTAACGTAAATTCAATTAAACATAAACACTTTTACTCAAAACATAGTATAATCATTTACCCATATATCCTCAAAACACCAAAATTTATTGTTGATGATGAAATTCAGTTTTCATCTTTTTCACATGAAATTTTAATTTCATTATCATTGAATTTTACTGTAATATTTTAATGTTTAGTCTTGTTGTGATTATTTTTCATGTAAAATGTGTAAATATTAATGTCAAAAGGGATCATGTGATCACATTAGCACAAGTTCCCCTTGAAAACAATTTCAAGGGTTCTGTTAAGACTAAATAAGTTACCAATTTCTTTATAAACTATGAAACAACTGTATTTTATTTTCATTCATCAACCACTTTTTTTTATTTCAGATATCATACCTTCAATCCCATAATATTCTATGTTGTACATGTTTGATCCTTAATTTCATTATTTAAAATCTATAAATGGTTCTGCATCACCTCATCACATTGAATTAAATTTACCTATAATTGAAATGTATTGTTGGAATCCTCCTGTTTTAATCGTGTATTAGCGATAAAAAATACTATAAATTCCATAAATCTTGTTAATCATGTTTAATCGATATCAACTCATGTGTAGAGATCGTTGGTTTCTTTATGATTTTAATAAAATTCCACTAAATCCTATTATCCTAACTCATGTGTGATAATTTTAAACTATATTTAACTTTCTAATATAATGATTTAGTATATGAATGATTTAGTCTAATTCATTCTTTGAATATTACTGGTTAAGGTTGTTTATAGATATTTGCATAAGTTTGAGAAACCGTGAGTCTGCCACCAGTTCTGTTTTTCTAGTAAAGGACACAGACACCATGACCCAGAAAATATAAAAACATTCAGATCTCATGAAGTCTGTGACATGTGTTCCTTGCTACCATCACTAAGACACTTTTCGAAGATTGGAAAAGCACTAGAAACCGTGATTCTAACACTACATCTATGCTAACAGTTCTTGATCTCAATACAACTATTCCATCCTGACTATCTCACCACTCAATGTCAAAGAAGAATACATTATTTCTTGGTGACACCATTTTCAAGTGGTACCATTTCTAGACAGACTGCGACTGTGTTATTTAATCTGATTTTTTTGTATTAAATTTCATTTCTAATTGTCATATTTGAGTCATTTAAATGCACTAACATATTTAATATTTCTCTATAGACATGACACCTTATAGTACCTGGTATAAGGTAGAGAATACATGAATCCTATTAGCTCAAACACATTTACTTTAAAATAAAAAGAAAAGTGTGGCACTGGAACAATGTTATGTGCAGCAGTGTGTATAAGAAGTGTGAGATTTTTTTGAGAGGTGAACCAATACATGAAATAGGAAAAAAATAAAGAACACACAAATAAAACTCGATTCAAATGGGTTAAATACTCTAGATCATAGCCAAAAACATATTCGAAGTACCAAATTCAAGAAGAAGATGAGCTAGACAACACACACATTTGAACTGGAAGACTGCGATACTCTGTTTCTTCACAAGAGGAATCGATAATTGCATATTCATTATCCTATAAGTTCAGAGTTGCATAGACTAACACTAAGATCACTTCTAACCTTATATCATCATATTTGATCTATTGTGTACTAAATTTAGCTTTTGATAAATGCGTGTATGTCTAAATTAAAACCTACACTATCTCTTGTACTAAACTAAAGGATACTTATTCCTCTCATATTATTTACATTTTTTTACTCCCACAGATATGTTTAGAAGACGTCCTTTTGTGACTTGGTAGTTTTTACCTGTGAAGAACTATGGAAGAGGTCATGTGAACTGGACATGCATGTGCACTGTTGTTTACCCCAATACAAGGTGTTGATAAAGTATTAATATAAACTTCTTAGTGGAAGTTGATCACTAAGTGGAGTGGATTAGGTCTCTGCTTGAGACTGAACGACTTTTTTTATATGATGTGTCTTTTAATTTAGTTTTTGACTAATTTACTATATATTTCAGAAAAAACTATATTTCACTTTGATAGTTAGTCTTGGATAGATGCTATAAATTATTTTACTTATTAGAATACCTTCAAAAGTAGTATCAATAAATCAGAATGATATTACTGGGAATTATTCATTCTTCTAAGAGATTATTTTAATAGTCAAACTTTTATAACTATATTACCTTTATTAACTAGGGTTTATTAATTTTTATTTGGAGGAATATTTTTAAGAAAACCTTTTCAAAATTAATTTTTATAGACACTAAATTAATCTCCAAACCTAATTGAGTACTCTATTCTGACCAACATTTGTATCATAGGGTTTTTATTCCTATTAAGACATTGTATTTAAAATATGTTCAACTGTGATTTTAGTTGTACATTAAAGTTCTGTAAATTTCTGTTAATTCTAAAATTTATATCTATTAAAAATTATTTCATTATTATGGATAATATGTTGGAAGGTTTTAAAACAATAATACCACTATTATTTAAGGGAACTAATTATTCCAAAAATAAAATTAAAATGAAAATTCATTTATAAAGTATGGTCTTTCAAATTTGGACTTCAATTATAGATGAGTATAAGATTCATCTTAATTATAGAATTACTTAGGATGACCAAACCTAGAATACATACAATAACAATTACAAAGACATGAATGTCTTATATTTCACTTTAGGATATGACCAATTTAAAAGAATATCTTCAGGTAAAACTACCCATGAAATTTGAGATACCTTCTCTGTTTCCCATGAAGGAACTTCTTCTATGAATGAAATGAGACTCAATACTTATTCTATTAAATATGATAACAATAAAATGAATCATAATGAGCCTATTTCTAATATGTATCTCATGATCAATGAAATTTCTAAAACAATGAATTCTCTTAGAAGAGAAGTTACAGACAAAGAACAAGTCATGAGGATTCTCAGATGCCTACCTAATAGATGGAGATGAACCTCTATCTCTATTAGAGATTCATGTGACATCATCATATTACCTATCAAAGAACTCATTGGGAATCTAATGATGTCTGAAGAGGAGGTGAAAGTAAATAAGGAAGTAGAGGATGAAACCAAAATAAAATATGTGGAATTCAAGACCACCACCTCAAAACACAAAAAAAGGAGAAACTAAAAGTTCATTAAGAAAGTTCCAATAGTGAACAATCATCACCTGGTAGTGATAATGATATGAATCAATTAGCCAAAAGGTTTAATAAATTTTTCAAAATGAAGAAAGTTTTCAGAAAGCCTAACTTCAAAGGAAGATATAATGAAAATGGAAGCTGGAAGAAATATTGAAAAATAAATGAAAAGTATGATAAGATAGTATTTTATGATTGTAAGAAAAAGGGACATGTAAAGGCTGACTATCCCAAGATTAATTATATAAATAAATATGAGAATAAATATAGAAAGTATAAAAAGGAAATGAAAGAAACCTAGAGTGTTTATGAGGACAATTCAAGGGACTCAGAGTCTTTTCATGATGAATAGGCTAACATAGATGATATGTGTTTTATGAAAAACACAACTGAGGTAACACTATAATCTCCTGTAAAAATTCCTATTATTTTGGAGATGAATGAGATTATGAAAATATATCTAAAGAATAAATGTTTGAGTAGTGCAATATGATTGAATATACATGTAATAAACTAAAGGATAAATACATGTCTTTAATGAAATAGTATTCTCTTACACCAACTGTTAAAATTAATCTTACTATATATAGAGGGAAAGATATTCAATTACTCAAAGAAAATAATGAACTGAAGCTATATGATGTGTTATTGAAAATGACCTTGAAGTTTTTATCAATGGTAAAGATACAGTCATACAAATTCAAGGTAAACAGATTACCCTTAAATATAGTACTTGTATTTGTTATCAACCGAGTAAAAGAAATTTTTGAAAAAATAATTTTTTTTCTAAATCTAGAACATACAGCTTTACTCCTAATTCACGAAAACATTATTCTAGTTCAAATTATTAAACACTCTCTGCTATTTCAACATTTTATGGACCAAATTGAGTTAATTTCTCAAATACATTACATAATTTTTATAGGAAACCTATGAGGATGATGTGGGATCTTAAGAACTAGTTATTGATATTACTAGACCTAAAAAAATATGGGTACCAAAGTTTATTTTTATTTGACTATTTTTGTAGGAAAATTGTTTAAAGAGTTCTTGTAAAGGATTCTGGTACTAGGATAGTAGGTATTCAAGAAAAATGATAGGATACTATTCATGCATTAAGAACATAATAAAAATTGATGGAGGACATGGCTACTTTGGTGACAATTCTAAAGAAAAAATCTTTGGCCTTGGACAAATCGGTAACTCTAACTCAGTTTTAATTTCCAAAGAACATTTTTTTGATATACTGAAATATAATCTTCTTAGTATTTCACAACTATGTGGTGATGTATTTTATGTTAAATTTAAAAATTATTTTTTCAATGTATTTAATTCTAAAAATGAATTGGTATTTTCTGAATTCATAAATAAGAATGTATATTCTGTCAACTTAGATTATTTAGTTTCTCAAAATGATTCATGTTTAAGTGTATTTCACAAAGAGTTATGACATTGTCAGATAATATGAGGACATTGATATATTCACTCCCTTATAAATAAAATAAGAAGATGTTTATTCAAAGACCTACCCAAACCTGAGGTTCCAAATGATAAAGTGTGTAATCCTTGTAAAAAGGGAAAGAACCCCAAAATTTACTTCAAATCAACAAAATAAGTGGCAACTTATCAACCTCTAGAGTTGGTTCACATGGATTTTTTTGGACCATCTAGAGTTTATAGTTTAAATGGGAGGCACTATGTTTATGTTCTTATAGATTACTTTTATTGATATAGTTGGACTATCTTGTTTGATCACAAAAGTGAAGAATGCTCTCATTTCACCAAATATGATATAACTGTAGAAAACCATAATAGACTTAGAAGTAAATACTTAAGAAGTGATCAGGACTGTGAGTTTTAAAATCATGATTTTGAATCCTTTTGATCATAAAAAGGCTATAGTTATAATTTCATTCCCCTTGAATACATCAACAAAATGGAGTTTTATAAAGATGAAATTGGACATTGCAAGAGATTTCTAAAAACATGCTTGTGACTACGACTTACCTATTTCTTTCTGGGATGAAGCTGTAAACACAACATGATATATCCTTAATAGAGTGTTTATTATAACCATTCATAATAGAACTCCATATGAGTTATACAACCAAAAGTAAGCTACTTCAATGTTTTTTGATTCAATTTTCATATCCTTATTAATAATGAAAATATTGACATGTTTTCATCCATGAGTGATGAAGGAATATTTTTAAGATATTCATTCTCTAGTAAAGCATATATAGTTTTTAACAAAATAACTAAATGTTTGGAGGAATATATCCATGTCATGTTTGATGAGGTATATCCACATGAGCCTAAGAGCTCCCTAGAGAACCTGGAGGATGATTTGTAAAATCTGGAAATCAATTTTAAATCCTCTAACCATCATGTAAAGGAGTCTCTGAAATCTTCTAGTTCTGGAAATTCACCATATTAAAGTCAAAATGAACCTGAACCTATTGAAGAACCTGAAATCACTTGCCTCTCTTTTTCTAGAGCTGTTAGAACACATGAAAATGATCATTTTGATGCCATCGTATGAGATTTAGATAAAGGAATGAAAACAAGATATTCTCATAGAAATTAGGTTGAACAACATGTTTTCTTCTGGAAACTTGAACCTAAGAAAGAATAATGATGCAATCAATGATGAATTTTTGGTGATGGAAATGAAAGAAGAACAAAATCATTTTGAAAGGAACAATGTTTTGAAACTTATTGATCGACCCAAAGAGATATTTTCCGTAGTAACTAAGTTTCTATTTATAAATAAGGTAGATGAAGCTGGTAATATAGTTAGAAACAAGGCTAGATTGGTTGCACAATGCTATTTTCAAAAGGAAGGAATTGACTATGTTGAGAGCTTTACACCAGCAGCTAGGCATGAAGCCATCAGAATCCTCCTTAATTATGATGCACATCTGAAATTAAAACTATATCAAATGGATGTCAAGAGTTCATTCCTAAATGGTTATATAGATGAGGATGTCTTTGTCGAACAACCCCCTGGTTTCAAAAATCCTCACTTTCCAAATCAATCTTTCAAATTATCCAAAGAATTGTATGGTTTAAAACAAGATCCAAGAGCTTTGTATGATAGATTAATTAATTTTCATATTTCCAGAGGTTTTAAAAAAGGTATAACTGATTCTACCATTTTTATAAAATGAATTCCCAATGCTATTTTAGTAGTTAAAATTTATGTAGATGATATTATTTTGGGATCATCAACAAATTATTTATGTATTAAATTTTCACAAGTGATGCAAAATGAATTTGAAATGAGATTAATGGGTGAACTAAAATTATTTCTTGGATTTAAAATAATTAAAAATAAATATGGTATTATTTTAAATAAAAGTAAATATACTACATATTTTATAAAACATTTTTGTTTGGATATCTCTAAAAGTTTTAATACTGAAGTGATTACTACTTGTAAGTTGGATCTTGATGAAGATGGAAAATCTGTTGATCAAACCACTTATAGAGGAATTATTGGAATCTTACCCTACTTAACTACTATCTGACCTAACATTATTTTTATTGTATATATGTGTTCTCATTTTCAAGAAAATACTAATGAATCTCATTTAAATGATGTTAAAATGATTTTCAAATAACTCAACCCTACACCCAATCTAAGACTGTTTTGTCCTATAGGACAATCATATGAGTTAGTTAGTTATTCGGATACTGATTTCAGTGGTTTTAAGTTAGATAAAAAAAGCACCTCTGGAACGTGTCACCTTTTAGGAATGTCTCTATTGTCATGGTGTAGTTTGAAACAAAACACTGTTGCATTATCTACTGTCGAAGCTGAATACATTGCTGCTGGTAGTTATTGTGCACAAATTTTTTTTATTAAACACACATTACTAAATTATGGATATCAATTCAGAAATGTACCCATAAATTTAAAAATAAATGTTCTATTAACTTCTCAAAAAATCCTTTTTCACACTCTAGGAAAAAACATATTGATGTAAGACATCACTTTTTGAGAGACCATTATCAAAAAAGAGATAGCAATTCAGAATTCAATGGAACTGAATATCAGCATCCTGATATATTCCCCATACCATTAAATTATGTAAGTATGCAATAAATCATACATTAATTATGAATGATATATCTTAAGTAGAGAGTATACTTTGTTCAAACACCTACTGACTCGCAGCTTACTATTTCATAGTTTACGGTTTAACGAATCACTGTCTTAGAATTAGGGTCTCACTCTCACAATTTTGCAAGTTACTGTCTAGAAGTTGATGTTTCATGTTAATGGTTTCACAGTTAATATCTCTTGGTTATTGTTTTTCACTTAATATTACAAATGATATGGTGGCACTATTTGGAGTCACACATTGGAGATGACACCATGAAAACTCTTTTAGGTCTCACTATGAAAATTTGTTCCAGTCACACTATAATAGAAATTATCGTTTTATTTGTATTTTATTACCCATATCTTTGTGATTGATTATTTTATTGTTTTTTATCCCATGATTTTGAATTTTTTAAGTTTGATATCCCTAAATGATAAAAATGAAATATGTTTCACTCTTTTTTTCACTTGACCTCTCTTCTCTCAAACTGTATATCCTCCTTGAATCATTCATCTCTCTCTCTCTCTATAGAACCCTCTTGAATTCCCAGGACGAAGCACCCATATTCATCAACTCATGAGAATCACAAATCTCAAAATAAAATGAAGAGAGAACCGAAGGTAGCGCTTGAAGGACCGCTGAACCCGAATCTTTTTGATAGAATAGTAGTACCAATAAACGAAATCTTCCCTAATTCGTTGTTTTCAAGTTATTCATTAGTTACGAATGTACTGAAAGTTAAGGAATATAAGAACTATTTCAAAAAATTGGCAAGGCCAATTTATCCAAAACGTTTTGCTCAGTTTTATCATTTTTCCAGTTCTTATTTGATTCAGAAGATGGATTTTTGTGAGGAGCTAGACTAATGTCCAAAGAGGCATCATTTTCTCAGGATTATGGCCTTATCTCCTTGGGATATCCCATAAAACAATTTTTAAGTACAACCTGGTAGGTCATCCTCCTCCTAGTGATGTTTTTGTTTTAGAAGAGGCCTTAGATAGCTTGACTGGATATAAAAAGAAGAGAATATCTATTGTTGCTGAGTTTGATGGTGAAACCAGATTTCTGATTAAGTTTATCTAGAATCAGATTACTCCAAGAAACGGATATTTTTCTACCCTCAAATATCAAGATGTATTTATGATATATCTTATGAATAATGGAAACAATATCAATCTATATAAGTATGTTATACTTCACATCTATGAGTTGATTAAGACAACCTCAATGTCTACATCCTTATTCTATTCAAATTTGATCTATGCTATGTTGTATGCTGAAGGAATCGTTGGACTGAAAGAAGAAGTCACCAAAAGATTTAAAATCTGTATCTCAAAGGTTATAATAAAAAGGGTGAAAATTAGTTGGAATCCATTGAAAAAGGCATCGGTGGAGGAAAATGAAAGAATATATGAAATGTTTAAACTGATTGAGATTCCCTCAAGAACTAAGAGAATATCTGATCTTGGTTTGGAACCAGATTAAATTGTTGGCTATATTGTTAAAGGAAAACAAGAGGAAGTTGTTACACCTCTAAAAGAAATAGTCTTGTTAAGGAAGATATTGGACGTGTTCCACAAAACATGGTTTAGAAGGAGGCACCTGTTGGTAAATGAAATGCTTCTTTGGAGGAAGAACTTTATTTTTGAAAATAATCAATTGTTAATGTAAGATAAAAGGTTGTTCCTAAGGAGCATCTAGAAGAATAAATTTCTCTTAAAAAAGAAGCTATGGATGAACACCATTTAGAGGAACAAGCGAATCCTAATGTTGTCCTATATTATGGGGAATGAATGGAACAAGCCTTCCAAATAGATAGAAAATAAATGGGTTAGATTATTGGATTTTAACTTTTAGAACAACTTCAAGGAACGGAATCTCTTAGTCTTGTGAGAGATGCACTTGTTGAGGGGGAGAAACACCCTAGTCTAGAAAGTGTTGAAGTTACTAATCATGTTGATCAGAGAACTGTGGATACCTGGTATAAGTTCCATATATACATTGATGTGGATGATACACAGGATGCCTCTGTTAAAGGCATAGACCTATCAACTGCATTTCAATTGAAATCAGTATTTGTTCTAGAAGTAATATCTTTCAAGGAACCTGAGCCTGTCTCAAATACTGTTCCAAAACCTTCACTAGAACCTCTTACTTTCCTGAGTCTGAGTGATTCGAAATCCTTTAATGTTACTTTATTGGATAGAGTTGAAAATCTCATAAACACACAACCAAATCCTATAAAAAATATAAGTGAACGAGATGCTTCATTTTTGTTAGAGAATATCATATGGATGATTCATCCAAAAATTCTACATGAAATTAAAGAGGATTGAATTGTGAAAAAATATTTTAGTGATGAGGTGATTTCTCTTAGATATATGGTTAAAGATTTGAAAAAAAAATCATATAATCAGGACAATATCTTGTTTCTCATCCTATTGAGGATGTTAGTGGACATATTCCAAAGAAATTTCCCTCTCTGTTTCAACAGATTGTGACTTCATTAGCTGACAAAATGGCTAAGAGAAACATGAAGATAATTCAATAGATGTCTAAGCTTATTGTTGGTCTCAAAAGGATGACTGATGTGTATAATGGATGCCTACATAATGTTATCAATCAGCTCAAGTCTCTCAATTCAGTTACAATTGCCTCTAGTTCCTCAGGACAGTCATCTCAACCCTTTGATGGTAATCTCCTCAGAACTATTGTTAAGGAGGAACTTCATTCAGTGTTAGGTGGATTGGAAAAGGATAGTCTATATATGGTTCTGAAGAATAGTGACAGAGTACTTGATTGGTAAGGATTTATTCAAAGAGTGAAAATGATTCTCAGGAAGAATTTACTTAGTGAATTTCATCTTTAATAGGATTTTTTATGCATGATATGACCAATAAATTCAAGTATCTTGTAAATAATATGAAAAATGATCCGGTCAATCAATATTTTAAGACTCAAATTCAAAATTTGAAAGATTTCACTCCATTATTAGAAACATTCAAGGAAAAAAACGACGACTTTGATAAAGTAATGAAGTATTGTGGTGAGATTATTATTGACTTCATTCAGTTTTCGATGCCTTATATTCACATGTAGATCACTGCTATTGTGGCTCATGCAGCTGCACCCTTGGATACCAGTTTACATCCCTCCTAATCCACTGACTTTGCATCTACCTCTATATCTATATCTCAGGCTCTGAGCCAGATCATACCTGTTATCCTTGACCCAAATTTTCCTCAATATTCCACCAAACCTACATTTACACTTTAATTTTTTGAAGGAATACCTCGTCATTCTCTTATAGTTTTCTCACTCCATTCTTTAACTTCTACTACTTCTCCTGCGACTCCTTCTTAAACTGCTACCAAGGAAAAAGAGAAGATAGGTAGTGCTGAAGAAAAGTGAAACCTTTATTTTCATAGGTATTTTTTGCACTTTTTCTTACTTTTTGTACTAACACATCTTTTTTCATCTATTGAAATGTGATCTATTGTTGTCTATTATTTTATTTACCTTTATTCATTACTTTGCTTCTAATCTATTTGATAATCCCTAAAGGGGGAGAACAACAAACTAAGGCCCTAAGGGGGGGAGAAAACTAAGAAAAAATATCAAATTCAAATGATCTGTGATCTTCAAAATGGGGGATATTATTGGAATCATCATATTTTAATGATAAAAAATCCTCTAAATCCTATAAATCTTGTTAATCCTACTTAATCTATCTCAACTCATGAGTAGAGATGGTTGGTTTCTTTATGCATTAAATAAACTTCCACTAAATCCTATTAATCCTAAATCATGTGTGATAATTGTAAAATATATTTAACTTTGGTCTATAATGATTTCTTATGTGAATGATTAATTCAGATTCATTAAATGAATGTTACTACTTAAGAATATTTACAGATTTTTGGCTAAGTCATAGAAACCATGCTTCTTCCACCAGTTTTGGATTTCTAGTAAAGGACCCAAACATCGTGACCTAGACTCTGTAACCAGTTTCATATCTCATGAAGTCTGTGACAATGGTTCCTTGCTACCATCTCTAAGACATCATTTGATGTTTGGAAAAACACCATACATCATGATTTTAACACCACATATGTTCTATAGGTTCATAATCTCAATACAACTATTCCATCATGATTGTCTCACCACCCAAAGGCAAAGAGGAAGACATCGTTTTGTGGTGACACAATTTCCAAGTGATATCATTTCTAGACAGACTGTGACACAATTATTTAATTTGTTTTGTTTTTTTCAATTTAATTTAAAAATTTTATATTGGAGTCATATAAATGAACTAACATAATTAATATTTCTTTGTAGACATGTCACCTGACAGTAAGAGGTACGAGGTGCAGAATACATGCATCCTGTCAAATCCAACACATGCACTCTAAAATAAAAAGAAAAGTGTGGCACTGGAATAATGTTATTTTCAGCAATGTGTAGCATAAGCGCAAGAATTTTTGAAATGTTAACTAATATATGAAAGAAAAAACAACTAAATAACTGACGACGAACTCTCAGTTCAAAAGGATGGACTATCATAGATCAGAGCCAAAAACATCTTCACAGTACCAACATCACGAAGAACACGAGCTATATATCTTACACCTTCGAACTTACAGACTTGGGATACTATTTTCTTCACAAGAGTACTTGATACTTGCATCTTCTTCATCCTACAAGTCCATAGATGCATAGAATAACAATCAGAGCAATTCTAATCTTATCTCGACATCTTTGCTCTATTTTTATTGGTTTTAGATTTTGAGAAGTGTGATTATGTATAAATTAAAACATACAACATCTCCTTCACTAAACTAAAGGATCCAAGATAACTTTAATCTCATATCTTTTTACATTTGTTTACTCCCATGGATAAGTGTGGAAGAGGTACTTCTGTGACCTAGTAGGTTTTTCCGACGAAGAACTGTGGAAGAGGTCATGTGACCCAGACAGTCATGTGAACTTTTGTTTACCCTGATCTAGGGTGTAGATAAAGTTTTAATATAAATTTATTGGTGGCAGGTGATCACAAAGTAGAGTGGATTAGGTCTCGTCTTGAGATTCAACCACTTTTTTAATCCACTGTGTCTTTTAATTTATTTTTTCTCTAATTTACTATATATTTCATAAAACACTAGACTTTACATTTATAGTTATTCTTAGATAGAAGTTATAACTAATTTGCGTTATTAGAATAGATTAAAAAGTAGTATCAATAACTCCAATTGATATTACTAAGAATTAATAAATCTTTGGAGAGGTTATTTGAATAGTGATAATTTTATAACTGTATTGTAATGACCCGGACGCACCTGGTCCATTACTTTCCCAAAACACGGCTCCACTGAAACGGTGGCACCGTGACTGTCACACACCGATCACGGTGGCACCCTGACGGTGGAACCAATGATGGAGGCACTAGTGAAGGTGCCACCATGAGGGTGACACTATGATGGTGGAACCGTGAGGGTGACACCCTGACGGTGGCATTGTGAGGGTGACACCGTGACGGTGGCACCGTGTCCTCTCCCAGGGTCTTCGTTCTTTTTCCAACTTCTGACTTTTCTGCTCCCGCAACATATACTTTAACATAAAGATGATTTAATTCCCCTTTTAAATCCATTTAAATCCCATAAATAGTATCTAAAATCCCCCAAGATGCGGGAAACCCTTAACTTACTAAAATGTGTGGTTTTCCTCGGGGTCACGCCCTTCTTCGTACCTTCCAGTTCCACCCCCGTTGCGTGCTTTCCTCCATTTAAAAGAAACGGTTTCACGCACAACCGTTATAGAACCACCCCGATGGGAATAATTAAATGAGAATTAATCCCATCTTGTGTAACCTCCCAACTGCAAAGGAAACCACAATTCGAATTTTTAGCCGTTCAGAATTCCTTACCCCATAACAATAGAATCTCATCTTTATATCGCGCTAGTGTTTCTTCCTTCCCCTTCTGGGCTGGATTTCTTTCTTCTCCCTGGTACGCATGGAGTCCTCCCCTTCCTGAGGCTTGTGGTGTTCCTGTGATTGATTTTTCTACTCATCCTTGGAGAACCCGAAGTTCCTCCCCTGCAAGTCTTGCATCCCCAGTTCTTGGCGTGTGGAGAAGAACATCGGTCCTTGATCAACTACGTAGGGTTTTTCCTTCATCTCTCTTTACTGTGTATCATGTGGGGTGGGTATGCTATTGTTTTTGTGGGGATTGATGAAACCAAACTTAATGAAGATAATGAACAGTCCTTTAAAAGAATGAAGGGGGTGTGACTGATGTTCTGTTGTACACTTCTACGTTGATATGTGTTGTGAACTATATGGGCTTGTGCTCAATAAAAATCATGGTCATCGATGGTAATTCTTTAATTCCTAATAAACCCTTGTCTTTGGTGATGAATAAATAACTGTAACATGGAAATTGCTTAGTCACCTATACTCAGTTGATTTAAATGGATGTTTAGTAAAACAAGAATCCCTATGTGACCACCCCGGTTATCAAACATAAAGAAGATACTAATGAATGATGTGCTTGAACCTGGATGTTTCCTACTCTATTTTGGAAGTAGGTGTGTTGTTATGCTTGGTGATTACAAGGTGACATGGATGGGTATGGGATCCCCTGTTGTTGTACGGCGGTTGGTTTTGGTTCAGGAGCCGTGTGGGGCTATATCTCAAGGATTTTCTTGGTTCCAGTACTTCGAGCGATATCACTTAATCCATTTTTTGTTGTGACTTTACAAGAGAAACAGGTGTGAATACTTAAATTGATGTCTGGATATTTCCCTTTCCCTAGTTTGTGGTTATTCCTGTTATTTTCCCAATAGTGTAGAATTCACCTAATGGGATCACTTGAATATGAAAATGAGAGTGGTTAAAATGGGGAATTGTTTTTGGGAATGAGTTGTGACCTGGCCATGAGTGTTGTTTTGTTCTTTTATGAATGAAGAGTAATGAGGGTGTTTGTGCTTAGGTTTTGGAACCCTAGGTTGGGATGAGTGCTTGTTACCTATACATATATATGTAGTTTTTATGTTTCTTATTCCCTCCCCACCTAAGTTGAGAACTTAGTGCCGAACACCCCCATTTCATGGGGGAGGGTGTTTTCCCAACACTCCTCTGAGTGGATGGTTATTAGATCATTTTCTTCTCCCTTTCCAAAATAGACCAAGACTCTTCAGGTAGACTGTGATGGCCTAAGGTCTATTATAGACCAAGATTCTTCATGCAGGGTAGCTGTGGTAGTTGGCCCAGGTGTGTGTGGGCAGGTTGTTTCCTATGAGTATTCAGGATGAGGCCCAGGTGTCTTCATGCAAGGCAGTGGTTTTTTTAGACCTGGTGTTTGTGGGTGTGGTTACACGTGGTGGTTGTGGACTAGGTGTTTACAGGCGGGACGTGTGGTAGTGGTCCAGGTGTGTGCAGGCGGGGTGTGGCAGTGGGACTACGATGAGAATGGCGGGATTGGTTCGAAGCGTAGGATGTCTTCAACAACCAGTGGGCAAGGGGCGCGGGGTACCCAAACATTGATGTGATATTACTATACATTACATGACTTGCGTTATTTGGGGAGTGTGCCTTGGTGAGGATTGGGTGGATAGTTTTCCTCACTAGGTTATTTGGCTATTTCTTTTCTCACAGGGCATTAGGATACCACCGGACTTGTGCACGAGAGTCATTGGTTTTCCCTCCTGAGTATACATGTGTGCTCACCCTACGTATATAAAACTATTTTCAGGTTTCCGAGAGGACTTCTGGGATGGTGCAGGGCCGTACTAGCACATACGTTGGGACGGTTGCAATTTCTGTTTTTCTTTTCTTTTGTACATTACCCTTGTAGTCTCCTTGTAATTTGTGGCATTTACTTTTGTAACATGCATATGGGTATGGTTTATTGGGATTTACTTTTACCTCCAGTTTTGGTGTTGTTGGGGTTTACTATATTATATCCCGATCCTAATAATAAAAAATGGTAATGCCTTCCATATTGTCTGTGATTCTATACCCTTGGTGCTAGTCTCCACTCCAGGACCTATTGAAGGTGGGTCTCGGGGTCATTATCTCTACTTCAACTTGAAGAAGGAAGTGTATGGAAATATTTTCTCCCTTCTCTCATCTTGGTGAAGGCGGGTCATGATAGAATGGTATGAAAGGGAGGTTGAAAAATAAGATGGAGTCTAGAGTTAGGCACAAAGAGGATTACATGGGATGGCAGGGCAGCATTTTTGGGTAATTGTGATGTGTGAAATATGCCAGAGAAGACCGACTAGGACACCGGATTTTAGGGGCCCCGTGATCCGATGCAAGGACTTTGGACCTACTGAACGACCAAGTGGGGCTACACCTCTTGTAGGGTAGAGACCCTAAGGAAGGTACATGCATCATAATGACTTTTTTTCTTATGTTTCATGTATATTTTGGGAATTTATATTGAATAAAAAGTCTAATTAAACATAAATCTTCTACACTACTCGGGCTTAGGCATTCCTTGTTAACCTTGCAGCTATGGAACATGGGAGATGACCATGAGTGGTGTGGAAAATAGAGGCCCCAGAGGTTGTTTTGGCTGATCGAAAGAGGGATGACAAATAGGAGGAGGACGATCAGTGGCAGAGGACGCTTCGTGCCTTTTAGTGGCAGACCCTTAGGAAGTACGAGGGTTGCATCTCGGATATGAAGAAAGAGAGCTGGCTTGAGGTACTATTGATAGCTTTCGGCTTGATTCGGGCTCCGATAGAGTACTGGGTTCCTCTGGCCGTCAACCAGATGTGGGGAGAAACGCGTCAGTGGTGGAGGCTTTATCTCGGGGAAAATAAGGAGGTTGATGTTGTGTGGGATGACATCAAGAAGGAATTCTAGGCAGAATTCCTCTCTTCCATGATGAAGGCTGAGAAGAGGCAGAAGCTAATCTCCATATAGAAAGGGAGAATGTCGGTGAGGGAATTGGGGATCAAGTTCAAGTATCTCCTCTTCTTTTCTATGGACCTATTTCTATATGAGAAGTCTCAGGCGAGGCATTTGGAGGAGGCTCTTCGACCATCTCTTCAGTATGTTGTTACTCCCTTCACCTTATCGACCTACGTAGAGGTCCAGAAGAAAGCTGAAGTAGTGGAGAGGATTCACACGTTGGGAGGTGTATCATGAGAGGGGATCTAGTTGGTCTCATCGAAGTGGAAGGCCGTCAGCAGCAAGCCTCCAGCATCAGGACCCTCTTGGTTTCGACAAACAGGAAGCAGGCCCCAGCAGTTCCAGTTCTGTTCCTCTGGTCCTCTCCCTTTCCTTTCTGGCCCAGGACAGAGGTGCTTCGTCTATGGGATCCCTGGTAACTTTCAGAATCAGTGCCCAGACACAGTGCAGTACAGTGGGGGGGGGGGCAGTGCAGCAACTGCCCAAGCCAGAGTAGTTTCTAGCCAGGCCCATTCAGCAGCAGCAGGGACAGTGAGTTCCCGCTCCTCCAAGGGTGGACATCGCAAGAGGAGACCGACCTTAGGGTGCTCCTCAGGGACCCCTACCAAAGCATGGTTAGGGAGGTGGTCGACAATAGAGAGTCAAAGAAGCTGTGCGTGGGCAGTTGCACGTCATAGAGGCTGTAGGGACAGAAGTCGTTCGAGGTACGATCTGCTTGTTTATTACCCTTGCCTATGCTTTTTTCGATACAAGAGAATTGCACTCCTTTGTTACACCTAGTCTGGCCCTTTACCTGGGTTTAGACGTCGAGATACATTCATTTCCCCTGGTTCTAAGAACGCCAGTCGGAGGTTAGACCGACCTGTCTTATGTGTTCAGAGAGTTTAAACTTATGATAGGGCCACATCAGTCTATCAGGGATCTTCTATTGTTGTAGATACATCCATAAGATGTCATCCTAGGAATTGACTGGTTGTTCTATGTATGTGACATCATTGACTGCTTCCAAGGAAAGGTAGTGTTTTCATATTTGGGCGGTCAACGGGTAACTTTCATCGGCAAGCAGGGTTGCCAGAAAAGCAACAGACGAGTGGAGCCCCTCGTTTCCGTGTTAGTTGAACTAGTAGTGGAGTCAGTGGATACAGAGATGGTGTAAGTCCCAAGGATCGTCAGTGAGTTCATGGAAGTCTTCCCTGAAGAGGTGGCGACTCTACCCTCTCCACGTGATGTTGAGTTCGGGATAGACTTACAACCTGGTGCCTGTCCGATTTCGATGTCTCCCTACAGGATGGTACCTTCTGAGTTTCGGGAGTTTCATATCCATATTGATGATCTGATGAAGAAGGGTTGTTTTCGGACATGTGTTTCACCTTGGGGTGCTTCTATCTTGTTTTCGAATAAGGAGTTTGGTGGCCTAAGACAATGCATAGATTATAGGAGGCTGAATCAGGTGATGGTAAGGAATCGCTACCCTCTCCCGAGGAGAGATGATCTCCTTGATCAGCTGGGGGGAGTAGGTTGGTTCTCAAAGATTGATCTGTGGTCTGGATATCACCAAGTGGGGGTGAAGGTGGAAGATATCTCCAAGATTTCCTTCTGGTGTAGATATGGGAACTTTCAGTTTGTGTTCAAGCCGTTCAGCGTTACAAACCTTCCTATTGTGTTCATGGGACTCATGAAATCTGTCTTCCGAGAATACCTGGATCGGTTTGTAGTCGTGTTTATTAAAGGAATCCTAATATACTCAAAATCAAAAGAGGAACACGCAGAGCACTTGAGAATGGTTTTAGAGGTCCTCGGATAGCACCTACTCTATGGGAAATTGTCTGAGTGCAAGTTCTGGATGTGAGAAGTGCATTTCTTTGGGCACGTAGTGTCTGAGCAGGGGATAGTAGTGGAACCGTAGAAGGTCGAGGTGGTTGTTTCTTGGGTAGCACCCAAGAGCGTGACAGAAGTCTGTAGATTCCTAGGTCTGGCAGGTTTCTATCAGAGGTTCACGCCCAACTTCTTCCGAGTTGCACCACCTTTGACAGCTTTCACGAAGAAGGACTAGGCTTTCATGTGGAATGGGTAGTGGGAAGCAGCCTTCAGCTATCTGAAGTAGAAGTTGGTGATTACCCTCGTGATGAGGTTTTCAGAAGAAGGGGCAGCGTATGAGGTGTTCTATGATGCTTTAGGACAAGGCCTCGGGTGTGTGCTGATGCAATGATAAGGGGTGATCTCTTATGTGTCTATACATTTAAGCCCCCATGAGCTTAACTATTCCACCCATGATATAGAGCTTGTGGTTTCAATTCTCGCACTAAAGTTTTTGCGGCATTACCTCGCCAGGGAGCGCTTCATGGTCTTCACCAAGCACCAAATCTTGAAGTAAATCTTGTCCCAACGGGACCTGAACTTACGGCAGTGAAGGTGGATGGATTTCCTTCAGGACTACCACATTGAGAATTCCTACACCCCAGGAAAGGGAAATGTGGTGGCCGATGCCTTGAGAAAGAAGTCGTAGTAGGATGCGGTTTGAGAGTCGGTTGATTCTTGGAAGGCGATGGAGGATTTAGCTGGCCTGCACCTGGATGTGAGGATGGATAGTGGTAGAGGCTGCTTGTATTAGATGACAGTGTTGTCTTATCTACTACGGTAGGTTAAGTAGTCTCAGTAGGGAGACATATAGAGTGATGTGATGTGTGACTGGGTTGACAAAGGTGGTTCTCCGGAAGAGTAGACAGAGGATGGTCAGAATCGGGTTTCTGAGAAAAGTTGTTTGTTCGAGAGGCGATGCGCGAGAGAGTTCATGGTGAGTTCCACAACTGACCCCTAGTGGTGCACCCCGGGAGTTTCCAAGATGTATCAGGGCTTGAAGGGTTAGTTCTGGTGGCCTGGGGTAAAGCAGGTGGTGGAAGAGGTCATGGCCAGGTGCCTAGTGTGTCAGTAGGTGAAGGCTGAACACCATGTTCCTGGTGGTCTGTTACAACCATTATATGTCCCCAAGTGGAAGTGGGATGAAATCTCGATGGATTTCTTTACACGGATACCCAGGGATCAAGGAGGTTGTGATGCTATCTGGGTAGTGGTGGACCCGTTGAAAAAATCGTCTCACTTTCTGGTGATCAAGGAGTCGAGTGCAGTGGATTCCTTAGCATGAAGGTAGGTGGATGAGGTGGTGCGATTTCATGGAGTTCTGAGGTCCATAGTCTCGGATAGGGATGCATGGTTTACCTCACAAGTTTTGAGGGTATTTCAGCATGATTTTGGTACCCACCTATGTCTTATCACTGCATTCCATCCCCAAATAGATGGACAGATAGAGCGTACCATCTAGACGTTGGAGGATATGCAACAAGCATATATTCTAGATTTTGGGGGATCATGGGTGCGAAAATTTCTTCTGGTAGAGTTTTCCTACAATAATATTTATCACTCTACCATTGGTATGGCTCTATTTGAAGCCCTGTACGAAAGGCCATGTCGCTCACCTGTGTGTTGGACCGAGGTTGGGGAAACATAGGTTCTTGGCCTGGAAGTGGTGCAGAGCACGATGGAGAAGGTTCAGCTTATACGGGAGAGGATGAAGGTGGATCAGGATCGGTAGAAGTCATATGCTAGTAATAAGAGGATACCCTTGGAGTTTGAGGTTGGGGACCATGTATTCTTTAATGTATCCCCTCGACGTGGAAAACGGAGGTTCGGAAGTGGGAGTATGCTTTATCCAAGGTTCCTCAGAACCTTCGAAGTGTTGCGGCAGGTCGTAGAACTGGCTTATCAGCTAGCGCTACCACCACCGCTACTGAGAACACATGACATCTTCAATGTGTCCTAACTTTGATGGTATCTACAAGACATTTCACACAACCTCGACTGGTGAAAGATGGATATCGAGGACGACATGACTTTTGTGGAATGACCAGTTTGGATCGAGGATCGTGAGGAGAAGGTGATCCATAGACGGAACATTCCTTTGGTACGTGTGTTATGGAGGCATGGCAGGCTTGAGGAAAGTACTTGGGAATTGGATACATAGATGTGCGCCCAGTACCCAAAGCTATTTTTAGGTTTTTCCTCTTTTGTTTTACTTTCTTGTGATGGAACACTTTACCTTGTTAACTATGGAATTTTTGGTTTCCCTTATTCTCTGAATGTGTGTGAAGATTCTAGGCTATGGGGACAGGCAGACCCGATACCTAATCAAGACGCATTAAGGTGGATGCGATTAAACCCGTGTGGATGAGTCAGTGCCGCCCAAAGTGGATAGTGTCTTGACATGGAGGAAGAAACTCCCTAACCCATATGACTGGGAAGTTTGACCCTTGAGTGTTTCCTGGATTTCTTGAGGGAGAGGTGTTCCTAGATGTCAATGAGGTTTACTCCTGAGGGGTATCATTCGAGGTGGTTGTCCGAACCCCCCCCCCCTTCTCTTGGCCTAGTTTTGATTCTTGAGGGAGAGAATAGTTTGAGAGGTATCTGATGTAATGACCCGGACCCACCTGGTCCATTACATTTCCAAAACACGGCTCCACCAAAATGGTGGCACTGTGAAGGTCGCACACCAGTCATAGAGGTACCATGACAGTGGCATCGGTCGCGACGGCATTGATGATGGTGGTACCGTGATGGTGACACCGTGTCCTCACCCAGGGTCTTCGTTCTTTTTCCAACTTCCAACTTTTCTGCTCCAGAAACGTATCCTTTAACATAGAGATGGTTTAATTCCCCTTTTCAAATCCATTTAAAGTCCATAAATAATATATAAATCCCCCAAGAGACGGGAAACAATTAAATTACCAAAAGGTGTGTTTTTCCTCGGTGTCACGCCCTTCCCTGTACCTTCCAGTTCTTCCCCCGTTGAGCATTTTACTTATTTGAAAGAAACGGTTTAACTCACAATCATTATTCCACCACCTCGATGGGAATAATTAAATTATAATTAATCCCATTGTGTGTAACCTGCCAACCACAAAGGAAACCACTATCCGACTTTATAGCCATTCAATATTCCTTATTCCGTAACAATAAAATCTCTTCTTTATATCGCTCTAGAGTTTCTTCCTTCCCGAGTCTTGTGGTGTGCCTATGCTGGAGTTTTCTGCTTGTCCTTAGAGTCCTCGACGTTCCTCCCCAGCAAGTCACACATCCCTAGTTCTTGGCACTTGGAGGATAACTTTGATCCTTTATCAACCAAGTAGGGTTTTTCGTTTGTCTCTCTTTACTGTGTATCTTGAGGGGTGGGTATGCTGTTGTTTATATGGGGATTGATGAAACCAAAATTAATGAATATAATGAACGGACCTTTAAAATAATTAAGGGGGTCTAACCGATATTCTCATGTACTCTTTTATGCTGATATGTGTTGTGAACTATATGGGTCTGTGCTCACTAAAAATCATGGTCATTAGTGGACTTTCCTTGCATCCTAATAAGCCCTTGTCTTTAGTGATGACTAAATAACTATAACATGTAAATTGGTTAGTCACCTAAATTCAGTTGGTTTAAATGGATGTTTAGTAAATCAAGATTCCCTGTGTGACCACCCTGGTTAAAAAACAGAAAGTAGAACCTAATGAATGATGTGCTTGAACATGTAAGTCTCCTACTCTATTTTAGTAGTAGGTGTGTTGTTATTCTTGTTGCTTACGAGGTGACATGGATGGGGATGGGATCCTCTTTTTTTTGTATGGTTATTGGTTATGGTTCGGGAGCCGTGTGGGGTTGTATCGCGAGGCTTTCTTTGGTTCCAATACTTCGAGGGATCTCACTTGATCCCTTTGTCGATCTGACTTTACAAGATAACAGGGTGTGAATGCTTAAATTGTTGTTTGGCTATTTCCCTTTCCCTAGTTTGTGTTTATGCTTGTTAGTTTCCCAGTAGTGTAGAATTCACCTAATGGGATCACTTGAATGTGAAAACAAGAATGTTTAAAATGGGGAATTGGTTTTGGGAATTAGTTGTGACTTGGCCATGAGTGTTGTGTTGATATTTTATAAATGAATTGTAATGAGGGTGTTTGTGCTGAGGTTTTGGAATGCAAGGTTTGGATGAGTACTTGTTACCAATACATATATCTATAGTTTTTATGTTTATTATTTGTGCCCCACCCAAGTTGAGAACTTAGTGCCAAACACCCCCATTTCATGGGAGAGGGTGTTTTCCCAAGACTCTTTTGAGTGGCTGGTTAATATCTCCTTTTCGGATCCCTTTCCCGAATATCCCAAGATTCTTTGGGCAGGCTATGACGGCCTGAGGTCCATTATAGCCCACGATTTATCAGGCAGGGTAACTATGGTAGTTTTCTTAGGTGTGTGCGGGTAGGTTGTTTCCCAAGAGTCTTTGGGATGAGGCCCAGGTGTCTTCGGGCGAGGCATTGGTTGTTTTATCCCACATGTTTGCGGGTGTGGTTATGCGTGGTGGTTGTGGCCCATGTGTTTGCAGGCGGGAAGTGTGGTAGTGTCCTGTGTGTGTGCGGGTGGGGTGTGGCAGTGGGACTGTGATGAGAATGGCGGGACTGGTTTGATGTGTAGGATGTCTTCAATAACCAGTGGGGAAGGGGTGTGGGGGTACCCAAGCAACGATGTTCTATTACTATACATTACTTGAGTTGTGTTATTTGGGGAGTGTTCCTTGGTGAGGCTAGGGTGGGTAGTTTTCCTCGCTAGTTGCTTTGGCTATTTCATTTCTCACAGGGCATTAGGATGCCTCCCCACTTGTGCACGAGAGTCTTTGGTTTTCCCTACTGAGTATACTCGTATTCTCACCCTACATATATAAAATTATTTTTAGGTTTCCAGGAGGACTTTAGGGATCATGCAGGGCCGTAATAGCTCAGACGTTGGGATAGTAACAGTGGCTATTTTTCTTTTCTTTGGTACTTTACCCTTGAAGTCTCCTTGTACTTTGGGGCATTTACTTTTGTAACGTGCATATGGGTATGGTTTCTTTAGCTTTACTTTTACCTCAAGTTTTGGTGTTGTTGGGGTTTAATATCTTATTTCTCGATCCTAATTAAGAAAAATGGTTAATTCCTTCCATATTGTGTGTGATTCTACACCCTTGGTGTTAGTCGCCACTCAAGGACCTATTGAAGGCGGGTCTTGGGCGGTCATTATCTGTCCTTAAAATTGAAGAAGGAAGGGTATGACAATCTGATGTCCCTTCTCTCATCTTGGTGAAGGCGGGTTGTGACAGTTATTACCTTGATTAACTGATCTGTATTCATTTTTATTTGGGGGATGCTTTTTAAGAAAACATATTCAACAAGAATTTTAATATATACTCAATCCCCCCCCTATTGAGTACTCTACTCCGACCAACAGATATATTTACCATCACCTGTAATTATCAGATTATGGAATATTTAGAGACCATTATGCTCCACTTCATACAAATAATCAGTATATAACTCAATTATGTTTACTGATTTAAATTTTATAATAATAGAGGCCTCTTACTGATGCATATTTTTAATATATCCCTTCAACACTTGCATATATATTTTAAAATAATACATCAAATGTAAATAAATACTACTATATATTATTATATATTGTAACAAATGATTAATTAGCCAAAACCATTATTAAAAAATGATAGTGGAAATTTTATTTCTAGTTAATAAATAATGAGGAAATCTTCCTTCACAAATAAATTTAATAAATTCAGCTCCATGAATTTTTTATAAATGAAATTGAAAACATAACCAAAATTTATTATATTTTTATAAGATAGATAAATAATAGTCAAAATAGTTTAACTGATATTATTTGTTTTATCAATACATCACAATCATGATATTTATAATATCAAGTCATTCAATGAATCCAAAATTTTGAAATTTTATAAAATTTTATACCATGAAAATTGAAAAGAACATTTCCCCACACACTTTCATGGCATGGGAGAAGCCAAAGTTAATTATATGTTATTTTTTTTCAAATTGGGAGATAACTCCAAATATATTACCATGGTAATTATGTCTAATATTGTAGAAAGTCCATATATTTTATGTCTTTTTATATATAAAAATATTCTAATAAAACATTTGCATTTTTTTCTCAACATGCAAGACATCGATTTTATATTTTAAATATACAAATATCCAACAAGTTTTGTAAGAAAATGCCAGTTTCTTACATTATTTTGTTTAATGAGTAGAATATTCTATCACTACAAATGTTATATCCATGTTTTTCATCCTATCATGATATTTTTTTTGAATTGTTGTAGGGTGAATCAAGCTATTTTTCATTGATAAATGGATATCTTAATCATTTATATAAATAATTCATTATAAAAACCCATAAATTACCCATGTTCATTATCATTATATAATTTTGAAATTGATTATATGAAGTCCCTTCTTCATATATATGAAAAAGAAATATCTTTTAATAATATATCTCAATAATTTTCCAAATTTATGAACACCTTTTATATTGAACATTACCATAAAAAATAAAATAAACTTTCTTTTTTTCATTAAAAAATTTAACACATACTTATATTATATATTTTAAATCATTAGTCAATGGTTATAGAAAAAATCAATATAATATATCACTTTTTTTGTTCCTAAAATCATTATGATAATCATAACATATTTTTCATCAAACATATATCTTGGGAATAGTTGTACACTTCCATCATAATTGGGTTTCAACTTTTTTGGCTACTAAGGCTCTCATATGGATTCATTACTTCTATTTTTAATACCATTATGATATTGTTAACTTCATTTATAAGGTACAAATCTTTTTATCAAATCTTTTTTCATTGTGGAAAAAAAATAATGTGAAATATATTTCCATAAGAGACTATCTCATATGTATTCTATAATAAAATATTTTCATCATTTGAATTTTAAAATAGATGTTTCAAACATGGAATTATTGGAATATTCCATATTCATTAGTGATTGGATATGTAAATGTTCTAAATAACTATTCACATATAGATTTATAGACCATTTTATATTGTGATGTTCCATATTTAATAAATTTTCATAATCAGTCATAATTATTCCTATATAGAATAATGTCATTGGGGAATATATATATCTTTTATTCCTGAATCCCATTATCATAATATTTTATTCCTAATAACATGAAATTGGAAGAAAATTTCTTTCTATAAGTAACACATTCCAAAAATTATGAAATTCAGTGGATCTTTTATCACTCCATCTATTTATTTCATTCATTTCACCAAATATCTGCACTACTTATAAGAAATAAATATAGAGAAACCTATAAATAATGGTTTCTTATAATTTCAGTTTAATCATTAGTCACTTTACATTTTTCAATCGCTTCACCACCAATATCATGAATTTATTTTTCAAGACATTCCTAAGATTCATGGTGAAAATCATCATCAATAATAGATCTCTAATTCTTTGTCATTTCTCCATTATGTATTCATCATTTAAAACAACGAGAAAACCCATATAAAATAATATGTTCATTGAGTTCTCTATTATAAAGACACATGATATTAATATATGTTTTCCTTTCATTAATTCAAATATGTTTGACAGTATTCCCCACATTAAACAACAAACTAAAACAAAAATAATATGTGTTTATATTGTTAAAAATATAGTAATTGAACCAGTAGGTATTAACAATTCTAACGAAATTATTAGATACATTAATGTATATATCTATATATAAAAAGGTTACATTATATAATTTTACATAATTAATTATTATGTTTAATATTATATCATTATATATGATATAAATTTTATTGAATAAAAATGAGTATATTATTTTAAAATTATGATATATATAAAATATAATATTGGTTGATTAATACATGATTTGTTATAATTTTATGGAAATTAAGAATAAAAACAAGTATTATTTTAAAAATTTATTTTTTGATTAATATAGTTTGAGAATTTAGATTATGACTTTACATAAATGTTAATATAGGGTATTATATAAATAAAATAAAATAAAATAAAATAAATTTTGGAATTCATAATTTTTTAATATAATCAGTGTATTTTTAAAGTTTTTTTAAAATAATATTTTTTAGTTAAAAAATAAAACATATAGATTTTTGCTAATATCATCAATTTTATAATATTAGGAATTGGGAGTTTTTTATATTTTTTATCTATAAAAAATCATACATTGTATATTTAAATGCTATATTCAAAAATTCTATATTTGATTTAAAAAATCAATTTATAAAATTTCGATATTTTTATATTTTATGAAAATTGATTTCCATGTTTTTCTTTAATTACATTTTTATATGTGAAAGATTTGGATAATGATTTATTTAAATTTCCAATAACTCTTATTTGATCAATAATAATCAGTTTAATATCATTATAATCAACAAAATTGATAGTTTTTCTTATACATAAGTGTTTTTCTTAAAAATATACCATTCATATAAATGGGTTTTTATCCATTACACTAGTCGATTTTAAAATTAATTTCCCTACACATAGAAATATAATTTAATAAAATGGTTTTACTATTTGTATTAATAATTTTTATATAACTTAATGTAACAAATTTTATTTTTTTGTTATAAGAATTATATTTTTAGAATTAATTCTAATTAGCATGATAATGGTGAAAAAAATATTTTAAAAATATTTTTTTATTAATATCAATTAATTTTTATCAAGTAAATTAAAGAAAAATCATCTACATAATGAATATTATATTATTTAAAAACACATAAAAATATTAACACTCATTTAATTAGTAATAAATACTAAATATGATTATAAATTGATAATGTTTGATATATCATTTTTGTATAAAAAAAGTTTTTAACACATTACCTATTTTAATGTAATTGTTAATTTAATCATATTTATAAATTTAATTAGTTTAAATAGAATAAAGAAAATCTATAAAAACAATTTTTTAATATTTGGTATGTCTTATTTTTTTAAAAAATATAAAACCGCATTTTAAATAACTATTTATTGAGTTTAAATGTAATAGAGAAAAATGTAATAACTTAATTGTAAAATACATACAATATTTTTATAACATTTTTAAAAAAACATAGTTAATTATTTCTTGAGGCATAATAACACCACAAACTATTATTTATAATCTTTGGACCTGTTAACCCAAAAATAGTATCATGGAATTATAAAAATATAATTGGTGCTTCCAAATGATCCCTTTTCCACTTTTTTAAAAGGGGTCCACATTAACTCTTAAAAAAATAAACCTCTCATTGGAAAATGAATTCAAAATTTTCCAATATATCCCACAAAATATTTCCATAAAACATTCTTAAACCTTTGTCACATTATTTTATCATATTCCCTTCAATTCCAAGGTTTTTTCAAATGAAAGATTATGACTCCATGGTAAGTATCAAATCCTTTTATATGTTTTTCTCCTTAATATTCAAATTTAAAATATATAATATCAAACAAATATAATGAAATTTATATCATTATCAGACTTATATGTTAATATATGAATGTAATAACAATTAGTTATTCCACTCCATTCTCAAATAAAAATAGTGTTGTTTGGGTATTCCAAAAACTACTTCATAAACAAGGAAACATCTTCTGTATTACTTCACATCTATTATTTAATGATAAAAAGGGTATAATACATTAATACATATTATATATATAATATTAATACTATTCTAATATTTCAAATTATTATATACATTATTTCACTCTCATTGGTTAAGAAATTTAAACATTAATCATGTGTAAGTCTGAACTATTGCCTCTACATGAAAGGAGATTAATTTTACATCCCCACCAATTAGTTCTTGATTTAAAAATACATGTATATATAAAAATTAATTCTATTAAACTATTTAAATTATATTAATTATGAAACTATTTTACAATACTTTTTACCATGGTGAACATGCATAAGGAGATCTAAAAAATTTACTGAATAACCCCAATTAACCAACACAAATGAAACTTACATTAAAAATAAGTACAAAAAGATAATATATGTTCTAAATAAATTAAATTTTGGTGAATAATTTTCTTTTTTATGTATCTAATAATCTTAAATTAATAATTTTAAAAAATTAGTCCATGTTTACAGTGCTTTTGGAGTAGAGGTAAGGTTCTTCCTATTAATTTCTCTTCATTGTGATATGTTTCAAGTTATGATCCAATTTCATATCTATATGTTACATATACTTTACATGCTTTTATATTGTTATAATCTATGATTTAATATATGTTATTTAAAAAACCATATGATTTTCATGTTTCTATTGACCTTTTATTTAAAATTACCAAAGTTGTAAGGGCTTCATTTCAATCACCTTTCACTCGGTCATGGTTTGATATTATTCACCAATATTTATTTTTATATTGTATCTACTACACCATTATTCATAATATCCTAAATCATTTATTATCTTTGAAACTTCACTTCTATTCATGTTATTCCATTCTATATGTTATGATATATGCTAAACCTAACATATTACAGTATTTTATAACTCAATCTGATTTTTTTGAGTTATAATGATTATCCTTCAGTCTCATAATTAATTTTAAATGGTATACCACATATCTATTTTTGGAGATTATTTTGATTCAAATATTACTTACTCATGAGGTTTATTTTATTTTTAAAATTCAACTATGTTAAGAATAATTCTCATCCATTTAAATGATGGTTTTAAATTCTTTTTTATGTTTTCTCTTCCCAACAATGTTTTCCCTTAATATTTGGAATAAAATAAATTTTTGATTTCATATAATCATCATAATAATCCACAAACAATTTTTAAAATAATTTTTTGTATTTTATTTATGATGTGGTTTTGAAATAATGGTATTTTAAAAAAAATAGTGTTTTCCACTAAATAAACACTACTTTATTTTCCAAACTACACTTCCTAAAAATAAAACATTATTCCATTTAAATACTCTATTATATATATTTATATATATAATCAATTTATCCAATGTATTTCAATTATCCTTTAAAATGTTTTATATAAAATCAAAATTTTAAAATAACCTTAAAAGGGTTTTTTCAAAAAACAGTTTCTCATATTTGTCATCTATTTATCCCTATTAATTTTCAAAAAGAATTACCCTCATAGGATTTATGTTTCATGATTTACCCTATTTTTTGAATGATAAAATTTAATTCTTTTAGGAATTAAACTCATGGTGTGAAATGATCTCGATTGATAATATCATATATAGAACTGTTTAAAGAATTATTTTTTTAACTGTATTTTACCATCAATGATAAAATACCTACATATTTGTTTTGATAAATAAGAAAATATTCATTTAAAACAATACACCTTATTTATTTAAATGTTTTGTGGTTATTCTATGTGGAAATAATCAGGAAACCGATTTCCTTTTCAGATTAATATTTTTTTGATGTAATTATGAAATTGTTTCTATGTTGAAAACATATACATGTACATAATATGATTTATTCATTGGTAAAAAAATTATATATCCCTCCAATTATTTTGTTAAACCTTTATATCCTAGGTAATGTTACATATGAGATTAGAGAGTGAACATAATCAGTCATAGGGATTTCTACACTGTGTATAGTGCATGAGTAGTTATTCTGAGAACACTATTTTCGGGGATAGGGGGGCCTAGAATAATATATCCATATAATTAATTAGGGAATTATTTATATATTGTGAGATTATATATAATTAATTAGTTAGGGAACCTATTCAACCATGAGACTTTTTATACATTTTTATTATGTTCTTGGGGGTAACTATTGTCTTATGATGTTATGTCTTATGTTGTATCCATATATTTTATGATTTTATGATATTATGATTTCATTTTATTATTCAATATTTCCATCCTTATATAACATTCTATTTAATGGTACATGTTTTCTAAATATTACACTCACATTCATCATGATTTATTGGTAAATCTTATCTGTATATATTATCTTATTAATAATTTTTTCATGATCTTATTCTATCATATTCTTACGATCTGACCCTTGATGAGATGATGATAAGTTTTCCCCTACTATGTATTTGATCTCATCCCTCTATTATTTTCCCTTACCTATGTAATGATGATAACTATAACTTATTCTAATTAAAAAAAGGGTTCTTATAAGAGTTTTGGTATAGGGAAATGTGAACATGTTTTGTAGAATAATTTTCCATTGTAATTAATCATCAATGACACCAAACAAAAAGGGTAAATTAAGTTAAGTTATATTATTATGATATGTAATGTATAAATTATAAAAATAATAAAAAATTAAGATATTTTTAACTTTTTATTCATATTTGTTAACAAAGGGATTCCTTTGATTATTATTTTTCTACTTATATTTGGGGATTAGGGTTACAGAACATCAGTGAAAACCCAAGGGATATGTCTGTGGGATAAGACTAAGTATTAGATAAAACCCAAAAAAATTATTTTATTTTATTTTTATTTTTTGGTTATCCAAGAAATTATGATTTTTTTTGGATAATGGAAAGTGGATATGGATATGACATAAAATAAACCTCAGAGTAATCACCCTGAAAATGACTGGTTGAGTATTGACACAATTATCACAATGATGAAAAAAGACCAGTCCTAAGATTTCACACCTTAATAGAAATTCCAGGGGATAATCATTAGTTTATCATGTTATCTTTACAAACCTATATAAAGAATATATTTCCCAATTACATTGAGGGATTTGTTAGAGAATTATAATATATCACAAAATAATTTAATATAGGTTGAACAAATAGAGTTATTTGATGAACCAATAATTTCATTTTTGAAATGAAATAATTGTATGTTAAAATGATGATGTAATTATATAATACATCTTCGGGTTGAAATTTAATATTCATATTTTCTTGTAGTATAATTTTATTGAAAACCATTTTGGGTTTTAGTATTGATTTGAAACAAGATAATGGAAATTAATTTGAGAATAGTATGAATCTAGAAACAATTATGTCTTATAATTGAATAAGGGAGAAAACTAGATTTTTTTTAAACATGATATATTCCAATTATTATGGAAGTTGAGAGTATCTAAGTCATATCTATGTTAGTCATGATGATATCTTAATAGAAATTAAATATTGTTACTCTCACCTATTATTATTAGTATGCAATATTTATCAAAGATATTAAAGTTGATTTTAAAAGTTATGAGGGTTATGTGATATATATAACGATTATTCTTCAATAGTTTTACTATATATCTATAAAAAAGATATTAATTTGTGTCCATAATCGTAGATAACTTTTTATGAAAAGGTAGCATTTTTCTGTATAACTTTTGAGGAGAACAAGAATGTGGTATTTAAAAATCATAGTTTAATATATTTTTGATGTTGAGTAAATAAAGTGATGATTGATTTTGAAATTTTAATTTATAAATTATTAGTAAACTTGGGATTGATAATTAATCCAAGATATATTCAATGAGCTTTAGATCATTATTTATATATATATATATATATTAGTGTGTGGCATTATATTATAGTGGATGAAAATATGATTGATTAATTTTTTGAGAGAATATATTATATCATGTTCGTATAATTTCTTGGTGATTCAAATTGTGTTGGGAAAAGTATTTTATAGATAATTTTAGATTTTGAAAGGCACATACATGATTATATGATGGTGTTAAAGGGGAATGTTTTTTCAGGAATGATAAGTAACATAATATTTTCTTAAGAGAGTAATGTGGGAATCATAGTAAGAGGGTAGATACCACATGATAAATTTGATAACAATAAACTCATATAAATTAATTAGTTTGGAGTAATAAAAATTTTAGTGTTGCAATTTATTTAATGGATTAATTTAAGGACAAAAGAGTTTATTATACTTCTTCCCTATAATTAAATGATATTTTTTTGATAGTTTTCATTACTTTCAACCCCAAATGAAAATAAAACTTTGATGTTTTCATCCACATAAAACCCTATAAATTAAATTTGAAGGTTAATAAAGGTATTAATACATAAATATTATTTTATACAAATTTAAATATTCTATTATTGTGTTTAACTGTCTATATTTATATGTGGTTTAATTTTTAACAAATAAATCAATGTATGTCATTGATAAATGATGATATTAAAAAAATATACAATTTATTTATTAGTTCAAGATTTATTAGTGTGTTATGAAAATTATGATATAGAAAAACTAATATTTTAAAATGATATTTCCATATAAAGAAAATTTCTCACTGTATTTTTTTATTTCAGTTAATTTTAAAAAAAATTATATATATTTAATTTGATTAAATAATTATAAATTTATAATATTTGATATCAAAATTATCAGAGTAAATTTTTTTGGTTTCTATAAAAGAAATGATTTTTTGTGTAAATTGTGAATGAATCCATTTTTTCTTGCACTATCAATTAACTAAAATAATTAAATGAAGATTTATGGACAATTTTTATTAAAAAAATATTATTAATTGAATTTATTCATTTTAATATTTTTAGAGTCATAAAATAAATGTTTAACCTTTTAGATAACTTAATTAATGTTTTATAAAATTTATTTTTCATTTATTTCATTGATTAATTTTGAACTTGGGGAAAATTTAGAAATATATTTATTTCAATATAAAATAAATATTACTTGATCAATAATAAAAAAATTAATATCTTTTAAATCAATACCATTGATATTTTTTTCTTATACATAAAACTTATACTTACAAATAATGTTTTGCTAAAAATGAGATTATACACATTACATAGAATAACAAAAATATTAATGCCAATACTCAAAGAAAGATAACTTGAAAAGAAAATATTATATTTGAGATAATAATTTTTATATTATTTAAAATATATAATTTTATTCTTTTGGTATCAAATTTAGATTATTTGGATTAATTCTAAAAACCAAGATAATCTTAAAGTATTTATTTTAAAATTATTATTTTATTAATATCAATGAATTTGTATCAAATAAATTTAAATAAAATCAATTAAATAATATTATATTATATTTTTTATAAAAACATTAGAAAATATATTAATACAAATTTAATTTTTAATCAATAGTAAATAAGATTAAGAAACCATAATGGTCAAACTGTAATTTTTATACAGAAATAGTTTCACTACACACTACATATTTTAATTTAAAAGATAATTTTATAATATTTAAAAAATAATAACTACATTAAAGGGCGGTAAAAAATAGTTCAATCACAATGATATTTGTTTATATGGTTTTTTTATTTTCTAAATACATAAAATCACATATTAAAAAACATGTTAATATGTTTCAAATTAAAAGAGTGAAATGAAAAAACATAAAGGAAAATACCTATAAAATGTTTAAATCATGTTTCTAAAGTCTTGGTTGAGTTTTTACAGAAACATGGGCACCCCAAACTATATTATTGTTGAACCATTAGATCCATTAACTATAAAATAGTATCTTGAAATTATTAAAATAAAAAGTTAGTTTCAAAAAGCTCCATTTTTTCCTTTTAATAATGGGTTAATTATAACATTTTAAACATTTCCCAATGTAATACCTGGAGGTTTTATGAAATAGTTTTTGGAATAAATCTAATTCTTTCCATATCTTGTGTTAAACACAGCACTTAATTTTAACGAACAATAACAAATTATTCATATTTTTATTTCAACATAATAGTTATTACATAGCCATTAAACATAGAATCATGATTAGGAGAAAATTCATTTGAAAATTCTTTATTAATGAATGAATATTTATAATGAAATAATATTTGTAAAAAAACATTTATTTTTTTTGTAATATCATTATATAATAATAAAAATAATAATGTTTTCTCAAAAAATTATTTTGAATTTATTTTTATGAAAAAATAATAAAATTAATTTTTGATACCTATATAAAATGTATTTTAAAAAAATAAATAATTTTTTAACAATAAATTATGTAGTAACATAGGTTTAATTTTTGGTATTTTTTTAAATTTGTTAATCTTTTGATGAATGTTGAAAAATATTGATTTTTATTGAAAATTACCTTTTTATTTAAATAATATATAAGGTTTTATTTTTAAAATGGTTTAAGAATAAAATTTTCTCAATTATGTGAACATTATAATAATATATTTAATTAAAATAAATTTCTTAATGAATTTTTATATAAAAAAATTATGAGGTTTTGAATATTTCTTCATTGGAAAACAGCTTCTTCATCACATTTTTAGGTTTAATTTTAAATTAAAAATTTTAATTCAATGAATAAAATTTGGAAAAGTAGATTACATATTTGTAATAAGAATAATTATTATTTAATAATATTCAAAATATTATTTTTTATCAAATTAATTGTTAAAGTAGTGAAAATTAACTACCATAGTTAGTGTTAAAAAAATTATCAGGTGTTTAAACTAAAAAGAGATGTAGTAGAATGAAATATAAACTTTTCAAGATCATTTTTATAGAGATATTTAGAGAAGATATACTATAATGTTTTAAAATGAACCATTTTTTTATCCTTATGTTATTTGATAATTGTGGGTACATTTTATTCTTTTCAAAAATTACTTGTGTGTCATGTCCGCCACTTAAAAAAGTCTACCACCTCTCCTATCAAATTTACACTTCTAAAAACCCTTATATCATCCAATACCTACACAAATACATTACATAATTCACACCATATATACTAGATTACATATTTTTATTATAAAATCCTCCTAATAGGTATTTATATATCAATTAAATGAGCTTCTCTGAAGAAGAAATAAAATTCATAAACTTTTGTTTTTTTTATTTCATCTTCCACAAATTTCAAATATTGCATGAAAATAATAATATATCTTCACAGGTATATAACATACAATGATATAATAGTATTAATTTTCGGTCTTAAATATATCTCATTTTTTTATCAAAACTGAAATGAAACTGTCAATTGTGTGTATAACGAACGACCACCTCATGATCCAATGTTATTCATTTTCTATCGTCATATCTCCCAGCTTGATTTAATGATAGATTTATTATTTTTATATGATTTTGTTGATATTATTATTCTTATGTAATTATTTTATCACATATATATTCTTATATTCCAGTTCTTGGGAATATGATAACATCACTTGTGTTTACAAAAAACTACCGCCTCACAAAGATATGTGATTTTTATTCACTTATTCTTAAATTTAAGGAAATATAGGTAAATTTGATAAATATATGTTATATAATTATAATAAAAATGACTCTGGAATGGTAATATATTATTTACCATTCTTTCTATTCAACTACCATGAAAATGGAAACAATGTTGATGCGTACGTACGAACTACCGTCTCAGTGAATAGTTTAATTCATTTTCTATCAAAAGATTTCACAGATTAGTATAAATATTTATATGATGAATGTTTATAATATTTATATCGAATTTTAACATATTTATATTATGGATCCATGATCAATATAGGAGGACTAAAAATACTAAATTGAAACATTCACAAAAATCAAAGTAGATATTACCTGAAACGTGGTTTTAACAAAGAATTATAAATCAACAAGTAATAAAATATTATAAGTAAATAATACATTGAATTATAAAATATTTTTTTTGATCTAATATATTTATAATAAAAATACTTTTACAGAGGATATTTAAATGTATATGAAGTAATTCAAGACTTAATAAAAATATTTTTTTCTCAGTTTTCCTTCTTTCAGACATAGGCTTTGTTCATTTATGTGGTATATGTACTGATTCATTGACATGTTATTTAATTAATATAATTATATTAATGGTATTTATTTTTTAATTATATGTTATTTTTTGGGTATTATGTTTCAAATGATTACAAAGGTGTTAAGGGCTTTCGAGTCTTTATTTTATTCATGGGAGACATATACCATATTCACCACTTATTTCTTTTTTGTGGGGTATATACTACCAAATTCACATGTTATATCATGAATATATTTATTATTATGATATTGAATGTTTCATTTTATGATTATATTTTAATGGTCCTATGATTAAAATTTTCGAAATGTGGTATGGTTTTGATGTTATAATCTCAGTGTTTATCACAGTTGTTTATGATTATACTTGCAATGATATGATATTATAATATACCTCTCAAAAAACCATGATTTTTTTTTCTAATATGGTTATTTATTTTTAATAATTATTTTAAATCTTTTAATATATTTATATAATCAATATTCTAAAATATTGTTTTTAAAGAAAAAAATATTATTTATCTATTCAACTGAAATCCCTTATAATTTGATATCTATGTTTTATATAAAATTATTTCAAAAATGTTTTACTATTCTTATATGATTTTACATTTTTATTTTTATCCTAATTTTAATTTTTTATAGATTTTTTACATTTTAACTTCAACTATTTTTCAAAACAATGACCATTATGGTTTTACTTATAATGTGAAAGGAATTTTGGTTTTAACTTGTACACCATGAATAGAATTTTCTATTATTTTGTTCACACTATATTTTAGTTATTAATTTATCGATATCAAAGTATATTTTCTAATAAAATTATTTGGAAATTGTTTCCTGGATTTTTTGTTTTTGGAAATGTTATTTTCAATTTATAAAGGTTATTTTCTTCAAGTGATATTCCAAGTGATCTTTAAAAGTATTTTTTTCATCTAACATGACATCCATTGTAGTTACTTAATGTTTATTGGGGATATGATCCAGTTATAATATACTTATTCCTTTTTGAATGTTCTATTTATATGATGAAAATATTTTTATGAAACTCATTCATTTTCCATAGGTTATTCAGTATTTAAGTGATGAAATGTTTGTGGATGTTGTTTCTTTTCTATAGGCTATAGTATGAATAAATGTTTAAAAAACCCATTTTGTTTATTTATTTATGATATTATTAATGTTTATTTTTCATATCGTATAAATATTTATGGTTTTTGTGATAGTTGGGACCTATATCTCTCCCGAATTTACTGGTTAATGATTAATGTCCCATGAGCTCAGAGGGCACACATGAGTTTATTCCAAAGCCTGAAGGTGGTACACCGAAGGTCATCCCAAGCCTAAAACAGCATACATGGGAGGCTATTCCAAGCCCAAAATAGGATATATATGAGGTTATCAATATCTAAAAGTAGGTATATGGGTGGTTATTCGAAGCCTAAAATTTCATTCATTTCATTGTAGAAATACTTGACATAATATTTTCTATGGTTTTGTGTACTCAAAAGTTATGATCTCATAGATTATGTATTATGATTCCTTTATAATCATGTTTTCTAGGATTCCAAGATTCATGGCACGAATCATTATTTTTTTAACAATTATATGATGTATATTTATTTAAAAGGATAAGATCAAGTTCTCATACCCATATTATCATGTTATTATTATGGGCTCATTGATATATCCCTTGTTTACCCTAACTAAGTGTCTTGGATAACCATTTATTATGTTTTATTCCACAAGTTATGAATAATGTTTTGATGTATAATATGTCTAATGAGGGTTATGGAAATGAAAAAATATTTAGAGATGATTTATTTTACCTATGAAATATCTTTCTATAATACCATTTTTTCAAAGGCATTAGACCTTAATAGATCTCACATGGGTCATACAGTAATGTAATGAATATTACTCTTTTATTATGTAATATCTATAAATGAAAGTTGTGGATATCTATATACTTCCATTAGAAAACTCATTGAATCATAGAACATGTATCCTCTCATAGAAGTCCCTCACATGTTCTTGAGCCCCAAATAACACTATGTTATCGTAATCCCATCAATTACAATGATTTTTCTCAGGAAAGATCAAGTATCCAATGTAAATAAAATTTCTTTATTATTATTTTCTAATTAATATTACACCTCCAAATCTACATTATCCATAAAAACATAATGATATTAGTATAATTTTTATAATGAACTATTTTTGTATTAATAGAAAACCCTTCAATTATTTCTCTCTATCTACTTAGAAAAACCAAAGCATCTTTATTGTGTGGCCTGGAATACCACCTCCAAAAAGAGAAGCCTTTAATTATCCACCACCACCATTAATGATGGATTAAATGGATTAGTAAAAATGATATCTATAATATTAATAGGGTTATGAAATTTTAAATTATCATATACTCCATTTTCCTCTAATTATTTGACAAATTGAAACACTAATCATGTGTACTTGTGAACAATATCCTCTATAAGAAATGAAATTAATGTTTCCAAACTACCCATCATGGTTAGTTTTAAAAATATATTTAATATATAATAATTATGTACCTAAAAATATTATGAATTTTTATATTATGAAACTATTTTGAAATGATTTTTATTGTGTTTAATATACATATGGTGTTACAGAAAAATTGATCGAACAACCCTGAGTAATCGACATAGAAAATAATTATATTAAAAATAAGTATAAAAATATAATAAATGGATTATAGGGAATTAAAATAGAATTGATAATATATATTTTTATTTAACTAATGATTTTTATTTAAAAATATAGGTTGTTAATTACATGTTTTGAATTCATTCAGACATGAGGTAATTTTTTTCATCTCAATTTCTCTTCATTAGACATGTTTTACTTTTATGAACTTTGTTGTTAATTATATAGTTTATATATCACCCATGAATGAATTTTTTGAAAATAAAATATTAAGTCTATGTAATATAAATAACCAAATTATTTTTAAGATTATAATGATCTTTGATTCAAAATTCCTAAAGATGTAATTAATCTATAACAATCACCCTTTATCAAGGCATGATTTTATATTATCCACCAATACTCATTTTTATAGTTTATCAATATATCTTGTGATTTCTAATATCATATATTGATGTCGAACTTGGGAAGATAACTTAAATTCTTGTTCTTCAACTTCGTAGGAATATGATTTATGTTTTTACTAAAATATGAGGCCATTTTATATTTTAATATGAATTCTGGGGATAAAATTTTTCTCCTAGAGTTTCATCATTCATTCTTATGTTATACCATATTTATAATTTTTTATATCATTTTTATTTATATCATTATTACTAGTCTTTTAAAATTCTTTTGAAGATACAATTTTGATAATAATAATTCCAATCCATTTAAATTATGGTTTCCTCTCCTTGGCCATGTTTTCTTATTCTCACCAATTTATTAGCTTAATATTAGGAATACCATGAATATTTTATTTTATATTAAAATCAAACTTCTCAATAGGAAATTTCAAAAATATTTATTTCTACTCTTTTAACAAATTGGGTTTTCAATAAATTTATTTTAAACTAATGGGGATGTAACATCCTCAACCTAGGTGCCACTAAACTAGTGCCCCGATCCAGGTCTTCACATTACCTTAACCACGCCTCCTGGTACACCACATGTTTCCAACTTGAAGAGATGGTCTGGAAGTCATGTAGGGAGACTATACTCTATTAACCATAGTAATCCATAGAAGATAATAAATATAATTGTAGAAACAATAAAGATTAATAAATGAACATTCCTAGATAACCATTTCCCAAACAGGTTAAAAAATATCTTCCAAAATTAGAGATGTCGTGTCATGCTATAGTGATGAAGGGAAACCCCCAAAATAAGACAATATTGGAATCCCCAAAACATTCTTGACTCCGCGTATGAAACCTCATCCATGCTCACCCCAAATTCGATTCAATTCCAATGCATGAGGCATTTTTCATTTATGAGACCTGCAACCATGAAATCTACTCAGGTTCCCAATGGATGCTCAGTCAGGGTGTGAGTACAACTCAGTATCCCACCTCCAAAGGTGTCTATAAAATATCTAGTGTAGATATATTCCATGAAAGTATGAAAAAAATGAATACTAAATAAAAGAAAATTTAGTGGAAACTAGTTAACAATATTTACATAGATATCACTAACCATAGTGTCAAATTCATTATGTTCATATTATTTATAATGTAGTTATTCAAAAAAATGTAATCCATGGGTTATGAATTTACATCATTTACACAAGGTTAAAGGAATTTTTCATTATGAATAAGGGAATAAGTCATGTCCCTATCTTACTAGGGATAACATATCAAAATATCACAATATTCTCACCTCAAAGACTCAGTTCAGGGGGAATGAAACCATTTAGGGAAAATAATTACATCACCTTCCCTAACCCATGTATTGTGGGTGGAGTTAGAACATCATCCCAACTCGACCCGTGGGGGGACCCTCAGTCCTTTATCCTAAACATCAAGCCACATAAACATTATTATTTTTTCATTTATCATACATAAACTATACCACAACTAGAAAAAACCAATACATAATCATAATTATATTGTACATAACAATCAATAAAGGATATAATATTATTATATAACACATTAACACATTTTTCATTTACATTAAATAACCCCATTCCAATTTTCCTGCCTAACTCACTAAGGATATGCAATATTTACCTTAATTCTCCCAATGTCACATATTCAATAATCCCCTTATTAGTCCCATTCACATTTATTCATTTCACATGTCATTGAAAATTATCATATTCAATGGTTCATATGATATCCCCTCCTATGCATTTCTAATATTATTCATAATCAACGTGACACTGTCCAAATTAACCAAATTAACCCATTTCTGTGTCATGATAAAAAACCAATTTATCCATTACCAATTATCGACAAATCCCCAATATTAAATTTTCTCCTCCATTGATCACCTTAACATACTCAACTACGTATCTACCTTACCACATAATAATTGTGCACTTATTTGGCTAATTTATAGGCCTAGGAATACCGACACACCTCATGGATGGACCTAAATAGGTCACATCATCCTTGATTCATCCCATAGGGACCATGAGGGTTTATATTCATCATTTAGGAAACCACTCCACCAAAACTCTCCATAGGGGTCAAAAGAAAAATACGAAGTGACCATGAACAAATCCTAACATGTAGAAATCTAAAATGAAACTATGGGATATAACTTATAGACACCCTACCTCGAATCCATTTCTAAACATACTCCTAATATAATCCTTATATCTTTATTCAACCACAATTTAAATCCTCAACAATGATATCACTCGAAATAGGGGGTTTCAAAGCTTTGGATGGAGATTAGAGGAAGGTGATAACCCTAAATCCATAAGAGAATCAATAGAGGGATTATACTTACCTAAAGCTTCGATTTGGAAATGAAGACACTCCAAATGTCCTTGAGAAAATGGATAATCACCCTAAGAATTCATTGATATATATTTTTAACCACTCTGGGTGATAAGGAGATAATGGTAGGAAAAATATGGTGAGGGTTTAAAATCCTATAATGGTCTTTTTGTAATTTTTTCATACATTAAAGTCATGTACGGTTTACTTGCACAGTTTGAAAAATTGTGCACAAACCGTGCTCAAGACTATATCCAAGAGAAGGTGGGTTGAATGGTTACCTGGGAAAGCCAAAAATTTTGATAGACCATGCATAGACTATTTATTGAGCCTATATCCTAGGTTTCACAATTATATGGTAATTCTGTATGGTTTTCTTAATCGTGCGCCAGGCATGCACCTTGCATAGGTAGGACTATTTTTCCCTTTTCTCATGTCTCGAACCCCCGAAACACCCCCAATACCCCCACATACTCCATGAAACTACCTCATTAACCAAAAAATGGTTATTGAAATAAAAATTCAAATAGGGACATGCCTCCGTGGAGACCGACATCTTACAACCACTTCGCCTTATAATGGTTCATCTTCAAGACGATCTTCTAAAGCATTACTATGACTCTAAAGAAAATAGATTAGGCCACAAGGCCTGCATATCCAAATATCACTTATATATTCTTCTTGAATGTTTCCACATTATCATAATACTTGAACTAAGGGGACATTATTCCCACATAATAATTTCTCACTATGATCCATAAAACAAACTAGATTCTCTTAAAAGGATGAATCAGCCTTTAGCTATATATCCTCAAATTTAATCACATTAGATGAATCAAGGTGATACTGTCAACATTGGGAGACATAAAAAACATCATTCATTCCACTATACCATTGTAGAATATCCAATAATTAATCAACTGATTTGATTCTCTCTGCAATCTCAAACGACCCCATGAACCAGGGTTCCAATGTACCCTACTACAAAAAACAATGGTGACCCAACCTTGTTAACAACCACAGGAACATGATATCACCCACTACAAACTTAAGAGGTTGATGATGTTGATCTTTTTATGAATTACAATTACTCTAAACTATTTTTATATGTTTAAAAATCAAATTAACCTTTTCTGATATCTACTAACCAAGACTTGGTCCCAGTAGCTCAGACACCCCCACTTCTAACCAATACAGTGGAGATCTACATGTCCTCCCATAGAGTACCTCAAATGGAACCATCTAAATTTTATCCTGAAAACTGTTGTCTTAAGAAAACTGAAGTAGAAAGAAGTTCTTTTCCCATGAACCACCGAAATCCATAATAGAGGTTCAGAAAATGTTATATAATACATGAAATGTTACTTTTGAATTCTCATTCCTCACTGGGTGAGAATCCATACTCAAAAACATATAGGTAACAAGCACATTATGTAATCCTTGGCATAAGCGCAATGTGAAATGTTGATCATGATCTGAAACTATGGTTCTCAGTATACTGTAAAATATCACCATATCTCAAACATATAGTTCACCTAACTAACGAACCACTTAATTTTACTGTACTGACAAGACATGATCAGCTTTAGTCAATCGTTCCACAACTACCCAAACTTCATTATTCTTGAGTAATCCTTAGAAGAACATCTCTGATGTCCCTCGTTATGCCATTCCATTTCCACTCTGGAATAGGAAATGATTGTAAAAAACCACCTAAGCACAAATTTTTGACCATCATAAAATGACAGGTAAGGTATAATTCCACAAAACCCACAACCACTTTATTTAATGTAACGCCCCGACCCCAGCTACCCAGAGTCGGTGCATTATTACATAACATTGGCATGATCATAAGAAAGATCAAATCTCGAAAGACCGATTGGTTTAGTAGCCTTGGAAACACTAGATATATTCATAAGTTTTACATTACATCATAAAATGAAAAACTACTACAACAACATAATGTTTCCACAGTCCACACTATAATCCCCTCATAATATCCCTGCAGGTCATTCATAACTTACATCTTCACTTCCTGGAAAAAATAAAACATAGAAAAGGGGTGAGCTCAAATGCCCAGTAAGGATAACAATATAGCGGAAACTTTCATAAATAAGAATAAACATTTAAGGCAATGTATAACTAAAACAAAAGCCTTTTAAATATGAACTTTCAACATGGTATGGCATAAATAAAATGAAATAATTCCATTTACTTATTCACATGGATATTCTACTAATCGAATAATCACATGCAAAAATCAATAACCACTTTCATAATGTTGGAATGCATAATGCCAGACTATCATAACCACATAGCCAAGGCCTCGTGCCAAGACTACAAATAAGATTTTGTCAAGGCCTTGTGCCAAGACACTAGTTTGTCTCATGAGACCTACCGATGCAACGAGGAGCTATAGCGGGCTCCACCCATCACTTATTAAGTCCAATGCATTCCCATATGAAAAGCTTTAAACATAACATAAACATTCGTATTAAAACTAGCATACGAAATGTCAATAATTTCACCATAAACTATGAATGGTATAAAAATAGAAAATCCATAGTTAAACATATCACAAAACCTTCAATAAAATATAGACGTTTTGTATCATAATAAATCAACATCAAATAATCTTAAAATCCATCAAAGGATGTTGACGTAGATGAAATCAAAATTTTTTTTGAAGAAATATCTCCTTTTATTTTGAAATCATTTAAGATCCATATAAAATAAAACATTTTCTTTGAAAATATTCTTACAAGCTTGTAAGGAAAGATTTTAAGATTTTATAACGGCGTAAAATAACCGCACCCGCCGTATAAGTTAAAAAAAACATTCTTACCTCAATTCTGTCGAAAAGGTTAAAAAGGACCTTGTTTTGAAAATGACGGAAAGATTCCTTTATAAACATCTTATAAAAAGTCAAAAAAGGGTATAAATGACTTTTACCGATATTCTTTTAAATAGTAAAAATGTTTTGAAATACATTTTTAAGAAACATGGATGTGGATGATAAAGATATCCCAGTAGATTATTACGTATAAACAACCTCGGATAATGAAGAGATTGTGAAATAACCCTTACCTTGTACTTTTCCTTTGTTGGGGTCGGTTAAGCTCCTGTATAATAGTGAAATAATTGTTATTAAATTATACAAGAATCATATACATTAATATGATATCATATATGATCTTTTAACATTGCTTTATTAATAATATCTTAGTATTATCGTCGTTTCAGGTGATAATCAATTCGTTCTTCTTAAATGTTTGGTAACGTAAGACATGTTTGTAATGGATAGATTAAATCTTATTCATAATCAGAATGATATTAACATTATTTTTAACCCTAAAATGAGAATAAGACTTGAATGGATACGATGGAGGATGGATCTTACCGCGTTCGTGGAGACGGTAGTCCGTACGTACGCACGAACGCTACTTCCATTTAATTTTTATTTTAAAAGAATTGAATCCAAATGATACATAGGTATATTACTATTCTAGTATAATATAATATTTTATATATGTTACTTAAGTTCATTAACACCATCCTTTATACGTTCCATGTGTGGTATGAACGAGTCATATCATTTTAAGGGGGCGGTAGTCCGCACTTCCTCAAATGAAATTATCGTATGTATATACAACATGAAACGAATAATGGTATGAAATAAAATGGAATTACAGAAGCTTATATATAAAATATATATCATTAATATCATATTTAATTACAGTTCCATCGTAATGGCCACCATGAGAGGCGGTAAGATGTATTTGAACAATCATCGTTTCGTGAGGCGTTAGTTTGCCATCCACAGAAACATTATGTTCATCATCCATTAGATGGAGTTGTGTGTATGTGTAGTTTGAATACTTCTTATAACAACATCCTAGTATATTGAGGATACTGTTGTTGTTACAAAAGAAAGGAAATAAAAAGATTTTGGGGGTTGGAGAAGCAAAATAAAGGAAAATAATTTAAGAGAAATCGTTACCTTTAATTTAGGTAACTCACTTTGGTTGGAACCAAAGGACTTCTTGAAATGATTTTTGCCTAAGGGGAAGCTTCAAGGAGGAGGGGAGGGATGTGGGGAGCTTAGTTGGGCAGAGTTTGGACGAGCCAAGTGGCTTGAGAGGTGTGAGGAATGAGTAGAAGTGGTCTCCTTTTATAAGGGAGAAGAGGGGCTCTTTAGGAAAGAGTGAAAGTATTACTTTATAATATAATTATATTCGGTTTATAATGGTCCAAAAATCATTGAGGTCGAAGATAAGATGACTAATATTCTAAATAACATCAACCAATAAGAATTGGACAGGTTTTAGATAATATTTTAATCATTATAATCTTATTTATTTAAATGATTTATTAATGAGGTAAACATTGCATCATTATTGTGTCATTAATAATTTAAATTATTTGATGTCTAAAAATTATAAATAAAATATAATTATTTAGGAAATATTTTTATCTTTCTAATGAATATTTATAATCTAAAATCCAACATATATAACACTATGTAACAATTGTTGTTCTAAAAGATATATGCTTGTGTCATTTTTGTATTTATTTTAACTAAATTAAAATAAAGTGTTATTATCACTTACAAGTGGATCCATGGGGTCCCAAAATAGACCCAAAGATTCCCATGGTCGACCATGTATCAACCAATAGGGTTAAGACACGTTTTAGGGTAATTTAGTATTATTATAATATTATTTTTTAACCCTTATTTACCGGATTTACCCTTAACCATGGTAAATAAAATTTTTACCGCAGTAATTATTCAAAATGTCTAAAAATAAAAGTTACCTATTTACACAATTTGAACATCCTGATTCCAAATATGGAATCCATTTTCCTAAATTCAAAACACAGAAGTGGCAGAAATTAATTTAAAATTAATTCCCGCTGTCAAAACAAAAAAGCGTGTTTTTAAGAGATAATAACTATCAAAAGATTGACACTTGTTTATGTTCGGTTTAATTGTAAAATTATGTCCAATGACCAACATTATATTAAATGGTAAAAATATATTCTAAATATACTTTAAAACCACTCAAATTCATAATTTATCACTATTAATTATTTTGATTAAAAAAGTTGTTTTTAATTAAAATTTAGTAATTTTCACTATTCATCAAAATATGAAAGTTATCCGAAATGTACCAAAATTTCACCTTAGGCTAAATTCGATATTACGAATCCAAAAATGAAGTCCATTTTCAAATATAAAATATATATAATTTCAAAAAGTAGGTATTACTATTCATAACGTCTAGTTTGATTAGTTATGGTGTGTCAGAACTCGGTGTTGCGTACAACACACGCTATCACATTATTCAAAGAGAAGCGTACCGTAGAATCTTGGGGTGTTACATTCTCCCCTCCTTCAAATAATTGCATCCTCGCAATTTCTAGGGTATTACTGCATAAAAAGACTCGGGTGGTTCTTCATCATAAGTTCCTCGGGTTCCCACGTTGCCTCTTCCATCTTATGGTTTCTCCACAAAACTTTTACCAGACATGTCGTCCGGTTTCTCAGTACTTGTTCTCTTGTATCAAGAATCTTGACGGGCTCTTCACAATAAGACAGATCGGGTTCCAGTTCTAATTCCTCATAGGTGAGTACATGCGTTGGGTCAGGCATGTATTTTCTCAACAGAGATACATGGAACACATCGTGAACTTTGGAGAGACTTGGCGGCATTGCCAATCGGTAAGCTACAGCCCCAATTCGTTCTAGAATTTAGAAAGGTCTGATGTACCTGGGACTCAATTTACCTTTCTTACCAAAACGTATGACTCCCTTCCATGGAGATACCTTCAGGAAAACATGATCACCGACTTGAAATTCCAAATCCTTCCTTCGATTATCGGCATAGCTCTTCTGCCTACTTTGAGCTGCTTTGATGTGATTTTGGATTACTTTCACCTTTTCCACCATTTCATCCACCAGTTCTGGGCCTACAAGTTTTCTTTCACCAACGTCATCCCAACAGGTTGGTGTACGACATCTCTTTCCATATAACGCTTCATATGGTGCCATCTGAATACTCGAATGGAAGCTATTGTTATAGGAAAATTCTACCAGAGGTAAATATTGATCCCACATACCTTGAAAGTCAAGTGAGCAAGATCTCAACATGTCTTCTAAGGTTTGAATAGTCCGTTCTGATTGTCCATCTGTCTGAGGGTGGTAAGCAGTGCTCAAATGAAGTTCAGTATCCAGGGATTTCTGAAGACTTTTCCAAAATCTTGAAGTAAAACGGGGATCACGATCAGAAACAATCGATAGGGGTACTCCATGAAGTCTCACAACTTCATTAGTGTATAGTCTTGCTAGACGTTCCAGGGGTAGATCTTCTCTTATAGCAAGAAAATGTGCTGACTTGGTAAGATGATCAACAATAACCCATATTGCATCGTTCCTTCTAGGAGTCTTCGGTAGCCCCATGACAAAGTCCATCGTAACATTGTCCCATTTCCACTCCGGTATGGGAAGAGGTTGCATGACTCCTCCAGGATGTTGCCTTCCAGCTTTCACTTGTTGACAAACCATACATCTTGACACAAAATCAGCAATCTCCCTCTTCATGTTTTCCCACCAAAAATGTTCCTTCAAATCTCTATACATTTTGGTCCTCCCAGGGTGTATAGAGAAATTGGAACTATGAGCATCATCCAGCAATTCCCTTTTTAGATCAGGTATATTGGGAACACAAAGTCTCTTCCCGAATTTCAAAATTCCATCTTCATACACAAAGTCTCTCAATCTCCCATCATTCACAGCTTTAATCTTCTTCTCAAATTCTTCATCATCGGTCTGAGAACTCTTAATCCTTTCTAGTAAAGATGGTTTGGAAACCATTTGAAAAAGAATTGATGTTTCACCTTCCCTGGTTATTCCCATGTCCATCTTCACTAGATCCATGAAAATTGGATCCCTTTCAATTCTCATCATGTTCAGAACTCCATGGTCTTTTCTGCTCAAAGCATCTGCTACATTGTTTGCTTTCCCCGGGTGGTAGTGTATCGTACAATCATAATCCTTGAGTAATTCAAGCCATCTCCTTTGCCTCATGTTGAGTTCTTTTTGTGAGAAAATATACTTCAAACTCTTGTGATCAGTATAAATCTCACATTTTTCACCATAGAGGTAGTGCCTCCATATCTTCAAAGCAAAGATCACAGCTGCTAACTCGAGATCATGAGTAGGATAGTTTTGTTCATGAATTTTCAACTGTCGTGATGCATAGGCAATAACTCTATCATTCTGCATAAGGACACAACCAAGTCCTTTCTTCGATGCATCACTATAAATAACGAACCCATCATTCCCCGATGGTAGAGTCAATATAGGAGCATTGACTAATCTTCTCTTCAGTTCTTCGAAACATTCTTCACACTCTTTTGTCCAAACAAATTTAACCCCTTTACGTGTGAGCTTCGTTAATGGGTTAGCCAATCGGGCAAAATTCTGGACGAAACGTCGATAATAACCTGCCAAACCAATAAAACTATGTACCTCAGTTATACTCGTAGGTGATGGCCATTCTTGGATTGCCTTGGTCTTAGAAGGATCAACAGAGATTCCATCTTTAGAGACAATATGGCCAAGAAAAGAAATCTCCTGAAGCCAGAATTCACACTTGCTAAACTTCCCATATAATTCATTCCTCCTCAGAGTCTTCAAGATAATGCGCAAGTGATTTTCATGATCTTCGTAGGTTTTGGAGTATACCAAGATATCATCAATAAATACCACCAAAAATTCATCGAGATACTCCTTGAAAACTCTATTCATCAGATCCATGAATACAGAGGGTGCATTAGTCAATCCAAACGGCATTACTGTAAACTCGTAATGCCCGTACCTGGTTCGAAATGCTGTCTTCGGAATGTCTTCCTTCTTCACACACAACTGATGGTATCCAGATCGAAGGTCAATTTTTGAAAAGTATTGAGCTCCATGTAGTTGGTCAAATAAATCATCAATACGAGGTAGGGGATACTTGTTATTTATCGTTATAGCATTGATCTCCCTGTAGTCGATACATAACCTCATAGATCCATCTTTCTTTTTAACAAAAAGAACAGGGGCTCCCCATGGAGAAACACTAGGGAGAATAAATCCCTTATTACTCAATTCCTCTAGTTGTTTCTTTAGTTCGACTAACTCTACAGTGGCCATTCTATAAGGGGTCTTCGATATAGGCCTTGATCCAGGAATCAAATCAATGGAAAACTCAACTTCTCGTTCTGGAGGATGTCCAGGTAAATCTTCCCGAAATAAATCTACAAATTCTTTCACAACAGGTACATCCTCTATTTGAACATTCCTTTCCTCACCGATAGTTACTTCATTCTCTTCCTCCCCAATAATTGAATTTAGTTGAGCTACTGGGGGTGGATCTAAATAAGAATTAGGTGGTGACGATTCTGCTCTAAAAATAAGGTGCTCCTTATCATTATCATCAAGAATCGTAACCTCTTTCTTCTTACAATAAATCTTTGCATCATAGTCCGAAAGCCAGTCCATACCGAAGATTATATCAAACTCAATCATAGGTATGATGATGAGATCAGCAGATAAAGAAAATTTATGTGCTCTAATGGGGACTGATTCAAAAAACTTTGTTGCAACGATACTTCCCTTAGGAGTTTTAACTGACAACTCCCTTATTAAATCAAATTGGAAATATCTAATTTTCTTAGCAAACTGGAAAGATATGAAACAATGCGATGATCCAGAATCAAATAATGCATTTGCTAAACTTGAGGAAACCATTAAATTACCTTCCACCACGTCTTTCGGAGCTTCTACCTCAGCAGTAGTGATAGAATAAGCCTGGCCTTGATCCCTTGGCCTTTTCTGAGGTAAGTTCTCCTGACGCTTAGGGCATGCATTTGCATAATGCCCCATCTCCCTGCAATTGTATCACTGAACGTTGGTAGCTTCCTTCTTCCCCTTGCAATCATGAGCTTGGTGGCCTTTTTCACCACACTTGTAACAGACTCCCATTCCCTTCAAGCAAGTACTGGGGTGTTTCTTCCCACATTTACCACATGATGGATATTCAACCTTTCCTTTCTTCCCCTTATTTCCATTCCCAGATTGATCAGCAGGTCTCTTCTTCTCTTGCTTTGCTTTAAAGTCATAAGACTTAGAGAATTCCTTTTCGGTCTTGATAGCACATGAGACAATGTCTTCGTACGATGAAAAGGATTGTGAGACTAATGATCGACGGAGAAATGGTTTTAACCCATCAAAGAAACGATCAATCTTACTTCTTGGGTTGCGAATATAATCTCCAGCATACCTCGCTAACCTTGTAAAGTTAGCCTCATACTTTGTGACATTCTCACCCTCCTTCTGTCTCAGACTTAGAAATTGCCTTTCCATATCTGCTCGATGGTCGCGAGGGAAGTATTTTTCTAAAAACAGATCCTTGAACTCCCTCCACTCCATATTTGATACTTCATCATCTTCCTTCATGTTTTGAATCAATGACCACCATTGATCAGCATCTCCAGTGAGGCGGTAAACTGCCATGATAACTTTTTCCCTTTCACTGCTCCCCAAAGCCTGAAATATTTTCTCTAGGGAATTTATCCATTGCTCAGCTACTAAGGGATTTGTACTCCCATTGAACGTTGGTGGTTGTTGCCTCATGAATCGATCTAACATTGATCCTCCACGCTGCGGATCAGGGTGCTCCATACGGGTAAGGTTATTATTCATAACCTGAGTAAGTTGTCCCAGTATGGTGATTAGCTGATCAGCACCAGTTGCATCACCAGCCCCACTATAATTATCTTGAGTAGGAGGGAAATCCCTACATGGAGTGCGTGCATTGATACGGTTTCCATTTCTTCCACTAGGCGCCATTTCTAAACAATGGCATAAACTAGATCAGTTTATGAATCAAAATACATAATCCCATACTTATAAAACACTAAACATAAATTGAACTATTTATGGATATAATCCATAATCATAAAAATGTTTTCATTGAGGAAGTATATACTCATAAACCCTTCATAATGATTTGTAAAGATAGTGAGAGTTATCTAACCATATCCCTCGGGAGTTTCGTAACCAAGAGTGCAGCAAGGCCCGTTGTCGTGCACCAGTTCCCGTTCGAGTCTAGCTCAAAGCGGTGTTTTCGGGTTTTACCCCTAGGTACATCTGTGCCAGAGCCGCCTCTACCTGCTCGTATCCAGACAGGGATGTATTGCTCAAAAAACTCACAAAATCTCTACAATACCAAAATTCTAAGAAGTTCTTCTATACTAATCCTCAAAGTTCATCTTAGGTCTACGTGCTCTAATCAGAGTTTATCTAAATCTAGTTTCCAAGGTTTGTACTAAACTTCCTCTGATACCAACTGTAACGCCCCGACCCCAGCTACCCAGAGTCGGTGCATTATTACATAACATTGGCATGATCACAAGAAAGATCAAATCTCGAAAGACCGATTGGTTTAGTAGCCTTGGAAACACTAGATATATTCATAAGTTTTACATTACATCATAAAATGAAAAACTACTACAACAACATAATGTTTCCACAGTCCACACTATAATCCCCTCATAATATCCCTGCAGGTCATTCATAACTTACATCTTCACTTCCTGGAAAAAATAAAACATAGAAAAGGGGTGAGCTCAAATGCCCAGTAAGGATAACAATATAGCGGAAACATTCATAAATAAGAATAAACATTTAAGGCAATGTATAACTAAAACAAAAGCCTTTTAAATATGAACTTTCAACATGGTATGGCATAAATAAAATGAAATAATGCCATTTACTTATTCACATGGATATTCTACTAATCGAATAATCACATGCAAAAATCAATAACCACTTTCATAATGTTGGAATGCATAATGCCAGACTATCATAACCACATAGCCAAGGCCTCGTGTCAAGACTACAAATAAGATTTTGTCAAGGCCTTGTTCCAAGACACTAGTTTGTCTCATGAGACCTACCGATGCATCGAGGAGCTATATCGGGCTCCACCCGTCACTTATTAAGTCCAATGCATTCCCATATGAAAAGGTTTAAACATAACATAAACATTCGTATTAAAACTAGCATACGAAATGTCAATAATTTCACCATAAACTATGAATGGTATAAAAATAGCACATCCATAGTTAAACATATCACAAAACCTTCAATACAATATAGAAGTTTTGTATCATAATAAATCAACTTCAAATAATCTTAAAATCCATCAAAGGATGTTGACGTAGATGAAATCAAATTTTTTTTTGAAGAAATATCTCCTTTTATTTTGAAATCATTTAAGATCCATATAAAATAAAACATTTTCTTTGAAAATATTATTATAACCTTGTAAGGAAAGCTTTGAAGATTTTATAACGGTGTAAAATAACCGCACCCGCCGTATAAGTTAAAAAAAACATTCTTACCTCAATTTTGTCGAAAAGGTTAAAAAGGACCTTGTTTTGAAAACGACGGAAAGATTCCTTTATAAACCTATTATAAAAAGTCAAACAAGGGTATAAATGACTTTAAACCATATTCTTGTAAATAGTAAAAATGTTTTGAAATACATTTTTAAGAAACATGGATGTGGATGATAAAGATATCCCAGTAGATTATTACGTATAAACAACCTCGGATAATGAAGAGATTGTGAAATAACCCTTACCTTGTACTTTTCCTTTGTTGGGGTCTGTTAACCTCCAGTATAATGGTGAAATAATTGTTATTAAATTATACAAGAATCATATACATTAATATGATATCATATATGATCTTTTAACATTGCTTTATTAATAATATCATAGTATTATCGTCGTTTCAGGTGATAATCGATTCGTTCTTCTTAAATGTTTGGTAACGTAAGACATGTTTGTAATGGATAGATTAAATCTTATTCATAATCAGAATGATATTAACATTATTTTTAACCCTAAAATGAGAATAAGACTTGAATGGATACGATGGAGGATGGATCTTACCGCGTTCGTGGAGACGGTAGTCCGTACGTACGCACGAACGCTACTTCCATTTAATTTTTATTTTAAAAGAATTGAATCCAAATGATACATAGGTATATTACTATTCCAAAATAATATAATATTTTATATATGTTACTTAAGTTCATTAACACCATCCTTTATACGTTCCATGTGTGGTATGAACGAGTCATATCATTTTAAGGGGGCGGTAGTCCGCACTTTCTCAAATGAAATTATCGTATGTATATACAACATGAAACGAATAATGGTATGAAATAAAATGGAATTACAGAAGCTTATATATAAAATATATATCATTAATATCATATTTAATTATAGTTCCATCATAATGGCCACCATGAGAGGCGGTAAGATGTATTTGAACAATCATCGTTTCGTGAGGCGTTAGTTTTCCATCCACAGAAACATTATGTTCATCATCCATTAGATGGAGTTGTGTGTATGTGTAGTTTGAATCCTTCTTATAACAACATCCTAGTATATTGAGGATACTGGTTTTGTTACAAAAGAAAGGAAATAAAAAGATTTTGGGGGTTGGAGAAGCAAAATAAAGGAAAATAATTTAAGAGAAATCGTTACCTTTAATTTAGGTAACTCACTTTGGTTGGAACCAAAGGACTTCTTGAAATGATTTCTGCCTAAGGGGAAGCTTCAAGGAGGAGTAGAGGGATGTGGGGAGCTTAGTTGGGCAGAGTTTGGACGAGCCAAGTGGCTTGATAGGTGTGAGGAATGAGTAGAAGTGGTCTCCTTTTATAAGGGAGAAGAGGGGCTCTTTAGGAAGGAGTGAAAGTATTACTTTATAATATAATTATATTCGGTTTATAATGGTCCAAAAATCATTGAGGTCGAAGCTAAGATGACTAATATTCTAAATAACATCCACCAATAAGAATTGGACAGGTTTTAGATAATATTTTAATCATTATAATCTTATTTATTTAAATGATTTATTAATGAGGTAAACATTGCATCATTATTTTGTCATTAATAATTTAAATTATCTGATGTCTAAAAATTATAAATAAAATATAATTATGTAGGTAATCGTTTTATCTTTCTAATGAATATTTATAATCTAAAATCCAACATATATAACACTATGTAACAATTGTTGTTCTAAAAGATATATGCTTGTGTCATTTTTGTATTTATTTTAACTAAATTAAAATAAAGTGTCATTATCACTTACAAGTGGATCCATGGGGTCCCAAAATAGACCCAAAGATTCCCATGGTCGACCATGTATCAACCAATAGGGTTAAGACACGTTTTAGGGTAATTTAGTATTATTATAATATTATTTGTTAACCCTTATTTACCGGATTTACCCTTAACCATGGTAAATAAAATATTTACCGCAGTAATTATTCAAAATGTCTAAAAATAAAAGTTACCTATTTACACAATTTGAACATCCTGATTCCAAATATGGAATCCATTTTCCTAAATTCAAAACACATAAGTGTCAGAAATTAATTTAAAATTAATTCCCGCTGTCAAAACAAAAAGCATGTTTTTAAGAGATAATAACTATCAAAAGATTAACACTTGTTTATGTTCGGTTTAATTGTAAAATTATGTCCAATGACCAACATTATATTAAATGGTAAAAATATATTCTAAATATACTTTAAAACCACTCAAATTCATAATTTATCACTATTAATTATTTTGATTAAAAAAGTTGTTTTTAATTAAAATTTAGTAATTTTCACTATTCATCAAAATATGAAAGTTATCCGAAATGTACCAAAATTTCACCTTAGGCTAAATTCGATATTCCGAATCCAAAAATGAAGTCCATTTTCAAATATAAAATATATATAATTTCAAAAAGTAGGTATTACTATTCATAACGGCTAGTTTGATTAGTAATGGTGTGTTAGAACTCGGTGTTGCGTACAACACACGCTATCACATTATTCAAAGAGAAGCGTACCGTAGAAGCTTGGGGTGTTACATTTAATCCCAATAACTATTATTTTTTATGAAGATACTATTAAATATTAGTCAAAGTGGGATTCACTTCACACTTTGATGTGTGTAACTCACACATCAACTCTTCTTGCATACCCACAGGTACAACCACACGACCACAATCCTTGAAAATCCCATCCTCACCAATAGTCTAACCAAAAGGTGACTCCCAACCTTTAAGACTTTCCTTTATATCCAAACACTTGGATCTTCTTGTTGACTCTCCCTGACTCAACATAGAAGAACTAAATCCACTAATATATACATGAGGGTAATTTTTTCATTCTCATCATGTATCTCTGGGTGAATTTTAGAAAACAAGGTCATAATTCTTTACTCATAGGTGGATTCTTGAACCACTTGATTTTGAGCCTTCTGGCTCGGAGAATCTGCATCACTATTTCCTTTTCTTGGTGTGTAAACCATATTGGAATTAATGGAAGTAGGTACTCAACCCACATTAACTATCGAAGATACAAGTCACGTAGAGATAAATGTATATATGACTTTTATGGTTGGGAAACACAATAAAATATTCTTCAAAAAAGTAATTCCTCAAACACATTAAGGCATAAACCATAATGGAAGGATCAAGGTCATGAGTATGCTAATTTGTTTCATGTGGTATCAAATGTCTTAAACCATAAGCTACAACCTGATCATCCTACATTAACATTGTCCCAATTCCAACAATAGACAAGTAACACCCAAAGGATTTATAAATATATTTAATGTAAAATGTAATGCACACCACACTGAGTCTCTAAAAAACAAAACATTGATATTATTTTTATTTAAACAAGATAGTTATAACCTATCCATGAAACATAATTTTTCTACATCTATGATTGGAATTTTGACAAACTGACATACATAGTTACTGTAAATAAGATATTTAGAGTCTGATAAAATCAACAAAATATTTTTTTGAATAGTAACTTTACACTTTGGAATAGTAATGTTACCCTTATGACTAGTAATATGCCCCTTATAAAAATTAAACTGGCCAAAAGAATAGTAACCTCACCCATGAATGTATGAATAAATTTTTTTCATCTTATAAATTAAAGTATGATATATGTAGATCATAGTATAGGTAAATAAATATTTTTAAAAATACTTTATTAAATTTTAATATTTCTGTAGGCAATAAAAATTTAATTAAATTTTTAAAATTATTTTAATCATTTAAAATAAAATTTAGTTTCATAAACCAGATATATATACTAATATTTTCTTGGATTCTATTTTATGGATAATTTAATGAGACCTTAGTTAAATTTTTTAGGATGTTATAAAATCATATTTAGTTTTAGTAAATGATGGTTTTAATTAAAAAATAAATTTCTAATATTTAGAAAAAAATTCATAAAGTGGATTTTATTTTTTAATTCTAAACATTTAAAGATGGTTATGGTGAAATTTTTAGATTTTTCTAATATAATTGAATTTTTTGTGAAAAGTAAAATACGGTAATTTACGGTATAAATACATTATAATCTAAATACACTATTCCGTAATTCATGGATTTGTTATAACCATTAGTTAGAGAAAAAATGTACTCATTACTGTCTTTAGTGACAATAATCTATATTATTTCAAATCTTGAGAAAATTATAAAAATAATTAATAAAATAATAGGAAATCACCCCTCCCCTCTACTGTAAAACCCACCCATCACCCACTATTCTCCTCACTCATAAAAGATTTGAATATTGTCAAATTTATACACAAATATTCTTCTATATTCTTTCACCACATCCAAGATTTTTTCATCTTACCAAAAGATCAAAACCGTTTTCCTTAAGTAGATTCTTAAGGAGAAATAATCAAGATGTAAAATCCTCTTCTATTTCCTTTTGGTTTGTTTTCATGTTATTTAATGTATTATAATATCCTCACCAATTCTATACAAATGAACAAGATAAATTTAGTATCATATATATAATGTAATAATATCATGGTAATGTAATGTCCATCTTAAATCTCCTAACATTCTCTATTTTATTTTTAAATCAAAATCTACATCTGGGAGGTGCTGATTTACAACATTCATGGATGACAAATTTTTATTATCCAATTTATCCTTCATGTCTGGTCATAAAACAATTTTATGGTTGAAATAGATTATAAAATATTTAATATATATTATTAATGTTCCAGAACCATTATATATACATGATAATAAATAATATATCAAAAATAGTTCATTGTGATAGAGAAACTGCTAAAATCCATCTAAACAATTATCATTAACATGTTATCTAATGATTCATCCCCATACATGAAAAAATAATAAATAATACAAATTACAAATTTTGAGGTTCATTAATAATATTTTATTCCAATTATGGAGAATTATACCAATTTCTCTTAAACTCTATTACTTATAGTCAATAAAACTGATCATGAAAATCAAGTGAAAGAACACTCCAGAATAATAGAATTCAATCATATAACTTTTCAAAAAATACATAAATGAGCTTAATAAAATTATAATAAACTATATACATTTCTAAAATGTTTTTAATTACATTAATAATGAGTCCAATTTCATACTACAGGATGTTAAGGTCAAGTGAAGAACTTATTCAGACATAAGGTCAGGGTCTTCTCATCTCACTTCCATTTTTTTGTGAGATATTCCTTATTCAACACTATTTATTGTGTATGGTGTATGTATACAGTCCATTAACGTATCATATAATTAATCTCATTATTTTTATGGTATTTAATGTATCATTTTCTTATTATTAATTTTGGGTTATATTATTCGATTGATTACGAAGTGGTAAGAGTTTCTTCGCAAACCAATATTTTATTTTGGGTTAATCTTGTTCTCTTAATAAAAAAATGAAAATATTTACTATTCATATGTACTCTTAATAAATTTGGTTTCAATGTTCTATATATAATTACCGATCAGAATCATTCTTTATTTTATGGGGATTTACATTTTTTAAAAGGATCTTTCTCAAATTCTTCCTCGATAAACAAACCCAATTCCAGGGATCTTCCTGAATTTTCACCTATATTCATGTGCACTCTATAATGTTTTTAAATCCACCATTATTTTTATAAAATCGATCATTTTTTATAAAAAGTATATTAGTTCACTTTTGGTTTAAAAAAATCAAAAATAACTCTACCTTTAAAAGTAAAAGATTGTTTCTCTCAGTAATTACTTGATGATATTTTGAGATTATTTTTATCTATTTCAAAACTATTATTGACTATTATGTTTAATTTGGATAAATTTTTTATGATATCATCTAGAATATTTTATTTAATGGTTTATTATTCTTTTTAAAATGGATGTGCTATCTTGATACCATTAACCATATTACTCAGAATTGTTAGTGTTTATGATTAGTGATTGGGGAAAGTTATTTACATTTCACATGTTAGTTTCAATATGAATGTATATGTTGTTCATGTTTCACCCATTTCATATGAGGAAGGAATTTGACTTAGTAAGTGAAGGTTGGGGTCCTCTATTTCACCTCTATGCACCGGTAGGTCTCATGAGACAAACTCAATATTGTTTTGGTCGAGGTGTTATGCATATATTAGATTCTTGGAATGAAACCTAGACAATAATAGTTTCATGGAATAATGCCTTGATAATAATAGATTCTTGACATGATTACTTAAAGTTATGTTTTATATATCCATTATTATACATTTACCCTCATGATGAAAATTGTAATTTTTAGTCCATGTGATTATTTGACTAGTAGAAAATCCATGGTTATGCTTTATTATGGAATTATTTTAATCATATTCAACACCTTTCATATTATGATCAAGATTATGTTTTAATGGAATGTGTTTTTTAGTCATTCATAATTCCTTATTATTTATGATTTGGTTGTATTATATTCCCTTATTGATCATCTAAGATCACCCCTTTCAAATCTTTCTTTTCACCAAGTTATGAAGAAGCAAACATGGAATAAGCTTTCAAGGATTCAATTTATTTCATTTTATATTGTATCATGTTTTGTTTTATTTTACCAATACATCACGGGTATCATTAATGTAATATATTCTTCCTAGAATAATAAATGTATTGGTACATTGGGATTTTATTCCGTATAATCAGGCTAATGTAATAAAATAATGCACCAACTCTGGGCTTCTGGGGTCGGGACGTTACAGTTGGTATCAGTGTAAGATTTGAAAAAACCTTAGAATTTAGATTTCGAAAACATATATTAGAGAACATGAAACTACGATATAATTTTAGTATATGTATATAAGAATATATAACACTTTTGTAAAGGTAGATAATGTGTATATATTGCTAAAATATATCCCCTTCTGGATACTATAAGTAGATATGGTTTTGGAACAGAAGTACCTAAGAGTAAAAACTCAGACAATCTGTTTCAGGCCTAACATGAGGTATCCTGGTACACGACAATTGGACTTACTGCGTAGCTAGTTTCGCACTCTTTAGGGATATGCTTAGAACACTTAACATTTTATTTTCGAACCACTATAAAGTATTTAAATGTAAATATGTCCCCAAAGAAACCATAGTTATGATAATGAGATTGGATATGTGTAAAATTTCAATTTATTTTATGTTTTTTTTCTAGTTCGATATTATACATTATGATTCATAAAACAATTTAGTCTACGCCATTAATTAAAAATAGAACCTAGTGGAAGGAATGGAAACCTCTTAAATATCTATATCCCATGTAGGGATTTCCCTACTATACAATATAATGATGTTGGTTCTGAAGTTTTGAATGGTGGTGAGAAACTTATAACAATATTGGGATAACTGACTCAGGTTATGAACAATAACCATACCCATAGGGAGCATCATGATCCATAACATGGATGCAAAATTTTAGACTGCTTTATGGGACAATAACCTCTATAATTCAATGGGACTACCAATCCATTTGTAGTGGCGCAATGGATATGTTATTTAGTGAATATATTACACACATTGGGATATAATTAAAGGGAGAATGTTATCATGGAAGTTTATCATCTCTTGGGAGATGCAGATCAATGTGGGTTGTTAATTCATAACACAAAGGAGGAGGCTGAATTATCGAATATGGACATGAATGATTTTAACAAAATTCTACTAGAAAAATATTTTCCTCATGAAAAAAGTGTATATGGAGAATAAATTCTTGATTTTGAGATAGAAAGTGGATGGAAATGTTTCTATATGAAGAAAACATTAAAAAGAAGTAAGGCGTTCCACAGACAACATATATAATCCCAGGTGTAATATTAACCGTTTCTAGGATGGTCTCAATCCAAAAAATTATCATCATATAAGGATATAGTAACTTATGTTATCATGAAATAAAACTAATTATCCAGGACTTTTTGTTCTGAAGGTAAATAAGAGAAAATGATGATGGTAGAGAAAACATTGGTAAAGGGAAGAAGGTAATGATAGATTTTCCAACATGTGACACTTGTGGAAGGAAACAATATGGTACATTATTAAAAGGAAAATGATTTTCTTCTTATATAGAGAGAAAGGACACCATGCTCAAAATTATAATGGAATGAATGAATTTTCTAATTTCTAATGCTTCAACAATAAGGCTATGGGGAACTATCAAATGAATTCTCTATGTGCCAAGGGAATATACCCCAAAATAAGAAATGGGTTCAAGGCCATGATTATGATACTACTACATTTGATGTGTAATAATTGATGTATTTGGGTTTTTAGATTCATGAATTAGGTTTTACTACATTACTTCATTAAGGAATTGTAATCATGCATATTTTATAAATGTTTCATCATGATCAAGGAATTTTTATGTTTTTTATTTGACAATAAGAGACAATTATTTTGTTTTGAAAAATGTATCATGTTAAGTGAAATTTATTCTAAATATTTGTACATTAAATGTTCGATAGACATAATTTGGATGAGTCTTATGGTTAGAAACATAAGAAATGGACTATGACTAAATTATGATTTTGGATAACCTGTTATAACCTTTTCAAGCATATAGAGCAGCTTATGGATCGTTTGATAAAATTTCACTAGGTATAAAAATTCATCTTGAATATTCCTATTTTGGATTAATAAATAAAATAGATATAGATTTAATTAAAAAATTATGAGATTATAAAAAACACTAAGTTTTTCAATTATTTTTTTCTCCCCTAGATAGTAAAATAATCCCTCAACTCTAAGAATAGGATTATAGAACAAAACTGTCATCTAATTACTTTTCTCTCTAATAAATTAATGGTATTTAAAATTATCATAAATTTATGGTTTATGATATTTAATTTTCTAATTACCATTTTCTATTTCATTCCCCATCAGAACGTGGTGGTTTGATTTCTCTTCCATGTCTATGTTTTAACTTTACATTAATGTTATCCTTTTCAAAGGCCTAATTTTGGGATGACATTTATGTTTACCTTTCCTTAAGAGGATGTCTTGTTAACCCCATTTATGATTTGGTTTTCCCATAAAGGAATATTCGAATTTCAACCTTTAACATTCTCAGTGCAATTTTAAATTGCGACGATGAAATTTATGTAAGGAATGGAGAAAGTAACACCCTAAGAATTTACAAATATATTTAATGTAGAATGTAACACACACAATACTGAGTCTCCACAAAATAACACATTTCTATTATAATTATTTAAACAATAAAGTTATAACCTATCCAAGAAACATAATTTTTTTTATTCTGTAATTTGAATTTCTAAAAACATACACACACAGTTTCGACCAGTAAGATATTTAAAGTGTGATAAGATTAACTTAATTTTTAAGGAATAGTAACTTGACCCTTTTGAATAGTTACATGACTTTTATGAATAGAAAACTAGCCAAATTAATAGTACCCTCACCCATGAAATTATGAAAAAATTTATGCATCTAATAAATTAAATTATGATATAAATATATCATTGTATAAGTAAAAAAATATTTTAAAAAAATAATTAATTAAGTGTTGGTATTTTTGTATGAAATAAATATTTAATTATAATTTTGATAATTAATTTAATCATTTATAATAAAATTTATTTTCATTAACTAGATTCATATACTAATATTTTGTTTTCTTATGTTTTTAGGGTAATTTAATTAGACCTTAGTTAATATTTCATGGTGTTATAAAATCAGTTTTGTTTTTAAAAACTATATTTTTCTAGTAAATGATAATTTTAATTAAAAATTAAATTTCTCATATTCAAAAAATATTTTCATTAAATAGAGTTTATTTTTTAATTCTAATCTTTAAAAAATGGTTAGGGTGAATTTTTGATATTTTTATAAATACATGAATTTTTATAGAATAGTAAAATACGGCAAATTACATTATAAATATATTACAAGATAAATATGTTATTCCATGAGTCATTGAGGTTGTAATAACCATTATTTCAAAATAAAATATACTCATAATTGTATTTGTTCAAAATAATCAATACTATTTCTAGTCTTGATCAATAGAATAAAATAATGAATAAAATAATGGTAAATCACTCTGTTAATCCACAATAAACCACCCCTTGCCACCTCTTCTCCTCCAGCCTATAAGACAGGAATATTATCAACGTTATACCGAAATAATATTTCCTAGTCTCTCACCACGTCCAATATCTCTTTTTTCTTACCAAAATACAAAAAACCCTTTTTCCTTAAGGAGTTTCTCAAGGAGGAGTATTCTGGATTTAAAATCATTTTCCTTTTCCATTTATTTTCTTTTCAAATTTGTTATTTTATTATACCTCTGTAACTCCTCTGTCCAACTGTTCATGAAAAAACCAATATTAACTATGAACTATAACGATATCATTTTAATTTAAGATACATCATCAAACTCCTTACTCATAATCTTTTATTTTGAAAATGGAATCATCATTTGGGAGGTTCTTATTTACCACCTTCATGGATAATGAACATTTCTTCTTCAATTAATCTTTCATGGATGGTCATGAAACCATTTTTATGGTTCAACCAGAATATAAAACATGTAATATATATTATTTAATTTTCTATAACAATTATATATACATAAAATTCCATAATAGAACAAAACTAGTTTGTTGTGATTGAAAACCCACTAAAATAAAGCTAAACGATTATCATTAACATGTTATCTGATGATTCATCCACACACATGGAAAATAGTAATGCATAATACCAATTAAACATCTTTTGGTTCATTAGAAATATTTAATTTTAATTCTGGGTAATTATTCCCATTTCATGTAAACTCCATTACTTATAGTCAAGCGAACCGATCCTAAAAATATAGTAAAAGAACACTTCAAAATAACATAATTCAATATTATAATGTATCAAAAATTCCATAAATGAGAATAATAAAATTATAATAATATATATCTATATACAATTGTCTTTGAATTAAATTATTTTATGAGTCTAATTTCATATTTCAGGACCTTATGGTCAAGTGCGGAACTCATTCGGACATAAGGTATGGGTCTTCTCATCTCACATCCATTTGGGCAACATATTTCTTATTCACCGATATTTCTTGTGTATGGTGTTTGTATGATTCCCAATGATTTTTAATATCATTAATATATTAATTTTCATGGTATTTAGTTTATAATTTGATGATTATTAACTTTTGGGTATATGATTCGGTTAATTACAAAGTGGTTAGGGTTTCTACCTGAACATCCATTTTCTTTTAGGTTACTCTTATTCTCTCTTTAAACTAATAGAATTCCTAATTATTCTATTGTACTAATCATAAATTTTGTTTCTTTGTAATATATATATATTTACCAATCATAATCATTCTTTATTTAATTGAGAATTAAATGTTTTGAAAGTATCTTTCTCAAATTCATCCTGATAAACTTGACCGATTCAAGGGATATTCTCGAAATCATACATTTTTTTAAAGTCTACTCTATAATAGTTTTAAATCCAAAATTATTTTTATAAAATCAATAATTATATTATAAAAAATATCTTAGTTCACTTATGGTTTTATGAAAATAATTTTCCAAAATATATCTTCCTTGAAAAGTCAAAGAGTATTTCTCTCAAGAATTACTCAATGATTTTATAAGAGTATTTCAATCTATTTTAACACACTTTTTGATTGTTATATTTATTAGGAATTAATAATTTATGAAAAAATATACCATATTTTATTGAATTTTTTATGATTTGTTTGGTTGTGAATGTTTTATCATGATTCTTTTCACCATGTTACTTTCAATGGTTAGTGTTTATATTTATTTATTGTGGAATGTTATTTACATTTCATATGTTAGTTTCAATATGAATGTATATGATGAATATGTTTCACTTCTTTCATATGAGGAATGAATTGGACTTAATAAGTGGTGGGTGGGGTCCACTATAGCACCTCGATGCATCAGTAGGTCTCATGAGACAAACTAGATATGGTTTTGACTAAGGCCATACCCATTTAATAGTTTCATGGAATAAATCCTTGTCAATAAAATAATATTGGCCCAAAACCTTGACAAAAATATATTTTGGGAATGATTCCTTGAAGGTATGTTTTATATATAAATCATTATGAATTTTTCCCCATTATGAAAATAGTAATTGATAATCCATGTGATTATTTGACTAGTAGAATATCCATGGTTATGATTTATTATGGAATTATTTAAATCATATTTTACTACTTCATATTATTATAAATATTATGTTTTAGTGGAATTTGTTCTCCAGTTATTCACAATTACTTATTATTTCTGATTCTGTTGTATTTTTTACCCTTATTGAGCTTATGTGATCCCCCCTTTATTTTGTTTACTTTCCCTATGTTATGAAGAAGAAAATATTGAATAAGATTTCAAGGATGCAGTTTTATTCATTTTATATTGTATCATGTTTTATTTGTATTTTCCCAATTTATCATGGGTATAATTAATTTAATATGGTAGTATACAAATTTTAAACTAATCATTCCTTTAGGATTTGATTCCCCATAGTAATAAAAATGTAATAAAATAATGCACCAACTCCGGGCTTCTGGGGTTAGGGAATTACAATACACATCAGAAAACAAGTTGTACCACTTACTTAGTTCAGGTAGGATTAGAATTGGTGTGGTGGTATATCACTTCTTCAACTCTTAAAAATAATTATCGCAAGCCTCTTAACACTCAAAAATAACTCCCTTTATGGTTAAACCTAAGAGTGGCTCTACTAAAAAGGATATATCCCTAATAATCCTTTGGTAATAACCAACCAAACCTAGAAAACTCAGATCATCAGAAACATTATTAGAATGATCCAATGACACCACATCGTGAACCTTATCCAGATCCACTGACACACCTACCTCCAAAATTATGTGGCCTTGAAAATTCAATTTATCAATCAAAAATCTAAATTTAGATAGCTTGGCATAATGCCTAAGGTATCTTAGTATACTTTGGATGATATCAATATGTCTGGAATTATCATCAAGAGTTCTTGATAACACTAAGATGTCATCAAAATAGTCATCCATGAATTTATCCATATATGGGTGAAATATTCAGTCCATTAAATCCACGAACACATTTAGTGTGTTGGTAAATCCAATTGATATCACCAAAAACTCATACAACCCACACCTTTTCTAGAGAGCTATTCATAGTACATCAGGAGGTATCACCCCAAACTAATGGTATCCCAATATTGTATCGATCTTGGAGAACATTAAGGCACACCTCGGTTGATCAAATAGGTCATTAATTACAGGAATTGGGTATGGTTTATTATCCGTTGTATGATTTAGTTTCTTGTAATAAACACATAATCTCAACAACCCGTCAATCTTCTTAGAAAACAGCATGAGTGATCACCATTGAAACATACTAGAATTGATAAACACCTTATTCTCCAACTCTTTTAGATGATATTTATGTTCTTGGAGTTCTTCCAGCACCATTCGATATAGTGGAATGGAAACTGGTTCTTCCCTCAGCAACAATTCAATCGTATACTCAACATCTCTATTAGGTGGAAGACCCAATAATTCCTTTAGAACCACAACCATAAATTGATCCACGATGAGAGGTAAGACTGGTTGTTCCCTTCCTCCTTCATCGGGTAGAAGGATAGTTACTTCGGCTGTGAGTTATCCCAACTGCTAAAAAATTGGCCCAACGCAATCTCATCTACCATATCACTCACCACGAAGGATCTTAGTGTATCCATCAAGAGATGTGAATGTTACCTAACCTTAGTGATAGTATATATGGTCTTCATAAAAAACCATCCAATTCAAACCCAAAATCAGGACAAAACCCAACATTTAATGGAATAATATATTCTAAAGGAAACAATATCCACCTACTTCAAAGAACAACTTTTTCCCTATCTGATATCCTCATCTCACACCCCAATAGAGTATCAATCGACATATCCCCCACACACGTTTTCCACCGTTGGGCCCAACACATCTAAAAACTGATCAAAGATAAAAGACTGTGTAGAACCTATGTCAAAAAAAATATCAAGAATGGAAGCTACAATAATCATTCCTCAAATGGTAGATAGTCCTACATCATCACCTCCAAGTATAAATTAAACAGCATGAAGATGGCTTACCCCTCTACCCAGGGCTCCACCCTGAGTACCCTACAATGCGCTACCTTAATGTTATGGATGATCTCACCTCGTAGTTCAACATCTACCTCCCATAGTGATATGAACTATAGATCTCCAAATGCATGCTTGAAACGGGGTAAATGACCCCCTTCCTACACTTTCCATCTTCCACTAACCTCCATATAGGCCCTAATGTGGTTGTTTCCTATAGAACAATTGTATGTGTCCTAACCTGCCACAAGATCGAAATTCAATGGGTGCTCAAGGAAACGATTCCATCATGGACCCTGACCTGCCAAACTAGTAACAAAATACCTAGTCACCCCCATGGGATTGGACCTCTATTCAAACTACTCTGTTTTCTTTCTCCATGTCGGGGATTCCCAAAACAATGCTTCCTTTCCATCGAATACGTACTACCTATCCACCCAAATGGCACTTCAAGTCCACCTCTTGAATATCCCTTTATGTTACTTTCTAAAATAAGGTCATGGTTCATTACCTCTATAAACTTATTCATATGGAAAATATTTTTCAAAGACCTAATCTCGTGCCTAAACACATCCTAGAATCATTTTTCAATGGTATCCATATCTCTATCCAATATCGGAACAATATATAAAATTTGAGTAAAACAACTAGCATAATTTGTCACTAACGCAACCCCTTGAGTCAATATCATAAACTCTGTAGCCTTATACTCCCTCAAGGTTTCTGGGTTGTAATGTTCCAGAAACTTTTCTTAAAAATCCTTCCACACCATACCTTTATTTTGGTCTATTTGAACCAAAATATCCCACTGAAACTTTCTCTAGCCCGGCAAAATATAAGCTGCTAACTTGAATTGTTTCTCGGAATGAGTCTCCAAATGATCCAAAATTGTTTAGATAGACTCTTTCTAGAACATAGCTACCTCTGTAACACCCTCTCTGGTAATGGTTGGAGGTTGATGTAGCCGAAACTCCTAGGATAGCTCAAATGAAACCCACCCTAGGCCATGTTCCATCATCTGCATAAAATGATAAAACTTCTCATGAAATTTCCCTTGTCTAGTTTCCTAATTCACTAGGTCCCCATGACCCACTACTAGAGGAGTGTCCTTAGTATCATCCTCCATTCACCCAGCTGGAACATGTCTTCATGGTGGAACTCTTCAACAATTCCTAACATGGTCATTATAAAAAAACCATACAGATTTTAAAAATAATATGTAAGGGTTCATCACTTGAGAAAAACAAACCATTTGCATACACCATCCAAATGGGACTTATCATACCCAACACACTACGCACTTCCATCGCTTCCAAGTACTATTGTTAACATATAATAACTAACATACATGGTTACAAGACTCTCATTCCACACCATATAAAATCTATCCCCATATCACAACTTAATTCAACAACACTTTAATTCACATACTAAAAATTAAAAAGAATAATTAATTAATTATTATTTAACATTTTACTTCTTTTTTACACATTATTATTGTTTCATTAGACATAATTTTAATCACCTTTAAGAAAATCATATGCATTCTACCCTCTATATCCCACACACTTGTCTCTTGAGGGAGCCAACTATGATTCATGTCACTAATATACCTAGGTGTAATGAATTGTGCATGAATTCACAACCTCATTCCATTCAATTCTGGAGAAATATATCATAATACTTTCACTATAACAACCCAGTTAAATAAAGAATATGACATTTTTAAATTTATCCCTATTTTTGAATAAAATGTTAATATAAATTTATAGGGAACACTATGCTCGATGGCTTACCCAATACGCAACAACGATTTTCATTGAAATCTTACGTTGCACTCTAATAATAAAATAATTTTATTTTAAATGGTAGTCAAAACCTAGCCATTGTAATGATGGGAATGAACAGAACTAACTAAAAAATGATTATATATTTTTTTCAAATATTTTTACTTTTTATAATAAATTTTAGAGGATAAAAAATGCGAATTAATCCAATTTTAAGCGTAAACATTCTAATATTCATTAAAAGGTTGATTAACCTCCTTTTGATGGCGAACCTCTTTTAAATACACTTTTTGATAATTTTATTTGTTATATTTGACAAAATTAAATTCTTCTTTAGAATCACGACATAAAAATTTACTTTGTGTAAATTTATGGTATTTTTCCGATAAAGTTCATTTTTTAATGAATAGTTAAAAAGGTTGTATTTTAATTAAAAATCGCTTTTTAATATTATTTATTTATATCATTATATTATCTTTTGAATTGTTTTTAAAGTAAAATTAGAATATATTTGTACCATTTAATCCAATGGTGGTCAATGGAATTAATTTCACTTTGAAATTGGACTTAAACTACTGTCAATCTTTTAATAGATATTGTTTCTTAAAAACACGCTATTTGTTTTGACAACGGGAACTAATTATTAAATTAATTAATTAAACTTATATGTTTTGAATTTTGTAAAATAGAAATCATTTTTGAATTCGGAATATCAAAAATAGCTTAGGGTGAATTTTTGGTATTTTTCTGAAAAACTTCAATTTTTGATGAATAGTGAAACCACTAAGTGGTAGTTTAAAAACTGATTTTTCATTTAAATGAAACTTTACCACTCCTGTGATTTGAATTTCAAAAATCCGACATACATGGTTGTCATTAGGATTTAAAATGTGGTTCAATGGGATTAAAACAATTTTTTTGATGAAAAGTAACTTTTATGTTTTTAATCGCGACTAGAGGAAATTAGTGTAATTTAAGGTAAAAATAATGTTTTAATAATATTAAATGACCTTCACACATGTCATACCCTTATTGGATGTGTCATAGATGACCAAGAGAATCCATGGGTCAACTTGGGGACCCCATAGAGCCACTTTGGTTGGAAAATTACATTAATAACTTTTTATTTAAAGTTAAAATAATAATGTCACAATCATGAGTTGTTTTACTAAAAAAAATTAAATGGGGTTATACAAGTCATATTTTTGACAATAAATATTCATTAAAAATCTAAGAATCTTTCCTACATCATGATAGTTTTTTTATAATTTTTAGACATTAAATAAATTAAATTATTTATGAAACTCTGGTGATATAGTGATTACCTCATTATTTAACGATTTAAATAAAATGAAATGATAATGTACAATCTAAGACCTACAATTGTCAAAAACTTATTGTATGGGTGGATTTAGAACTATTATCACCTTATCCTCTAAATATATAATTTAGGTACCTTTAAAATACGAAAATCATTTTATAATTAAGTAAAAGTTTATAACTTTCCAAGAGTTCCCCTCCTCTCCTCTTATAAAAGGCCCCCACCTCTACCACCTTACCCACACCTCTCAAGACTTTGTGTCAGCCAACCCCTGCCCACTTCATCTCTCCACATCACTATCTTCATCATTGAAGCCTCACCTTTGGGGATAATCCTTTCCAATTAAGACATTGATCTCAAATCAAAAAGAGTTTCCCGATTTAAAGGTAATGTCTTCCCTTGTGTTCTTTTGTTTTATTTTTCTTCTCCAACCCTATAAACTCTTTTTATTCATTTTTTTTTAATAACAGAAGTATCTAAAATATACTAGGATGTTGTTATGTGAAGGATTTGAGCTACACATACACACACCTTCTTCTAATGGTTAATGAATATACTGTTTCTGTGGATGGCGAATTTCTGCCTCACGAAACGATGATTATTCAATCTTCTCTTAACACCTTTCATGGTGGCCATTATGATGTCACTATATTTTATATATGATATATATGGTATTTATGTTTTCTATATGTTTCTGAATTTTATATTTAAAACATTCCTTTATGCCTTTCATGTTGTGCAAATGCGATAATTTCATACGAGGAAATGTGGACTACCGCCCCCTCAAGTGATGTGACTCATTCATGCAATACATGGAATGTATAAAGAATGAAATTGATGCTATTATGTGATATATATAACATATATACTGTAATTATAATATATATCTCTCTCATATATTTTTAATTCAATTAATGTTCCAAATAAATGAAATTAGCGTTCATGCGTACGTACGGCTTACAGTCTCCATGAACGGTACATTTCACTTCTTATCTCCAAATGTTATGTACTATTATAAGTACATATATATAATGGATATATATGTCATATATTACAATGATGGATATCATTCTGGAATTATAATATATATATCTCTCTTTTAACTTTAATTCCATTAATATTACAAAAAATGAAAGTAGCTTTCATGCGTACGTACGGCCTACCGTCTCCATGAACGATGCATTTAATTTTTTATGTCCAAATTCTATATAATAGTAAAAAATGAATATATACTGGATATATATGATATTTAAAACATTAATAATATTCTGTAGATTATGTACCTATAACTACATGGAAAATTATTTTCCAACAAGTTCAATTTTTACTCATGTACCGAACATTGACAAAAACGTATGATATGAACTCACTTTATTAACCAATTATTATAACATTATAATGTGTGATATGAACTGAATAATAATATTTAAAGGAGGTCCTTAAGAAATTATAAATTGACCAAAGTTTATTATTCAGGAATATAAAGAAACGAACAAGAAACGTCAGACTTGAGGTAAGTGATCAAACCTCTCTCATTCTTTTTAAGTACTCTATTTTATGTCTTTTCTTTTAAGCTCATAATTTTTATGTTTGGGGATGTTCTTTTATATTAATCATACTTTAATTTTTATGTTCATATTTTTAGAGAACCTATTTTATCTCATAAATCCATTTTTGGAAGTTTTAAGTGGCACCGTTAGGCTGCCGAGTTTTCGTAAGAGATTTTTCAACTCACTTTTATTCTCAAGACATTTATGATACGTTTGCCACTATTTACTTTTAGTGGTGTATGTACTTCCCATTATTATACACATTTTCTAGTATAATTTCATTTATGGGTATTTACATCATTATTGTATGACCCTTATTCCATGAGTTGTGCGTTTCGAAAGTTACCCAACTCGATAAGGGGACCATTAACCCTCCTCTTTTTGAAAGACTTCTTTTGTTAAGTATTTTAATTCACATAATATTATGTTGGGATATGTTATAATATATCTTTATTTATGTAAATTTTATGTCCAAGTGATGAGATACCATTTTCTCTCTCATCAACTCATTTTCGGAATTTTTAAGTGACGTCGTTAGGCTGTCAGATTTCTGTAAGGGAACTTCTTAACCCACTTTCAATTATTTGGGTTAAACCTATACTTCTTGATTTTATTATGCTAATATTATATGTGGAATCTCTATGTTGTAATTTCCACAAACCTTTGTGTGGATATACTATTTCTACACATAATCATCTGATTGATAAATTCTTATGAACTTGGATGGGAAATCATAACTCAATCTCATGTTATTGAGTTAAATATCTATGTCATTGGTTTTGTTTTTCCAATATTATGTGTGAATGAACTCTGATTGTTTCACACTTAATATCTACTTATATTGGGTGTAATTATATTTCTCACACATAATTATTTGATAGATTTATCCTTAATTTAAGGATACCATCTTTATAATGGATTTCATCTCAATTTACATTTCCATTGAGACTTCATTGTTATTATGCACCAATTCACTCTTATATGGTGTGTATACTGTCCTCTAACATATTATATCATGAATCCCTTTATTCTCATGATATTATAAAGTTTTGATTAAATGTTATTCCACAATTAATTGTATTCATGACTCTCTCATTTTGTTAAAAACTCTTTAACAAAAATATCGTTTTAAATGTTTTAATGATTCATTATTCTAAATCTTTATCTTCAATGTTCATGTTTTTAAAATGATTTTCAGTATTTATTTATATGGACATTAATGTTTTAAAATTATAATTCCACTAAAAGCGTCAAAGTGGTATGGGACACTTTGATTCAAAAATGTATTTTAAATGAATTTTGAAAATGGATTGATCAATTCAATATCTTGGAATTACATATTGTGATTGAAAATGAATTGTTGTTATTGAAATGTTTATATTTTAAATATTTTATGTGTAATGATGGTACTTGGAAATTTTAAGGGTGGTTATGTGATAAACCATATGATGGGTGGTTCCATGAATTCCAGGACGAGTGGTAACGTTATAACCTCCAATGCATTGGGTATGGAAGTTGACCGTATGGCTATTCCATTAAGTATGTGTGGAAGTCGACCGTATGGTTATTCCATTTAAGTATGTTTATGTCTCAAGTTACCTTTATATGTTATGTGTTCTTTTTATGGGTTTTATGGTAATCTTTTGGTTACAAAAGGGTAAGTAATGGTCTTTTATTCTGTGAATAGTTTTTACTACTTCATAAAGGTGAAAAGTATTACATTGGTAAATTATTCATGGTTTACTTGTTGTTTTGAAAAAACTAACTGTTTACCTTCTTTGTGTATCCTTTAGTGATCTTTTTATGCTCATACCAAGTTTTTGAAATGTTTTATGCAGGAATTAAAGATGAATAGGGTCAAGGATGGGTTCAAGGAAAGAAATTATATCTAAAACATGGAACTAGACATGTTTCTTTTTAAGAGTTTTTTTATTATTTTATGGAAACATAGTAGAAGTACCTACTATGTAATCTTTTGAGATGTAATAGTTATGACCTAATTCTATAAAACACTAAACCTGAAAAGATCCTCTATATGAATTATTCATTTAATTCATGATTAAGTAATTCTTAAGGCTGAGGCCTTATAGTTGGTATCATAGTTCGGTTTAGATAACTTTAGAGGTTAGGGTATTCTCTAAGAATAAGTGACATTACCATAATGGTTAGGATTTCAGAAAGAGTCCTAGTTTACGATATAGTGAATGAGTAAGTATATATTAGTGTTTATCTTCCTCATTAGTACATGATGGTTTTGATATAGTCACACTGACCTTTTTGGTTTTAGTAAATGGATGGATCTAGCAGGAACCAAAGTAACAGTGGATGTGAAGGAAACTATGTCAGTTTTCTGAGCGAGCAACTGAATGATATGGGAGCTGTAATGAGGACCCTTATGTTTATCCTCAACCAACTATCTGGAGTCATGATTGACCACCTAAACCATGGTGATTTCTATAAGGCATCATATATTCTAGAAACAAATCCCAATAGAACTACAGGTAATAATCATAAAGGTAAGTGTGTTCAAAAACCTATGTGTCAAAGATGCGGAAAGAAACACCATGGAAAATGTTTCAAATGGACAGAAATATGCTATAGATGTGGAAATGAAGGTCATAAAGCAAGAACCTTCCATGGAAAAAGGAAGCATCTAGTTGACTCGAGGGAAGGGAAAGAAGTTCTTTCTGAGGGATCAATTGAATGTTTTAAATGTGGTGTGCATGGTCATTATGCAAACACATGTCTTATGAAGATGTTTCGGGAATGGGATCACCAAGATTGTACAAATATTCGTTTACCAATACCTAATGCCATTCCGATTGAGGATGAAGAAACTCACAATGACCAATCAAAGGTATGGATTATTTCTTAACTTTTGTTTTTTTATTTTGGAATTTTAGGATATGATTCATGATTTTGTTTGTAGGAAAGAAGTATTTCAGAATAAGTTGTAAAGGAATGGTTAATGCATCATGATAAATGTTGAATGAGTAAGAAGTCAACATGTAAGGGATTCAAGAGTTATGGTGAGATTATTAAGAGTATTAAGTATCTTTTGATGACGGGGTTACATTAGAAGACTTTTTATAGTATGTGTAACCCTGATGTTTGATATATGAAAATTTTATTCAAGGAATAGTTATCTTTTATTTTGTAGACATAGTTATAAAGAACTATTTGGGTTTATGTGATCCTTACTTTTTAGGTAATTATGGGTTACACTATGATATGATGGAAAATAAAAGGTATGAGATAAACTTGAGGTTAAAATATGTTATGGTCATTTTTAAATATATTATCCCATTTTGGTGGATGTTTTAAGAATTTTTAATTTTTGGAAAAAGGACAACACGCAGACCTTGTGACAACCCATCACATCGGACAAAGCTGTGGAAATCGAACCCACAACCAAAGTGCGACTGGTATTTATAGCCTACCACTGGACTATGTGAAGTCCCTAGTTAGTTTGACTAATTCATTTTAGTTAGATGATTTTAGGAATCAAGAGTAATTTTATTTTGGGTTATCAATAGAAGTTATTAACCTATCATGGAGGATATGTGATTAGGTTAATTACTTTTCAATATGAGACTTTAAGAGAAACTCATATTATTTGGAGATAAATGTTAATTTGTACCTTAGAATACTATGTCATTAAATCCTTCAAATATTTGGGTTTTAATCATAGTTTGGTTTAAATTGAAGAATTTTACGGACAAATTTTTTATCGAATGGTCTTCGTTGAACTTTGGGTTTTGTTGGACAAATTTTGGATATTAAGAATAGATTTTATTTTTTAGGATTATTCATTTGTGGATCTTGTTCTAAAAATTTTTGTTTCTGTTTTTTTTTTAAAGACGTGGGAAATATATAGTTCTCTTTTGTGGATTAGGTGATTCTCTAGAAGTTGATTATAGTACTCTTAATGTGAACAAGTATTTTTAAATACTCATCATTTGGGGAAAGTATGAGTTTGTGTAAGAAATTTTGTAAAAGTTGAAAGTCAACATGACAAGTAAGTATGTTTCCTTAAGATCAAAAATAAATTCCTCAATCAAAAGTAACTTAAAACAAAAATTTTGTCTATTAACTTTTCCTACTGGGGAAGCGAATACCGTTTAACCCACCACAAGTTTGTGATTTTCTTGTGGTTAACTTTCTCCTAAACATGTTTACTATCACTCTCCATCAGAACATGACCCTTTGTTTTTTCCTCCATATCCATATTTTCATACTTGGAATCCTAGTATGGGTTAACTCGGGTGACCTTGGTACTTCTCTCCCAATCTTTTAAAGTGATAGTTTTACTAATTCCTTTTTCCGATGTGGGGCTTTCAATGAGGTTTCTGAGCCCAATTTTAAAATTGTGAGGACACAATTCCCAAAATGGGGGAAGGATGTCACACCCCAGGTAAATAAAGAATATGAAATTTTTATATTTATTCCTATTTTTGAATAAAATGTTAATATTAATTTATAGGGAACGCTATGCTCAATGGCTTACCCAATAAGCAATAACGAGTTTCTTTGAAATCTTTCGTTGGACTCTAATAATAAAATAATTTTATTTTAAATGGTAGTCAACACCTAGCCATTATAATGACAGGAATGAAGAGAACTAACTACAAAATGATTATATATTTTTGTCAAATATTTTCACTTTCTACAGTAAATGTTAGAGGATTAGAAATGCGAATGAATCCAATTTTAAGCATAAACATTCAAATATTCTTTAAAAGGTCGATTAACAGCCTTTTGATGGAGAACCTCTTTTAAATCCACTTTTTTAAAATTTTATGTGTTATATTTGACCTAAAAAAATTATTCTTTAAAATCGGGACATCAAAATTTACTTTGTGTAAATTTTTGGTATTTTTCTGATAAAGTTCATTTTTTAATGAATAGTGAAAAATGTTCTATTTTAATTCAAAACCTCTTTTTAATATAATTTATTTATATGATTAGATTATATTTTGAATTGGTTTTAAAGTAAAATTAGAATATATTTTTACCATTTAATCCAATGGTGGTCATTGGAATTAATTTCACTTTGAAATTTGACTTAAACTAGTGTCAATCTTTTAATAGATATTGTTTCTTAAAAACACACTATTTGTTATGACAGTGGGTATTAATTATTAAATTAATTAATGCAACATATATGTTTTGAATTTTGTAAAATAGAAATAATTTTTGAATTCGGAATATCAAAAATAGCTTAGGGTGAATTTTTGGTATTTTTCTGAAAAACATCAATTTTAGATGAATAGTGAAACCACTAAGTGGTAGTTTATAAACTAATTTTTCGTTTAAATGAAACATTACCACTTATGTTATTTGAATTTCAAAAATCCAACATACATGTTTGTCATTCGGATGTAAATGTGGTTTAATGGGATTAAAATAATTTTTTGGTGAATTGTAACTTTTATGTTTTTAATCGTGATTAGAGGTAAAAAGTGTAATTTAAGGTAAAAATAATGATTTAATAATATGAAATGACCTTGAAACATGTCCTACCATTATTTTATGTGTCATTTCCGACCAAGACAATCCATGGGTCAACTTGGGGACCCCATGGAGCCACGTTGGTTGGAAAATGACATTAATAACTTCTTATTTAAAGTTAAAATAAAAATGTCACAAACATGAGTTGTTTTACAAAAACACTATTTAAGGGGGGTTATACAAGTCATATTTTTGACTATAAATATTCATTAGAAATCTAAGAATATTTCCTACATCATAATATTTTTTTTATAATTTTGAGACATTAAATAAATTAAATTATTTTTGACACCGTGATGATGCAGTGATTACCTCCTTATTTAACGATTTAAATAAAATGAAATGATAATGTACAATATAAGACCTAAACTTGTCAAAAACCTACTATATTGGTGGATTTAGAACTCTTGTCACCTTATCCATGAAATATACAATTTTGGGTCCTTTAAAATTCGAAATGCATTATATAATAAAGTAAAATTTTATAACATTCCAAGAGTGCCCCTCCTCTCCTCCTATAAAAGGCCCCCACCTCTACCACCTTACCCACACCTCTCAAGCCTTTGGCTCGGCCAAACCCTGCCCAGTTCATCTCTTCACATCTCTCTCTTCATCATTTAAGCCTCACATTTGGGCAGAATCTTTTCCAAGGAAGCCATTGATCTCAAATCAAAAAGAGTTACCTGATTTAAAGGTAATGTCTTCCCTTGTGTTCTTTTGTTTTATTTTGCTTCTCCAACCCTCTAAACTCTTTTTATTCCTTTTTTTTGCTACAAAACCAGTATCTTAAATATACTAGGATGTTTTTATGTGAAGGATTCTTGCTAAACTTACACACACCTTCTTCTAATGGTTAGATAACATACTGTTTCTATGGATGGTGAATTTCTGCCTCACGAAATGATAATTGTTCAATCTTCTCCCAACACCTTTCATAGTGGCCATTATGATGTCACTATATTTTATATATGATATATATGGTATTTATGTTTTCTATATGTTTCTGAATTTTATATTTAAAACATGCCTTTATGCCTTTCATGTTGTGCAAATATGATAATTTCATACGAGGAAGTGTGGACTACCGCCCCCTCAAGTGATGTGACTCGTTCATGCAATACATGGAATGTATAAAGAATGAAATTGATGATATTATGTGATATATATAACATATATAATGTAATTATAATATATATATATATATATCATATATTTTTAATTCCATTAATGTGCCAAAGAAATGAAAGTAGCATTCATGCGTACGTACGGCTTACCGTCTCTATGAACGGTACATTTCTTATTTTTCTCCAAATGTTATGTACTAATATAAGTACATATATATAATGGATATATTTTTAATATATTATAATTATGGATATCATTCTGTAATTACAATATATATATCTCTCTTTTAACTTTAATTCCATTAATATGACAATAAATGAAAGTAGCGTTCATGCGTACGTACGGCCTACCGTCTCCATGAGCAGTGCTTTTAATTTTTTTTCTCCAAATGTTATGGAATAGTAAAAAATGAATATATACTGGATATATATGATATTTAAAACATTAATACTATTTTTTATATTATGTACCTATTACTACATGAAAAATTCTTTTCCAACAAGTTCAATTTTTACTCATGTACCGAACATCGACAAAAATGTATGATATGAACTCACTCTATTAACCAATTATTATAACATTATAATGTGTGATATGAACTAAATAAAAATATTTAAAGGAGTTATTTAAGAAATTATAAATTTACCAAAGTTTATTATTCAGGAATATAATGAAACGAACAAGACAAGTCAGACTTGAGGTAAGGGATCCAACCTCTCTCTTTCTTTTTAAGTACTCTCTTTTATGTCATTTCTATTAAGCTCATATTTCTTATGTTTGGGGATGTTCTTTTATATTCCTCATACTTTAATTTTTATGTTCATATTATGAGAAAATCTATTTTATCTCATAAATCCATTTTTGAAAGTTTTAAGTGGCGCCGTTAGGCTGTCGAGTTTTCGTAAGGGATTTTTCATCTCACTTTTATTCCCGTGACATTTATGCTATGTTTGCCACTACATCCTTTTAGTGGTGTATGTACTTCCAATTATTATACACTTTGTGTAGTATAATATCATTTATTTGTATTTACATCTTCATTGTATAACCCTTCTTCCATGGGGTGTACGTTTCGAAAGTTACCCAACTCGGTAAGGGGACCTTTAACCCTCCACTTTTTGAAAGACTTCTTTTGTTAAGTCTTTTAATTAACATAATATTAGGTTAGGATATGTTCTAATATATCATTATTTATGTAAATTTTATGTCCAAGTGATTAGATACCATTTTCTCTCTCATCAACTCATTTTCTGAATATTAAATTGACGCCTTTAGGCTGTCGGATTTCTGTAAGGGAACTTCTGAACCCACTTTCAATTCTTTGGGTTAAACCTCTACTTCTTGATTTTATTATGCCAATATTATATGTGTAATGTCTATGTTGTAATTTCCACAAACCTTTGTATGGATATAATATTTCTACATGTAATCATATCATTGATAAATTCTTACGAACTTGTATGGGAAATCATAAATCAATCTCATTTCATTGAGTTAAATATCTATGTCATTGGTTTTGTTTTTCCAAGATTATGTGTGAATGACCTCTGATTGTTTCACACCTAATATCAACTTATATTGAGTGTATTTATATTCCTCACACATAATTATGTGATAGATTTATCCTTAATTTAAGGATACCATCTTTATAATGGATTTCATCTCAATTTGTATTTCCATTGAGACTTCATTGTTGTTATGCACCAATTCACTCTTATATGGTGTGTATACTGTCCTTTGACATATTATATCATGAATCCATTTATTCTCAAGATATTATAAAGTTAGGATTACATGTTATTCTGCAATTATTTGTATTCAAGAGTATTTCATTTTGTTAAAAACTCTTTAAAAAAATATCGTTTTAAATGTTTTAAGGATTCATTATTCCAAATCTTTATCTTTAATTTCCACGTTTTCAAAATGGTTTTCAGTATTTATTTATATGGAAATTAATTTTTTAAAATTATAATTCCATTAAAAGCTTCAAATTGGTATGGGACACTTTGATTCAAAAATGTATTTTAAATGATTTTTGAAAATGGATTGATCAATTCAATATCATGGAATTACTTATTGTGATTGCAAATGAAATGTTATTATTGAAATGTTTATATTTTCAATATTTTATGTGTAATGATGGTACTTGGACATTTTACGGGTGGTTACGTGATAAACCATATGATGGGTGGTGCCATGAATACCAGGACGGGTGGTAACATTATAACCTCCAATGCATTGGGTATGGAAGTTGACCGTATGGCTATTCCATTAAGTATGTGTTGAAGTCGACCATATGGTTATTCTATTTAAGTATGTTTATGTCCCAAGTTACCTTTATATGTTATGTGTTCTTTATATTGGTTTTATGGTAATATTTTGGTTACAAAAGGGTAAGTAATGCTCTTTTATTCTGTGAATAGTTTTTACTACTTCATAAAGATGAAAAGTATTACTTTGGTAAAGTATTCATGGTTTACTTGTTGTTTTGAAAAAACTAACTGTTTTCCTTCTTTGTGTATCCTTTACTGGGATTTTTATTCTTATCCCAAGTTTTTGAAATGTTTTCCACATGAAATAAAGATGAATAGGGTCATGGATGGGTTCAAGGAAAGACATGTTATCTAAAATATGGAACTAGGCATGTTTCTTTTTAAGAGTTTTTTTAATTATTTTATGGAAACTTAGTAGAAGTGTCTACTATGTAATATTTTGAGATGTAATAGTTATGACCTAATTCTCTAAAACACTAAACCTGAAAAGATCCTCTATGTGAATTATTCATTTAATTCAATATTAATTAATGTTTAAGGTTGGGGCCTTATATTCACATCACATAATAAGTACATCACCCAATGGTTAAATATCTTCAAATGTACCAATATACAACAAGAATAATGATTCCCACCCTGGGTGACTTGGGATTCCCCTAATAATTCAGTTAGATACTCTCAAAAATGTTCTCATTACCAAGGCTTGACACCTTATTAACCTCCTATATACCATTCAAAATAGTTATTCATAGAAACTACCTTATATGATACAACATTGTAACATCATAAACCCATTTTCCACTAAGATGGTTCCCTGAGCTGATTCATCACATGACCTCAAGCACACCTCCCCATATTCTAGAGTTTTCTGACTTGTAGTGAATCCCTAAAATTCACATACAAAGAATATAACCGTGTTACCAGAGTAATACATCAATGAAAATATATATAATATTAGAATCACCATAGACTAATCAATGAACATGCATAGATAACCATCTCCAAAACTGGGAAAAATCACAACCAATAGTATATATGTCATGTCATCTTACAATGCTAAATTGACCAACCAGAAATAATACAATAGTGTATTTACCAAAACAATACTAACTCAATGTCCAAAACCTCATCCATGCACATCCCAAATTAGATTCAATTCCCAAGAATGGGTCCTTTCTAATTACATGAACAACAACTAGGAAATCTGTTTAGGTACCCAACGACAGCCTGAGAAAGGTGTGAGTAAAACTCAGTAAGTCATCACCAACATTGTATACAAAATACCTAGTTTAAATATATATTTCAATCAAGTATGAAATAAATGACTAGTAAATAAAATAAAATTTGGGGGGTAGTTAAAAATCATTACATTGTTATTACTAACAATAGTGTCAAATTCATTATTTTCATATTGTTCATTATTTAGTTATTAATAAACATATATCCCATGGGTTATGAGTTTACATCATTCACACAAGGTTAATAACATTTATCATTATACATAATGGAATAAATTAAGTCCATATATCACTAGGTATAACACATCATAAAATCACAATATCCTCACCTAGATACCTTAGTCTAGGTGGAATGAAACCATTAGTGGAATAAAGCTCCATCTCCTTCCCTATCTCGTACATTTTGGGTGGCGTTGGAGCATTTGTCCAACTCAATGAGTGGGTGGAGCTTCACTCCATTATCCCACACCTCAAGCCCTGTTCATATGCTTATGTATCCATTTATCACACAGAAACCATATCACAACCAAATACAACCAATACACATCATAATCATAATCATCACAAAAATCAATAAGGGAGTTAATATTATTCTATAATCTATTAACACATTTTTGATTAACATTACTTAACCCAATTACCATTTTATTTCATAGCTCATTAAGCTCATTCAATATCTCCTTTAATTCACCCCATGTCACATATTCATCAATTCCCTTTTGAATTCCATTTGAAATATTCTAAATTTTTCTTCTCATTAAAATTTAAAATATTAATCGACTCATATTCCCCCCCCCCCTCCTAGGAATTTCTAATATAATTCTTAAGTCATGTGTCACAATCTAAATAAACCAAATTAACCCATTTATGTGTCAAAAAACAACCACTTAATCCATTTCAAATTTTTGACACATCACCGATATTCCATTTTCACTTCCCTTAATTTCCTTGACATAATCAATAATGTCTCTATATTACCACAGAATGACCTTTCATTTAAATGGATAATTTCTTGGTCTGGAAATATTGGTAGACCTCATGGATGGCCCTGAAAAGGTCAATGCATCCTCGATGTGTCCCATGGGGAACATGAGGGTTTTTATTCATCATTTATACACCCATTCTACCAAACCTGGCCAAAGGGGTTAAAATCTCAATAATAAGTGTCCAAGAACAAAACTAATATGAAAAAATATACAATGAAACTATGGGATATAACTTATATACCACCTACCAGGAATCCATTGATGAACACACTTGTTTTTAAGCCTTATATCCTGATTGAACCACCCTTTAAATCCTCAATGTATATATCATTGGAAAATAGACATTTTATATCATTAGATGGAGATAAAAGGAAGGTGAAAACCCTAAACCCAAAAGAGAAGAATGAGTGGGATTAGACTTACTCGAAGCTTTGATTCACAACCAATGACCATCTAAATAGCCAAGAGATGAAGGAGAATCACCCTTGGAAGACCTTGAGAGCTCTTTTTCATCACTAGGGTTGATATAGAGAGAATGGGAGGAAATATTGGTTGTGGGTTCAAAATATGGTAATGGATTTTCTTTTCATTTTTCCAAACATTATAAGGGTGCATGGTTTGACCACATTGTTTGAAAAACAGTGGAAAAACCATGATCAAGTCACATTCCAATGAAATCTAGGTCATGATATTACCTAGTTAGGATGCACAGTTTGACAAATTGTACACCTACCATTCATTAAGCATATTTCCATGGTTGTATGGTTAACTATGAATTCCACATGGTTTCCTAAGTCATGTTCTAACCATGTGCCTTCCATAGATTAGAGTAGTTTTCCCTTTTCTCATTTCTCAAACACCTAAAGCACCCCCAAGACCCCACAAAATCCCCTAAACTACATCCTTAACAAAAAATAAGATACTGAAACCAAAAAATTAAACATGGAAATACCTCAACAATGTCTGTGATCTTACATGTCTATTCTTCCACATCCTAATTTTTTCTTATACTATAGAATTCATAATGATAAAACATTATGTCACATTATATTATTTATTATTGATGATTATTTTTAAAATAAATTATTTCAAAAGATATGATTTCACATTTTTTTAAAAAATCCATAACATCATCTTTTAAGAAAATGTTAAAAGTGTATTTCTGAAGAAAAAAAATTACATTTTCACATCCATCTACCCCTTTTCATTTCTAAATGAAATTACCCTCATGGGATTTTTGTTTTATGATTTACCCTTGGATTTAGAAAAAAATATTTTTATCTTTTGAGTAATTAATCTCATAGTATAAAATGAATAGAATTCATAATATCTTATAAGGTGTCGTTGGAAGAAATTGTTTTACAATGGTGTTTTTTAATCTATATCAAAATCCTTACATGTTACTTTTTCATTGAATAGAAATTTTATTTGTAACCATACAACTCATTTATATGAATGGTTTATGTCATTATTTGTGTAAATAATCATGAATCAATTTTTATTATCTAGTTAATATTACATTGATGGAATATGAAGGAGTTTCATTATAGAACACTTATGCATGTACATAATATGATATGATAGGTGGATGAATAATTAAATATCATTCAATTAATATTTTCAATGATATATATTTAATAAGAAATTATATATGGTATTAGGGTGTGAACCAAATCCACTTCGGTACTCTTTTAACAATGTATGGTGCATGAACTATTGGCCTAATTCAACTGTGTTATGTGAAAGGTGTGATTAAAATTATTTAGACCTCTAATTCATTATTCAATTATTTATATATAATGATATGTTATATAATGTAATAAAGAGCGAACCTAATCCCCCTCTAGACTTTTTTCACTTTTCGATGATGGCCTTAGGAGTGATGCTTGACATATGATGTTAGATATGCTATTGTATCCACATATTTTGTAATTCTGTTATCTTATGATTTCATTTCTTTATGGAATGTTTAATTGGTTATCTCACACTCTTCTATCATGGTACCAGTTTTTTATTTTTAGGATATATGTACGCTCACCATGATTTATATAAATCTCTTATCCTAACATGTTCTTTTAATAAGAAATTTTCCATGCCCTTTTTTTCTCATATGCTTATGATTTAACCCTTGAAGACATGCTGATATGTTTTCCCTTATAGATAATTTGAATACATCCCTTTCTTATATTTCAATTATACTGGTTTGGCAGATAAGAACACTCGTTGAAAATTATTGAAGGTTTTCTAAAATATATTGAGTATAGACAAATTTTAATATGTTTTTGAGAATAATGTTATTATATATATAGTGATTGAAGACACTAAACCAAAAGTATCTCTGAGCTAAGTGAAATTATTATGAGATATAATGTTTAAATTATAGAAATGATGTAAAATATAGATATATTTAGATTGGATCATTATGTATATACCCTAATTTTATTATACTCAAACACATCATGTGTGGATATAAAATCATATCTTTGTTTAAATAATTCATTTTGAAAATTAAAAAAATTAATAACCCCTTTCTCATATTCATCATTATTTTTTTGGGAATCTATCTAATTAGTATCCAAAAATTACCTAAATTTGTAAAATTATAAATGAACATATTTGAACTTATAATCATATAAACCAGTGTATGTATATATATATATATAGAATATTTTAAAACTTATAGACACGAAAATTAATAAACAAGAATAAATATATAATAATATATTAAAATTATATATACACATACAAAAATAAAATATATACAAATACAAAAAATACAAAAAAACAAATTAATCTTTTATTAATAAAATAATGATAAAAAATATATACAATCTAAACAGTATTTCAATAGATAAATAAATACAATATAATAAATGAACTCACCATTTAATAATAAACATGTAATCAATAACATCTATTAAAAAAATTAATCAAAATTTAAGTATACAATATAATAAATAACTAAATAGATGAACATAATATAATGAATGGATGAAAAATTTATATAAATAATTAATTAATAAATAAAAATTAAAAATCATAATATTGTCAAAAACTTTCTAAAAAAATAAAATAAAATTTTAATTGATAAAACAGTTTGATGTAGATAGTATATCAATGAAAAGAAAAGACAAAACAGATTTTAAAAAAAATTGATTTGAATTAAGTGGGAGATTGGTCAATAATAATTAAATGTGTAATTTTTTAATCAAAAAAATATCAAAAATATATGAACAAAGAAAATAAAATTTTGATCTCTAAAAATAGTGATCTAGTCAGTATATTAAAAATGAATAGGGATGAAATGAATGTAAAAAGACCTCATATTTACAGAAATTGACTAGGATCATGGTTGAAAAACAAGATCAATAACAATGATTGTGGTGCTCAATGAAAGACGTCAAAAAAGTATAAGATCATAAATTGTTGTAAAGGATATTGAAAAAGAACAAGAAAAGTTAAAAGTAGAAGAATCAGTGGGTAAAACACATGGAAAGGATAAATACAATGAATTAAGAGGAGGGAGGGTATTTATGACTCATAAAAGTTTAGGATTGAATGTTTCTATTATGATAGACTTAATTTGATTATTTAATGTTTCATATTTTTATTAATATTTTTTGATATTTTTTACAGCGGTTTAATCATGGCCATATCATCTACCATAAATACATAGAAAATATCCTTCATTTACCACATAAATCTATATCCATTTCATGTAACTAGCCATGAAATAATTCTAAAACACAAAATAACTCATCAATATTTCGACATACACAACCACATTTATCCATGCCAATTATAGAAAACAAGCTATAACAACTGTTGTGTTACTATTTCCAACACCCCAAAACTAGACACAATCAACCCCAACAAATATTATTCCTAAAAATGGAATGGAAAAGTGATCAAAAAATAATGATTAAAAAACAATTGGAAAATAAAAATAACAAATCACTTTTTTATAATTATTTTCATATGAATACATAATGGAAACAATAATCATCATTACCATTATTACATATTTAGAAAAAATATTTCTTTACCATTATAGAGTTATTATCCTTTTAGGATAGGTTATTACAAATATTTAGTCACAATAATGGTACATCTGTCACAATAGGAAAATAATCTTTCATAACATAAAAAACAATCAATCATATACAATATCATATAATCCATTAAAATAATTTGGAATAACCCCACTCCTTCAATTACATTTAGTCCATTTTATTATTTTTATTAGGTTAATTCTTACAATATACAAAAATAAAATAAAAATCATGTTATTTTTTTTTGTTTTCAAAAACTAAATTTGGAGGATTCTTAAATCCCCTACCCCAAAAAGTGCTCTAATAGTTGTTGTAGAAGAGAAATGGTGGGAGGAACAATGAAAAATCTGGAAAATGCACAGAAAGCCTAAAAAATCTAGATCAAAAAAGTTTCCATCAATATGATAACCTATTGAAAATAATATAAAGATAAACTAATTTCAAATTCTTTCTATGAATATAGATAGGGAAAGATCCCAAAATAATAGAAGTTAAACTCACCTTATACCATAAAATGTTTAATCTCCTAATACAACAAGCCAAATCCAATCAATTGGTGTCAAAGGACTCTAAGGATGCACCTCTAGAAACATGGTTTTTTAGAAAAAAAATGAAATAATATAGTTAAATTATAATAGCCCTATTATTTTATATAAAAACTAGAATTTCAAGGATTTTGACACAACATGACATCATCATGACACTATAGGGCTATGTTGAACGCACCTCATAAAATCATGTCATGATATCACAAATATCCCATAAATCTTATATCTAAGACAATGTTATCTAGATATATAAAATTAAGTCCCTGATTTAACCAAGGTTGACATTCCATTTTATTTAACCCTCCAAAAGACATAATAAAACCATTGATGAAGCCATGGTGTATGAAGAGCACCATGACACAATGATCCCTAAAATGTAGAACCATTAAGTCAAAAACATATATCTTCCACCATGAATGGTTTACCCATGCCATAATTTCCACCCATGAAAAATTAAACTAACTCCAAAATAAAATTCACACTATGATCGAAGCTACTCCTTCCATGACAGAATCATATATAATTGTAAATTCAAAACCCCACATACACTTATATATCATATCCCACAATTGTGTGGTAAAGGAAAATATATAAATTATCATTATCGTAATCCTTACACATCATATATTAAACCATATATAAAAATGACTTGGAATCCTCCATGCTAAGACCAACATCCCTTATAAGTTAACCCATCTCAAAAAGTCAAGACATCATGGTATCAACTGTTTAATTCTTTGTACAATCTATCACAAAACCTCATATAATAGATTTATTTTCAAACCAACCAATCATTTTAAAACACATAAAATAATTCTATTAAGCATCTCTTCTAACTAAAGAATTCTTTCATAAACACCTTCCTTTTAACCAACCCTCTCTTGAAACCTCCACCACCCAAACAATTCAAAGTAACCCTTTCAGAAATTCTAGAATATTATATATATAATGTGGCATAACTATGTAAACTAATGATTAAATAATTATTATTTAATACATATTGAAACATACTATAAAGAATTAGTCATTTAAGAGATAATTGGAATATATAAATAAATATAATTTTATGAAATGAAATTTATTTTTTGACAATAATTTTGGATGATGTGGCTGAAATGTGAAGAGGATATATCATTATTTATAAAATCATTATATCATTTTAGAAATCAATGGATGGTTTGAAACTGAGTATTGGGATTCTATTATATGGTGTTATAGAATTAAAAAATAATTATAAGTACTTTATGGATACTTATAATATATGAAATATAAGAGTGAATGTCATATTTTTATGTCATGTATAGGGCAGTATAATATTTATGATAATGATTCTGTAAATCTTAGTTATTGGATGAGTAACATTGTAGAGTAACTTTTGTTACTCTATTTGGTGCAAATGAAACACTATGAGAAAAAAATTGTAGTAGTCTAGTTTAGATGTGGCAGGATGAATAATTACAATAAATTATTTATTATTATTTAATTTTTATCACTATAATGTTAAAACTTGTGAAAATTTAAATACATTAAAAATAACATGGAATCTTGTGATGAATATATGGAATGTAATACGAACTATGTTTTTATGTGACTTGTGTTATAATTCAATAACTATTATTCGTCTATTATTGAATTGTCATTGTATTTCATTGACCTTTACCAGTGGGAATTCAGTGAGGATGATATTGAATCTCATGATATATAAATGAGAAACCATTGATAATGATATAAAGATCCTTGACTATGAATTATATAATATATATATATATATATTATCATGATTTGTGATGTAGATTTTGATGGTTGGATATATATATATGGTGATTTTTAAATCCCAAAACATTAAGACACATCAATTGATATTGTATTATATAAATATTTATATAATAGAGTCAAAAAATATCATGTTTGATATTTTATTTGGGTAATTAGATACAAAACACAGTAACATTAAACATTGGTTCAACAAAATTATTTAGATACTCAAAAACATGGCCTTATATTCCATGGATCTTTCGATATTGCTTGTGTAAAATTGGGGAAATATATATGAAATTTGAGATCTATAATATCTATTAATGAATAATCAATCAACTAATTTATGACTATAATACATTTCTGTAATGAGGCATACCAAGGTAATGTAAAGGTGGTGATAACCATAAATATTAACATCAAAATATGATATAATATGATAACATCATGGAAACCTAGGAATTTTGAAGAAATATAAAACATGAAATTATAATAAGTAGTCATGGATAAACACTATAAAATCATAACATTGTTCTCATAGGATATTTTAATGTTCACCACACATGTTATATCAAGACATAAAAACAATACCCAATGAGTTTTAGGCCTATTTAATTTTGGTGAAACCCATCATATTCATATCATGTGCATGCATTGGTGTGCCACATAGAGCATACAATATAAGAACATGGTTCATAACATTTAACACAGAGATAATGGATTTTGGGTTTCAAAAATGGATTTATATAATAAATAAAGCATATGTAGATGTACATGAATACCCTTGATTGAAAATTTGGATGGATATTCACTGCATAAATTGTTTGATTCAAATAATAGATAGATAGTTTTAGTATCATAACGGGTGAAACTAAAGATTTTTGAATGGTTTAATGATAGATAAAAATGTCCTATAATTACATGATAATAATAATTATAGTAATTGGTATGTGTAAAAACACATTAAAACATTAAATGTTTGAAATCAGATCGTATAATAAAATGATACTTCTTGAATAAAGATGAGGATGAGAGAATCACCTTACCTTGGGATATCACTTATAAATGATTAGGAGGAGAATCTTAAGATCATTGAAACACCATGATAGTCATTTATTGATGGATGTGTAGAGGAAAATCATGATTAATGGGTTTTTAGGGAAGAGTAGTGGAAGGTTGGTTGTTATTTATAGTAAGAGGGAGAGTAATTATTTATTAATTTATAAACATGGGGTTTGGACACTATATAATAAAATAACCAAAACAACAAAACATTCCATCATTTTTTCCCATTATTTATTCCATATATAAGTGGTTTTAAATGTTTTATTATCATAAGAACTGAACATTTAAAAATAATACCATTGGTGATATGGAAGTGAGACATGATTAGAAATAAACGATTTTAAAACCATAAAATATGACATCAATTTTGGATTATTAATTAATATATTATAAAATTAATCAATCAACTTAAAAAAATTAATTTAAAGGTTAGATATATATATTTTCTAGGAAAACATTTATAGAATTTATTACATCTCTTTTTTCCAATATGATTTCATAATATAGTGTACATATTTACACTCTATTAAATGTTTTAGAAAAAAATAAATCTCGAAAAAGAAATATAAAATACTATTGGCCCATTTTAGTGTTATGATTTCATGAAAATATATTTATCATCTCAAAATAATTCTTAAATATGATTGTTTATATCTTTAAATAGAAATTACTAATTATTTAAAATTATTTTTTATGACAATAATAATTTTATAACCCTTATAAAGATTACATAGGAGTTTATAGAATTATATTTTTACTTGTATGTAAATAAATATTATTTAATAATATAATTATATTAAAATAATAATTATTTCAAAATTCATGATTTTATCGAAAATAGTGCAAAAATATATAAATTTTATAAATATAAATTTTTTGATTCTTTATATCAAAATATGATTTTCATCAACATATATATAATTTTATATATAATTTAATAATGTAAAGTGATAGAGAAAACATTTTTTGATACAATGAAAATGTATAACTTCATACTACTAGGTCTAAGATACATAACTGGTTACTGGACCAGTGTACTCCCTAAGGGTATGGTGTGTGATGATGTCACTTTATTAGGGTGGTTCAAGGATCATGTTTGGGTTGTGAACTTGATATTCTTGAAATTATCCTATAAGTATTTTTTTAGGATTATTTGTGAAATTTTATCTTGTCCTTGGTGAATTAAAAAACTCAGTGCTGCCATCACCCTTAGAAGATTTTATAATTTTGATTCATAGGGAATGACCCAACTAGCTAGGAGTATCGATTCTTCAATCTATATCAATAATACTTTATAACAACCCATAATATATAATAATTTTAACAGTCACTATAAAATAACTATATTATCAATGGTTATGATTTTATTGGTCTTTAAAATATGACTAAAATTATTTAATAATGGCCCTTTATAACCAAACTACGTAATGAATTTTCTTTAACTACATAACTTAATAGTTAATTTACTCATTCAAAAAACAAATTTAATTTATAAAATGTTAATTTGTTAGATTATCCCCCACACACACACAGTTTTGAAATTTCACCATTGAAATTTTATATCATAAATAAAAATAGACGAGAGTTGTTCTATTTTATCACATCTTCAAGTTCCTATTTTAGGTTCCACAAATGTCTAGTTCATCCAAAACACTCTAACTATGTGAGTTTTATTTTTTCGTAAAAAAATTTCTCTATTATATATGATCTTCACTGAAAAATCCTCATTTGAAATATCATTAACCAATGGTACCTCCTCTTAATTATGTACATGTTAAGTGAATATTATTTACTTCCTCTACTAGGATATATGGAATGGATCAAGAACACTGTATAAGTTAGGTGTGAGTCCTCTTGATAGGATACAACTCAAATGTGATCAAAGATATCAAAGGGGGTGGTGTATCTAGGACTAATATTTTTATTCTTCCTAAAACTAATGAATTTCTTCCATGGTCATATGTGAAGGAAAACTGTACCTCTAACCTAAAACTATAGGTCTCATCGATGACTATAGCCATATATTTTGTATTAATATTTTGAATGTTTCATATGATGATGAATCATTTGATCATTCTCTTTCATATATTAGATAATGTCATGTCAAATAAGCTTTAACACTCCAATATCATCTCATCACGTTAGAGTCCAAATCCTTTTCCCATAAAGGTAATAATAAGGCACCATTTGGATTAAAGAATATAAACTAAATTTATATGATAACTCAACAATGGGATGTTTATAATCCCAATATATTTGTAAATCTACCATAATTGATCTCAATATATCCTTAATATTTTTTAGTTCATTCAAACTAACCAATCTTCTGAGGGTGATAAGAAATATTGAATCACTGATCATAATACAACACATGACAATGGCTTCTCCGTAACCTAGATGTAAACCACATATCCAAATTAGATATAATATAAATTATAAACCCATACACTATTATCACATCCCTTATGTATATTTTAGTGAATTGGTTAAGAGAGTAATCTTCCTTAATAGAAATTAAATGTTCCTACATTGTATGGTGATTGACTACCACCCAGATAGTGTAATAGATTTTCAATTCCCTGGAGAGTCCTAAGATAAAATCCATGGTTATGTTTTATCCTTTACATATTGGTATATCAAATTGTTTTATCATTCCCCTATAATTATATCATTTAAACACGACCTATTTTCATAACTACCATCAAGATATAGATTTTAAAATACCCCTCTTTAGGTTATCCTCACATATCTTTTTTATTAAATATCTATACATTACATTTCTACCTGGATTAATAGAGATGGATGATCTTTGGGATTCATCTAGATGTTACTTTTTCTGTTCTTATTTTTAGGGGACACATATTCTGGTTTGAAATAATATATGTCCAACACTAGTAAAGTTATTCTTCCAAATACTTTTTACCATTGCTTATATCTCTTCATCATCTTTTAAGGCTTCATTATTACTCTCAATAATAGATATTTGAAAAGATATTTGATTATATTTTGATGGTGAAAATTTTATTATTCTCATGTCCGTAGTATTTTTCTCCATGAATATTTAATACATTTAAATCAACTTCATGGATAGGGTTGTGGGATATGATCTACAGAGAGAATTAGCCAAATTTTTTGCCTTCCTAGGATGGTAATGGATTGAATAGTCATAATTCTTGATCATCTATGACCACCATCATTGGAACATATTGATATAATTTTGTTTGAATTTTTACTAGAGAATTTTATGATCCATATATATTTCAAACATATACCTATATAGATAATGTTTTACAATATTATATGTGAAGGAAACTACATGAAATTCAGGATCATGAATTTGGTTGTTCTTCTCATAGATATTTAATTAGATGATTTCATAGGCCGTCACTTTTATATCTTTCATGAGTACACAACCCCATCCATTTTTTGTATTAACCACGGTATTAAAAAACTCATTTCCTTTTAGTTGGTAATGTGGGCATAGGCACAATTATTATCCTCTCTTTATACTCATTAAAGCTTCATTCAATAGTCTATAGAAACTCCACTCACAGGAGGTTTAGACTGGGTAGTTCACTTTAAAATCATGAGAAGTTTCTCAAAAATAGAAATCATTACCAATCTAAACAAGATAAAATAAAAATATCCATAAAATATGTTTTCATGGGACATAAATAAATTGCCTCTATTTTTAAGGATCCAATGATGTCCCTTTTTTGGTGAAAACATTTTTTAAGAATGTTAATTTCTCTATCCAAAAATATCATTCAAAATACATCACATATAACATTCCCATTTTATTTAAATGATCCAAATGTAACTCCTTAAATTTGGAGTATATAATAATATCATATATAAATACTATAAAAAATATATCGATTAAATACATTAAGAATATATTCATTATGTTCATGAATATTTATTAAGTAATTATGAGTTCAAATTGAATCATTGTAACCTCATAGTTCATGTAACCTATAAAAAAAGTTTTCTTGGAGAAGTCCCCCTTATTCTCCCTTACATAATAATATGATGACTAAAAATACACAATAGGGAAGTAATGGTATCAAACTTTCTGATTAATAAATTAATTCATCCATGGAAGATAATACATTTTCATTATAAAGGTATTTTTAAGCTTAGAACTATTAATGTAGATGCACATTGACCCATCCTTCTTCTTAATTAAGAGGGTTGTCACCCCTATAGTGAATCTTTTGGCTGTATAAACCCTATATCTTTATTCTCTTGAATTTTCATCTTTAGATCGTCAAAATTAATAGTGATTTTTCAATATAAAGTCTTGGATATTGAAAATGCATCAGGTATAAGCCGGATTAAAAAAATCTCAAGAATTGGAGGAAGACTGTGAAATGTTTTAGGATACACATCATTATATTACTTTATAGTGGACATAATATCTAGAAAGATCTTTTCCTTAGTTCCAAAATTTTTAGCTTGATATGTTTTCTCATAATACAACAATATATATTCTTAGGATAATGATTTCAAAGGTGACTCATCCTCCTCTTTTCACTTGTATAGAATCATAGGATGATTTATAATACAGATGGTGATTTCCTTCTGTAATAAATTTATATTGGATATATACAATGAAAAAAATATATAACTAGAACTATTCAAAATTATAGTAAATAGATTATGAAAAGTCCCTCTAGGAAATTTATCCCACAAATATGTACATTATAGAATTTATATTTTATGGATGAGGTTTTTTTCATTTACATATCCACATTAATATTTTTTGGTGGAGTTTGAATAGCTATAATAAACATTAATGATAAAAATCAATTCATAGAACCATAATCAAAAGGTACATTTAGTGTTTATGAATGAATGACTAAAATAACAGTCACCACATAATTGTTATGATACACATTAGTAGTTGTGATGGAATAATCTCACCCTTTATCATTAGGCCTTAAATTTTGTTTTTGTTAGTTATCATTAACAACCCTTAGCTTAGTGAAATGATTCACTTACTTTCCTAGTTCTTGTATTATAAATATTTGATTATAGACTAGGTGTTGACTATATAATTCATTTCTTCCATCATATTGGTGGGTTTATCCCATTAGAATTATCTGTCCAGATTTTATTTATTCCTACACCTAAATCATTTCCTTATTCCCCATATAACATTTTAATGATGCATCTTCTCACACAATTGAAAATTGGGATGTCTGAATTTTCATCTACCCTATGATTTCTGCATAATTTCACCATAATTTAACTCCACTCTCAACTTCCAATATATATATCAATGGTACACTTGAAATTTTTGGATCTCTATTTTTATATTGAGGGAAAGTTTTTCAATATACTCAATGAATTCAAAGTCTCAAGTCACTAAATATTTTTTTTGAATTTGTCTAATCACACTAACAAATTGGAAAACCTTTCATTCTAGTTCTATGACAAAGTTGGAGGTGGATCGTGAATTTATTGTCATGATTTCATCATATTCCTTAATGGAATCATCATTATTTATATTGTTACAATGTAAATGAATATCTATTTTATGTCATAGACTATAAGGAAACTATTTATCCTAAAACTTATTCTAAAATTATTTTCACTTGATTAATTCAATCTCCTCCTTAGGTTTCATTTTTTTGACCAACACCCACCATTAACTGAGTTCTCCCTTTATATAATAACCATCCCGTATGAACACCTCTTACTCAAATCATCTAATGAAATATAATATCTATTAAATGAGAATATCCATTTCATTTTTATTAAAATAATTGAAATCTCAATTGAAATTCAAGGTCCCTTGTCACATAGTGGTCTCAACTGCGACATCCTATTTCATAGATGGTCGTGGGTTTTCCCACACATTGAGGTTTCTATTCAAAAGCATAGTTAGTTGAGAATGTATTTCTATGATGATCCAAAATCATTCTCTTATCAGTTTGGAGATCTCCTTTGGGAAGATATTATATTTCCCATTTTAGTATATATTAAACTAGTTTCACCTATTTTTATCCATTCACTAAAATATTGTAATAAATTAGGGATGATAATTTTCATAAAATTATTTATATAATCGTCAAAAAATGGGCATTGAATGAATAACTCATAAATAACATACATTCAAAATCTAATTAATTTCTACTTTTCAACCTATGTTATCCATCTTCTATTTCCTAATATAAAACATTATGGAATTTTTTATTTCATTCATGATGGTTTTTTAGAAGAATTTGAAATTAAGAAGTCAAATATTATAAGAGTTTCAAACAAGGTATAAAATAATACCTCTTAGTAGTATAGTAGGTGGGGATAGTGTTAAAACCCAATGAACCATTTTTAGGGTTTTTCCCCTATGTACTATTGTACCAGAGCCACATCCAATTATAGTATTTAGATAGGGATTTCATTTTGTTGATATGACTTACTCAATACTCTATAAAAATATTGTGATGTTTTCCTATGTTTATTGAAATCTATAAGAATTTCACTATGGTTTTCTAATCATAATCACTAAAAATAATTAAACCCTTCTCTGATTCCAACTATGAAAATCCATATCATTAATACACCATAATTAATTATATATTACAAAATTAAACACTAAATACAAACCCATATGATCATGAAACCTATTTTAATTTAGAAACATATAATAATAACTTAGAATATCGGTATAATAATATTAAATAAAAACTCTAAAACATTCTCTTATATTACATCAATATTCTAATAATGCACTAGTTAACTGAGGGATGTTCAAAATAAAGGGCTGATATATAAACCAAAATAATGAAATAAATAAATTATAAATTGTTTAAAGTAATATATGTTCTTCAAAAATAATATGAAGGTGAAATAAAATGGGTTTCAATCATAATAATGAACATAAAAACATTATTACATCTCATAACATCAATATGAAATATTAATTTCAAAACAATATAACAGAATACATCATAAGAATAAGTAAAAGGTAATTCCAATGACATTATAAAATAGTGTTTTTGAATAACCTATCATGCACCATACATGGTATCTCATCTGATAAAAATGCTACCAAATTCATTGGGGGGCTATATAATTTTGGCCCCAACCTTCACAATTATACAATTTTCATGCCTTATTGTTCCACATTGATCATCAAGAATAAGGTCACCTCCCATAAATTTCAATCCCATGATAATGGTTTGTGGGTAACATAGATGAAGTTTCCCATTCATTGAAGGATATTTATATATTATTGTATACCCATGAGTGTAAACAGGGTGGGTATTCACTACATAAATGTTTTCCAGGGAAAATAGTAGAATAATTTCAATACCATGATGGTGTATGTAAATATTCATGGAAGCATTTAATGTGAGAGAATACGGACCTATCATAATTTTGGAATTGTAAGGTTAATAATAGGGTTTTGTGAAAACAAATTCTAATATGAACAATTTGAAATGAAATGGTATATTACAGTCAAATTGCATGAATAAAGATGAGGTGTAGAGAATCCCCTTGCCCTAAGAGGGAACTTCTAAAAGAATTGGAAGATCTTTTTTAATATATTAGGAACACATCGGGAGGGCTTTAGAATGGGAGTGGGATAAAAAATTTATGATCAATTGTCTCTGAGTGAAGTGGAGTGGGAGGTAGTGTGGGTATTTATAACAAAAGTGAGGGAAATTATTTATTAATTTCTAAACAAAGGTCATGGACACTCTATAATAAAATAAACATATAAAAAACTATACAATGGTTATTCCCATGGTTTCATCGAATTTTTATTTAATTTTAGTTTTTAAAATTTTTAAAAACAAAAAATATTAAAATAATACCATTGGTAATGTGGAAATGTTTCATGTTTATAAAGAGTTGATTTTAAAACCTTAAAATATAATATAGTTTTGTAAGAGTAATTAAAGGTTCATAAAACTATTAAAATAACTTAAAAATTTATTTAAAAAGGTAAATATATATTTTATCACATATTACTTTTAAAGTTTATATTACATCACTTTTAGGCCATTATTATTTAAAAATATAGACCGTATATTTGTATCATATTTAATTTTTACCCAAAAATTTGACAGTCACAAAAAATTAATAATATTTCACTATTGTTTATTTTTATCTTTCTAATTTAAAAAATAATATTTTTTTCTCAACATAATTCTATTAATATGATAATATAAACTTTTAAATTAAAATATTTATTTACAGAAAAATACATGTTTTTATGAAAGCAAATTTTTCTAATACCCATAGTGACTACAGGGGATTTTATTCAATTATAATATAATTTTTATAAAAAAAATATTATTTAATTATATTATTATATTAAATTAATATTTATTCCAAAATAAATTAAATTTTTTAGATGTGTGTGAAAACTATATATATTCCAAAAAACACAATTTCGGTCTTTTCATATCAAAATCTAATTTTCATCAAGTCATATATAATTTTATATATAAGTGTATAATGAAAAGGGAAAAACAAAATATTTATTTTATCATAATAAAACATTGAACTTTATATTACATTGTTCTAGTTATATAACCTCTTATTACACCATCATACACCCTAAGGGTAAGGTGTGTATTGGTGGAACATTCTTAGGGTGGTTCGGTGAATATGGTTTTTGGTCGTGATCTTGATAGACTTGAAATTATATCATAAATAGTTTCATTGATGTTTTAGTTGTTGAATCTAGTCATGGTATTGGTTATGGTAAAATTACAATTATGCTTTCTCCCTTAGGTGATCCAATAATTTGGATTGACAAGGTATGACCCAACTAGTCAAGGACATAACTTCTTCTGTATATTCTAATTAAACATTATAATAAACCATAATATATAGTAATAAAAAAATAATTGAAAATGAATGTATTACCAATGTTTAGGTTTCTTAACACCCTTTTTAATGTCACTTGATATATTTTATAACAACCCAAAATAACAAAACTGTTGCATGTTTTTTCTATAACTACATTAAATAATAAGTCTTATATTAATTTTAAAATAATTTCATTTATAAATATTTATGACATTAAATCAATGAGATGTGATGATATACCTTCCTTGAATTCACAATCTACATAGAGTTTGAGTTGGATGATAACGACTATACCCTTTCTCACCCACTAATATTGGAGGAGAATAATGATGACATAATCTTGTATCTAATTTTACAAACACACATATCTGGGTTAATATTGATTATGTATTTTTAAGAGATGATTTGAGACAATTATTTCCTCCAATATATCATGTGTGAGATATATGGAGATATGAAATTCAATCATTATCCTCAATGTGAGAACATGATGGATGGGATATGTGGATATGGGAAATTCTTTTTCGATTCCCAATAATATAATATTTTGGATAAAAATTTATTTTATAAGTGACACTCTTACTCACCCACAATACTATGTTAAAACTGGACAATGAATTAATTACTATCATATCTTCTTCTTCACATAGATATAGGATATAAGATGAAAAAATATATATCTCTAGCCTTGGAGATGTATCTTCATTTAGTTCATTATATAACACTATCCTTGGAGATGTGTATCTACTATCGTGTTGGAAGATGTATTAATTGGTTGATTTGAATATGTGTATTTCCTCCCACTATATATGTTTATTTCCTTTAGCACTAGGATATAGATATTAATGTGTATTTCCTTACATTCTAATGAGAAATTGGGATATTTGAATTTCCTCAATAATCCTATATCAAGTGAATCTGTGGTCAAATACCAGGAGTTAAATATATGATGTTTTGTAAGATATGATTATTGTTTCCTTATGGGTAAAAATTTATTTAGAAAGTATGATAGAAGTGAGCTATGAGTATATTGATCAGGATTAGTCATGTATATGGATAATGATGATATTGAGTTAAATTATATTATCTAAAATATATTTACTATTAAGGAATAAAAACTAGATGTATATGGGGTCGGCTCACTACATGGGATGGCTATACAAGGTATTGTTATACTCACCCCAACATATGAACTTATACATTATTCACCTTATATACAAGCATATAAGATATTTCCGATGTTCCATTTTCATGGATTGTTGAGATATATGGTGTATTTTAATAGCTATTGGAGTGGATATCTCTTGATATCAACAACCCCAATTTCATCATGATAGATATTTAATCTATATGTGATGTGTAAGTTATATCAATGGTTCTATTTTTTTAGTTAAAATTTTATAAAGGTGATAAATATCCATATTTAATATTGTTCAGTTTTTATTTTATAGATATTATGGTTGATATGGATGCATGATTATTTTTGACAAGATGATTTAGAGGTAACCCACCCCCCTCACATGTTGTGATGAAACCTCAGTGTAGGTCATTATCCCTTAGTCTTACAAAAAGCTTATTAAGAAGTTCACTTATTGGTAGTCCATGTAACAACCCAAGCATCCATGGTATGTTTCCCTTTGAATAATGCAATAGCTTTCATTATATGCAACTTTGAGGTTCTAACACACCATAACCAATCTAACTACCCATTATGAATAGTAATAACCACTTTTTGAAATTTTATAAATTTAATCTTTCCAAATGGACTTCATTTTTGGATTCGTAACATAGAAATTAGATTAGAGTGAATTTTTGGTATTTTTTGGAAAACATTCAGTTTTTTATTAATAGTGAAAAATACTAAATTTTAATTAAAACAGCTTTTTCAATGAAAATAATTTATTGTGCTAAATTGTACTATTGAGGGTTTTTAAACTATAATTATGTTATATTTTTACCATAAAATCCAATGTTGGTCATTGGATGTAATTTCACATGTATACTGGACATAAACAAGTGTCAATCTTTTGATAGTTATTATTTCATAAAAACACGCTTTTTTTACAATGGGAATTAATTTAAAATTAATTTTTTCCAATTTTGGGTTCTGAATTTGAAAAAATGGATCCTATATTTAAAATCAGTGGGTCCAAATTGTGTAAATAGGTAAATTTTATTTTTAGGCATTTTGAATAATTACATTGGTAAATATTTTATTTACCATGGTTAAAGGGTAAATCCTGTAAATTAGGGTAAAAAATAATATTATAAAAATATTAAATTACCCTAAAATGTTTCCTAACCCTATCCAATGATACATTTCAGACCATGGGCATCTTTGGGTCGATTTTGGGACCCCATAGAGCCACTTGTATGTGATAATGACACTTTATAATAATTAAGTTAATGTAAATACAAAAATGACATAAGCATATATCTTTTTAAAACAATTTTTACATAGGGTTATACATGTTATCATTTCGACTATAGATATTAATTAGAAAGCTACAACTATTTCCTATATAATGGTATTTTATTTAAAAAAATTGGATTTTTAATAATTAAATTTATTTGTGACACAATGATGATGCAGTATTTTCCATATAAATGAAAGAATCAAATAAATCGTATTATAAATGTTAAAATAAATATAATTTGAAATTTTTTATTCCATAAAAAAATCTTATAGGTTAATATGACATTTTTTTAATGACCCTGACCCATCGGGTCCATTACCTTTCCAAAACACGGCTCCACCGAAACGGTGGCACTAGTCACGGTGGCACCGTGACGGTGGCACTATGATGGTGGAACCAGTTGTGGTGGCACCATGATGGTGTCACCATCACAGTAGTACACCAGTCACGATGGCATCATGACCGTGCCACCAGTGATGGTGGGACCGTAAGGGTGACATCGTGATGGTGGCACTGTGTCCTCACTACGTTATTTTCCAGTTCCCGACTTTTTTTCTCCCACAACATATCTTTTAATGTAAAGATGATTTAATTCAACCATTCAAATAAATTTTAAGACCATAAATAATATCTAAAATCCCCCAAGGGTCAGGCAACCCTTAACTTACCAAAACTTGTGGTTTTTCCTCTGTGTCATGCCCTTCTCCATACCTTCCAGATCCGCCCCTGGTATGCTTTTCCTTATGGTTAAAGTAAACTGTTTAACGTATAGCTGTTGTGGCTACCCCTTCGAGGAGAATTGTTAAATGATAATTAATTCCATCATGTGTAACTTCACAACCGCGTAGTGAAACAATGATCCAACTTTATAGCCATTCTAAATTCCCTATCCCGTAACAATGAGATCGCATCCTTATATCGCACGAGAATTCCTTCTTCTTCTTCCTCTTGGATGGTCTCCTTTTCTTCTGGGTGCATTTAGAGTTCCCCTTCCCGAGGAAAGTGGTGCACCTATGTCAGATCCTTTCTGCTCACACTTGGAGTCCCCGACATTTCTCCCCTGCAATTCATGCATCCCCAGTTCTTGGAATCTGGAGAAGAACTTATATCCTTGGTCAACCAAGTAGGATTTTCCTTCATCTTTCTTTACTGTGTATCATGTGGGGTGGGTACGCTACTGTTTCTATGGGACTGGATGAAACCAACCCTTAACAAAGATAAAAAATAGACTATTAAAGAATGATAGGGTGAATTTTACAATTCTGTTGTACTCTTTTATATTGCCATATGTTTTGAACTGTATGGGCTTATGCTCACTGAAAATCATGGTCGTTGGTGGTCTTTTCTTGTTTACTAATGAACTCGTGTATTCGGTGATGATTAAATAACTATAACATGGATGTTGGTTAATCACCTAAACTGGGTTGGTTAAATGGATACCCAGTGAACATCAATCATTGTGTGGTAACCCCGGTTAACCAACAGAAAGAAGAACCTAATGAATGATGTGGTTGAACTTGGAAGTTTCCCTACTCTATTTTGGTATTAGGTGTGTTTTTCTGTTTGATGCTTATAGGGAGATGTGGGTGAGGATGGGATCTTCTATTGTGGCATGATTGTTGGTTGTGAATCTGAAGTTGTGTGAGGCTGTATCTCGAGGCTTGTTTTAGTTCTAGTACTTTGAGGGATCTCACTTATCCCTTTGTTATAGTGACTTCACAAGAGAACCGGGTGTGAATGCTTAAATTGTTGTTTGGCTGTTTCTCTTTATCTAGCATGTGGTTATGCCTATTAGTTCCCTATTAGTGTATAAATCACATAAATGGGATCACTTGAACATGAAAATAAGAATGAATTAAATGGGTAATTGTTTTTGGGAATGAGATGTGACTTTGTCCGTGAGTGTTGTGACTTTCTCTTATGAATGAACAGTAACAGTGTGTTTGTGCTTAGGTTGGATTTGAAAAACCTAGGTTGGGATGAGTGCTTGTCACCTATACATATAATTGTAGTTCTTATGTTTCTTATTCGAACCCCACCCAATTTGAGCACTTAGTGCCTAACACCCCCATTTCATGGGGGAGGGTGTTTTTTCCAATACTCCTATGAGTGGTTGGTTATTAGCTCCATTTCTGCTTCCTTTCCCAAATATCCCAAGACTCCTCGAGTAGTTTGTGATGGCCTGAGGTCCATTTTAGCACAAGATTCATTGGGTAGGGTAGTTGTGGTGGTTGTTTCCCAAGTTTCTTGGGATAAGGCCCAGGTGTTTACGGTCATAGTTACGCATGGTTGTTGTGGCCCATGTGTTTACGGGAAGGATGTGTGGTTGTGTCCGAGGTGTTTGTGGGTGGGATGGGTGGTTGTGGCCTGGGTGTTTGCAGATGGGATGCGTGGTTGTGCCCAGGTGTGTGCGGGCGGGGTGTGGTATTGGGACTATAGTGAGAATGGCGAAAGAGGTTCGATGTATAGAATGTCTTCAATAACCAGTGGGAAAGTGGCGCGGGGTACCGAAATATCCATGTGCTATTACTATACATTACTTGACTTGCGTTATTTGGGGAGTGTTCCGTGGTGAGGCTTTGGTGGGTAGTTTTCCTTGTTAGGTGCTTTGGCTATCTCTTTTCTCATAGGGCATTATAATGCCTCCCCACTTATGCACGAGAGCTTTTGGTTTCCCTTTTGAGTATAATTGTATGCTCACCCTACGTATATAAAACTATTTTCATGTTTCTAGGAGGACTTCAGGGATTGTGCAGGGTCGTACTAGTTCATAAATTGGGATAGTTGTTGTTGTTGTTTTCCTTTCTTTTGGTACTTCTTTTTGGGGAGTTCTTTCAATTTTTCATCATTTACTTTTGGAACATGCATATAAGAATGGTTTGTTTTGGATTTACCTGTACTTCCACTTTTGGTGTTGTTGTGATTTACTATCTTATCTCCCGATCCTATTAAATAAAAAGGGTAATTCCTTCCATATTGTGTGTGATTATATACCCTTGGTGTTAGTCGCCACTCCAGGACCTATTGAAGGTGGGTCTCGGAGGTCATTATCTCTCCTTCAACTTGAAGAAGGAAGGGTCTGGAAACTTTATATCCCTTCTCTCATCTTGGTGAAGGTGGGTCATGAAAAAATGGTATCAGTGTCAGGTTGGAGTGATAGGATGTATTTCAAAGTTAGGAGCATTGAGGATTCCATGGGATGGTACGGAAACAGCGTTGGACAATCATGGTATGTGAAATAGGCTAGGGAATACCAACTAGGACACATGATTTTAGGGCCCCCCGTGATCTGATGCAACGACTATGGGACTATCGAATGACTAAGTGAGGCTACACTGATTGCAGGGTAGAGACCCTAGGGAAGGTACATGCATCATAATGACTTGTGTTCTTGTGTTTCATGGGTATTTAAACGAATAAAAAGTCTAAGAAAATTTAATAACAATACTCTACACTACTCAGGCTTAGGCATTCCTTATTTACCTTGCATCTATGGCACCTGGTAGACGTCCACGAGTAGTTCTGGTGATTGAGGCCAAGGAGGATGATTTGGATGATCGACAGAGGGCTGACCGAGAGGAGGAGGATGATCAGTGGCAGAAGACGCTTAATGCCTTTCAGTGGCAGACCCTCAGGAAGTATGAGGGAAGCATCTCTAACATGGATACAGAGAGTTGGCTAGAGGAGCTGGTGGTATCATTCAGCTTGATCCATGCTCTGGTGGAATAATGGGTTCCCTTGGCTGTAAGCCAGATGCAGGGAGAAATGCGTCTGTGGTGGAATCTCTACCTTAGGGAGAAGAGGTAGGCTGAGGTGATATGGGCTGACTTCGAGAGGGAGTTCCAGGCAGAATTCCTCTCTTCCACGATGAAGGCCGAGAAGAGGTAGGGGTTACTCTCCCTCCAACAGGGGAGCATGTCAGTGAGAGATTTGGGGATCAAGTTCAAGGATCTCCTCCGCTTTGCTCTGGACCTATTTCTAGGTGAGGAGTCTCAATCGAGATGTTTTGACGAGGCACTTCGACCTTCTCTCTAGTATAATTTTACTCCTTTCCCCATACCAATGTACTTAGAGGTATAGAAGAAGGCTGAAGTAGTAGAGAGGATGCACACGCTAGGAGGTGTATCACAAAGGGGAATCCAGAAGGGCCCGTCGAAGGGGAAGGCTGTCAGCAGCAGGCCTCCAGCATCAGGTCCCTCAAGGTTTCGACCAGTAGGGAGCAGGCCCCGGTACTTCCAGTTTCGATCACCCAGTCCTCGCCCTTTTCTTTCGGTCCCAGGACCGATATTCTTCATTTTTGGCAGCCATGGGCACCTTCAGAATTAGTGCCTGGACCGAGTACAGTACAATGTGGGTTGGCCAGTGCAACACCTGCCCCAATTGCATCAACTTCCATCTAGGCCCTTTCCACAGTAGCAGCAGGGACAGCAAGCTTCAGCTCCTCCAAGGGAAGACACCGCAGGAGGAGGCCGACCTCAGGGAGATCCTCAGGGACCTCGACCAGGGTGCGGTTAGGGAGGTGGCCGATGGACGAGGGGCAGGGGAGCTGGGCCTGGGCAGTTACACGCTGCTGAGGCAGTAACTCTAGAAGGGATGGAAGTCGTTCGATGTACGATCGTCTTGTTTAGTACTCTTTCCTAATCTTTGTTCGATACAGGAGCTTCACACTCCTTTGTTGTGCCCAGTCTGGCCCGTGCTCTGTGTCTAGATGTTGAGAGACTTCCAGTTCCCCTGGTGATGAGTACACTAGTTGGAGGTCAGACTGACTTGTTTTATGTTTGTCGAGGGTGTAGATTGATGGTAGGTCCACATCAATTAATTAGGGATCTTCTACTATTGTAGATACATCCCTACGATGTCATCATAGGCATTGACTGACTGTTCTCTAAATGTGTCTTCATTGAATGCTTTCGAGGAAGGGTAATGTTTTCAGATTTGGACGGCCAACATGTAACTTTCATCGGTGAGTGGGGTGGCCAGAAAAGTAGAATGCAAGGGGAGCTCCTCCTTTCCTTATTATCTGAGCTATCATTGGAGTTTTTTGATGTATAAATGGTGGAAGTTTTAGGGGTTGTCAATGATTTTATGGATGTCTTCCCTGAAGAGGTGGAAACTCTACCCCCTTGACGTGATGTTGAGTTCAGGATAGACTTGCAACCTTGTGCCTATCTGATTTTGATGGCTCCCTATCGCATGACACCTTCTGAGTTACGGGTGTTTTGGATTCAGATTGACAATATAATGAAGAAGGTTTTTGTTCGACCAAGTGTGTCACCATGGGGTGCTCCATTCTTGTTCGCAAAGAAGTCATATGGTGGTCTTAGGCTGTGAATAGACTACAGGAGACTGAATCAGGTGACAGTCGAGAATCTCTACCCTCTTCCGAGGATAAAGGATTTCTTTGACCATTTGTGGGCAGTAGGTTGGTTCTCTAAGATCGATCGGTGGTATGGATATCACTAGCTAAGGGTGAAGTAGGGTGACTTCTCGAAGACCGCCTTCAGGTGGAGATATGGGAACTTTGAGTTTGTAGTTATTTCATACAACCTTACAAATGCACCAGCTGTGTTCATGGGACTCATGAACTCCGTCTTCCAGGAATACCCGTATCAGTTCGTAGTCTTATTAATTGATGACATCCTGATCTACTCAAGAACAGAGGAGCATCACACTGAGCACCTGAGAATGGTATTGGAGGTCCTCTGACAGCACCAAATCTATGGAAAATTTTCAAAGTGAATGTTCTGGACGCGAGAAGTGCACTTACTTGGGAATGTGGTGTATGAGCAGGGAATAGTAGTGGACCCATTGAAGGTCGAGGTGGTTGTTTCTTGGGCATCACCCAATAATGTGGCAGAGGTTCATAGGTTCCTTAGACTGGAAGGTTACTACCGGGGGTTCGTACCCAACTTCTCCTGAGTTGCAGCATCTTTGAATGCTATGACCAAGAAGGACCATGCCTTCATGTGGAATGGGTAGTGCGAGGCTTCCTTCATCTATTTAAAGGTGAAGTTGGTAAGTTCCTCAGTGTTGAGGTTTCCAGAAGAAGGGGCGGCGTATGAGGTGTTCTATGATGCTTCAGGACAAGGCCTCCAGTGTGTGTTGATGAAACTGCAAGGGGTGATATCTTATGGGTCTAGACAGCTACGTCCTCATGAGTGTAATTATGCCACCCATGATCTGGATCTTGCAGTGGTCATGTTTTCACTAAATTTGTGGCAGAATTACCTCATCGGGGAGCGCTTCGTGGTCTTCACAGATCACAAAAGATTGAAGTATATATTCTCCTAGTGGGACCTGAACTTACGGCAGCGAAGGTGGATGGAGTTCCTTCAGAACTATGAATTTGATATTTTCTAAACCTCGTGAAAAGGGAATTTGGTGGCTGATGCCTTGAGCAGGAAGTCGCAGAAGGATGTGGTTCAAGAGTTGGTAGATTATTGGAAGGCAATGGAGGAATTGGCTACCCTGCACTTGGATGCGAGGATGGATGTTGGTAGGGGTTTCCTGTATCAGATGAAAGTGTAGTCTTCTCTATTATGGCTGGTGGAGGAGTCTCAATGGGGAGACTCAGAAAGTGAAGTGATGTGTGATCGTGATAACCAAGGCGATGCCTCGAAAGGGTGGATGGAGGATGGACAGAATCGAATGATTTTCCGAGGGAAGTTGTTTGTTCAAGAGGTGATGCACGAGAGGGTTCTTGGTGAGTTCCAAAACTCACCCCTAGCAGTGCACCAGGGAATTTCCAAGATGTACCCGGGTATAAGGATTCAGTTTTGGTGGTCTGGGGTAAAGCGGGCGGTGGCAGAGTTCATTTCCAGGTGCCTGGTGTGTCAGTAGGTGAAGGCTGAACACCATGTTCTAGGCAGTCAGTTATAACCTTTAGATGTCCCTGAGTGGAAGTGGGATGACATCTAAATGGATTTCATCACAGGACTTCCCATGGTTCAAGGAGGTTACAACGCTATCTGGGTAGTGGTGGATTGGTTGACGAAATCGGCTAACTTTCTGGTGATCAAAGAGTTGGGTGTAGTGGATTCCTTATCACAGAGGTTTTTGAATGATGTGGTAAGATTTCATGGAGTTCTGAGTTCCATAGTCTCGAACAGGGATTCACGGTTTAACTCATGAGTCTGGAAGGGATTGCAGCATGATTTTGGCACTCAGCTACGTCTTAGCACAACCTTCCACCCGCAGACAGATGGACTAATAGAGCGCACTATACAGACATTGGAGGATATTCTATGATAATGTATTTTGGACTCTAGGGGATCGTAGTAATGACACTTGCCTCTGGTTGAGTTTTCCTACGATAATAGATATCACTCTACCATTGGTATGGTTCCATTAGAATCTTTCTACGAAAGGCCATGTCTCTCACCCGTGTGTAGGACCGAGGTTAGGGAAACAGGTTTTCTTGGCCAGGAGGTGGTGCAGAGCATGAAGGATAATGTTCATCTTATACGAGAGAGGATGAAGGCAGCCCAGGACCGAAAGAAATCATATGCCGATAATAGGAGGAGACCCTTGGAGTTTGTGGTCGGGGACCACTTGTTCTTGAAGGTCTCCCCTCGGTGTGGGTAAAGAAGGTTCGGTAGGGGGAGTAAGCTTTCTCCCAGGTTTGTCGGACCATTCGAAGTGTTGTGGTGGGTCAGTGAAGTGGATTATCAGCTGGCGCTACCACTGCTGCTACTGAGACTACATGATGTCTTCCATGTGTCTCAGCTCCAATGATATCTACACGACGATTCACACATCCTCGACTATGGAAGGATGGATATCGAGGACGACGTGACTTTTGAGGAAACACCAGTGAGGATCGAGGATCGTTAGGAGAAGATGCTCTGCGGACTGACCATTCCTTTGGTTCATGTGTTGAGGAGGCATGGAAGGCTCAAGGAATGTACCTGGGAATGGAAGACGCAGATGCACACCTAGTAACCAGAGCTATTTTGAGTTTTGTTTTGTTTTTTATGTACTCTTTTGTGGAACACATTAATTTGTTAACTATGGAACATGCAGTTTTCCTAATTCTCTAGATGTGTGTAAAGTGTCTTGACTGTGGGGAGGGGAGGAACTGATCCCTAATAAAGACACATTAGGGTGGATGTGATTAAACCCGTGCAGGTGAGTCAGTGCCACCAAAAGCGGATAGTATCTTTACATGGAGGAAGAAACTCCTTAACCCATATGAATGGACAATTTGACCTTTTAGTATTACCTTGTTACTTAAGGGAGAGGTGTTCCAAGATGTTAATGGGGTTTACTCTAGAGAGGTATCTTTCAAGGTGGTTGTTCGGAACAACTCTTTCTTCAAGTCTAGTTTTGATTCTCGAGTGTGAGAATAGTTTGAGAGGTATTTGATGTAATGACCCAGACCCACCGGGTCCATTACATTTCCAAAACACAACTCCACCGAAATGGTGGCACCGCGACGGTGGCACTGATTGTGGTGGCACCGTGACTGTCGCACACCGGTCATAGTGGCACCATGACGGTGGCACCGGTGAATGTGGCACCCTAAGGGTAACACCGTAACGGTGGCACCATGTCCTCATCGCGTTCTTTTCTTGTTCCTGACTTTGTTTTCTCCCACAACATATCTTTTAATGTAAATATTATTTAGTCCCCCCTTTCATGGCCACTTAAAGACCATAAATAATATCTAAAATCCCCAAAGGGTTAGGAAAACCTTAACTTACCAAAACATGTGGTTTTTCCTCGGTGTCATGCCCTTCCCCATACCATCCATAACTTCCCCTGTTATGATTTTACTTGTGGTTAAAGAAAACTATCTAACGTATAGCCATTGTGACCACCCCTCCGAGGAGAATTGTTAAATAACAATTAATTCCATCGTGCATAACTGCCTAACCGCGTGGTGAAACCACAATCTGAATTTATAGCCATTCCAAATTCCATATCTCATAACAAAAGGATCTCATACTTATATCACATAGGAATTCCTTCTTCTTATTCCTCTTGGATGGTCTCCTTTTCTTCCTGGTGCGTTTGGAGTTCCCCTTCCCGAGGAAAGGGGTGCGCCTGTGCTGGAGCCTTTCTGCTCACCCTTGGATTCCCCAATGTTTCTCCCCTACAAGTCACGCATCCCTAGTTCTTGGTGCATGGAGAAGAACTTCGATCCTTGATCAACTAGGTAGGGTTTTTCCTTCATCTCTCCTTACTGTGTGTGGGTACGCTACTGTTTTTGTGGGAGTGGATGAAACCAAACCTTAAAAAAGATAACAAACAGACTGTTAAATAATGATGGGGTGTGTTTTACAATTCTATTGTACTCTTTTATATTGTTATATATTTTGAACTGTATGGGATTATGCTCACAGAAAATCATGGTCATTGGTGGTCTTTTCTTGCACACTAATGAACCCTTGTCTTCTGTGATGATTAAATAACTGTGACATGGAAATTGGTTAATCAATTAAACTCAGTTGGTTGAATGGATACCCAGTGAACATAAATCCTTGTGTGGTCACCCCTGTTAACCAACAGAAAGAATAACCTAATGAATGATGTGCTTGATCCGGGAATTTTCCCTACTCTAATTTGGTAGTAGGTGTGTTGTTCTATTTGATGCTTATGGGGTGATGTGGGGAGGATGGGATCGTCTTTTATGGCACGGTTGTTGGTTGAGAATCTAAAGCTGTGTGGGGATGTATCCCAATGCTTAGTTTGGTTCTGTTACTTTGAGGGATCTCACTGATCCCATTGTTGTTGTGACTTCACAAGAGAACCGGGTATTAATTCTTAAATTTTTGTCTGGCTGTTTCTCTTTCTCTATCTTGTGGTTATTCCTGTTAGTTTCCTAGTAGTGCATAATTAACCTAAATTGGATCACTTGAACATGAAAACAATAATGAGTTAAATGGGTAATTTCTTTTGGGAATGAGTTGTCACTTGGCTGTGAGTGTTGTGCCTTTCTTTTATGGATGAATAGCAACATGGTGTTTGTTCTTAGTTTGGCTTCGGAAACCCTAGGTTGGGATGAGTGCTCGTTACCTATACATATAATTTTAGTTCTTATGTTTCTTATTTGCGCCCCACCCAAGTTGAACAATTACTGCTGAACACCCCCATTTCATGGGGGATGGTTTTTTCCCCAACACTCCTATGAGTGGTTGGTTATTTGCTCCTTTTCTGCCCCCTTACCCGAATATCCCAAGACTCTTCGGGCAGGCTGTGATGGTTTGAGGTCTATTTTAGTCCGTGATTCTTCACGCAGGGAAGTTGTGGTGGTTGTTTCCCAAGTGTCTTCGGGATGAGGCCAAGGTGTCTTTGGGTGTGGCAGTAGTTGTTCTAGCCCAGGTGTTTGCGGGTGTGGTTACACGTATTTATTGTGTCCTAGGTGTTTTTGGGCAGGATGTGTGGTTGTGGCCCAGGTGTCTGTGGGAGGGATGTGTGGTTGTGGCCCAGGTGTTTGCGGACGGGATGTGTGGTTGGTGCTCAGGTGTGTGCGGGTGGGGTGTGGTAGTGGGACTGCTGTGAGAATGGCGGGAGAGGTTCAATGTGTAGGATGTCTTCAATAACTAGTGGGAACGTGGTGAGGGGTACCAAAATATCGATGTGCTATTACTACACATTTCATGACATGCGTTATTTCTTGAGTTTTCCTTGGTGAGGTTTGGGTGGTTAGTTTTCCTTGTTAGGTGCTTTGGCTATCTCTTTTCTCACAGGGAAATTGAATTCCTCCCCACTTGTGCACAAGAGATTTTGGTTTCCCTACTGAGTATACTTGTATGCTCACCCTACGTATATAAAACTATTTTTAGGTTTCAAGGAGGACTTCCGGGATCGTGCAGGGTCATACTAGTTCAGATGTTGGGGCAGTTGATGTTGCTATTTTTCTTTCTTTTGGTACTTATTTTTGGTTTTTTCTTTCACTTTTGTATCATTTCCTTTTGGAACATGAATATGAGAATGGTTTTTTTGTTTTACCTGTACTTCAACTTTTTATGTTGTTGGGATTTACTATCTTATCTCTTGATCATATTAAATAAAAAGGATAATTCCTTCCAACATGTGTGTGATTCTATACCCTTGGTGCTAGTCGCCACTACGGGACCTATTGAAGGCGGGTCTCGGGGGTCATTATCTCTACTTCAACTTGAAGAAGGAAGGGTCTGGAAACTTGCTGTCCCTTCTATCATCTTGGTGATGGTGGGTCTTGAAAATTTTATTATTGACTAAATGAATTTAGTTCTAATTAATAATGTTTTTAATACTTTAACAAAAATAAATTATTAAATATTGTCAAAATTGGCATAAAGGAGTTTTTAAAACAATTATTATATTATTAATTGATATAATATTCCTAAAAATCTAAGGTTTGGAAAAATGACTTACATAATGATAAGAGTATCATTAATAAACAAATTTTTTGTTCGCATGGAAGTATATAGTATTTTTATTAACAATATAATATAAAAATACAAAGAGACATGGTAAATGTAAAACTATTTAACTAAGAGTTAAATCTAAAAGATAAGGATAATATGGTGACCCAAACCTATATAAAACCTATCGGTTGAGTGTCTTTCAACCCATACCCACATTAGACTTTAAATAATCCATTTTTCATCCATTAGAAACCAAAAATTATTTTATTATAGAATAATATTTCTAGCTTTTCCTAAGGTGCCCCTCACCCCTCTTATAAAAGGGCACTCCCCCTTCTCTCTAATTGAAACCTTCAAAGCCATTTGGCTTCGCCAACCCCAACCCAAATACCATATCAAATATACTCCCTTCATCCTATAGGCCTTCCTTTAGTCATAAATCCATCATACGGAGGCCTTTTGATCAAATCAAAAGGAAGAACCCGAAGAAGAGGTAATGATTTGAACACCCTCTTTCAAGTTCATTTCTTCTTCCACTTCCTATTTCTTTGTTTTTTCTATTCTAAAATAATAAATCCAGTATATTATATATAATATAATTTTATTATAAATATGGTACAACCATATTCATCATTCTATCCATCCTTTTAATGACATGTCACCGTACGTGTGTACGTACAGCTTACCGTCTCCACGTCATGGTGTAATTGTTATTCAATACATTATTATTTGGATGGGTATAATAATATTGTGTAATTGATGTAAATAATAAATATAACATGATAATTATTTTTTATATATTATATACCATCCAATTATGTATTATTTTAATATCAAAAGAATGATATTGTCACTCATGTGTACGTACAGATTACCGTCTCCACAAACGCGATGAGATTCATTCCCCATCGTATCCATTCAAGACTATTTTTCATTAGATGATTAAAATTATGGTTTAAATACTTGATATAATTCTATATATTAATAAGATAAATCCCAACCATAAGAAATATGACTCACTTAACAGAGAATATAAAGGAAAACGAATCCATTAACACCAGAAACGACGATAATACAAAAAATATTATTAACAAAGAAATATTTGAAGATTATATAGGATATCATATTAATGTATATAGTTCTTGAATAATTTAATAACAATTATTTCACTATTATACAAGATTTTAACCGACCCTCGACCAAGGAAAAGTTCAAGGTAAGTGTTAATTTCACAATTTCTTTATTATCTGAGGTTGTTTTTACATAAGTATCTATTGGGACCTCTTTATCATCCACATCCATGTTTCATAAAAATGTATTCCAAGACATTTTTATTATTTACTATACTATGGGTTAAAGTCATTTATACCCTTCTTTGTCTTTTTATAAAATGGTTTGAATGGAATCTTTCGGTCGTTTTCCAAACAAGGTACTTTTTAACCTGTTCGACAAAATTATTGTAAAATGTATTTTTTTAACTTATATGGCGGGTGCGACTATTTTCCACCATTATAACATCGTCAAAACTTCCCTTACAAGCTTATAAGAATATTTTAAAATATAAAGGATTTATTTTATAATTATGTTACCTTTAAATGATTTCAAAATAGAAAGAGATATTTCTCTAAAAAGGATTTGATTTCATTTATGTCAACATCTTTTGATGAATTTTATGTTTATTTGAAGATGACTCATTATGATAAAAAAACATCCATATTGTATTGAAGGTTTTATTATATGTTTGACTATGGAAGTTCTATTTTTATAACATTCATGATTTATGGTTAAAGTATTTACATTTCATATTCTGGTTTTAATATGAATTTTTATGTTATATTTCAACCTTTCCATATGAGGAATGTAGTGGACTTAGTAAGTGACGGGTGTAGCCCGCTATAGCTCCACGATGCATCGGTAGGTCTCATGAGATATCTAGATGTGTAATTAGCCAAGTACTTTCCAAATTTGATATATGGTTTTGGCCGAGGCCTTAATCATTTTAGAAGTCTTGGCCGAGGCCTTGAAAAAATATTTCAGAATGTCTAGCATTACACATTCCCTCATTATTAAAATAATATTGATGGTTCATGTGGTCATTCGACTGGTAGAATTACCATGATTGTGTTTTATTATGGAATTATTTACTCATCTCATATTCCTTCCATAAAAGTATTCATGTTTATTATTAGTAAAGGCATGTGGTTTCAATTATTCACCATGCTTAATATTTATGTTATCTTCCGCTATATTGCTTACCCTTACTGAGAATTTGAGCTCACCTCTTTCTTATGTTTTATTTTCCCAGGATATGATGAAGTTAGTTAGGAGTGACTTGGAGGCATAATCTAGGAGGCTACGATGTTTCTAATGGAATAAATTCGTGTTGTATTTCTTTTCAAGTTGTAAAGTTGAACTTATGTGTGAATCTTATTTCCAATAATACTAAACTAATCCGTCTTTTGAGAAATGATTTCCTTGTGATCGGGACAATGTTAATTAATAATTCATCAACTCTATATAACTGGGGACGGAGAGTTATAGTTTGTATTAGAAGAAGTTTAGTACAAACCTTGGATGTTATATTTAGATAAACTATGACTAGAGCACATTAACCTAAGATAGAATTTGAGGATTAGTATAGAAGAACTTCCTAAATTTTTTTAATGTAGGGATTTTGTGATTTTCTTGAGAAATAAATCCCTCTCTGGATATGACCAGGTAGAGGCGGCTCTGGCACATATGTAACTAGGGGTAAAAATCTAAAACACCACTTTGAGCTAGACTTGAATGGGAACTGGTGCACAACAACGGGCCTTGCTGCACACATGGTTACGACACTCCTGAAAAATATTCTTAGGATAATTATCATTTTCTTTACACACCATTATGAAGGGTTTATGAGTATATACATACTCAAAGAAAACATTTTTATGATTATAAATTATATCTATAAATAGTTCAATTTATGTTAAGTGTTTAAAAAGTTTGGATTTATGTATTGTGATTCATAAACTAATATAGTGTATGATATTCTTTAGAAATGGTATCTAGTGGAAGTAATGGAAACTATATCAATGAACAAACTACAAGTAGGTATTTACCTCCTGCTAAAGAAAATTATAGTGGAGCTGGTGATACAACTAGTGCTGATCAGCTTATCACCATACTGGGAGAACTCACTCAGGTTATTAATAATAACCTCACCCGTATAGAGAACCCTAATCCACAACATGGAGGATCAATGTTAGATCTATTCATGAGGAAACAACCACCAAAGTTCAATGGGAATAAAAATCCATTAGTAGCTGAGAAATGGATAAATTCCATAGAGAAAATATTACATGCCTTGGGGAGTAGTGAAAGGGAAATAGTTGTCATGGCAGTTTACCGCCTCACTAGAGATGTTGATCAATGGTGGTCATTGATTAAAAACACAAAGGAAGATGATGATGTATCAAATATGGAATTTAGGGAGTTTAAAGAAATTTTCTTAGAAAAATACTTTCCTCGTGACCATCGAACAGATATGGAAAGACAATTTCTGAGTCTGAGGTAAAAGGGGGATGAGAATATCACAAAGTATGAAGCTAAATTTACAGGGATAGTGAGGCACTTTACAAATTATATATTCAACCCAAGAAGTAATATTGACTGTTTAATTGATGGTTTAAATCCATTTCTCCATTGATCATTATTATTACAATCCTTCTCCTCATACGAAGATATTGTCCCATGTGCTATCAGGACTAAAAAAGAATTCTATAAGTCTTATGACTTTAAAGAAAAGCAAGAGAAGAAGAGATATTCTAAACACTCTGGGAAAGGAAACAAGGAAATAGGGAATAAGGGAAGAATTGAATTTCCACCCTATGAAAATTGTGGAAGGAAGCACCATGGTTCCAGTCTAAAAGGAAAAGAAGTATGCTATAAATTTGGACAGAAAGGCCATCTTGCTGGTGATTGTAAGAGAAATAAAGATGCTACCAATCTTAAATGCTAAAATTTTAGAAATATGGGACATTATTAAAATGAATGTCCTATGTTTTAGGGAAACTTACCTCAGAAAAGGCCAAGGGATCAAGGCCAAGCTTATGCGATCACTACTACTGAGGTTGAAGCCCCAAAGGACATGGTGGTAAGTAATTTAATGGTTTCCTCAAGTTTATCCAATGCTCTATTTTATTATGGATCATCACATTGTTTTATATCTACCCATTTTTATAAGAAAATTAGATATTTTAATTTTGATTTAACAAGGGAGTTGTTAGTCAAAACTCTTAAGGGAAGTATCATTTCTACAAGGTTTTGTGAATCAGTTCCCTTTAGGGTATATAAATTTTCTTTATTTGATGATATCATTTTCATAACCATGATTGAATTTGATATAATACTCGGTATGTATTGCATTTCAGACCATGATGCAAAAAAGTTATTTTAAAAAGGAGGTTACTATTTTTGATAACGATGATAAAGAACACCTTATCTTTAGAGCAGAATCGTCACCACCTAATTCTTATCTAGATCCACCCCCAGTTGGTCAACTAAATTAAATTATTGGGTAGGAATAGAATGAAATAACTATGGGTGAGGAAAATAATATTCAAATAGAGGGTGTACCTATTGTGAAAGAATATGTTGATGTGTTTCTAGAAGATTTACCTTGACATCCTCTAGAACGAGAAATTACGTTTTCCATTGATTTAATTCTGGGATCAAGTCCCACATTGAAGACCCATTATAGAATGAAAATTGTGGAATTAGTGGAACTAAAGAAGAAACTAGAGGAATTGAGTAATAAGGGATTTATTATCCATACTTTTTCTCCATGTGGAGCCCCGGTACTTTTTGTTAAGATGAAAGATTGATCTGTGAGGTTGTGCATTGACTACAGGGAGATCAATGCTATAACAATAAATAACAAGTATCCCTTACCTGGCATTGATGATTTATTCTACCAAATTCATCGAGCTCAATACTATTCAATTATTGACCTTCGATCTGGATACCATTATTTGGGCATGAAGAAGGAAGACATTCTGAAGACAGCATTTCGAACTAGGTACGGGCATTACGAGTTTACAGTAATGCCTTTTGAATTGACTAATGCACCCTATGCCTTCATTGATATAATAAATAGAGTTTTCAAGGAATATATTGATGATTTTGTAGTGGTATATGTTGATGATATCTTGGTATACTTCAAAAGCTATTAAGAACATGAAAATCACTTGCACATTATCCTGAAGACTCTTAGAAGACATGAATTATATGGGAAGTTTAGCAACTATGAATTTTGGCTTTAGGAGATTTCTTTTCTTGGCCATAGTGTCTCTAAGGATGGATTTTCCATTTATCCTTCAAATAAAAAGGCAATCCAATAATTTCCAACACCGAATAGTATAACCGAGGTACACATTTTTATTGTTTTAGCAGGTTATTATTGATGTTTCGTCCAGAATTTTGCCCGATTGGCTATCCCATTAATGAATCTCACACATAAAGGGGTTAAAATTTTTTGGAAAAAATAGTGTGAATAATGTTTTGAAGAATTGAAGAGAATATTAGTAAATGCTCCTATCTTAACTCTACCATCGGGGAATGATGGGTTTTTTATTTATAGTGATGCTCCAAAGAGAGGACTTGGTTGTGTCCTTATGCAGAATGAAGGGCCTATTGTTTATGCTTCCCAACAGCTAAAAATTCATGAGAAAAACTATCCTACTCATGATCTTGAGTTAGTAGATGTAATCTTTGCTTGGAAGATATGGAGACATTATCTCTATGTTGCAAAATGTGAGATATGTACCAATCACAAGGGTTTGAAGTATATTTTATCACATAAAGAACTCAACATGAGGCAAAGGAGATGGATTGAACTACTCAAGGATTATGATTTCACAATACACTACCACTTGAGGAAGGAATATAAGGTGGTAGATTCTTTAAAAAGAAAGGATCATGGAGTTTTGAACAAGATGAGAGTTGAATGGGATCCTATTTTCATGGATCTAGTGAAGATGGATATGGGAATTACCATGGAAGGTGGAACATCAGTGCTTTTTCAAATTTTTTCCAAGCCATCTTTACTAGAAATGATAATGTGTTCTCAGACCAGTGATGAAGAGTTTCAAAAGAAGATTATAGCTGTGAATAATGGGAGACTGAGTGACTTCGTATATGAAGATGGAATTTTGAAATTTGGAAAGATACTTTGTATTATCGACGTACCTGATCTAAAAAGAGAATTGTTGGATAATCCGCATTGTAACGCCCCGACCCCAGTTACCCAGAGTCGGTGCATTATTACATAACATTGGCATGATCACAAGAAAGATCAAATCTCGAAAGACCGATTGGTTTAGTAGCCTTGGAAACACTAGATATATTCATAAGTTTTACATTATATCATAAAATGAAAAACTACTACAACAACATAATGTTTCCACAGTCCACACTATAATCCCCTCATAATATCCCTGCAGGTCATTCATAACTTACATCTTCACATCCTGGGAAAAATAAAACATAGAAAAGGGGTGAGCTCAAATTCCCAGTAAGGATAACAATATAGCAGAACATTCAAAAATAAGCATAAACATTTAAGGCAATGAATTACTAAAACAAAAGCCTTTTAAACTTGAACTTCAACATAGTACGGCAAAAGTAAAATGAAATAATTCCATTTACTTGTTCACATGGATATTCTACTAATCGAATAATCACATGCAAAATCAATAACCACTTTCATAGTGTTGGAATGAATAATGCTAAACTTTAATTACTTTTCAAGGCCTCGTCCCAAGACCTTGGGGCTAACTGTAACCGGAACCCAACCCGGAGTGCCTCTAATAACCGGACACCAACCCGGAGTGCCTCTAATAACCGGACACCAACCCGGAGTGCCTCTAATAACCGGACACCAACCCGGAGGGCTTACGTTTACCAGTCCCAAACCTGGAGGGCTTACTTTTACCCGTCCCCATCCTGGAGGGCTTACTTTTACCAGTCCCCAACCTGGAGGGCTTACTTTAACCAGTCCCCAACCTGGAACATACTTGTCCAACACATTCATATGAAGTAAAGATTGAAATATAACATAAACATTCTTATTGGAACTAGCATACGAAATGTCAATACTTTCACCATAAACTATGAATGGTATAAAAATAGCACATCCACAGTCAAACATATCACAAAACCTTCAAAACAATATAGAAGTTTTGTATCATAATAAATCAACTTCAAATAATCATAAAACCCATCAAAGGATGTTGACATAGATGAAATCAAAATTCTTTTTAAAGAAATATCTCCTTTTATTTTGAAATCATTTAAGATCCATATAAAATCAAACATTTTCTTTGAAAATAATCTTATAAGCTTTTAAGGGAAGCTTTGACGATTTTATAACGGCGGAAAATAACCGCACCCGCCGTATAAGTTAAAAAAACGTTCTTATCTTAATTTTGTCGAAAAGGTTAAAAAGCACCTTGTTTGGAAAACGACGGAAAGATTCCCTTATAAACCTCTTATAAAAAGTCAAACAAGGGTATAAATGACTTTAACCCATATTATTTTAAATATTAAAAATGTTTTGAAATACATTTTGAAGAAACATGGATGTGGATGATAACGAGATCCCAGTAGATTATTACGTATAAACAACCTCAGATAATGAAGAGATTGTGAAATAACCCTTACCAGTTTGGTAACTTATGAAAAATACAACCCATGAAAGAGGTATCATACAATGAATATGTAAGTACACATAAATTAGATTGTATTACACAAAGAATATAATTATGGGAAGTACATACACCACACAAAAGGTAATGGTGGCAATATTGCATGAATCTCATGAGAATAAGGAGTGAGATGAAAACCCCTTACCACGTTAATCAACTGAGTCGTATGGCCAAAAGTTAATAACCACCAAATGATTTACAGAATAACATGAATATAAATAGAATCATGATAATATATATCAAATGGCAGTACACAATACACCACTTTCAATAATTTAGTGGCGAACAATGGAAATCTCACGGAATTGAAAGTGAGATAAGAAAATCCCTTACCTTGTAATTTTCCTTGGTTGGGGTAGGTTAACCTCATGTATAATGGTGAAATAATTGTTATTAAATTATACAAGAATCATATATATTAATATGATATCATATATGATCTTTTAATATTGATTTGATAATAATATCTTAGTATTATCGTTGTTTCGGATGTTAACTTACTTGTTTTCTTTTGTATGTTTTGTTACGTAAGACATGTTTGTAAAGGATAGGTTGTATATTATTCAAATCCATAATGGTATCAAGTCCTTAAACATCATTTTTAAATCATCAAATGATAATTATACTTGAATGGATAAGATGGAGGATGAATCTCATCGCGTTCGTGGAGACGGTAGTCCGTACGTACGCACGAACGCAACTTCCATTTAATTTTTATTTTAAAAGAATTTAATCCAAATGATACTTAGGTATATTACTATTACAGTATAATATAATATTTTATATATTTCACTTAAGTTCATTAACACCATCCTTTATACGTTCCATGTGTGGTATGAACGAGTCATATCATTTTAAGGGGGCGGTAGTCCGCACTTTCTCAAATGAAATTATCGTATGTATATACAACATGAAACGAATAATGGTATGAAATAAAATGGAATTACATAAGCTTATATATAAAATATATATCATTAATATCATATTTAATTACAGTGCCAGCATAATGGCCACCATGAGAGGTGGTAAGATGTATTTGAACAATCATCGTTTCGTGAGGCGTTAGTTTGCCATCCACAGAAACATTATGTTCATCATCCATTAGATGAAGTTGTGTGTATGTGTATTTTGAATACTTCTTATAACAACATCCTAGTATATTGAGGATACTGTTGTTGTTACAAAAGAAAGGAAATAAAAAGAGTTTGGGGGTTGGAGAAGCAAAATAAATGAAAATAATTTAAGAGAAATCGTTACCTTTAATTTAGGTAACTCACTTTGGTTGGAACCAAAGGACTTCTTGAAATGCTTTCTGCCTAAGGGGAAGCTTCAAGGAGGAGGAGAGGGATGTGGGGAGCTTAGTTGGGAAGAGTTTGGACGAGCCAAGTGGCTTGAGAGGTGTGTGGAATGAGTAGAAGTGGTCTCCTTTTATAAGGGAGAGGAGGGGCTCTTTAGGAAAGAGTGAAAGTATTACTTTATAATATAATTATATTCGGTTTATAATGGTCCAAAAATCATTGAGGTCGAAGATAAGATCACTCATATTCTAAATAACATCAACCAAGAAGAATTGGACAGGTTTTAGATAATATTTTAATCATTATAATCTTATTTATTTAAATGATTTATTAATGAGGTAAACATTGCATCACTATTGTGTCATTAATAATTTAACTTATTTGATGTCTAAAAATTATAAATAAAATATCATTATGTAGGAAATATTTTTAGCTTTCTAATGAATATTTATAATCGAAAATCCAACATGTATAACCCTATGTAAAAATTGTTCTTCTAAAAGATGTAAGCTTATGCCATTTTTATTTTTATTTTAACTTTATTAATATAAAGTGTCCCTACCACATACAAGTGGCTCCATGGGGTCCCCAAATTGACCCAAGGATGCTCATGGTCGGGTATGTGTCCACCAATAAGTTTAGGACACGTTTTACGGTAATTTTGTATTATTATAATATTATTTTTTAACCCTTATTTACCGGATTTACCCTTAACCATGGTAAATAAAATATTTACCACAGTAATTATTCAAAATGTCTAAAAATAAAAGTTACCTATTTACACAATTTGGACATCCTGATTCCAAATATGGAATCCATTTTTCTAAATTCAAAACACAGAAGTGGCAGAAATTAATTTAAAATTAATTCCCGCTGTCAAAACAAAAAACGTGTTTTTAAGAGATAATAACTATCAAAAGATTGACACTTGTTTATGTTTGGTTTAATTGTAAAATTATGTCCAATGACCAACATTATATTAAATGGTAAAAATATATTCTAAATATACTTTAAAACCACTCATATTCATAATTTATCACTATTAATTATTTTGATTAAAAAAGTTGTTTTTAATTAAAATTTAGTAATTTTCACTATTCATCAAAATATGAAAGTTATCCGAAATGTACCAAAATTTCACCTTAGGCTAAATTCGATATTCCGAATCCAAAAATGAAGTCCATTTTCAAATATAAAATATATATAATTTCAAAAAGTAGGTATTACTAATCATAGCGGCTAGTTTGATTGGTTACGGTGTGTTAGAACTCGGTGTTGCGTACAACACACGCTAGCGTACCGTGGAAGCTTGGGATGTTTCATTTTAAATTTTTGATGACCCCATTTAGTCAAAAAGTTTAAAATATAGTATCTAAAAAGGGTTCACTATTAAAATTTGGTAAAAGTGAAATACTGAAAATGAATTTGTTCTTACATTATGTCTAAGAAACTCATAATATGGATTCTAAAATTATAAGGATTATATAAAGTTTAAAATTTAGTTGACACTATTCATAACCTCTTTTGAACAGCTTGTTTGGTAAGTCATGGTGCGATTGAACTTGGTGTTGTGTGTAGTAAAAGTTATTGAATTATTTTGAAGAAATAACACACTATAAAATCTTGGGGTGTTACATTCTCCCCTCCTTCAATAAATTGCGTCCTCGCAATTTGAAATTGTTCTTCGAAAATAAAAGGTTGAAAATAGAAAATATCTTTGTGGGAAAACCCACATCAGAAATTGGGTTACTAAAATTTAGTCTTAATATGAGGAAAAGAGAAATGAAAGGATCACCACCAAATTATGATCTCTATTAGGAGAACATTGGTGGCAATTATAGACATATAATTGGAGGAAAAACGTAAATATTTATAGGTAGTGATTGAGGTAATCAATCACAAACAAGTATAAAATTGAGGTCCTTAAACTCATCAATCTATGATGATTTGAAGTACCATCAGTTCAACAAAATATAGGGTATTGGGATAACAAATTTTTGACATTTCAAAATATCTTAGTTGAAATCCCACATCGAAAAATGAATTAATGATGCCTCTATTTAAAATAAAGAGTGGAAAGTATGAAGATTACCGAAAATAACACATACTAGGGTTCCATGTAGGAAAATATGGATATGGAGGAGAAATCTAACCATCAATTATCTGATGGAGAGTGGTAGAGAACATGGCTATGAAAAGGCCAACAATCCCAAAGCCATAAATTAGTGATGATTTAAGGTACCATCTAGGAAAACATTTTTGTTCTAAGTTCCTTTTATTAATGTTGAGGAATATATTTATGAGATTGGCTAAGATCATAAGGAGATATACTTACTTTATAATTAGAGTTTTATCCATTAATAAATTTCTACCACAAACTCATCTTTCACTCTAAAAGATAATAGAATGTAATTTTTTTATTTATACTATTCGTACAGGGTTCCAAAATAAATGAATTTATAATTCATCTACCAGATCTTTAAAAAAAACATCATTATTTAATCCAGGACATCTCGTGGGCCAGTGGTAGGTGATACACCCTTGTCGCCCTTCGGTTGCGGGTTCAAGTCTCGCAGCCTTGCCGGACGCGACGGGTTGCCGCCCGACCTCTGGGTTGTCCTTTTATGGTAATCCAAAATAATCCAAACTAGAACTATCCAAAATACTTCTGTCCATACTCACATTCCAACATTTATAAGGAAGGTAAACATAATATAGATCCTTTTTACCCCGTAATAGCATATGAATACCTTCATCTTGTATTCTTTTAATAAACTGAAACATCTTGAATTACCATATTCCTTATTGATTACATTCATGCTCCCCTATTCCATATAGAATGCTGGATATACTTCATCAATCCAAAAATGTATTAAACCCCAACAATGATGGAATATACAAATCATTAATCAGTTACAAGGTAGTCAAGAATATCCAATGTAATTTATCCAAAACAATCATGTATTATTCCAAAATTACTACCTCAGTATCAGAACTATATTATGGTTTATCATTCTCTCACCCATATATTTTCCAAAAATTATCCTGCTATTGAGTCACTTTTCTTTGTTCCACACAATCTCATGTCCTTAATGAAATAGTACTGCAGTACAATCCTTATATACTCCATAATTATTATAACAAGTACATTGTTGATACAACACTCAATTGACATAATCAACATAAGAACTCTAATCATTCCTATTCATCTGTGGTAGTATCATAACATGATTATTATCCAATAACATCATTTGCGGCATAGTCTGATGACTGGGAAATAGGTTCGCGTAGTGTCCAAACTCCTTGCAAATGAAGCATTGTACATTTGAAACCATTTTCTTACCCTTGCAGTCACGTACTTTGTGCCCTTTTCCTCCACACTTATAACAAACTCCCATTCCTTTCAGGCAAGTTCCAGGGTGTTTCACAGTTACCACATATGGGAAAATTCTTCTTTTCCCTCTTTCCTTTATCCATCTTTCTCTCTTCCATCCTTTTCTTCTCTTGCTTCCCTTCAAAGCCATAGGACTCAGTAAACTCTTTACTTATCTTATCAACACATGATATTATTTCTTCATATGATGATAATACATGGGAGACTATTTCTCTTATAAATTCTAGCTTAAGACCATGAGAGATATGATCCTTCCTTCTCTTTGAATCATGTGCATTTCTGGAGTTATCATTTCTTCTACTGAGCGCCATTTCTAAACAATGGCATAAACTAGATTAGTTTATGAATCAAAATACATAATCCATTACTTATAAAACACTTAACATAAATTGAACTATTTATGGATATAATCCATAATCATAAAAATGTTTTCTTTGAGGAAGTATATACTCATAAATCCTTCATAATGATTTGTAAAGAAAATGAGAGTTATCCTAAGCATATCCCCCGGGATTGTCGTAACCAAGAGTGCAGCAAAGCCCGTTGTCGTGCACCAGTTCCCGTTCGAGTCTAGCTCAAAGCGGTGTTTTCGGGTTTTACCCCTAGGTACATCTGTGCCAGAGCCGCCTCTACCTGCTCGTATCCAGACAAGGATGTATTGCTCGGAAAACTCACAAAATCTCTACAATACCTAAATTCTAGGAAGTTCTTCTATACTTATCCTCAAAGTTCATCTTAGGTTTACGTGCTCTAATCAGAGTTTATCTAAATCTAGCTTCCAAGGTTTGTACTAAACTTCCTCTGATACCAACTGTAACGCCCCGACCCCAGTTACCCAGAGTCGGTGCATTATTACATAACATTGGCATGATCGCAAGAAAGATCAAATCTCGAAAGACCGATTGGTTTAGTAGCCTTGGAAACACTAGATATATTCATAAGTTTTACATTATATCATAAAATGAAAAACTACTACAACAACATAATGTTTCCACAGTCCACACTATAATCCCCTCATAATATCCCTGCAGGTCATTCATAACTTACATCTTCACATCCTGGGAAAAATAAAACATAGAAAAGGGGTGAGCTCAAATTCCCAGTAAGGATAACAATATAGCAGAACATTCAAAAATAAGCATAAACATTTAAGGCAATGAATTACTAAAACAAAAGCCATTTAAACTTGAACTTCAACATAGTACGGCAAAAGTAAAATGAAATAATTCCATTTACTTGTTCACATGGATATTCTACTAATCGAATAATCACATGCAAAATCAATAACCACTTTCATAATGTTGGAATGCATAATGATAAACTTTAATTACTTTTCAAGGCCTCGTCCCAAGACCTTGGGGCTAACTGTAACCGGAACCCAACCCGGAGTGCGTCTAATAACCGGACACCAACCCGGAGTGCCTCTAATAACCGGACACCAACCCGGAGTGCCTTTAATAACCGGACACCAACCCGGAGGGCTTACTTTTACCAGTCCCAAACCTGGAGGGCTTACTTTTACCAGTCCCCAACCTGGAGGGCTTACTTTTACTAGTCCCCAACCTGGAGGGCTTACTTTAACCAGTCCCCAACCTGGAACATACTTGTCCAACACATTCATATGAAGTAAAGATTGAAATATAACATAAACATTCTTATTGGAACTAGCATACGAAATGTCAATACTTTCACCATAAACTATGAATGGTATAAAAATAGCACATCCACAGTCAAACATATCACAAAACCTTCAAAACAATATAGAAGTTTTGTATCATAATAAATCAACTTCAAATAATCTTAAAACCCATCAAAGGATGTTGACATAGATGAAATCAAAATTCTTTTTAAAGAAATATCTCCTTTTATTTTGAAATCATTTAAGATCCATAAAAAATCAAACATTTTCTTTGAAAATAATCTTATAAGCTTTTAAGGGAAGCTTTGACGATTTTATAACGGCGGAAAATAACCGCACCCGCCGTATAAGTTAAAAAAACATTCTTATCTTAATTCTGTCGAAAAGGATAAAAAGCACCTTGTTTGGAAAACGACGGAAAGATTCCCTTATAAACCTCTTATAAAAAGTCAAACAAGGGTATAAATGACTTTAACCCATATTCTTTTAAATATTAAAAATGTTTTGAAATACATTTTGAAGAAACATGGATGTGGATGATAACGAGATCCCAGTAGATTATTACGTATAAACAACCTCAGATAATGAAGAGATTGTGAAATAACCCTTACCAGTTTGGTAACTTATGAAACATACAACCCATGAAAGAGGTATCATACAATGAATATGTAAGTACACATAAATTAGAGTGTATTACACAAAGAATATAATTATGGGCAGTACATACACCACACAAAAGGTAATGGTGGCAATATGGCATGAATCTCATGAGAATAAGGAGTGAGATGAAAACCCCTTACCACGTTAATCAACTGAGTCGTATGGTCAAAAGTTAATAACCACCAAATTATTTACAGAATAACATGAATATAAATATAATCATGATAATATATATCAAATGGCAGTACACAATACACCACTTTCAATAATTTAGTGGCGAACAATGGAAATCTCAAGGAATTGAAAGTGAGATAAGAAAATCCCTTACCTTGTAATTTTCCTTGGTTGGGGTAGGTTAACCTCCTGTATAATGGTGAAATAATTGTTATTAAATTATACAAGAATCATATATATTAATATGATATCATATATGATCTTTTAATATTGATTTGATAATAATATCTTAGTATTATTGTTGTTTCGGATGTTAACTTACTTGTTTTCTTTTGTATGTTTTGTTACGTAAGACATGTTTGTAAAGGATAGGTTGTATATTATTCAAATACATAATGGTATCAAGTCCTTAAACATCATTTTTAAATCATCAAATGATAATTATACTTGAATGGATACGATGGAGGATGAATCTCATCGCGTTCGTGGAGACGGTAGTCCGTACGTACGCACGAACGCAACTTCCATTTAATTTTTATTTTAAAAGAATTGAATCCAAATGATACTTAGGTATATTACTATTACAGTATAATATAATATTTTATATATGTTACTTAAGTTCATTAACACCATCCTTTATACGTTCCATGTGTGGTATGAACGAGTCATATCATTTTAAGGGGGCGGTAGTCCGCACTTCCTCAAATGAAATTATCGTATGTATATACAACATGAAACGAATAATGGTATGAAATAAAATGGAATTACATAAGCTTATATATAAAATATATATCATTAATATCATATTTAATTACAGTGCCATCATAATGGCCACCATGCGAGGTGGTAAGATGTATTTGAACAATCATCGTTTCGTGAGGCGTTAGTTTGCCGTCCACAGAAACATTATGTTCATCATCCATTAGATGGAGTTGTGTGTATGTGTATTTTGAATACTTCTTATAACAACATCCTAGTATATTGAGGATACTGGTGTTGTTACAAAAGAAATGAAATAAAAAGAGTTTGGGGATTGGAGAAGCAAAATAAATGAAAATAATTTAAGAGAAATCGTTACCTTTAATTTAGGTAACTCACTTTGGTTGGAACCAAAGGACTTCTTGAAATGCTTTCTGCCTAAGGGGAAGCTTCAAGGAGGAGGAGAGGGATGTGGGGAGCTTAGTTGGGCAGAGTTTGGACGAGCCAAGTGGCTTGAGAGGTGTGTGGAATGAGTAGAAGTGGTCTCCTTTTATAAGGGAGAGGAGGGGCTCTTTAGGAAAGAGTGAAAGTATTACTTTATAATATAATTATATTCGGTTTATAATGGTCCAAAAATCATTTAGGTCTAAGATAAGATGACTCATATTCTAAATAACATCATCCAAGAAGAATTGGACAGGTTTTAGATAATATTTTAATCATTATAATCTTATTTATTTAAATGATTTATTAATGAGGTAAACATTGCATCACTATTGTGTCATTAATAATTTAACTTATTTGATGTCTAAAAATTATAAATAAAATATCATTATGTCGGAAATCTTTTTAGCTTTCTAATGAATATTTATAATCGAAAATCCAACATGTATAACCCTATGTAAAAATTGTTCTTCTAAAAGATGTAAGCTTATGCCATTTTTATTTTTATTTTAACTTTATTAATATAAAGTGTCCCTACCACGTACAAGTTGCTCCATGGGGTCCCCAAATTGACCCAAGGATGCTCATGGTCGGGTATGTGTCCACCAATAAGTTTAGGACACGTTTTAGGGTAATTTTGTATTATTATAATATTATTTTTTAACCCTTATTTACCGGATTTACCCTTAACCATGGTAAATAAAATATTTACCACAGTAATTATTCAAAATGTCTAAAAATAAAAGTTACCTATTTACACAATTTGGACATCCTGATTCCAAATATGGAATCCATTTTTCTAAATTCAAAACACAGAAGTGGCAGAAATTAATTTAAAATTAATTCCCGCTGTCAAAACAAAAAGCGTGTTTTTAAGAGATAATAACTATCAAAAGATTGACACTTGTTTATGTTCGGTTTAATTGTAAAATTATGTCCAATGACCAACATTATATTAAATGGTAAATTTATATTCTAAATATACTTTAAAACCACTCAAATTCATAATTTATCACTATTAATTATTTTGATTAAAAAAGTTGTTTTTAATTAAAATTTAGTAATTTTCACTATTCATCAAAATATGAAAGTTATCCGAAATGTACCAAAATTTCACCTTAGGCTAAATTCGATATTCCGAATCCAAAAATGAAGTCCATTTTTAAATATAAAATATATATAATTTCAAAAAGTAGGTATTACTATTCATAGCGGCTAGTTTGATTGGTTACGGTGTGTTAGAACTCGGTGTTGCGTACAGCACACGCTAGCGTACCGTGGAAGCTTGGGATGTTTCATTTTAAATTTTTGATGACCCCATTTAGTCAAAAAGTTTAAAATATAGTATCTAAAAAGGGTTCACTATTAAAATTTGGTAAAAGTGAAATACTGAAAATGAATTTGTTCTTACATTATGTTTAAGAAACTCATAATATGGATTCTAAAATTATAAGGATTATATAAAGTTTAAAATTTAGTTGACACTATTCATAACCTCTTTTGAACAGCTTGTTTGGTAAGTCATGGTGCGATTGAACTTGGTGTTGTGTGTAGTAAAAGTTATTGAATTATTTTGAAGAAATAACACACTATAAAATCTTGGGGTGTTACACGCATAGTTACAATTTCTCTATACACCCTAGTAGCACTAATATGTATAGAAATTTCAAGGGACATTTTTGGTGGGACAACATGAAGAGGGAGATTCTTGATTTTTTGCCAAGGTGTATAGTTTGACAACAAGTGAAAGATGGAAGGCAACAGCCTGGAGGAGTCATGCATCCTCTCCCCATACCGGAGTGTAAATGGGATAATATTACTATGGACTTTTTCATGGGACTACCAAAGAATCCAAGAAGGAATGCTGAAATAAGGTTTATTGTTGATCGTCTCACCAAGTCAGCACATTTTCTTACTATATGAGATGATTTACCACTTGAACGTCTAGAAAGACTATATATTAATGAAATTGTGAGACTTCATGGAGTACCCCTATCGATTGTTTCTGATCGTGATCCACATTTTACATCAACATTCTGGAAAGTATTCATAATTCCTTGGATACTGAACTTTATTTGAGCACATCATACCACCCACAAACTGATGGACAATCATAATTGACTATTCATACATTAGAAGACATGTAGAGATCATGCTCACTTGACTTTCAAGGTAGGTGGGATCAATATTTACCTTTGAAAGAATTTTCCTGTAACAATAGCTTCCATTCAAGTATTAAGATGGCACCATATGAAGTGTTATACGGAAAAAGATGTCGCAAACCAACATGTTGGGATGATGTTGGTGAAAGAAAACTTTTAGGCCCACAACTTGTGGAGGAAACGATAGAAAAGGTGAAGGTAATCCGAAACCACATCAAAGCAGCTCAAAGTATGCATAAGATCTATGCTGATAACCGAAGGAAGGATTTTGAATTTCATATAAGAGATCATGTTTTCTTGAAGGTATCTCCATGGAAGGGTGTTATACTTTTCGGTAGGAATGGTAAATTGAGTCCCAGGTACATCAGACCTTCTGAAATTCCAGAACAAATTGGGGTTGTATCTTACTGTTTGGCAATGCTTCCTAGTCTCTCCAAAGTACATGATGTATTCCACATATCACTGTTGAGAAAATACATGTCTGACCCAACGCATGTACTCACCTATGAGGAATTAGAACTGGAACCTGATCTGTCTTATTGCGAAAAGCCTGTCAGGACTCTTGATACAAGAGAACAAGTGCTGAGAAACCGGACGACTCGTCTGGTAAAAGTTCTATGGAAAAACCATAAGATGGAATAGGCAACGTGGGAACCCGAGGAACTTATGATGAAGAACCACCTGAGTCTTTTTATGTAGTAATATTCTAGAAATTTCTAGGATGAAATTATTTTAATGAGGGGAGAGTGTAACACCCCAAGCTTCCACAGTACATTTCCCTTTGAATAATGCAATAGCTTCCATTGTATGCAACGTCAAGGTTCTAACACACTATAACCAATCAAACTAGTCGTTATGAATAGTAATACCAACTTTTTGAAATTTTATAAATTTTACCTTTCAAAATGGACTTCATTTTTTTATTGAGAATATTGAAATTAGCTTAGGGTGAATTTTTTGTATTCTTCGGAAAGCATTCAGTTTTTAAAGAATAGTGAAAATACTAAATTTTAATTAAAAACCAATTTTTTAATCAAAATAATTTATAGTGATAAATTATAATATTTAGGGGTTTTAAAGTATAAATAGATTTTATTATTATGATAAAATACAATGTTGGTCATTGGAGGTAATTTCACATTCATACTGGACAGAAAAAAGTGTCAATCTTTTGATAGTTATCATTTCATAAAAACACACTTTTTGTTTTGACAACGGGAATTAATTTTAAATTAATTTATTCCAACTATGTGTTTTGAATTTGAAAGAATGGATCCCATGTTTGGAATCAGGAGGTCCAAATTTTGTAAATAGGTAACTTTTATTTTTAGACATTTTGAATAATTACTTCTGTAAATATTTTATTTACCATGGTTTAAGGGTAAATCTGGTAAATAAGGGTAAAAATAATATTATCATAATATTAAATTACCCTAAAACGTGTCCTAAAACTATATTATTATACATGTCCGATCCTTTACATCATTGGGACAAATTTGGGACCCCACCGCGCCACTTGTAAGTGATAATAACACTTTATAATAATTAAGATAAAGTAAATACTAAAATGGCATAAATATATATATTTTTAAAAAAAATCTACATAGGGTTATACATGTTAAATTTTAGACTATAAATATTAATTAGAAATCTAAAATGATTTCCTAAATAATGGTATTTTATTTATAATTTTTAGACATTGAATAATTAAATTTATTTATGACACAATGATGATACAGTATTTTCCTTATTAATGAAAGAATCAAATAAATGGTATTATAAATGTAAAAATAAATATAATTTAAAATTTTTGATGCCATTAAAAAAATTTATAGGTTAATATGACATGTTAATATTTATTAAATTAATTTAGTTTTAATTAATAGAGTTTTTAAGACTTTAACAAAAGTAAATTTTTAAATAGTGTCAAAATTGACGTAAAGGATTTTTTAAAACAAATATTATATTAGAAATTGATATAATATTCCTAAAAATCTAAGGTTCAAAAAAATGGATTATATAATGATAGGAGTATCATTAATGAACCACTTGGGTTCCTCTTGGATGTATATAGTAAGTTTATTAACCATATAATATACAAATACATAGGGACATTGTAAATGTCAAACTATTTAACTAAGAGTTAAATCTAAAAGATAAGGTTAATATAGTGACACAAACCTATCTAAAACCTATTTTTTCAGTTTTTTTCTACCCATAACCACCTTAGACTTTAAATAATCAATTTGTGAGCCATTAGAAACCGAAAATTATTTTATTATAAAATAATATTTTTAACTTTTCCTAAGGTGCCCCTCACCACTCTTATAAAAAGGAACTCCCCCTTCTCTCTAATTCACACCTTCAAAGCCTTTTGGATCATCCAAACCCAGACCAAATACCCTATCTACTTTCCTCCCTTTATCCTATAGGCCTTACCTTAGTCATAAATCCAACCTAAAGAGCCCATTTTATCAAATCAAATGGAAGAACCTGAAGAAGAGGTAATGATTTCACCACCCTCTTTTAAGTTCCTTTCTTCTTCCACTTCCTCTTTATTTTTTATTTCTATTATAAAATAATAACTCTAGTATCATATATATATACTGTGATGTTATTATAAATATGTTACAACCATATTCATCATTATATCAATCCTTTGAATGACATTTCACCATACGTGCATACGTATGGCTTACCGTATCCACGTCGTGGTGTAATTGTTATTCAATACATTATTATTTGTATGGGTATAATAATGATGTGTAATTGATTTAAATAATAAATATAACATGATAATGATTCTGTATATATGATATAATATCCAATTATATATTATTTTAATATCAAACTAATGATATTGGTGCTCGTGCGTATGTACAGATTACCGTCTCCACGAACGCGATGAGATTCATTCCCCATCGTATCCATTCAAGACTAATTTTCATTTGATGATTAAAAATAATGTTTAAAGACTTTATATCATTATATATATTAATAATATACATCCCACCCATAAGAAATATTACTCTCATAAAAAATAATATAAAGGAAAACGAATCTGTTAACACCCGAAACGACGATAGTACAAAAATATTATTAAAAAGAAACATTAGAAGATAATATATGATATCATACTAATGTATATAATTCTTGAATAATTTAATAACAATTATTTTACCATTATATGGGATTTTAACCTACCCTAGACCAATGAAAATTACAAAGGTAAGGGTTATTTTCACAATCTCATTATTATCTGAGGTTGTTTTTATGTATGTATCTACTGGGACCTCTTTATCATCCACATCCATGTTTCTTAAAAACGTATTCCAAAACATTTTTCTTATTTACTATACTATAGGTTAAAGTCATTTATACCCTTTTTTGACTTTTTATAAAATGTTTTTAAAGGATTCTTTCGGTCATTTTCCAAACAAGGTTCTTTTTAACCTTTTTGACAAAATTAAGGTAGGAATGCCTTTTTTCACTTATACGGTGGGTGCGGCTATTTTTCGTCATTATAAAATCATCAAAGCTTCCCTTAAAAGATTATAATAATATTTTAAAATATAATTTTTTTTATAATTATGTGTCCTTTAAATGATTTCAAAATAGAAAGATATATTTCTCTAAAATGGTTTTGATTTCATCTATGTCAACATCATTTGATGGATTCTAAGTTTATTTGAAGTTGATTCATTATGATACAAAACTTCCATATTTTATTCAAGGTTTTGGGATATGTTTGACTGTTGAAGTGATATTTCTATACCATTCATGGTTTATGGTTAACGTATTGACATTTCGTATGCTAGTTTTAATATGAATGTTTATATTATATTTCATCATTTTCATAAGAGGAATGTATTGGTCTTAGTAAGTGATGGATGGAGCCTGCTATAGATCCTTGATGCATCAGTAGGTCTCATAAGACAACTAGACGTGGAATATGTTGAGGCCTTTCCCACTTTGATATATGGTTTTGGCCGAGGCCTTAATCATTTTAGACGTCTTGGCCGAGGCCATGAAAAAATGTTTCAGAATGTCTAGCATTATACATTCCATCATTATGAAAAAAAATATAGATGGTTCATGTGGTCATTCGACTAGTAGAATACCCATGATTATGTTTTATTATAGAATTATTTCCTCAGCTCATATTCCTTCCATAAAAGTATTCATGTTTATTATTGGTAAAGGCATGTGGTTTCAATTATTCCCCATGCTTAATATATATGTTATCTTCCACTATATTGCTTACCCTTACTGAGCGTTTAAGCTCACCCATTTCTTATGTTTCATTTTCCCAGGATATGAAGAAGTTAGTTATGAGTGACTTGAAGGCATAATATAAGAGGACTGGATCTTTATAATGGAATAAATTCATGTTGTATTTCATTTCAAGTTGTAATGTTGAACTTATGTATGAATCTTGTTTCCAATAATACTAAATTGATCGGTCTTTCAAGAAAATATTTCCTTGTGATCATGCCAATGTTAATTAATAATGCACCGACTCTGGGTAACTGGGGTCAGGGCATTACAGTCCTAGATGTGCTAAATTGTGAATAGAGTGTTATGATTAATAATGTAGATAGGGGAATGTGATGATTTCTTGGGATAGTTTAGACTCAATCTAGTATATTTGTAGTAATTATAGAGGAAATTATAAAGGATGTAGAGGCTGATGAATTCCTGATCATGTATTTAACTGATGACACATGATTGACACCATATTTTATGTATTCATAATTAAAATTTGGGAACATGAATCAAATAGATCATGTATAATATTTTTTCATTTAATGTTTAATTCGATATCATCCACAGATAGATTGTGTCGGTAAAGTTAGTGTGAGGTCCATCGACACCCACAATATTTATTATGAGTACATGATTGAGATATTATATAGTAGAGAGTGGGTAAGGATTTAAAATATTGGGATATTTTGTTCTATATCATTGGTATTGATGATGATCCAAGAATGAAATAGTGGATTATATACTATGTTATATCTTCATATTATGAATTTTTATGGGTAGAATTAGTCCTTAATGATATTTTTCGTCATAGTGGTATCAATTATGTATAGTAAAACTAATAAATTAATCAATGACTTTTTAATTTCTCTATATTTAATTATGTGATGATAGAAATCTTCAAATCCATATTTAGTGATATATATCTATATAGGACATCTGTATAAATTCATGATCATTACTACTGAGTTTTCATTGATTATAGATTCATCAGTGGGAGTTTTGAGATGTTCAATCCTTATAATACATCAATGTCATAGTAGAATAGTTTGTTTTAGGGTTTCCAAGTAGTGATGGATAGTCTTTCAAAGAATCATTTACATAGTGGGAATTACTATGGATAACAAACATAAATATTCCTTAAACGAAATACTACAATGTGTTTATTTTTAAATTCATGACCATTATAATCTTCATGGGAAGGTTTTTTTATTCTATAATACAAGCCATGTGTGTCCTCTAATTTTAGTTTTGGGTATATTTTGGGAGTGGATCATAGAGATTCATCCAAATAATGTAAACATATTTATATTGAGTGTTTTAGTGGAACAATTATCATTATTCTTGTTTCGTCAGGTCAAATTCCTAATAAAAAACCACACATTTTCTCTAGATATTAATGATATGTTGACTTCCAATGCTATCAATATGATTAATTCTAAATAGAACTATAATTAAATATGTGACAAAATATTCAATTTTTGTAACTATATTTTGATGATAGTCATGATAAAGCGTGTTTGGTGCATTCGTTTTTACGGAAATGTAGTGGTGTGTTCAATAATCATTTGTAATGGTGTGTTTATGTTATCACCTTGTGTAGTTATCAATAGTTCAAATTGATTGTAGGGGTTACATATACTCCATTTTTATTGGGTCTTCATTTTAATTTTTCAACATCTCAATGTTATGTGTGAGGGTTTATTGGATGGTCTCATGGGATAAAATTTATGTGTTGTATATTTTTTTGGGCCCATGGTTAGTGATTTCACTACAAGGTGTACAATACCATTTTTTATTCTTATTTCATCCCATATAGAGAATTTTAATAACCCTTCATACCCATACAATTGTATTTTACAGAAGGATGAGTGTTATATGTGATTCTACAAATTTAGACTAAGGTAGTGCATCCCTCTTGTTAAGATCTTGGGAAAGTCCAACTGATAATCATCTTGGATATCAAAATATAAATTATTGGTAATATTATCATTTGAATTAATGGATTTTATGATATTGAGATTTTTTTTGCATGAATTAATCCATTATCAAGTATCTATGAACCATGAGTTTTTTTTACTACAAAATAATAGTTGAAGAAAAGGTTAGTTATGATAAGTTATATTTTCCTAGAAATGTTAATGCTTTTATCAAAAGTGGGTTACATGAATATATTTATAGAGATAGATAATAAATTTCTATTAGGATAGAAATATTTTATTCTATGAGACTCTTACTATTATTTGATGATACATTTAATATAAAAAATTCTGATAATGGGTGAGTTATAATTTTTTTTGTTGGTTGTTTAGTTGTACCGATTCATTTCATCCTTATCACGATTAGTTAGTTTAAATAGAATAGTTTAGTGAGACATGATATTAAAATAAATTTTTTTATAGATATAATTTCAATTAGGGGAAACATTGAATTCAATTTTTGAATTTGGAGATATATATTTTTAATGTCCCCTGAGATTTTGGATTGATTTTTTGATGTTTTGGTAGATTTCCGTGACTAGAATTTCCTCGAGTATTACTTAGTGATTATTGAGAGGTATCCACTATCCATGATAAAATACTAATGATTTTTTATCAAGATATATATGTTTTTCCCTTTCATTGATGAAAATATTTAAGGTTGGTAGGATGTAATAATATAAATCTTCACCTATGAATTCTTTTGGTGGTGATTAAAATCTGATTATTAATTGAGTTTATATGGGATTATTAGGACTCATTTAAATAAAAACAATGTTATCTATTGGTTAAAATTATTTACCTAATAATATATCTATGTAATATTTTATTAAAAATTCTGAATTGGTAAATTCATTTATGTTAAGATATTGGATTAGAAAAATGATTCTTCATTGTGTGTGGAATGGGGTGTTTACCCTAGGGTTGATGTTGTGTAATTTTATGGGAATGATCATGTTGTTGTAAAGTGGTGGGGAAACATTTTTTAAAAGTAACATCTAATCAAAAAATTGGATGGATTCTATCAATTTTTATTGGTCAATTTTCTAATACAAGCGACCATATGGTTGTCAATAGATGGTTTATATCTAGTTGAAGTGTGACATTGGTGGTGGTAAAGTGTCACTACCTGATCCATCCAATCAAAAAATTATACAGGTTTGATGTGAATTATTGGATTATTCAGATAGGGTGGTGTGTGGATAGGCATGGTGTGCCATGTTTGACCCCGAATTGGAAAAATGTTGCAGATGCAAGTGATAGATTATAAAAGCTCTATTTTTTGTGCTAAAATTTATATTGGACCCACACCAACATACTATAAGTAATAGAATCATGTTTGGATCATTTAGATATTCTTTTATGGGTGAATTATTCTAATAATTATTAAATTATTACAGAAAATATTATTATTGAATAGTAATATTTTCAAAAAAAATTAATTGACTAATTAGAATTAAATATCACCTGGGGTCATTGGGTATATGTTAATTAAGTTTAGTAGTAGTTTTATAGTGTAGATAATTATGCTAGGATATTATTCTTACTTGAGTAATCATGTAAATATTATTATTGAATAATATTAATAATATTTCAAAGAATATTGATGAGTCCTTAGATAAGGATATTGAATGTATTAATTAGATGAGTAACATAAACGTACAAGGTAGTGAATGGTTTCTTCATAAGATAAAAATAAATATAAAATGATAAATAACTATTAGAATCATTAAAATTAATAAAGCTTCGTTATAAATTAGGTTGGAAACTCTTATTTTGATTATGAATTCATTATGAAATATTTAATTAAGGATATTGATTACTTATGATAAAGATATATATAAATTAAACAATTGAAAGAAAGGGATTATGATCATGGAAGTGGGTTTTCAAATAAGAAAATGAATAATTTGATCTAGCTAATTAAAATATTAAAGCAGTAATAATTTTAAATGTTTCTTCATTAAAATTGTTGTAAATAATATAACTCTATAGATATTATTGGATGATATTAGTGAATACAGTGACATGAAATGATGTTTATTATTAATTAATAAATGTGGATAAATTTAATTAATCGAACATGGATGTTATAATTATTACTAAAATCATAATTTGGTAATATAGGGGAAAGGATGGTGTGAGATAGTGGATGAAGAATCCATTAGATGATGTGAAATAATTAAAAACAAATGAAAGAGTCTGTTGGATACATGTAATTAAGGAAATATAATAATGAATGGTGACATTTAACATAGGGAACAAAGTTGTAGAATATTTATAAAAGTTTCTCATGTAATATATATGAAGGGATGGGTAATATAGAAGACTAAATGGAATTAATCTAGATGATTTAGATGAGAATATATGTTAGGAGATTGGTATAATCATTATTTTGAAGTTCCCGGCTAAATAATTCAATAATAACACTTTTTTATTGAATTATTATCACTATCATTAAATTAGTTGTGAATGTGGACAACTATTTGGGATTATATTGAATATTTTGAGGAACATATTGAAATTAATATCCATTATGTTGTGATGTGTCATGTAGGACAGTTCAACAACATCATTCATTAATTATTGAATTATGATCATCTTTTTATAAGCTTTTCCGGGAAAATATAATGAAGCAGATGTGGTGGAAGGAAATATTTTTTAAATCCATCATATATTAGTGTATGATATGTTCATTTCATATAGTATGAAATGAATTATTGTAAAACATATTTTGTTGAATGGTTAGGCACATAATTTGATATAGTATTTATATATATATATATATCATATTGTAACTTCCTTCACCAATCAAATTATTTGATTAGTTTTGTCATAATAATATATTTTTTAAATGATCATATTGTACAATTTACATGATATATTTTAACTAAATATGGATTATTTATTTTAGATGTTTACATGCATTTACTCTTTCATGTATGCACTCTTTACTTCTAGGAAAATGAATTCATATAATTTTTGAGTTCATGGTAAAATTGTTTCAAACCATTAGAACTATATACCATTTACTCAATAATTGTGGAACATAAGAGATAATGATTGGTGATTAAGGAGTGTCCTTAATTATTATATAAATTGTACAAAGACTATAGACATATTCAAAATATTCAATGGATTTTCCTTATATATTTATTCCTTTATCATACCTTTAACATCATGTGGTACTAGAATGTCGTGGGTGGTATGAGGATCTATGTAACATCCCAACTGAGAAGCCACTAAGTGGTGTATTGATCCAGTGGGTCACATTTCCTCAAGCGTAGGTCTCCATATTCTAGAGGTTGTATACTAGAAGTGAGGGTCCTTGTAAGAACAATAGAGTGACTATAAACTCATGATCAAAGTGTAGAACATCATAATAATAATAATTATCTATAGAGAAAGAATATGAGATAAGTGAACATGATAACAATAAACATCAATCATGTAAAAACAACATAATCTAATCCAACATTGTAATATAAAACAGATGATCATGGAATAATATAACAAAAACATGAGATTAATGGAATTAGGTACCCAGTAAAATACATGTATCAAAAGTAAGAAAAAGACCAATAAGAAACTATCCCTAGATAGAATCACAATTCAGTACCTGGTTATATGCTCCCTATATCCTATTAAATCCTCAATTAAGTATCACCAAGTGTTCACCTTCCCCTAGAACTACATTCATCCAAGATGACTTTCCACATAACCATTAGTGGAACAAACATTGTGTGAGATAACACATAGTAGGCCACCAATAATGGTGTCAATAACAAGTCAAGTCCATGAATATACACTGAATCAGTGTGAAGATATAACCTGAGTAATATAAAAAAAGCATAAGTGATACTATATAGCCAATCAGGGCTCACTATGATCAAGGAGAAATATAATAAGGCTAACTGTAAAGCATGGGAAGAATCATTAATGGCCCACACCATGTAATCAATTATCAGTCCAATATGGGAAATGATCCAATGAGATAAAATGTCCAAGTAATTCATGTAATTTAGATCCATAGATTAAAAATATATAGGGAAACCTAATTGGTCTTCAAGAGTAGAAATTTCCATGTCATTATAATATGTAATCATAATAAAGGAGTAAAAAATTTCAAATTCATCTTTATATGTATTTAGATATTTGGAGTGTTAATGTCTGTGAAATATAAGTAATTCATCAGTTCCGTAAATAAAACCCCATTATCATTATAAGCCATTTCATAAATCATCTCATTAATCAATTTATTAATCATTTCACTAATAACTTCATAATAATTTACATTCCATGGGTTAATCCATTTAATTCCTTTCATATACAATTACAAGGTTCTGTGATGTGATTATTACCTTTAACAATACACTTTATTACCATATTCAATTCCCCATAATGTAAATCAATTTCAACACATCCCAAGAATGGAATATTCACGGTTAAAGGGATGAACCACCCAATGAGAGGTTCAATTTGACCACAGTTTCCTCCAACAATATATAAAGGTTCCACAACATGTATAAAACATTAGTTTCACATTTAACTCATGGGTTTATTTATTTAAGAAGAAACACACAGAAATTATAGTGTAAAGATTAAAGAAACAAGAGTATAAAAATAAGAAATTAAGGGAAAAGGCATAAACCACCTACATCATATTGGAAGATAAACACTCATCCTATCTTAACTTATGATTCAGTCTAGATCAGGAGAAAATGGAAAAATATATGAACACCCTATAAAAGGGGAAAAATTATCTATATGAGGACAACATCATGTATTGAGAGAGAAACTATGGAAGGAATATAGAAGATAAAAACACTTTTCAGTTATGATCTAATGTGATAAACATCACTGAAAACAGAGTCTATATTAAGAAACATTATTAAAGCCTTAGAAGAGGTTGTAGGATCTCCCCACATGTGAGAGTAATCTGGTGGATAAATAAAGAGGAAGCGGTATTATCCTCTTTGAAAGGGATAAGGGGAAGAAAATAATATTTTCCCAATTTTGGAGGGTTCATGGGTTGGAGGAATAGTTTTCCAAGCGATGTGCCAACTTTGCACCTTCCAATGTAAAAGAGTACTATCACACACAATTGGGGGAGAATGATTTCTTTAATCATGATCTACCCATGTGTCCCACTCTACCTAGGGTGAACACCCCATATGGACTAGATTGAATAGTTAGAAAAATCATATACATCTCATGAACTCCACTCTTTGGAGCCCTGAAGAACCTCTAACAATTTGTAGAAACCAAGCATCCAACAATTACATGTATGTACATACCATTACCCTATAACTCTCTCCCATAAATAAAATTTCTAGGCCATGAATAATCCTCAAAAACATATTATTCTCTCTTTAACTGATTGTGCACAATTAAAAGGATAAAACATTGAATAAAACTGAAATTTAATAGAACTAAAACTCAAATTAAAAAAAAATATCTCACAATATTCAGACATTAAGTTAATTTTTATTTGAATTTAACTTTTATGGGTGGTGAGGCATCTTTTTAGAATAACGCTTTCCACTAGGCATGTATGTCAGCCTCATCCTCATAAACCTTATTCTATGCATATCCATGATATCATAACACCCATACCATAGAAATTGACCAGCCTTAGAGGACCTTCATGCCTCGATCAACTATATGGCTCGGATTATCCTAAAATGATGCATCTCACTCTAAATCAATAACCTCAATATAAAGAATATGAGACTTATCAGAATGATATCTGTGAAGTTATGACACATGGAAGACATCATGCAAGGTCTGGTTCTCCTGAGGAAACTACAATAGATTGGATACGAGCCTAACTCTGTATATAATCTCAAAATACCCAACATTATGGGTAGATATATTCCCTTATTTCTGATTATTTCTATTTTTTATTCTAGGTGAATCTTGTAAGAAACCCCAACCCCCATCTCAAACTCTAGTTGTTGATGGTGATGATCAACATATGACTTTCATTTAGAATGAGATATAGAAATATTCTTCCTAATAATCTATAACATGTCCAAATTATCCTAAAAAATATGAGGACCAAGTAAGGATAACTCTACTACATCTAGCTGGAACATGGATTAATGACACAACCTACCATATAGGTTCTCATATAGATCCATTTGAATGGCCTCTTGTAGGTTGTTATTACAAGTGAATTCAGCGTGAGATGAGTGTCTCACCCAAGAAACTATAAAATCAATGATGAGTTCTTGGATATTTTAAAAAAACAAATAGCATACACATGTATTGGCTATCAGTATGTGGGTCATAGGTTGTACTTAGCATTACCTTTTTACCTAATTCCTTCTGCAACCCCTTCCAGAAATGCTAAGTAAATCAAGAACCTAGTTTTTATAAGATGGATTTTTGACAGCTATGGAGTCATTTGATCTCATGAATGTAGATAATCCTAATATAATACACAGTTACATCTTACAGAGTAGATATTATTGGGTGAAATGTCTCATCATGTCTATAGTCACCAACATGATGTCACTACCCTATAACACCCTGAAAATTCTTAGAGTAACATTTTTTTCAATAGCATGTATCACACACAAAACCAAATGTATGATGTTTTATAACCTCTCAATAAATTATGGTATATATGAAATTTTAAAAGAAATTCAATATATTCTTTCACTAAATGGACACAATATTGATATATCTTGCAACATAAATAATAAAGACTCTCTTCGATAGCTTGTGTTACAAGCAAGAATGATTTTTACTAACCAACAACACATCATTAAAATTTTGTAAAAATATATAATATATCCATTAATTTATTTTTTATGAATATTATTAACTAACATAATAAAATATATTGTTTACACAAATATAAAATTAATTCATTGGAAATTAACTTAATAGAAATGAATATATGAACCAATTGAATATAATGGAAATGATTTTATACTGAAAATGTTCTTTTATCCTAATAAATTAAATTAATTACTATTATTGAATGATATTAATTAGATACATATAATATAAATTCAATCTAATATTTTTGATATTTATCAAATACATTTGATAGGCATAAGATAAGAGCAAACACAATTTTACGCATACAAACCAATATTTGTCTAACGTAATTTGGCCACCTTTTAATGAGGAACCTATTTTAAATCCAATTTTGGTAACTTTGATAAATATTAAATGTAAAAATATAGATCATTTTTTAATTTGGAACTAAAATATATCTTACGGTATTTTTTGGTGTTTTTATGTGATTTTTTATTTTTGATGAATAGTGAAAAATACTAAATTTTAATTCAAAAATAGATTTGGTCTAGTTTATTTATATCAATAAATAATATTTATAATTAATTCTAAAGTATAATTATATAAACTATAAATTAATTAATCCATTATAGTTTATTTTAATAAATTTACCATTTGAATTAGATATAAAAATATTTTAAACTTTTGAACATGTTTACTTTAAAAACTCGCTTTGTTGTCACGTCTTTTGGATTAATTTTAAAATATATTTTTCCACTTATATGATTTAAATTTGGAAAAAATGAATAATATTTTTTATAAGAATAATTTATAATTTATAATTTATAATATTTTAAACTTAGTTTTATACCAAAAATATTAGTGAAAGTGATTAAAGTTATTTACAGTGATTAAGAGAAAAATAATCATAACAAAGTACTAAATCTTAAACATAAGGACCAAAATGACATAGAAAATTTCCAAAAGACATTTTATATTAAAATATACACTATATACACCATTTTATCTAATTTATATCATTATTATAGACTATTTACATCGGTGGAATTCCCTTTTCATATATTTACAAGAATATCACTCCTCCTCTACTATAAAAATGCACTCACCTCTCTCACTTTTATGAACATATAAACCCCTTTGGATTGTAGAAACTCTGATCCAATAATATCCCAACATCTCTTCCCAAATCCTATAATCCTCACCTTGTTAATAATGAAATAATTTTTTTTTTGGTACTAGCCTGAAAGAGATACTCCAAAACGAGGAAATATTCATCGGCAATCACTTTCATTTTATTTCTTTCTCAAACCATTAAATTATTTTTATTCAATTATTATGTAATAATATAAAAATATTAAATATACTTATATTTTTTATTTTATTGTTTATAACTACACTTACAAAAAATTACATCAAATGGGTAATGAACTTATCGTTCATATACTGCGAACTACATCCTCGCGAAACGATGTCATTTGTTTTTACTTTACCATCACACATGGTTGGGAATTATGAGGAAAAAATTGATTTTATATGATATATATTATATTTATTATGGAATTATTATTCTTTAATTCTTATATAACATACATCTTCATGGTTTCCTTATTGTGGGGATATGATAACTTAGTTTTTGGATGTGTGGACTGTCGCCCCCTCAAAGCGATGTGATTCGTTCACTCTATACATGGAATGTATTAATGATGATTTTAATAGATACATGTGAAATAAATGATATACATATTATAATTTAATAATAATATACATCTATGTTTCATTTATTTTTCATTAATTTAAATACGACAAAGAAATATAAGTAGCGTTCATGCGTACATACGACCAACCATCTCTATGAACAGTACATTTAATTACCTATATCTAAATATAATGGATTAATCTAAATACATATATATTGAATATATATGATAATAAAACCATGTATTATATTTTAGATATGATTAAATCATGATATATCTAATTGAAAAAAATATCATATTAATACATACTAGACAAACTAGGCAATTAATAGCCGAAATAGTGAAAAATAATGAAATATTATTCACAAATGGGTTATAAGATATTATAGTAAGCTAATATATGATATAATTAATTTGATTATGGTTATGGTATAAGTTATTTACATGATTTAAACCATTATAAATTTTGTTAAAGGACATTCACCTGAAAAGAAATTCTATATAAGGTATTTTCATCTCACATTATTATACCACCACCAAATATAAATTTTTATTAAGCCACTTTAAAGACATGTGGGAAACCAAAGTTCGCAAAACAAAAGTAACTATATGATGAAATAGCACAAAAAATGATTAAAACAGAGCTAATATTATTTGACTCAACCACTCTATATAATTCTTTGTAAAGAGTACAAAACTAGGTGTCTGGATCCTCACTGATAAGTTCTTTAAGGTGAGTAACCATTCTGTCCATTGTTTGAATGAAGTCCTCCATGGTGATTTATCCTTGGTTGAATCATCAGTGTATGATTCGGTTGTTCTTTTCCATCCATGCTCTTTACTCCTCGGTGGCCTCAAATTGCATCCTTCTTACATATATTAATAAAATATACCCATTTGAGGCATTGGGATGATAAATAATTTCATTCATTTCTTCATTAAAGTAGAATATGACTTTCAACACTTACATACATGTTCTACAATCACTCTTGGTTCTCTTCTTGGATCTCCACCTTCCCTATCTTATAGGTCTTTTAATTTCTTGTTTCCACCCTTCTTGGTTGACCTAGTTTCCATCGGTTTAGGCAAGTGATAATAGTCTTCAAATCCCATGGTTTTTTCCCCTGGACCACAATTCATTTCCCTAAGACACGATTTACTTTTTGCCATATCTTCCTTCTTGGGCTGCAAGGTCCTTTCTCTTGGAATCGGTCTAAACTATCCACTCAGAGTTGGCTAGAACTGTCTTCACTAGAATCATTATTCTCATGAGTAAGTTTTTCTTCTCAAATCGATAGACCTTCAAAATGGGTTTTCGACTCAACCCCCTACCCTTATTTGAGGGTCATCATCCTGCAAGAAGAATCCACCTTTCCTACTTTAATATCCCATACATTTTTCTTACCATAACTCCCAACCTTCTAAACGGATGAGGATTTAGGAATGGGAGTGTTTGGGTCCAAGGGATCTAAGACACTAACCCCATCTTTTATCCCTTGTCTGTGGTGATAGTTTGTAGAAGCTAGCAAAAAAGTATCCCCCTGCTATGACTTTCTAGATGTCTTGGCCTCCATACTGAAGGCAACCACATAAGAATCACTACACAGGGGTACTGACATGTATGAACCTATGGGATGATCATATCCATGACCCATAAATTGAGGTTTCTTGTTAGTATCCACCCAGTCTTGACTTAGAGGACCCCCAGGGCCTTAGACATCACATACTAATGAGTTATCTACATCAACTTCAATAGTGTTGGTTGAAATCAAATGCTCTACTAGATCTGCATCCATGGAATCCTCCTGGTCCATTCCATCCACCTGTACTGCCTCCACTCCACCCACTGGTAAGGGGATGATTCCCAAATCATTCCACAAGCGGTAAAGGATTTCCAACACTTTATTTGAGTTCTGTATCTAATTCCTATTTTGATATATTATATCATGAATTATTTTATCTTAAATGAATTATTAGTTTCAATTTGAATTATTTCTTCTATGGGTATTTTAATTAAAACTTCCATTGTGGTAAATATTTTTATAATCTGATTCATTTTCATTAGGTTATATCTATTACTTATTGTTCTTAATATTCCAATATTATGTTGGTAATTAATTTTTACTATGTATTATTTCATTTAAAACTTTTTTATGTGGATTTAATATATACCCCCCTAATATATGCAATGATTCATTTTGACATAAACGTTATGGTCTTTTCAAGGGTTTACTTCATAATCTCATTTTGATCGGGATTGTTTACACATAAATTTCCATTATAATAAATAATTATTTCATTATTTAATAAATTATTTAATTATATTATAATATGGTTATTCATGACTTTTTTTAATTAGTAAAACTAATTTATAATCTTTTTTACTAAAAATGTTTTAGAAAATGATTTTAGTAAAACTCGATTTCATTTCCCTGGGAGAACTTGTTTTCTTATAAAACCCATGTTTTATAAAATATTTTCAATATTTTCAATAAAAATTTCATATTTATTAATTAAATAAATTTTCACAGTTTATATATATTTTCTTGTTTTTGTAAAATTTGTTTCCAATAAAAGGTTTCAAACATTTTCTAAAAAAATGTATATCTTCATCAAAATGCTTTTAAAACTTATTTTTATAGTATATCTCTTCATTAATGAAAAAATCCATTATTTTAAGTCTGTATGGGATATGTAGTGTTGATACAATCCATATTATTCAACTAGATATATTTTTATTGATTTTTACAATGATAGTATTGACATTTACTTCCTTGATTCTTTTTTGTTTCCCTCTTAAAATAGTCAATTTTTTATTATAATTGAACATTAAATTTTACCTAATTATCTAAATCATTTATTATGGATATTTTCATTAAATAAACATTATATAATTTTTACATATGGTGTTTAATTTGATATTTAGTTGATTTACTGGGGGAATATTGATAAAAATGTATCCTTTCTAAATACTGAAATTTGATAAGGCACATTATTTTTGAATTAAATCGATTCTTCGATATAAGATGAATTATTTGGAAATTAAATACAATGGTTAAGGACTATTTAATTTAATCTCATCAATGATTTTGTATTCTTGTGATATGAAATTAGTTGGTGTAAAAACCTTCATGTTTGTTTTTAAGAAGAATATACGGGTTTCTACCCACATATTTAAAAATTCTTATGAAAGGTCTTGACTATATTGTGCTAAACCTTATTCTGGAAGGCCTTGATGGTAAAGGTATCATGTCCCTCGGATATAGGATGTCATATAATTAATAATTTCCTTCATTTAGTATTAATTTATTATTATCCATGAGATTTTTCTTTGATATTATCTATGTATTAATTTTATTCTCATTTAATTCATTAATTGGAATTCCTTCTAGTTACTTTCCTTTCTATATGGATTATTCCTTATCTGGTTATTTAAATGTAATATATTTTTAGTTATTTACCTTGCCAAATTTTTTATTCACTTCCTTCTCATTTTATAGATTATGGAATATGGGTTCAATTATTAGCTTACCATATTGATTATTCCCAATTATTAATTATGTATTTTGTTATACGTGACCATTACTAAGAATTTGACCTCACCTTAATTTTTTTCATTCCCCCAGATTCCATGACGTGTAATAAGATATATATACATCGATATTGTAGAAGGAATAATCTTATCCACAAAATAAAAAACAAGTATGTTGTAATTAGTGTATTCATCTTCAAAAAAAACTCATGTATGTATCTGGTTTACCAGGACAAGAAAACTCTTCAGTCCTTTGGAATTTTATTCCTTGTGATCATGCTAATGTAATGATAGTAGACCCTAGATCTGAGCTTCCTATTATCTGTTTAGAAAAGTTCGTATAAAATAATGCATAGTAAAAATCATGGGAACTAGATTTAGGAAAACATAGTTTAAGGAACATAACCCTAAGGTAGACATTGAGGATAAGAATAGAAGAACATCCTATATTATTTGTAAGGTATAGATTACGTGGGTATTCCATGAAATACATCCATTTTCGAATAATATAAGTTAATGTATTTTTATCACAAATATACCTAGGGATAACAACTCTGAAAAGGTTTGTCGTGCCTGACTCAAGAATAACCAGGTATATGACAATGGGACTTACTACGCACCTGGTTTGAAACTCTTAATGTACAAAATTTCGATAATTCACATTTTCTTCAAAAACCATTATGAATTATTTGAGTAGATATTGAAAATTAATGAACTAGGTTAGTAAATAGAACAAGGAAGGGACTATGATAAAATAAAATGGATGAAGTCTTTATGTATTGAGTTTGTATTTAAAACCTTATTCCAAAGGCTATTAAGTGATTATATTTATTTCATGGATTTCAATAATATTTATTTTTTAATTCAAGTTAATATATTAATAAAAGGAAAACCCACATGTTGGGCGAAAATAAATCAAATCTGATAAGGCGGTGGGACTTGAACCCATGACCAAAAGATGATAAGGGTTTCACGCCTACCATTGGCCTACGATATTTCCTAGTTAATTGGCCGTTACTTTTAGATAAATAATTCGGTGATTAAATGTTTAAGATGAACCCGTTGTATCACTTTTGAGTTTAATAGGTTAATTTATTAACAATATTTGTTTTAGAAAAATATTTTTACACAAATATAATGACTTGATTTATGGGTGTTACGATCCGATAAATGATACTTTTTGTGCTTCAACAATAAGGGTTCATGCTAGGATATTCATTTCAAAAAAATAAAGGGTGAGTTTTAATTTCATAAAATCCTAACAAAAATATGGAATTGTTGATATGAAATTCAAAGATATCATATAATTATATTTCCTTGTATTCATAGGTAGGAAAATAATTACTCAACATTACGAAAATGATAAAAAAATGTTTTCCTAATACATTAGTTTTTATCAAACTGATGGTCTCTTAAATAATCACATATTTATGGATTTCAGGCCCACAAAATTCTATTTATAATTATAATGTTGGTGATTTATGGCCTTAACCACTCGATATAAATAATTATTTTTTCCTCTAAGTCTTTATTTTCACATGCCTTTAATGTTATCCTATGTTGAAAACTATTTATATATTATTCCATGTGACCTTGGTACTTCCCATTCTATATTTTCAAGCAGATGTTTTACTAAACATTATCAAAATGTAGGATTTTAATAATGTAATTTTTAAATATAATTTTTTTTTATCAATCTAGATTTTAAATTTTTAGGACCAAATTTATTTATGCTGGGAAGAATGTAACACCCCAAAAATTCAAGGAGTAACTATTTGTTGGATAGCGTGTATTACAAAAATACAAAAAATATAAAGTAATATGACCTATTGATGTTTTATGGTATAGTTAATATATTAATATAAATTAAATATTATATGTGTCTTTTAATATTTTATATACTAGTTCAGCTTAAATTACACGTTATAAATCCTTTCTTCGAAAACATGTGTTACATGCAATACTGAGTATTACCGAACAATAATACATTATTAAAATACATTAATAATATATATACAAGCTATAAAATTACTATTTATGAATATTATTTACTATTTTATGAAAATATATGTTTTACAAAAATACAAAATGAATTCATTGGTAATTAATTTAATAGAAATTCATATAAGACCCAATTAAATAAAAATGAAATGTTTTTATGATCGAAAATGTGGTTTATCCTAAAAAATTAAATTAATTACAATTATTTAATAATAATAATGAAATAAATTTTATATATTGAATGTATTATTTATTATATTCATCAAGTATATTGGATAGGTGAAACACCCATAAAATATTAAGGTGATTTTTATGTTTTTTCTGTGATATTTCATTTTTTGATGAATATTGAAAACTAATGAATTTTAACTCAAAACATATTTTTCATAAAATATATTTACATGGATAAATTATGAATTAAATAATTTTTAAAGTCACATTAGATATTTTATAAATCAATTAATCTAATTTAGTTCATTGTAATTTATTTTTCATTGAAATTAGATATAAAACTCTTTCAAACTTTTGAATATTTTTTCTTTAAAAACCCACTTTGTCGTCACGTCTCTTAGATGAATTTTAAATTAATTTATGATAATTATTTGATTTTAATATATAAAAAATAATTAACTATTTTTAATAAGAATAATTTATAATATTTAATAATATAAATTTTTTTTCACCAAAACTATTATTGAAAGTGAGTAATCTTAATTATAGTGATTAAGAGGAAACATAGATTAAAAACTAAATCATAAACATAAGGCCCAAAATGACATAAAAATTTGTAAAAAACTATTTTATGTTAATATTTATACCCTATGATACATTTTATATAATTAATTTTATTACTGGAACCACTGGAAATTTGAAAAATGTGGGTGGGATTCCCTTTTCAGCATTGACTAGATTGCCACTCCAGCTCCACTATATAAAATGCACTCACCCCTAAAACTATTTCACAGTTATAAAGCCCTCTGGACAATACAATGTATTCCCTAATAATCTCCCAAAATCCCTCCCCTCATCCTATAGTCATTTCCTTGGGTATAAAGAAAACCAAGTAAGTATTTTCATATGAACCAAAAAGAGTTACCCTTAAACAAGGTAACATTCCTCAATGATCACCTTCATTCTATTTCTTTATAAAATGATTAAATTATTATTATTACATGATTATTTAATAACATCAGTACCCAAAATATACATATAATTATTATTTTTATGTTTTATACCTTCACCTACACACAGTTCCATCAAATGGGTAATGAACATATGATTCATGTACGATGAACTACCACCTCCTGAAATGATGTCATTCATTTTACGATTACCACCACTCATGATTGGGAATTATTATGAGATTATTGTTATTATATGATATATATAATATTAATTATAAATTAAACAATCCTTAATTCTTATATAACACATACCATCATTCATTTCGTATTGTGTGAATATGATAACATCATTTGTGGACCTGAGGTCTACTGCCTCATCAAAGCGATGTGATTCTTTCATGCTAAACATAGAATGTATTAAGGATGGTGTTAATAAATTTATGTGACATAAATGAAATAAATATGATAATGGATTTTTTATATACATATATATCATTTAACATTCATTATTTTAAATTTGACAAAGAAATAGATGTTGCGTTCATGAATATGTACGGCATATCGTCTCCATGAATGGTGCAATTTATTTCTTTTCTCAAAATATTATGTATTATTATTATTAAATATATATTAAATATATATTATAATTCCATATTGGTTTAAATTATTTAGATTATTAAATAATTATCAATGTAATTGGAACAAAAATAACAGGATAAAACATACTCGACAAACTGGGAAATTAACACCATAAATAATGAAAATAATAAAATATTATCAACCAACTGGTAATAATATATTTTATGAAGTTAATATATGATATTATAAATATTATTTAGGTTCTATTATATGTAATTTATATTCTTATAAACATTATACTTGTGTTTAAGGTATTTTCACTCTAATAGAAATAGAAAGGTAAGGGATTCTCATATCACTTTTTACATCTCTGAGATAAATGTGACATTAAACAAGTAATAATTTTGTTTGGTGTATATACATCGGATTTTGATATACAATAACATGAATTATTTTATCTTCATAGTATTTATATTTTCAGTTTTAATTGTTTCTTCTAAGTGTATTTGAATTAAAATTTACCAAGTGGTAAAGAATTTCAAAACCCTGTTCCTTTTCATTGGGTTACATTTTTTCCTTAGCATCATCAATATTCTAAAAATAGGTGTGTAATCACTTATTAATATTTAATTTTTTTAAATTTTTTTTAATTATATTTACATTTCATACAAATAATATTATCATTTATTTATTCTCACATCAACATTATGGTCTTTTTAAAGATTTACATCAAAATCCAATTTTGTTCATGGTTGTTTACACAAGAATTTATATTATAATAAATTTTTTGATCATTTTTCATTAAATCCATTTATTTTTTTATACTTTGGTTATTCATGTCCTTTTAATGTAATAGTAACACTTTCCACTTTTTTTAACTCAAATTGTTTTTCTAAAATGATTTTAATAAAACACTACTTTATTTCCTTCATGGGTCAGAGAAATTTTTTTCTTCTAAAAAACATGTTTTATAATAATATTTTCAAAAAAATGTTTTTAAAATTTTCAAGATTATTTATCTAAGGAATTCTTACCATTTAAATAATATTTATGTTTTTTTAAAGTTGTTTTCAATTAGAATGTATTTCAAACCGAAAGAATATTTTCCTCAAGAATGTTTTCAAGAGATATTTTTAAATTAATAATGTTCACCAACAGAAAATAACATTATTTTTCACTTTACATAGGATACATTTTATTGATACCACCCGTATTCTTCCTCTAAAGGGTTCTTGTTTAAATTTTCCATGGATAGTGTTTTCATTCAGTACCATGATTAATTTTTGTATTCCCCTTGAAATATAAAATTCTTAATGATCATTGAACATTGAATTTTCTATAATTGACCATATCAATTATCATGTAAATGTTCGTTGCCTAAACTATATTCAATTATTACATATGATTCTTACTTTTAAATTTATTTGATTTACTGGGAAATATGAATAAATCTATATCATTTACTCAAAAGAGATATTTCATAAGGCACATTGTTTTTAAATTAAATCGATTGTTTGATATATCAGGAATCATTAGGAAATGAAGGACTTGGGTTAGGGAAATTTGAAGTAAGACCCTTGATGCAATAGTAGTCTCATGTTATGAAATATGATGGACACAAACCCTTTGTGTTTGTTTCCAAGTTGAATATATGTGTTTCTATACACAGATTTAAATTTTCTTATGAAAGGTCTTGATAGTAGTATATTAAACTATCTTGTGAATGGTATTCATGGTAAATGTATCATGTGATTTGGAATAATGATTTCTGGTAATTAAGAATTTTCATAATTCAATATTTTGTTATTATTACCCATTAGATTTTTTATTTGACATTATCTATGGATGCATTTCATTTTCATTTCATTGATTAAATGTCATGTGTTTCAGTTATTTTTATTTCTATATTGATTATTTCCTATGAAATTATTTAAATGACATGTTTTTTCAGTTATTTAAATTTCCATTTCAACTTCCTCCTTGGTTTATTTATTACATGGAATGTGGATTTAGTTATTACCTTCTATATTAACTATTCTAATTGATTAGTTATTGCTTCTACTATAATTAACCCTTCCCCAAAATTTGATATCCCCCTAATTATGCTTCATTCCCAACGATTCCATGAAGTATACTAACAAATATATTCATGTATATCAAAGAAATATTAATGTTATCCTTGAAAAAATATTATATTGTAAGTAGTTAATTATTTGGTAATAAAATACACCGGTATGTGTATGGTTTACCAAGACAACTAAAATATTTAGTCCTTTAGGATTTGGTTCTGTATAATCATTTCAAGGTAATGGTACTAGAAATTAGATTTAGGCTTTTTGGGGTCATGTCACTAAATTCCCCAAGGTGATATAGGATATCTAGTCCTAAAATCATAGGTGACATTATTCCATTTCAACTATAAGATAGGTAATTTATGTAAAATTCCCACTTGTGGTTAGTGTTCTTCCTCCGCCTTCTGACTGGTGGAACACGAATTAAAAAACCCATCTATCTATTCTTTCAACACTGACCACCATTATTCATTTCATAAGTAAATATACATATTGGTAAGAAAATTATGCACAACATATATATATACATGACACTATTGCATATACTACTACCAAGTTTCATTAGTAACCCAGAAATTTTCAGGGATTCCCAAGATCTAATCCCCATAAAAATACAACAAAGAGGTGGGTTATCACCTGGAACTATCTCCCGTGGGACCATCCAAAAAAACATGTTATTTGACTCATCATAACTCTCTAATGAATTCAAGTGGAAACAAATAAATATAAAAGTATACAATATCAATGATATTCCTGAACCTCTATGTGAATCTCATAAAAAAACGTTCCATAAGAATTAACTTGTTACTTGCTTCCTGAACCACCTATTTTGGAGTCCTTATGCTCATATCATTGACAACCGCATTTCCTTTCCAAGGAATATAGGAATGTTTTAAATCTAAGGATTGTATATATTCAACCCACCTTCATTGAATAAGATTGAATTCATACTATCTAAATATGTACTTGAGGATTTTTTTTGTCTTTATACCCAAAAAAAAATTGTACTAGTATATAATTCTATAACAGCATAAGGCATGAACATTAATGGCTAACTCTAGATAATTCATTTAGATGTTCCACTCATGTGGCCTCAAATGACTAGACCCTTACCCCCACAACTCACTCACCCTACATCAAAATATCACGTAGACTGATTCTTGATGCATCATAATACACTATATATATTCTTTTAGGATCTAGTATAATCAAGATTAATATTAAATTCATTCATCCAGTCATCCCATTGAAGGTTGTCTCATAGGTTTCTGGCCATATAACCATCACACCCTTTTAATTTTTGATTGTAATAGGATTTTTTTGGTGTGAGAATTATTGAATAAAGGTCCATTAATAACTTTATTTCCCCAAGAAACTCTATATATGAATTATGTTCTTGGATTTATCCTAGAAAACTATAACTCTCATCTTCTCTAGGTTAACTGATGCTCCACTCCCTATGATCATATGACATAGGAAGTGAATTTTATTCATCTAAAAGTATAACTTTGTGAGATTAGTGCATAATTGATTCTCAATTAGTGTATCCAATATTATCTCCATATTTGTTTCCTGGTCATGTTAATTGTGAGAATATATAAATATTTCATCCACATTTACCATAACAAAAAAATCCATATATGGATGGAAAAACTACTTCATTAGTTCCATGAATTTTTTTCCACATTCGTAAGACCAAATGTCCTTACAAGATACTCATAAAACCATACCTGATACAGAACCTGATATGTGGTATTTATGATATGTGTACTTTCACCTGATGATAACACAATATCTTATCAATCATCGATAGCACTCCAGCTCCTCGATGCTAGTCAAAGAGATCATCTACATAGGGTAAAAGATACTATTTCTTAGCTATCAGCTGATTCAATTTATGGTAAACCATACGTAAAATAAGAATTCTATTTGAATTATTGGAAAAAAACTGGTGAAAGCTCAGGAGATGTATTGGTTCATATAAACACATTTTCTTCCAAGTTATCAAACTGCCACTTCAGCTCCTCCATCATTACAGTATGCATCCTGTATGGATGAATTTATATTGATGTATATCCTGGAACTATCTTGATAGAAAACTCTACCACCCTCTCTAGAGGTATCCCTAAAAAGTATTCCAAGAAAATATCCCTAAAATGATTTATAGCTTAGTGAAATATTCTTGAAAATTTCCCTAATCATTCATATATAAGCTAAAAATCTAGGTTGTCATCTCACTCATCCCACGATTCTTGTATCATGCTTCATTCTCCTAGAAGTCCCATTCAACCTTGTGAATAAAAACCCCACCATATGGTGATATGAAAGTCACCCACTAGTGATATAATTTGGAATAATCATGATAGGGTCCAACCATTCCATCCCATGAAAGATATCGAACTTTATCATATTGAGGACAAAGGGGTTCCATACAATGTAATACCCACCTATATCAGGGGGGAACTCACTTCACTAGTTTATACTCTCCAATTGAATCCTAATTGGAGTATTAAATGTCATAATGACAAATAAAAACTAAAAACATATCCCAAGTATCTCCATAAAAATCATATATATAATGGATATAGAAGAACCTATATAAAAAAGAGAAGATAAAATCTAAGAGTCTACTAGGATAGTAACTGTAATTATAGATAATATGGTGATTTTATGCCCAGGTAGCAGTTGCATTACATACATATGGCCTGATCTATGTCCCTAAGAAGCATCCTAATTACCTAGATTTGGATCACTCTTCTATTTTTGAATGTATAGTGTCAACATTCCTTGAAAACGACCCGCACCACAGCCAGATTAGCTAGTTTCACTCCAGCTCCATGTCTAATGGGAAGTAGTTATCCCTACTCCTAAACATATAGTATACGCAGATCATGTATCCCAGGATATGTAAGTAGAGTTCCTATAGAACTATTATAAATGGTTCATCCTTCCAGAGCCTCAAAAATCTAATGGGTTCTTATCATACAAGATAGTCATGTGTCCATACCTCCCACACTAAAGAGAAAGGACATAAATAATAGAACCTTGGATCTTTCTAGTATTCCTCACACGATAATCCCCAAATCATCACTTATAACTTCCTGGAATAGTTAAAATGGGTCGAGAAGTGGGATTTCCCTACTCGGTACCCCCATTTTCTTTTAATTTATGACCAGTAATCAGCATCGGTTTTACTATTCCAATTATGGTTGGAAGCTGAAAAGAATTTATCTCTGATCAAATTTAACATTTGAGACCATCATAAAATATCATAACATTAGATAAATATTTATTTAATAGTACAATTGTGAAACATAGGAGCTCCAAAAAATCATTATTATACACAATGAATGATAATTTGCCCTGATCCATGCGTACAAACTCTCTATATCTATTGGCCCTCAGTTTCGTGGGATAAAAAAATCAAAAAATTCCCTCAGAAAATTCCTCCATGCCATATCTCGATAATGATCCATCTGATTAATAACAAGCTATAATATTTTGGTGGTTTCGTATGGAATATATGTAGTGATCATAACTCTCATATCATGAGTTGTCGCATAATGCTTAAAAATTTATCGCATGGACTCTTGCCTTGACTCCACAGCCCATGTTCCGGCATCCCATGAAAACGTTAGTGGGTTTTACTATTGAAACTCACCCATCAACTCTTTCATAGTTGGGTTAGGTCATGGGGATCCTTTAATGGTCTATATAAATCATATGAATGATCACAAAATTATGCATAAACACACACATCATGTATAATAGGATGTGCTGTAATTTTCACTACATTATATTCTACATGTGTCTTAAGGCACAACACCCCTGGAGTATGGTCATAGAAACCCTTCTAGATATTGAATGGATTCCACAATGGTGTAAGATCTCTAAAAATTCCCAGAACATGCCTCATTCAATATTTGAGTATAGAAAGAACAAATATATATAAGTAATAATGGATAAAGCCTTCAAAAACATAAGTCACACCCCTCTGTTTACTTTTAAATATAGTTATGGGTGATGTAAATATCATAGGGAAAGAAAAAGACACTTCCTACTACCCACTACTATGGTTTGATCAATGAAAAGTACTCTTCTCTATGCCAATGGTCCCAATATACTGAGTGCTATTTATAATATATAGATGAAAATACCATTGAAATTAAAATTAGAATCTCAATTTAATAGTGACCATTCATTTCCTGCTTCAATTTCCTTTACATTCATTATAATTTATTTAGAAATTATCATTAATAGTTTGAACTATATGGATCACCACATCCAAATAATAAGGTCACATACCCTATATAATTTGATGTTTTCTGTCTATTTAATCATAATTAGTTATTTATCAAGTCCTTACATGAAACATTATCACAAATTAATATAAATATATGTGAAGGGACAAAAACATGCTATAGGGAATACATTTACTAAGTAAACCCGATATGGAATATTTCATGAAATATAAATCATGAAGTGCCTTTGAAGATGCATGATGAAACATTTCCACACAAAACTAGGCCAAGTGTAAAAAAAATTAATCAATGGGGAAATCCATATTAAAGTGTGTCAACCGATAGTAAAATCAAGGAATCTTTAATAATCATAATCCATATCAACATTTCTCATCCCATGTAATTTTAATTTTCCTAATATATTGGTTTGCTACTCCCAGGAACTACTAATTATCAAACTCGGAAACATTCACAATATCATATATAATATTCCCAAATGATAATACAAAAGAAAAAAAACTCTTCTAACGTAACTATGTAACTTACCAACATAGAATCCACTATGTGGTGCCCAGATCTAGTGGGTCACACAGCCTCAAGCGTGCCTCCCAATATTCCAGAGGCTTCCAAATAGCAGCGATGGTCCATGGATTAAATGTCCTGAGATAATAACCTCATTATAAGTATATATAATAAAATTATAATCATAAAAATCAATTTTGTAATCATATGAGATAACTAAAATATATATAATAAACACCCATCATGTAAATAAACATTTAATATCATCCAATAGTGTAATATACAAAATATTATCTTGGAATGAAATAAAAAAACATACGATACATGAAAATATGCATGTGGTAAAATAAATGTATCAAAAGTACAAAAAAGATAAAAAAGAAACTATACCCAGATAGCATCACATGCCATTTCTTGGTCATGTTCCTCCCTGCTCTTATGTAATTATCAATCAATTATCACAAAGTGGTAACATTACCCTATACCTACCTACATCAGTGAATTCTGTCCAGATATGCATCGGTGCCCATAACACTTTGTGATACAACACCTTGTATGACACCACCAATGGTGTCCATAACTAGACTAGTTTATGAATATAAACTAAACTAGTTTTCAGATATAACAGGTTTCATTTCATAAAATCATGAGTGATATTGTTGATTTTATCATGGATTATTATGGACAAGCACAAAAGTCATCAAGCTAATTGTGAAGCCTAGTAAACATAATCAAAGGCCAAATCCTTGTAATCATGTATCATACCAACATGGTCTATGATCAAATGACCATAAATTTCGATGTCATCCAAGTAATCCAAATCTCTTGAATAGAAATTTCCAAGGAAACATAATATGTTGTAAAATCCAAAAAGTAAAAAATTTTAATGAATCATAATAGATATTCAGATCCAAAGAGTATAAATGTTCAAGAAATCCTAATAGTTCATTGAATCTATGGTGTAGTAGTGTACATGTCATCCTAATAGGTCATCATATTCATTAAGTAGAACTATCAAAGGAATCATAATAAGTCATTAGATCCATGGAGTACAAATTTCTTTGGAATCTAATTAATTTTTGGTTCCATACCATCAACACCATTATCATCATAATCCATTTCATAAATCATCTCAATAATCATATCATTAACCCTGTCTCTAATACCATTATAATCATTTATAAGATAAGGTATTATCAATTTCATTCATTTCAAATAGAAATAAATTGTGTTATAAGGTGATTACAACATTTTACAATTAACATTATTACCATATTCAATTCCCAAATAAGTAATGTGAGCTCAACACACCCTAAAAGTGGTATATTCACTTACAAATGGAAGAACCCAACCCATGGGTGGTTCATGTTGGTGTCAACAACATAAAACCTTGTATAAATTATCCATGACATTTCCAAAACCTGCAATTGACATTTAACTTAAGTGTTTATCAATTAGAGATGAAACTCTTATAAATACTACCATGAAAACAATGAAAATTGGGTATAAACAACCATAAATTGTTGGAAAATGTAAAGGCCACCTACCTCATCTTGGTAGAGGAAAAAAATTCTAGTGTAGACCTTGGATTTTGAATAGATCAGATGAAAAAGGAAAAATAGATGGATTACCTGAGAAAAGGGAAAAAGATCATATATGAGGATCGCACCATGTATAGTGAGAAAAACTATGAAAGGAATATTATGGATCCAAGCCCTTATCGGTGGGGATCTAATGAGATTAACGACACTAAAATCGATATTCATATGAAGAAACATGATCAATGGCCAAGAAGGGTGTTGGAGGTACTCTCCAAACATGAGAGGAAGCTAGTAGAGAAATAAATAGGGTGAGGGGTGTAAGATCCCGACCCTTTTGAGTGATTTATCATGCTTGTTTTTAGGTATAATTTTTTTCTTTCATTGAGAATACATTGTTTGGGTTTTAAATTGGGATAAATTTGGGTAAAAATGTTAAAGTTTGGATGAAATGAGATTTGTGCGTGGTTGGTGCATTGTTTTCCCAAACCGTACAATCCTAGCCCAGTAATTCATATAACCCTTCATAGTGGAGGATTCCACAGCTAGTTCACAATTTTTCAAACTATATAGCCTAAAAAGAGAAATTGTAAACCCCTTAAAGGAGTCCTGCAGTTAAGGTGCATGATTCTGGAAAACTATGCGCCTCTACCCAACAAACAGAGTGTGGGATTTTAGTTAATCTAAAGATCAGATTTAAATTTTCCAAAATGCCCATATTAACCCATGATCAACCCTAATTTTTAAATTTGGTAATTCACTTATCTGGGATGCTTTTGTATGGATTCCAATACTTCTAGACCTCCATTTTTTCTAATCTAAGGCCAGATTCATTTTTAACATCTCTCCCAAAAAAAAGATCTTAATACCAGTATGTTTCATGTTCCTCTCCAATTATTCCCCCATATTTTACAGGATTTCATCCTCTATTTTGATGGCTGTAGATATTGTTCTTTAGGATCCAGTTCAAGGATTGTTGTATCTTGATTAATTGATTTTTTATTTAGGTTTCCATTCTAGATATAGTTAAATGCAATTATTCTGCAGAATTTTTTGTTTTCCATTGGTGAGAATTTATCAACGAATTGGGTTTTGTGGTCTGTTATTAAAATCCCATATTAGTGATTTCAATTTTATGTATGTAATTGTATAATTTATATGGTTTTTTAATGATTTGGTTTTCTAATTGAATTAATTAATTTGGTAAATTAATCAATGAAGGGATTGTGAACTAGGAATTCTTAATTGTTGTTTTAATTATGTGATATTGAGATTATTGAACTAAGGTAATTAATTTTTGAATTAATTATTAATATATTTTGATAATGAAATTGAATAATTAATTGTTTAATTAATTATGGTATATTTAGGTTGATTAATTGAGTTAATTAACTGTTGAATTAATTTTGAGATATTTTGAATATCAAATTGAATAATTTATTGTTGAATTAATTCTGGGATATCAGGATTGTTAATTAAAAAATTATTTATCAAATTAATGATAGGATATTGGGATTATGTATTGATTAATTAATTATTATATTAATTAAGGTATATTATTTTGTTTATAAAATCACTGTTGTGATTAATTAATTATTGAATTATTTGATTGAATGATATGAATATGAAATTATTGAGTTGGATTAATTAATTTGACAATTAATTAATGGTTCTACTGTGATATATGTGATATTGTGATATTGTGGTATTGTGATATAAGTTATATAGTGATATTATGATAAATATGATATTTTAATATGTTGTGTGTGAATTGAGACAATTAATGTTAATAATGGAATTTAAGTGTGTACTGAAATAGTGAATGGTAAAAAAGGAATTCAAATGATAATAGATACAATGAATGGTAATAATGGAATTAATGTGTAATTGATATAGACAATGAAAAAAATGGAATTCCTATGTGAATTATGATAATAAATGGTAAAAATGGATTCCAGATGTGAATTGAGATTAATAATGGTAATAGTGTAATTATGAAATATGAATTGAAATAATGTATGCTAACAAAGGCATACCGAGGATTAATATTCATTGGGGATAGTTTAGACTCCATCATGGGAAAAAGTAGGTATTGAATACGGGTGTCCATGGGGACTCAGAGGTTAATTTGGTTAGTTAATGAATAGTTTTGAATGTGATGACTATTTATTTATATATTGTACTTATTTCTTTATACAATAGAATACACTATTTTCCACTGGATCTATTTTGGACATTTCCAGTGGTGGCCTAAATAGTTTTACTCACACCCTACTCAGGATTCTTGATTGGTACCTGAATAGATTTCATGGTTATAGGGTGGAGGGAAAAGGTTCTATGTTAGAGGGATGATTGGGATGGAGCATGATGGTGGAACCATGCTTGGTTTCGGGACTTGCATGGAGGATATTTTAGTTTCATTATTTAATTTTTGATTCAAATATTGACACTTGTATTTTACATCATCCTAGCATATTTGTTTTTCAGTTTTTGTATTGTGTTTCATGTTCTAGTCAACATGTGATACTGGTATTTTTTGTTTATTAAAACATTTAATTATTGTTTACTTTATTTCTTATGGTGTAGTACTCTGATAATGAGGGTATAGTCTCCCCATGATTTATGTTATACCCTCACTATTATTCGGCATCCTCTGAAATATGGGGATCCACACTTGTGGTCATGTAGCAGTCATACTTGGGGAACTCATCTGTGGCACCCAGTTCTTGACATTACATTGTGGTATCAGAGGGGTTCTATTTCTTTATCTTTTGTCTTACAATTTTTGAAAGGTTGAAATGAGAATATGAAGATTTGAGAGTTGGTTATGATCTAATTCATTAGAGTATCTAACTCATATATGGGGGGAAATCCTCAATCCCCCAGGGTGGGAATGTTTTTATTAATATGTGTTGTTACAATTGATGCTATTTTACCTCGAGTGGTGCACTAGATGTAGGATGTGATTATTTTTGTTTATATTTTTGGATATTTCAATAAAGGCTCAGTATTAAATGGGAGATGAGTATTCATGAATCATTCTAAGAACTCAAAATTATTTTGTGATGGGCATCATTTTAGGAACACATGGAAAACTACTTTGGGGTATGTTGTTGAACTTGAACTATTTTTCCTTGACTGTGATTTTAAAATGAAAATGGAACCCAATAAAAAATTGAGAATTGTTTAATGATTCAAGATGTGAATAAATAGGTTTCTAAAGGTTATTTAAAAATGATATAATTTTACCGTTTCTGTAACCAGGACCAAGGTGTAGGATGTTTATGGGTATTAGTTGTACCTTAGTTTTTCCCATGAGCCGGGATTTAGAGAAATGACTTTTTATGGATTATTTTTTCCATATAATTTTTTTTGTGGTGTTATGTTTCATGAGGTGGGTGTTTGGTATTTTAGATATATTCCTCCATGAAAACACTTGTTTAGAGGATGGCATAAGGACATGTATGGGAATGATCATCTAGTAGTATAACATGAGGCACCGATAGTGCTCGTTGAGGAAGTAAGAGATAAGTTCTGAGGGAACTATGCTAGAATTATAAAATTCATGGAACGAGACCCATATCATGTTTTGATGAGAATTTATGACCTTACATGATATTTCCTACTATAAAACCCTCTAACTTTTACTAGATAGGGCAGTTCATAGGTAGAAGATTTCTATATTGAGTATATCAAAAATGAAACTTGACGAGTTAGAGACTCTGAATGATAAGTGTTTCATGTTGGAAAATTTTATGATATGAGTGTTATTGAATCACTAGTGGGGAATTATGATGCAGACTTGACTTGATAATGGTATGTTATAGATGGAATTCTTAGAGAAGTTCCTAGATCACATCACTATAGAGACATCGAGGTTTGAAAGATAGGCTAACTTCATAAGGTTGACTTAGGGGAGCATGTCTGTGATGGACTATGCAAGATTATTTAAGGATTTGGAGTTCTTTTAACCATCGTTGATAGGGGATGATGCATTTATAGAGTGTAGTTTTCTATATGTGATCAAATGTTACTTTAACCCTAAAACTAACCTCTTTTAGTTAAAGAATATTATTGAGGTAGTGGATCAGGCTCTTGTAGTTGAGGGAAACCTAATAGAGGATTATAGTGCATAACATATGGTTTCTACTAGATGATCAGGAGGTACATCTTCTGGGAGAAAGAAGTGTCACTACGATGATGTTATCCAAGGGGAGAGTAGGGAGATATTCTAGGGGAAAGAAATAGTTACTCAGTATCATACCAAAATTCTTTTCCAATAGTCTGGTTGGATAGGAAACTATTGTTGAAACTATCACCGACCACTTGTAGAGTGACGACCTTGTGGAAATCTAGGGAATCTACAGAACTTCTATAGGAACCCATGATATATGGGTTGTGATGGAGGAGATATATAGAACTGGAGTGTGGGAAGGGTATCTTCTACACTGTATTAGGCTAGAAGTTGAAGCTTTACTGGTCATGGTGGTATAAGTAGTGGATGAGTTACTTCTGGAAAAGAGTTCCCATTCAAGCAGAGTGGCGCAGCATAGAAGACTCAGACTGCATCACTGGATGTGGTGAATGATAGTTACATACCATTCATCCTACAATTTTGAATAGAGAGGTTGGGCCATTCACAATGAGAGGGATTATTCATATTACTTCTTCATTAGATGGTACTTTATTTGATACTAGTTCCTATTATTACATTATTTCTTCAAAAAAAATTGAATGGTTTGATCCTGGTGGTGGAGTTCGTAAGTAGGGTGTTAATATTGATACACTATTTTTAGTACAATCATGGGACATCTATTAGTGTAAAAGGTGTTCTCTAGAGTTTGGGGAGTATCATTTTTATTGGGATCTCAACATTATACTTATGTTAGGGCTTTGACCTATTTATGGGTATGGATTAGTTAGTGGAATATTGATCCCACATTGATTACTACCAGAGTATATTGACTTTTATGAATCTTAAGGGTGATAATTATGTACACCCTGGAGAGTGGGATATCAATGTGGGCTATTTTGGGATAGTTCATCAGCAATATGGGAGATAATCAACCATATTTCTAGTATAACCTGGATGGTAGAGGTGTAATGTAGATTGTTTTCTAGATTTAGTGGTTTAGTTTTATGATATGTTTTTGAGAGACATCTCATTCTTTCCACTTGAGGGAGATGAGTAATTTAATATTGAGTTCATGATAGGGGATTAGCCAGTTTCTAATAAAACCATAAAAAATGGAACCAGTGGAGCTTCAGGAGCATAAAACTAAACTGGTGGTTTTGGAGGATAAGGGATTTATCCATCAATGTACGTCTCCTTGGGGTTATCTAGTTTAGTTTCCAAAGAAGGTGGACAATACTCTACACTTATGTTTTGATTACCAGAAGGTGACCCAGTTGATTTTTGAAGAACGGGTATCCTCTTCCATGAATAGTTTACTTATTTAATTATTTTAGTGGAGGTTGCATGTTCTCAAAGATTTAATTGAGATCCGGGTATAATCAGTTGAGAGTTTGAACTTATTATATTCCAAGGACTACTATCAGAAGTAGGTATGGCCTATATGAGTTCTCTATAATGCTATTTGGGTTAATGAACAATCTGGGTCTGTTTTATGAACTTCAGGAATATAATCATCCATATCTACCTAGATCAATATTTACTAGTTTTTATGGATGACATATTTTTTGTACACAAATTCTCATGAAGATCGTTCCCAACATCTTTAAATTGTTCTGAGTATAGTGGTAGAGAATCGGTTATATGGAAAACTATATAAGTATCAGTTTTGGAGTGAGAATGTACATATCATGGGTCACATGATCTTGGAGGAAGGTGTGTCAATAGACCCAGATAAATTTGAGGCAATTATTTCTTGGGATCATCCTAAGAAAATTGTTGATATCCGTAGTGTTTTGGGGTTTGCTGGATATTATTGATGATTAACCAAGACTTTTCTTGACTAGAGGCATTGATTTTAGGATTGAACAAAAATCGAATAATGTTTGAATGGTATAGAGCATGTGATAATTCATTCCATGAGTTGAAGAATCATTTTATGAAAGCACTAGTATTGATCCTACCAGAGGTAGGTGAGAAGTATATGGTGTATTTTGGAAATTTTGGGATTATAGTTGAGGTAGCCTTGATGTGGGGAGATTGAGTCGTGGCATACAGGTCTCAATATTTGGGGCCACATGAATTCTACCACCCTATGCATGACCTTGATTTAGATATAGTGGTTTATACTTGGATGTGTTGGTGGCCTTATCTGTCGAGTGAAAATATTAATATGTATATTGATAAAAAAATCTTGAAATAAAGCTTTTTGTAGTGATAAATGAATATTTGGATGTGGATGTGGTTATGTATATGGAGCCTTTCAATTTTGAGAAACATATTTGCATGGGAAGGGAAGCATTATTATTGGTGCTTTAAGTATGAAAACATTGAATCGGTTAGTTCATGATTCTACTACATAGTGGAAGATAATGGATTTACTAGACGAGAGGAATGTTTCCATTCAATAGTGTCTAGAGTAGATGACTCTCATACCAGTTTCAATAGAGTCTACATTTTTGAGTCAGATCAGATATATGAAGTATGTGGATTCGGAATTGTTATCCTTAATAGAAAGCCTATCATATTGGGATTGACCTTGAAATTTGATCATAAATGAGGATGAGATGATCTATGTCAGGAATCTAGTTGTAGTTCCTATGATCTTGTGCGATGATCTTATGAATAAATTTTATGCCTCAAAGTGGGTGGTGCATTCAGATGCAACTAAAATGTACCATGGCCTGTGAAGACACTTTTGGTGGTCGGTCATGAAAAGGGAGATATCTAGGTTGGTGACAAGATACCACACTTCTCAACAGGTGAAGGCTAAGCATCAATGACCTCATGGTTTAATTATACAATTACCCATTATGGAAAGTTAATGGGATGAAATTACTATGGATTTTGTGCTGGGTCTCTAGAAGATAAATCATAAGAATGACACTATTTGGGTGGTTGTTGAACATCTGGAAAAGGAAACACATTTCTTACCAGTGTGGGATATGTTCTTAGTGGAGATTCTCAGAGAAATATATGTTTTCGAGGTTCTATGTCGACATGCAGTTCCAAAAAATATTGTTTTAGGTTGTGACTCAAATTTTACCTCATTCTTCAAAAATATATTATAGAAGGATCTTGGTACTAATGTTCTTTTAAGTATGGATTTCCACCCATATAAATATGGGTAGTCAAATCATACTATATAGGAGCTAGATGTTAGGCTTTGGGTGTGTGTCCTAGACTATGGTCTGTCTTGGGAGAAGCACAAAGGTTTTGTAGAGTTTAGCAAAAACAATAGTTATTAGGAAACTATTCAGGTGGAACAATTTGATGATATTTTAGGTATTCCATGCAGATCACCTCTATGTAGGACAAAGGAAGGTGGGTCAGAACTGTTGGGATTATGTCTTGTGAAGGGGATGTTGGAGCTGTTAAATTTGAATCAATAATATATATATATATATATGTCTTAGTGTTGGAATAATTCATATGTAGATAGACGTTGAAAACCCCGAGAGTTTACATAGGGTGATCATGTATTTCTTCATGTCCCACCAATATTGGTTCACCGTAGTATATGGAGGTAGTGCATGCTGGCACCCAGGTCCATTCAGCCATTTGAGATAGGGGATAGAATTATGCTTATGACATATAGATTATATTTTCCACATAGGTATTGTGTTAATACCTATGTTATCCATGTGTCACTACTTCAACAGTATCACCATGAACCCTCTCATGAGATTGATTTGGATGATGATGTGCTTTTGATAGATGTGTGCTTTGAGGATCATATGATACGTGTGTTAGATCATAGTGAGAAAAGTGTTGTGGGATATCATTGTTTGGATAGTTCATGTATTTTGGAAACATTGATGTGATAAATATGAAACATGGGGGAGAGACGTAGATATGTAGGCTTAGTGACCATTCTGACTCAGAATCTTATAGTTGATTAAGAGTACAGCTTGGAGATGGCATGTTATAAGGATGGGAGATTTTAGGATCTTGACCTTTTTTGGAGATGTCTCAAGCTTGTTATTAGGTATTATTTTTTGATTTTATTTACTATAAATTGTTTGGGTTTTACCTTGGGGTGTATTTTCGTGAAAAATTTATATTTTGGAAGAAAATATGGTAGTAAAATGATGAAAGAATATTTCCCCAATTTATGCACCCTAGACTAGTAAATCATTCAATTCTATACAGTGGATGATTTCATGGTTGACACAATATTTTTCTAAACAATCATACTAAAAGGAAAAACCATGCACTCCCCCCCTAAAAGAGGTTCTTATTTATGGTGCATTGTTTTGGAAAATGGTACGTAGGATTTATGTTAATCCTAAAATTTGAATTAAATATCCTGAAACCCCCATTTTAACCCAAAATTAAACCTAACTTAGACATATTGAAATTATCTCATTTATATAGGCTCCCAAATAGTTTCCAAGCCTTACCTAATACTATTCATGGATAATTGAATGTTAGAATGATGATCATCACCTTTCTTGATAAGTTATCATAATCCCAGTTAGTTCCCACTTCATATCCCATTATTCTCTAATATTATAAGCGATGATTTCCTCTATTTTTATATTCATATATTTTTATAAGAGATAGATCTAGGATTGTGAAATCTTGATTCCATGATTTTTTTTATTTGGGTTTTCATTCTAGATATCCTTCTTTGTCATTATTCCACTCAATTACAGTATTTATGTTGGTGAGCGTTTGTGAATGAATTGAGGTTGGTGGAATAATTTTCAAATAATATAGTCATTATTAAAATTATATGTATTTAATTGAATAATTTATAGGGTTTATTTAGAAATATGGTTTTCTAATTGAATAAATTAATTTGGATAATTATTTAATTATGGGATTGTGAATAAGGAAAAATTTATTATTGAATTAATTATGGGGTATTGAGATTGTTGAACTGGGGTAATTAATTTTTCGATTAATTGATGAGATATTATGATTGTAAAAATGAATTATTAATTGTTGAATTAATTATGGGATATTGAGATTGATTAATTGATGTAATTATTTGTTGAATTTATTTGTGGGATATTTTGTTTTTGGAATAGAAAAAGTAATTGTTGAATTGATTATGGTATATCGGTATTATGAATTTAATAATTAATTGATTAATTAATTATGAGATATTGGTATTGTGGATTGATTAATTAATTTTTTAATTAATTAATATAGATTGGTTTGTTTATAAATTCACTGATGTCATTAATTTATTGTTGGATTAATTTATAGAATGATATGAATATGAAACTAATGAGATGGATTAGTTAATTGGGAAATAAACAAAAGGTTCTATTGTGATATTTGTTATTTAGTTATACTGTGATATTTTTAACGTTATGGTATTATGATACATCTGGTATTTTAATAATTTCATGTCTAAATTGACACAATTAATGGTAACAATGAAATTCATGTTTTTATTGAAATAGTGAATGAAAATAATGGAATTCAAATGAGAATAGAGACAGTGAATGGAAAAAATGGAGTTCATATATGAATTGAAATAGGGAATGGTAATAATGGAAGTCTTATGTGATTCAAGATAACAAATGGTAATAATGGAATTCAGATGTGAATTGAAAATAAGAATGATAATAGTGGAGTTCTCATATATGATTTGAAATAATGGATGGTAACAAAGGCATCATGAGGTATGATCTCCCTTGGGGTTAGGTCAAAGTCTAGAATGGGCTGAAGTAGGTATTGAGATACGGGTTCCCAAGGGGACCCTGAGGTGTATGTTGTTAACTAAAGAATAGTTTATAATGTGATAATTTTTTATTTATACATTGTAATTATTAATTTACACAACTTGCATTGTTTTTTACTGTGTCAGTTTTAGATTCCATTGGTGGGGGCCAATTGAGTTGTACTCACACCCTACCCAGGCTACCTATTCAATACCTGAATAGATTTCATGGTTATAGTATTGGTTATGTGGAAAGGTCCTATGTTAGAGGCATTATTGGTATGGAGCATGATAAGAGAACCAGACATGGTGTTGGGACCCTCTTGGAGGAGTTGTCAGTGCCTTTATTTATTTTTGCGTTTGTATATTGACACATGGCATGTACTTTTTCATGAAATATTTTATTTATAGTTTTGGTATTCTACTTCTTGTTCTAGTTAGGATGTGAAATTGGTATTTTTGTCTTATTAAAACATTTGGTTAATGTTTTCTTTATTTCCACTGGTGTAGTGCTCTCATAAAGAGGGTATAGTCTCTGCATGATTTATATTCAAGCCTCACTACTAGTCGACAACCTCTATCATATGAGGAGTCACACTTGAGGTTATATAAGTATGGTGCTAGTAACTGGTGTGTGGAATCCAGGTTAGGATGTCACAATGTAGTATTAGTGGGGTTTCCTTTATTTTTATTTTTCAATACTATTTAAGAAAGGTATACTTGAGGGTAGGAAGTTTTGGGCATTGTTTATGAGATCATGCAAGGGATATTATAACATAGATATGGGAAAAAACCCCAAGTACCAGTAGTGGGATTGTTGTTATTGATATGATTTGTAGGATTTGATGTTATTTCACCTCAAGTGATGAACATGTTGTGTGAGGTGATTATTATTATGGATATTTTCTAATATTTGAATCAGGACATGGTATGGAATGAGATTTGTTAATTCATGCGTCGTTATAAGAACTAAAAATTATTTTTGAGAGATTCATAATTTTAGGCATGCACAGAAAATAGGTATTGTGTATGTAGTTGAACATAAACTCTTTTTTCTTGCATGTGATATTGAAATAAAAATGGTTCCAAATAAGAAATTTAAAATTATAAAGTGATATAGGATTTGAATAAATGTGTTTCTAATGGTACATGAACAATGAGACAAGTATACATATTTATTAACAATGACCAAGATGTAGGATGGTTAAAGGTATTAATAGCACCTTAGTTTTTACAATGAGGTGGGGTTTGGGGAGATGACATATTAGTGATTATTGTGATATCCTATAAATGTGTTACTATATAGTTATGTGTTGTAAAGAATTTTTTGGTATTGTTGAAATATTCCTCCATGAATACACTTTTTTGAGATGAATAGATGAGTAAATGTCAAGGTATGATCCTATATTAAAGTAATATGAGGCACTGATAGTGAAAATTGTGGAATTTGGAGAGAATTTCAGAGAAATATTTGCTTGATTTATGAAATTCATGTAAAGATACCCATTGCATGTAGTAATGATTATTTCTGACCTTACAAAGGATTTAAATCTACATCACCCACTAAAGTTTACCGAAGAGGGTGGTCCTAAGGCAAAAGATTTTTGGATTGATTCAATCTAGATGATACATGACCATATGCATACTCTAGTTGAGAAGAAGTTAAGATTAGGCTCCTTAATAATATGAGGTTCATTGAAGCATGGATGAGAAATTCAGGAACATACTGGGCATGAAGATACTATGTTATAGAAGGAAATCTTGGAGATCTTCCTAGAGCACTTCTATCCAGAGACACTGAGGCAGGAGAGAGCGGTAGATTTCATGGGGTTGAATCGGTGGGTTTATGTCTGTGGTGGAATATCATGGATGATTTACCAATTTCTAGTGATTTTCTCTAATTTTTTCATGGGAAGAGATAGCTATGATGATGAGGTTATAAGATGAGCATAAATGTGAGATTAAGTCCCATGTTAACCCCTTTCTATTAAAGTGGTTTTATAAGGTGGTGGATTAGGCTCTCATAGAAAAGGGGAACTTGCAGGAAGCTTCCAGGGATAGATATATGGTTTCTGGTTTATGATAAGTTTTCCATTATGAAGATGTTATCCAAGAGGATAGTAGTAAATGTGGCCATGGGAAAAGAACAGTTACTCAATATATTACCCAATATATTTTCCACCAGTGCAGTAGGTTGGGCCCTTGTTGTCAACATTGTACCTGAAGAACTGTAGTTTGCCAAAATTTTGGCAAGATGTGGCATCTTTAGATGATCTATAGGATCCTATGATAGAAGGGTAGTGATATGGGAGCTAAACAGAACCAGAGTGTGGGAAGGGGATCTTCTACACCATATCTGGCTGGCAGTTGGAGCTCTACTAGATAAAGAGCCAGAGGTAGTGGATGATGTACATCTGGGAAAGTGCACTTATGTAATAGCCCGAGATTTTATGAAAAATATTCTCTTTAATTTCATTAATGTCTTGTGTTGTATGCTACACCAAAAGGAGCATGCACAACATGCATCTTTGACATGCCTTGCATTACACGCAATCGCGACCTTCCTCGATAGCGTGTGTAGTACGCAATAATGAGTTTCACTAAACAACAATATGCTATTAAAATATTATTAAAACTAGTCGTTATGAACAGTAATAACCACTTTTTGAAATTTTTTAAATTTTAATTTCCAAAATGGAATTCATTTTTGGATTCGTAATATTGAAATTAGCTTGGGGTTAAATTTTGGTACTTTTCGGATAAATTTCAATTTTCTAATGAATAGTGAAAATTACTAAATTTTAATTAAAAACAACATTTTTAATCGAAATAATTAATAGTGATAAATTATTAATTTGAGTGGTTTTAAAGTATATTTAGAATATATTTTTACAATTTAATACAATGTTGTTCATTGGATTTAATTTCAAATTTAAACCAGACATAAACAAGTGTCAGTCTTTTGATAGTTATTATCTCTTAAGAACACGCTATTTGTTTTGATGATGGAAATTAATTTTTAAATTAATTAATGAAACTGATATGTTTTGAATTTGGTAAAATAGACATCATTTTTGAGTTCATAATATCAAATATAGCTTAGGCGTAATTTTTGGTATTTTTTTGGAAACTTTCATTATTTGATGAATAGTGAAACCACTAAGTGGTAGTTAAGAAAAATGAATTTTTCATAAAACTTAATTTTACCGCTTCTGTGAGTGGAATTTCATAAATCTGAGAGACACGGTTGATTTTAGTAAGTAAAATGTGGTTCAATGAGATGAAAATAATTTTTGGTGAATAGTAACTTTTTACTTTTTTTTACCACAGTTAAAAGTAAATAGGGTAATTAAGGGTAAAAATGATATTATTGTTTCCCTAACACATGTCCTAATTCTATTGGATAAGTTTAATTCGACCAAAAACAACCTTAGGAATAAAATATGACCATTTAGGCCCACTTGGATTAGATTAGGACATTTATTATTAATTTATTTAAAGAAGGGTTAAAATAGTTAAAATCAAAGTTTAATAAGTAAATCATTTTTAATATAGGGTTATACATAAGATAAATTCGACTATAAATAGTAATTAGAAATCTAAAACGATTTCCTACATAATGGTATTTTATTTTTAATTTTTAGACATTAAATAATTTAATTTATTTATGACACAAATATGATGCACTAATTATCTTATTAATGAAATATTGACATAATTGATGTCATAAATACCCAAATAAATGTAATTTCAGACTTTTTATGAAATCAACTAATTTTCAAGGTTAATAGGACATATTATTATTGATTTAATGGACTTTTTTCTAACTAATAATTCTGTTATGATTTTCACAAAAATCAATTACAAAATAGTGTCAAAATTGAAATAAAATAGTTTTTATAACAAATATTATATTATTAATTGTTATTTTATTCCTAAAAATATAAGTTTAAGAAAAATGACTTAGATAAGGTTATATATATTAATAATAAACAACTTGGGGTTCGTTTGGCTTCTTATATTAAGTTTATTAACCTTATAGTATAAGAACACAAGAAGACACGGTAAAAGTAAAATTATTTTACTTAATGTTAAATCTAAATGATAAGGTTAAAATAAGAACCTAAACTTGTCTAAATTATATTTTATGAGAGGATTTGGACCCATACCCACCTTATCTTAGAAATGAATCAATTTGGAGCTATTTAAAACTGAATTTGACTTTATAATAAAATAATAGTTTTAGTTATTCCAAAGGTGCCCCTCTCCTCCCTTATAAAAGGGCACCTCCTCCCTCTCTTCCTCACACCACTTTGAGCCTTCAAGCTCGGCCAACCCCTGCCAAATTCCCTTCTCCACTTCCATAGAAACATCCTAGAGGTTATGGTCTTCCTCAAAGACCAATTTTAGTGCCCTAAAATGAGATCTCAAAGAGGCGCTTCAAAGAAGAGGTAATGTCTGTTACCGATTCTTTCATCTTTATTTCTTCTTCCACTTATTCTTCTTAGGTTGTTTCATTATTCAGTAATAACATAAGTATCACTTATATACTGATATGTTATTATAATTATGAAACAACCTTTTTTCACCATCTATCCATCCTACGTAAAACGAAATCACCGCGCGTGCGTACGTACGGAATACCGTCTCCACGCCGTGGTGTAATCTATTTTCCACCACCACCTTACTTGGATGGGTATAATGGTGTACATAATAACTATATATTATTATTGTAAATTGATATTGATTCTGAAATAGTATACATACACTCCAATACAATTCCACAATCATGAGAACGATATCATCGCTCGTGCGTATGTACGGACTATCGTCTCCACGACGCGATGAGATTCATTCTCCACGTTAACCATTAATGAATGATTATAAAGTATATATAATAACTAAAAATAAAATATATCACATAAAAATGATTCTGGATTTATATGTATATATATGCATTTCATCTACTTAATTCCATTCAACTCAATAAGGAAAAGAAAACAGTGTTCATGCATACGTACGGTCTACCGTCTCCATAAACGGTGTATTTCTTTCCATTTACAGATCTATTATATATATATATTCTGAATATATATAATATATAAATCAGGTTTTATATTCTGGAATTATGTAATCATGATCTAAGTAATCATATGAATAATTACAAGTCAAAACACGGACGAAAAATGAAACGATTTTACCCAAAACGCTCTTTAACATGGAATTTACAAAAGAACGGGTAATATAAAGCCATAAGTGTACCATATATGATATCATAACAATGAGTATGATTCTGGAATAAGTCAATGACATTATTTATATCATTATACAGGAGGTTCGGACACATACAAATCAAATCGGACCTAAGGTAAGGTAAATATCACAATCTCATTTTTATCCGAGATTGTTTATACTTTGGAATTTACTGGGGTGTATTTTATCATCCACATCCATGTTTCCTTAATATGTAATATTTATATCCTTCTAAAATTGTTTATATCCAATTTTACCCTTCGGTGAGTTTTTAGTAAAAGATATGAAAGGAATCTTTTGTCGTTTTTCGTACGAGGTACTTTTTGACTTTTCCGACAAAAGTACGAGAAGAATGTTTTCATTTAACTTATACGGCTTGAATGGATTTTTTAAACATTATTTCCAAGAATCTTACCTTACAAGTTTTCAAGTTTATTTTTAATCAACTTCTTTTAGTTAGAATTTTATAACATGATAAGAAAGGAAAAGTGTTTTTGAAGTTGAAAGGATATTTTCCTCAAAAATGGAGTTCAAGTGTTTTATCAAAATTATTTTCCATATAAGATATTAAAGGGTTATGTTTCTATCCCTATTATTACATTAATTTGATTATGTTGTGATGGAATTATTTTTATGAATTCCTTTATCTTATATGAATTGTTTTATGATTTCACGATGTTTAAGATTACCATTTTTATTACATGGGTTATGCAATGATGTATGATTTAAGATTTTGTGGCACACATAAGAATGGTATCATTATGAGATGGGTGGGACCTATATCTCCCTACAATGCATTGGGTAAAGATTTTATATCTCATGAGATAGACATGGCTGGAATGGTAGGTTATACCGGTTTAGTGAAACAGGATAGAAACGAGGAATGAACTCAGTTCAGAAATGGACTTTGTCCACTAAGATAATCTTGGAAATGAGTCTTGACTAACAAGATATGATTCTCTATGATTATGTGTGTATGCCACAAAGTTTCATGTTTTATGTTATGATTATTGGGATTCCATTTCACTACTATGATTTATCCCATGTTATGAAATTATGATCTCTTTTGCAGGTTAAGATTTCCAAAAGATATGTTCTTATGAATATGACATGATTGATATTTATTTTGTTTACCCTTACTGAGCATTTGAGCTCACCCTTTTATGTTTTCTTTTCCCCAGGACATAAAGAAAGGATTTAGGTTTTAAAAAAAGAAGATCTTTATAGAAGATGTTGAAGATCTTTCACCACGATTAAGAGATTATATTCCGAGTTTCCAAAGACACTAAACTATTACGGTCCTTGTGTGTGTGTTTTTGTTATGTACTAAGTATTCCACAAAATTAATGTAATGTCTATGTACGTCAAGCTTCGGGTCTCTACAGTCGGTATCAGAGGAAAGGTTTAGTCAACCTTTGGAAACTAGGATGCGAAAACGTTAGTGAGATCCCTAGAGATATTTCTAAGGTATGTCTAGGGATGTCCCTAAGGATAAGTATACGCATAGGATACAATTCTAGAACTACGGTAACGATCATAAAATTTAACCTAAGATGTTAGATATTGAGGATACTCCCCCTTTATTATGTTGTTTTCCCTAGCATGATTTTTGCCTCTTACACTATTCTTTTTGGGTTTTAGATGATGGCTGGAACCCGAAGGAACCGTGTTGATCAATGCAGTGGACAATGCAATGATTATCCCCCTGAACAAACAAATGTTATGTGAGATGGAGTGCAAAATCTTATTGCTATACTTACACAAGCTATGAATCATTCTAGACTTCCAAATGAGTAGAGAAGGGAACAATATTCTATTGAGTCTTTCATGAGGCAACATCCACCTTCTTTCAGTGGGTCTTCTGATCCACTTATTGCTGAACAATGGATCAGTACTACTGAAAAGATATTTTCAGTTCTTCAATGTTCTGAACATGATAAAGTCATCTTAACAGTATATCGTCTGGAAGGTGAATCTGATCAATGGTGGAATCTTATCAAGAATATGAGGCAAAGAGATGAAATTGAATCCCTGGAATGGGACGAGTTCAAGAACTTATTTTTCAATAAGTACTTCCCTCGTATTCTTCGAACAAAGATGGAGAAGGAGTTCCTTGAACTAAAGAAAAAGGATGATGAATCTGTTGGTATATACAAAGCGAATTTTACAAGGCTTGCAAGGTATGCATCTGGATTTATCATCCAACCTGAAAGTAAAGTTGATCAATTCTTCAGTGGCTTAAAACCAAATCTTCGAAGGGCATTAGCTATAAGATACTTCAGTGGCTATGAAGAAATTGTGCGTTGTGCTATCAAGGTAGAAATGGAAGTTGGTGTTACTTATCCATCTCATAGTTTTGACAAGAAATGAAAGATGGAGTTCAAGGATAAATCTCAGAATAATGGTGAAAAGAAGATGAATGTTTCCTTATGCTCAAAGTGTGGAAAGAAGCATGGTGGAGATTGTCTTAAAGGGACTAGAAAATGTTTTAAGTGTAGAAAAGAAGGTCATCAAGCAGCTGAGTGTCAAAGTAATGGAAAAAGGGTTTCTAATGATGTGAATAAAGAAAAGACTGCAGAGAACGCACCAACAACACTTCAATGCTCAAGTTCAAGGAAATTGGGCATTATGCTAATAAATGCCCTAATCCAAGGGTTAGTGATGATCGACGTGAGCAACCACTTAAGGCAAAGGACAAAGGGAAGTCACATGCGATCATCATTCACGATGTTGAATATGAAAACGATGTGGTGGAATGATTAAGTGTTTATGTAATGGGATTCCAGAATAATGTTGTATATAGTATCGTGGAATATTGGAATATTTATTTCTTGGTCTATTGTGGTTTTCAGTAATTTTATGGCATCGGTAACCATGAAAAGTGATTGAAATATTTTTGGAAAGTAGATGATATGCACATAATGAAGGGATAAAGAGAATCTAATATGTTTGATAGTATTCATGAGATCATGATTGATATAAGGACTAAGTGGTATCATGGATTGAGGATATAGAATTTTGAGGATTTTGGTATGTGGAAAGTGTTAACTTTTAACTGCATTCATGTTTTCACTAAGGTTCAATGGATATTCATTCTTTAAGAGAATACATGATTAAGGTATTCACATATTTGTAATTTGAACAACAAGATATATCTTATTATATATGGGGGATAAATGATGGCATTCATGTGATCATTTTCTTTATACTATGAGCTTGGACCGAAGTATTTTAGATAAGACTAAAGATTGGAATGGATTATGTTGGACATAAGTTATTATTGTTTAAGGATAAAACATTTTTGATATTGTTTATGGGATTTTATAGTAATATAGCTTTAGAAAAAGGGAAACCTGCAGGATGGGCGACAGCCCATCGCGTCGGACAAGGCTGTGGGAATCGAACCCCCAACCGAAGTGCGACTGGCCTTTATCGCCTACCACTGGCCTACAGGAAGTCCCTGTTTAGTAGAAACTAGTTTTATTATATTAAGCAGTATGATATATGAAGTATAAGACCATTTTAGAAACCATATATGATTAATCTCACTATAGATGGACTTATGTATTTTTTGATAACTTTTCTAACCTTTTGTTTGAGACATATGGAATGACTCATCATTCTATCACATGATCTGCTAACACATCAAGAATGACAAATTCAACTTCATTTCTTTAAGAGATGAAGTGGAAATTACCTAAAGAATGACAAATAGTGAGACTATACCAAAATCACGAAAGTACTTCTTCTAATTCCAATTCATCAACTTTAGAGAAATGATCTTGAAAACCAAAAATGTTGTCCTAGTGCTCTTATATCTGATGAATCAGATGGTACCTTAGATCATCACAAATTTATGGCTTTTTGATTTCTGGCTTTTCCATAGCCATGTTCTCTACCACTCTCCATCAGAACATGATGGTTAGATTTCTCTTCCATATCCATAATTTAACCTATGTGGAAACCCAGTGATTAGTTTATTTGGGTAACCATTACGTTTCATTTTTTTGTTTTTAAAGATTGGTTTTGGTATTCCTTTCTACGATGTGGGTTTCTATTAAAGAAACTTGTGAATAGTAAACCATTTATAACCTCGACGAATTTCTAGGGCGAAATTCATTTTAAGGGGGGTAGAATGTAACAGCCCGAGATTTTATGAAAAATATTCTCTTTAATTTCATTAATGTCTTGTGTTGTACGCTACACCAAAAGGAGCTTGCACAACATGCATCCTTGACTTTCCTTGCATTACACGCAATCACGACCTTCCTGGATTGCGTGTGTAGTACGCAATAATGAGTTTCACTAAACAACAATATGCTATTAAAATATTATTAAAACTAGCCGTTATGAATAGTAATAACAACTTTTTGAAATTTTGTTAATTTTAATTTTCAAAATGGAATTCTTTTTTGGATTCGTAATATCGAAATTAGCTTGGGGTGAAATTTTGGTACTTTTCGGATAAATTTCATTTTCTGATGAATATTGAAAATTACAAACTTTTAATTAAAATAAACCTTTTTAATCGAAATAATTAATAGTGATAAATTATTAATTTGAGTGGTTTTAAAGTATATTTATAATACATTTTTACAATTTAATACAATGTTGTTCATTGGATGTAATTTCACATTTAAAACAGACATAAACAAGTGTCAATCTTTTGATAGTTATTATCTCTTAAGAACACGCTATTTGTTTTGACGACGGGAATTAATTTTTAAATTAATTAATGCAACTGATAGGTTTTGAATTTGGTAAAATAGACATCATTTTTGAGTTCATAATATCAAATATAGCTTAGGCCTAATTTTTGGTATTTTTCTGGAAACTTTCATTTTTTTGATGAATAGTGAATCCACTAAGTGGTAGTTAAGAAAAATGAATTTTTCATAAAACTTAATTTTACCGCTTCTGTGAGTGTAATTTCAAAAATCCGAGAGACAGGGTTGATGTCAGCAAGTAAAATGTGGTTCAATGAGATGAGAATAATTTTTGGTGAATAATAACTTTTTTTTACCATGGTGAAAAGTAAATTGGGTAATTAAGGGAAAAAATGATATTATTATTACCCTAACACATGTCCTAATTCTATAGGATAAGTTTAATTCGACCAAAAACAACCTTAGGAATAAAATATGACCACTTAGGCCCACTTGGATTAGATTAGTATTTTATTATTATTTTATTTAAAGAAGGGTAAAAATAGTTAAAATCAAAGTTTAATAAGTAAATAATTTTTAATACAGGTTTATACATAAGATAAATTAGACTATAAATAATAATTAGAAAGATAGAAATCTTTACTACATAATGGTATTTTATTTGTAATTTTTAGACATTAAATAATAAAATTTATATATGACACAAAGATAATGAATTAATTATCTTATTAATGAAATATTGACATAATTGATGTTATAAATACCCAAATAAATGTAATTTCATACTTTTTATGAAATAAACTAATTTTATAGATTAATATGAAATATTACTATTTATTTACTTTACTTTTTCGAACTAATCATTCTGTTATGATTTTCACAAAAATCAATTACAAAATAGTGTCAAAATTGACATAAAATAGTTTTTAAAACAAATATTATATTATTAATTGTTATTTTATTCCTAAAAATATAAGGTTCGGCCCAATGACTTATATAAGATTATATATATTAATAATAAACAATTTGGGGTTCGTTTGGCTTCTTATAGTAAGTTTATTAACCTTATAGTATAAGAACACAAGAAGACACGGTAAAAGTAAAATTATTTTACTTAATATTAAATCTAAATGATAAGGTTAAAATAGGAACCTAAACTTGTCTAAATTCTATTGGATGAGAGGATTTCTACCCATCCCCACCTTATCTTAGAAATGAATCAATTTGGAGCTATTTAAAACTGAATTTGACTTTATAATAAAATAATAGTTTTAGTTATTCCAAAGGTTCCCCTCTCCTCCCTTATAAAAGGGATCCTCCTCCCTCTCTTCCTCACACCACTTTGAGCCTTCAATCTCGGCCAACCCCTTCCAAATTCCCTTCTCAAATTCCCTAGAAACATCTTAGAGGTTCTGTTCTTCCTCAAAGACCAATTTTAGTGCCCTAAAAGGAGATCTCAAAGAGGCGCTTCAAAGAAGAGGTAATGTCCGTTACCGATTCTTTCATCTTTATTTATTCTTCCACTTCTTCTTCTTAGGTTGTTTCATTATGAAGTAATAACATCAGTATCACTTATATACTGATATGTTATTATAATTATGAAACAACCTTATTTCACCATCTATCCATCCTATGTAAAACGAAATCACCACGCGTGCGTACGTAAGGAATACCGTCTACACGCCATGGTGTAATCTATTTTCCACCACCACCTTACATGGATGGGTAAAATGGTGTACATAATAACTCTATATGATTATTTTAAATTGATATTTATTCTGAAATAGTATACATACACTCCAATACAATTCCACGATCAAGAGAATGATATCATCTCTCGTGCGTATGTACGGACTACCGTCTCCACGACGTGATGAGATTCATTCTCCACGTTAACCATTCATGAATGATTATAAAGTATATATAATAATTAATAATAAAATATATGAAATAAAAATGATTCTGGATTTATGTGTATATATATGTATTCCATCTACTTAATTGTATTAATCTCAATAAGGAAAAGAAAACAACATTCATGCGTACGTACGGTCTACCGTCTCCATGAACGGTGTATTTCTTTCCATTTACTGATCAATTATATATATATATTCTGAATATATATTATATATAAATCATTTTTTATATTCTTGAATTAATTTATCAAGATCTAAGTAATCATATAAATAATTACAAGTCAAAACACGGACGACAAATGAAACTATTTTACCCAAAACGCTCTTTAACATGGAATTTACAAAATAACTGGTAATATAAGGTCATAAGTGAACCTTTTATGATATCATAACAATGATTATGATTCTGGAATAAGTCAATGACATTATTTAAATCATTATAAAGGAGGTTCAGACACATACGAAGCAAATCGGTCCTAAGGTAAGGTAAATATCACAATCTCATTTTTATCCGAGACTGTTTATACTTTGGAATTTACTAGGGTGTATTTTATCATCCACGTCCATGTTTACTTAATATGTAATATTTATATCCTTATACAATAGTTTATATACAATTTTACTCTTCGGTGTGTTTTTAGTAAAAGATATGAAAGGAATCTTTTGTCGTTTTTCGTACGAGGTACTTTTTGACTTTTCCGACAAAAGTACGAGAAGAATGTTTTATTTTAACTTATACGACATGAATGGATTTTTAAAACATTATTTCCAAGAATCTTCCCTTACAAGTTTTCAAGTTTATTTTTAATCACCTTCTTTTAGTTACAATTTTATAACATGTTAAGAAAGTAAAAGTGTTTTTGAAGTTGAAAGGATATTTTCCTCCAGAATGGAGTTCATGTGTTTTATCAAAATTATTTTCCATCTAAGATAATAAAGGGTTCTGTTTCTATCCCTATTATTAAATTTATTTGATTATGTTGTGATGGAATTAGTTTTATGAATTCATTTATCTTATATGAATTGTTTTATGATGTCATGATGTTTAAGATTCCCATTTTTATTACATGGGTTATGCAATGATGTATGATTTAATATTTTGTGGCACACATAAGAATGGTATATGAGATGGGTGTGACCTATATCTCCCTCCAATTCATTGGGTAATGATTTATATCTCCTGAGATACACATGGCTGGAACGGTAGGTTATACTGGTTCAGTGAAATGGGACAGAAATGAGGAATGAACTCGGTTCAGAAATGGACTTTGTCCACTAAGATAGTCTTGGAAATGAGTCTTGACTAACAAGATATGATTCTATATGATTATGTGTGTATGCCACAAAGTTTCATGTTTTATGTTATGATTATTGGGATTCCATTTCACTACTATTATTTATCCCATGTTATGAAATTATGATCTCTTTTGCAGGTTAAGATTTCCAAAAGATATGTTCTTATGAATATGACGTGATTCATATTTCTTTTGTTTACCCTTACTGAGCATTTGAGCTCACCCTTTTATGTTTTCTTTTCCCCAGGATGTAAAGAAAGTATTTAGGTTTAAAAAAAGAATATCTTTATGGAAGATGTTGAAGATCTTTCACCACGATTAGAAGATTATATTCCGAGTTTCCAAAGATACTAAACTATTACGGTCCTTGTGTGTGTGTTTTTTTTATGTACTAAGTATTCCGCAAAAGTAATGTAATGTCTATGTACGTCAAGCTTCGGGTCTCTACAACTTATACCAGTAGAGAGGTACATCACAAGGGACTCAAAATGCATCAAAGTGAATAGGGGAAGGATACTTAAATTCGATTAGGCCGACACTTGTGCATAGAAAGGATGTATTATCAAGAATGAGAGGTACTAATATTATAGATTCTATATTAGGTAGTGGATTATTTGATACTTTTACCTCTCATTACTTTATTACTTCACAACTTTTGCTTGGTTTTAGCATGTAAGAGGGGTTATTAAGTAGGGTTTTGATGAATGATACATCATTGGGAGTATGTTTAATTGAAATCTGTTTGTGAAAAGGGAGTTCTCTTGAGGCTTGCGTGTATCTTTTTCTTTAGGATATCTACATTCTAGATATCTTGGGCTTCCACCTAATTATGGGTATAGACTTCTTAGAGGAATATCATTCCAACCATGATTATTACGAGAAGAGAGTAACTTTTAAATCTCATGAGGGTAAAAATTATCTTCAATGAGTTGTGTGGGATATTAAGGTGGGATGTGTCGGGCCAGCTCATCAGCAACTAGGGGAACTAACCACACATATTTATAGTCTTTTATTAGATGAAAAAGGCATTACACATGACGTTTTTCCAACTGTACTAGAATAGTTTCAGGATTTGTTTCTTGGAGACTTATTGGGGATACCACCAGAAAGAGATGTGTAATTTACTATTGAGCCTTTTTCAGGGGCTAATCCAGTTTCAATTCCACCATAAAAAATTTCATAGGAAAATTTTCATGAGCTTAAAACTGAACTGGATGATTTTGAGGATAATGGATTTATCAATAAGAGTATGTCACCTTGCGGTTATATAGTTTTTTTTAAACAAAGAAAAAAGGAATCTACTCTTGTGTGCCAATTATTTGAAGTTAAACCAAATGAATGTGAGGAACCAATATCCTCATCCACACATTGATGATCTATTTGAATATTTTATGGGATCTTGTATCATCCAAAATATTGACTCAAGATCAGGGTATCATCAGTTGATAATTAGACGTTCTGATATATTGTGGACTACTTTTAGGTGTAGGTATCGCCTATATGTGTTGGTTGTAATGTTGATTGGGATAACAAATTCACCATTAATGATTATGTCCTCGATGAAAATAATCTTCCATCCATATCTGAATTAGTTTGTAATAGTGTTCATGGAAGACATCTTGGTGTACTGCAAGACTCATGATGATCAGAGCCAACAACCTAACATCTTTCATATTACACTGATATTGTATCGTCTATATTCCAATCTTTGTAAGTGTCAATTTCAGGTTGAGTATGTAGACTACATGGGTCACATCATCAGGGATGAAGGTGTGTTAGTGAACCTAGATAAATTTCAAGCAGTTGTGTCTTGGGAGCAGCCAGTGTTTTTTATATTAGTTTTTTGGGGGGTTCGATGGATATTATTAAGGATTTATTCAGAAAAGTTCTTGATTGGAAGTTCCACTTTTGAGATTGACCAAAAAGGGGATGATGTGTGAATGGTTAAGATTATTGAAGAATTCCTTCCATGAGTTGAATAAGTGTTTGAAAATTGCACCAATATTTATCCTACTTGAGTCAGTTGACATATATATGGTGTGTTTTGATTCTTATGGGATTGTAAATTGGGTATTGTTGATCCATGGAGATCAAGTTGTGGTGTATATGTCTTGAAATTTGAGGCTACATGAACGAAACTACCATAGAAATGACCTCGAGTTATCTATAGTGGTTTATAATTTGTAGTTTTGGTAGCATTATCTATTGGGAAAAATTTTACTGTGTATATAGATTCCATTTTCTTGAAATATATCTTTTCATAGTAAGATTTTAATCTTCAAAAATGGAGGTTGGTTGAGTATATGAAATCATTTGATCTTGAGAAAGCATATATGCATGGGATGGGAAACAATGTTTTGGACTCTTCATTCCTAAATACTAAGAGTCATGTTGTACATGAGTATAGTAATGAGTGGAAGATGATGTATTTACTAGATGGCACGCATGTTGTTGTTTCGAAGAGTCAAGATAAGATAAATCTCATGTCATTTGTATTAGTGTCTAAACGTTTCAGCTTGATTAGATACAGGTAGTATGAGGATCCAAAATTCATAGCCTTGAGAGAAAATTCTTTAAGGTGTGGAATCACCTTTAGATTGGATCATATATAGGGATGAGATCATCTATGTAAAGAAAAAAATTGTACCTATGAGAATACCGAAGGAGCTAATGCATAAATTTCATTCCCCGATTTGGGTAGTTCATCCAGATGTGAATAAATGTATCATGACTTATGATGAAATTTTTGGTGGCTAAACATAAAAGGGAGTTAGCATGGTTTGTGGCATGATGCTTCACCTATAAAGATTTTAAATCCAAGAATCAATGACCTGATGGTTTATTATATCCATTGACTATCCTAGAATAGAAATGGGACAACATTATTATGGATTTATTGGCGGGTCTCCCAATGATGCCTCATAAGAATGACATTATTTGGTTGTTTGTGGACCATCTGACATATGTATCACATTTCTTTCTAGTGTGGGAGACTATCTAAGTAGATATTCTGGGAGAACTGTATGTTTGGTAGATTTTCTATCTCCATGGGGTTCCAAAAACTATTATTTTATACCATTACTCATATTTTACTTTTCCCTTCAAGTAGGTCTTACAGAAGTTTCTTGGTATATAGGTTCTTTTGAGCACAACATTCCACCCATATAAAGATGTGCAATCTAAGAATACTATACAGGTGCTAGAGGATATTCGTTAGGCATCCACAAAATACTTTGGTGTGTATTTGGAGAAGAACCTATATTTTTTAGAATTCACTTATAACATAATTTATTCGAAAAACAATTTTGATGAACCCATACATATAGCATTATTGTAGGCCATGCAGATCACATCTATGTTGGATAAGGGCAGGTGAGTCAGAAATGTTGTGACTAAGTCTCATGTAGGAGAAATAATATCATTTATAGTAGATTCAAAAATGTATGTCTATGGCTCAAGGAAGGTAGATATATTATGTGGATAGGAATCTACAAACCCCGGAGTTTACATATGGTGATATTTTATTCATTTAGATGTTCCCTAGTTTCGGTCACCACATGATACAGAGGTAGGGAAAGTTACCGCCCATGTTGTTTTGACCATTTGAGATAGTGGAGAGAATACAGCTAATGGAATACCAATTGGATCCTCTACATAGGTATATTTATATGAACAATGTTTTCCCCATGTCACAACATTAGTGGTATCACCCTGAACCTTATCATGTGATTAATGTGGATGATGATGATATTGAGAAGGATGTGTCCTTTTAGGATCATTTTATATGTGTGTTAGATCATGGTGATAATGTTTTTTGGGGAAATACCATGCTGATATATCATGTATTGTAGCAACATGGAAGTGTTCAAGAGGAAGCATGGGGGAGAGAGACAGATACGCGGGCTCAATGGCCCAATCTTGTTTATTATGAATCTTAGTGATGTTTAGGTGTGCAATTCAAGGAAAAGATATCATAGGGTGGGGATGTTATAAGATCTAGAAGTTTTATAGAGATGTATCAAGCATATTTTATGGTATTATTTTTTTCTTTCATGGATCATACTTTGTTTTGGTTTTACCTTGGGGTTCGTATCGGTGAAAATTTAAAATTTTGGAAGAAAACATGTTAGTGTACGATTGGTGCACAGTTTTCCCAAAATGTGCACCCAAACCAAGAAAATTATGCAAAACTAGATAGTGGAGGTTTACAGGGCTGGCACATAGTTTTTCAAACCATTCACCCTAAAAAGAGAAAATGTGGACCCACCAAAATGAGGCACATGGTTATGGTGCATGGTTTTGGAAAAGTGTGTTGCTCTTCCAAAAAACAGTGTGTAACCTTTATATTATTCCAAAAATTAGATTTATATTTCCTTAAATCTACACATTAACACAAAAAGTGATCTTAGCTCAAACATACTGGGTTTCTCACATTTTTTGAGGCTTTATAATAGATACAAATCATTCTTGGCATCTGATCTTAGTGAATCAATGGCCTTATTGGAGATATGTACCTATCTCTGTAAGCAATACTAATCCTGGTTGGTTTCTCAGGCCTCTTCCAATCTTATATAATCTTTTAATTGATTTCATAATCAATTTTTTGGATCAATCTATAGTTTTATATAATCTATATCTAGGATTTTTGGATCTCAATTCATTGATTTTTGATTTAGGGTTTCATTATAGATATCGTTCTTCATCATTACTCCACTCAAATTAGGGATTTCCATTAGAAATCATTTTACGATGAATTAACGTATGTGGTCTATTATTCAAATCCCATGGTCATGATTTCAATAACATGTATGTAATTGAAGAATATATATGGGTCTTTTAACCATTTGGTATTTTAATTGAATTAATTTATTTGGTTAATTAGTTAATTAAGGTATTGTGAATCAAGAATAATTAATTATTGAATTAATCATGAAAAATTGATATTGTTGAACTTGGGTTTTAAATTATTGAATTAATTATTTAATTAATTATTGTATATTGAGACTTTTGAACCGAGGTAATTAATTTATGAATTAATTTTTGATATTTTGATATTATGAAATTGAATTAATAATTGTTGAATTAATTATGGGATATTTAGAATAATGAATTGACATAATTAATTATTGAATTAATTATAAGATATTATGATTATGAAATTGAATATTTAATTTTCAAACTAATTATTTTATATCAGGATTTTGAATTGAATAGTTCATTATTAAATTAATTGTGGTATATTGGGATTTTGGATTGATTAATTATTAAATTAATTAATGCAGAATGTAGTCTTTATATTGTTATTAATGCGATTAGTTAACTGTTGAATGAATTTATGGAATAATATGAATTAGAAAATAATGACTGGGGTTATTTAATTAGAAAATTAATTAATGATTCTATTGTGATATATGTGATATGGTGATATTGTGATATATCTCATGTTGTGATATATGTGATATTGTAATATTGTCATGCATGAATTGAGAAAATTATTGATAACAATGGAATTCATGTTTGTATTGAATTAATGAATGGTAACAATGTAATTAAAATGATAATAGATACAATAAATTCTAATAATGTAATTCTTGGGTGAATTGAAATAGATGATGTAAATAATGAAATTCTTATGTAAATTAAGATAATTAATAGTGAAAATGGAGTTCATATTTTAATTTGTATTTAGAATTGTAATAGTGGAATTCTTAAATATGAATTGAAATAATGGAGTGTATCAAAGGCATCCTAAGGTATCATATCCCTTGGGTATAGTTCAGACACTGGCATGAGCCGAAGAAGGTACTGAGATACGGGTGTCCATGGAGACTCAGATTTTTACATGGTTAACTATATAATATTTGATAATGTGAAAAATGTATATTTATACATTGTACTTATTTCTTTATAAAATTTCATACATTTTTTATTTGATTCATTTTAGAAATCATTGGTGGTGGCCTACTAAGTTATTCTCAAACCCTACTAGAGCTACCTGATTAGTAGCTGAATAGATTTTATAGTTGTTGGAAAGGCTATAGGAAAATGTCGTATGTTAGAGTTATGATTGTAATGGAGCATGATGTGATAACCAGACATGGTTTTGGGACCTTCTTGGAGGATTTTTCAGTCCCTTTATTTATTTTGTGGTTTTCTTATTGACACTTGGCATGTACATTATCCTGACATATTTTCTATTCAGTTTTATTATTGTGTTTCTTGTTCTGTTTATAATGTGATGATTAGCCACTAAATGAGGCTAATATTCATTGTTAATATATATAATATTCTTGTGCTTTATTATTCATAAACACCATTTTAGTTCATTTTACACTTTGAACATCATTCCACATTAGGATTGTAATACCTTCTTAAAATGCACTATTATGTCGTACATTTTTTAACATCATTTAAAGTACACAATGATTCATCTGATTTTAAGGAATGTAATTATATATATTTTAATTTTATATTTTCTGAAATTGATCTACACTTCAATATGAACATGTTTCATTCAGGTATCAATGGAGAATTCATGGAAGAACATGGGGATATTTTGTCATGAAAGGAAGAAATTTTAGAGAAGATAGATTGGACACCAACCCAATGATTCGAATGTGGGCCCCCCATACAGTCCCAATGAATCCCAAATTTCGTGGGATTCTAGATGACATATATAGGAACATATCATTCTTTATTATCCAGTGCTAATTCGGCTTCCATTGTGGTCATTTATGTGGTCCAAGTTAGAGATAAAATTATGGGCCAGATTCTACGGCCCAGAAACACAGCCCACTAATATAATCATATCTCCAGATCTAAAACTGAAAATGGGCCCAACTTTTACAAGCAGTTATCAGACATCTGGAGATCCATTTTTTTCTTCTATGTCCCACTCTGATTCGGCCATCTATAAGGTCTTCCAAGCGCATCTGTTCAGTGGATGAAAGTTGGCTTCTCCCTCAGGTCAATGGGGGAATATCAACTCTCCCTCAACTTTCCACCCAACTATGGCCTACCACAATTAATTAAGAAGACTTGGACTATTGGAGGCCCGACCCAAGGCATAAAAAATTCCTATTTAAGGTATTGGTGGTGGAGGAGTTGATAATCTTTTGTGCTTTGTTCGATTGTAATGTTATGCTGCGATTTTGTTGTCTCAAGTTTGTCTTTCACATGTAAGTTGTGTAATTCACTTTAGTTTCTTAATAAAATATCTTATTTTCCTCTTATTCTATTGTTATTCATATTAATTTGATAAATTTGGTTAAAGGTGTGAATTTATTCACACTAAACCTTGTGAAATTATTCATACAACGGTGGAGTGATCATTTAATTTTTTTTGTTTTCTTTACTTCTCCATTTCCTCCCTCATGCATCTACTTTCTGCTTTCATTGAAACCATGGTATCAATGGAGGGCTAACCCACTTATGGGTTGATCCAAGTGAGTAGAAAGGGGCTGGATTGGATATTATTTATCACCCCCTTAATGTATAATCACGTCTTTAATTGAGATTTTTATTTAATTATTTTTAAACTCCATCATCCTTGTTGAATTAAAGTCCACGCACTTCAAGTTCTAATACGAACCATTACCTTGAAGTGCTCAAAACATTGATCCTTCAAGTGTATAGGTTATTAGTATTATAGTGTGTATGCATTAAACCAATAAGTGATGATGTTTTTCTATCTCCTTAAATGAACCCATCTCAAATATAATAAATTGAAATCATTGAAAAGGAAATACGTCCAATCCACCCCGAGCGATAACCTAGGGTCAACTTGTTATTTTAAATTGAATTAACTTAAATCTATTAGTGATACTTTAAACCCATCTAAAATAAACCCAAGTTTGTCACTTCATAGACAAAAAAAATCGTTTATAATGTGTGTTTCTATAGGTTACTTCTTAGGTCTATGTGGATTCAATAACCCAAGCTAGACTACAAAGACCGTTCTACCTTCATCTCTTGGGTAAATTTGAGCGAGAATCAAATTTTGGTTCCATTTATGGGGACCTATTTAAGTTATCTTAGACACTATCATCCTTTTTTCATTCTACTTCTCTTTTCTCACTCCTCACTCCTATGGAAGTCACTTTTGAACAAGTCCATACATTGGAAACCTATCCCTACTTTGATCACCCAACCCCATGTATGATGTACAATGACCATCCTAATTCCTACTTGTGGGATCATCAAAAACCTACTAAACCGCAATGTTTGTATTCATATGATCCATAATACATTCCAACCTATTATGAGTTCCAATCCCAACAAGTCCAATCAGAACATCCTCCTGTGGAATTCCAACAACTTAATTATCCTCTTGGAATAGACCATATGTCCCAACACCATTACCATCTTGATCCACATCCATTAATTGAGAAATTTTGTCAAAAAATGCATAGAATTACTTCTGAAGTTTCATCATTGAGATTAAAACTACAAAGCATTGAAATAGTTATGTAACCCATTCCCAGTCAGGTTGTCCATTCCTCATCATTCATAGAGGAATCTTGTTACACACAAACATCTTATGAAAATTCTAAAGAAATTTCCTTTGAACCTAGCATACTAGAAGAACATGAAGTAATGGTTGAAGGGTATTTAAATCTAGATGAAATTTATTTTTTGGAATCAAAAGAGGAGAATTTTACATCATGGATTGACTCTTTCAAAAGCACAAATCACTGAACCATTAAGATAAATCACCAACATTGATTCTATACCCATTCCTGAAACTGATATTTCCAATTTGTTGGTTGAATCTTCTATTCAAAAGGAACCAATTCTGTTGAGCAATTTTGAAGATGAAACTGTGTTCAATTCAAAGTCCCAACCTATGTTTTAAAGTTTTAGCCTACATGAACTTGAACAAAAGGACTTTCCATCCACCCTTAAGTTTATATTCATTAGGGATAGCAAAAAACATCCAGTTGTCACTATTTCTTATCTTGATACTAATAAATAGGTAATGATTCTTAATGTCTTAGAAAGTACTACAAATGAAATTGAATCCATCATTTCTGATATTCCTTGGATTTACCTACTCATTTTAGAATAGAGGTTTGTGCATGAAACAAATTCTAAACATAGAATCAATTTCAACCTAGTAAAAGGGGTGAAACATGTGGTACTAAAATTTTGAAAGTGGGTATTGGATAAGTTTGGGGGTTCAAGTCGAGCTAATGATGTTAAAAAAAGTGCTGCATGGGAGGCAACCCATGGTTTTCAAGTTTCCTGTCATTTTTTTGTTTTAATAAAATTTATATTTTAATTAATCATTTTTTATATTAAAAAAAATTGACTATTGACCTGTTCTTCTATTATGAGTATGGATGGGTATGAAAGGGGAGCACCATATTCATCTGTGTCACGTGGTGTGATCAATGAGTAATGCCTTACCCAGAAATTTAAAAAGAAGACAATGTATCATCAGTTTGTTTTATTTTAATGTTTTTTGTAGGTTAAAATAAAAAGAATATATATATATATATAATAAAAAGGGACACGTCATGGGTCGTGGGTCAAACCCCGTCACAACCGAAGAAGCCGTGGGGATTCGAACTCGGGACCGAAGGGAGACAGGGGCACGCACATACCACTGACCTACGGGAACTCTGCAAGCGACATGGATATCAAAGGACTAAATTGGAGCATCAAGAACATCATACTTCAACCACCAGGTGACTTCATTCCATGATCCTAATATTTCAATTTCCTTATTGAACTCCACTTTTATTCCTCTAACCCATTCTAAATTTTCTTTTTACGAAACTAGGGACAGTTTCATTTTATGTTGGGGGGAGATAAAATAAAATAAAAATTGTGTGAAAAAAAATGAATGATTTGAAAAAAAAGGTTTAAATGGAAGGAAAAATTAATTTAACTTTGAACATGGTAATACACATTTCACACTTTGAAACTTAATATCAAATAATTTATCATGCCCTGATTCTGATTTTAATCCTTTTATAATTTCATGAGCATATATTTTGGAAACTGGGGTTGTCCAATGTGATATTTCATTGTTTATATTTCCATCCAAAAAAAAGATCACAATGCACGTCCTTTGGATAGTGGGGTATTAGTTTGAGTTCATGGGGTTCCCCTAAATAAATAGAATAGGTTTGGTGATCATTTTAGTTTAATATGAGTATTAAAAAAAATTGCGCATAGAGCAATGAAATGACCAAATGCGTGGCTTTCGGCACTTGGGGATCGTGACTCCATTGTTTTCTGGCTCAGAGTTAGTAATTTTATCTTTGTTTTTGGTAATTTGAATTTGTTTTTGAATGAGTTAAATTGAGATGATGCCCAAGTATGTGGGATTCACTTGGTTCCCTATGATCTTTGAGCTTGGGAGTCATCGACAAAGTCTCGCTACAGGGGTTTACTCTTTTGAGTGCAATTTCAATTACCTTGGAAAAATTGTAAAAAACAAAATATATATATATATATATAATACAAAAAAAATTTGAATAATCATCTTAATATTGAAATATGATTCCACCTAGCACTTCCGTAATTTTCCCCTTGAATAAATATGAACCCCCATGTCTATTGTGATGCACAACACATCCACATACATTATTGATATTGGAAGAAATATGGAAATGAATTTGAACAAAGGAATGAGCTTGGGATTGGGATATGATTGTGAAACTATCTTTTATTAAAATATTTTTATGGGTTTCATGATTGTTTGGTATAAGGTTTTTTAGGGATCATTGTGTATTAAAATGTTTTTGGAAAAGGGAATTTGAATTTCATATTGTAGAGATATATTTTTCTCGGGACTAAAAAAATTCAAGTTGGGGGTGTGATTAGCCACTAAATGAGGCTAATATTCATTGTTAATATATATAATATTCATGTTCTTTATTATTCATAAACACCATTTTAGTGCAGTTTACACTTTGAACATCATTCCACATTATGATTGTAATACCATCTTAAAATGCACTATTATGTGGTACATTTTTTAACATCATTTAAATTACCCAATGATTCATTTAATTTTAAGGAATTTAATTATCCATATTTTAATTTTATATTTTGTTAAATTGATCTAAACTTCAATCTGAACATTTTTCATTTAGGGATCAATGGATAATTCATGGAAGAAGATGGGGATATTTTGTGATGAAAGGAAGCAATTTTAGAGAAGGCAGATTGGACACCAGCCCACTGATTCGAATGTGGGGCCCACCATACAGTCCCAATGAATACAAAATTTTGTGGGATACTATTAGAAATATATAGTAACATATCATTCTACAGGACCCAGTGCTTATTCGACCTCCATTGTAGAAATTTAGTCGGCCCAAGTTAGAGTTAAAATTCTGCGCCAGATTCTGCGGCCCAGAAAAACAGCCCACTAATATAATCATATCTCTGAATCTACCACTTAAAATGGGCCCAACCTTTATAGACTGTTAGAAGACATTCGGGGCTCCATTGGTTTCTTCTATGGACCACTCTGATTCGTCCATCTAGGAGGTCGGCAAAGTGATTTTGTTCAGTGGATGAAAGTTGGCTGCCTCCTCGGGTCAATGGTGGAATATCAACTCTCCCTAAACTTTCCACCCACCTATGGCCTACAAAAATTAATTGAGAAGACTTGGACTATTTTATTATCAACACAAGGCTACAGGAATTCCTATTTAAGGCAGTGGTGTTGGAGGGGTTGATAATCTTTTGTGCTTTGTTCAATTGTAATGTTATGCTGCAATTTTGTTCTCTCAAGTTTGTCATTCACATGTAAGTTGGTCAATTCACTTTAGTTTCTTAATAAAATCTCTTATTTTCCTATTATTCTATTATTATTTATATTAATTTGATACCTTTGGTTAAAGGTGTAATTTATTCACACTAAACCTTGTGAAATTATTCACACAATGGTGGAGTGATCATTTTATTTTTGTTGTTTTCTTTACTTCTCCATTTCCACCCTTATGAGTCTACTTTCCTCTTCCATTGAAACCATGGGATCAATGGAGGGCTAACCCCCTTATGGGATTATCCAAGGGAGTAGAAAGGGGCTGGATTTGATGTTATTTAATACCCCATTAATGTATAATCACTTCTTTAATTTATATTTTTATTTGATGATTTTTAAACTCCATCATCCTTGTTGAATTTAAGGACACACACTTCAAGTACTAATACGATCTTTTACCTTGAAGTGCTCAAAACATTGATCCTTCAAGTGTATAAGTGATTAGTATTAAAGGGTGTAGGAATTAAACCAGTAAGTGATGATGTTTTTTTATCTCCTTAAATTAACTCATCTCAATTATAAGAAATTGAAATCATTGAAATGGAAATACGTCCAATCCACCCCGAGCGATAACCTAGGATCAAATCATTATTTAAAAATGAATTAACTTAAATATATTTGTGATTCTTTAAAACCATCTAAAATAAACCCAATTTGGCCACTTCATAGCCAAAAACAGTCATTTGAATGTGCGTGTCTATAGGTTACTTCTTAGGTCTCTGTGGATTCAACAACCCAAGATAGACTACAAGGACCATTCTACCTTCAACTCTTGGGTAAATTTGTGTGAGAATCATGCGATATGGGTATTGTTTTCGTTATTATACTAATTTTTCTTATTTTATTTATTTCCAATGGAATAGTACTTTGATAATTAGGGTATTGTTTCCCCATGATTGATATTCGACCCTCGATTCTAGTCAGTAGTCTCCGTCATATGAGGAGGAACGCATGAGGTAAAATAGAAATCAAAATTGTGGTAACATTGTGTGGAACCCAGGTTAGGATGTTACAAGTATTTAGCCTCTTTAAAAGTGATGATGTAAAAATGGTCATTTTTTCCAATTTTGAAATGGTGCATGGTTTGGAAGCACTATATGAGAAACTGTGTGCTAACTATGTGACTACAACAGTCTGTTATCTATGGTCGACATTATTTGGGGTGTATAGTTTTCGCAAACATGCTCTACATGTGTGCCACCTATATACAGGGTTCACACCCCTCATGACCTAAAACACATTGTTATACAAACAATGTGTATCACATGTGCTCCCCTCATTGGATCTCAAAAGCACCTCGCATGGTTTTTTCAAACAATGTATCCTTTAGTGCCCAGTTTCATCTATCCATGAACCTTCACATATCTTCTATAATTTAGAGTTCTATACCTCAACCCCCCCCCCCCCACACACACACATAATTAATTTCTTAAGTTTCCTAACATAATTATAAGAATTAAACAAAGGATTCAACTAAAATCTAATATATACTTACCTCAAAGAAAAATAATGGATCTTACAGTCCCACTTGAACATTGAATGATTTTTATTATCCCAAAAACAAATAATTCAGGGGAGATTCCTTTAGCTAATACTTAGTAATCCTTACAAACCATATGATGAATAAAATTACAAAAAATAATAGGTTTAAGTTACAAAAAATTAATTTATTTATTACGCCTATAGAATGGATTCTATATTAAGAATGGTCATCTTGGGAGTTTGGGATTCATATTAATTTTACCAGATTGATTAAGTGTTAATTGACACGATGAAACCTGATGCGACCACACATAATGTTTAATTCATGCAGGCTATAGTCAAATTATATTATTATTCCCAAATTACACTTTCTACATAGGCATACTATAGTGATAGTGCAGGGTCAATCCCATGGTGATTGAACTAGATGACAGGAAGCAAGACATTGAACCCTATGTGTTGGATTCCTCATAATTGTTTTTTGATTTTTGGGATTATATTAAAATCAATTGGGTTTTATGTAGAATTTAGGGAGAAGTTAGGTATCAATATTAATTTTAGGGTTCAATTAAAAAATAAAAACTTGATCCTAACGTGGTATAGTCCTAAGCTTTCGCTATAAAGTTGTGAAAAGATCATAAGTTTCTTATGGTCAAACAAACCAGATCTTTCTATGATTCAACTATCCCTTGGTCCAAATATATGTAAAAACCTAAATGCATTAAGCATAATTACTACTGAAGAAAATATTATATAATAATGATAATATCCTACTCTATTTGAATCAGGTTAGGTTCATTCATTCAAACATACCATGGTAAGAATTGCATATAAAATGAATAAAAAATTGTTGTATAACATGGCTACTAGACTTAGGGATACAAAGTTATGATTTTAGAGATTCAATAAGTTTGTAATACCCCTACTCTCAACCCCTAACATATGAGGATTATCCATCCAAGATGTAAAAAAATTGGATTTAAGTAAAACATATTAGCATGCAGGTTATATTAAGAAATAAATTGAGATACAATTGTTTCCACATGAGGATTCAAGAATCTAGTACTTCACAACCAAAGTCAACAATAAATCAATCAATCACTTAATTGGAGCAATAAGAAACCATGAATGAATGGTTCATCCACTATTATCGGAAAATAAAAAATGTTAAATGGACATTGAAACCATAGACTACAATGAACGTGATATTAAAAAATCAAAGGTGCTTGGATTTTGTTGAAATGGATGCTGAAAAATTTCTTGATTCCTTTTGCGAGAGAAGATACAGAAGAAAAGTTGAGAGTGAATCAAAGTAAAATGAAATGAAAATCAATCAGAGTCAATAATCATTTCATTATACACCTGCTGGAATTAAGTAATTAACATATCACACAACATATAAACTTTTCATGTCGTGTAATACCGATCAATGATTTTCTCTGAGTATTTTGGATCTGGCATAAATCATGACCTATATCTTCAGGATTTAAAAGTTTTACTCTTCTCATGATGTGCAACTGGCCTTCATGGTGGGTTTCTTTCTTCATTTGGATCTTTAAAGTGTGAATTAAATTTTGAATGTTACATGAAATGTATTGGTGATTCACGTCATGTAACCACTTAAAATATTTTAATTACATCACAAATTGCCTCACAAAATTATCATACACTTTGAAAGATGAATTAATATAATGTAAGTGAATTTCAAAATGTGTAACAATCATATTTATCCAATTTTCTCATCTTTTTCTTTAGTATCATGAAGACATATTCTCAACAATAATCAACACATTCCTGGTGCATTATCAAGTAAAACACGAATAATCCGTAATAAAATCACTACAAAATTTATATAATATTTTATCATATCAAAACATAAAAGTGTTAAGAGAGAAATTACATGTGATTTGATTCATAAAATCTTGTTGAAAATGAAGGATTTCATAAATTTGATATATATGTATTTGATAGCATAAAAAATGATACAATGTTTTTTATTTCATCGTAATGAAGCTTATAAAATATGATATCAATTTGTATGAAGATTTTGATCCATGGTATAAAAATAAATATTCGTATAATTAATATTATATATACGATATGTTAAAAATGATATACAAGAAGAAAGGGTGATAACACTGCTTAAGGTAAATCAGTACTGGGTTAATCTCATGTACTCTAGTGCTTTGTTAATGTTGTACAAAAATAATAAAAGTCACTAGGTTTATCATATATTATCCACATTGAATTGGTATTAGTATTACCTAAGAAATATCAACAGTCATGAATCTTAGATACATATATCACTATTAAGTGAGCCACCGCTACCATGTTCATATTACATATAGGATAGAATTTCCTATTAATCTTATATAGAGCTACCAATAAATTGAAATCCACATAATAAAACATTATTTAAGTTAGATATCTCTTTAATGGTTTAAGAGATGGGACTTATATATTTCCACTAACGGTATACGCATAATATTAAAATCAACATAATAAAAAAAGATTTTTCTATATTTAAATTATTAATTGATTTTAAAATTTATAGTTTTTTTAATTATTAAAAAGTAATTTTGGTGATATTTTTATAATATATAATGTTTTTTATAAATTAATTAATTAATAATTATTTTAGATTAATCAATTACATGTTTTATAAAAAATTTATGAAATACAAATTCCATAATTTAATTATTAATATCAAAATATCTTTTTCAAATTATATGGGAAGAATTATAATTTAAATGCAAAATTGAAATAAAATTATAGGAGTAAATTATTATGTTTTTATTAATTACAAATTATGGACAAATATATTTAATTTAACATTTAATAATATGAATTATTCATAATATATAATTTGTATTTTTAATATTAAAATCCACATATGATAAATTATTTAAATCATGTTAAACTATATTTTTATAATTAATATGATCAATTTTAAATAAATATTATATATGTCATATTTATATTTTATATATTTTTAAATAGAATCGATATATAATTTTTTCATATTTAATATTGTATCATATATTTAAAGAAAAATCCATATAATTGTTAATGGGAAGAGTTCATATTGGAATATAAATGGAAATTGTTTTTTGTTTATTTAATTTTGAAATGTTGATAATGCATGGCTAAATTATAAAGTGTTTATAATATCCTAATTGAAAAATTGGTTTATAAATTATTTATCCCATGGATAAATAATAAAATTATTCAATTATTTACATTATTTCGATTTTTGTTAATCAGGGTTGTACATTTTTTATAACATTTATGTGTGCATTATTTATTTTAAAGTATTAAAATGGTTTTATATAACTCTATACATTCATTTACATGCTAGGTATGAGAATTTAAATATTAAATTTTTCTACCATAAATTTGGATTGATATAGGTTATGTGATTCAATGGAAAGGATAGTTATATATTATATATGTTAGGAGTTCAAAATATGATTGTAAATGCCAAAACTTGATTAAGTGCTGGAGAAAGATCCGAAACGAAAAAGAAATGGCATATTCAGACCCAGAGGCTCGGTCCGGAGGGCCCAGAGGTGTTGTGTGGAAAAAAGGGTGAAGCGCGCGAAAAATTTCTCCCATGTGGAATGTACTGGGATTCACGAAGGGTCCCGGTGCCGGTGTGAAATAATTGTGTGCCTACGCCTCACGCAGTTAGCCTTTCATGCCACCGCCACCAGCAAGCATTTATTGCCTGCAGCCCTAAATTTCATGCCACTAGATGCCTATAAATAGAAGGCAACTCCCTTCCTTTTCAATGGAAGAATTCGAACCGCCTCTCGTGCGCGTAATTGTCATTCTGTGAGTATGCAATATGGCCTTCCGGTATGGTTATTTTTCGTGCCAAGTCACCCCAGGATCCGCCTTCACGTGAGATCCCCATGGCATAGACAAAAATCCAAACCCCTCGAAGTCTGCCCCTTGCACGCAATCCCTTATAGGGCGCGCAAGCCGGTAAAGCCGTGTGCAATCCTTCTATTGCACGCACACCCCTTCCTTTGCACGCAATCCTTTCTCTTACGTGTAATTCCTCCCATCCATGCACAATACTTTAGCCTCCCTATTTCTCACAAGAAACATTGATTTCATGTCAACCCGGGGCTTTTCGTGTAGGGCCCCTTTATTTCATGGAAACCCTAAGAGTTGCATGCAATCCCTAGGGGCCCTTCGCCTCAGTACTCCCCGGGAACCCCCTTACGCGAGCACTCAATTCCCTTCTTCTGAGTGTCATTCGCAAGTGTCTTGTGGACCCCGGGAATCCACAATCATACATGGTTCTCCTGTACGAACATCTAGGATTGTACGAAGTATCTTCAAAGACCCTTGGACAATCCTTCCCATTGCATTGATTTTCCTTTTTCTTCTTCACAAAGGCACACTAACAGTTATTTCTTCTTTGCATAGCCATGATAACATGGACCCATTGATGGTTCGCTCTGCGACACCCCCTCATTACGATCTTGCTGATGCCTTCCCTCCCATAAAGAGTAGAGGGTACCAGTTGTGTAAGTCCTGGGGGTGTGTAGCAAAACCACCTCATCCGAGCTGTAGGACGTTAAACTTCCAAGCACCTCATCCCCAACACATGATGTTAAACTATGACCTAGCCTCGTGCCTCGCCCACAGGGTCCACTCGCCTTGGAAATTCTCTATGCCCACTCGTCTCCAAAGGAATGGGATCATCCCTCACAAGGGGTGATTTATTAGAATGGTGTTTGTCTGCAGGGAAGGGCAGCCACCTTGGTCTAATCCCCTAGTCTTCCTTCCAAGAGGCAGTTCCACTGCTCCTCCTCACTTCCTTAGTGCCAATGCTAGTGAATGGCGTAATAGGGAACGAGGCCCCTCCTCTCTTCTTGGGTGCCAAATCCCTCTCCCGCTGCGCTTTGTCGGCCATGGGCCTCCATCCTGGAGTAAGTCCCATTCTCTATCTTCTTGGGCCACAAACCAAAGCGTAAGCCCCTATTTCCACTTTGGGCCGCCCGAGAGCCTAATCGTCATTCCACTTCCCATGGATGCACCTTTCACACCATGATCACCAGGTCTTTGCAGCCTCTTGTTTCTCGCACCAAGAATGACTCACGTGGGCTTAGATGAAGCATTAATCATGGCCTACACGTCCCGCATGACATTAAACAGCATCCATGGGCCGTCTCAGAGCGTTATCCCCATCCATCTCAATCTACGTGGACTTTGATCCTTGTCTCCTATGCAAGGTACGTAAGAAGCCTCCCTGAGGTTCAACACCAACACACGGTCATTCTGACCATCTTCACATCGGTTCTCCAACACCATGGGCCACCTCAAAGTGTAAGCCCCACCACCATGGTCCATTTCATAGTGTAAGCCCCATCAATCTCAAACTATAGGGGCTTTGATCTGTGCTAAGGCATGGTACGTAGGAAGCCTCCATGAGGTTGAAGCCCCACAAACCATTGGCCCTGACCATCTCCGTATTGGTGTGCCAATCCCCCAATCCACCTGGGCCGCAGGGTCCCCCATCACGTCAGTTCTCTGACTCCAACTTTGGGTCATCTCGGAGTGTAATCCCCAAATTCCCCTGTCCCCAATGACGTTAAACTGAATTCCATCCCGAACTATGAAGGCTTTGATTCCCTGCCATGGGTATAAGTAGGAAGCCTCCATGAGGCTCAAGCCCATCACTCATGTCTCATCCTGATCTCTCCCTCGAGCCCACAAGTCTCAGGAAGCTCATGCCCTAACCCAGAGGTTCCACTTCCTCTGGGTCCCATCCACGCGTTCATTATCATGGGTCACCTCTTCAGGTGTCCCACCACCCCGAACTATGTGGACTTTGATTCCCTACCACGGGGATACATAGGAAGTATCTTCAAGACCCAAGACAAAATTCATCATTCATCCTAATTCATACCAAGGCCTCCACATCCTGGTGAGATCATGCCACATCTCTCCCCTCCACAGAATTTAGGAAGCCGCCCACATGCTGGCCCCAACATCGGTGTTCCCTCTAGGGGTTCTTCAATCTGATCCACTCTCGATAGTGTTTCGATCAGTCTAATCCATCTCTACTGGATGTTAAACTTGTGGCATACCCTATGTTAAACATGGGAAGATGAGGAAAACCTAAGATATATGCCTATGTCATACAATTCCCCACGTTCTATGTGGGATTCCTCGGGCTTCCGCGCCCTCGAGAAGCCCTATGATCAGGGACAGAAGATAGACATGTCAATCCCCAGTGTTAAAACATGCCAGTAATTCCCCATTGAATCTATTCTCCTAACCAAAGGTTGCTTCCCCAACCAGACCCCTTGTAAGGACCTGATAGAAGCATCGTAATTAACTGGTGTCCAAGAATATATGGCACCAGGAAGAGGTTCACGAACTACGTTTTAAATCTATGAGGGAGACATGAACTAGGTGATGAGTTTTGATAAGGAATCCATGGAAGGAAGAACTGGCATACCATCATCCCGTTTCGATCAAGGAGAAGACGTCCCTGAATGAGGAGCAGATGTCGCCCCCCTTTGGAAAGCGGAAATGCAGGGCAACAACAGCGTGTCCTCTACGCGACGGATGCACATGCCTCAGTGAAAGCGTCGGAAATAGAAAATGGTGAAGCCGACTTGAATCTCCTCTCCTCATCTTGGAGGCTAGTAGCGTTCGAGATGGACATCAGTGGATCAGCATGTCATCTGACCTCATCATATGGTACCAGGTCCCACTAAACAGGCATGATATGAAACTCTCTTGAAGTTGGGACAGTCAGGACGTTGAGCATTCCATTCTGCGATGTTGTCAGCGTGGATCCCTCTTGCCGACCACATAAGTCGGAACATCGCTAGGGCACTGGTTGTCAATTCCTTTTTCTAGCAGTGTTAATGAGTTCATATCCCTACATCCATGAATCATTTTGATGCATCTAGAGCTCGTTCACCCATGCACTAGTGCAGGAATAGGGGCTCTATCAATGTATCTACTCTACGCGGTTCTACCTCTTCCATATCGACCGTGGCTGCCACGACTGTCAGGCTCCCACATCCCCTCTCCCCATCAGAGATCATCCAGTGAAGGGTAATCAATGACCTTGTATGCAGGTATGAGGAGGAGGGGTCATCCCCACCATGGATATGGCCCGCCTTGATCTTGAGGCAGATGTGTCTCACCGTCCACACCCCCACCGAGGGCCGTGTAGGGAGCTACTGCTCCCCACCCCAACATTCAATCACTTTGGGAGTTTTTCTCTGTAGCGCCTTGACAGCTCCCTCCCCTACATCGACGAAGTAGGAGGTATCCGGGCCGGCCCAATCAGGATCCTTCCTTAAGGGCTACCAGCGAGGGCCCTCGCCAGGCTACCTCAACACCACCGCCCGGTTCCCCAAGCCGAGGAGCAGGTAGTCAACACACCTGCACCACTGGCTCCAGTCCACCGGACCTGACGCTAGCGTCGGGCCCAAGAAGAAGAAGACACTCGCTTTGGGGCCTCAATGTTAGTGAAAATTTTTTCCCAAGTCACCGCTGGTTCATATTCCCAAATCCCTGCATACGTTAAGAAGGGGTAGCTATACACCCAACCCAGATCAAGGCCCTAATAACCCCACAAGAAGGTTTGGTCGACTATACTGGTCACCTACACGGGCGATGGCCACCACAGACCAATATGTAGAAGTGCCTCCCAACGCGGAGTCTCACTCTGCACCACCACTATGGAAGGTGCGGGCCCTCCCAGCTTCCAACCTCAGCTTGGAAGTCTGCTCCATGCCACCTTCATCCCAGGCAAGGTTATGCCCCATGCCACCTTCAACCCAAGAGAGGGTCTGCCCCGTGGCACCTTCAACCCAGGTGAGGGTATTTTTTGTGACATCAACACTCTATATGAGGGTGTCTCTCTCACTCACTACACCGGGTATGGGGTCACTCTCCATGTCGCGGACCACGAGTATAGAGACATTGCATGTCTGGTCACTCTCCAACATGGAGTTCCTCCCCATGTCCCTGCGCTGATCGGTGAAGTTCCTCCTCACCCCAACAATCGGAGAGGTGGAAGCCAACACCACTTCACCAACTCCCAATACAGAGCTCCTCCACGTGTCCCTTTCGACATTTGTCCCGGTTCTCCCCGCACCTCGGCTTCCTCGGGTGGAAACCTTATCCACCTCGGCACTAGTGTTGTCAGAGGACCCCATGTCGAAAATCATCCCTATCCAGAGGGTCCACCCCGGGGCTGGAGAGTAGGTCGCTGCTACCGTAAGATGAATCCTGGGGAAGGCCGGGCAAGAATCAGGTGAGTCTGCTTCTCAGACTCTGAGGCGGAGTAAGATTCAGCACAAGATCCCTCCCCTCAATCCCCCGAGTCAAGGGTCAGGGCAGGAACGAGGCGCATCAACCTTATTCTCCCGGAATGCAAGATCCACAGGATCCCTGTTTCCCTCAAAAGGTATATCTAGGAGGTCGAGAACTTGGCATGTTCCCAGGGGCCAACCGCGTAGTCATCACCATCATCGCCAGAAGCGCCCTATACCAAGGAGCTATTTTGGGGGTCAATGGCGGGAGAACAGTGGCATGACTCACCCTTGACAGGCACTGATGTTGCGTCAGGATCTTTGTCCACCGGTCTATTCTATCGTGATGTAGAGGCCAGGTCGCTGCAATCCTAAGGGGACAACCCAAGATTTGGCGGCCAATCAGCCTGCTCTCCATATTCTCCACCGGCCATCCTGCTATCCCAGCGGCCCGCCTCAGTGCCGCTCCCAGTTCCTCAACCACCCCCAGTTGACAAGTGGGGAAATCAAATGCCAGACCCTGGATCTAGGAAAGGTAAATTCTGGAGAATCCTCGCAGTAGGCCACTTCCCTGAGAAGTTTTGTCCTGTCATGGGATTGAATTTTGGTACGCCAGAATCGCTCACCCTGGAGGAGTTTGAATTTTTCCACCAGACCCTCGGGGAGACTCACCTCTGTCTTCGCCACCGGCAGGTGACTTATCCCAAGATCAAAGACCACCTCAAAGAAATCAGTGAGCAATTCCGCCTGGTTGACCAGGCCACACTCCCTACGGTCCGACACCATGAGTAAGCTGGTCACCACAGGGCCCTCCAACAACTATGTGCTCAGAGTTTTCAAATACTCTGCAGAGTTTTCGGGGAGGCCACCCCCACGTGAAAGTTCGTGGATGGGGGAAGCACACATCCCTCCTCATCAGTGCGATTTACTAGAAACTTGACTCACTTGGCGGTAGTGATGACATGCCCCCATGAAGAGTGGTGGTCAACATGACAGATCTGACAAGAGAGTCAAATGAGCTGGGAATTCTCGATGGGGGCGTCCCCCATGAGGATGTGCTGCCACTAGACCCATCAGGTAGGATTACTCGCCAGCAGAAGAACCTCCTAGGTATCCCTCCACCCACTGAAGCGTCAGTACTGAGCTGGAATGTCAGTAAAGGAAAATAGAATGTTAGAGTTGTCATGAACTCTGACCCATCAGCCCCAGTGCAGAAGACGGAAGAGGACCCTGAGAAGGCCGCGCTGCGCCAGCAGCTTGCTGAGAAGAAGAATTTGGTCGATGAACTTCTAGCTGAATGCATTGTAGAGCAGCAACCCGACTACGGTGATCCTAGGCTGGGGCAGCAAGGGAAGGAACAACTACCCCTCAGTGAGATTCTCCCAGGAAACCCTGATCATTCCACATTCGCTGATAGGGTGGAAGCCATAGCTCATGGAAAGAGGGTGTGGTATGTCTCGCCGAACTGTCCTGAGCGGTGTGATAATCCAAGGAACCACGCTCGAGCTCCTCCAGTCGCCCCAAGGGTCACTCCACCAGCCAATCCACGAGCTGCTGAACTGGGCTACCGCATTGAAGATCCTGGAAATTCTCTCATGGTTAAGGATCCTCACTAGGACCGGGAACCCCATTCGGATGATCTGATGGCGACACTCATCACCCACCTTAAAGATTTGGAAACACGACATGTGGTTATCCCGCCTGTTGGCAATCCATACCCGGTGTGGGTGGATAACATGCCGGCACCCCTGGGATTTAAAAATCCCACTTTCTCCCCCTTTAATGGGATGGGGGACCCTCCGTAGCACCTGGCCCACTTCAACTCGAGGTGTGGGCCTATGATAGTGACCCCAATATAGTAGGGGTCCGCTAAGCTCCGCGTCTTTTTTTAGACACTGGAGGGGCCTACATTCATTTTGTGCAGCCAACTCCTCATTGGATCTGTGACAAGATGGGAGGGTCATCACAAGAAGTTCCATTACTAGTTTAGCTCTACCACCCCAGAAGACAAACATCGCAGACCTCTTCAGGTGAAAACAAAGGCCCGATGAGAGATTCGCAGACTTCATCGCATGGTGGAAGGGGAACACATACTCCCTTGAAATGACACTAACTCGGGATCAATTACTAACGATGTGCATGTGGATTGTTAAGACGGAATTTTTTCCCTCCCTGATCACTCAGAATTATCCTGGAGGGTTCTGATACTTCTCAGATAAGGCACAGTGCCTTGAAGAAGCCTTGCAACAGGATAGTCAGGCACGCCTATGGCCTCCTATAATCCCAGCAAGGAGAGATGTCAGAGCTGAGCCCACCGTTGTGTACCAGATAGAGGCCCCCAGGCAGATATAATTTCTAGCAGTAGAGTCATCTCTATAGCCCCACAGAGGCCCTCTACTACGGGCATAGTTTCTAGCCCAACTGTGCCTGCCCCAGAATCGGGAGGTGCCCCCACGCAACGCGCCGCCACTCTCTAGGGGAGATAATCAAGTTCTGAACCCTTGGAAGGCTCCTTCGGCCCCCCATCAGGGTCAGGCTCCAAGAGCCCCCTTTTGAATAGAAGGAATCAGACCTACTAATTTGACAAGGCTCAGGTCCCCGGCTACTTCCGCAGCGCCTTAGAGCATAGGATCATATGACTTCCTGAGTGCCGAAAACCGGAAGAGGTGCACCTCACTGATCACCCCAACTACTGACCCTATCACCGAATCATGGGGTACACCATCAAGTAATGTTATCTGTTTAAGGTCTGGATCCAAGACCAAATTAACAACAACATAGTAAGGTTGGGCCCAACCCCGACATAAGTGGAAGGTGTCTTTGTGGTATCAGATAGTGGTACTGACGATAGAGGCGAGTGGCAGTAGGTTCCGGACTGGTGGTCCCAGAAATATAACGATTGGATGGCTCGCAAGATGGTCGCTCGCACTCATTGAATTATCTATGCATGCCTAAATCAGCTGGAGCCTTCAGAAGATATGGCCACCACTTTTGCATCATCATCTCAACCGGACTCTTTCTAGAAGAGCAAGCATCGTCGGCATAAGAAGAAGCAATGTGCCCTGCCAATGTCGTCGTCATCCCGTACTCTCAGAGAATTCATGCCCCCGAAGATGTGAATCCCTCCAAGAATCTACCTAGTGGTGGATGATTCATCAAGTGATATTCAAGGGTACGCTTCAGTTAACACCGTCGAGTTGGTAAATTTCTATATGACTCTTGATGAGGGGGAGCGCCAAACGAACCTCCCCAATGTCCCCAGTCGACGCCAATGTCGGCGGAACCACAGCCATATGGGTCACCGGGGCACGTCAGCTGGAACCTCTAGCCTGGCCATGCACACCACTAAGACTAGACAGCAGGTCCAACGTAGAACTCAGCATGCGCAGCCTCTTCATATGATGTCGACAGGCCTGCCTCCACCACTGTTTGTGCTACTGGATCAGGTAGAGCCACTTCACCTATATCGCGACCAGCTTCGCCCTGCTACAGGCTAATCTTAGTCACTTGGTCCTCATCTGGTAGCTACCCTCCAAGAATCGACTAGTGAGCAGCAGGATGCCCCCAGCACCGGTCAGCCGCCGGTTCAGCCGGCAGGGTCCACCATTCCTTCCACCACAGAGCGGCCTCCTATAAGCAGAAGTTCACACCTGGTGCAGAAGTATGATGTTCTGAAGCACCTCGTCAGCATCCCAGCAAGGCTCTCCATCCTTGAATCCCTTTTCCTATCTCCAAATATACGTGAAGCACTAGCTGAGGCTTTAAAGAGCCCCCTCCATTTTGAGACAGAGATAGAAGCTGCAAAAGCCTTCCATGTTGAAGCAGTTGAGAATGCCGAATTTCAGGCCATCATCTTTTTCTTGGTAGAGGATGAAGGCTCCCCCATATAGCGGCACATCCGGCCACCGTATATCACAGTCCAATTCAACGGTGTGGAGGTTCGCCACTTTCTTGTTGACACTGGCTCCGGGATCAACCTTATCCCGACACGAACACTACGAAAGATAGGGCTATCCGAAGATGACCTGACTCCCTCTGATTTAAGGATCCAGGGATATGATAGGAAAAATCAGAAACTGGTTGGAAAGATCCGTATAAAGACCCCGTTTAGTTGGATAGTTGCCAGTACTGAATTTATGGTTGTCTCCCAGGACACCATGTACAATTAATTGATGGGCCAGCCTTGGCTCCACATGTACATGGTCATCCCCTCATCATATCACCAATGCCTCAATTACTCCCTTAATGGTCGAGTATGCGTACTTTAAGATGATTCATCTCCTTTTGACTCTTCCGAAGCCTACTACTTGGATGTTGATTATTACACGATCAAGGATAAGAAAGTCTAGTCAAGTGAAGGTGGGCCTGTTGCCGCTACGACCGACCCTTGGGCAGGCCTGAATGACACCTACGTCTTTCCGATCCATCGATTGGAGGCCACAACCCCTGATATGGGGCAATGTTTCATCATTTATAGGACAAAGGGAAATAATTCTCCCAAATCTAGGTGGCATCATAAGATCACTTCGTATTCTTATACAAACTAGGCCCCAGTGATCCCGGAGCCTCTCACTCCCGTCATGTATCGAGACGTCCAGCTCATGGAAATAGAAGTACGTCATAATTTCTATTTTTCCAGGCTTGAATAAGTCAACTCTGGCTGACACTCCACTACTACTTCGATATTATCAAGAGTGGCCCCTTAGGCCGAAGACCAGATGGGATCGGGGCGACAGCCTTCATAGCCATGGTCTCACCAACACCGGAGTGCCCCGATGCAATGACCACGGCCGCACAAGCTGGTAGTAGACTCCCATCAGGGTTAGGTAGCTCAGAAGTATATTTTGCTGTGGAAGATCCCTCCATAAATGTAGTATATGATGTAGAGGATGCTCCCCATAACTTTGAGGATGGAGTCTCATCCACGGTCGATGAGTAGGTACAGGTGAACCTCAAGAGTGAGGCCGATCTGAGACCCACGTTGATCAGCACAGCTATGTCCCTTGAGGAGAAGCAGCGGTATGTAGGCTTTCTCAAGAAGCACAGTGATGTATTCTCCTAGAGTTAAGATAAGATGCCAGAAAAAGATCCTCAGTTAGTTATCCACCACCTCGGTCTTCTAGCAAACCATAGTGGGTTCAAGCAGCCTCCCATAATGACGCATCCGTCTCACGGTGCCATGGTTGAGGCTGAAGTTGACAATCCCATCACGACCAACTTCATCAAGGAGGTCCAGTACCCCAAGTGACTTGCCAACATTGTTCCATATAGGAAGAAGAGTAGACAGATCAGATTCTATATTGACTTCTAGTATCTCAACTGTCACTGCCTGAAGGATGATTTTTCCCTTCTAGTGACAGAATTGTTAATCGACGCTACGGCGGGGTACCAGGCCCTCTATTTCATGGATGGTTACTCTGGATATAATCAGATCTAGATGGCCCCCAAGGATGATGAATCTATCTCTTTCAGGGATCCCAAAGGTATTTTCTGTTACCAGGTTATGCCCATTGGCCTAAAGAATGCAGGTTCCACCTTTCAGCAAGCTATTCACCGCATATTCAATCCCATTATGAGAACATTGGTGTAACGCTATGTGGACGATCTGGTGGTCAAATCTCGCAAGTTTTAGAACCATATCAGGGACCTTGATAAAGTGTTTAGTTTCCTACGTTCCTTCCACCTAAAGAAGAACCCGATTAAATGTTCCTTTGGGGTCACCTCCAGCAAGTTTCTCGGCTTCGTTGTCAGATACCGGGGCATTGAGATTAACCCAGAGAAGATCAAGGCCATCAGCCAGATGTTCCCCCCACGTAATATTCAGGAGCATCGAGGTCTCCAAGGCACTTAACCTACATATGCCGATTCATTGTGAATCTGGCTGGAAAGTGTAAGACCTTTTCTCATCTCATGAATAAGGGAACCACCTATGAATGGGATGAAGAGTGCCAGACCATGATCGAAGAAGTCAAGCGGTATCTGCTGCAGCCTCCGGTCTTGATGTCACCCATCACCGGAAAGGCATTGGTACTTTATGTGACCTCCCTAAAATGGTCCCTTGAATCCCTTATCGCCCATAAGAACAATGGGGGGATGGAGAACAACCTCTACAACCTCAGCCTCATGATCCTCGAAACGGAAATCAAATACTCCGTCATAGAGAAGAGCTTCCTTGCACTTGTATTTGCTATGCAGAAACTGCGACATTACCTGCAACACCATGAGGTACAGTTGGTCTCTCGAGTAGACCTGCTGAAGTACATTCTGAATCGCCCCATGTTGACTAGCCAACTAACACGGTCGGAAGTAATCCTTCAGCAGTTCGACATTAGGTTCGTGCCCCTGAAGGCTATCAAGGGGCAGGCATTGTCAGACTTCCTAGATGAACATCCAACCTCCGTGGACCAGTCCTTGGACCTGGATTTTCCTAACGAGGCAATCCTCTGGGTCGATCATGTCGTCCCATGTTAGTATATGTACTTTGATGGTGCCTCCCAGAGCCCCACCGGTAGGAGGATCAATGATCTTAGGCTCAAAAGAGTAGGCCTGGGTATCATCTTCGTCACCCCGACACAAGCTGTTATGCCATACTCATTCCTGTTGTTAGAAGGATACACCAACCATGAGGCAGAGTATCAATCCCTCATTATCGATCTCAAGCTGGCCCTAGGTATCAACGTGACCTAATTACGTGTGAAAGGGGATTCTGAGTTGGTAATCAAGAAGGTCAATGGTGACTATGTTGTCAGGAAGCCAGAGCTCAGACCGTCGTTAGAACGCTCTCTCCGGCTAATGGCCCAGTTCCCTTCTCCGGCAGAGGTTATCCATGTCCCTCTATCACAGAACGGTTGACCATACGCTTTGGCCAGCCTGGTCGCTTCTCTTTCAGATCTCGAGCAGGATGATTTGATTATCCACATGGTGCACCGGAGAGTCATTGCTCCCGTCACCACATAGGGTGATGATGGCCCGTAGGTAAACCATCTTACTACCGATACCTCTATGTCAATTCCCCTGGGTAGTTTGGATGTAGTGATCGATGCAACAACCGATTGTAGGACACCCTTGGTCGAATACCTCCAACACGGTAATCTCCCGTCAGACCGAGCTGAGCGCGAGCGAATCCGACGCTGCACGCTGCAGTTTACTCTCCAGAGCGGTCCCAGAATTGAGTAGATCCTCTATAAATGCGTATTTGATGGTTTTATCCTCCGTTTCCTTCAAGGAGTCGAGATTATGTAGGTCATGCAAGAGGTTCATGCCGGTTCCTATGGTGCCCATCAGGCCAGGCCAAAGCTGTCCCACCAGATTCAGAGACTAGAATATTTTTGTCCCTCCACAATCCATGACTACATCAAGTTTTCCAAGAGGTGCCATGCATGCCATGTTCATGATAACTTTGTGTATTGGCCACCAGAGCCTCTCCATACTACCATGAACTCTTGTCCCTTTGCAGTCTGGGGGCTAGATGTTGTGGGACCATATCCACCGGCAACTACTTGCCAATGATGGTTCATTTTGACCACTACAAATTTCTTTTCCTAGGGGGTAGAGGCAATTCTGCTCAAGGAAGTGAAGGCCCGTTAAATGGTCAACTTTGTGAGTTCCAATATCATCTATCAATTTAGGGTACTCATGTTATCCTCACCGTTAACAAAATCTACTTCTGGGAAGCCGAGCTGAAAAAATTGTACGCCAAGTACAACATTCGCTCCAACCCTACCTCCCACTATCACTCACAAGCAAATGGCCAGATTGAGGCATTCAATAAAACCCTCTCTAACATCCTGTAGAAAATGGTTGGTCAGAACAAGAAGAGTTGGCTGGTTAAGCTCCCCAACGCCCTCTGGGCTTATCAGACGATGACCCGTAATTCCACCCAGGTGACCCCATATTCCCTGGTGTATAGAACTGAGGATGTCCTGCCCATCAAGCATCAGTTACCCTCATTGCACATAGTTGTCTGTGACCAGAAATCACTGGTTAAAGTGGATGAAATCTTTCTAGCTGAATTGGAAGCACTAGACGAGAATAGGCTTTGTGCCCTACACAACCTCTAGAGGCATCAGAGCATGATGGCTCGATCTTTCAGCAAAAGTATCACCTCCACTCTTTCATGTAAGGTGACTTGGTATTAACCCTCAGAGCGCCAATGATCCCCAGCAGGAAACCACCCATGTTGGATCCCAAATGGTAAGGACCCTTCATTGTTCATAAGGTTTATCCCAATCTAGCATACTCTCTAGTGACCATGGTTGGTGAGCATATAACTCCTCCCTCTAATGCCAAGTTCCTCAAAAAAAAATTTGATTGAGTGCATTCAGTCCTCCATGACCTTAAACTGGATTGTGGTCCTGTATGACCATAAACTTTATTTGGTCCCACATTCGGGCCCCTACGGTCCTGCATGACCTTAAACTGTACGCTCGTCCTACATGACATTAAACTGGAAGCTAGTCAGGCCTTCCTAACCGAGGCCCAGCCTTTGGCCCCTTAGCCTTACTGGACTCCAGCCTCAGTTCTTCCTGGATTGTTTGGTGTGGTATGGTATTATGTCATCATTCACATCGGGTTTTTCGTCATGACATACACCCCCCTTTGATAGGGTATCTTACCCCTGGGTGCCAGTTTCTAGAACTACGTGTGGCTTGATTCCCATTCTTATGGGATATGTAGAACCGCATGAACATCAAGATTTCAGGGCCAGCCCCATCTCTTAAGATATCTCCCTGATCTCCCAATCACCTAGGCCCCTTGGAATGTCCCTCTCCATGAGGGGGATATATATGTGTGGTACAGGGTTTTTGGTGCCATTACCCCCTTCTCTTGGGAATCCTCCATCTCTTGGATGCCCTTGAATTGAGTCCCTTGACCCGTTACAGTGGTCCTTCAATGTGTTCAGAGTACTCTGGTCAAGGACCTGGAGTGTCAGATTCAACTTAGACAAGTTCCTTCCACTTTTCATTCTTCATGTTCCCCTTCATTTGGGCCCCAGTTATCTTTCACTCCCAAAGGGACCCCCAAAAAAGGCCTAGATACCGTGCCTAATGGCTCTCCTACCATTACGGGCCAACACCTCCAAGGGTTTCAAACAACAAATTGATACAAATCCCACGCTGCGAACATGGTCCGTGGTCGATGCTCATTTGTTTGTCCCCATTTCAGGGTAATGCGATGGGATGATGTGTTTCAAACATGTTCAGTAGTAATCCTCCATCATCACGCCATCCCCTTTAAGGCTTGAATTTTGGTTTCATGATTCACATTATGTTCCACCCCATCATGTCCAAGTGGAATCTCGACACTCTTGGCACTATCCCTTGGTGCACCTTTGCACGTCAGGGGGGAAAAGCTACAATACGGCGTCTCTCGAGGCTCCCACAATCCGAGCGCTATGACTATAGGCTAAGATCTTCATTAAGGGCTATGTGAAACTAGATCCTCATCCCGAAGGGATACATGAGATCACCTTAACATCGCGATTCTGGGTCCAGCTCAGTTGGGAGTTAGTCTCTCCTACCCCTTATCCTCTTACCCTCACTGGCCTCTTGGCCCAAGGCTCTACTTCCAGAATCACACACAGTGACGATGTGGACCTCACCCACATTCACGTTGGGTAGGTATTATCATTTCATGCACATTCCTCCATGTCCAAGCCATATGAATTTAAACTGTGCTGTTTGGTCCTACCACATGACTATAAACTGTGACAATATCATCCCATCCGCACAATGAAAAACGGAACTGCATTGTGATAACCTCATCATATAGGACATCACGTTGGGTATCATTCATTTACCATACCATTTGTCAACGCTTGTATATCACATGATTATTGTGGTGATTCCAGGAACTTCTACCCTAGGCTAGTCGGTCCACAAAAGAAAAACCATTCACCTTAAAGGACAAACCAGATACATCAAGTGCCGCTTCGTTTGGTGTGAGGGCTAGACCCACACGCCCCTTTCATCCTTTTCATAGCTACCTTACCATGTCGTACCACCCTCCGAGAAGTACGTATGGCTTGATTATCATCCTCATGAGATACGTAGGAGTGACCGGGCACTTCCCCGATGGCCCAACCTAACTTTCATGTTCAGTCCCTTGACCAGAACGCTTCCCCATGGAACACATGGTAAGTAGGGCTTATGTCCTCATTCACATCAGGTTTTGTAACCACCTTACCATGTGTCTCCTGCTTTCCTTACCAATCCATGGTCCGAGCTCTAAGACCTTAAACTAATATCTCTTCCAAAACTATGTGTAGCTTAATTCTCATACTCATGAGATTTGTAGGAATCCCTGTACATTTTTTCTCAGCCCCATACCAACTCTCAGTTTTGATCCCTCAACCTAAAACCTATCCATGGAACACGTGGTGGTCGGAATCCCCAGATCCCATTCACGTCATATATTTTTAATTACCCCACCACGTGTCTTATGTGTTTCCTACCATCCATGGTCTGAGTTCTTCAACCCTAAACTAAGATCTCCCGATGGGAAGGGACTTGACTCCCTCTATCTAATATGTCTCGTTGTCATATTTATGTGTTTGAAAAAGAGCCTGAAATGTTGAATTTTCACAGGGAAATTCCCCTTGTTCAATTTTCAAGCTTCATGAGCTCGGTATTTGGATCCTCATCCTCTTCCACCTCCAAATGGACCCCCTAACGGCCTGATCACATGCCACATTGGCTCACCTACCATCCTGGTCTAACACCCCTAAAGATCTCTGATGACATTTGCGACAGGTCCCATGTTTCGAACATGGTCAACAGTCAACCCTCATTTTTCTATCCACATTCCAGGCTAACACGATGTGGATGATGTGTTTCCACCATGGTCAACATTCATCCTCCATCATCACACCACCATAATTGTGGTCCAAATTTCGAGCATCATGATTCACAAATTTCCACTTCCTCAGGTTCAAGTGTAATTTCGACATACTCGACTTTATCTCTTCGCGCGTCTAGGTGTGCTACATGGATGGGTTAACATCATTGGGCTAGTATTCATCGAGCGTCCCTTATCCCTAAAATTCCCCCTCCTATGTTGGGAAAGTCCCACAATTACTTCTTGTTTCCCACATCAAGCACGAATCACGTGGGCATAGTAGTTTTGTTAGGATGTGCACTGGCGCAGCCAGGCTTCTCATCGTCCCTCATGACATTAAGCTATACTTCCAGAACTACGTACATCTTGATTCCCATCCTCATGGGATATGTATGGACACCCATGAATTTCACCTAGGGTCCATCCCTGGGAATCACAAGTATATCCCACCCTCACTATCGGCCCCTTGGCCTGACGTCTCGGGGAATTGTGTAACTATAGCATTTGCCCCAAATAAGTTTGGGATGCCCCATAATTATATTGGGAAGCGACGGTTCCCTCACCAGAGAGGTCATGTCCAAAAGTAGGAATGATTCATGACCAAATTAATGTTCCCACCTAATGTGCTTCCACCACGGTGGCGTAATCTTGTGAGTGTTGGATTCTATATGAACAAACCAACACTTTACTTTCCACAATTTCCATGCCCCTTTATTCAGATCATCATCCTCTTTCATGTTTGAAGGGACCCCCTAACAGTACGGATGCTCAACCTAGGGTCTGCTTGCTGTCCTGGGCCAATGTTTTGGAAGACTGATCAAATTTGAAGGGACCCCCTAACAGTATGGATGCTCGACCTATGGTCTTCCTGCTATTCTGGCGCAATGTTTTAGAAGACTGGTCGACGATATTTGAGTTAGGCCTCGTGTTGCGAACATGGTCAGTGGTTGTCCCTCATTTTTCGTCCCCGTTTTAGGATAATTCAACAAGGATGCTGTGTTTTGAACACGGTAAACAATCTTCCTTCATTGCCACGCCCCTCCCATGGTGTTTTGAATTTGGGTAGCGTGATTCGCATTTCTCATTCCCGTATATTTGGACTAATTCGAATACCCCTGGCATTACCCCACTCGTGCGCTATAGCACATTTAGAAGATGATACATCGATTTTTCTGAGGTCCTCCTACTTTGTATGGGCCTCCCTCTACTCCTTGGAAATTTGGGTTCGAATTTCGAATGCCCAAATCTTGGGTGACACTCCCATGATCAAACGAAGTGATAACATGAGCCTCCTTTGCTTCTCACAACACACGTGAGCATAGGGATGGATTGTTATGTATTTTTGGATTATGGTTTATTATGGTAATCAAAGGTTTTTCTATACAAACAGTTCAAAATATGAAGCAGTAGTAAAGTAGGACAAGTTTATGGGTTTGGCCAAAACAGTTCCCCTAAGGGTTAGATTCTTGGAATGATCTCTCCAATGCCACCACCTTTTCACTGGTGGCCTCCAGGAATGCCTCCCAACCCTAGAGGAACCTTTCTTTATCGGTGGCTATAGTGAGTAGCTCGTTGACACTAGCCTGTGCCCACGTCTATTCATCCTAGAGCTCAGTTATCTGGTGACCTGATTCTATGAGTTTTTCTTGGGCCTCTTCAAGGTGGGCCCCCAACTGCTCCACAAGCTCAAAAAATTTTACGATGAATACCTCATGTTCTTTCTCCTACTCCTTGAGTCGTTGGACCTCCTTCTCCACCATTAGAAATGCTCGGGTACTCCCCGATTCCTCCAGGCACCAGATGACGTCGGCGCGCCAGATACTCTCATGCATCTTCTTGGCTATGTACTCATGGACCATTAGGTGAAGACATTGAGAATCTTCCCATCCAGCGCACAAGAAGTGCAGCCAGGTGTGGAGGGACCCCATCTGCTTCAACCATCCCTCATGGGGATGATTGAGAAAATTCCGGATGCACCTCCATCCCTTGCATCGCATCATCCGACTCTCCTCGGCCGCTTCCAAATTTGAATCATCAATTTTTTCAGGATCAGCGGGCTGATAGACAGGTAAGAAAACCAACAGGACAATAGTAGGGTCTTCCTCAAAGATTCCTCACAGGGGAATGGGCTCCTCAGCATCTGGGTGACCCCCCTCTCTCTCCGTGATCCCGGTGGCACCTGCATCGATATCCGGGCCTTCCTCGATGGTAGCACTACCGATGTCCACCGCTCCCTGTACACCAATTTCCAGAGTGAAATCAGTTTTTAAGGTATGTTCTTGATGGGGCGGCACGTTTTCCATCGGCACGGTCATGGATGGTCTGGGCTTAGCAACCCGAAGAGCCTCCAACACCGTGATCACTATACAGAAAAGGAGCACCCTGATTAGTTGACTCCTCCGACAGTGAGTACCGGTATTGTAGTAGATAACTTACTAGAACCCAAGGCATCAGGCTGTAGTGCTCTGGCCGCTATAGGAGCTATCGTGGTGGGGGATCCCTCAGCACTTGTTAGCACGATAATGAGTGCAGGTGCCCCGCCTTATTCCATTGGAGCTCCTCCTCCTCCGATTGGGGACTCTTGATCAGTCCCAGCACTAGTATGCTCCTGAGTAAGAGAGAGGAAGTGGATTAAGGATTGAAAAGGAAAAATAATACATGATAAAATGAGGGTTTAAGCATACCACAAGCATCTCAGTCACATCCATATTAGAGCCAACGATCTCACTACTCTCCCGGAGACTCCATTGGTAGAATGCCCCCTGCGACCCTTCACCTTAGGCCTCCCCTTCTCCTTCTCTTTCTCCTTCACCTTCCCCTTATCCTTCTGCATCCTCTCCTATTTCTTCACCCTCTGACTCCTCATTGTTGTCATCTTCCCCCAGCAGCATCCAATCTGGATCATGTTCCTGGCCAAGCATCACTTTCACCAAGAGAGGTGGCTACACACACCGACCCCGTTGAAGTGTGTATGTGTCCATGGTCATTAGGTATGCATGCCATCAGTGGAATTTCACATTGTCGGTGACCTGAACGAGTCCGAATTCTAGAAATTGGATCATTTCCTGCACTATCTTCTGTCAGAGGGCTTCGATACTCGTTGACTGATACAGGGTTAGCCAGGCCGACCATAGCGTGGGGAATATCGCATCATGTGAAGGTTGAAGCGGGTATCTTATCTACTTCCCAGGAAGTACTCTGACTGCTCTGTGGGACCCTCCTCCTCCAGGCAACAAGGGTGCGACCATGCCATGCAGCACCCTCACTGCTGAGGTCCTGGCTTGTGCAGTACTTGTTCCCTGAGGTGCTTCTAGTCCACCTCCTCTAGCGGCACCCTGCCTGCTCTCTCGCCACCGAGGTTCCACACTGACGGCCTTGAGCTATCGACTATCTTCCACAGAATCCCCATAAGGTATGTTATGGTCAAATGTACATCATACTCAGTTGAGAGGCCGGTATCTATGCCAGTGGAAGGAAAAGTGATGATGTTGTCGGAGCCATAGGTTGTGAACATCTGCCATAGCTGGTAAAGATAACAAGGATTCCTCTCCTCCCTGACATCTATGTACACTTGATTTTGCATTCATTGAAGGAATTCGAACTGCCTAGCAATCCAGGATGGCACATAAGGCTCACAGAAAATCATCCCATCAATCGGGGCCACAAGCACCCTACCCCTGAAGCTCTGAAAGTACTCTTTCTGATCCAGCGAGCCTTGCCCATCATCTATCAGCTGACCAGTTGGGGTGCTGAATGGGCTAAAGGTGAAGTTGGAGTGGTTACCAATCCTGATCCATGCCATATCCCTCATTTTGCATTATCAGCATTACCCCATCAATATTTAGCAGAGAGGGTCAAAGGCCATTCCCAGAGGACGGATGGCATTTGGGAAGGTGTAGCTGCCGTAGTGAGCCGCAACCCAGGCATGGAAGATCTGGAAGGGGCCACATACTCTCCTAGGTGATCCCCCTCTTGAGATGCATCCTAAGACGGCATACAGTCGGGCCATCTTGGGGACCCCCAGGTTGAACATCTTGTTGGAAGTCATGATGCCCTCCATCATCAGAGTCACTGGACGGACGCCCATCATTGCGTCCCGCACCAGCATGATCCATCCTCTTAGGAATGTGGTGAGGAATCTAGTGTACTAGATATTTGGGTCTCAGGCCTCATTCATGTTGTAGCCCCATGATTGGTATTTCCATGCCTCTAGCATTCTCTAGTATGATCCACTCTCGCTCCTTTAGGCTGCGGTTAGACATTGTTTCCCCCATCCTTGCATCTTGACCTCCAGATCCTTCTTAGGGAACCGGCTGAACCATTATTTTTAGGTGATGTCCATTAGGATGTCCTTGACTTTCAGCTTCTCCTTGGCCAACTCCAGCCGGTGCCACGTCAGTATGGGGGTTCGAGACCTATCACCCCAGATGTTCATCAGTAGGAGGAACTCATCGTATTGATGGGACTCCAAAGGGATTCCGCCGATGTAGTGGATGTCCCAGAGGATAATTTCGACTTCCCCATGGTGAATATGGAATGTGTTGGTGTCAGGGGACCATCGGGTGAACAGATCCGACCCAAGATCAGGCTGCCGGTAGAAGTGGAACTTCTATGTCCACACCACCTCAAACAGACCAATATGCCGCAGCTCGGCCCTGAATTGGTCACATGTGTGGCAAACCTAGTATGCCCAACCCCACTCACCGGTGAGGTTGCCTCCAGACCGCAGGTCCCAATCCTATATCCAACCCTTGGTCTTGTCAGTAATGCTATGATGGAAAGTGCTTGCATAGAGGGCCGGTTGGCTCTCCCCAATAGGGTCATCCCCTGCATTGGTCCTGGACCTGGGGTTGAGAACATAGAAATCCATGTGACTGGTTTCTCTGGTAGGGTGACCATTATTGGTGATGTTGTATTGAGGAAGTTCATCTTCGTGGTTCACCCTTGATCGCGGGGTATAAACCTCAAAACCCAGCAGAGGGACCTCCTTGAGAATGTCGAAGTTCCACAGCGACATATTGTTAGAAATGTATTACTCTTTCTGGTAAGTGGTTAGCATGTTAAAGAGGGTGTGGTTCTCGGAGACAACCCTCTTTGTGCCATAAAATTCTGAGTTCGCGGCCATTTCGGCCCTACGAGCGACAGCTTCCCCCTCATCAACCCGGTTTGCAGCCATCTTCTTCCAACTAAGTGTTTCAGGAGTTGGCGGGAAAGCTAGAAGTTTTCCACAAAATCTGAGAGCATGGTGTGGAAAATTAGTGGCAGGTGGAAAATGTCAGGCCGATGTGCTAAAATTTCTAGGTTTGTGCGTAAAAGGCTCCAAAATCTCAGTTGAATTACGTGTGACTGAGGCCGGTTTTTTGCGCAGGAGAAGAAGCAATTTCGTGCATGAGAACTTAAGGCTTGTCGCGTGAGAGATGTCATACGGAACCTGGGACCCACGGTGGATTTTATAAGCAAATCCAGGGTTCCGCGCTGCATGAAAAGCAGCTTCCACGTATGGTTGGGTTTTGTGTGCTGCTTGTAATTTGTGTACGTTGGGGCCCATGAAGACCTGCACTTCAGAGTTTCCCTCGAGAATCTGATCGTTGTGACCCCTCACTGATCCCATTCTGAGGGGGGGAATTTTTAGATGCCAAAAAGTGCTTAAGTTCTAGATAATGTTCTGAAATGAAAAGGCTAAGGCATATTTGGACCTGGAGGCTCAGTCCGGAGGGCCTAGAGGTGTTGCATGGAAAAAAGGGTGAAGCACGAAAAAATGTTCTCCCACGCGGAAAGTACCGAGATTCACGAAGGGTCCCGGCGTCGTCGCAAAAAAATTTTGCGCCTGCGCCCCATGTAGTTGGCCTTTTGCGCCGCCGCCTCCACTACACAATTATTGCACGCAACCCTGAATTCTTGCACCGTTGGATGCCTGTAAATAGAAGGTGACCCCTTGATTTTCAGCAGAATAATTAGAACCGCCTCTCATGTGCATAATTGGCATTCCACATGCTTGTAATATGGCCTTTAGTTATGGTTATTTTTCACACCAAATCTCCCTGGGATCCACCTTCGCATGAGATTCCCAAGGCTTAGACTAAACTCCAAACCCTTCAGGATCTGCCCCTTGTGTGCAATTTCTTCCGGGGCACACAAGCTGGTTAAGCCACGCACAATTCTTCCTTTGAACACACACCCCTTCCTTTACATGAAATTCTTTCTCTTGCGTGCAATTCCTCCCAGCCGCATGCAATACTTCAGCCCCCCTATTTCGTGCAAGCAACACTGATTTTGTGCTAACTCGGGGCTTTTCACGCCGGGCACCTTTATTCCGCATCAACCCCAAGAGTTGCATGGAATCCCCTGGGGCCCTTCGCCTCTGTACTCCCCGGGTTCCCCCTTTCACAAGCACTTGATGCCCCTCTTCCAGGTTCTATTCACAACTATCTTGTACACCCCAGGAATCCGCATCATATATGGTTTTCCCGTACGACCTTCTTCGCTTATATGAAGTAACTTCAAATTCCCATGGACAATCCTTCCTGTTTCATTGCTTTTCCTTTTTCTTCTTCGCATAGGCATGCTAACGGCCATTGCTTCTTTGCGTAGCCACACTAACGTGGACCCCTTGATGGTCCGCTCCGCGATACCCCCTCAGTACGGCCTTGTCAATGCCTTCCCTCCCACAAGGAGCAGAGGGTACCGATTATGTAAGTCCTAGGGGTGCGGCGCAAACCCACCTCGTCCGAGCTATAGGATGTTAAACTGCCAAGCCCCTTATCCTCAACACATGAAGTTAAACTGTTACCCAGCCCCATGTCTCACACGCAAGGTCCCCCTACCTTGGACATTCTCCATGCCCACTCGTCTCCACAAGGATGGGATCATCCCTCACAAGGGGTGATTTATTGGAGTGGTGTTTGTCCATGGGGAAGGGTAGCCACCTAGGTGTAAGCCCCTAGTATTACTTCCAAGAGGCAGCACCCCTACTCCTCCTCACTTCCTCGGTGTCAAGGACAGAAAAGGGAATAATAAGGAACGTGTCCCCTCCTCTCTTCCTGGTGTCCAAATCCCTCTCCCACTCCGCTTTGTCACCCTCGGGCATCCATCCTGGAGTAAGTCCTAGCCTCCATCATCTTGGGCTGTGAACCAACGCATAAGCCCCTACTTCATTTTTGGACCGCCTGAGAGCCTAAGCCCCATTCCACTTCCCATGGATGCACCTTTCACGATGTGATTGCCAGGTCTTTGCAGCCTCTTGTTTCTCACACCGAGCATGACTCATGTCAGCTTAGGGAAAGAATTTCCCATGGCATACACATCCCACATAATGTTAAACTACATCCATGGGCTGTCTCATAGCATAAGCCCCATCCATCCCTAACTACATAGTCTTTGATCCCTGTCTCTTAGGAAAGGTACGTAGGAGGCCTCCCCGAGGTTCAATCCCAACTCCCGGTCATTCTAACAATCTTCACGTTGGTTCGCCAACACCATGGGCTGCCTCAGAGTGTAAGCCCCACAACCATGGCCCATATCAGAGCATAATCCCCATCCATCCCGAACTATGGGGACTTTGATCTGTTCTAAGGAATGGTACGTTGGAAGCCTCCATGCGGTTCAAGCCCCAAAAACCATTGGCCCTAACCGTCTCTGTGCCCATGTGCCAAGCCCCCAATCCACCTAGACCCCAGGGTCCACCTTCACGTATGTGCACCGACTCCAACATTGGGCCATCTCAGAGCATAAGCCCCAAATACCCCCATCCCGCATGACGTTAAACTGCATTCCATCTCGAACTACGAAGACTCTGATTCCCCACCATGGGGATACGTAGGAAGTCTCCATGAGGCTCAAGCCTGTCACTCATGTATCATCCTGATCTCTCCCTCGAGCCCACAAGTCTCGGGAAGATCATGCCCTAACCTAGAGGTTCCACTTCCTCTGGGAACCATCCACGTGTTCATTCTCATGGGTCGCCTCTTCAAGTGTCCCACCATCCAGAACTACGCGGACTTTGATTCCCTTCCACAGGGATACGTAGGAAGTATCTTCGAGACCCAATCCCAAAGTCATCATTCATCCTGATTCTTACCCGGGCCGCTACATCCCGGTGAGATCATTCCACCTCACTCCCCTCCACAGCATTCGTGAAGCCGCCCACGTGCTGACCCCAACATCGGTGTTCCCTCTACGGGGTTCTTTAATCTGATCTACTCTAGCTAGTGTTCCGATCAGTATGATCCATCTCCACTGGACGTTAAACTTGTGGCATAACCTGTGTTAAACATGGTAAGCTGAGGAAATCCTTAGATATACACCTATGGCATACAATTCCCCGCATTCGATATGCGATGCCTTGGGCTTCCACGCCTTCGAGGAGCTCTATGATCCTGGAAAGAAGACAGACATGCCAATCCCCAGTGTCAATACATGCCAGTGATGCCCCAATGAATCTACTCCCCTAACCAAAGGTTTATGCCCTCACCGGACCCCTTGGAAGGTCCTGATAGAAGAAACATAATTAACTGGAATCCATGAAGAGATGGCGCTGGGAAGAGGTTCGCGAACTATGTTTTAAATCTATGAGGGAGACTCGGACTAGGTGACGAGATCTGAGGAGGGATCCACGGAAGGAAGAACCGACATCCCATCATCCCATTTCGATCAAGGAGAAGGAATCCCTGAATATGGAGAAAATGTTGCCCGCCTTTGGAAAGTGGGAATGCGGGGAAACAGCAGTTCGTCCTTTGCGTGACGGATGCACATGCCCTGGTGAAAGCATCAGAAACAATGATTTATTTAAAATCTCTAGTGATTAATGTATCATATGGTAAAGGGACATTGGGTCAGACTGCTCACTAACCAGGGGGATTTTTCCTTGTCTAGAAATGTGGGTTTAACTATCTATATCTCAAAGAATACTCTTATGGGGATCATTAGTATTATATAATTATTATAAATTACATGAAAGTGTTTCTTAAAACATTTCAATTTGATGAATTTAGATATGTACGCATATATTTTGATTTAATGTTGGGTTATTAATAAAATATGTGTTTTGTGTAAAGAGTTACAAGTCAAAATGGGTTGATATTATTCAATTTTTATAAGGAATATGATTCAAATCTAAATAATTAGAATAATGAATACATGTAAAGGGTATAACATGAGAGAATAAGATGAGATAACAAATTACCATTATAAATACAAAAATTTAGATTCCTTCATAATCATAAACATGTCTATTTCTAACTGATATCATGACCCGCACTCTTTTTCAGTTGGAACATATTAGATTTTGAAATATAGGTGGTTTCTATGGATTATTCTAAATAATATTTTGTTGTGGTTTTGTAGATAAGATGGTAATTTGGAATTATCACAACCTTTATGGGGGATTTTTTTCCTACTATTGGAATGTATTGAATATTTAATACATATTTATGAATGCTTCCCAAATCCTATTGTAGGACTAGTTACCTTTGTTATAGCAATTGATTATCAATAGTCATTGATAGGTACATCTATAAATTTTACAGGTTCACTTTCTATAAGACTTTCTATATATAATAAATTTCTTTTATCCGTAGGATTATATGTTAATATCCAATGTTCCCTATGATTGCCTTATTATATGATTATGATATTGTTTAAAGCCACATAGAAAGGAACATTGGAATTTATCACCATATAGGGAGGTAGAAATTATGATCTAGTTGGGATTAGGATGGGGATAGGATCAAAATATATATCACTATTGTGAGAATCTAATCATCTATTATTTAGTAACACATAATGAGAAATGTCATACCTTTTAAGGATATGTGACAAAGAAAAATATGGTGCATTTTATGGTTCTGCAACCATGACCAAGTGTAGTTCCTTTTATAGTAATGAATTTGATAACTATTATAAGATGTATAACATCATTTGGAATGGAATATAATGGGAAATGTTCTTAGAGATAGTTTATGTGGGACTTACATATTATTTTTCCTTTCTAAATAACCATTTTGATTAGGAAATATACATGAGAATGCATGATGGGATCACATTGGAATATGTCCCCAATGAGAGTTGATTATATAACTCACTCCAAAATATGTTTTTAAGATGAGGTGTGGTACAAATCACAAGTAATACGACCTTATGAGGAAATGGGTTTCATAGGAAATATGTTTTATTGAGGATATTGAGGTTAATAATGGGATTAACCCCCAAAAGGGAATCCTATGTGTCTTGGTTAACACGAATCAATGCCCACAAATTAGATATGCACATTTTATGGTCTTGTGATAGTACTATAAAATAAATTTTAACATAAAATGTAATAGATGTTTTTATATAGTTTTATTTCATATTATAATGATATTTACATGTAGTTTTATATTGTGTGACAAGTAAGTGTTCATTAAAGGAGTAAAAACAAAATATTGAGTGTGGATTACTATTATGGGTGGGCCATATATGTATATATACATTCAATTTTTTGGTAAATAAATGAGGAATGAGAAGTATTACCATAGATAATATATACTAATGGGGATAATACTAGAGCATACATATTGTAGGAAGCCCATCTCCATCTTAGGGAGAATAAAGGATATCTTTCAGGCTTATTCATATGTCTCCATAACTTTCATTCCCTATTAAATAAATTTGTGAAAAAATGTTTTGGAGATAACACCTAGTAAGACCCGCTTTTAACTCTATAGATCCTTGAGTGGAATGAATGGACCCACCAAGTACCTCATATAGTCTTATATTGTATATAATTTATCCATGCTAGGCATAAATATACAAGAGGTTTTTCATCAATATCCTCATGATTGAGAACCTCGTTATTAATAGAATACATTATATTTATTATGCTTAGGATCCAATAATCCTTGGAAGAATTCCCAGTGGAAGTCCATTATTATGGAATACATGATCAATGTTTTTTACACTAATATAAATGTCCCTATAATTTATCACAATATGTAGTGAATGTGGCTTCACTTGAAGATTCTTTTTAGGGAATTTAATTTTGGAAATGTATCCAATAAAAGTCATTTGGATGATCCCAACCAGGATTGATTTCTAATGTGGATGGAAAATGAAAAATAATCTTATTTTCCAAGAAATTAGTTACATTATGATCTTTCTATCACTTGGATAGACGATTTATACTCAAGTTCCATTTGGAAGAAAGTGATGAGAACCTTAGCAGGACCACATTTCGCAAAAGATCAATGTGTTATAAAATTGGGATACACCACACATAGGTCATGGGTTATAGATCATGCATGAAGTATCCTTATAGATATGTATTAATGAAGGGGTATAAAATATGAGCATTCATTAAGGGATCTTGGGGATAAACCCTCACAAAGAATCCTTGAAGATGAACCTTCATGAAAAAGGTTCATAGATTAGAAATCATGTAGGCCCCTTACAAAAGAGCATCCATGAACAAGTTTATGAAGTGTCTACATTTCAATTATTCTTTTTATAATTTTCCTCATGAATTACCTACAGATTTATTCATTCATGATTCAATAACTAAATATAAGATACACAATTTTACAAATGGGTAACAGTATCACATAGTGGGTAAAAGTTCCTCTTCTCTCCACTTTTCCTATAACCCAAATCAAATATTTATAGGCCACATAATATATGGATATATGGGGTCCATCTAAGCATGAAGGGAACTCGTTTGGTTTCCTTATAGTGTAATTTGGCCATGATGATAATTCATGGTCATGAGTGATTTATGACTTACAATTAGCAATGGCGACTCCGGGTGAAGTAGAAATGTGGTAATGTAGGGGGATCTACATCAATCAATGAAATTCATTAATCTTGTGAATTATATTTATAGCCCCATAGGATTATACCCAAGATACAGTGAACTACATCAGTTAGTGAATCATTTATCAATCAATAACTATAATTTTTGAATGATGTGGGAGAAATTGTGAGGCTCTTTAGGAATAGTAAGTTTCTTTGTGAAAATGTTTCCTTTTTAAATCTTTTTGTTCAATATCTATTTGAACTCCAACTAGGATTTTATAGGCCAAAACAATTCCCTCATCAACAACTAGTCTGATCTGCATTATGAGGATCTGATTCTAAGGTAGTATAATAGACTCCGTGGAATTCATATGGTCCATGTATGGTTACCCCTATCTAAGTCAACAAGGGAGCCCCTTTTATTTTTCATAAGTATCCTATAAATCTTGTTAATGAATGAATACCCACATATAAGTTATCATGAATGACTTCACATATATGATTTCTCATTAACAAATTCCCATATATGAATGATCTTTAATGAAAACTCATGTACAATCACTCACATATGATTTCTTGTTTATGATTCCTTATAAAAGATTTCCAACACAATTCCCCAAGAAAAGGAATAGAGGGAAACTTTAAAATCACTATGTGGACACTATATTCACATATAACACTTACATTGTTAATATATTTGTTGTTTGAATTTTTTTAATTTTTCATTTTTTTAAGTTTTATTACATTTAATCCTTTGAATTATAACAATATATTTTTATTTATAGAAATTTAATCTATAAAAATGTTATAAATCCATTATAATAATATATAAATAGATAATTTAAATTTCTAATATGGGTCTGTTCCAACATGTGGGCTCAATGAATCAGTCCCTTTTGGGTCTTATGGGAGTTGATCAATAATATTAGAAATTATTAGAGGATTTTCCTATATATCATATCGACATGATAAGTGAAACACCCATACCCACACCACGAATGGAGAATTAGCTGATCAATCAGATAAACTGACTTTGGAATTAAATAGAGAAAACTTTCCATAAACCATGCATTTCACATAATAGGTTGGAAACTCAAAGGGTTTTTACAAGGATATAACCCTTTAATTCACATTAAGTATGACATATACAAGAGAATAATGTTCATGGTTATCCATCCATCCTGAAGAAATAATAGGTGGACCAAATACTTTACTAGGTATTATGTTTGGATCTCCAAATCAAGGAAGATTTCAGTATTAATTGTGGATAGACCTTATAAGTATGATACAGTTATAAAAAGTTTTATCATGACCTCAATGATTTGGTGTTATATGATGTTTCATGGGTCTCATTGAATTTCTCTCCCCACAAAAAGCACCTCATTCTATAACAAATTATAATATAGACCCCATACCTTAATTCCTTCCATATGGTGCATAATGCTGGTAATGTTAGCCTATAAAGAATACAATATTTTTGGTTTTGTGTGATTAATTTATTCCACAACTAATATAAGGGATAATGTATATAGGCCTACCCCTCTCATAACAAATCCTCTTATTTTCAGGGAATTTTTTAGGAAAATATTTTATCGCCTAGATAGACATCAAATATAGTACTTATTTTGATTTACTCATCATGTCCAATGAGAATAAGAAGAATATACGGAGCCCTCAAACCATTGAAACTAATGATACTCACATAGTTCCTAGTTCTCATTGTATTTTCACTAGAGTTGGATCATTATAATGAATGGGGTTAGGATTTTTCCCTAAGATCCACTAGTTGGTCCTTTTAGAGTTCTTCCTAATTATGTATATCAGTAGACACGTAATAATTTTTTAAGAATCATGTTTTAGGGAAAGAGTTGTGACATTCTAGATGGAATAGAATATTGAAAAAAGAAAACTCAATATATTTTAAGTTCTAGTATTATAAAAATTACACTGGTATCCTGTATATATATATAAATGGAAGGGCTTGTTTAGGCTCATTGGTCTTTTCGTAGTGTTATAGTGATTGATCACGACCACTATGAGGGAAAAAAGTTTATGACCTACCACCTAGTCTTGGGATACTAATTAAGACCATATCTATAAATCAAAAGACAATTTGTTAAATGCTAATTTCATTATCATGACTTGAGAAACATGTTTTATTTAAACACCAGGTTCATATTTCTGTCATACAACACCACAACTGGAACCAACATTGAAGATGCAATCGGGGGTCTTAGAGAACATATATATCTAATACCTATAATATAGGGTGTATAAAAATCCATAACTTATTGAGATTTAATATAATGTGAAATAACACTTACTAATTTGATAGGTAGTTTAGTGGAATTAAATTTTTGTTTCCTTCTTCTTATAATAGTTCATGATCTTAGCTACATCCTCTTTTTTTATTGTTCTTGGAAATTTTGACATGGGATGATGTAGGTATTGGAGTAAATATCTCTATGAATATAATTGATATCAAAATATTTGAAAAATATAACAATCCATGGATGAGTTCTTATACTGATAGTCAACTAGATGAACATGTTCACTTATTCAAGGATCAACTAGTGACAAGAGGTGGAAGAGAGAAGGAAAAAAATGTAAAATGTAGTAACATATTGATAAAGAGTCACTCATAAGAATAATTCAAAGTATTTGATTCCAAATAGATTTGTGAATCAATTATATTCCCCAACATTAGTGACTGGTATAGTTTCTATTCCTCTGGTTCTTGTTGATGCTTTGTATCCAAAAATACAGGAAGGAGTGAGACACTCATGGGGAACTTTAAACACTAAAGAGATTTGGGATATAGATCAGGTGTTAGATTTCATCTTGAAGAGGATTTCCTGAGTAACATAACCCATTATCCTCTCATATGAGTATATCCCTTAGGAAGAGGAATCATACATCATGGATGTGAAATCTGCAATCCATTTGCAAAAAAATAAAGGATTTGTCTTAAACCATTAATCTAAACTATTGTTGATCAATTCATGCAGTGTAAGTGATGATAATGATCACTATTCATTGAAAGTATAGGTAATATACATTCTTATTTTAAAATATCATTACATCATTATTTTAACTATTATATTTATCATTAACCATTTATAGGATACATAATGGGTTAATTAACATATCGGCCTAATATAATATAATTCTAGAGGGATAATGGCCAACTTAATCACTCTCTTTGGTGCCATAGTTGTGGAGGAAGGATATTAGGATTTTATGGAGAACATATAAGATATTAAATTTAACCAGAACTATGCATTCCTAGAACCACCACTGGTTGATCATCTCATGTTGTTATCTTCCATGGAAATAATTATGTGGTGATGGGTGAGATCACTAATAATTTTTATTCACCAAACACTAACTTATAGATGTTCTATTCAAATAATTTTCTTTTTATCTACTTTAATAAATCCATGCTAATTTGTTTTCATGACCAGACCCTAGCCCATTATCAAAGTGATCAGAGGCATCAGTTACCGAGGTAAATTTATCATAGGCCCTCTCTATAGGTGCTTTTGTGTGAATGTAACTGAAAAAATCTCTGGAGAGATAAAAATTTCTCTCAATCTAAATTTATTGACAATTTTCTGTTATAATTCATGCAAATTGGCTGATCTTATTGATGTTATAGAGCTTTTTAACTATTTTTATCTAATTTTACTACATTTGGTTCATCATTTTAGGAATTTAAGCTGTCCAAATATTGGAACACTATCTAATTGTGTAGATAATAAGATTTAGTTATGATGTATATAACTCTTAAATAAAAATAGAGGTGTTATTTGGTTACATTTTTCTTTTGGGACCACAAATCCATTAGATGATGTGTCACCTTTGAAGTTAACACAACACCCTAAATTTTAGTATAATAATTTAATTTAGAAGACCAAGCTGGTGTGCCGTATATTTAGCTGAAAATAATCAATATAGTTATTTTGATAATGAATTACATTGGGTATTCACACCACATATAATTTTATTTTTTCTTTTATATATTTATTATGAATTACTAGTTGCAACTACAAGTAACCATTTTTTAGGCTACATGGTCACAATGTCTCAATATTTCTTATATTTCATGCATAAAACTTTTTGAATTAAAAATTATGATTTTTGTCATTTTATTTACCATTTTAAGTGATATTTAATTGTTTAATTAATTTATATAATGTTAAAAATAATTCATGGCACATAGGAAAAAGTGGAATGTGGTCCAAGATTTATGTCGTGAGTACACTTTTATTGACTTGGGGTGTTCGTAGGATGTCTTCAAGGAATGAAATTTAAGAACCAAGAAAAAATAGGGTAACAATTTGTGGAGAATGTATATTCACATCCTGAATTTCCTATTTATGATGTGATAGGAATATTATTTTCTAGTTGTGAACACAAGGTTTAAAGGAACTTCCCCAGGGGAGAAAGTTAAATTTTCAAAGCATGAAACTATGTTTCATGGTCTGAATAATGTAGATGGGAAATAATTTATTGTGTCAATATCTAAAATATTTGTAAATCTCATGTTTCTTAACACATAACCTCCACGAACACCTTTAATTGACTTAAGAATAATAAACAGTAATATTAATGGAGATGTAAATCCAAACTAGGAATCGTTGATGTCTATGATTGAAGTCTAGGGCTCTACTATTGTTATTAATAATATATATTCCAAATTATGGTTAAATGTTCTAGGATTATACAATTTTATTTACTAGTAATTCTCCACATTTTCATTAATATATTATTTTACTCCCTTATTCCCTCTCAATAACTCAATAATAGTATTACGGGGTTACTCCAAATCTATTTAGGGTGATGTGTATAAATGAAAATGGTACCTTGAATTATATTTCTTTTATTTTGATCATATTTTAGTTTTTCTTAATAGTGTTTGTAATGACCAAAGATTTTATAATTGAAATTCCCTTCTAAATATATAAATTTCTTACTTGGTAATAGAGATATAGGAAAAACATACACTACTTAGGTAATTTTCAACTGATATGGAATGTTGGGTTTAAAATATCTTTAAGAATCCTAACCACTGATATTATAGACATTGAATAGTGACCCTTAATAAAAGTCTATATTAAGGATTATGATAAAGTCTAATTGATACATAAGGAAGAATTTGTGGCCTTGATCAATAGGATCATACCCTTTTAGGTCCATTTATCAATGCTTCTGAGGGACATGGAATCATTTGGATTCCCCTGACTAATCCCAGAATGATATTCAATAATTTCATCATGTGAAAAACTTTTTATATGAGAAAATTAAGCTTGTCGAGACCATGCTAAAAACCATGTTTTCCAAACCACCCTGAAAAATCACCACCATCTTAAACCTTACCCTTAAGGTGTACACTTGGGTAATAATGGGATATGTATCTAGACTTAAGTATCATGAATTTTTAGGTTTCCTTCTTAAGGAAAAAATGACAAAATTTATCTTTTTTTTACTAATTTATCAATTATTATGTAATTCGTTAAAAAATATATTTTCACATGAAGATATCATATTTTTATTTTTGGGAAATATATAGTTTTATTAAAGTCACTTTTTTGGTAAATCCAGTAATATTTTAAATAAATATTATTTCAATAAATTTTACTTATTAGATTATTCACTAAATATAAATTATAATATAAATTAATTATGTCCTATTTAGTTTTAATAAGTGTCCAGGAGTTGTTAACATCATAAAAACAAGTATGTTTTAATAAATAGAAATTATTATTTAGAAGTTAAAATTATAATATTCATAAAAAAATTATAAAATAAATATTAATTTAGAAATAGTTATTTCAAAATTATCCAACAGTTAATTTATCAAGTTTTTAAATGATAGTCGAATTTTAAGGTAAAAATTAAATATTGTATAAATATACAGGTTGTATTACTAAATTATAATGGCCCAAAATTGATGTAACAGTTTCTACACTACCAAATATATATTTACCCTTTTAAATAATTCATTTTGGAAGTTATTTGATTAATTTTATATGTCTTTAATGAATCGATGAAAACCTTTATTATATTTTAATATTTTAAAATAAATTCATTATGAATATGACTCACTTTCGCATCACTAATGGAGTTGTTTTAATATGTTTCATTCTAGGAAATATAAAATATTTTTAACCACTTTTTCTTGGGAGAAACCAACCGAAGGATTTTGGTTTTAATTATTATATCATATAGAGTCCAAAACATAAATATAGAAATTAATAATGTAATCTCTTCTCCTTTTCTATAAATTCCCACATAACATCCCACTCCATTTTAATCAAATCCATTTGATCATGATGTTACTTTCACTATCCATCTCTAAATTCCTTCCATAGTGTTCCCATGATCATAATAAGATCCTCTCAAGAGTGTATAGGTTCCCACTCAAGGTAAGGGATCTCTTTCTTCTTTTCTGCACAAAAATAATATTTTTATTTAGCCTTTCGAATCTCAATTAATTATCTTATTATACCTTTATAAATTTCCCTTTACATTAGATTTCATTTTATATTAATGAGAGATCATTTATCCAATATATTTATAAATTTTACCTATTTCATTACTATTTCAATGTACAGGATTCTCACTCTTAATTAATATTCATGTAAATTCATTATACTTAGTCTTTAAATTTTTAATTTTTCATTTTGTAATGTGTCTTTACACATTAATTAATTTTCCATATGATTAACAAGTAATTATATATTAACTTACACTATAATTAGTTATTTTCATAAACCTTTTTGTATACCTTTTATATTGCTAAAAATATCATATGATTTTACAGGCTAAAATATTGTATTGTGAATATACATCCACATCAAAACTCATGGGTATTCACCTAGATATACCTAACTATAATTTATTTTATAATTCCATGTATATAACCCACACTCCATAGTAATGTGATAAAAAATTATTAATTATGTTCCTATGTTGTATGATCTATGAGGCACACAAATGCATGTACTTAATATGAATGTAACCGGTGGTCCTGAAATTATACAGATCTTCAATGAATTGGTAAATGTTTTAATCTCCTGGGATACCATGTATGGTGTATGTGATGTTATCCTAAGAACACTACGTTTTGATTTCTTGGTTGTTTCCTTGACTTATACATATCATGACATGTTTTATGTTGCTTCCACATTCTTATGTTTCTTTGACATTATCATCTTATATCACGATTCAATGATGATGTTTATCATTATAAATATATTTATATCACATTGATATTCATCTTGACTAAAAATTATTACTTTCATCATTTTATATTTTTATTATTCCCTTAAAAGGAATATATCTCACCACTTTCTTAAAAATATCCCCAGGTTATCCCTTGAAATATTAGAACATTAGTGAAATAAAGGCATGTTTTTTAGATTTTAAATAATTTAATTATAACCATGTTTTGTTTTTTCTGTTAGGTATTTAATTACTTAAATATACATGCCCTCCCAATATTTTTTTATTTTATAATATTTGAAATTATATAATAAATCCTAAAATAAATATTTTAAATGATATTGGTTGAAAATTTTAATATCCTAGAGAATTCTAGTCATTATTTGGGATTAGGATGATAAATCATTAGTGTAATCCTTTAAGATATGAATAAATATATGAAAAAAACACATAATTATGGTATATTATAAAGTATGTGGTTTCCAATAAATGAAATATTTTTCCTGATACTATATATAGATATGGCTATTGCAAAGTTATACCATTTTTTAATAACCCCGAAGGGTGCATTTGATATTGTATAAATAATATCCTAGTGCAAAAAAATATACCATTTAGTAAACCTAGTTTCAATCTCCAACGGGATATTCTTTGCTAAATTTACAAGATCTTTAAAAACCATTGATATCATAACAAAAGTGACTTTGAGATTTTATGTTATGAAATATACGGTGGATAACGTGAATAAAACATAGAAATAAATAGGTAATGGAATGTATGTCATATATGAGTTATTATTTTAATGTTCATAGTTTTATTTTTTTCAATTTAATTGTTCAATGATTCTAATCCCCAGTTATCCCTTTATTTTAGATAATGGTGGGAATTAGGAGGAACTGATTCAATAAGAAATTTGATGAGAACTGATCAAATGAGATGCCCAACCCATTGGGGGTTGGTGTCTATAACTTTATGAAAATACATACCCAATTAACTAATGTTGTAAGTTGAAACATGAATGTGGGAGACCAAAAAAATCCCATAATAAATATAAATATTCAATTGATACTGTTATATGAAAAAAAATCCCCCAGTATTCAGTAGATATTTTGATCCTTTAGTTAGGGAACATTGGATTAACTCCATTGAAAATATAATCTTCTTCCTTTAATTCTCTAATAATAAGATGTTTGTACTGGATGGTTATTGTTTAGAGGGAGGATTAGTTCAATGGTTGAGGTCAGTCAAAAATATGAATCCTTATGAAAAAATCAACATAATGGAGTTGAATGAATTCAAGAATATTTTTTGTTAAATATTTTCCTCAAACTCTCTAATAAAAAATATATTTGTACACCCTTATCCATAAGAACAAATATAAAAAATCCATCAGGGAATATGATACAAACCATTAATTAATTTAATAATACACCTCCTACTTTTTATTGAAAATAGAATTAATTTATCCTACTTCATTGGTGGGATAAATATTTGTCTATAAAAATATTTAAGAATTCAATACATTGATATCTAAGTGAAAATTGTCTAATGATACCTCAATTATGGAATGGAGATATGTGTATCTCACATGTATCATGGGTTAGAAGATAGGAATAAGAGAAAATATTTAAGTTATATTAGTGTGATGAATAAATATCAAGGGTTAGATAATTCAAAACTGACACTTGTAAAAAGTTATAGAAGAAGAATCTTGGAAATTCCCTAAACCGAATAAGAAAATTCATTAGGTGTGGTGATGAAGGGAACCTATCTAGTGAATGAAGACATAAGAAACAAACCAATGTGATGGAGTAAAGGAATTATTCATTAAACCCTAAGACTTATCTCAATTTTTTTGACTTAAAGGAACAAGGATATTGTTTCAATCAATGCACTAAGAAAAGGGTTGTTGTTGAAAACTGATCATAACTGACTCCATGGAAAAGAGATAAAGGGAAAGAATATTCAATCATAACGGATGAGGTGGATCATAAAAATGATGTGGTGATCATTATGTTATTTATTCATTCAAGAATAGTTAACATACTATCTAATTCTAGTTATACATATTATTTTGTATGATGAATGTTCTATAGAACTATTCATGATCCTCTTAAAAACATGGAAATGGATATATCCATGAAAATGAAAAATTGGGAAATTATTACATCATAATTCCATAAATTCTCCCCTATCTATATATATAGGGTAAACATCCCAAATAACCTTGTGATGGTTCTATTTATTAAATTTTATATAATTCTAGGTATATATTTCCTTTCCTTATATAGATCTAACATAAATTATAGAGATAATGGAATCTCCATCTATATCATGAATCACACTCAGATTCTTTGAAAGTGCAAGGAGGAGGATGAATATGATTTTGTAACTTCACCTAAATCATAGGTATTATTTCCTTTTGAGTAATAATTTCTAGATAAAATTATTGAGACTAAATAAAATATCATCACTGATGACATGTCCACTATAAGGGAATATGCTACTGTGTTTCTTGAATAATTTCATGGTCTTTCTCTAATCCATGAGCATGAGTTCTCAATCGATATTATACCAAGGAGATTATATAATATCCAATACATTATATAAAATGAACATGTTTGACCTTTAATATAACAAGAATAAAGTACATTAAAATCTAGATAAAGGGTTTTTAAGTCAAACTGACTCATTGTGTGTTGCACCAGTCCACTACATAAAGCAAAATGATGAATCCATGATCTTCTTCATTAAATTTCCGGAGCTCAACAATATCATGATAGATAATAATTATCCTTTTCCATATATTGATTTATTATTTTATTATCTATCTAGTTCCCAACATTTCTCTAAGGTGGATCTTCGGTTGAGACATTATCATGTAAAGGTAAAGGAGAATATCCCCATGAATACTTTTCGTATGAGGTATGAGCACTATGATTTCATCGTGATGCCACTTAGACTAAATAATAATCAATCTACCTTCATGGAAATAATTAATAAAACCATTTTGTATTACCTCAAAAAAAATTGGTAGTATTTATAGAATATATTCCTATGTACTTCAAAAGAAACGATGAATATTAGGAGGTTTTTAATGATGTACTAAAAACATTAAAAAAAGTGAAAACTATATAAAAAGTACAGTAAATGTGAGTTTTTGATGGAGGAAGTAGAATTTCATGGCCATGTTATCACCAGTGAAAACATATAAATTTATCCTTTGAAAATATAAGCTACTGATGGATGTCCCAAACCAACATGTATTACAAAGATCTGCAGTCTCCTAGGACAATATAGGTACATTCATCATTTTATACGAAACGTGTTTTGATTTTCAATCCCAATAACCTTTTTTCACAAAAGGGGTGATGTTTTTATGGAATAACAAATAAAAGGTGACCATTAAAAAGTTAAAAAAAGAGGTTAATCACTTCACATGTCCCCGTAGTACCCACTAGTGGTGAAGTATTTGTGGTCAATAGTATTGAATCCAATGGGGCTCGGGATGTGTAATAATTCAAGATGACAATGTTTTGGCCTATTCCTCTCACTAATTTATGATATATGTGAAAAACTAAACAACACGTGATCTAGAATGTGATGAAATGATCTTTATATTAAATATTTGGAAATATTAGCTCTATTGGAAAATGTGTGACATATACATGGATCATAAAATACTAACATATAAATTCACTCAAAAAGATTTTAATTTGAAGAAAAAATGTGGATAGATATAATCTTGGGATATTATTTTTCAATCCATTTCCATCCTAGGAAGGCAATCAATGTGGAATATGGTTTGTTTTGAATGGATCACGAAAACCTACCCATGATAAGGATTGATAGGGATACAATATTCATTGACATGAAAACGATGAAAATTAAAATAATAAAAATATATTCATCCTACCTTTCTCAAATTACTTATCAACCATCCATTCTTAAGAGAGTCAAGGAGGTCAAAAAGGATGATATGGAGCTACATAAAATGATATTGAATATTCTGAAGATTAAATTTTATAAAAATATTGTTATATGTTTTGGATCCCAAATATGATTCCCATCAAAACCATAATTGATGAGGGAAATATTTTATGGTTCACATTACTCATCCTTCTCAATTAATCTAAGAAACACTATGATATATAGATATCTGATGTAAACATTCTTATAGGATAACATGAAGAAAGAAATTGTAGAATTTATATCTTGATTCTTAGTATAATAAAAGTATAATGATGAATGATATAATTATAAGCATAAAATGAAACCATTTTCCATTCCACCATGGAAATGGGAAAACATAACCATAAATTTCATCATAAGACCCTATATGATATAAATAGGAAATAATTACATCTTTGTCATAGCTTTATTCCTTACAATGTCACCACATTTAATTGTTATGAATGATTATTTCCCTCTTAAACAAATCACCAACTTCAATGTATGGGATGCATGAATACTATATAGAGTGACAGTCACCAAAATATCTGATTGAGATTCGAGGTTTACATCGAGAATCTGAATAAGCCTTTTTCAAGAAATCAATATAGAGATAAGGTTCAATAATTCTTATCACCACCAGATTGATGGTCATTCTAAGAGAACCATCCAAACTATAGATTATATTCTAAGAACCTTTTTAATGTACTTATAATGATACCGAGATTAACACCTTCTTGTAGTAGAGTTATCCTATAACAAAATTTTCAATTCAAGAATCCAAATGGCACCTTATGAGTATCTATATTGGAATAGGTTTTGAAATCCATCATGTGTGGATGGAGTTGGAGAAATAAGATTACGTGACCTAATGTTATCTTTGAATAACAGAGAAGGTTCAAACCATAAAACATTATATCAAATTATAACATCTTAGATTTTTAGATTATGATTTTTAAATATTTTATGCATTATTTTTTAGACTAGCCACTAAGATGGTGTGATATTATGAGGCCATGGGTTCCCAGAATAAATGTTTGAAATATATTAAAATATTAAATAGCATGCATGCATAGTTTTACTGAAAAATAAAAATATCTCCAAAATAGTTTCCTGAATCAGAAATCTGAGGGCACCATTGAATTCAAAAAGGTTTTTTTACACTAAGTGTGACTAATAATTTATCGGTTTGCGTCATATGTTAAAACTTCATCAAGGGTGTAAAATGAATAAAATGATTTTATAAAATGATTTAATTAATTTTATAATGCAATAAATTAAAAATATTTAAAAATATTGTTATATTAGAATTATAGGGCTATCTATATAACCATGGATTTTCGGGGGGGATCATTGGAGAGATCTCTGAAAATCATTTTCGACGAACAATAATGGAATTTTGGATCGATCGATCGATTTAGCCTCAGATTCTTTGAATATTTCCTATTAAAGTGAAGTATAAAATTTTCTTCATCATTATGTGATCCATGTTGAGGTTATGAGTGTGATTTAATTTTTTTTATTTCTCATTCTTTATTTCTATGATGAACATGGATCGATGTAAAAATAGATCGATTCATAGATCATGTGTATTGTGAAATGTGATTATATTTGTAAGGTTTTTGATTGGGTTTCTATTATGATTATTGATTTACTCTACTTTCGTTCTATGGTAGATGAATAGATATCGACACAAAAATCATTTGAGGTTCGTTCTTCTTTATTTTGTTGATGCTTTTCACCCTGATTCATTATTCTTTTTGGCATTCTTTGTTATTCCCCATGGCTTGACTCCCCTTTGAATAATCAACCATTTCAATTTTGATTCTTGGTGAAATGATCTGAAATTAGAGATTCGGCATTAGTACTACTTGAAGGAGGTGAAAAATCTGTTGTGTAAGGGGATCAAATGATGGTTGGTATTGATTTTGTGTTATTTTGCACACAACTAATAACGTAGAGGATATTGTTTTTCAAGTATATCAAAGGACCAAATCTCATTGATTCAGTGATGGAATCAGAAAACAATGTGGATCAGGAGATTCATGGAAACCTGATCACTGTAATGGAGAATGGATGATTGACTAGTGTGAGTGGGAGGAAGAAGATAGGTTTTGGTAAAACATGCTACACATGGCATGTAGTCATTAACTACACAGGTTGTAGTCTCATTGGATGAACTCGATGTGTACTTCATATAGTACATGGACATGGGATGAATTATATGGGTTTTCTACATAGTATGTACTTCCCCATATGGCATGTCTTGGCCCATAGAAATGGACTACCGCATGTGCAGGAACATGGGAACTAATAAATGGGCTGACGTCATGTAATGGCCCATGGGTGGAGTACACCGAAGGACACCAGATATAGGGACATGAAATGTAGCTCATTCAATCATCTTGTACTCTTATACACAACATTGGTTGAATGACATGGGCCATTTACACGGGTAGTACCCAGGGTTATGGGACACGGTGTGTACCAATACTAGACTATGTGTACTACTTTCTATATGTCTTAGATTTATTTTCCTTGGTGACTTGGACATGTTTTTTTAGGGTTAGTTCCCCTTATCCTTTTGCTGAGGTTTGTAATGGAATTTTCTTCTACTCTTTTGAAAAATATCCCTTCATCGGGACTTCTAGGATAGAGTCATTAGAATCCCTATAAGAGGCATAGAGTGAGATCCCATATTCATCTTCGCGCTCCAGGTGTTGTTCTTTGTATCAACGTGAAAAACACTACACGCGCACTGATCCTCTACTTAATGATTTAACCCATATTGTGTTATTGGTATAACCCCATGTCCCTAGTTATAATCCTTATTTTTTTATTATATTCTCTTCGAATTATCAGAATACATTTCTCATTGAGAGACCCAACGAGTAGTACCTCTCGGACAAACATCATTAGTGTAATCGGACTCAGGGGTGTGTTCTTCCGAATCAGTACTTTGTTGAATCATTGAACTGAATCCCAAAGTATGGTATACTATGGTTTTCTCTTACATCTATAATATGTCTCTTGAATATAATATATCTAGGTATTCTGGTTTTATATTTTGTAGACATATAACTGCGTAAAGATAATTGTATTTCCTTTGTTATATTCTTTCTGGTTTTGGGGTGTCCTACTGAGTACTGGTATACTCACTCATGCATGGTATTTTCCCATACATGGCATATCTTGTGTATATGATCAACCATTTGATTGATTCCAAGGAGGATAGGGCCTCAAGGTTAACATTGACAGGTCTTGTGTCACGAGGCTCATGCGCGATGGGGGACTGATCCGCAACTCTAGTGGCTCGGTCATACTGGCCTTCTCCACTCAGTTGGGAAACAACTCATTGCTTGTAGTAGAGGCAAACACCATGCTCAAGGGTCTCACAATATGCCAGCAGAGGGGGATCATCCTCGCAGAATTGGATACAGATTCTCTAATTGTCCACAATGCCCTCAAGGGTCTCAGTGTCATATTGTGGTCCATCGAGTACGTCATTTGGAAATTCCATGACCTCCTTGACAACACAATCTAAGTATCCCACACCCTACGGGAGGGTAACAAGGCAACAGACTATTTGGATTCTTATGACATTCATGGATCTGAGAGTCTCTTTATTCACGATCTTCATAGCCTGACTCAAGCAAGGACCAACATCATCTGAGGGGATACCTGCATGCTTTATCACTTCTGACCCTCGTGGCCTTGTTACCCTAGGTATTCTTTGTGCCCCTCCTTATTATTTAATAAAAGTCTAGATGATGATGATGATGGAGTCCTCGGTGGACCAAGACCTAATAGTGCATAGTGAGACCAGACAGATTGAGGTTTATTCCTACGGATTTTAGATAACAATCTCAATACCTTTACTTTTAGATTGGAATTATTCTATACTCATCTTTTTTGTGGCCATTTTTTGGTCCATGTTTACATTATGTACTTCATGTCTTACTCTATTTTTGGGATATATATGTATTCATGAATTATTTAATTTCTTTTTTTTACATTTCATCATTTTTTGGACTTGGAGATGTGTATGTGTGTACATGTACTTAGTAAATTCTTCCCATTTTAGTGATATGCCTACTCAATGCTATTAATCATCCCTTGGATTATTAGAGGCAGGCTTCAGGAGTTATGGTATGATCCCTAATAGGATATTTTAGGACAAAAATCCTCACAATGTTAATATAAATTCTCTACAAATGAATGATAATTAGAAATGAAGATTATCATCAGAGATATATTATTCCTTTATATATCTCCATGTATAAAATTCATGTTGTTTGGGAAGAAGCAAATGCTTATTGAAATTTAAGTTATAGCCTTTTATATCCTTGATCATATTTTATCCACAAATTTTAAACTATAACTCCCAAAAAACATCCCAAATAATATGATGTGTTCCATATATATCTCTTGATAAAGTACATATTGAATCCCTCACCTGTACTAAATCCAAATCTTAAACCCTTGGAGAATTCTCTTTCACATTAAAATTATCCTATAATGATCTTAGAGTATATGGATGATGTTCTATGAAACAACCTAACACACTTGGTCAAATATTTGTGGTGGAACCATGTGTTTGAGGAATAAACATGGGAATAGAAAGAGGTGATGAAATATAAGTACTATAAACTATTCTAATGTAAAAAATGATACTTTAAGGGTGATATTTAATAAGGACTAATAATGAAATAAGAAAAAGTTTTATAAATTAAATCCCCTTATAAAGGAAAAAATTCATTATTTATTAATATAGTCATAAAAACATTCAATATATTTGTTATTTTGGACAAATATAACCTGTTGGATTTTAAATATTATTATGAATAAAAAATGTTGATAATGTTGTAATAGAATAATTACTAGTAAGAATTATAGTATTAAGGGTTATGATAATGTCCAATTGACATAGACAGAATAAGTGATTGTCTCGACTATTAGGACCATACCTTATGAAGATCATTAATTAGATCTTCTAAGGGAGATGGAACCAGTGTGACTTTTCCATAACTGTTACCTAGATGATATTTAACATATAAATCTAAAGTTAAACCATTTATGAGTGAAGTTAAATCTTTTCAAGATCACATCCCAAACCATATTCTCTAATCCACAACAAGAATGAACTGTCATCAAACAACTTACCCCTAGGGTATACATTGGTGTAATAAGGGGTAATATATTTAGACCCATATACGATAAATTTTTATATTTCCTTCATAATGAAATAATCATTACATTTTTTTCTTTTTTATTATTATTTTATCAATGATTTTGTAATATGTTTGATAAAAATTACATTCTAAAATGATGAAATCAAAACCATATTTTTGATAAATATATATTTTATATTATCAAAAAATTTTGATAAATTCATGATTTAATGAAATAAATAATATTTTATGAAAAATATATTATTAGATAATACTTTTTTAAATATAAATGATAATATAATTTAATGACGTCCCATATAATTTTTATAAGGGTTGGGAAGTGATTAATATTGTAAAAACAATAATTTTCAATAAAAAGAGTCTTGTAATAAAAGTGTTAAAATTCAGTTATTTATGAAATTATTTGGATAAAATAAATATTTTTTTTAAATAAGCACATAAAAATATCCACTTTGTAATTTTTTGAAAATTTTATGAGACAGTCAAATTTATTGATAAAAATTAAATTCGGTATAAAAATGTGGTTTGTACTATAAAATTATAATAGCACAAAATTGATGTAACAAATTACATAAAATTAATCCAATGAAAAAATATATTTATTTATCCTTCAAAATATTTCAATTTATTTGTTATCTTATTAATTTTATAATTCTTTAAGGAATCCTCCAAAATGTATTTTTTTAATGTTTTGTTAAGAATACCTTATGAACCTGACTCACATCCAGATCACCAATGTTAATATTTTAATATGTCCAGATTTTTGCCTTATATCATATTTGAAACCACTACAATTTTTATGACACTATTAGAAAAAATCATGGGAGGGTTTCCTTTTTTTAATAATTTTATCATATAGAATCCAAAACCTATATTTAGAAATTAATAGAGGAAATCCCACCTATGTTTCCATAAATACCAAGAAAATTTCTCACTGACCATTTCACTTTATTTAACTCTAACAATCCATCTTAAAATACCTTCTATGGAGTTCCCATTATCTTAGGAATCTCCTTTTATGATTTCATAATTTCCCTCACAAGGTAATGGATCTCTCTCTTCCTTTTCATTCAAGCACCTTATTTATATTTATAATATTGAATCACTATTGACTATGTTATCTTGAATTTGTAAATATACCATTACATTATATTTTATATTTTAATTATTTTATATGACTTATAACATATCCTTATAACCATTAAAAAATTTGTTACTATGTCAATGTAAGTGATTCTCAACTCTTCATTTTTATTCAAGAAATTTATTTATAAAATTCCTTTTTATTTCCAATATTTCATGTTTTAATGTATTTTTATACAACATTTTAATATCCTTACGAATCATAAGTAATGATATAACACCATTAACTACCATTAAACCATCCTTGAATCTTTATTTAAAATTTTTATAATGCCTAAAGTATCCTATAAGTTTCCATTACAAAATATTGTATAATGAAAACCCATCTGCATTTAAACTTGTGTTTATTCAAATAAATATATCTATACTTCATTATTTGGGTATATAAATGTCATAAAATGATAATATTTAATGATATGATTTATATTTATTAAATTCATTCTTATATTGTATGATCTATGTGGTGTACAATTGCTGGTACTTAATGTGATTGGGACATGTGGGCCCAAGTTACATATCCCTCCAATTCATTGGGTAATGTTTTTATCTCTTGAGATACCATCTATGGTGCACAGGGGGTTGTCCAATTAAGACTATTTTATTATGTCTCAGTGGTTATCCTTAACTTATTCTTATTATTCATTGTTTTATGTTGTTTCTACATTCCAATTTTTCCCTAATATTATAATATTATGTCATTATTTAACATTCATGTGTATGATTTTCACCACATTTATGTCACCTTGATAAGACTATTGACTAAAATATTTTAATTTCATTATGTTATAGTTTGATTATTCCTTTACTGGACTTTATATCTCCCATATTTATTATTAACTTCCCCAGGTTATCACTTGTGGTATTAGTAGATCAGTGTAATATAAGGGAATGTTTTGAGGTTTCTAAATAAGATCACTATACCGATTTATTATTTCATTTTTTAATTTATTTAATTACCCAAAGACATTAGGCATCAGGATTTATTGTGATTGTATAATGTGTGAATTTATTTAATGAATCATTGAATAGATATTATAAAGGACAAGGGTTATCATAACATTAAATTTTTATTTTATTCCCTTTATTAATTCATGACCACTGATTTAAAAATATAGGTTGTACCTTTCTAATTACACAATTATTAACCGTAAATTTGTCCTTACCATTTAATGGTCCGGGATAATTATGATTAAATATATTTTCAAGACAACTTAATTCATTAATACCCTAAAATAACTAACTTGAGAAATTGGAAATTTATACATTCAGGATGGGATGCCAAGAATAAGGATTTCCCTCATCTATAGTCAAAAAGAAATCATGATCAACCAATTTAATTTCTAAATTCATGAGAACCCCAACCAAAAATTATAAAAAATATAGTGACCCAGAAAAATTTAAAATATTATTAATTTATTTTAAAATAAAAATTTCCATTAAGTACATCCCCAAAGATCATTACTCCCAGTTTCTTTTCAAGACTATGTTCATTATACATTTAAAAGAAACATGAAACATGACAACCTTATATTATTCTCCTTAATTAACTTGTAAATACATTTTTTATCACGAAACTACATATGCTATCATAGGGAATACATAAACGAAATGGGTGATCTAAAAATCATATAAATGGAATCAATAAGATTATGAAACAACAACATTTGAGTAAATAGTTTAACATAATATAATAAAAAGAGAAGGCTCGTGAGTAATCACATATAATAATAACATAAGGAACATGGAATCAAATGATAATATTAATATAGGATATATTTCATCATTACATAATATGAAATAAATATAATTCATGTATAATGACACATATAATATAACATGTGGACATTTGCCCACAAAAAATTAGGTTTAGTCTCTTATCTCATACATAACATCTATTGAGTGAAATGTTTTACCAAATGAATAATGGGGATAAATGAGCACACCCATCACAAGATTTTCATGATTTTTTTTGTACCAATAAGTTTAAATAAATCATTATCATATGAATCCACCATAGTTATAAAATGGGTTAAATATTCTTTCCTCATATCATAATCAATGGAAATTTCATAATAAAATCATTTGAGAAATTAAAATTGGTAATTTATTACAACACCAATGGAATGGATAATATGTGTTGTATATATGTGATATAAATATATATATAGAATTTATAATCATTACATAACATTAATTTGAGAGATAAATTGATCTAGAGATAGAATGGTCATAACCCAAATGAAAGGGTGGTTTAGAGAGATCCCTTACATTAAGCCCCAGTCTTCACTTGTGTTTTTTATATTCTTGAATAATAAACTTATGATAATTATTTATGTTCTTCAAACCCATTTTCTTTTTTATTATTTATTTTATTTTATATTTTATCATGTTATATTCAATTACATTATTATTTTGGCTCAACTCAGATGTTTTGACGATGTTCAGTTCATATGACCAAAATCACTATAGAAATATGTTTAATGTCAACTGATTATAATTTTTAATATATATAAAAATAATAATTAAATAATTATCATGTTTATACATTAGTTATACCAATAAATCAAATCACTATGGATGGTTATGAAAAGTGAACAGCACATAAATCATGGAGACAGTAGTCTATATATACTCATGAGTAGCGTTTCTAGTTTTCAATGATAATGATGGAAATAAGGTAACTACTATTTAATATTTCCAAATTATAATTATATAATAAATATCATATTTTTTATTTAAATAAAGTTATATATACCATCCATGTGATGATGTATCTATAAACGAGTCACATAGCTTCATAGAGGTGACAATCCATATGTAAAAGTGACCAACGTTATCATTTTTATATGAATAGAAACATATGAAAAATAATGATATATTACTTTTCCATAATTATAAATATTTCAATAATTTCATATATATATATATAATAAATCCATCATCATAAGTAGATGTAAGTGGTTATTATAGAAATTGAATTACATTGGCTCATTAGGCGGTAGTCCACTGTACAAATGAATGATGGTTTTGTTTACCATTTTCGGGAATATGAGATGGATTTAGAAAATAAAATTAATATAATAACATATAAGTCTTTTTAAAAGTACTAATTTTATTATATATTCATGTTTTAATAATATTTCATTAAGGGGGAAGAATAAAAAAAATCTATATTAAGACTAATAAATCGTCTTCAGACAATCTCATTAGGATTGTACAAAAATCCAACCAATGAGGGAATTGTAATCCAATCTAAGGAATATATGAAATATATAGGTAATTAATGAATTTATTTGGGTAGGTATTGGATGAAAAAAGGATTTTTATGTTTTAATAAAAGAGGAGAATAGGTTCCCTTTTGTAAGTGAGTGGGAGTGGTGCATTTGAAAATACAAAAAAACATTCAATCATGGAAATTCACGCTCAAACAATTTTCCTAAAATATTAATAAGTAAATCATTTTAGGGAGGATGTGTTTCATCCAAATTTCAACCCTATTAAGGAAACATGTTATTTGATTTATATCATGGTTACTCACATATACCATTTTAATTTTTCACCACAGCAACTGTTATTTTACCTATAAAAATTATATTTTAATCATACAAATGAAATGATACTTATAAGATAATCTGACCGAATTTTTCTAAATATGGAATTAAAGCTTATAAAAAAAATTCTCAGAGTGTGGAAAATTAATTTTGACATAAGGGCATGAAACTCACAAAACCCAAATTGTACCTTATCCGTAGTAATTAATATTTTCTAATAATTAAGAAAAAGAATCAGCTGAAATTATAAATTAATAATAATTAGGATCATTCCAAATGAATTATCAATTTTATAAAATTATATTCAAAAAATTTTGAAGAATTAAAGTTAAAAATGAGCAACCAATACAAGTCAAAAAAAAAATTTATAAACAAAATAAATTTTCAAGCGAAGACGATCTTTCATTAAATATATGCCAAGTTATCCAGATTATATATATTTAAGTTAATATAACTGGATATATAATCTATAAATTTTATTTAAATATTTCATTTTTAGGTTTAATTTTATTTAATTAATGTTGATAAACTTTATGCACATACAATCAGTTTGTATAAAATCGTGATTTTTAGCCAAAAAGTCATATAATACCAAAATCATTAATTTTTTTGATTAAAATAAAATTAATTATATTATTATAAATCAAATTTTTATTTTTTTACTTGAAATGAAAAATTAAAAAATATAATTAGCCTTTTTAATTACATGATTTAATGAAAAAATGAAAGTATTTGACATATCATTAATTTTCACTATTCGTTGAAAAATAAGCCATTTCAAAAAAATCCCAAAATATCAACCTAATTAAATTTTAATATAATAATTTAAAAAATAATTTAATTTTACAAAAATAAATTTTGACAAATTAAGGAAACTAATTGTAATACTTTCTCAGAAAATAAAAAATAATTTAAGAAGAAAATATATTTTTTAATGTATTAAATGTATTTGGTAAAAATAATGTCTTTATTTTATAGTCATTTATCAATGTACATATATATATTAATATAAATTATGTCTTTGTATATATGTTTAATAAATTTTTTAATACTATTAATAACCTCTAGTTAACAAAAAAGTTTATAATGGTGATATAATTGTGATAAATAATCATGGTTCATTCAGGCTTGGTGTTATGTGTAGTATACATTGTAGTAGATAATATTATTTTTAAAACCATGGTTTGTTACATTATTCCACCCTAAAAGAATTTGTCCCCTAGAATTTCACATTACATACTATGGAGAAAATTTGTGAGGGTGCTTCTGCTTTCTGGTTGCTTCTAGTACCCAGGTCTCCTCTTGGTATTTATGGTTATTCTATATCACTTTGACTAGGTGTGTTGTATTGTTATACAAAATGTTGTATCTAGGATTCATGATCTGCACTGAATACTCCCAACATGGTATATTATTTTCTGGATATTCTGACTATGAATTCAATACTTTTGAGGGATATGGTATGTTCTTCCTCTAATGGGATATATGTAATACATCATGTACATAAGCTAGATCTGTGACGCAATCGATAATATCAACTGGTTCAATTTACATAAGTCTTAGATTTCCCTTATTCCAAAATCTTAATACCCTCTTCCATTTAAATATATGGATTAAAAATTTATCCCCAGCCTCAAACTCGAGGTCACATTGATAAATAATTTTATAGATCTTCTATAGAATCTGAACTGTCGTGATGTGTTAATGAATAGTCATGACGTTTTATAAAATTTACTTAACCATTTAAAGTTATAATAGATTACATCATGTGACTTTATCCAGACATGAAGTTGTTCTATATATCATCCTATAAAGGAATTCAAATGGGGAAATTTGGATGCCTTGGGAAATTTTATAATTGTATGATAACATAACTAGATGATGATTTTGATTGCATCCTCCTTAGAATTCCATCGAACATGATCCCAAATTACCTTAAGATGGCATCATAGTCCACTTATATTGGCCAAACTTTTGGGGTGATAAACCAGAGTAAATTTATAAAAATTATTTGGATAATACTAGAGGATCTTACAGAACATGAAAGTATATCTTGGATAACAATTAGATACAACCGATAGTGGTGTTCTGTGTAACCTCACCACCTCTTGGGTGTATATACATTCAAGTTGATCATGATATAAGTCCTCTGAAATTGAAATGAAGTGGTTTTCCTTTGAATAATGATTCACCAAAACCCATATAGAATTAATTAATCATTATTTTTTAAAATAAATAGAGATAGTGTCCATAGTGATGTTTTCCCATTTCAATTTTGTTATGGGTATTTTTTGAATCATCTGTATATCAATCATCACTTTATTACATACCTTACAAATTGATGTATATTCTATAACCTCCTTCTTCATACTTCCCCATCAATTTTGATCTTAGAGATCATGATACATTCTTTTTTTTCATATGTATATAGAGAATCTAGATCTATGTGAATCATTAAAAAAATATTTCTTTATCTATATATTTGATTATACTCATTATTGTGACACAAATATTATAATTCTTCATCATCAATTTTAAACACTAATAATTTCCCTTTTAATAAATATTCAACCTTCTTCTTAATTTCCACATCATCTCTTTAAGTATCCCCTATATTTTCTTGAAGGGGTGGTTGAGAAATAATTTTAGAAAGGATTGATAATGATCCTTCCTTCAGGATTCCCATATCCTTCCTTTTCAAGACTTAGAAGATTGGAACTTTCTTACCTAACATTAATGACAATGTTTTTAGATGTTTTCTACATAGATATTTTTTCAATTTGATTTCTTTACCCCGATGGTAGTTGTTTTAGTAGTCATTTTACATGATCATCACTATCCATCTTATCGAGTGAATATTATAATCATTCTAGGTGAATATATATTTCATGATATTATTATACGTATATATCTTTCACTTCTCTATATAGAGAAAATGTATCCATATTTTCAGTGTAAATACAACCATGACTAACTCCATATCATATGTGGGATAGTTGTGCTCATGAAATTCCACTTCCTTGGGGATTAGGCTATCACTTTATCATTTTACATCAGCATATTTCCTAATTCCTTCTTCAATACATCTCATTATACCATGAATAGTTACCCACATATAGGAAGTATGAAAACTAGTGTAGTGATAAGACTATTTTTCAACTCCATAAAAAATAAAATGGATTCACTTGTCTAGATAAACTCTACTCCCCTCAGTTATAGCATAGTTTGGGGTTTGAAAACCATAAGAAATTTCTCAATCATCATTGGTAATATCATATTATTCCATTGAAAATATAGATCACCAATAGAAACAATTTTCTAGGAAAGTCTTTATATTCCTTTTTCTAAGAAGGATCCACATATATCCCTTTTGTGAAAATATTCCATTGGAGTGATACATCCATTATCTATAACTCACATTTAGTATAATTTTCATATTTCTTATCCTTTATCAAATCCTTTATCATAGTATTCAAATGATCCACAAGATCCACCTTACTTTCAGAGTAGATTATAAAATCATTTATAAAGTCTACCACTGATTTGTTAAGGTAATCACAAAATACTATTTTCATTAATTACATAAATATTGTTCAAGAATTACTATATCTAAATGGAATCACTATGTAATCATAGATTCTATAACTTGTTTGAAAGTCATTTTTTGGAATGTCATACTTCTTCACCATTAATTATTGATATCCCAACTAAAGGTCCACCATAGAGAAATACTAATCCCCTTGTTGTTTATTGAACAAGTTATGTATCTATGGAAGTGGATTTTTGTTTTTCATCATGATTTTGTTGAGTTTATGATCATAAATATAGATGTGCATTAACCTATACTTATTCTTGATGAAGAGGACTGCTGCACCCCATGGACAATCACTCAAGTGCATAGAACTCTTTTATAAATTTTCCTGTAACTACTTAGTTAGCTCATCCAACTCAATGATGTGAAATTTTTAAGGAGTCTTTGGTATGGTAAGAGATTGATAATTTGTTTGATTGATAACATAACCTCTAGGTTATGAGTAAGTCTTGATAAATCCTTGGGTAAAAAATCAGTATAATCCATCATAGTAGTCTTGTATTCAAGCATGATTATCTTCTTTATTTCAATCATTTGTGTCATATATTATTTCTCAAAAGTCAATAATATATATTCTTCAATATACGATTCCCTGATAGATTCATCATCTTCCTTACAAATGTATAGAATTAGTGGATGAATTTGGATTTGGAGAGTGATAACCCTCTCTCAATAGTTCATATTGTTTTTATATAAGGATAACTGTTCCATGTAGAATATATAATCAAACTCCACTAAATAAGGAAATATTAGATTTGATGGAAGATTCATTCCTCCAAAATTTACAAGGGATGAGTTATATTCCTATGAATCAACCATTGTTTAATTATCTGTTATCATAGAAAGCTTAACCCCCATGTCTTGATGTAGTGGTTGAATATGTCTACTATGCATAGAAGATAAGAAAGACTAAATAGGACTATAATGAAATAGTATATTCATTATTATTGAATAAATAACTTGTGTACCTTTCACCAAATCTTTCTTCCTGATCCAACTCAATAGTAGTGATATTATATACCATTCCCTTCACCCTAGTAATTATATGTTACTATCATTTATTTTTTCTAACAACCCTTTGCTTAAGGAATTTTTCATTATAATTACCATGTTTCCTATAGTTGAGACTATGCACCATAAGCTGAGTGTTGGAATAAACCTTTATTTTATCCTCCAAATTAGTGGGTCTCTTTATTTTCTATCCACAATGATTCTCTTGATACATTAGTTCTCCACATTTGAAATATCTCCTCGTTCCCATGAAATATTTTCTAGGATTATTCTTCCTATACATTTGAAAAGTGGGGTGTTAGTTTTTATTTCCTCCATTAGATTAATCTCGTAAAACTATTAAAGAAAACTATATGTTTTGTTTTTTCCTTTATTTCTATAGGACCACTAAGAGTCAGCAATCTATATCTCAACATTCAGGAAATAAAACATAATCTCTTCATAACTATGAATTTTCTGAACCATTAATCATTTTGATAGACATATATTTAAGCCACTATAAAATGTTTCACCTTAATTTATGTGTTGATTAAATTGTTGAAGGTGTACCATGAAAGCCTTCTGATTATGGCCTCATAAATTCTAGTAGGCTCATAGTCCAAAATTTTCAAATCGAGGAAATTTATCTCCATCATAAAATGGAGAGTTCAGGAAAAAATATATTGAATTTTTTTTTCTTTTAGGTCTTCACATTCCTTGGATCAATGTCATATTGGGACTTTTTGTTCTGGATCAGTGCCTACCAATGACTGACTTACCCATTAATATAATAAAAAATCAATATAAATTTCTCTATATATTAGAATTATAGAACATAGAACATATTCTAAATGGTGTTAATCCATTATTCCACTTTTTGGGGATTATAAGGTCCACTAAACATAGGTGTCCATTTTAATATAAAATAATTGACTACAACATTATCTTTCTTAGAAGGATTAGTGCAGTACACCTGATTCATTTTATTCATTATAACATAACTCAGAAGAGCTAGTAATTCCATGATGTTATTAGATAACACTCTAGTATTTTCAATCATATCATTGGGTAAATAATCAAATTTCCTATCATGTTGGTTGTTGGCATGGTTTCACCTATTTCGGTCCATTAACAAAAATAGAAGAAAATGATATTATAACATGTTTACATAAAAAAGGAAACTTATAAACATAGAGGGAATAACATATAAATTATATGTATATCCTGAACTATGATTCACTTATTTTACATATTGGTTATCTATGGTAATTTTTCAAGATAGGTTTTTTAAAATAACATTTGTTTCATGTACATCATTATTGAACATAAATATTTTTGTTAATTTCAAAAGAATATCCCCCATGAGGGTCAAACCAAGTGTGAATCAACACCAATTTTCATGCACAAGGTGACGATCTAGTCTAGATAAATACACTAGTTTGGGGTTATGTTCCCAATAAAAACAATGGAACAACCACATCCACTTGTACCACCTATAGGGGGATGTATTTCTTTGTAAACACTTACTATATACTTTAAAAAAATGTGGTGTTATTTTATATTTAGTGTAATCCTTAAGGTTTTCATGAGAGTTTTATAATCCTCATCCTCAAAAATTACTATCCCTTACTTTGATATCAACTATAGTGACCTAATATTTTTACACATATTATTACATGTTTTTAAATATATCAATCCAATAATTATAGCACCAATGATCATGAGGCATAATTTCTTGGAAAGACTAGGTTTATGATACCCAAAATGGAAAACTAAACCCTAAAATCGTTATTTTATTCTCCATAATGAGATCCTAAATCTATTTTAGCTATAAAATGATTATTATAACCTGGAAAATATAAAAGATGATATAAAAATTCCAAAAATTGATTAAACAAGATAATGAAACATAACATATAGTTAGAAAGTAAGGTATGATATCATAAACTACAAGGATTATGAGTAATAAAATGGAAACATATCATAAATAACATGGTATCAAAAGGTAATGGTAACATAATAAATTTCACAATTGCATAAAACATGATGTAAACATGGGGAAAGTTTGAATACATATATAATATCATATAGTGGACAAATTACCATAATATATTAGATTTACTCCCTAATCCCATACATAACATGTCATAAAAAAAATCTTGACCTGATACATTAAAGTGATATCTGGGAGAACTCATCATAACATGATCACTATTTATGTGTTCCAAAAAAAGAATTAAATTATAATTTTCAAACAAATTAATTACCCACAAAATAAAAATGCATTAAATAATATGGGATCAAATTCAAATCAATAGAATTTTCACAATGAATCCATTTTAGAAATGAACATAAGGAATGTATTTTACCCTAAAATGAAGGGATAATAATTTATTAATATATGTGAGATACATATATAAATAATTTATAAACATTTTATAATATTAATTAGATAGATAAATTGAGCTAGACATAGAATTGGCACCACCCAAAGAAAAGGATGGTTTGAGAGATCGATTACCTCATTCCCCATTTGTCACATAATTTCACTATAGTCTTAAAAAATAAAATTATGGTAATTATTTAGTTTCTCAATAACCTTAATCTTGTTTATTATTTCATTTATTTTATTTATTATAATGTTATATTAAATTAAAAAATCAAATAGGTTTATGTCCTTAGTTTTGACAATGTTCAACTCATATGTCCAAAATCACATAGGAATGTTGACTAAGGTCAGAGATATTTTTATTTCATCATAAAAAAGTTAACTATGAATAAATAATTATCATATATATAGATAAATTATTTATTTAAATTAATTAATTAAGAATTGTTATAAAAAATTAAGTATGTTTTAATTATAGATACAATACGTTGTATGTAAGCATGAGAAATGTTTCCATTACTGAACTATCATAATAAACAAATTAATTATTATTTTATCATTAAATAATTATAATTGTATCAAAATTATTCTATTATTTCATTAAATTCACTTAAAAGTATCATCCACATAATTTTGTAAATAAAAATTAAACACATATCTCTATGGAGGTGGTAATCCTCACCTATGCACGAACGATGTCATTATTTTTCTATGTCTGGAAAGTTAAGAAAATATATTATATATTACTTTTATAGAATGGTAAATATTTTATTAATATCATATATATACTTTAAATCCATTATCATAATTATTCATTAGATTTGTTTATGGAAGATTAATGTCATTGGTTCTCTAGAAGGTCTCCCACCTTACACATGAACAGACATTTCCATTCCCATTTAATAGAAGATTATAGGGATTAGGTTATGATATTAACAAAATAAAATCACATTATATTATAGAGACTTATTTTATAATATTATCATCATTGAATAATATTTTTATATAGTGGAAGAAGAAATAAAAAATGCATCATTAAGAATGCTACATCTTTATTGGATATCCTATTTAGGTATAAACCAAAATCCATCCAATGAGGTTTCTATAATAAAAATATTCCAATAGAAAAGGAAGAGGGAATTAAAAAGGGTATTTTTGATTGTATTTTCTAATGGAAAATTCTTTTTAACTATGAATACATGTGGATTGGAGGAACCCTTTTATAAGTGAGAGGGTGTGACATTTTTTAAATACCAAAAACTATTCAATAATGGGAAGTATCTCTCAAAAAAAGTGCCTTAAAATTGATAAAAAATTATTAGAGGTAATATAAGGTCTATTTTCACCTAAATATTAAAAAAATATGTTTTAAACATGTTATTATCTTTATATTCGTGTTTACTCACATTTACTATTTTTTTACCATAGTAACATGTATTTCCCCTAGGTAAATTATACATAAAGAATGAATATTAAATGATCCTTATTAGATTATTTGGACCCAGTTATTATTAATATAAAACGTAATTTTTCAAATCAAAATCTTTTGTGTTTGGGAAATGAATTTTAAAAAAAATCATGTAACATGAAATATATCATTTTATCCTTAGTCATAGTAATTACATTTTACTAATTTTCTTTAAAAAAAACTATGATGATGTTATTATAAAATATTAATTATGTAGATTATAAATATGGAATTAATTTTATAAAATTAAATTAACAGAATATGTAGAGATAAATATAAAAATAAACCCTCATAATGTTTCAAAAAGGTTTTTTAGGAAATGCATTTTTCCTGAATAAGAAGATCTTATTTAAATTATATAACTAGTAATAATAACAATAAGATAATAAATATATATAATTATATATAAATTCTATAAATTTCTAGTCTCTAATTCTTTATTAGTATTTATTTAAATTAATTAAAAATCATACACTCTATGCACTTGTAAATGTTTTTATAAAAAACAAAAAATTTAAGCATAAAAATATTCGTACAAACAAATCCTTATTATTTATCACTCAAAAAAATTAATTGGATTATTATAAATCAAATGGTTTATTTACCTTTTTAATAAAAAATATTAAAATAGTTTATATTTTAAATTAATTGATATAAGTGTAATATTTTTTCTCAAAAAGAAATAAAAATCATTTATGAAGATTTTTTTGAAGAACAAATTAACATCATTAAAATTTTAGTTCTAATTTACTAAGAATTTATCAAAAATATTATATCAATTTGGAATTTAATTTTTATTTCATAAATAAGTTAATATTATTCATAACTGTTAATTTAATAGATATGATGTAATGGTCATAAATAATCAAGGTTCGTTTTGGATTGGGATTTCATGTCAGATATGCTTTCGAATAGTTTGCTTTTTAAAATATTGAGGTGATAAAAAACCTTGGAATGCTTTCTGAAACTATTTCCAAAAACAAAACTCTCTTTAATTCTACCACTTTCATGAATATAACATTAAATCAATGATTTTTATTTTTCTGAAATCCATCATCATTGTATTTTGGGTTCGGCCTCAAACTCCCCAATTTATATATTTATTGAGTTAGTTATACGTGTTTGATTTTTTTACAAATTATTAAGTTTTTGTATCCCAAAAAAAAATAATAAAGATTTTCAGGATATCAAATTTATGGATCCATTTGTAGGGTTTTTAATTTTTATATGGATAGGGAATATGTCGGAACCATGATCATATCTGCATGATTTGGAGTATGGTTAGTGTTTGTTGTCAATCCTTAGAGGAAGTTCAGAATATGTGCTAGCAAAGTGCCCATATAGGTCAAGTAGTTAACAGTATTGAAGGTGGCACCGTTTTCCAGTGTTTGCCAAATTTTTGGGCCTAAAAATTGACAAATGAAGAACAATTATTTTTGGAAAAGGGACATGCGCACCATTTAATAGAAGGAGTGGAAACTTGCGCAGCATATGTTTTTCAAAATCATAAAAGGGAAAAGGGATAAGGGACGTGTAAGTTTTGGATTGGTCGCCCAAGTGACATGTGCGCCGAGAAAGGACTTGTGCACCAGTACCTTGGGGGATTGGAAACCTACGTGCTTCTTGTTTTTCGAACTCAAAACTTCAAAATATAGAAAAGTAAAGGGGGTCTCTCATGTATTGGTGTGGTCGTTCAAGTGAGTAGTGCGGAAGAGTCTAGGACCGTTGGAGCTGTGCGCAGGGACTTGCGCGCCATGAGGGAACTTCGGCACCACCGCACAGGGGGTCTAGTTTGCCTATAAATAGGGGACCACCCCTCCTCATTTGTAACTAAGTTCAAGACTTCGAGATTTTGTGAGCTCCCATCACGCAAGTGGTTGAGTCGCACAAGTTGTAGTTGGGCTGCGCAAGTTGAAGCTGCGCGCCAGTTATTGGTTGCACGTCCAAAGTAGGTTGGGAGTTAAAGGCGCTGAGTCGTGCAAGTTTGGAGATGAAAGAGGAAGTTTCATGCAATTGGGTTGGTATCACCTATACACCTAATTTGTACCGCTCAAGTGACTTGCACGCCGGTCTTGGGGAAGCGCGCCAGGTGAGGTTGAAGTACGCCCGTCTTTTTAGAGCTGCACGAAAGCTGGGAGATTTCCCGATACCTTCGGTGCAAAGTGAGTTTTTTGTAGAATTGAAAGTTAGAATTCAACAGAGCATCTACATACAACAGAAGATGAATTCTTTTGAAATAATGAAGATTCCATAACGTCTATAAACCGAGTGTGGCTTCACCAAGGGCAGTGAGCCAGGGGGAGTTAATGGGAGTGACCTGACGGACACAGTGAGCTATCACTGAACTTTTGTAAAGAAAGTGATCCTGGGAAAGAGTTAATGTGCCCAAACCTTTGTAATCCATAGCTAGTGAAGTTTAGTTCAATTTTGGTACGACCGACAACCTATCGGCGTATGGTCCTTGGACATAGCCCTTAGTGGTGAACCAAGTAAAAAGCATGGTGTGATCTCTCTACTATGAATGTTTGTTTTCTGTTCATATCCATCATACAGGTTTAACAAGTTCCTACCAACATGGGAACAAGATCCATCACTTTAAGAAAATATTTTTCACCCTGAATCACCCCCCCCCCTCTAAGGGTGACCTGGGGTCCTACAGAATAACTAAAGCTATATGTAAACCATACACGTTTACACTCTATTCAATCATCTTTAACCTGAGATAAAATAAGTAGGGTAAAGCCAATGATGCTAAAGAGTACCTCTTCTAGAATACAGCCTTAGTTTTCTCATATTTTAAATTTTTTTCTTTAGTGTAGACACTCTCCCCAAATATTCTAAAATTTCATTAAAATGGCTTTCACTTTAATGTGATTTTTTGTATTTTTATGAATATAATAAAGGAACTTCAAAGCATTTATCATGAAGTGAATGAAGATGTTTTATATTTTTTATTCAAATCATGAGTTTTTAACACACATCGTGAAATATTTCTGGAAAAAAAGTTCTACCAATGTTTGAAAATACCAACATAATGTGTATATAATTTTTAAGTACTTATTTTATTTTCCACGTAATTTTTATTTGTTTAGATATATTATCATTGAATTAAATTCCAAGACTTATATCGATCTTTAATCAATGATTTAAGAGAAAAAATATTCTTAAAATTATTTCATATCTTCTATTTAGATTTCAAGTCTAATAAATTTGAATGAGAACTATTGGATAATAAGTAAGTAAATATAAACCTGGGGATTTAGAGTTGATAAGTCATGATTTAGAGAGACGGTTAATTTTTTAAAATGTATTTTTTGATATATGACTTTCAGTTAATTTTTCATAATTAATTTAATTGATTTTTTTATTTTTTGTAATTTCCATGAGTAATTTTCCCAACTATTTTTCCTCATTACCAAGATATTTCTTTAGCCAAATATTTACCATTCCTTTCTAGAGTATATTCTTTCAGTGAAACTTGGGAATTCATAATTATAGAACATTATTTTAATCTTTTCAAATCATTGATTCTAAAACTAAAATTCAAAATGATTGAAGAATGTTATTTAGTATCCATTATCGTGAGTCATATCCATATTTTAATCCTCTTAAAGCCCCCAAAAGACACGAACAACCTTGTTATGGAATTTCCTTTTTACAAGATTATTTTTTTCATTTTCTATTGTACTGTAAATATTATTCATGGTTATTAATGATACATTTGGTGGAAATGGTTCAAGTGTGTATGGTATTTACATGCATAAATAGATAGTTTTGGGGTAATTTGAAGGTTATTTGGGGAAATTCTCATGATTTTTATACATTTTACTCATTTCTCACCCTCATAAAAAATTAAAAAAATAAAATGATTCATGTCTTATAGAATTAAAAATCAATATTTCTTGAATAGTGATATTTTTATAACAATTAAAAATATTGTCTTGGGTAGATCATTTGGGTTGTGTGGAAGATATGATAATTTACTCAGAAAAAATTTCAAAAATAAAAAATCTAAAAATAAATGCTACAGTTTTATTTATTATACTTCATTAGTTCATGTGAATACTTTGAGTTCTTGTAGAAATTGTATAAGAATTTTATAAAGGAAATTTTCATTGATGTATTTTTTTATTATAATGAAATTTACTTTAGATATTAACATCCCCTTTTAGAAATATATTTTTTTCATTTTTTACCCACCAAACATAAATAATCATAGTCATTTTAACCTGAAAATGAAAACCTCATGATTATTTATAATTTTTCTTTATATGAAACATAATGTAAATGAATTTCAAGTTTATGATGAGGAGAATGACTTATAGTATGAGAAAATTATCCATTTACATTTGTACATTGATAATGTGTGGAAAAAAATTAGTGTGGTGTGAGTTTAAAGTTAAATTAATATCGATAATGAATTGAAAATTTTAAATAAATTAATGATGAGGAATAGTTAATTTGATGGGGAAAATTATAAAAATATAGTGGAACAATTTCAGTAACAAGTGAGGAGTTGATGAAATTTCCATGGGTGATGCTAAAAAATTTAAATCTCTATTTTTAATTGATTTTATTAACAGTGTTTTTAAAAAAATATAATGGTGAGTTTCCATTGTATTATGTTTTTATTTAATTCTTGAGGATAAGCCTAGATTTATGTTTGGGGGATTGGATTCTTACATTTCTTGTATACAATTTTTTTTATTTAAAATTAATATTGTTATTATTTTATATATCACTGCCACATATATTTAATTATTTGATTAATTTATCAGAGGATAAAAAATATTGTTGTAAAATATGAAAATAGAGTATGCTTGAAAACATTTTCATAATGTGAAGGATTTACTTGATGTGGGGTTTACGTAAGAAATTTATATGAATTTAAACTGAATAAATAATCCAAAATAGAGTTAAAATCACTATAATATATCCTTTCAAATCATGAAGGAACCATTCATGATGTGAGTGTGGAGACATTTTCATGAAATGAACACATGGTGTGAAAATAGTCACCGTGGGGATCGTGTTAAATTTTAATATTATGATAGTATGTGTGAAACAATGAATCATGTATATGGGAAATATATTTCTATGTCTCCATTATAAATCAATCCAAATATCATGTTATTTGGTATGAAACTACCACACATCACCAATATTTGCTCCGGACTAATTAGAAACAATTTTAATGGAGACTTAAAAGAAACTTGGGAACCATTGATTCCTATAAATCAAAGGCCAGTGATATACTATAATGAATATTCATTTAGAGGACAAGATCTAGGCCATGGTGTTGTACTAATGTAGATCCCTTCAATCGTTCTTCTCAATATTTTCCTTTCAATATTCTTTTCTTATCTCCTTAAATTCACTAGCTAAATACAACCATTAAGGGTTACCTCACAATTTTTACCAGCTGTTGTACATAATGGGGGAAGATTATTTGAAATTTTATTTTTTTTATCTTGTACTTTCTTGAATTCCCACAATCATATTCAATTCTAATTTATTTTCATTTACTATTTCATGACCATTGATTTAATAACTAGTAATTTACAAATTTAATTTCAAAAATAATTACCCTAAATTAAGAATGGCATCAAATTTTTTAGTGTAATTATGTCTAAATATGCATTCAAAACAACTTAATTGATTAATACCATGAAATACATCACCATGGAAAATTGGGAGTTTCTATATTATAGAGGGGATACGAATACTAAGGATGACCATCATCTTGAATCTAACAATAATCATGATCAACATATTTATTTTATAAATTCATAAAAAACTAAACCTAATATATGAAAATTATTATTATGATTCTCTATCTATTTTAGAATCCAAAAAATTCTTTCTTTATCTCCCATTGTTCAAGAAATCGTCAAATAATTTTTTAATTCATAAAATATTCTTTAATCATCTCTTGGGTATAACATTAAAAACATTATTATTTCTATATTTATTGAGTTAGTATCAATTCTATGAGTTTTAAAAATAATATTAATTCATGTAGTCTCAATTGAAATTAGTGATTCCCTTTGTGCTAACATACACACCTTTGGTGACTCAAATGGATTAAATCATGAAGAAAAATAGATCTAGTGATAGATAAAATGATAGGTGTTGTAACCAGACTATCCTTTAGTAATTTGGTTTATTAATATGTGTTTTTTCCAATAATGGATTCATATTTAGACACATTTTATACATTAATGAGTTAGAGTTTTCGATAGTGGTTGTGGAGGAATATTCTAATACTGGTTTGTGGGACTCCTCTCGACAAACATGAAGGCTAGATGAATTAACTACAACAAATTTTCATCACTATATTATTTATTGTGTATTATTGCAACATGGTCTACACTTGTTCGAATGAGGTGATCAATTCCTGGGAGAGAGTGAGTATGTTCTAGTTTCATGTCCAAAATAAAATACATGTATTCTTTTTTCAATCTCAAAACAATGGAACTTAATAAGGAATCAAAATATATGGTAGATGAATAACTGTCATATGATCATACCATTAAATGGAGGTCCATAGTGTAGATAATTTATCATGAATTAAAACAACTACACCAAGATCATATTATAACTAATAAGTCTATGAAAGTGTAGAAATACCCATTTAATAGGGAAGATAAGGTTGGGATGGATATTATATTTTGGGTCTAAGTACTTTATTTAGATAGAGAAGTGTATGATTCTTCATTATCAAATATATTCTAAAAAATTAATGGATCTGAGAAATTAATGATTCAATGTCATGAGTTTATTAAGCATTCATTTTAATAATATTTTAATTTAAGATTCCTATTATATATAATGAGAAACTCTATATTGAGGATGATCTTCCCTTTTTCAGATCAATAAATTATTATATATTATTTTTAATCATTATTAATTATTTGATTCATTTCTCCTCTAGATCATATATTTGGGACATTATGTTAATATCATGAAGGACAAATTCTATATAATTTAATCAAATAAACATTGAATAAGGATTAAACATGTAAATATGAATATCTAACTTCCAATGTCAAAAATTAAATATTGAGATATCCATTGTCCTCAAGAAATGTAATTTGATACAGATATAGTATGGTTGAATATAAATTTCTATGTATCATCACATTGCACTTGAATGAGTATTTTGAAATATAAGATTATGTAATTTTGTATCCTCCTCAGTATGTGGACTTATACAGTGTGGGGATTCCATTATTTGTGACATATGTGCAATCAATAGAAAGTAAGGATAAATAATTTAGATATGAGTTATGGTTCCTTCATTACATCTTTAATACTTGTATGGGTATAGTAATGTTAGATATAATGATATATATATCCTTAACATATTTTTAATTTAGTCAATTTAGTTATGGGAAATTATTTACTCATCACAATAATGACTTGAATTAAGATCTTATAATAACGATTATAATTTTCAATATGTTTTGAGTACCATAAATTTACATTTCTATATATTTAAAAATTGTCATCTGGGAAATAGTATGAAAGGGACATAAATATTCTCTAATTGTTTCCTAGGTTGATGGAATTAGTGATTATGGTGTGAATTTTTATTGGGGAATATAGTGGGCCCTATAATAATTGTGTCCCTTTTACTTTACAGAAATATCTTTTTCCTATCCCTCAGATAAAGAAACATAGTAGTTTTCAACTCATATTATTCCTAGGAAATCCTTTATCGTTTTTAAATAGTTATTTCTTCAAAGTTTCCATTTTGGATGCTTAAGTTTCCCTAATATATGTTATGTTATTCCCCAATGACTAGAGATTCAAAATTTTCCTACTTTTTTCTTTATGGGATTTGCAAAAAAAACATAACTTTGTATTTTTATTTGGTTAGTTTAATTTCATGAAATTTATACAATGAATATGGTTTTAAGGGAGAATTTATTTGACTAAAATTCAAGTCATTCAATACAATAATGAGGTAGAGATAAGAAACCAATGAAAATGCGTTCCCAATCCTACTAATGTGGACTTCTTCATGGGAAGATTAATGAATTTTAGGTTCATGAATATTCGACCAATTGAGAAAATATTTATGGTCTTAATCCATGAATATGAAATTAAATATTATATATATAAATGGAATGATGACCAACCAACATGAGTGAGAGACTAATACTAATATAGACTATTCTTTAAAGAGGGGAACATGGTTTATGGTTATGGTGATCATAACATTGAGTCATGTGGTTTTTGATCACATGATCTGGACCCTAAAAGTATCAATAATGGGATGTCATATTCTTTCTTTGAAAATGGGTATGATTCTCTAATGTGTACCATCAGGGGTACTTGAATCTTGAGGAACATCATGGTTATGAAATGTGAAAATCATAAATTGAGACATATAAATTAAGAAGTGATGGGTCTGAAGAAGTATGTTGATCATTTCTCCAAGAAACATTCAAATGATAGGCCCCACTGTAATGTTCTCAAGGAAAAAAATTATTAAAAGGCCTTCCCCTTTAGATAAAACATTAATCTTGATTTGTAGGGCCAAATATGGTGAAATTAAATATTTTTACCTACTAAAGGTGTCCCTTGGATTTGAATACAAATGTTATCAATATCCATGAATCTTTTTTTTCAAATTCCTGATGAATGAAAATGTATTATTGATTAAAGATTATTTAATATGGGTTTGAGAACTATAATGTCTACACAATATTTTATTAAACATAATCTCAAGGAAATTTTTATAAACTAAAATTTATTGGGCATGCAAGAAAGAGAAAATAAATGGGGTATACTTTAATTTATTTAGGTATAATATGTCCAATGAGAATATCATGTCTTTTTCTATAGATATATGGTGGGACCCAAAAGATTCATTTCTATTCAATCTTATGATCTAACTTTTACCAATGTCATGAAAAGTGATTACTTAAGGAGCAAACATTTAGCTTTTTATTTTTATTTCCTTCATAATTTTTTAACCTAATAAGAATTATACCTCTTTTGTTTTACATTTTATAGGTATTTTAATTTTGACTATTGTGGTATGGAGTATATGTTCATAAAAATTTTACCAAAAGATGAGAACATCTATTTGGCTATGTAAAAGTTGACTTATCATAAATAAGAGCCCCATGATAATATAGACTATCTCATTAATGGGTGAAGATTGTTTATGGTCAAAATCAGGGGACCAAATTTAGAGTGTGATATGATAACCAAAATGGCACTAAATAGCTCAAAACACTCTATACATTTTGAATAGGAAATGAAGATAAATTGAATCATGACATAAGGTATTTGAATTGGAAAGTGTTAAGATGCGACAGGTATATAGAAAATACTACTAACTAAATTTTAATTATGGTATTCCTAACAATTTTTTTCAATGCAATGTGTGGATGTTACAATCATATCATTAGGATTCAAACATTCATTTGGTTGGAAGGTCCAAATACGGTGGAACCAATGTTGTTACTAATAAATTATAGAAACACTATCATTTCAAATAAATGGTATCCCTCTAAGCCAAAACCAATTTATAAATGTATTCATGGGAGTTTTATGATGATTAAAAACACTTGAGATATGATTTTTTTATTTTTAATAAAGTTATATTCAAAAATTGGTAGGAATGTTCAATCCCATAACTAACAATGGTTGGGTAGTAATGATCCTATATAAAGGACTAGAAATAGATAATTATTTATGTATGAATACGAAATAAATTTTTTAAATATAACAAAATCTACTATAATAAAAAAAAATCTATATGTATTACTTATAGAATATATTACATCATAGTGTTGAGCCTGGTTTATAAATTACTAATGATAATGGGAATACCATACTATAGGAAGGATTAGATTTTGGCTATATTTGTGGATAGGCTCTATTTAAGTGATATGGAATAAAAACTCAACATTAGCCATGATAATTAATTCTCACATAGTTTTTATATAGTCCTTTCATATATCATGATCATGTGTAAAAAAAATTAGGTGGTCTCACTATGGGACCAGGGTGTTATAAGAAAAAAAAGTAATGAGTAAGAGCCTATCCAATATGACCAAATCCAATATGATCTATGGATGGGAATAATATTGTAATTTTGGGTGTCAATAAATATCCCAAATAATAATAATAATGACCCAAGAAGTTATTATATGGTCTTTTAATAGATCTAGATGATGTGTAAGAGAGGATAAATTTATCTAGGCAAGGAATTTGAACTAGAATAAGTTTTTTTATTTTTCCCATGAACTATCTTTTTGCATATACAACGTAGAAAATTGAATATAAATGAGGGTCTTAAACACTAAAATATAATCCTCAATAATATAGGGTACTTTATCATAGTTTAGGGGTGGTGATATGCACCATATTCCATGAAACCTTACATAGATATTTCTATCATGTAGTGAGTTATCATATTGTGGAATTGACCATTATAATAAATTTAAGTCCATGGATGGTGGACAATATTTTATGGAATTTATTAACATGTGACAATGACTCATATGTTCGAAACTTTAATGTTTTACAATGAGGACGTTGATGTTATATATTTTAAGTTCATACAAAGAGGACCTAGATTTTGTATAGTTTAGGTTTATAGGATGAGGACCATTGCATGAGAGTTTTCAAATAGATTTAGATCATTTGTAATATAAAATAACTTCAACTCAGTGTTAAACATGTGAAGGAAACACCCTTGTGAGTGGAAGGGACCAAAACTAAGAAGAAACTCATGAATAAGAGGTTTTGTTTTTATTGATGTAGTGTCTAGTCTTAGAAAAGGAAACCACTAAATCATTACATATTCTATAATATAGGAATCTATATACTTTTAATTATTATATATATTAGGGAATTATCTTATCCATGGGTTAAATGAAACATGATTCAAAGATAGGCACATATAACCATGATAATAACATATCTAGAGAAAGAGAGTTGTTAAATGGGGTAAACTATAACAAATGGTGGAATTTTATATTAATATTTACTCATAAACAATGAAATACATATCTTGAATTCACATTTACATCTATCACATATATAATGAACATAGTAATCTCAATTTTTTCATGTCATATATGGTTGACTGTATGTTTTGTAGTATAACATCACAGAACAAGGATAATGAAATTATATAGTTTAAGGTCATACAAAAAAGCCCTCCATATAGGAGGTTTCACATATATAGATAATTCTCATAATTTTATACCCTTTTCTTATTTCTAGGTAAGGGAAGAAGACTGATGTGAATAAGTGATGGATCATGAAAAAGTAGGGTGGGGTTTGTCTGGATTTTTTGGCTAGGAACATGATAGGATATCCATATAAGAATATGTCTCCCAAATTATGTGAATCAAATTAAAAACATAGATCTTAAAGTGTATTATTTTTAACTAAGGGTTAAATAGTCCATGACGTCATCATTTTCTAGTGTAACCATAAATTTTATAATCAAAAAAGAAATATTGAATCCTATATAGATAATGTTTTTATATAGGTGGAAGTTTTCTATCTTATATTTAAGGGTATTATGACCCCTGAAAAGGGAAACAACAAGTATTTTAGGGTTTTACATTTTGGAACACTTCAAAAAAATTAATTTTTTGTGAGGTAAGTTATATTCCATGTAGTTTAATTTCATGGGAAAAAACTCTAGAATTCTATAGTTTAAGGTCATATGATGAGGCCCTCTATATAAGTGTATTTGAATAGATCTTTATCATATAAAAAATGAAATGGATTCATTCTTTTATTCACTCGGTGGAATGATCACAATGTAAATTTTTGAAATATCAGACACCAATATGAAATGAATTTGGATGGGAGGAAAATTAATGTTTCAGTCGAAATAGGAATTATAGACATTAGTATATATCTTAAAATAAATGGAATTTATCCTGTCATAAAAATCATAAAGACCTGTTATATGTGTTATTAGAAAAAACATAACTTGAATAGGGATCCCCAAAAAGGATGACGATTAAGTTTATTGAATTTTATTCCGAGCCTACGATAAAATATCCAGATGTAGCTATATATTATAAATAATTGGAAATAATAAATATGTAGTTCTTATATGAGGAATATATCTCTATTGATCTTAATTGTGTATCGGTAAGAAAGGTTGTAGGGTATGGGTGTCTTGGTGAGGGAATGTTAAGTCCCTAATTTTTCCTAATCAAGTCCTCATAAAACAAGCATCACTCAGTATATAATAGGGATTCTCAATTAGACCATCAATGAAAAATCTTGGCATCTCTATGAATTCAGAAATAATAAGAATAAAGAATCACATAGTTCTTATGAAATAAAAGGAAATTTTTATTCCAAATGAATTTAATGAATGAAAAATAACCTATATTTTGATTTTATAAATAGATATGGATATCATTAATATAAAATAGGTTTACCCAATATATTTTCTTGAATGGTTTAATCCATTCTGAATAGAAGGATATAATTCAACAATTTTAAAATGATGATATAAAGATGTAATTCTCTAAAATTTACTATCATTCATATGGGATATTACAATATCCAATTTAAAATCATGTTGTTATGTTATTTTAGTAGTTTCATATCATTTAACCTGAAATTTATGAGCCTTCCATGATAATATGAAAAGTAATTCTTGTGATAGATTTCTTTTTTATCTAGTGTGATATATCCTCCATCTATCGTGATTAGAGAGTAAGATCTATTAGATTATACCTTATCAATAGTGTAATTTCCCTCGCATCCTAGCTCAAAACATATAGTCTTTCTCCCATGTATTATGGGGAATCTTAGGGATAAATCCCATTCTCCTTATAGGAATGAGAGAATGTGTAAATTCTTGTTTAATTATCATGAGAATTGACTCTTGTGAGTCCAAAAGATATCTTTTTTTGTTAAATGTCATCTTAATAAGTCCTTCTAATTTATCTAATTGGATTTGCAACCTCTAATATTCTAACAATTGATTATTGATGGAAAAGAGAATTGATTATATTAGTACCTCAATGGGTAGCACTACCACTATCTGATATTTAAGAAAATATATAGTCTCTTACGTTACCAAATAGGTTTGGGTTAGATAAGACAAAAAATCATATAAAATGTTTTCATGAATAGTATTTTTGTCCTTTTTAAACTATCTTATGAAGTATATTAGACAAAGGCTTATTTAAAGAAACATTAAGTTAATTTTTCTCTTCATGGTAATGGGATGAGTGCTTGAGTAGATATTGTATTCATGATATATACTATTTAATTCAGTAGGAAATAATTCTTTATTTTTTTATATGAATTTTTCAGGGACACCAAATCAATTGGTGTTGTTAATTGTTATGAAGTTAAAAATATCTTTTGTTATTTCCACTTTAAATGAAATATTCATGACCCATTTAGTGTATAATTAGGTGTTATAAATGGGTGTACATTACCTATTTGTCTATATCTAGGGGCACAGCCCCATGAATGCTATCCTAGAAAGAAAATGGCTAAGTATATTAACTACTTTGAAAAAAATGGGGATTTTTACTGATAATGTTGGGTTATATCTAGAAATCATTGAACTTTATGGTGAAAAATATTTAGTATTGTATAATTGAAGGATAAAAGTATCAATGTCTCATAATTTAATGACAGAGATGGTATCCTGAATTATAGGTGATGTAGATGCCTCTATGGACTTATAGAAAGTATATGAGAGTCTCTCATCAATCAATACGCCAATGAATGACACAATATGAACCGCATTTTGATAGAAACTTTTGGAATTTGGGATTTCATGGATGAAAATTTTCATTTTATTTCAAAAACAATTGATCCCTCTTATATCAATCTGATTGAAGTATTCTACTTTTGATATTTTATATCTTGGTGGGGACATCCATCCAATTATACTAGAAATATATGAGGATATGAGATATTCTTGATCATGGGTGGTGTTAATTTTATTGATATCTTCTATTTAGTATTTATGATTGTTGAGACCACCCTTAGTGTGAGAAGTATATGATCATTTCATACTACTTTATATCGTCTATGGTTATTGTTTTACAAGCTAATTTATCGACATGAGAATTTTGGAATGAGAGATGTGTGAAAATGTTGTCTAAGAGATGGATTATTCCATTAACCCTAAAATATAATAAATCAAGTGCATATACTTTTCCTTATTAATGTAATATTCACCATTGATATAATTGATTACTTAGTCTGAATCACCTTTAATGATCAAGTGGGCCACTTGTATCTATAGGGATAATACCAAGTTTGTAATGAGTTCTTTAAATTATGCTTCATTATTTTTTCACCCTTCTATGAAAATAAGAAATAGAGAATAATCATATTTTCAAGATATATGGGAAAAATTCCTAAAAAAAATTTAGACTCATGGTTTCTATTCTTCATCATTTTCCGATCGTAGAAGCACAATCAAAGTATATCTTTAATATTTTGGGAGTATTATGAATGGATAAAACCTCTTCATTGGGGTGATCTATATTTACCTATTCACTTTTTATGGTAGGGTGTGATATGAAGAAAACATCCTAGGAATACCTTTTGACTACATTTTAAGATATAAATGTAATATAAAAATTCATTAGTATGACCACCCACCATGTTATAATTCTAGTTAACATGTGAAAATTGGGGTTTTCATGAGTAGATCAACAGATGAATCTTGAATAAACTCATTATGATGGAGAATTCTCTCAATTTTTCACCACAAAAATAAAATCTAGGTAGTTCTTCATGATAATATGATATCATGTCACAATATATAACATAGTTCTACTATGATTGTATGAAATTTTCTCATTGATCGAATTACTATTATAAGAAAGCATGATATCATATGATCACTCCTTGGTTTCCACTTAAGAATAGTGGATTCCCCTCAACTGATGGAATTAGAACCACAGGGTAAAAGAGATAATTATTTGGGTCAATAAAATATTCCTAAAAACTCTCATCCCATAGATAGGTAATGCCTTTAATCATAAATATTTTAAATGGTTCTAACATACTCATGAGGTTAGATATGATTCTCTTATCTAAGGGTAACTTTATTTGGATTCATCTTAACTGATTATGGTTTCATGGAGGTTTTATATTAAGGATCACCTTAGTATTTTTATTTTTTTATTTTTACCCAAAATGGAATTCTATTAAGTCAATGAGTTTCCCATATGTTACCCTGAATGGAAATTTTGGGGGATTCATCATTGGGATCTATTATCATAATTTATTGAAAAACATTTCATGATAAGAAATATGATCACAAAACTAACCACAACATCATCAATATAACATTATATGGTCATCCCCATAAGGTTCGTAATGATATAATGCATGAAATTTTGGTATATTGAGTTTACTTTCTTCACTCTAATTGAAATTACATTATAGTAGTATACCCATTGGGGTTCCCTAAATGAATTGACCACCTAATCTTTAGGGGCCATCAGTATTTCGATGTACCCAGAGTTCCCATCCATTATAGAGAGGACATGGAAGCTAGAAATAACATCAATTAGGTACTCTATGATGAGGACTATGAAATAAAATAGTGGAGAATGATGATTTAGAACCCTGAATTAGATTCAAAACTAAATCCTCTAATTATTTGTCTTGGCATAGACAATATTGGTATGCCATTGTGAGTATTAGAATTACTAAATCATGTTTTCCTTGATAATATTATCAACATCATCATCTTCCTTCGTAGAGTGGTTTTGATACATTCTCCTTATTGACTACGTATAACCAAAGTGATCTTATGGAAGTCCTAAATAAAGGGGAGCCACATCAGGATATAATTCAAGCATTTAAATATAATTCTAAGAGAACCCATATCTATGTTGTTCCAAGAAGGAAATTTACTTGTCTTGTCTCTTTATATTCACTATGATATTGATCAAAAGTTTCCTAAAATACACTTATTTAACTATATTTACTTATATATGCTCATCAATGATGGTATAGATACCTTCCTCAAATGATAGAGGGAAATCCATGAGGTTTTATTTTTTTCTTCTTGACTCTCTATTTTATATAGTAGAGGATGAATGTGTATTTTGAGATTTGTAATACAATATGGAGGCATATTTTTATTCTAAAACTGATGTGATGGGATCATTATGAAAAAAATTAATGATATTTTATTCTTACTATTCAATGCAATTTGAGTTAGAAAACACATCGATATCCTAACATTCTAGTGATGATGTAGATGAAATATTATCTAGGGCACTATTATAATTTCCAAAAATCACACCCTTATTTCACATGTATAATATTTACTAATTAAAATTATATAATGTGGATGGTGTAAAATTTTACTAGACCACATTCTCACCTATCCCACTAAGGTTTGAGGCCTATTTGACTGAAATTCCTCATCTTCAGTGTTTGAATATTTGTCTACCATACCCTCATGTAGAGGGAAATGAGAGTATGATTGATCAAAATGGATGGTGCATTATTACATTCCCTAATTTTTGATATCCAGATAGCTGGGTAATATTCTATACTAACATATGGCATGAAGTATTCTAGTTTTTAAGACTTTTAAAATGAGTTTTTATGACCAATAAACTTTTAAAATATTAGGTGTTTTTCTCAATCTGGTTAATGGAAAACATATGGTAATATATATGTTTTATCTATGTATTTTTAGGATTCATTTCAAAATAATTGGTGGTAGTAATCTATATAGAATTTTTTACAAATGGTTCTTTTAACTTCCTTTTGTAGAATCCAATGTGTATATATTGAAATTTTTATAAGTCTAAAGGGACTATTATCACTATATTAATCTATGAACTATCCATTAATAATATATTTGTGGAAATAATTGTATGATTAAGGCACTACTGTGTGGATATGGAGTCATGGTCATCCTAGTAATTTATGGAAGGCTGCGTATTAGAAGAAAAAAAATAAGCTCATATTCAAAGGTAATATTTCTAATCATGGTTCTCATCTTGATTAATACATGGGGTTACTTCAAATTCATTTCATACCCTTGGATTTTGGAGTTGAAAGGGGAAAATTTATTTTTACTATAAAAAAAATAATCAGAGGGTCCATACTAATATGAGATAAATCCCAAAAATATTATCAGTTAAATACTTATGGTCATCAATAACATAAAACATTCTAGATACATTTAAGGGTCTAACATTTCCTTGTATGGAGACTTATGTATTAAATTACTTGAAATAAATTAAATCATTCTCTATGTGATATTACATAGCTGCATTGAATCTTATTTCCAATTCTTGAGGTATTAAAAGGACCTTAATGAGAGATTATCTGAGTTCTTTGGAAAGGTGAATTACATACAAATTCCATAATTTTTTTGGAAATATTCCAAATATTTTATGATATCAGACATCTAAAATAGGACTATATATATATATATATCATGATTCAAAAATCTTTTCTGAGGAATTATATTAAATGATTTTTTTGTAGATAGTTCCATTCCTTGAAAAAAAATTGGTGGAGTATTTTTATCTTGTTTATTCATTTGAGTCAGTCTTGATGCATTATAATGATAACCATACAATTAAATGTTGTTCAAAATGTACTCTATTATGGCTGTATGAAAACATAACTTGTAAGAATCTAGTGTATATCTATGTTCCTATTAGTCTTGCTAGAGTTTATGAATATAGTTTTTTAAACATATATGGCCTGAGGGGAAATAATTCCTAAGTATTGGGGTCTATTTTAATATCACATTCATTTTACTGTTAGACCTATATGGACTCTTCCATAATTATATATAGGGTTCTCTATATTATATGTGTCTTATTTTTCATATAAGTCATATTTCAAGTGGATCCCTTTGACAAAACAATCTTTGGAAACTTTATATAAAGAATATCTCATTTATTAGGGAATTTCTTGTTCTCTAATTTGGTATGACATTTTCCACACTCCCAATGGTATAGATAATAATTATGTGTGTTTAAATTACTTTTGTTACATATAATGGATCTTCCCCTATACATATTCTTCTTTAGATGATGATTTTATTTACTCTTGGAATATTGTGATGATGACATGAAATATCTGATACCATGGGTGGGTTATGTCAAAACATGATGGTTCAGTTGAATACTAATTATGGTTTGAACCCAGCCAATTTATATCATTGTCATCCAATCATCAAAAATACCACATTTATATCTGGAAAATGTGTTACTCTCTTGTATCCCCAAGTAGAATAAAAGGTAAAAAAGTAAACTATATTCGAGGATTACTTACATTCACTTTTCTAGAGTAAACCATTTTATGGAGAACATTCTTGAATAAAAAATTCATAGATGTTGTTTCATAACATATGATGGAATTTTCATAAATTAGGGTGGTTATTTATATTGACATTATTGATTTTACTGGACTTTGTAAATTGAAAAATATTATTCTCTATGGTAGTGATGAAATAACTTAGAAATTGTTATCATTAGAGATAATGATTTTTCATCATCCAATATTCAAATCTTAAGAAATATTTCTTTTCCTCCATCAAAAAGAGAGTTATTTTATTTTTACAATCATTTTGGGAGATGTGACATAATATATTGTTTGGTTTTCGTTAATGGGTTTGGTGTAAGTGAAAGCTTAAGTGTGATAGCTTCAACCAGAAATATAAATTTTTTCATTTCTTGAGAAATTAGTGTTTTACAAGACATATCCTTTAACCATATAATGTAATCCTCTAGGTGTTATCGGACCATGGAAAAATTTTAAAATCCATGAGGATATATCAATATAAAAATTGGTTCTAGTAACTTTTCATAGATATTTTCAATACAAATCACAAGTTTCTTCTCTTGTTGGAGTTTAATATTCTAGGAATATGTTATCCTTTCCACCTAGTGATAAATTCTATTACCAAATTAGTTTAACTTTAATTGTAATTTAATAGATCAAGGATTATTTTATTTATCATCATGAAGCTAAATTAGTAAACGATCTATTTTTTAGTTCTTCACAGCTTTAATAGACTCATTTGGATGGTTTTTAAACTATAAAAATTATAGTCCATCTAGAGTATTCAAAAATTTCTAAGGTTTTTTTCCCTCTTGTTATATGTTTTCTCTAATCGTAGGGATTCATTTATATATAATGCACCCCAATTAATTTTTTTATCCCCTGATTATATTAATTATTGTGAACGTATGATTCCTGAGGTTAGGAAAAAGAGGTGGCACGTCCATACATTTAGGATATAGATTTGAATATGGATTCAATAGTGAAAGATTAAATTCATTTGATTATATTTGTGTTGTAAAAGAATTTATAGATCCAATTACTCTAGTAGAACTATCAATTAGGATGAAACTCATGTGGATGCAAAGGGTGGATCCTTATATGGCCAGTCTTCCCTTTTTTTGGAATCTAGTTTATACTAGTCATGGGTATATCTGTTGACATAGTTATGTTTTCAATCATTGTGGAAGAACATTATGATTATTTATATACAATACATTAAGATAAAATAGATAAATAAACTTTTATCCTATCATATTTTCAATTTTTTCCCTAATATACTGATAAAATACTTCTCCTTGAAATGGATTTTGTAAGGGAAAAATATTTTACTATGTCGGGTATTTATATTTAGTAGACATGTTTATTCTACGTAATTAATCATTAAGTCACCTAAATATCCTGAACAAAATTTAATAATGATATAATTTCTATAAAAAAAATGAGATACTCGACATCCTTGGGTGGTGTGTGGGATGTGGATACTCCCTTTACATTTTCATTAGATGAATCTCGCTAAGTTGGTGGTCGTGAGGTATTCCCAAGAACATCAAGATTTTGATTTTTCCTTCACTTCTAAGTGTTCACACCTTATCTAAATATTTCAAGGTTTATCATTTATTCAATTATAGTATTTTCATCATGTTCTTATATATTAACATCATGCATTGAGTTATTTATAGGTCTACCTCTAATGAAATTCACTAATTCATATTGTGAATTAGAGGAAATATCCTCATCAGAAGGGTTATAAGAATTTTTCCTATTTAATATCTATCAATGGAAAATTTAAAATCTCACTCTATATTTTCCTTAGTCATGGAAAATATTTTTATAAATGTGTTGATAGGATTCATCATTCCTTATTTGTGATCACATAGATTAAATTTATAGATGGTGACCTAGAGAGAGTCCCTATAATATCTCAATAAATATTTTCACAACGAGGAGAATGGATCATGTAGTGGAGAATATTTTGAGGTATTTTCTTATAATGATCCTATAAATATGGAGAAAACTATATTTTTTGGATGAATATGGGGTAATAATTTTCATATCCCTTTGTGTTGTGGGTAACTCTATTATACCACTATTATGTATTAGACCCAATGAGTAATTAATTGTATTAATGAAGGGGGTGGGGATAATACTACCATGATCCCTATTGGATTGGGTTTCTTCTATAATTCTACTATGTTAATAGCTATTATATTATTCAATATATTTTTATAATTTTATCCAATTATATGATGGGTGTATAACATGTTCAGACTAACATATTCTTATCATTGAGGGTTTCTTGGTAATATGGGATTTTACTATTATCATGTGGGTGTATTTTTAATCCTTCTTAGTGGATTGATATAAAATCATTTCAATGGACCCCCCACGTTGAGTTTGAAATTTCTGAGCTCTTGATATGATGTTATTCGGCTGGGTGGACCAGCTAGATTATGAAGATCTTAGGCCTATGAAGAGGCTTAAAGCTATGAAATTTCAAGAAACATTTACCGAAGGACATTGTTGAATGAAAATAACAGTAAAATAAAACATCACATACTTTACCCATTCTATTATACATATGTTATGTGTGGAATCAGTTATTAGTAGATGCAGAACATTTACATTGTGATGATAATCATGTATAAGGAACTTTCATTTCATCCTTGAAATATGGTTTTAATCTTCTCAAAAGAAAGATAATCCCACCTAGAGTTAGACCTCTATTATGACCATGATGTATTTGGTGTATTACATATAAGAAAAATGTGTAGTCAATAGGAAGTGGAGAGTCAATAAAAAATTTCACTACAGAAAAGGCATGCAGTCCTCTTCTAACTCTTTTGGATTACCATTCCAAGAATGTGTTATGGCCTAAAACATGACTGGAATATTATCTTCATCCAGGTATTTCTACATTTTTCTGTTGTAATCCACTTATTTAAAGAGAAATTACTTTATTTGATCTAAACATAGTGGTCAGTTACCAACATCATTGTCAAAGGGAGTCTTACTTTTTAAGACCACCTTAGTTTTTTTGGGGAATAATAAATGTAGGTGGGAGTATATGGTTACCATCACCGTATGATATATTCCAGATGAGAAGAGTGGCCACTGATATTTCATTATCTGCCTAGAGTATCTTAGATCTACTTCTTATAGACCATTCAATATAAGGGTAATATTAAATAGATTTTGATATGGGGAGGAAATTTATGATGAAATAATATTTCATTATGGTGAGGGAATACAAAATGATCAATATAAGGAGGACATACAAGGAACCTATCTTAGAATACATGAGGAGGAACTCAAGGATTACCAGTTACTGATGGCTTGTCATGGAGATTAATTCCATGCCTACTGATCATTATGCTATGGAGAGGGCCTTCATATTTTATAGCATAGGGATAACCTTTATTGTTGATCATGATGTTTCTATGTGTAGGGCCTTCATGGATAGTGCACTGAATTGGACCTCTAGAGATTTTTATATTTGTACCATGGGGATGACTAGTTGTGACGTCTTAGACCCAGATGCCACTTAGAAGTACCCCGAGCCTGGTTTGCCACATGGCTACAAGAACATATCATTTAATGATAGAGGCTACCGAATAGTAGTGATGGATGTGGGTCTCTTCATGGGGATCCTATTCCACCATTACTAGAGTGTATCATAGTGAGTAAAATAGAAGAATAGGTAATTATTGGAAGAAGTATAGGTAAACAACATATTAGAAAAAAACCCAACAAATATATGATAACTGAACAACTTATAGTCACATACAGAAGATGATGATGATATATGTAATGTATCTATAAATATGGAAAACTTGGATATATGAAGAAAAAAATACAAGATATACAGAAGTTTAAAAAGTGACTCCAAAAACTATCCCATCTTCATAAACTCAAGCTTGGTAATCTATTACTAGCTCAATCCTAAGAAACAAGATGAAAATCATGTGTCTGATGTGATACACTTCACTTTATCAAAACTTGAATACATCTAATATGCATGGGTACCAATGGTTACTAGATAGGGTGTGAGATAAATCTCATTAGGCCACCACCAACGACTTCTATAACATCCTTTCCATGTAACATAAATTTAGCCAGTGTACAAGAATGCATATATAAAAGTAAAGCAGAATAAAAAAGGTAAATAACCAAGTACCTGCTTTATCTCACAAATTATTTATTAACATTTAACAAGTTAATTAATTAATTAAATCTATAGTTTATATCTTTATGTTATGTGAGGTATATCCACCACTGACATCACCTCGTGCTTGAAAAAGTAAAATATCAATGTTATGACAAGGAAACATATATTGATATTAATGACGAAGAGGTTTCATGATAATAACATGGGAAACATATACCTCAAGGGTCACCAAATTAGTAATAACTACATCATAGAAAAGGTGTAAGAGTATAATCCAAGTATCATCATTCAAGACATTCTACTATAGTGTAATCTAATAGAGTCCAAGGAGTACATCCATAGAAAAATAGGATAATCAATGGCTAGGTCCATGGATTTAACCAAGGAAAATCATGTACATAGAATCTACACTAGATCCAAGGTTTGTATACAAGACATCCTATAATAGTAATGTAGGGATACTATAGTGACATATCGGGCATCCACTAATAGAAGAGGATCAAGATCTATAGTGGGTCTCAAACAAGGAAATGACATCCTTGAATCAGAATGGAATACATGAGAACTCAAGGAATTCCCTTAAGATTCCAAAATCTAACTCAAGTCTTACCACTCTTATAATGATGTAATGGTCAATATAAAAGTAGTCATTGTATAAGAGACTCATTCAATAATTAAGTTCATGTAATTATTCACACATTTTGTTAAGTTCACTTGGATTAAACCTTGACTTTCATTAAAATTACAAGGCTAAGGTTCATGAAACTATTATATTAAGTCATTTTAGTCAAATATATTTAATATTATTCACTCTAAAAACATCCATTAAACATGTAAAGGGTGATACATATGTGGAACCAATCCATTGTATTGAAATTCATTCATCCAAGTCATATATATATGTAGTATACTACACAATTTACCATTTAACATTGATTAATCAAATCTAAGAACATACCTTTGGTGGGTTAGGTGATAAGCATAAATGCGTCATAGGTTAACATATCAGTGATTGAATTAATCACTTAACATTAACAAGATCATGTCATATCTCACTCGAACAATGGAACAAATAGGATAAAAGCACTAAAATGATAATTATGGAAAACACCCTATATGGGATGGTCGACATTGTCAACATAAACACCAGAAATGAATAACATATATGGAATTTGTATTAGAACATAGTTCTAACAAAAAATAATAATTAAATATAAATCAAATATTTTATTCATGGTGAAATCGTTCTAACCACACAACAATTTATAAAACAAAAAAATCACGAGGGATGAGTTATAAAAAACCTAACTCATACTCGTACGACTCTCCTTGTCTACTATTTTTCAATAGTTTTCCCAATATTGGATATAATTTGGAGAAATGATCAATGGCCTAAAATTGGGGAACATGATCATTTATCAAAATAGCATCGTTCATTGGAAGAATAACGGTGAAATATTAAAAAGGAATTGAGAACTTACCTATGCAGATCCAATAAGATGAATAGCGATCAAATTGGACACCATACAGAAGCTAGATCTCAAATCATAGAATAGATGGGTTAAGGCTTAAAAATGGATAAATGGGATTGGGGATTCTTCTAGAGTAATAAAAATAAATTAGGTTTTGATATTATTATTTCATTAAGGGAAAAGTAATAAAATCTCGTAAAATTGGCCTTCACATGGTCAACCGAGCTGTGCGGCAACCATTCATGGTCTACTATACAAAGTGGGAACACACATGATTAGGCCTCATGGTTAGGAAAACTTTGCGCCAACCATGAAACAAAATCCTCTATAATTTTGTTTTAGTTTTTGGAGTGGTCATGTGGTGAAAACCATACTGTTTGGGAAAACCATACGTCCTCCTACTTCTCACTATCCTACCTCACGTAGTTTAATCTCATTAGGAGGCCAACCCCATATGGTTTAAACTATCCATGTAATGGGCCTTTTTCTCCCAAAAATATTGGTTATAGGCTATGAACAATACCCAAACACCTTTGAGACACCTGTGAACTCATTAGGCATCCATATTTTGTCAAAAATAAAGAATTAGGCCAAAATTAAAATGATCTGTAGCTGAGTAAAAATTGGGTTTTTAAACCACTTTTACACGTTATAATTTCGCTTATTGAGGAGGATTAAAATGGTTATTAATAGAAAATTGAATGAAAATGAAGAGTATAAAAAATATCAGGGTCATATGGGAAAGAAACATGAGTATTATCTTAAACTATAATTAGAGGGAACTCATTATGGATACTCTTTGTCAATTTATGATCGCAAAGATTTTACTTAGGTACCTTCTTGTTTGAAATTGTTTTAAACCTCTTAAATTTGATTAATTTAATGGTTCCAAAGTCTATTTATAGTATCAGGGGTTTTTTAGGTTCATGACCTAAATGAAGGGAGAACAAGGCAATCTAATTCAAGTTTTATGGTAGGTTCATAGTTTCTAGTAACTGTGCACCCTAACTTTCCATGCCTAGAGGGGTGGTGCATAATTGATGAAAACAGGGATGGGTGAAGGGGAAAATATGTGGGATCCCCTAGAAAGCCTTTAAACTAGATAATATTGGATAGAGGGTGGAATTTTTTTTGACAACTGTGGGGCAAAACCACATGTCTCTTTAAATAGGGGGGAATTAAAAAATTTCCCCATTGGGATTTATGAACCCTTACCCTATTTTCTTCCTTATTTCCCCTCAATCATTAATATTGATAAACAAAATTTCCCAATACTTCCCTGAGATTGATCTCCTTCATTTATGAGTTGTTCTGATAACTGTTGTTTATGAATCAACGCTCTTAAAGATTATTACACTCCTTTTCCCCATTTTTAGGATTAGGGGTTGTGTAGTTATTATTCTTCATCTGAATCACTAATACCATATTATTCCAATGGATCATAGGTTTTTATTTTAATGGTGTTCGAATATAAATCAATGGTTAAGGTTAAGATATTATTCTTCATCAAAATTTTGGAAGGTGGTCAAAATTTTATATCCCATAATCTTGTGGTTTAATTCATGTGTATGTTATTGTGTACTTATTGTGTTAGTATCTCTACTTGGTTTTACGTGGTTGAAATTATTAATTAATTTTTTAATTGAAGAATTTTACCCCTCATGATCCTTATGGTATGAATTTTGTTTTAATAGATCATCATTGAGGCTACCCATGGGGTGTTCAATATTCATGAACTTGCGATTGAATTATTAAATACCAAATGTAAGGGTTTAAGTGACCAAACCTATGTTTCTTATGTTTAGCATGTTAAAACAAGTTATTAAAGGAAATCCATGAGATTTTTGTTTAGTTGGTGGGCATGGATAGTGAGATGAAACTGACATTAATTGTGCTAAAATTTTAACATAGAAGAAGGGGTGTTTGGTATAATGTTAATTGGTTAATGAGTATTCAATTGTAAAAGGTAAATGTGTTAATGGTTTGAGACTTGATGATGATTTATGTGTACAAAAACAATATTGAAAGTAAATGTTAAGTATATTAAATGTGTATGGTATTTGAAATGGTATAATTGGTAAATGTTTCAAGAATATTGTTCACATGGATTAGTGGTATGTTGAGTATCAAACCTTAGGATATACAACATGGGGTAGGTTGGACCAAGGCTCTAAACCCCACACCTATAATCCATAGGTTAGGGAGTCTAAATGAGGATCTATGACCCTAATGGTTTCATTTGATGAGACTACCTAGACTAAGGAACCAAGGTATGCTTTATGTAATTGTTTGTGAAATATTTTCCCTAGTGAGATAAAAAACCTGAATTATACCCTTATTCATAGTAGTTGGTTGGAAAAGGTTGTAGTTTAATTGATGAAAATTCTTAATCCATAGAACAAATGATGAAAATGGTTTAAGTGAGTATTGTTACATAATGGATTCTAGTTTTTCTATTGTTTTTATTGATATTCATTTAGTACATGCATACACTATCTATTGAGATTTGATATTTTGTGGACACTATTGGTGGTGGGATACGGTTTTAGACTCAAACCTTGCTTAGGCCACCATTGGGTAACCAAGAAGATTTCAATATTGCATGTTATGAAAAAAATGCCCTATGATAGAGGGTTGATTTGGGAATGGATTGTGATGCATGTTTATTGGTTATATTGTTTCCATTAATTATCACTGTTATCTGTTTTGAATTACAATGATAAAGAGAGTATATTCTCCCCACATATTATATTAGACCCTCTCTATTAGTCATAATCATGTGGTGTATGGGAAGGCAGGCCTGAGGTAATTTATTGACTCAGGTTGGGGAATCAAATTTAGTGGAACCCAGGTTCGGGATGTTACAAAGTGGAGTTAGATGAAGGTTTTATTTTTGATTTTATTACTATTTGGGAATGGTAGATAGGAGATTAGGATGTTTATAGACTTAGAAATGAACTCATTAATAGGATTAGCTAACACGTGTATGAGGTAAAACCCATGTAACTGGGGTGGGATTGTTGTTATTGACATGTGTTGCTATCATTGATTGATATTTCACCATCGGGTGGTACACTTGTTGTGTGATGTTACTATTTTATAGTTTTTTGGCTCATGGGAAAAATATAACAAGGTTTCGAATAAATGAATCATTTTAGGCACCTAGAGATATATGTGACATGCATCATAGTAGGCACACATGAGAAAGAAATGTGGGATCTAAGGGATATAATGTTTCATCTTACATTAAAATATCTAAGAAAAGGTTTCTAATAAAGATGATGGAAATGTGTAAATGGAATGAATGGTTAAATAATATTTCATAATAAGGAGTTAAATGGAGTAAAAATTGGTTGTGATAATTTGTAAAGATAATAAGGATCCTAAGTGAGAAATATTTATATTGTGATGGTAAAATTGCTAAAAATGGTTTTTGGTGAAATAGTTGTGACTATGATAGTTTGTTCACCCCATCTTGTCAATGACCCATGGTAGGGGTGGTTGAGTTTAGGGTTCTATGTTTGATAATAAATATTGGGAAAGTTTATGTGAAATGGGTTTATTATTCCTAGTAGAGTTTCTTCTTTTGTGAAATATATGAAAGCTTTATGTAATGTGTTTTGAGATTTGTGTTTTTCTATACAAAGAGATTCTTCCATGACTATGTACTCTAGTTGGGATACATGAAGAAATCACTAAGAACGCTCCCCCAGTAGATGAGAAAGAAAAACCACAGGACAATGGAAATCAAGGGGAGGAGCAGTTCCATGAGAACATTTCATATTTTATACAGATGATGGAATGAGACCCAGGGTGGGTCATGCTGAGTATGTTTGATCTAACCAAAGAGTTTTAATTGATGTACCCTCTAATAATTTCCATAGAGGGTGGACATGAGGCAGTAGAGTTATGGATAGAGTCTATCTAGACAATTTTGGATCACTTGGGTCTCTTCCAAAGAATAGAATCAATTTGGTAGCTTATATGTTGTGATGAATAGTGATTTGCTAGTGGGATATTCTGGTTAGGACTCATCTAGATGGTGTTATGTTGTGGAAAGACATTCAAGAGATGTTTTTAGATCATTTCTAAATGTAGGTCTTGATATAGAATAATGTTGTGGAGTTTATAAGTTTGACCCAGGGGACTATGTCAGTGATGGACTATGTTATTTGTTTCACTGACTTGAAACTCTTTGTTCTAGCATTGAAATATGATGAGAGAGTTATGATGAGACATTTTTAGGATGGACATAGACATGTGATCAAGTCCCAGGTTAATATATTCTATTTAAATAGGTTTGTTTAAGTAGTGGATTAGGCCCATATTTCATCTGGGGACCTAAAGGAGGCTTCTAGTGGTGTACATGCGGATCTAGTTGGGTGATAACGTACTATGGATTCTGTTATTAAGAAGCACCATTTTCAGATTCTTCAATAGGGTGGGGGTGTACAGAGTAATTTGAGGAGTAGACTGAGATCTTAGGGTGGTGACCATGTATTTTTGTATTAGTGTAGTAGGATGAGACACATGCCCAGTCAGTATCCACAACCACTAGTGGAGTGCCGAGTGTGCGAAAGCATGATGCATGGGAAAAGTTTCTATAGGAACCCTTAATAGATGGGTAGTGATATAGGATAATGTTCATTAAAAAGTGTAGATAGAGGCCAGTTACCCATAATTGTTAAGGAAATTGGAATTATTCCAGTCATACTGGTCAAGGTGGATGATGTGTAAATCCAAGCAGAGAGCATCCATATTATAAATGTAGTTAAATATTAGGAACTCAGACTAGGGGCCAAGGTAGAGGGGAATGTATACTTCATACAGTTAATCCAACACCTGAGGGTGGAAAAGGTGGACCATCAATAGTTCGACATACAATTATTATGGATTCCACACATGCTATTTTGTTGATTGATATTGGTGACTAACATTCCATTATATATGCTCATTTTTTGAGTGTGTCGGTCCTAGTTATGGATTATATGTGTGGGGTTATATTGATTGATACAACATTAGGGATATGAGTAGAAAATTTCCTTCAATGAAAGGGGTGTGCTCTTGAGGTTTGTGGGTTCCATTTTCTAGGGGACTTGATTATTCTCAAGATGTAAGGTTTTTAACTAATATTGGGTATGGATTGGCTAGTATTGTATCACAACCATATAGATTTTTACTGACATAGGGTGACATTTACATCCCTTGAGGCTATCCATTATGGTCCCCCGGGGGAATCGGATATCCAAGCTGGCTGTGCAGGGCCTGTTTTTTTGTGTTTGGGTGATCTCATAGACAATGTGGAAGGTATTATACATGATGATGGAGGAGTAGAGTGGCATTATTTTCCTCCTATGGTGGATCTATTTAAGGATTTGTTTCTAGATGATTTCATAGGGTTTCGTCCTGATAAATAGGTTGGGTTCAAAATATAGTTATTGTGAAAATTAATACCAATTTCTGTTATTCCAAATATAATGGAACATGAAGAAATCTAGGAACTTCAAACTCAATTTGAGGAATTTGTGAAAAGGTGGTTTATTCGTCCAAGTATGTCACCTTGGATATATCCTGTTTTTTTCTATAAGAAGTTGGATGGGATTTTGTAGTTATGTATTGATTACTATAAGCTAAATAAAATGCATGTTAAGATTCAATACCCTCTTCTATGAATCGATTACATTTTTGACCTGCTAAGTGGTGTTTCAATGTTCTTCGATGTTGACTTGAGATCAAAGTATCATCAACATAGGGTGAGACCTTATAATATTCCACAAACTTCTTTTAGAAGAAAGTATGGTTTATATGAGTTTCCTTTCTTTCGTTCAGGTTAATAGATGTAAAAGAAGTCTTTAGGTCCCTAATGAACTGAATCATTCACCCGTATTTGGATATATTTTTTGTTTTATTTGTTTATTAAATATTAGTGAACTCTAAGACTCATGAAAATCATTCCAAATATCTTGAGATCATCTAGATCACACTCAGAGTGAATAGTATATATGTCAATCAATCCTGGTTTCATTTCTGGATTGAAAATTTAAATTTCATGGGTCTTATCATCTCTAACAAAGGTGTTTATATTGACCCAAATAAAATGAAATTAATTGTATCTTGGGAGTATCCCAAATATTGTTTTTGATGTCTGAATTTTCCAGGGTTTGGTGGATTATTATCAAAGGTTCATCAATGAATTATCACATTTCTTAGCACCAATCTTGAGCATCACTAAGAAGGGAATTAATTTTTAATGAACTAGAACATGTGAAAATACTTTTTATGGGTTTAATAAGCAATTAACTACCACACATATTCTAGTCATACTCAATCTAGGTTAGAGTATAACATGATTTTCGATGCATATGGTGTGGGGATTGGGAAATTGTTGATGTAGGATGATCGGTTTATAGTATATGTTAAGGAAAATTATGGCTTCATGAATGAAATTACCCTACGTGTGATCTTGAGTTATCTGTAGTGGTTTATTCATTATAGTGTTAGTGGTGTTACTTATTTGGAGAAATGTATAATATGTATATAGATCATAATATCTTTATATACATCTTTACCTAGAGTTATTTGAACCTTCAGTAGAGAATATGGGTTAAGTACATGAAGTTATTTGATTCTGAGCTGTTTTACAAAGATGGGGAAATGAAACAATGGTTCGGATACTTTGAGCTATAAAACACAAAATAAGGGAGTTCAAGAATCCATTTCCAAGTGTAAAATGATGGTTTTGTATGTTGAGATGCATCTATATATTGAGGATGCACAAGGGAAAATGAACCTTTCATCTTAGCATTTGAGTCCATGCCTCTGAGATAGATCCCGGAGATTCATTTTGAGGATCAAGAGTGTTTGGACTTTAAGGAAAGTGAGGAAGGTAGGGAGTCACCTTATGGTTGGAATGTTGGTGATGATGATATCATTTATGTTCATCATTGTTTTGCCACTCTTACTATTATGAAGGAGGAGTTGATGTGTGATTTATTTTCTTTGAAGTGGGTGGTTCATCCTGGTTTAACCAAAATGTATCATGATATTAATAGGTTGTATTGGTGGCTACCGATTAAGAAAGTGGTCACAGTTTTTGTGATGAGATCGTATACCTATTAGTAGGTAAAGGATAATCATCAGTGACCAGGTGTCTTATCACATCCTTTTTCCCATTTATGAATTGAAATGGGATGACATTATGGTGGATTTTCTAGTCGGTATCCTAAGGACTCCTTGGAAGAACTATATAATATGGGTAGTTTTGGATCAGTTGAACCAGGTAGAAAATTTCTTACCAATATAAGAGACCATCACCGTTGACAAGTTTTGAAAATTTTTGCATCCGAGAGATAGTACAGTTTCACAGGATGTCGTGAACTATATTTTTTAATGTGATCCATATTTACCTCATGATTCAAGAAGTGGTTATAGAACGCTTTTGGTACCTAGGTGTTTTTTAGTACGAAATTCCACCAGAATATGGATGGGAAAGCAAGGCACACTATTCAGACATATTGAGGGAATGAGTCCTAGATTATGATGGATCTAGTGAAAATAATTCAGAAAATGTTGACTTTTCCCACAATAATAGTTTCCAAGTGATGATTTAGATGGAACTATATGAGGAACTCTATGGTTATCCATGAAGATCTTCGTTAGGTTGGATGGAGGTCGGGGAATCATAGTTTTTTGGGTGGAGTCTCATGTAGGAGACATTGGAGAGGGTCAATTTCATTAAAAACATATTTATATGGCTTAAAGTAGGAAAAAAGTCTTTTATAGATCAACATCATCAGCCTCTTGAGTTTATGGTGGGTGATAATCTCATTCATTGGTTTTCGGCAAGGTTTGGTCCCTCTTGGATTCATAAATCGGGTAAGTTGGTGCCAATGTACATGGGAGAATTTGATATTGTAGAGAGGATCAGACTAGTGGGGAAACAATTGGCTCTTACACAGTTATATGTTGGAATAAAAGATGTTTATCATGTGTTGCAGCTTTTTAAGCATCACCCTAACCCATCTCATGTGATTTATATTGATGATGTTGAGTTTGAGGTTGATGCGTCCATTGAGGATCATCTGGTTCATATTGTAAATCATAGTGAGAATGTATTACGGAGAGATAACGTGTTGTTAGATTGATTATTAAGGATAAGTGTTATTGTTCAATAAGAAATATGGGTAAGAGAGATAGATATATAGGCCTACTGTCCCTATCTCTTTACTTTGTAAGCTCAATGATTCTTGGGAAGAGCAGCTCGAGGAGGATTCAATAAATGGGGGGAGGTTGTAAGATCCCTGACATTAAATTGAGTTATGGTCCTATTTTTTGGTTTTAAATCCCTAAATATTGGTTAATGGAATATTTATCAAGTTTAGGAGGTTTCCTAGAGGATATGTACATCAAAGAAAGAGAACGGGGCCATATAGTGTGTGTTGCATGATTGGCGCATGGTTAGTGGTAACCATGAAACCTAATCCTACTTCCATGGAGAGGTAAAACATGGTTGATTATATTTTAAAGGGGGGAAGGGGAAACCATGTGGCCTTGTACATATCCAATCTGCATAGTTACGACATGGGTTTTCAAACCATGTGGTATCCCCAGGAAACCATGCAAACTGGCCCCATCTTGGAAATAGAGTGGTGCACAGTTTGGCCAACACTATTTCCAAACCCTACACCTCATTAAAGTGGGGAAAATTGATCATTTTTTCCTTTAGTATTTATTAACACTTGACCATTTTTTTCTCATTTATACTTCAGTATCAAGTGTGACAAACCAAATTTCCCTACACTTCACAAGGATTGATCTGTTTTGAGCACCATTGGTTTTGAATCTAAGATCTATGTGAGTTTAACACTCCTCATTGATCCCTTTTCTAGATTAGAGATCATTTTTTTATTATTCATAAAATTCCATAAAATAGTCTTCTTTACAAAGGATTAGAGGTTCGGGAATCTAAGGGTGTTCAAATATGAATCAAAGGCTCAGGTTAACTGACCATTCTCCAAAAAAATAGAGGTAGCTTTCCTACAAGTTAAATCCCATAGACTTGGTAAAAATCATGTGTACCTAATTAATCCCTTATGTTGTTGGGTTGTCCTCTTGATTTTCCATGGTCAAACTAATGAATTAATTGATTAATAGAAGAATTAAACCCCTCACGATCCATGTGAGGTCCATTGTGGTTGAATAGACTGGGATAGAGGCTACCCATGGGGTGTAACATATTCTTGAACATGAGATATGGTTCCTAAATATGAAATTGAAGGTTTTAAGATACCAATAATACATTTTTTATTTTTATCATGTTAACATGGGTCGATAAAATAAATCTATAAAATTTGAATTTAGTTGGATGACATGGATTGTGAAATGAACTTGATTTTAATTGTGTTTAATTCATAACATTGAATAAGGGGTTGTTTATTATAATGTTAATGGGTTAATGAGTTATGAATTGTAAATTTTAAATGAGTTAAAGTGTTGAGGAATAAAGATGTTTTATGTGTTGAATTAACAATGAAATGAAGATGTTATGTGTTTTCCATTAGTATAGTTTTTGAAATGGTATATGAGGTAAATGGTTAAAACATAATGTGAACTTGGCTTTGTTGTATGTGTGGTATCGGATTTTTGGATCTCCTCCCATGGGTCGGGTTGGACTGAGGCTCTAAATCCCACCCCTATAATGCACAGGTTCAGGATTTAGGATAAGGATCTATTTCCCTAATAGTTTCATTGTATTAGACTACCTGGACCAAGGCTCCAATTTATGTGTGGTGTAATTGCTTGCGAAATATTTTCCCTAGTGAAATACGGAACTTTCTTTGTCCCTTATTAATAGTTTTTGACTAGCATATGATATAGTGTAATTGATGAAAATGAATAACCCATGTAACAAATGATGAAAGTGGATTATGTGAATATTTTAAACTAATGAAACATATTTTATCTCTTATTTACATTGTTATTAATATATTATATTCATACACTATATATTTAGAATGTACATTTTGTGACACTATTGGGGGTGGCTTGTTATGTTGTACTCATGCCCTTCTTGGTCTATAATTGGGTACCCAAGTAGATTTAATGGTTTTAGGACAATATAAGGGTAAAGAAACTATGAAAAAGGGTTTATTTGTACATGTAATGTGCATGGATGAGGGATCCAGACATCAAGTTGGGTCCTGTTTTGGGGATTCATCAATTTTTCTTTATTTTGGTTTTTCTTTACACTTATAGCTATATGACATGGAATTGAATATTTACTATTGAATGTGGGCATATACCTAGTTTTGGGAAATTTAATGTAATTAATTTTTATTGGTTATATTGTTCCATTTATTTATCATTTTTATCATTGGTGGATTTCTATAATTATGGGAATATAATCTCCCCATGTATTACATTAGAGCCTCACTTCTAGTTAGAAGCCTCTGGCGTATAGGGAGGCACACTTGAGGAAATTCTGATACCTGGATGGAGGAACCAAATTTAGGGGAAACTGGGTTGGGGATGTTACAGTTGATTTAGTGAGGTAGGAATATCTAAAAAAATTTAGTTTATGAAGTGTGGTAACAACCCACATGTGTACAAAACCTCCAAGAGAACCCTCTAACTATTATCAGAATATGGTGATGGATTCTTTTGAATACTGTTAGAATATTTTGATTGTCCCTATAAGAAATAATAGGTATAGTTATAGGATATTATTAATTTAATGCAATTAATTTTGGAATATATTTACAAGATTTCTTGGTGAGTATATGAATATGATCATTCTCCTAAATAGGTCCCACCTAAATATACAAGGGGGATTTGTATTCTTGCATAAAAATATGATCCTAGACCATTGTTATTTCAAGGTCATGATATCAAACTCTTATAGTTGAAACATGGATATGATCCTAGTCTTGAGTAAATTTAAAAATATTCCAATAATCTCTTGTTTTAATTCTATGGATATCTTCCTAGAAAAAACTGATTATTGATATACCAACACAAACTATTATAAATAAAATTCCCATTTTGAATTATTTAAATGTCTTATTATGTAAGATGGTTATAGAAAAAAAATCACTTCATTATTTTATTATATCCTAATGGATTTAATAGAATGTTAAGAATAATTACCATTGATAATATAACTATTTAATAGTGATCACAATATTAGTTTAAATATTGTGTTTTAACAAATCCAATTGTCAAATAAAAAAGAATTTATGACCTAAACTAGTAGGATCATACCCTATGAATCCCATTTATTAGAGATTACTAGGGAGATATAATTTTTTTTTATTTTCCCTTAACCAAGACCATGTTGATATCCAACAATATAAGCATGAGAAAAACTATTTACGGGAGAAGTTCAAGCTCATTAATATCACGAACCAAACCCTATTTGTAGAACAACCCCATGAAAGTCCCACTATAGTACACATTACTCTTAAGAAATTTTTTGGTGTCTTAAAGATATTTTTAACAAGACCCTATAAATATTATTTTGAACATTATTTTGTAAAGAATAATAAATATATTTTCATCATATTAGTTTTACTTTGTAAATTATATTTATTTTTATACAATAATGTAAAAATTTATTTTTTGGTTACTATAAAAATTATATTAATGAATATATGGATTTTTTAAATAAATAAATATTTTAATAAAATATTATTATTAAATAACTTTTATCAAAAATAAATGATCATATAATTTTTATGAAGTAAAAGGTAATTTTTATAAGGGTTTGAAAACTATTATTATCAAAAAACACAACATTTCCTAAAAAATTTCAATTTTATTTTAAAATTTAAAATTCATATATTTTGGATACTTTTTTAGATAAAATAAATATTATTTTTGGAATCAGAGTGTCAAAATTATCGATGGTGAACTTTTCTTAATTTTTGAAGACGGTCGAGTTTTCGAGTAAAAATTAAATACAGTATATATATACTTTGTTTATTATGACATCATAATGACCCAAAAGTGATTTATTAATTACATTAAATGGGATAAATAACCAAATATATGTTTTAACTTTAATATAATTTTATTATATGTTTATTTTATTTATTTTGTAAATACATTATAAGTCCCCCAAAACTTATTATATATTTTAATGTTTTAAAATACTTTCTTTAAGAGTGTGACTCGTCTCCACAAAAGTAGGGAAATTACTTTATTAATTTAGACCCTAAGAGTTAAAAACTAATGATAACCACTCTCATTTTTTATAAACCATGGGATTTTGTGAGGTTTTTTTATTTTATTGTGTTGAGTCAAAAACACAAATAAGAAATAAATCCCTCTCTTTTCATATATAAGTCCTCAAAATCTCCCATTTCTCTTCACTAAAACTTTTAGGAGCATGTCCATACTCTTCCCTCCACTCTCTATAGTCCACAAAATTCTCCCCCAAGGTCTCAAGAAGCCTCTCCCAATATTTTTCCGTCACACACTCTAGTAAGGTACTCCACTCTTCTCATTTCCATTCAAGCAACTCTTTTTTGTTATGCCTATTAGTTTGAATTTATGGTTTATTTTTTTGTTTCCTTACAACCCTAATACTATCCTTTTTATTTCCATCTGATTATATACCCATTTTACCCTCATTATTTACCCCCATGAACCCTATTTACACCTGTTACCATGGTGTAATTTATTAAAGGACCTTCCTCTCCTTCTTTTAAAATTTAGAAAATTTATTGAAATTAGTCCTTTAATTTCAATTAGTTATAATTTCATTTATTTTAAATAAATCCCTTAATTTCCAATTTCTTTAATTTCAATGATATATCATTTTGACACTTACCTAATCAAACATTATGATGAAATTCTATAAGATATCCTCACCTCCTCTTCTTTATTCAAGTTTCTTTATAAACATAGGAATTATATTTCCATTTCCTAATGTTGGGACTTTCATTTCCATGTAACTATTACTAAAAAAATTATTTCCAAATGATGAGAGTCACATTTCTCTCTCATCATCAATTTTTATGATTTTTGAAGTAACACCATTATGTTGCCAAAAAATTAACTGTGTTTTTTCATGGCAAAACAATTTTGTAGTGAACTTCATGCCGATAGTTTTGTCAAAGGAATTCACCTTTGTGAAAATATACATATCTATTAGTGACTTAAATATATTTCATCAATATTTATTTTTCATGGAATAAATTATGATGATGAATGAATCTGTGTTTTATGATCTATGTGGCACACTTAAGAATTAGAGTGAAATGAATATGATGGGTGCACTCAAAATTATATAGCACTCATCTACATTGCATGATGTTTAGTATTATGATAATTCATTTTGGGAAATGGAGTAAACCCGATTCCTTTATGGGATGTTTTAAACATGAATTCTTAGTGGATTTAGCCTTAACCTATATTTATAATGCAATGTTTTAAGTTATTTACACATTTCTCATGTAATGATTATCATTCTATATAAAACCTTATTATTCATGTTTCTTTTATGCCCCATTAATATTTTTACTATATAAAATGTATTATCTTCTTCGAGATATGAAATTTTTATTCCACTGGTAGGATTAATAGCTCACCCCTATCTTATGTTTGTCCCCGTGATATCCTGTACATTTTAAAAAATACACAGAATTTTAGAATCATGTTAAGGAAGTTTTCAATATTGTTTTCATACCCTATGTTCAAAACGTTAAGATATGTACCTAATTTCTAAATAAAATTAACTTCTAGATCTTTTGGTTTTATTATGTATACTTTTATGTAATAATCCATGAAATAATCTTAAATAACTACCAGGTTTTTTATAGTTGGTATTTGGGGAAAAGTGTAGTTATTTTTGGGATTAATATTAGAAAACTCTAGAGAAAGCCTTTGGGATACCAATAATTAAAAAAATCCATAAATTATTGTTATTATAGATTAAGTGGTTTATCAAGAAAATTACTCCCTATCTAGATACAAAAGGTGGATGTGGATCTGGCACAAATGTGCCTAGGATTAAAACCTCTAAAATGGTGTTCCATGCCTACTTATCAATAGCCTAGTAGATGATAACGAGCCTTACTTCATAATTGTTTTGACACTCTTGGGGGATATCCTTTGGTAAATTCAGAATCTCATTAAAAACCATTATTAATGGATCAAAAAAATAACCATAAGAATATATGTTAGGGAAGAGATTATGGATAACATAGATTAAAGAATAGAGATTCATTAGTTAAGTAAATATATGTAATTTATAAGTTATCCCTTTAATGTAATTGGATTCAACATTGTATCTTTAATAGTTTAAGAATATTCAACCCTAATATCCCTGTTATTTTTTGAGGGACCAAAAATAAAAGGAATCGAGTGAACAATCAATATAATGGGAAATGTGATTACGAACCCAATGAGATTCCCAACACGATGGGAGTAGGAATCAAGACCTTTAAGATGATAATCTCTTATCTAACTCAGTATTTGAATATAAACCTAGATCAAGAGGATTGTACATACCCCTCAAGATAGAAAAATCCACAATCGAGAGCTTCATGTGATAAAAGCCTCCTAATTTCAATGGGTTATCTTATCCCTAAATCGAAAACGAACGGATCAACTATATTGAGATATTATTATCTATCCTTAAATGTTCTGACATGTGAAGGTTGTATTGTAAATTTATCTTATTGAGGGAGAAGTTGATCAGTGGTGTAAATTGATCAAGAATATAAATCATGTGGAATATGTCAAAATAATGGAGTGGAAATAATTCCAAAAAAATGATTTTTGATAAATATTTACATGCACTATTCATTTTAAAATTGAAAGGCACTTCCTTAACCTCAAGGAAAAATATGACCAGTCTATCAGGACATATGAAGAAAATTTCACAATACATTCATAATAGGTCTTTGTCTTTGTCATTACCCCTAAATATAAAGTTGAATTCTTTTCTGTTGGGATAAAACATAATCTAACAAATATCTTATTTAGATGTCTATGAGTGAATTTTATGATGTGCCCTAAAAGACAAAATGGGGGTTGGTGAATCTCAATGATATCATAGGGATAATAAGAGGAAAGTGGAGTTTAGTTCTGGTGGTTTGATAGAGAAATATAACAGTGCCAAAAAAATTCACCATCCCACTTTTCAATGTTTCAAGAAGAAGAACCATGTAAATTGTCTAAGGGGAATAAAGAAATGCATTAGTTATTGGAAGTAAGGACAAATTTCTAGAAACTACTGACATAAGAAACCAACTAATGTGATGGAGGAAAGGATTACTCTGGTCAACCCTCAGTTCATTGTACATTAATTCAAATACAGGGAACCATGGAATGTTTCAAACCAATGAAATAAGCCTAGGGTTTTAAGAGGGAACCAACAAACTCCATGGTGGAATGCAAGAACTTTTTCCTTCAATACCGCTGAAGTGGATCCTAAAAATGAAGTGGTGACACATACACTAGTTATTAATTCATGAATAATGAATGTAACTTTTTCTGCTTGTACGTATTCATTTGTATCATGAATGTTTAGTAGAGATTTCTAAACACAACCACAAAGCATGGAAGTAAAGTTGTTAGTGAAAACATAAAATGGGTCAATTAGTGAATCTAATGTATATAACTCCTCCCCTGTCATAATTTTTTGAATGAAAATCCCATGGAACCATGTCATAATCTCCTTGGGGGGATTTGATGCAATTTTGAGAATTTATTGGATTTCCCTATATAGATCCAACATTAATTCCCACATGAAGGAAATCACTATTTGTATCGTAAAGAGACTCCCAATTTTTTACATGTTCAAGGAGAAGGGTGAATCTTTGTTGGCACAAACATCTCAGGCATGGGAATTATTTCCAAATTAAAAATATTATCTAGCCCAAATGATTGATACTAAGGAAATAATCATCCTCGAAGACATAAATATTTTGAGGGAATACACTGTTGTTGTTTTTTGAGGAATTTTTTTGTCTTCCTCCTAGCGGAGTGTTTGAATTTACAATCGCTCTTATACTTGGGTCATTGCAATTATCCAAGACTCTATTAAAAATAAATTTTATGTACCTTTAGTATCTTATAAAACAAATTTAGGAGATTATAGATAAAGGGTTCATATGCCCATGACTTCAATATGGGGTGCATCAGTCCTATTCGTCAAGAAGAAGGAAGGGTCAATGCACCTTTTCATAGATTATCATCATCTCAAAATGATCATGATAAAGAATCAGTATCCACTACATCATAATGAAGACTTGTTCGATCATCTATGTGTATAAAAATACTTCTCCATTTTATATCTTATGTTGGGATGTTATCTTGTAAGGGTGAAGAAATAATATATCCCCAAGACTAATTTCCATACATGGTACGTGTGCTATGATTTCATAGTAATGCATTTTAAACTCACTAATGATTCAGAAATATTCATGGGATTGATGAATAGATCCTCTAGATATTACCTTGAAAAAAAATTGGTATTATTTATTGATGATATTCTAATGTACTCCACAGGAAAGGAGGACATTGATGAGAATCTATTCATTGTATAGAAGACCCTATGAAAGGATAATCTTTACGCCAAATATATCAAATGTGATTTATGGATGAAGTAATTCACTATATTGGGTCATATCATCATAAGAAATATGACATATATGGACCATTAAATGATAGAATCAATTGAATGATGTTCGAGTCCAACATCTATGACATATATCTATACTTTACTTGTATTAGCTTTGTATTATCACTGATTGTTGAGAAATTAATCATTATTTTCAAAACCTACTATCAATCTAAAGTGGAAGTGATTCATGTTTAATTGAAATTGTTATTGTGATGAGCGATTCTTGGATTTGAAAAAGAGTCTTATCAATGCCCATGTGATCACACTACCGACAAGTGGAGAACTCTTCATAGTATTCAGTGATGCTTTGAATAAGTGATTGGGCTATGTGTTAATGAAGAATGACAAAATCATATCCTGTGATTCAGCGAATTTGAAAATTCATGAGAAAAACTATTCTAAGCATGATATGGAGTTGGCATTACTGATCCTAGCATTGAAAATATTGATTCATTATATATATGGTGAGAAGTGTTTGATAAATACTAGTCACAAGAGCCTCAAGTATATATTCACACAGAAAGAGATTAATATGCTCCAATGAATATGGTTAGAGATCATAAAGGGTTATGATAGATCACTCTAGTACTATCCGGGTAAATAAAATTAAATGGAGGGTTCTCTATGTATAAAATATCATGAATCTTTATCAGTGAGGAGAATTTAGAAATATCTAATCGTATTATATCTGTAAAGGATGGAAATGGGAATAATTAAGGGAAGAAAATCATCAATCCTTTTTCAAATTATTTCTCAACCATCGCTCATGGATAATTTAAATGATTCTTAAATAAATTATATGGAAATATAGAAGAAGCTATAATCCATGAGAAAGGGGTAATACACATAGTTTTCAATTGATGAAGAAGGAATTGTGAGATTTGGGTCAAGACTATGTGTTCCATCACATCCTGTGTTAAAAAATGAATAATTGGATGATTCACAATGTTTTACATTATCCATTCACATAGGAAGTACAAAGATGTACCAAGATGTCTATGAGAACTATTTTTGGGAAAATATGAAGAAGTAGCTCGCTAAATATACATCAAAATGTCTGGTATATCTACTAGTTAAGGTTTAATGGCTGAATTATAAAGGGATGATGAAACCATTACCCATACCAACATGTAAATTAAAGAACTTGACCATAGAATTTGTTACCATACATCCAAATAAATCAATGGGAAATAATTCTATACAAATTTTTTGTGATAATCTTATAAAGATATGTCACTTTTTCACAATTCGAGAGGACTTCTCACTAGATCAACTTCCAAAAATATATATCAGAGAAGATATAAGACTTTATGGAGTACCAATATTGATTATTTCTGATCGAGATCTGAGATTCATGTCCATATTCTAGAAGATTATCCAACATGATCTAAACACATAGCTGAAATTTAATACAGCCTATCATTCTCAAATAGGTTTCCAATATCAGTGTGATATTCAGACACTAGATGAATTTTTGTGACCATGTTTTATGGACATTAAAGGTGGATGAGACCATTTTCTTCTTTTGTTCATGTTCTTTATAAGAAATTTTTCCCCTCAACGGTCCCAATGAATCCATTTATGGGAAGAGGTGTATAAAACATGCATGTTGGGGGGAATATTGGGAATGAAATTATCTAGGTCTGAAAATGGTTGAGGAAATAGTGGAGAAGGTTAAGACCATTCAGTAGCACAACAAGGCTGCTCATATTCGACTGAAGGGATATGCTGACAATCATTGATGTGACCTATAGTTTGATGTTGGATACATCTTATTTCATTACATATCTCCATGGAATAAAGTAATGATATTTGGGAAGAAATTAAATCTTAGTCCAAGATACATAGGCCCCTTTAATATCCTTGATTTTATCATAGTGGTCTCCTATCTACTAGCACTACCACCGAACATATCTCCAGTACATGATGTTTTCTATGTATCCTTCTTAAGAAAGTACATACCAGACCCCTCACAGGTACTCAATCTGTAGGTGGTACCATTGGATAATGACCTTTCCAATGAGGAGCATCCATTAAAGATCTTAGAACCTCAATAAAGGTTTCTACAAAATAAAATAATGCACATTGTCCTATTCTTGTGGAGAAACCAAAATTTTTAAAAAGAGATGTGGGAACTAGAGGTGTGAAGAATAGTAACCCTCATCTTTTTTTGTGGGAAAAGAAAAATTAGAGGGAAATTTTTTTTAAGTGGGGATGATTGTAATGAACCAAACTATTATAAATAAATTTTCACCTTTTAAATTATTTTAATGTCTTATTGTGTAATATGGTTACAGAAAGTAGATACACTCCATTGGTTTTTTTATATCCTCTTGGATTTAAATTACCATTAATACCCATTTCCATTGATAATATAAATTTTTAATAGTAATCACATGATTAGTATAAATATCAGGGTTTAACAATTCCAATTATCACAGATAAAAGAATTGGTGGCCTCAACTAGTTTGATCATACAATATGTATAAAACTTATCATAGGTTCGAAGGGAGATATTATTTTAGGTATTTTACCTTGAATAATCCCAGGTTGAGATCCAAAAACAATATCATGAGGGAAAATATTTATGGGATAAGTTGAAGATCATTAAGATCAAAACCCAAACCATGATCGTTGAACCACACCATGAACGTCCCACCATCATACACCTTACTCTTAGGTATTTTACTTGTGTATTAAAGGGATATGAATCAAGAACCCAGAAATATGAGTATGTACATTATTTCTTATAGATTTATGAATATATTTTCATCATATTATTTTTACTTACTAAATTATTTTTATTTTAATATAGAAAATCCCAAATTGTATTTTTGGTTAATATTGAAATTGAATTAATGTATTTACTATTTTTTTTGAATAAATATTATTTAAATAAAATATTATTATTAAATAATTTCTATCAAATATAATCGATCATATAATTTTTATATTGTCAAATGTAATTTTTTTATAAGGGTTCAAAAACTGTTATTGTCATAGAAAACCCAACATTTCCTAATAAATTTAAATTTTATTTTAAATGTGAAAATTCACATATTGAAAAAAATTATTTATATACGATGAATATTATTTTTGGAACCAGATAATATAAATTATATGATGGTGAATGTTTCATAATTTTCTATGACAGTTGAACTTTTGGGTAAAAATAAAATACCGTATAAATATCTATGTGTATTATGATATCATAATACCCCAAAAGTGATGTAATAATTAATATAAATTGGTTACACCAGAAAATATATGTTTTAAATTCAAAATAATTTTATTTTAAGTTTATTTGATTTATTTTTTAAAGAGTCTATGATTCCTCCAAATCATAAAATATATTTTAAGGTTTTAAAATAATTTCTTTAAGAGTTTGACTCACCTTCACCTAAGAAATAGGATTATTTTATTAAGTTAAAACCTTTGAATTATATAATAATTATAACTACTCCCATTTTTTAGAAATCATGGGAAAACCATGGGATGATTTGTGTTTTTGGTAATTTTATTATGTTGTGTCCAAAACCCAAATACTAAATAAATCCCCCTCCTTTCCAATCTAAACCCACAAAATCTCCCATTAATCTTTAATAGAACTCATTTAATCATGTACATACTATTCCATACAATATATGGAGTCCTTCCAAGGCACCCCCAAGCTCTCAAGAATCCTCTCCCAACCTTCTGGAGTTACACACTCAAGTAAGGGACTCGTCTCTTCACAATTCCATTCAAGCACCTCTTTTATGGTAAACTTCTTAGTATCAATTTTTAGATGAATGGTTATATTTTCCTACAACACTTTTACTATTATTTTTATTTCCATGTGTTGAGATGGCCATTTTTCCCTCATCCCCCCCCCCAATGAACACTTACATACACTTGTTACCATCCGAGAATTTAGTAAGGGACGCCCCTCTCCTTTCAAGTTCAAGAAAAATATTTGAAATTAGCTCATTTAATTTAAATTATTTATATTTTAATTTATTTATAATCAATTCCATATTATCTTATTCATTTTATTTGTGAGTGGGAGAATTTATCATCCCTCATTTGGACCCTTTCCTAAGCTATTACTATTCCTAAAATTCTATAAGGGGTCCTTAGATCCCGTTCATTATTAACATTTATTTATCAACTTGTGCATTTTATTTTCATTTCATAATTTTGGGACATGTCTTTACAAGTCCCTATTACTGACCATTTGATATCCAAATGATTATAGACCCAATATTTCTCTCATAAATGATTTTTATAGATTTTTAAGTAAGGTCGTTATGCTGCCGAAATTTCACTATGATTTTCCATGCCAAAACAATAGAGTAGTGACAATCATACCCATTTTTTCTGTCATGGTTATTCAACTTTATAAAGATATATGTATTAATTATAGACTTACAATTATTTATTATATATTCCTTGATCATGTAATAAATTATAATTATACATGAACACATGTTTGATGATCAATGTGGCTTACTTAATCATGATAATGAAATGAATATGATGGGTGTGCCCAGAATTATACAGCCCTCCAATGTATTGGGTAATGTTTCGTATCATGATGTGTAATGTTTTTATAGGGAGTAAATATTATTCCTTTATGGGATGTTTTCCACCAAGAATTCGACAAGGATTTATTCTTGATCAATGTTTACGATGCATTGTTTTAAGTTGTTTCCACATTTCCCATGTTATGATTATCATTCAATATAAGTCCTTATTATTAATGTTCCTTTTATTCCCCATTGATATTCCCACTATCTAATATTTATTTTATTCTTCATTTTATGCTATGTTTATTACGTTACTAGGCTTTATAACTCACCCCTTTCTTATGTTTGTCCCCAAGATATCCCATGTCTTTTTAATAAGTCATGGAATTTTAGAAGAATGTTAAGGAAATTTTGAATAATATTTTTTTACCCCATGTTCAAAATTTTATGTTATATTAATAATTTCAAAGACACTATAATTCTATATCTTTTAGGTTGTATTGTGTTTACTATCATTTAATAAATCATTAATTAATGTGTAAAAAGGGTAGGTTTTTTATATTTGAGATATCGAAATGAAAATTAATATAATTAGGGTAATAACTTTTCCCCCAAATATCAATTCCTCTACATGATATGTGGATGAAACTCTATAGTGGAAGGAAAAATATGAGCCTTCTTATGAGTACCATTTAAGACATGAGAAATAGCTTCCTTGATGTTGGTGGGAGAAGGAATGTGGACCTACCCTGATGGTCCTTGGAATATGGATATAGGAATATTCTTCCAATGAAAAAATATATTGTAATATTTGGATGGTGAAAGTAGGGATATAAGACAAATATTTAGTTTTAACAAAATTTTATAGATGGTCTCCATATATGGGTTAATGGATATGGGATTTCTCCGTGGTTTATTCTTAAATAATATTACTTGACCTTTCCAATGTCATTAAGGAATTCATGAAGGCTTACTATGTGTTTCTAGTGATATAGGCTTTCTCTTCAGCTATCACTAAAATGGGAAGAATAAAATATTTAGTGGGGGTTAGAATATAGTCATTTCCCCTCCATCTAATGTTATGTTTTACCTAACGCGACCTTCTCATATGTGACCTAGTATGGGTGACTAGTTCTAGATTCTATATGGTATCCTCCTTCTTGAGTTTCTAAGCAGTGGCTGATTCATTATGTTTAATATATCAGTGATCGATAGGATCCATCCTAGGAGGATATTATACTATAGAAAGGGTGAATATTTCTCCATTATACACCTGCCTAATATAAATTTGTTGTGTGTTTTTACACTTTAGTGATTAAATCATGAATTAGTTAGACGTGCCCATCTATTTAATTGATTTTATCATGGTTTCCCAATGTTTAGAAGTTCTATGGGCCAAAATCAAATAATGAATCTCTCATACATCCTCTATATAAGGAATATGATCATTGAGGTGCTACCTTTTCACTATCATGTTTCTCACCTTGTATTGTAGGATTGTTTTGGTGAAAATAACCTCTTATATAATGGGCCACATATTTCACATAAAATAAGTTACATGTATACTACATTATATATTATTTAACCTAAGGATCTATGTGATAGCTATAAATGTCTATAAGAATCTTATTGTGGGACTATTAGGTGGATTATTCCATTAATTTTCCTTAAAGGGGAATCATGAAGGATTTATGAAAGTCACTTGAAAAGGATCAATAATAACTAATAATAAAACCATTAATACCACATCATAATTACATGATTGCTTGATCGATCATTTTCATGGGTAAAGGATTCACTCTCTGTTCACCATTCGATTTGTGACACACTCTATGACCCACACAAATTATTTTATGAAAAAAACATAATTAAAAAAAGTTAGGTGGTCAATGTTGATTTTATCTGTAAATCTTCAAGTGAATATTGGTTTAGAGGATGAGAGGTCGGGATCATCACACCATTTTAGGGGTGAATTATTTCAAACTCCAAAACTTTATTAAAGGTGTAATACATATTCATGTATATTTCCTAAATACTTGTGTGGGGTTGGTTACCAATATGTATTTGATTTATCCTCAATATACATCAATGTAAACATCTATAAAAAATAAATATTTTTAAAATATAGTACAATGTATATATATATATCCAAGTTTATCTATCAATTGGAAAACATATATATATATATATATATCAAAGGTTATAGATCTTCTCCATATTTGTTAATAATTATATGGTTTAAAGACACAAAAAATGGTGTTGTAGAATTTTTCTATATATAAGGAAGTGGAAATTATGGTGATGTTGGGATCAATCTTGTGACATGGGATTTAAATATATCCCTCTGAAGGTAATCAAAACTTCCATTTCTCTATTCCAAGTTATAGGGACATGTCATACCTTTTATGTCCAGGTGACATGGAATAATATGATTCCCTTTACTATCATGTATCCATGAAAAAGGAGAAGTAACTTTTATATTTAAACAAAAGAGGAAAATATCGCGCCTATTAAGGTCAATAAATTGTGATGAAGTGAGGTTTCATTTAATGTTGTGCATAAGATTCCAATTCCAAGAAGTTTAGTGTTTTGAAAAATGGAATACCAGGTTAAATGATCCTAAGAGTTATTGTAATGGGACTTAATAATAAAAAAACATTTCTATATTACCTTACCTTTTATTGAGTTGGTATGATAAGGTATAATGGGTTCAATGGGGAATATTTTTATAACTATGATGGATAATATATCCCCTTGGGGAATATAGACCAATTATTTGGAGTGGTATGGGTTGTAAGGAATATTCCTCATTGAGGATATGGTTTCCATATGGAGTATATCATATTGAATATATGGATTTTGATGATGGATTTTCACCATAGAGTGACTTCCAAAATATCTTGGTGAACATTAATAAAAACAAATTTAATTGGAGTTACAAAATGTAAGGTCATGTGAAGGGGACCCTATTATTCATTTTCACATATTGTAAAAATGTACTTATTGTATAATTTTATATAATTTGAAGATGATATTTTTAGGAAAAGTGTGAAAATAATTATTGAGTTGGTATTACAGATGGGTGGACCATATATGTATGTCTACTTTTTGATTGTTGGTGAATAGTCAAGGAAGGACGAGTGGGGTCTTAAGTAATAAGGCCTAGTGCGGATAATAAAATATTATATTTGAATGGTGGCCTAGGTCTTGCTCTATGAGCATAAATGATATGTTTGGGAATTATGAATATGTTTCCCATATGTTCTTATCCTAAAAAATGATTTAGGTGAAGAAATGTTTTTTGGGGATTACACTAGTTGTAGTCCCTTTCTCTATCAGTATCTCATTGTTTAGAATATAAGGGTCCACTTGTGCCCATTGTGGTTAAATGTTAGATATTTTTTATTCATGTTGGGAAGGATATATAAGAGTTTTTACATATATATCATCATGATAAATACCCTCATAATCAATGGAATATACGATCATTATTATCTTGAGGTTCCTATAATTCCAGGAGAAAAACACAAGAGGTACATTATTATAGAATAAATGATCGAACATGTGTATACAGATGTGTGGGGTCCAATCATGAATCTTAGTAGTCCATGGATGAGGTCTTATATAATTGAAATTTTTTAGGATTTCACCTTGAGAAAAGGAATCCTCATAATTAATTTGAAATAGTATAACCTATTTAGATAACCTAGGTGTAAGAAAGGATTATAAGGAAACTTGATTAACCATAAATGAGTAGTTATAAATGAGACCATCCTTATGAAAAATTCCTTTTTCTCAATAACCATTTATAAGAGTGTGATTGTCCTATTATAAGTCCAAAATTTTACATAGGAAAAATGTGCTTGGAGGAGGGGGTGTAGCTTGTATATAGATGGGGTTAAAGGTAGTGTTTAAATGGTTATTGCATATGAGCCTTTATCAAAAAGGAACATTTATAATAATTCATGATGGAAGATTTTGAATGATATCTTGTAATGTTCTTTTAAATATGTTTCTTCATGAATTTGTCTCATAGACAAGCTAGAGCCATCACATAGGAACCCTCTAGATGAGACTTTTGTAGGGAGTATTGGAATGTGTATCCATTTATATTTCCATATCTATGTTTTTTGGCTCTGGGATTACCTGTTTACTTCATTATGAATGATTCAACCACAAAAAATAATAGGCACTCTTTTATATAAGGGTAAGGGTATCTATAAATTGGTAAATTTAATCTTGTACCAAATTTTCTCATAACCTACACCGGGTATTTATAGGATTTTTTACAATAAATAATTCATAGAAAAAGGAGATTGCATAGGGTCCATATGATTTTGTATGGAACTAGTTTCGAAACCACATAGAGGAATGAGACTATGACGATAGTTTATGGTCTCATGTAATGTATTATAAACAATTGAAAATGGTGATTCCCAGTGAAGTACCCACATAGTCATGTATGGGGATCTATATCACTATTTCATATTCTTGAAACCTCTGATTTCATTACATGAATTCATAGGATTACTAAAAATAGAAAATGAATAAGATAAGTTTGTAAATAATTTACACTTAATGAAATGGTCATTAATAATTAAAAGGGGACTCATTAAAGGATATATTATGTAACATAAATTTTTATTTTTTAAATTTCAGTTTGATCACCCTTTGGATAACAAAAATAATATTATAGACCTTGAATATTTCATGACTTAAATCATTCATCCATACAGGTTTTCCAAGGTGGTTTCGCATATTTTATCTTGTGTAAGACATGGAAAAATTCCAATCACTAAAATATAGGTATACAAATCCTGTTTTGATATCTGAGTTTCACATAGCTAGGAAACCCTAAGAGTTTGTTTTCCCAAGGAATAATATTGAGTTTATCTATATGATGGATGTGGTAGAGTTTCAGGATCATTAAACTAAGATACACTATAATATGATAGGAATAATTGTCTACCTAAATAACTATGTGGTGAGAGGACTGAAAATATAGAGTTATTACATAGAGAAATATAAATATTATTTCACTAATGGATGAACTTATTTATAAAAGTTCTAATCACTTTCGTGGAAGAAAATTTAATGAAATTTTTTATTAGGTGAATATAAAACATGATAGTCACCTTCTATATTCATCTCTTTTATATAACAAGGATCATCATAATTAACAATATTGACTTTAAGATCAACCATTGAGCAAGAATAATATTAATATTGGAAATCTTCCTAGATAGACACAATACATAACTATGGTTCTTACAAAAAAATATTATGGTTTGAAAAATATCTTCTTGGGTAACCTATGTATATTTGAGTTTGATATGGGATCCAATAGGTGATTATTATTGTTAATAATGATTCATTAAATGTTATATTAATCCTTATTCAATATAGGAAAATAATTTTGAGACCTCATACCCACACTTCCATATCCAGTGCTAAAAATATTATTTTCCATATTTACGATAACAAATATTGATTAACTTATACACCCTATAAAATTTGGGTTCATATATATAAATAAGTAAGAAAATAAATTTATCTATCAAAACCCATATAATTTTCATAAAATTGATATTTCTTCCACTAAACCAATAATTCCTTCTTTTAACACAAATCCTTCATTATCTCCCAAAAAATTATCCACACTTGATACATATCTAGACATATCATTTCTAATAATATTATTTAAAACAATGGGAAAAGTAATACTTAATAAAAGTGAAAAAAAATTCAATTAAGGTATAGTGAAAATAGAATAATTCATTGAATAGACAATGCATGAAAAATATGGATGGAATATATTATAATCAAATAATTCCATAAAACTAAAAATGTAATGACCCAAACTTTTATTAATAAAAATTCCTATTGATATAATGAAATGTATTATTATGTAAAATGATTATATAAAACATATTCACATCTTTGGTTTTATGTTTCTCAATTTTAAATTACCATTAATAATTGTTATCGTTGCTAATATAGCAGTTAAACAGTGATCGCATGATTAGTATAAATATAGGGCTTTAACAAGATCAATTTACACATAAAAAGTAATTGATGGCCTCATCTAGTAGAATTTCTCTAAACTAACACCATTTTTTAGAGCTTGGAAAGGAGGTAGTATCATTGGGCTTCACTCTTGACCAATACCAAGATGAGCTTCAACGCATTAAGCAAGAATAGAACCACATATGTGAGAAGTGGAAGCTTATAGAGATTACCACTAGAGGGATGTTATCTGAGCCGCCCCAGTAGTCTATCACCAACGCACACATTACCCATAGGTCTTATGATGGTTTTATAAGGGGTTATGTAACAAGACCGTAGGACTATTATTATGTTCATGATTTGTTATATACATTCATTTTATTATTGTTAATTTGTAAATGGTTTTTAAAGAACAAATAGAATTTTTAGATAATATTCAATTAAGAAATAAATTTTGATGAATTAATGGAATTTTTAATTAAATAATATTTTAAGAAAATATTATTACTATTTTACTTTTTATTAAATATAAATGATTGTATACCTTTTTATAAATACAATTGTAATTTTTATTAAGGTTTGAAAACTATTTTTTGTCAAAACACATGAATTTTTCTATAAATGGTGGGTTTTATTTTAAAAGTAAAAATTCACATATTTTTAAAATTATTTCGATAAAAGAAATATCATTTTTGTATTTAGGATGTCAAGATTATCTAATGGGGAATTTTTCATAATTTTCTAATACAACCGCATTTTTGGGTAAAAATTAAATACCGTATAAATATATAATCTGTTTTATGACATCATAATTATCAAATAGTGATGTTATAAAATAATATAAATTTATATTCATTTGATATATGCTTTACCTTTAAAATATAATTATTTTATATTTGTTTGATTAATTTTATGGTGCCTTAGTGGACCCTCCAAGACTTATAAAATATTTTAGCTTTATAAAATGATTTCTTTGAGAGTGTGACTCACTTCCACATAAGAAAGCCTAATATTTTAATAAGTTCGGACATTGGCATTATAAATAATTTTTTCCACTCCAATTTGAAAAAAAAAACATGGGAAAACCCATGGGATGGTTTTTGGTTTTTATTAGTTTAATGTGTAGTGTCCAAAACCTAAATAATAAAGAATTCTCTCTCTTTTCCTATATAAACCCACCCAATATCCCACTTAGATTCACTTAAAATCTATGGAGAACTTCCCTACTCTTCCCTACTCTCTCTATAATCCTACCAAGTTGCCCCAATCTTTTAATAAACCCCTCCTCAAGCTCATGAATTCACACACTTCCATGTAAAGGATCCTCACTTTCCTTCGTTATTTATGTCCAAGTTTCCTTATATTGTTATGCCATTTTATTTTCAATTAAAAATGTTGGGGTAAGATTTACAACTGCCCATATACTTCCCTCCTTATTTTTAAATTATGGGAGACCCCTTTCTCTTTCATTAATGCCTCCCATGTACACTTGTTACCATGACTAAATTCCATAAGGGGTTTCTCACTCCTTATTTAAATTCAAGAAATTATTTTATATTATGCATCTAAATTACATTAAATATGTTGGGATATTATATTACATGAACCCATTAGTGTCTGTTTCATATATAAATTATTAGAGTCCCCTTTCCCTCTCATCAACCCATTTTATTATTTCTAGTTGACGTCGTTATGATTCCAAAGTTGAACCAAAATTTCCATGCCAATATCATTGTGTAAGTGAATACAATAACCATTTCTCTATTATGGGTATTCACATTTATTAACATGTACATGTTTATTAAGCAATTAAATTTATGTATTTTGCATCTCTTATTTATTGAATAAATTTTTATTTTTAATGAATCCATGTTGTATGATCTATGTGGAACACTAATGCATGAAATTAAATGATTAATAATGGTGTTCCCTGATAGTGATCCAATGTATTGGGTAAAGAATAGTATCATGATACGCAATGTGCAATGAGGGTTTACTCAAGGTAATTAAATTTCAATGAGGTTTTACTCATTATAATTAAATTTCAATGACGGTTTACTCATGCTCCATGTGCAACGAGCCTTGGCTGATGCTAATATCATTTTAAATGTTGTTGCCACATTTTCATGTTATGATAATCATGATATATCATGTTTCTATGTTAATGTTCATATTATGATCCATTGATATTCCTATTTCCTAAAATGTATTGTATTATATATTTTATTCCTTATTTACTCCCTTTTTGGGCTTTATATATCACCCTTTTCATATGTATTCCCTCAGGTTATCCCATTTAATGTTAAGTACAAAGGAATGTTGTGGTCATGTAAAAGATGTTTTTGATAAAGTTGGTGTATTTTATATATTAATTTTTCTTGTAATGTACCTAATTTCCCAATACACTGGACTTCTCGATCCTCAAAGTAGTCTTATGTTTATGTTTATGTAATAAATCATGTTTAAGTGTTTAAAAAAGATTAGGGTTGTTATAGTTGGTATTTGAGGATAGTTTTAGTTATTTTCTAGATTAAGATTCGAAAACCTAAGTTCAATCCATATTTATAAGACTAAGTATAGTAAAAACACCCCTAAATTTTGGTGAGTATAGAGTAAGTGGTTTATCAAGAAAATACATCCCTCTTTGGATACAAATGGGTAGAGGTAGATTTAATACAGATGTATCTAAGGGTTAAAGCCGAAAACACTGCTTTTAGATAGACTTGAATAGGAACTAGTGCATGACAATGGCACTTGTTTCACTCTTGGTTTGACACTACTGGGGGATATGTTTAGGTAAATTAATACTCTTAGTTTGAACCATTATTCTGGAAATAAAAAACTTCCCCTATAAATATATGTTGGAAGTAGATCATGGATAACATGGATTGAAGCCTATAAATTCATAAGTTAAGGAAATAAATGTAATTTATAAGTTATCCATTTTTTTATTGGATTCCCCTTTGTGTGTTACCCCTACCTTTCCTTTTATTCCATCCAATGGTTAGTAATAGGTGCACTCAGGCTGACCACTGGTTTGAAGAACAATGTGATGACTGTTCTAATGAGATTCACAATCTAATGGGAGCGGGATTTGAAAACATTGTCAAGATACTCTCTCAGTTAAACCATGTTTTGAATATAATCCTGGTCCAAGAGGAATTTACATCTCCTCCTAAGAAAGAACAAACCACAATCGAGAGTTTCATGAGACAAAGGACTCCTAATTTTAATGGATCATCTAATCCCTCTATCGCTGAAAAATCGATCAACTCCATTAAGAAGATATTCTCTATCCTTCAATGTTCTGAACAAGAGAAGGTTCTTCTGGCTACTTATCATATGGACGGTGAAGCTGATCAATGGTGGATATTGATCAAAAATACAAATCCTAAGGAAGAGATCGCGGCATTGGAATAGAATGATTTTTGAAAAATGTTTTTTAAGAAATATTTTTTGTACACCCTACGACTTAAGATGGAATGGGACTTCCTTTCACTCAAGAAAAATTATGGATAATCCATTGAAGCATTTGACGAAAACACCATAAGGCATGCATGATATGCTTCAGGAAATATCGTTACCCATGAATTCAAGGTTGAACGCTTCCTTTGTGGGCTAAAACCTAGCCTACGAAAATCCCTAGCGATTTGTGACTTCGATAGCTATGAGGAAATTGTCTGATATGCCCTCAATGTAGAAATTGAGAAAATAGAATATCAAGGGTATCGTGGGGATAAGAAGTGAGATGTGGACATTAATTCTGGCAGTCCAATTGATAAATCTAATAGAGATAATAAATTCCCACACCACACTTTCCAAAGGTGTGGAAAGAAGCAATCTAGAAATTTCATGAAGGGGACTAGGAAATTCTTTAAGTGTGAAAGAGAAGGAAATGAGGCTATTAATTGTCAATTAAAAAACCTGATGCTACAACAGAGGAGATGAATGCTCTATTTTACCCACAATACATTGTTCATTTCTTCAACTAGAAATAACCAGGGAACTTTGCGAACAAATGCCCTAAGCCAAGGGTTTTCAGAGGTAACCTACAACCTCCAAGGAAGAAGAGGAGAGATTTTTTCATCACTAATGATGAAGTGAACCCCAAAAACTAAGTGGTTTCAGGTAAACTAGTTATTCATTCATGAATAGAGAATTTACTTCTTTATTTTGGTTTTATGCATTCTTTTATATCCTTATATTTTAGTAGAACAATCCCAACACCATCACAAATCATTAAAGTAGAGATGTCGGTGAGAACGGAAAATGGATCAATCATTTCATCCTAGGAATATAACTTCTCCCCTATCATAATTTGTGGATTGAACTTCCCTGTGAACCTCATCATACTCCCTCTAGTGGAATTTGTTACAATTCCTAGAATGGATTGTCTTTCTGATATAGATCTAACAAAAATTTCTGTGAGAGGGAAATAACTCTTTATATATTGAATTGACCCTTGATTTTGTACAAGTGAATGTAAGAGAATGAATATTTTTTAGAGCCATAATGTCAAGTGTGGATATTAATTCCCTAGGAGCATGTGTATCTCACTAAGATTATTGAATATAAGGATGAAACCATCCTTGAAGACATGCCAATTGTAAGGAAATTTGCTAAAGTATATCTCGAGGAACTTCCTAGTCTTCCTCTTATAAGAGATATTGAATTATCGATTGATCTTATACTTGGGAAATTTACAATATTCAAGACTCTGTATATAATGGTTGTTGTGGATCTTGAGGAGCTAAAGAAAAAACTATAGGAGAATCTGGATAAAGGGTTTATTGCCCAAATGCTTCACCATGGGGTGAACCATTAGTCTTTTTCAAGAAAAAGGATTGGTCAATGCACCTTTGCATTGATTATCGTGAGCCCAACAAAATCACGATAAAGAAAAAGTATACTCTTCTATGAATTATTGACTTATTTTATCATCTATGTGGAACACAATAATTCTCTAATGTGGATATGTGGTTAGATATTACCATGTAAGGGTGAAGAAGGAGGATATCCCCAAAATTGCTTTTTGTACAAGGTACAGGAACTATGAATTTATAGTAATTCCTTTTGAACTCACTACTTCTCTATAAATCTTAATATACTCAATTAATAGAGTATTTGGAGATTAATTCAACAAATTTGTGGAATTATTTATAGAATATATTCTAATATACTCCAAAACCAAGGAGAAGCATGATAAGCATCTAAGAACTGTACTAGAGACCTTGAGAAAGGATAAGCTCTATGAAAAGTATATAAAGTGTGAATTATGGTTGAAGGAAGTCTCATTCTTGGGTTATATCATCACAATCAATGGGATATCTATGGATACCTCCAAGACAAATGAAATTTAGGGATGGTTTAGGCCAATATAGGTTACGAATATCTATAGTTACCTTGGGTTAGCTGGATATTATCACCGATTTGTGAGAAATTTATCAAAATTATCAAACCCTCTTACAAATATAACTTGCAATGGAGTCAAGATTTCTTGGAGTGATGAATGCGAAGAGAGCATCAAGGAGTTGAAAAGAAGTATTATCATTGTGCTTGTTCTCACACTACCCACAAGTGGGGAACTTTTTTTGGAATTCAATGATGCTTTGAAGAAGTGTTTGGGTTGTTTGTTGATGAAAAATGAAAAATTCATTGCCTATGCTTCATAGAAATTTTAATTTAATGAGAAAAACTATCTAACACATGATATAGAGTTGGTTTTTGTAATCTTCACTTTAAAAATTTGACGACATTACCTTTTGGGGGATAAGTTTTAAATATATATGGATCACAAAAGTATCAATTATATATTCACACAAAAATAGAAGAATATATGTCAACGAAGATTTTTAGAGTTGATCAAAGACTATGACTGCGCAATTCACTACAATCTAGAGAAATCTAACAAGGTGAAAGATGCTCAAAGTATAAAGGATCCAGCAACTCTTTCATTGATGATAATTTAAAGGGATACAATCTTCTTAGATTTGATGAATATGGACATCAAAATCATAATGAAGGGAATATCATCAATAATTTCAAAAATGATTGCTCAACCATCTATTTTGAAAAGGTTAAAGGATGCTCAAAAGGATGATGTGGGATTTCAAAAGAAAGTGGAAGCTATTAGAAAAGGTAAATCCTCAAAGTTCAATGTTAATGAAGAAGGAATTGTGAGATTTGGTAAAATACTATGTGTTCCATAGAATCTGGAGTTAAATAATGAAATTTTGGATAACGCATATAGTTCAAATTTCTCCATTCACCTTGGAAACAAAAAGATCTATCAAGATCTCTAAGAGCATTATTATTCGGATAACATAAAGAAGGATATTTTTGAGTATAAATCAATGTTCCTGGTATCTTATCAAGTGAAGGGTGATAGGAAGAATCCAAAGGGGATTATACAATAATTACCCATACCAACATAGAAGTGGGAGAACATCACCATGGAATTTTTCACCAGATTTTTGAAGACACCCAAAAGAAACAATGATATCTGGGTTTTGTGGATCTTCTTACAAATATTGCACACTTCATTAAAATTTGATAAGATTTATCATTAGATCAACTCACATGGATATACAGCAGATAAGTGGTAAGTCTACATGGAGAACCACTTTCTATTATATCTGATTAAGATATGATATTAACCTCTAAGTTCTGGAAGAGTCTCCAACACACTCGGAATACTGAGCCAAACTTCAGTACAACTTATCATCCTCAAACAGATGGCCAATCAGAGAGGACTATCTAAACACTTGAGGACATGTTGAGAGAATGCTCAATGGACTTCAAAGGAGGATGGGATCAGAATATTCCTCTAGTTGAGTTATCTTACAATAATAGTTGCCACTCAACAATTCAAATGGATCCTTATAAAGACCTTAATGGGAAGAGGTGAAGAACACTAGCATGTTGGGATGGAGTTGGGGAGAAAAAACTCCTAGGTCTAGATATGGTCTAAGAAATGGTGGAATCTTTTAAGACCATGTACCACATTATAGCTACTCAGAGTCGACAAAAGAGCTATGCAGACAATAATCGATGAGACCTAGAGTTTTATTTTGGATTCACATTATTCCTCCACATATCATCATGGAAGATAGTTATGAGATTTGTGAAGAAGGGAGAGCATATTACAAGGTACATCAGCCCTTTTCAGATCCTTGATCTCTTCGGAGTAGTGGCCTATCCACTAGCACTCCCACTGAACCAGTCTCAAGTACATGTTGTATTACATGTATCACTCTTGAGGAAGTATATACCTAACACATCGCATGTACTCAATCTAGAGGTTGTACCATTAGTGAATAACCTCTCTTATGAAGAGAATTCAGTGAAGATCTTAGATCATAGGGAAAACTTTCTATGAAATAAGTTAATGCCCCCCATCAAGGTGTCGTGGGAATACCACAAGTTTGAAGGGGCAACGTGGGAATCGGAGGAAGTGATAAAGTAGAGTTACCCATCTGTTTTAGTATGGGAAAAGTAAATTTCAAGGGTGAAATTTCTTAATGGGGGGAGATTTTAATGAGCCAAACTTTTATTTATGAAAAGTCCTCTTGATCTAATTAAATGTATTATTATTTAAAATGGTTATATAAAACATATGCACTTCCTTGATTTTATGTTTTTGGATTTTAAATTTCTGTTAGGAATTATTACTATTACTAATATAGTCATTGAATAGTGTCCACATGAATGGTATAAATATAGGGCTTTAACTTGTCTAATTTACTCGGAAAAAGGAAGTGATATCCTCATCTAGTAAAATTGATACAAATAAATCCCTTTTTCAGAGCTCGTAAAAGAGTTAGAATCACTAGGATATTCTCTTGACCAATCCCAAGTTGCGCTTCAATACGTTATGCTTGAACGGAACTGCCTAAAGGAGAAGTGGAAGTTAATAGACATTACCACCTGATCTATGTTATCTGAGCCGCCCCAATGGTATGTCACTATCTCACACCTTACCCTTTAGTATTATGTGGGTGTTAGAAGGGTTTAGGTGACAAGACCCTAGAACTATTATTATGTATATTGTTTATATACATTCATTTTATTATTGATACTTTTTAAATGGTTTTTAAAGCTCAAATAGTTTTTTTTTAATATTCAATTAAGAAATTTGTTTTGTTGAATTAATGGATTTTTTAATTAAATATTATTTTAATAATATATTATTACTAAATTTATTTTTATTAAATATAAATGATTATATAAATTCTTATGAATACAAGTGTAATTTTATTAAGGTTTGAAATCTATTTTTGTCAAAATCCATGAATTTTCAATATATGAAGGTTTTTATTTTAAATGATAAAATTAAAATATTTATAAAATAATTTAGAAAAAATGAATATCATTTTTGGATTTAGGACATCAAAATTATATAATGATGAATTTTTCATAATAATCTGAGGCAATCAAATTTTTGGGTAAAAATTAAATACCGTATAAATATATAATGTGTTTTATGATATCATAATGATCCAACATTGATCTATGTTATATTATATTTTTATGCCCTTTTATTTTCAATTAAAAATGTTGTGTTATGATTTATCACCTCCCATATACTTCCCTCCTTATTTATTAATGATAAGATACCCCTTTCTCTCTCATTAATGCCTCCCATGTACACTCGTTACCTGGTTAAAATTTCGTAAGGTATTTCTCACTCCTCATTTACATTCAATAAATTATTTTATATTATGCATCTAAATTCCATTACATATGTTGGGATATTATATTACATTACCCCCTTACAATCCATTTCATGTATAAATAATGAGATACCCCTTTCTCTCTCATTAACCCATTTTACAATTTTATTTTAACGTCATTATGATGCCGAAGTTACACCAAAATATCTGTGCCAAAATCATCATGTAAGTGAATACCATACCCATTTATTTATCAAGGGTATTCACCTTTATCCACATGTACTTTTTGATTGAGGAGTTAAATTTATGTATTCCATGTCTTTTAAATGTGAAATAAATTTTGATGTTTAATGAATCAATGGTGTATGATCTATGTGCCACATTTATGCATGAAATGAAATGATTAAGAAGGTTTCACCCAGATAGAACTCCAATGCATTGGATAAAGAATTGTATCATGATACTCTATGTGCATTGAGGTTTTACACATGAAAGTTCGATTGTAATGAGGGTTTACTCATGCTAATTCAAGTGCAATGAGGGTTTACTCATGATCCATGTGTAATGATCCTTGGCTCATACTAATATCATGTTAAATATTATTGACACATTTCCATGTTATGATAATCATGCTATATCATGTACTTATGTTCATGTTTCTATTATGCTCCATTGATATTCCTATTTCCTAAAATTTGTTGTATTTTTCATGTTATCCCATGTTTTCTCCCTTACTGGGATTCATATATCCCCCTTTTTTATGTATTTCCTCAGGTTATCCCATGAAATACTAAGTATAAAGGAATGTTGTGGTCATATAAAATAATTTTTCAGTAAATATGTGGTCTTTTATGTCTTATTATTTCATTTAATGTTCCTAATTTCCCAAAACACTAGACCTCTCAATCTTTATAGTTTTATTAAGTGCCATTTTATGTAATAAATCATATTTAATAAAGATAGGGGTTATTATAGAAAACATGAACATATTTTATATCATTGGATAATAAAACAATTTAAATAATATGAAAGATGAAAATAAATTATTTCATAATGAGGTAATGCATCATTTTGGTCATGATAAACATACAATAAATTCCTCAAAAAAGGAATCATTCATAATTAGATAAGGTTTACAAGAAATACCCAATATATTTTGTCTCATAAGACATACTGATATATCAAGGGGATGTATAATTCTGAACCCCACCTAAACCTATGTAAGTTCAATGAATTTCTCATATGAATAAATGATTAAAAATTAAATTAAATAATTAAATTTATTTAATAATCAATAAACATATGTAGTTAAATAACAATTATATAGATTTTTCAATATTTCCCTAATCAATAAATGGAATAAAATTCTTTATAACAATCCATCAAACTAGAACCATATAGAGTAATGGGTATATAGTTATTTCATTAACAGAAAGTACAATATATAAATTATGTATGTGATATATTATGTATCCATGAAATTAAATAATATAGTTATATCAAGGAAAATATAGTCAAGAGAGAGATAATGAGTGATAGGTGGAATAAAACCATATGAATTTAGAAAATCATAAACATTAAATTTAGAAGATAATTTCAAGGGTAATAAATATAACACAACTCCAAAGGAGATATATCATTTAGATACTTTCGGGATAATAAAATCTATGTTATAAAAAATTACTATAATTCTTTTGTAACAAGGCTCGAAAAACAACCTTCCATGTCACATTATAAAATCCAATTCATGGTTTGAGAATTCGAAATTAGAAAACATAATTTTAAAAGAATATAAAATATCAAAACCATGAAAATAATAAAGTAAGAAATAATAAATTTGGAGTTGAAGATAATAATTTATGTTAGTTGAATGAGGTTCCTTTATTTGTTCTTATCAAACTTTAACGACTTTTAAAAAAATTAAAAATTAATGAAAAATTTATAAAATTAACTTTTAAAAAATATGGAAACATGAGAAAAAATCTTGAAAATGATAAACAATCATAAAAACTAGAAAAGTCACATATGTTGTAAAAATTAAAAAAGGAAATTCACTTCACACATTTATAAATAAAGTAAACAATTTCCCACGTATAAAATCTACATTTTTTAAAACCCTTAAAATAAAAGTTAATGTTAATGGAAAATTTCCTTAAAATTTAATTTACATATAGTTTTGAGTATTCTTTAATAAATATAATGAATATGTATATGGAAGAGAGTGATTATCGATCGTAATAAAGATATGATGTTGAGTCCACATATAAGAAACCATTTTGTTGATTTATGAATTAAAAGGGATGTGAAATGTCATGAATACTTCTATATACATGAAATGAAATAGTTAATAAAACATAATAAAATTATAGGTTGGAAGGAATAAAATTAGAAGTATGATTTTCAAGAATAAATGTTGTAACTTAAAGAAACTAAATTAAGTTATCAACATCCCCTATTACTTATCTAATGTATGACTATATGGAAAATAAATATAGAGAGATTAGGTGAAGGTTAAAACCTTAATATAAAAAACGAATTAAGATAAAAGGATTCAATAAGACAGTATGTACACTATATTAAATTAAATTAGTTTATAATAAGAAAATTGTTTGAAGGAATTGAAATTGATATATAGAAACTTTACCTTGTATTAAATCATAGTGAGATATAGAAAAACATCATGTATAATAAAATAACAGTCATTAATAATTTATTTTATAACATAATTTATTAATATTACATTTTACATTAATATTAACATTTTTATTTTACATAATTTTTACCTCTTTTTATTTAATATTTACCATTAGTTTTAATATTTTTAACGATTCCATGCATGTTTCAATATAATGGTTTTGGATATAACATCATGGTCATGAGTATATTATTTTCATTATTTTCAAATTATTGTAATTTATTTTTAATAATTATTTATTATTTCAAGGTTCGTTCTATGGAATTTTTAAGCGTGATTATTAATGATGAAGTCTCTAATAGGTTAATTTATAATATTTTTAATGATCTAAAGGTTGTATATTAATAATTAGTTAAATAATAATATTAAAAATCAAAATATAATAATATAAATATTATTATTAGAACTTACTTGGTGGAAAAAATTCATTCAATTTAATAGGTTTCCAAAAAATAGTTTCACATAATGAAAGTATCTCAATATATACATTTCACATGGTTAAATTTTACATTGATAATTTATTAATATTAATAATAATATAATTGATACAGTTACATTAAAAAATTAATCATTCTATAAATTTAATATTTATTTATTAAATTCAATTTTAGAACTATCCATGTATGGTGGTGAAGAAAAATGAAACATGTCTTTCCTGTAGGCGGTAGTCCGACTATGAAATATGAGAAATTTTAATTTTATAATATCTGAGAGGATGGTAGATAATAATTATTCAATCAACATAACAAAAATTCTTATTAATAATTATATTTATGACATTATATCAGTATTTTACTAATAAATTTGGTGGAGGAAGAAGAAGAACAAAATGTGAAAGAACTTAGTTAATACATTTAACTCTTCCTTCGATATCCTCCTTTAGGCCACATCATAATACTTATTAGATTGGTATTTTCATGGGGAAAGAACCTATATTATATGTAACATAGTACTATGTATGGGTCTTATTAGTGTTTTTTTGAGATAGTATGCTTTTTGTGTGAGGATAATTAGGGTCTTTTATAAGTTATTGGGGAAAAACTTTTGAAAATATTAATTTATTAGTATAAGAACAAATGTTATTTCTAGGAAAGTGGATTCAAAACAGATAATTAATGTCCAAAAGACTATTTAATGTTATTAAATACACGATACTCTTATTTTTTTATGGTATGTTGTGACATTTTTTGAATTCAACTATTTATTAATCATTTTTACCTCATTTTATCCTTTTCTGTGGTGACTAATTTTTAACATGGTAACTTATTATTAAAACAAAAATTCAAATTGATATAATGATATAATTTTTAGGTGATCATTCCTAATATTAAATCTAATTTACCTTTTACAGTTTTAAAAGTGGTAAAAATTAATTTTATTATAATAAAACATAACATGGGAAGACATTTTTTAGGAAAATTTAATCATTCAGCATAATGTAAATTAATTCGTAGTCTTTTTATTGTAAAAATTATTAATTTAATATTAGTTTTATTTTTATATATGTTATAAATATATATAATTAAGTTCATTATTCAAAATTGATCAATTAATTTTATTAAGATAAAAATCTAATAATACATTGAAAAATACAATTCTATAAAGAATATACCTTTTTAGCACTAAGTGATGATAATCAAGTCCCATTAATTAATTATATTTTAACCATTAGATTTATTCAACTCATTGTTATTATAAAATATCAAATTATTCTTTATAAAAAATATTTTCAAATACATATAACATTATAGAACAAACTTTTTATTTACTTGAGGTTTTATTCTTTTTTGTAATTTTTTTAATGATATTTATCAATTTATTCCTATATTGTATTAATGTTTAGCATTCAGTCTAAAATATATTTTTGTTATTTTTATTTATTTTTTTAGTAATAAAATTTATTAAATATATAATTTATTTAATGAATTAAATTTCTAAAATCCTAGATTATTGCATCATACATACTTAAATAAATTGTATCCCCAAATTTATAATTTATCTCACTAATGAAATTGTATATGGATTTTCTTAATATAGTAGGGAATAATAATAATAATAAGTAATAAAATAAATTTTAATAGATTATAAATATAATTTGAGGAATCCAAATAATATCCCTTTGGAGTTTCAAATCGAATGTATAGTTAGGACAAGTTATTGTGCACTAATTGAAGATTGAGTTAATACTCAACCATAATTTTTTGAGTTGTTACCCCTAGTTGCATCTTATCTATAGGTTGTATCCACCTGATTATATTAATAAATTGGTTTCATTTATTGAATTCCATATAGTTGATACCTTATAAAAATTTTATATTTATTTCATACATTTATATTTATCCTAGGTTTTCCATTAATCTATTATTTACTTAAAGAGTAATAATAATTAATTGAAGATCTTTATTACTATATCCAAAACAAAAAATTCATGGAAATGCATGCCCTAAAAATTCACCTTATAATTTACCTCAAAAAACATTGATCTCAAAATAATATTTATATTCTTATATATAATCCAAAAAATGATATTAATATTTTCATATAAAAACCTTAATTTCCATGAAAAAAAATTATATACCAACTATAATGGATACCTATACATTAATAACGTATTATTCCTATAACCTAGTAAAAAACACATATAAATAATTAATCCCATTAAAATTCAATAATATAAGACCATAAAATGGGTTTCTAACTTTCAAATAATTATAAATTGATAACATCCTTATCTCTAAAGTTATCAAACCTCAACTATGATACAAAGTGTGATCCGAGGGACCAGGACTCTCAGATATAGTGATAAATATATTCTTTTCCATATTTATAATAAAAAATATTTACTAACATACCTACCCAATACCATTTTGTTTTATAGTTTCATAGTTTTAGTGAGAAAATATTAACTATTATAACTCATGTGTTTCACATCTAATGTGAATGTTTTCATTAAACTAAGGATTCTTTAATTTATAATAGTACTTCAACATCTCCCAAAATATAGTCCACACATGATACCCATCAAGAAATTTCATACATAACAGACTTGTTCATAACATGAGAAAAAGTAAAACATAATAAGGGTTAGCAAAAAAAATACAAGAATCATGTATCATATAATAAAGATATCATGGAATAAAAAAATTAATGATTAATATGATATCAATAAGTTATAATCAAATGATTTCATATAGGTGAAAACATTATATTGTATAATATAAATGGATTATATAACTATGTAAATAATAAAATTAATAATAATATATGATTATATATTGATTTAATGATCAATATTATATATCATAATCGTATTATCAAGGCCTTATGCAATGAAAAAATACATAATTTGTTTTAGTTTTTACCAAATACACAATATAGTTAGTCTCATGAGACACACTGATGTATCAAGGTGATATATAATTATATGCCTCACCAATAAAAATTTAATTATTATGCATTCATTACATTATGGAAATAATAAAAAAAACATAATATATAACAAAAATGACTTATTGATTAGTTAATATCCATATTAAAAATACAAGTATATAGATTTTTTAATATTATCCAAGAAAATAAATAAAATATATTTATAGGTAATAACTTTAAAAAATAACACCTTATAGTATAATGGGTATACCATTAATTAAATAATAAAATAAAATATATATATATATATATATAATTTGTTGATATAGGTTATTTCCGATGAAATTAAATATTATTAACATGAATAAGAAAAATAACTTCAAAATATAGATTAAGAGTGATAGAGAAAATAACCCCTATAAATAATATGGGGTATTATATATAAATTTATTTGAATATTTAGAAATTGATACATTTAACCTACCTCCAAATGAGATATATATTTTATATTTTTATAGGAAAATGAATGCTAAATTATAAAAAAATACCAAAAATGATTTTGGAACATTATTATAAAAACATACTCCTACGTCACTTTTAAAAATCCATTTGACTTGAAAAAAAGAGGACATTGAAAATTTTTAAATTAAAACAATTTTTTTATAAAAACATTGAAATGAAATGAATTAATAAATAGAAAAAATTAGGTGGAAGTTAATAACATGAAAAAGTGAAATGAAATAACTTTATCTATTCGTTTGAAATAATTTGTCATTATTTTTATATGAAACAATTCATAGAACAATGGGAATAGTACATCCATTTAAAATCTATGGAAACATGGAAAGAATTCATGATAATGAAGAAGAAAAATAAAAATGGGAAATTGTGCTCATGTAGTAAACATTAAAATGATAATTTTTTAAATCAATTATAAATAAAGTCAAAAGTAATCCATCTAAAAAATATTAAAAATATTTGTATAATAAATTTTAATTTTATTATAATATAATGTCTGATTACCTTAAAAATTAATTTATGTTTTGATAATAATAATCCCAAATAAATATAATGAATAAGTATATGGAAAATAATGATTCCCTATATTGAAGAAGTTATGTGGTTGAGTCCACATACAAGAAAGTTTTAAGCTATATTGTGAACCCAAGAGAGATAGAATATCAAGAAGATTTTTAAATTGAATAAATAAAATGGAATATAAAATTATAAAATAATAGGGTGGAAGAAACCAAACATATAAAGATTAATACCAAGACTAATTTTTGTATCTCAATTAATATAAATTAAGTTAAAGTCAAACCATATGACATGGGTAATGTATGAAAATAAGGACAAGGAATGAGATGAGATTGTGTGAAATTTATACTCACAAGAGTAACTAATGAATTTTGATACAATGGGTCAATAAGGTAGTATTTACACCATATAAAAGTTAATTGTTCAATATAATAAACAAGTTTCAATGAATTGATATTTTAGAAAAGGACCCTTTCATTGTATTCCAGCTTAGTCAAAACTGATATAACATCCATTATAATATACTAAGATACCTTAATATGTTATTTAATTACCTTAATAACATTTATAAGAAATTAAAACAATATTTTATATTCAATTATTACATAGTTATAACCTATTTTTAGTTAATATTGTCTATTGGTATTGTTAATTTCAACTATTCCAGGTCTATTTCAATATAATGATTCATGTTATCATTCCATGGTCACTGTTTCATTATCTACAAAGACTTAAAAGTATTTGAATTTTTTCCATAAATATTTATGAAGTTACAGGTCCTTCCATTGGAGTTTTAGGAATGATTATTAAATATGAAACATGTATCATTATTGCTTTAGTATTTTTTTAATGAACTAAAGGTGGTATCTTAATAATGAGTAAAATATTAATTTTACCATTATAGAATTAAAAAAAACATTATTTTCAAATTAATATCATATTTTACTTATTATAAATATTTTATATTGATTAATTGGTCGTCCTAAATTGATACATGTAAATAAAAATATCTTAGTATTCTCATTTTTTAAGATAAATTTTAAAATGAAATTTAATGTAAATATTATTAATATAATTTAAAAATTGTCTTCCCAAAATCTATAAAATTTTAAAATTTTCACATTTATTCATACAATTTTTTTATAACTTTATATATATTAAAATTATGAAAATTGAAATGCAACATTCACGGAGCTACTAGTCTGACCATAACGCAAGAAAAATGCTCATATAATAATAAAGGGGATAAAGGTAGATAATGGGTATTAAATCAACATAATATCATTTTATTACACTAAGATGTTGGTTTCATTATATTTGTATTGTTTAATATATTCATAGTCGGGGGAAGGATAAAGAAACATGAAACAACTCAGATGTGACATTTACCCCGTCTTATAATACCCTTTGTTAGCCACTCCCTAAGCCATCATAGATTAAAATTTTTGTGAGGATAGAAATTAAATGATATGGTAAATATGGTTAGGTAGATTATTTCATAGATCTTGGTAGAACTATGAAGATTTAGGTTTTAGTATAATTGTGTTGGTGAAAGTGTCCTTTTATTGGTGAAGGGGGTGATATTTTTATAAATATAAGTTTCATAATATAAAAGAGAGATTTCATTTTCATGAAATATATCTATCACTAATATTTAGTGTATGAAATATTATTTATGATCATTAAATCTCTTATCCACCCTATTAATTATGGGGTTCTCTTATATTTTTTTACTTCATCCCTTGATTAATCATTTTTACCTTATTTTAACTTTTACTGTTGTTACTAGTTTTTACCTTGGTAACTTCTTTTTCTGACTGTAAATGAAGCTGATCTTATTAATATATTTTTAAATTATGATTCCAAATGTGAAATCCATATTTATGAATTCAATTTCTAAAAGTGATAAAAAAAATTAATTTAATAACATAAAATGGGGATAGAGTTTTTTAGAAAATATATAATTATTCATCATAAATTGATTATATTATTATTTTTTTACAAGTAAAAAACGTAAATGAAAGTTAATTAGAATAATTAATATATAAGTTTCATTAATTCAATTATTTAATGGTTATCAATTTATTAAATTAAAATAAAAAATTAAATATATTGAAAAATTCAATTCTTTTAAAAAATATGTTATTTTAACACCAAATGAGGGAATTGACATCCCATTAATTATTTTAATTATAATCATTAAATTTTTTCAATAAATCGGACTTATAGAAAATAAATTTATTCGTTAAATGAAGAATAATATATAAAAATAATTTTAACTATATTTTTATTTACATAAAGTATTACTCAACCTATAATTTCATTAATGATGTTTCACATTTTATTCTAATAATTAATTATTTATTATATTTAATTTTAAAATATATAGTGATTTATTTTATTTTGTTGTTGGGTATAATATATGTTATTAAATTTATTATTTTTTAATGTAAATTTTTTTATAAATATTAGTCTATTAAAATACTTTTTTTATTAATGGAAATTTTATGAAAATGTGAATGAGTTTAATAAATATGTACCATATTTTATAAAAAAATTGGACATATGAACTCTAAAATTTGATTTCAAGGTTATAGTAATTTATAAAAAGTAATATTTTATTAAAGTTCAAGTGATAAGAAGAATTTATAGTTGTAAATTTAAATATTAATTCCATGAATAGTCAGTCAAGTTCAATTAAACCTAAAGGACGTTTGTTGAAATATGAGTAATGATTTCATTGGATGAAATATTCTTGAATGAATTAATGAGTTTAAGAAACTCCATGAAATTTTAATGTTATGTATTTATGTTATTGATATTTATTACATCATTTTTGAATTATATATCAAATCAAATGTATATTTTACGAATGTTGTAAGTACATAAGATTTCAAAATCTAGGAAAGAAATTATAGGGCTAATTGTTTTAATTTAAATGACAAGACAAATAATTATTGAGTCATATAATTGAATATAAATGATAGATCATAGTAAATTCTATTTATTTTAAAACATTATATTATATAATAATGAATGTTATTTTTCAAAAAGAAGATTTTATGAACAATATGATATGATATTTTTAATACACATCGTTTATGATTCAACATATTCTATATCATATTTGTAAAAGAATAAAATGATAAATATAATTTATCTTGGATAAATGGTTTTATCTACATTTTTTTAAACATGAGATTCGTGATCCCACCATCAATTAATAGAGTATTTTAAAAAATAAATTCTTCTATTCATAATAATTCACTATAAATATAAAAAAATTGATATAAAAAATAATTATTTGTTTATTAAATATTATTACTTAATAAGTAAGTATTATTTCCTAACACAAAGGTCGTTTCTATATCATAAAATAATATTTAGAAAATAATATAGTGTTAAAGAAGCTGGTGGGTGTATTTCATGATTTAGAAGTGATAAATACTAATAAATGAAGGAATATTATAGTAATATTCTTGGGGTTTTAGGGTATATTGTTGATCATGTTGTTGGTTAGATCTTAAAAAGATGGTTTTTTCCTCTAATATGAATAACATAATAAATTGTCTCTCGGTTGAGATAGACTAGAAATGTGTCTGATTGAACCAAGATAACACATATAATGTTCTTATGTATTAGGTGATGGGTAAGTTATATGGTCAACCATAATGGTGAAAGACAAGTAATGTACTCATCATTCTATTGAATCTATAATTTTAGAATCCAAAACATATGATTAGATCTATGGGATTGTAATACTTCCTATCCCATATTTAACAAATTTATTGGACATAATTATCATCTAAAAATTCATTCTTTCTTGGGATATATATGGGGCCACATGTATAAGAATACATATGTTCTATGGAGATCATACAAAATACTAATATTTATTTCCAATACTAAAAATCTATATGGGATTACAATTTATGGTTTAATGAATGGGGATAAATTTTGAGTTAAGTAGATTTTCTAAAAGTGTATTATAGGTTTTCCAAAAGAGGGTTTTGGTTATTTATTATAAAGGTATTACATATGATTTGATACACAGTTAAGTTAGTAATAAATTTACAAAAAAAATTTAGAAGATATTACAATTGTTATTTATATGGTTTGAAAATTTATTATATATGATACAACATAAGGTGAAATAGAAATATGATTATAAGGATTTGTTGCAATTGGGATATTTAAATAGATATGATATAAAGGACTTATATCATAATATATGATATGTGCATGTTTAAATTCATGAAATTCATGATATTAAACCAAATTTTATATCATTGTTTGAATATAATTTTTGTATAACATATATATATCATATTGGAATAGTTTTTTACAATCATATTATTTGATTATATATTTTGTAATGTTATATTATAAGAGAAATCATATTTTGATATTAACAATATATGATATGACTGGTTATGGGTGATGGTTGTTAAATGTTACTATTTTGTTTCTCTTTAACCTAATTTATCATTTGTGTATTGGGAATCAATGCACATAAGTGATTATTGCATATATAAAGTGTTAAAATCTGTTTCAACCACATTCCATTTACTCATGTAGTGCATAACATGTGATTATATGAATGGGACTTGGGGTGAATATTTAAGGATAATATATAAAATTCAAATACTGTTGATATGTTTGATGCATTCTATAGATTATCCACAATACTCTCTTCTATCCTCCTACCTTTACCATCTTGAGTAACAAACATATTAGGGGAGACAGGAGGATCTGACTAAAATATCAAGTGACTTGTGTTATCCCTTTGATACACTATAGAGTTGGGAGTCCATTAGGTTTAGTATTCCTCACCAACCATATGATGATGACGGTTGTGCCAGCACATCAGTGTATGGTACAAAAAAATAAATATATTTTTATAGAGTGTTTTTTGTATTAAATATGTATGATCTTGGGCATTAAGGTTGATTTTTATTTCAACTAAAAATATTATGTGTTCATAAACCCTAATTAAAAAATTGTATCAGCTCTAGATTGTTAGATGAGAGTTTGGAAAGACTAATAATGTGATATTTGGATATAAATGAGCTAGTTTTTTGTGTATTCATTACCTTGATATGTGAGGTGGTTTATAGTGGGTGGATTGAAATGGTGATATGATATGCTAGTGGACCTACTCCATACTCACCCTCTTTGTATGCTTATATTGGTAAAAATTGACTATATCATTTCTCTCTTAATCATATGGGTGGATATCTGTAACACCCTGAGATTTTATGGAATAAATTCTTTTAATTTCATTGATGTCTTCTATTATACACTACATCCATTTTAGCTTGTACTATACACAACACTGTATTAGCTTGCAGTATACACAACATAATTCTTGGCATGTGTTACACATAATTTAAAGTTCGTTTAATGTAAATTATTCTATGCAATATTAAGTATAGATTTTGTTTAATGTATAAATGAAATAAGTTTTGATTATGTTATACACAACACCAAACAGAGCATTCACTACACACAGCCCTGACTTGGCTTGCTTTACACGTAATCGGGACCTTCCACGATAGCGTGTGTTGTACGCAAAACCGAGTTTCACTAAACAACGATATGTTATTAAAATATTATATAAACTAGCCGTTATGAATAGTAATACCCACTTTTTGAAACTTTTTCTTTCAAAATGGACTTCATTTCTAGATTCGGAATATCGAAATTAGCCTAGGGTGAATTTTAAGTATTTTTCTGAAAATCTTCAATTTTTTATGAATAGTGAAAACCCTCGGTTACTATTTAAAAACCGACTTTTTATTTAAATAATTATTTATTTTATTTAAATTTATTTTAGGTCAAAATTGATACGTAATACCTATATAAGTTCAATTTAATTCATTAGAGTCATTTTGTAATAATTTAAGATATATAAAAATTTTATTGAACTTTTCACCATCTTTTACCCACCTCCTAGGAGAAATTGGAAATTCACATAAAACATAATTTCACCGTTTCTATGAGTGGAATTTCGAAAATCTAAGAGACACGGTTAATATAAAGGACTAAAATGTGGTTCAATGAGATGAAAATAATTTTTGGTGAATAGTAACTTTTTACTTTTATTTACCACAGTTAAAATTAAATAGGGTAATTAAGGGTAAAACTGATATTATTATTACCCTAACACATGTCCTAATTCTATTGTACAAGTTTAATTCTACCAAAAACAACCTTAGGAATAAAATATGACCATTTAGGTCCACTTGGATTAGATTATGACATTTATTATTAATTAATTTACATAATGGTTAAAAAAGATAAAATCAAAGTTTAATAACTAAATAATTTTTAACATAGGGTTATACATAATATAAATTTGACTATAAATATTAATTAGAAATATAAAAATATTTCCTACATAACGGTATTTTATTTATAATTTTTATACATAAAATAATTTAATTTATTTATGACACAATGATGATGCAGTAATTATCTTATTAATGAAATATTAACATAATTGATATTATAAATACCCAAATAAATGTAATTTGAGACATTTTATGAATTAAACTAATTTTCTAGGTAAATATTGCATGTTAGTATTGATTTAATTAAATTTGTTCAAACTAATCATGCTGTTACGATTTCCACAAAAATCAATTACCAAATAGTGTCATAATTGACATAAAATAGTTTTTAAAACAAACATTATATTATTAATTGTTATCATATTCTTAAAAACCTAAGGATCGGCCAATATACTTATATCATTATAGGAGTATCATTAATGGACCACTTGGGGGTCGCTTGGATGTATATTGTAAGTTTATTAACTATATAATATAAAAATACCAAGTGACATGGTAAATGTCAATCTAATTAACATAGAGTTAAAACTAAAAAATAAGGTTAATATAATGACCCAAACCTGTCTAAAATATATTGGTTGTGATTATTTCGACCCATACCCACATTATCTTCGAAATAAATCAATTTGGAGCTATTAATAACTGAATATTACTTTATGATAAAATAATATTTTTCCAAAGGTGCCCCTCTCCTCCCTTATAAAAAGGGCACCCCTTCCCTCTTCACTTCACACCCTTTTGAGCCTCGAAGCTCGGCCAAACCCTACCCATTTATCTTCTCCACTTCCATAGAAACATTTTGGAGGTTCTTGTCTTCTCAAAATACCAACTCTACTTCATTAAGAGGAATCATAAAGGAGGTGCGTTGAAGAAGAGGTAATCTCTTCTTCCGATTCCCTCAAGTTTCATTCTTCTTCTACTTCTTCTTCTTTAGTTGTATCATTATAAAGTAATAACATCAGTATTACTAATATACTGATATGTTATTATAAATATTAAACAACCTTATTTCACCTTCAATCCATCCTACGAAAAACGAAATCACCACGCGTGCGTATGTACGGAATACCGTCTCCATGTCGTGGTGTAATCTGTTTTCGAACACCACCTAACTTGGATGGGTATAATGGTATAAATGAAAAACTATATATGATTATTGTAAATTGATATTTATTCTGAAATATTATACATATGCTTCAATACAATTCCATAATCATGGGAATGATATCATCACTCGTGCGTACGTACGGACTACTGTCTCCACGACGCGATGAGATTCATTCTCCATGTTAACCATTCATGAATGATTATAAAGTATATATAATTAATAATAATGAGATATATGACATAATAATTATACTGGATTTATGTATATATATATGTATTTCATATACTTAATTCCATTCGATTCAATAAGGAAACGAAAACATCATTCATGCGTACGTACGGCCTACTGTCTCCATGAACGGTGTATTTTATTCCATTTATCGATCTATCATATAGATATATGTATATGATGAATATATATTATATATAAATCATGTTTTACATTCTGAAATTAATTAAATCAGGATATAATTAATAATATCAAGAATAAAAAGTCGAAACATGTGCAATAAATGAAACGATTTTACCCAAATCGCTGCTTTTACATCGAATTTACAAAAGAACGGGTAATATAAAGTCATAAGAAAACTATATAGGATATCATAACAATGAATATGATTCTTTAATAATTAAATGACATTATTTAAATCATTATACAGTAGGTTTAGATACATATGAATCATATCGGACATAAGGTAAGGGATAAATTTTCAATCTCATTTTTATCCAAGATCGCTTATACGTAAGTATTTTCTGGGGTTACATTTATCATCCATGACCATGTTTTATAAAAAATGTTTTCATAAAATATTTACTATTATTACATGTATTTTTAAAGCCATTTTTACCCTTTATTGACTTTTTACCACATTTTATGGATGGAATCTTTCCTTTGGTTACCATATAAGGTACTTTTTGACTTTTCCAACAAAAGTAGGAGGAGAATGTTATTTTTAACTTATACAGCTTGAAATGATTTTTAAGGTTTCATAATGCCTCATTTTCATAATTCTTCCTCTACAATATTGCATTATTTTTTTCAAAAAAACACTTTTCTTTTAAAATGTCATGGCATTTTGTGAAAAGAAAATGATTTTGAAGAAGAAAGGATATTTTCCTCAAGAATTCATTTCAAGTGTTTTATCAAAACTATTTTCCATCTAAAATGACATTATTTAATATGTTTATGTTTCAAGTATAATTTCTCCATTATTTACATGGTTTTATTCTTATTATGATAAAATTTTATCCATTTCGTAGGGATTATTTTATGATGGCATGATGCTTAAGAATCCAATTCTATTACATGGGTTATGCTATGATGTATGATTAATGATTTTATGGAACATGAAAGAATGATTTCATTATAAGATGGGTGGGACCTATATCTCCCTCCAATGCATTGTATAAATATTTATATCTCATGAGATATACATGGCTGGAATGGTAAGTTAATCTGGTTCAGTAATACAGGACTAGAACGAGGAGTGAACTCGATTCAGAAAGGGACTTTGTCCACTAAGATGGTCTTGGCAGCAATGCCTTGGCTACTATGGAAATCATATCATGTGCTTAATGGTTTCCACATTCACATGTTTTTTCCAATGCTATTTTATCATGATTGATGTTCCTTTATGATATATGTCTTACTTAGTTTCAAGATTTATGTCTTTGCTCAAAGTTTTATGTTTGGATTTTATGTTCAAGCTTTTGCATTCAAATGTTTATGGATTGTTTTATGTTCTCTATGTTTACCCTTACTGAGCATTTGAGCTCACCCGTTTTAAGTTTTCTTTTCCCCGGGATATAAAGAAAGGTTTTAGGTAAGAAAACTAAAAGGGGAAGATCTTTATGGGAGATTTTGAAGATATTTCACCAAGATTATAAGATTACGTTCCGAGTTTCCAAAGACACTAAACTATTACGGTCCTTTGGTGTATGTTTTTGTTATGTATTATATATTCCGCAAAAGTAATGTAATGTCTATGTAAGTCAAGCTTTGGGTCTCTATAGTTGGTATCAGAGGAAAGGTTTAGTTAACCTTTGGTAACTAAGATGCGAAAACTTTAATGAAATCCCTAGAGATATGTCTAAGGTGTGTCTAGGGATGTCCCTAAGGCTAAGTATACGTATAGGTTATAGTCCTAGAATTACGGTAACGATTATAGAATTAAACATAAGATGTTAGAGATTGAAAGTACGCCCCCTTGATTATGTTGTTTTTCTAGTACAATTTTTTCCTCTCATACTATTCTTTTTGGGTTTTAAGAAATGGCAGGAAATAGGAGGATTCATGTTAATGGTGAATATGATGGGCAATGGAATGATATTATTTATGATCAACCAAATGAAACGGGATTTGGATGTCCAAACATCGTTATTATTCCAAATCAGAAATCTCATAATATGATCAATAATCTCAACTTTGGTAAGTTTCCTGACTCATCTAATAAGAGAAAGATGGAGTTTCAGGATGATCATAGAGGAAAGAAAGTTCAATTTCCCTCATGTAAATCATGTGGGAAGATGCATCAAGGATAATGTTGCAAAGGAACTGGTAGATGCTTTGGGTGTGGAAAGGAAGGACACAAATCCAGTAAGTGCAAAGAAAAATATTCAATTAATACCATGGACAAGGATAATGGTATTTCTAAGACATCAACAATTATTAAATGTCTTAAATGTGGAATGTACGGGCATTATGCAAACCAATTCCCTAAGGGAATGTCTCATGAAGAGAATTAGGATGGTCATATGGGTAGTATTTATATTGATGATGATGAAGAGACTACAAATGATATTTGAGATGAAATAATTGTTCAAGATCGATCAATGGTTTATGAAGGTAGTGGAATCATTACATTTTTATCAAGAGTAATTTTGTATAAGTAATCTCATGGTACTATAGAATTAAGAGACATCTAAGGATTGTTACACTATTGTTTTTTATTGAGAATTTGAAAGTATATGTTGAATGGTACCGGTAACCATGAAAAGTTATTCATATATTTTTGAAATGTAGATGATATGCACATAATGAAGGGATAATGAGATAATGAGATGTTTCATAGTATTCATGATATCATGATTGATATAAGGACTAAGTGATATCATGGTTTGAGTATATAGAATTTTTGGGATTTTGTTTTGTGGAAAGAGTTAACTTTTGACAGCACTCATGTTTTCACTAAGGTTCTATGGTAATTTATCTTTCACGAGAATACATGATTAAGGTATTCACAAGTTTCTAATGTGACCAACAAGATATATCATATGATAAAGGATGGTATTAACATGCTTGGTAGATGACATTTCAAGTAATCGTTATCTTTATACTATGATATTGGATAGATGTATTTTGGATAAACCTAAAGATTGGAATATATTAAGTTAGATATCAAATAGTACTGTTTAAGGCCAGAACTTTTGTTATGTTATAATAGTATGGTTTTAGAAAAAGGACAACCTGCAGGACGGGCGACAACTTGTCGCGTCGGACAAGGCTGTGGGAATTGAACCCACAACCGAAGTGCGATAGGCCTTAGCATACCACTGGCCTACAGGAAGTCCCTGGTTAGTAAAAAACTAGTTTTATTTTATTAAGTTATATGATAGATGAAGTATAAGTCCATTTTTTGAACCATATACGATTAATCTCACCATAATATGGACTTATAACTTTTGAAAATATTTTGTTTGAGACAGATGGAATGACCCATCATTCTATCACATGATCTGAAAACACTTCAAGAATGACAAATTAAACTTCATTACTTTAAGATATGAAGTGGAAATTGTTCAAGGTACGAACAATGGTGAGATTGTACCAAAATAAAGTAAGTATTTATTCTAATTCATCAACTTTAGGGAAATTATCTTGAAAACAAAAAATGTTGTCCTAGTGCTCTCATATATGATGAATCGGATGGTACATTAGATCATCACAAATTTATGACTTTGTGATTGTTGGATTTTTCATAGCCATGTCCTCTACCACTCTTCATCAGAAGTTGGTGATTATATTTCTCTTCCATATCCATATTTTCACATATGTTCTCCTATTGGAAACCCAGTGATTAGATAATTTGGGTAACCATTATGTTTCATACTTTAGTTTTCTAAGTCAAGTTTTGGTATTCCTTTTTATGATGTGGGTTTCTATTAAAGAAACATTCAATTAGTAAACCATTTATAACCCTGATGAATTTCGAGGGTGAAATTTATTTTAAGGGGGGTAGAATGTAACATCCCGAGATTTTATGAAAAATATTCTTTTAATTTCATTGATGTCTTCTATTATACACTTCACCAAGTTTAGCTTGTACTATACGCAACACCGTATTAGCTTGCAGTATGCGCAACACTATTCTTGGCTCGTGTTACACACAATTTCAAGTTTGTTTTGTGGAAATTATTCTACGCAACATTAAGTATAGATTTTGTTTAATGTATAAATGAAATAAGTTTTGATTATGTTATACGTAACACCAAACAGAGCTTTCACTAAACGCAGCCCTGACTTGGCTTTCTTTACACGCAATCGCGACACTCCACGATAGCATGTGTTGTACGCAAAATCAAGTTTCACTAAACAACGATATGTTATTAAAATATTATATAAACTAGCTATTATGAATAGTAATACCCACTTTTTGAAATTTTATCTTTCAAAGTTGTCTTCATTTTTGGATTCGGAATATTGAAATTAGCCTCGGGTGAATTTTTGGTATTTTTCTGAAAACCTTCAATTTTTGATGAATAGTGAAAACCCTGGGTTTCTATTTAAAAAGAAACTTTTTATTTAAATAATTATTTGTCTTATTTAAATTTATTTTAGGTCAAAATTGATACATAATACCTATATAAGTTCAATGTAATTCTTGAAGTCATTTTGTAATAATTTTAGATATTTAAAAATTTTATTGAACTTTTTACCGTCTTTTACCCACCTCCTATGAGAGTTTGGAAATTCACATAAAACATAATTTTACCACTTATGTGAGTGAAATTTAAAAAATATGAGAGAAACGGTTAATATCAAGAACTAAAATGTGGTTCAATGAGATTAAAATAATTTTTTGGTGAATAGTAACTTTTTACTTTTATTTACCACAGTTAAAAGTAAATAGGGTAATTAAGGGTAAAAATGATATTATTATTACCCTAACACATGTCATAATTCTATTGGATAAGTTTAATTTGACCAAAAATAACATTAGGAATAAAACATGACCATTTAGGTCCACTTGGATTAGATTAGGACATTTATTATAAATTTATTTAAAGAAGGGTTAAAATAGTTAAAATCAAAGTTTAATAACTAAATAATTTTTAATATAGGGTTATACATAATATAAATTCGACTATAAATATTCATTAAAAGCTAAAAAGATTTACTACATAATTTTAGTTTATTTATAATTTTTAGACATTAAATAATTTTATTTATTTATGCCACAATGATGATGCAGTAAATATCTTATTAATGAAATATTAACATAATTGATGTTATAAATACCCAAATAAATGTAATTTGAGACTTTTTATGAATTAAAATAATTTTATAGGTGAATATGACATGTTAGTATTGATTTAATTAACTTTTTTTAACTAATAATTCTGTTATGATTTTCACAAAAATCAATTACCAAATAGTGTCAAAATTGACATAAAATAGTTTTTAAAACAAATATTATATTATTAATTGTTATTATATTCCTAAAAATATAAGCTTAGGCCAAGATACATATATCATGATATTTGTGTCATTAATGGACCTCTTGGGGGTCTCTTGGATGTATATGGTATGTTTATTAACTATATAATATAAAAATACAAAGTGACATGGTAAATGTCAATATAATTAACTAAGAGTTAAAAATAAAATATAAGGTTAATATAATGAGCCAAACCTGTCTAAAATATATTCTTCGAGATGATTTAGACCCATTTCCACCTTAGTTTATAAATAAATCAATTCTGTGCTATTAAAAATCGAATATGACTTTATGATAAAATAATATTTTTCCAAAGGTACCCTTATCCTCCCTTATAAAAAGGGCACCCCTTCCCTCTTCTCTTCACACCCTTTTGTGCCTTGAAACTCGTCCAACACCTGACCATTTCTCTTCTCCACTTACCTAGAAACATTCTCTAGGTTCTGGTCTTCTCAAAAGACCAACTCTACTTCCTTAGGAGGAAGCTTAAAGGAGGTGCGTCGAAGAAGAGGTAATCTCTTCTTCCTATTCTCTCAAGTTTCTTTCTTCTTCTACTTATTCTTCTTTAGTTGTCTCATTATAAAGTAATACCATAAGTATTACTAATATATAGATATGTTATTATAAATATCAAACATCCCTATTTCACCTTCTATCTATCCTAAGGAAAATGAAATCACTATGCGTGCGTACGTACGGATAACCGTCTCCACGCCGTGGTGTAATCTATTTTCAACCACCACCTTACTTAGATGGGTATATTGGTGTAAATAAATAACTATATATGATTATTGTAAAGTGATATTGATTATGAAATATTATACACACTCTTTAATACAATTCCATGATCTTGGGAATGATATCATCGCTCGTGCGTACGTATGGACTACCGTCTCCACGACGTGATGAGATTCATTCTCCATGTTAACCATTCATGAATGATTATAAAGTATATATAATGAATAAAAATGAGATATATGACATAATAATTATACTTTATTTATGTATATATATATATATGTATGTCATCTAATTAATTCCATTCAATTAAATAAGGAAACGAAAATAGCATTCATGTGTACGTACGGCCTACCATCTCCATGAACGGTGTATTTCATTCCATTTATCGATATATCATATATATATGTATATACTGAATATATATTGTATATAAATCATGTTTTACATTCAGGAATTAATTAAATCAGGATATAAGTAATAATATCAAGAACAAAAAGTCTAAACACGTACAATAAATGAAACGATTTTACCCAAATTGCTGCATTTACATCGAATTTACAAAATAATGGGTAATATAAAGTCATAAGTAAACTATATATGATATCATAACAATGAATATAATTCTGTAATAAGTCAATGAAATTATTTAAATCATTATAAAGGAGGTTCAGATACATATGATGCATATCAGACATAAGGTAAGGGATAAATTTTCAATCTCATTTTTATCCGAGATTGCTTATACGTAAGTATTTATTGGGGTTACATTTATCATCCATGACCATGTTTTGTAAAAATGTTTTCATAAAATGTTTACTATTCTTACATGTATGTTTAATGTCATTTTTTCCCTTTATTGACTTTTTACCACATTAAATGGATGGAATTTTTCCTTTGGTTACCATATAAGATACTTTTTCACTTTTCCGACAAAAGTACGAGGAGAATGTTTTTTTAACTTATACGGCATGAACAGATTTTTACGATTTCATAATGCCTCATTTTAATAAAGCTTACTCTACAAGATTTCATGATTATCTTCAAAAAAAACCTTTTCTTTTAAAATTGCATGGCATTTTGTGAAAAGAAAATGATTTTGAAGAAGAAAGGATATTTTCCTCAATAATTCATTTCAAGTGTTTTATCAAAACTATTTTCCATCTAAAATGACATTACTTAATACGTTGATGTTTCAAGTATAATTTCTCCATTATTTACATGGTTTTATTCTTCTTAAGATAAAATTGTGCCCATTTTTTTATGTATTATGTTATAATGGAATGATTCTTAAGAATCCCATTCTATTACATGGGTTATGCTATGATGTATGATTCATGATTTTGTGGCACACGAAAGAATGATTTCATTATGAGATGGTTGGGACCTATATCTCCCTCCAATGCATTGGGTAAAGATTTATATCTCATGAGATAGACATGGATGGAATGGTAAGTTAATCTGGTGTAGTAATACAGGACTAGAACGAGGAGTGAACTCGATTTAGAAAGGGACTTTGTCCACTAAGATGGTCTTGGAAGCAATGCCTTTGCTACTATAGAAATCATATCATGTGCTTAATGGTTTCCAAAATCACATGTTTTATTCCCATGCTATTTTATCATGATTGATTTTCCATTATGATATATGCCTTACGTACTTCCAAGATTTATGTCTTTTCTCAATATTTTGATGTTTAGATTTTATGTTCAAGCTTTTACATTCAAATGATTATGGATTGTTTTATGTTCTCTATGTTTACCATTACTAGGCATTTGAGCTCACCCTTTTTATGTTTTCCTTTCCCTAGGATATAAAGAAAGTTTTTAGGTAAGAAAACCAAAATGGGAAGATCTTTATGGGATATGTTGAAGATCTTTCACCATGATTTGAAGATTACATTCTGAGTTTCCAAAGACACTAAACTATTACGGTCCATTGGTGTCTGTTTTTGTAATGTATTAAGTATTCTGCAAAATTAATGTAATGTCTATGTATGTCAGGCTTTGGGTCTCTACAATATCAGTGATGCATTGTTCATGTATTTAGTATTACTCACCCACATCTTTGGGTTAGGATATAGTAGATATTTCTAAGAGATGATTGGAGATGAGTATTTACATTAACATATATGGTGCATGATACATGGAGATGATAAATTATATTTATATCTATGATAAATGATCATTATAGTTGGGATAGTTGGATATGGGTAATTCCTTGAGGAAATATAATTTTTTTCAAATTTTATTTTGTTTTTAAATATTAGTTAACCCCATATTTATTATGAATCCATAACAGTTAATAAATAATATCATACTTTGATAGAATTTGTTATTTAATTATAAAATGGATCAAATCAATATTTATTATTTATTTCATTATTTTATTATAAATTTTGATTTCTCCAATACTAAATATATATTTTTAATTTTTTTAGGAAATTATCAGAATTAATTGAATATTTAGTATATATATTTACTATAAGATAAATGTAGCATGATTGTTTAATTTCTAGAAGCTACGGTTTAATGGTTTTGAAAAGGACATGGAAACACTAGATATGTAATGGTCTAAATAACCCTACAAAAAAATTCCTTTTTAACTAAATAATAAATATCCTTTGTGTTACTAGATAATATGAAAACATTTATTGAAATATATGTAAAAAAACTCCCATGAAACATGTGATATATAAAGTTATTCCTTAACTAGTAGATTTATTATATCCCAATATATAAATCAATTTTTTTTAAAGTGATAAGTTATGGTACCTCGGTCGGTTCACTAAATGATCTACAATGGGAACCCCCTGGATTCACTGATATGAAATTTTAAAATTATTTTTTATTGGGATATAACACTGATATATAATATTCCTTAGAAAATATAATGATTATATCATATCTATAATGATTAATATTTTTCTAAATAGTTAATTTATCAGAAAATATTTTTTTTTCTTTTAGATTCCCATGAAGATTAAAAATATGTTCTCTATTGAATGATATATTGGATTATTTTTTAAACCAGAATATTTGTCCATTAATATAGTGTCTACCCAAGGACAAGAGTTTTTTAGATTTTTGAGGTGTTCAAATTTTCGCTAAATAGTTAATAATTAATATTTATTTAATAAATTTTTATTCTATAATATGGGTTTGAAAAATGATATATTATTTAATGATGTGTTAGATTGATATTATGATGCAGTAGTTAATTAAAAACGATGGGGTTTTCTCTAATTGAGTCATAAAATAACATTGGTCATAGGGTCTAGGTCCATGCTCTTTTGTCATTTTATTTTATTTTTTTTATTCATTTACCTTTTACCTTTTCCCTTTTCATTATAATTTATCATATTTATCTACATAAGTGAACCCTATGGGATCTTAATTCCCATTGAAAATTGATTTATAGGGAGTTAGTATAGAGTTGGAGGAGTGATCACTGAGAGAGATCTCATTTGGACATCGGGCGGACCTCAATGGAATCATGGTGTAGATCTGGTGCAAAGTTTTGGTGGATTCTACCCAAATGTATTCCAATTTTATATTTTATTCAATATATACATGTAATATATATTTTTAAATTTTTTATCACTATTTTATGTTTTTTGGGGATGCCTTGGGGATAAAACTTTAGCTACTTTGGGGAAAACAGGGGTTTTGGGAGATTCGTGGTTGTTTCTCTATCAGAAATCCTTATCACATGGTGTCTAGTTTCAATAATACATGCCATATGTTTTCCTTATTTGAGAAAGATGAATTTTTTAAAACTAAAATTTATTTAGATGGATTTTAATCCATTTATAAATTCATGGACATGTAACTAAGTACCTTCGAAGAAGGAGTTTTTTGGGACTGTTGGTTAGTAATTGGAGTGCACACTAAGTAATGATACATGACCATGAGGCTGAGAACTTGGGAAGGCACCCCATGTAATGGGATATGGCTAGGTAGTAGTACATGGATAGAACACATGTATTCCTTAGTCAAGTAGTAATATATATCCATACACCAGGTAATTCCATTTTATATAGAGGTACAGGGAAAGTGTGGAGGTTTTAGAGTATATGCAGTTTATTGTACCTTTGTTTCCCCTTTAAGATTTTTTTGTGGTTTTTACCCCAAAGTCAAAATGGGAGATAATAGGAGTTTATTTTCAATTATATATATATATAATGTTATGGTTTATCTTTTGGGATTCCTTGAGGACTTATAAAATGATTTTCATGGAGAGAGAGATTTGTAGGAGACGTTCATCCCCTACTACATGATTTTAGGGATCTCTAGAGAGTTGGGAATAGAATAAAAACATGTTGAATGTTGTAAAAATTATTAGAGATCATGTAATGATATCACCAAATTTCTAAAAAAATTACCTTTGGATAATCAATGGATATAGAAACAAGGATTTTACATGACGAGGTAGATATGTTGGGTGTTCAAGAAAACCTATAGTTAGATCTTGGAACTGAGATGGTTTATGAGTAATCTACCTGGACCTATGCTTTAGTTGAATTTTTATTAATTCTAATAAAATACATTATGTAATTACACCTAAAAAAATGTTTCCCATAATATATTGGAATTGGAATGAGATACTAGTTTGACCTTGAGGGTATCAAGAGGGATGCTTCTTCTTTTCTACTAACCTAGAAGATCCAATGGGGGATACATCCCCTTTTTTATTATTTCCAAGGATTCAAAAAGGGATGCCTCTACATATGTACTAAATTAGGGGATCCCAATAGGGATACATCCACTTATATATGGACCTTGAGGATTGTAAATGTAATTAATTTTGCTTGTTTTCCCTAGGGTACCATAATGGGTTCCCATATAGATGACCAACCTTGAGAGAGTGTATTATGGGATTGGGTAGCTATAGTAGGAGGTGTCACCTTAGAACTCATAACGAAGATGTGAACTCAAGGGTTTGTGGTAGGGGTGATGGGTTTAGGTGGAAGACCAACCCTAGTATTTTATTTATTATATTACACAGTTATTAGTGATATAGTTATTGATTCCAATATATGCTTTAGAGAACTCAACTGTTTGGGCCTGACATGATGTGATAGCATGTTGTGGATACCCAAATTTACTACATGGGATTTAGATAATAATCCTTACATAATTTGATTCTATAATTAAAGGAATTCTTAGTAACTCTATGATTCATCCCTATTGTTACATGGATGCCTAATGATACTAAGATCCAATATGTGGTGCCACCATTACCATAATTTGTAGTGTCTGTGTGATTAAACCTTTCTCAAGGTAAATACATGATGTTTCCAAGTGTATCCTAGAAACCTTAATTAGGTATATTTCCACCTAGGATTCCTATAATTTAATAATTAATATTATTCCAAAGGTTTTTAGGTGGTTTAATTTCCAAAAATAACCATATCCTTGTGATACCCCCATAGACTGGTGGTGATATCCTTGATTGATTCCATTAAAATTCCCTTGGATTAGGTGGATACACCATGATTTTATTTTTCAGAGATGTCTGGGAATATAATGTTGAGCTAGTGATTATAGGATGTAACGTTATTACATCGGATTGGGAGAGTATTCCCTAAATATAGATTAAGTTTTATCCCCTTAGGAATTCATTCATGTTTCTATCGTCTCAATTGAATATGTACTGAGACCTAGGAATCCAACATTGTATTTGAATAAGTATATCAAGATATTTCATGGATTCTATTGTTACTCATGGATTGTGTAGTATGTTTATGAATCCTATGATCCTACTAGATACCTTACATGATGAATTTATAGTTTATACCTATAATTTCACATAATATTTAGTGGTTGTGAGAACCTTGAAGAGTAGAGATAGGACATGTATCCCCCTATGGGGATATAGGTGTAGGACCCCAGAACACCCTGAGAAGGTATGGGTGAAGTTTGATTTTATATTTTTTAAAAGATTCATATGTCGTTCCCATGTTGGTAGGTACTTGTTAGACTTGTATGATGAAATCATGTAGTAATTAAACATTCACACACTAAGATATGATAAAACAGTTTCACTTGGTTCACCACTAAGGGATAGTTCAAGGTTCATATTCTAATAGTGTATTGGTTATACCAAAATCCACTAATCTTCACTAATTTTGGGATAAAAATGTTCAGACATAGTCACTCTGTTTTAAGAAAACTTCCATTACATGGGTCTAGGGATTTCATACTACCTCACTCAGAATATATTTGTCGGCTCCCCCTACTGACTACATTGGGTGATGCTTTACTAAATATAACGGAATTATGTTCACTTTCATAGATTTTAATTTTTGTATTTTTCCTTAAATAGAATGAGACTCTTCTTGTACCATAGTCCTGATTTGATTCACTTGAAAGAATTGTTCACATAAACTATATTTTTAACACTATTGTTCACAAAGCTCCTAGCCTTCACAAAAATCCCTTTATATTTCAATGAAATTCCAACTTTAAACACCATATAAATTCTCAGATATCCTTAATGAAGAATATTCACAAAGATAACTTCATTCATGAAGAAAAATATTTCTACCAAACACTAATTAATCATAAAATAATCTTTCATTGTGAAACACCTTTTTCTATGATACTTAATCATTGGTTAAGAGTAATAAAGTCTTTTTGAAATTCTAATTATCACAATGAATTCCTGGTTCTATAAGTTCATAACCTTCATAAATTAAAAATGATTCATCCTTTTTTCCAAAACAATTCATGTGATATAAAGTTAGGGTGGACACCTATTTATAGGATTAGCCTTTCATGATGATTCTAATATCCCAGTGTACATTCTGTGAAACTCAAAAAACATATTTGTGATTCTATTTAATTATCAAATCTCCAGTTAAGTTCAACCCATTCATGAAGATTATTTTAGTCACATAGATTCGCTTTAATTCCTTCTCACACTTGAGATTCCTATTCTTGATGCTCCACATATTTTTTAATTTCAAACTTTTTCAAACACAATCCTTAGGAAACTCATTCCCTTACTATATTAGATATGATTAAATCCATAAAAAAAATTGTTATGGTTTTACACAATGTGTCATACCATCAGGAAACTTCTTACTTCCACATGATATTGAGCACAAAAATTAGTAAAAAACTAGAAAATTATGCCACATTTAACAATGTATATTACTTTTACTATAAGAATACGTTCTTTGAAAACTCTATGATCAAACCAATTTGGATAGATAAAAAACACAAACAATAAACTATTTCTAGTTTCTAGTTATGATAGGCCTTGGTTCCCACAATCTCGAACATTGGGTTTGTTGTAAATCAGGTAGATAAATTCAAAAAAACACTACACGCTATCAAAACCTAAAAGGTGAGAAAAAACTGTAAAGAACCATAAAATTCCATGTGATTTTCTTAAAATTATTTGGCATTTTTAAAAATCTACAAAAAAATTACGGCATGAGATTCTGAGGCCCGGTGTCCCCAGAATGAAATTATGAACTTTTTTTATGTTTCGTTCAGTAAGCATGTGGGCGACATTTTCTATATTTTTAACCGGTTCTCAAATTAAAAATTTTTGGGAACCGTTGAATCCGTAGTACCGGGAATTTCTTAAGAGAAGATTCACTTCGACCACAGTTGGTCAGCAGAAAAAGATAGTTTTTGGACTTTTTTAAGAATAATTAAATAACATGTAATTGTTATTTAATTTTATTTTTCTCTAATGGATGAGAAGTGGTGGTGGGACCATTGACTTATCAATCCATTTAATGGCTTGACTCATAAACTTCATAACTCCACCATTGTGAATTAAAAGAGGTTCATTAATTCATTTAATGAACCTCATTAATTCTTCTACGAGTTACTCACCTTTCCCCCTCATATTTAAATAGTGATTGGAGTGGGGTTTTGTCATGGATTCTTCAAGAGAGGAAACTATAGAGGTGTTCTGCACCATCATCCACTGATAGAGGTTGAAATATCGGGCAACAACGATCCATGATTGATAAACACTGACGACTCCATCCAACATGGATTCTACTCCTGTCACAACCGCGACACCTCCAACGGATCTCGATGTAGGGGGTTTATATTTGGTTTTGGTTAAACATTATTGAAAGAAGCTTATTTAATCTATAATGTTAGATAAATATTCTCTTTCTTTCTATCATGTTAACACAGAGGTAGTGGGCCAAACAAACAAGTCTCGAACCCTCTGCCGCTTCCTTCATGTTGCGTTCTTCGGGGACGACATTCCTCAATTTCGATGGAAAAGAGAGACAGAGGGTCACACTGTGAATGTGATAGTTTGGGAGGTTCATAGGCAAAGACAAAACCAAGAAAAGACCACTAGAGCGCGTCCAGTGGCTCGCAAAAAGAACCGACAGTGCGTCATGCCTGTGGCGGCCGGTGTGCCATGTCGACCGCCGCTGGCGGTGGCCGGAGGAGGCCCGTGGAAACTGATAGTGGGCGGTGTGTATAACGACCCATACTTTACACACATTTTTATTACATCAAAATTTATTCACAATTATTAAAACATAAAACAAAACCATGAAAGGACCGTATAGGTATAGTGTCTTTAGAAACTGGGAACCATAAACAACTGGTTCATAAATCATCTACGTTGTCTCCCATTTATTTCATCATATATAGAATCCCTTTTGGCATATCCTACTTAATACCCTTCTTCTTGACCTGGGGAAAAGAAATCATACAAAATCGTGAGCTCAAATTCTTAGTAAGGGTAAACAAAATAAATATCAATCATATCATATTCATAAGAACATAACATTTTTAATATCTTAACCTGCAAAAGAGATCATAATATCATAACATGGGATAAATGATAGTGGTGAAATGTAATCCCAATAATAATAACTTAAAATATGAAACTTTTTGGCATACACACATAGTCATAGAAAATCATTTCATTTTAGTCAAAACTCATTTCCAAGACTATCATAGAGGACAAAGTCCATTACTGAACCGAGTTCACTCCCCATTCCAGTCCTATATCACTGAACCGGATTAACTTGTCATTCCAGCCATGTCTATCTAATGAGATATAAATCTTTACCCAATGCATTGGAGGGAGATATAGGTCCCACCCATCTCATAATGAAACCATTCTTATGTGTGCCACTAAATCATAAATCATACATCATAGCATAACCCATGTAACAAAAATGGGATTCTTAAACATCATGCCATCAAAACATAATCCATATAAGATAAAAGGACATCATAAAATTAATTCCATCATAACATAATCAAATAAATGTAAAAATAGGGATAGAAACAGAACCTTATATTATCTTAGATGGAAAATAACTTTGATAAAACACTTGAACTCCATTCTTGAGGAAAATATCCTTTCTACTTCAAAAAAAATTTCCTTTCTAAACATGTCATACAATTTTAAACTAAAAGAAGTTGATAAAAAATAAACTTGAAAACTTGTAAAGGAAGATTCAGGGAAATAATTTTCTATGAAATCATAAAAATACATTCATTCCATATAAGTTAAAAAACATTCTTCTCGTACTTTGGCCGGAAAAGTCAAAAAGTACCTCGTACTAAAAACGACAAAAGATTCCATTCAGATATTTTACTAAAAACTAACCAATGGGTAATATTGGATTTAAAAAATTGTATTAGGATGGAAATAATATTAAATATTGAGGAAAAATAGATGTGGATGATAAATATTCCCCAGTAAATTCTGAAGTATAAACAATCTCGGATAAAAATGAGATTGCGAGATTTTCCATTACGTTAGGACTAATATGCTTTGTACATGTCTGAACCTCCTATATAATGATTTAAATAATTTCATTGACTTATTCTAGTATCATACTCAATGTTATGATATCATATACGGTTATATTCTTAGCTACTTATTAGTAATATTTCATTGCTACTTGTTATTTGGGTGTTTATTGCTTTATGTTCTTATGTGTGTTTTGTCAAATAAATTCTTAATATTATTTTTAGGTTATAAATAACTCATTTCCAAAATCGAATTAGTGTAATATATATCATATTTACTCATTAAGTTAATTAATATAATCATTATTCAATAAAGATCATGTTGAACGAATCGCATCACATCATGGAGATGGTAGGTCGTACGTACGCATGAGCGATGATATCGTTCCCATGATCGTAGAATTGTATTGAAGTGTATGTATACTATTTCAGAATCAATATCACTTTACAATAATTATATATAGTTATTCGTTTCACCATTATACCCATCCAAGTAAGGTGGTGGTGGAAAACAGATTACACCACGGCGTAGAGACGGTATTCCGTACGTACGCACGCTGGGTGATTTCATTTTCCGTAGGATGGATGGAAGGTGAAATAGGTTTGTTTCATATTTATAATGACATATCATTATATGAGTGATACTGATGTTATTACTTAATAATTAAACAACTAAATAATAAGAAGTATAAGAATAAATAAATTTGAAAGAATTGGTAACGGATATTACCTCTTCTTCGAGACCCCTCTTTGAAATCTCCTCTTAGGGCACTATGTTTGGTCTTTGAAGACAACTAGGACCTCTAGGATGTTTCTAGGAAAGTTTAGAAGAGAAATTGGTAGGGTTTTTCCGAGCTTGAAGGGTCAAATTGGTGTGAGGAGGAGAGAGAGGAGGTGCCTTTTTATAAGGGAGGAGAGGGGCACTTTTGGAATTATAAGAAATATTAATTTATAATAAATTCCAAACCCACTTAAAAACCTCCAAAAATGACTCAAATAAGAATCTTAGATTAGATATGGTTTTAATATCATCATCCAATAAAATTTAGGCAAGTTGTGAATTTATTTCAAACATTATCAACATGATTTATCCTTATATAATCTATTTAATTTTATTTGTGGTATTAATATTCTAAATTTTAAATAATTATAAATAATTAGTTATATGTTGTGAATTGTACATAATTGTATAATTTATTACATTTTCGACCATATATATTTTAATTTACAATTTTTAAATATTTTTGTGATTTTTTAACAATTTTATAATATGTAATTTTTATAAATTAACAATAGTGTCCATTTTGAAACTATTCATTTATTTGAGATTAAATAAAATATATACAGAAGATATGTTCAAACTAAAATATTTAATAGATTCCTAACATCTCATTTGTGTCTATAAAATTAGTGGATAACATTAAATAGTTCATATAATATTTATTTTAGTACTTTTAAAATCAGTTATTTGATATTTCAATCATTATAATAATTTCAACATCACTATTGTGTCATAATTAATGATAATTATTTAATCCTTAAAAATTATAAATAAATTTATATGATGTAGATAATTTTATTATATTTATGTATAATATTCATGTTCGAAGTTTCATGAAGTTTAACACTAAATTAAAATTATTATACTTATAATATTTAAGAGAGTTACATGTTGTCACTTTCTTTGGTTTTAATAATAATTATATTATTTAATGGTCAAAAGTCCATGAAATAAATCTAGTCTGACCCTTAGGTGATATGGGTCTACTTATATTAATCCAATAGGATTTTGGAAAGTGTTAGGGTAATTTTATAATCTTATATTTACCCTTAATTACCTGATTTACGTTTAATAGCAGTAAATAAAAATTACCGTAGTTACTATTCATAATCTCTGAAAAAAAGTAACCTATTAACATAATTTGGACCCACTGAACCCAAATATGTAATCCATTTTTCAAAAATCAAAACACAGAAGTTGCAGTAATTAATTTAAAATTAATCTCGTTATTAAGCAAATAGGTTTTTTAAAGTTAAAACATTGCAAAAGATTGAAATGTTTTTACCTATGAATTCAATGTAAAATTAATGTAAATGACATAAATTATATTAAATGGTGAAAGTATATTCAATTTATACATTGAAACATTCAATATTATAATTTTACCATATAAATTATTGTGATGAAAAAAGTTGTTTTTAATTAAAATATAGCATGTTTTTACTATTCTTTAAAATATGAATGTTATCAGAATAATATGAAAAATTTATCCAAAGTAAATTTTTATATCCTGATTCCAAAGAGGAATTTTATTTTGTCAAATTGAACTTATAAACATGTCAAAAACAAGATTTAATGTGGGTGCGCCATCAAAATGCAGAAAAACTTCATTTTTTTTAAAATACTTATTTTACCCAAAAAAATTATTTTGTTCTCATAACATGTTCTAGAAAATATGTAAGATGAATAATAATGTTATAAATTTTAAAATTTAGTAAATACTATTCATAACAACTAGTTTATAATATTATAATAATATATCGTTGTTTAGAGGAACTCGGTATTGCGTACTACACACGTTACCGAGGAAGGTCGTGATTGTGTGTAACGCAAGCCAAGCTAGTGTTGTGTGCCGTGAAAGATTCCTTTGATGTTGCGTATGACATAAGACATAAAAAAAATTATACTTCTCATAAAATATCAGCGTGTTACATTCTATCCCCGTTAAAATGAATTTCACCCTCAAAATTAGTCACTTCGTAACAAACAGATGAGGATACCTCTCCCTCATCATATCCTCAAGCTCCCATGTAGATTATTCTAATTTGTGGTTCCTCCATAAAACTCTCACCATGCGAGTGGTCTTGTTCTGTAGAACTTTTTCACTATGATCCAGAATCTCTATCAGTTGTTCTTCATAAGAAAGATCTTGCTCTAGCAGTACAACTTCTGAGCTTAGTACATATGAAGGATCAGGTATGTACTTTCTCATGAGATATACATGGAACACATCATGAACTTGAGAGATATTTGGTGGAAGTGCCAATCGGTAAGCTACCTTCCCAACACAATCCAGTATTTCGAAAGGACTGATATACCTAGGGCTCAACTTTCCCTTCTTTCCAAATCTCATTACTCTCTTCCAATGAGATATTTGTAAGAACAGTTTATCACCAACTTCAAACTCTTGGTTTTTTCTTCAGTTGTTGGCATAACTTTTTTTTTGACTCTGAGCTGCTCTTATGTGTTGTTGAATAGATCTTACCTTTTCTGCCATCTCATCAACAAGATTAGGTCCTAATAGCTTTCTTTCCCCAACTTCATCCTAGCAAGTTGGAGTTCATCATTTCTTTCCATAGAGAGCTTCATAAGGAGCCATCTGAATGCAGCAGTGAAAGCTATTATTATAAGAAAATTCAACCAAAGATAAGTGTTGATCCCAAACACCTTTGAAATCCATAGATCAAGCTCTTAACATATATTCTAGAGTTTTAATTGTTCTCTCAGACTGGCCATCTGTCTGAGGATGACAAGCTGTGCTAAAACTCAACTCTGTATCTAGAGTATGCTGAAGACTTCGCGAGAACTTCGAGATAAACCTCATATCCCGATTAAATATAATGGAAAGTGGTACTCCATGCAATCTTACAACATCCTTTACATATATCCTTGCAATCTGATCCAGAGGGAAATCTTCCCTAATAGCAATGAAGTGTTCCGACTTCGTAAGACGATCAACTATGACCCAAATAGCATTATTTCCTTTAGATGTTTAAGGATGTCTAGTGACAAAGTTCATAGTGATGTTTTCCCATTTCCATTCAGGTATGGGTAATGGTTGTAACATCCCCTTAGACTTATGTCTCTCAGCTTTAACTTTCTAACAAACCAAGCATCGATAGACATATTCAGCAACATCTCTTTTCATGCCATCCCACCGGAAGTACTCTTTCAGGTCCCTATAAATCTTCGTGCTTCCAGGATTAATAGAGAATGAAGAACTATGAGCCTCATCCAGCAGATCCTTCTTTAATTCTGGGATTGGAGGAACACAAACCCGATTCCAAAACCTTATTATCCCATCACAATGAAGGTTGAATTCAGGAACATTTCTCACCTTCTTTTGTAACTCTACGTCTTCTTTTTGTGCCTCTTTAATCTTCACATGCATAGATGGTTGAACATTCATTTGAGAAAGATTATATTTTCCCAGTTCCATTATAATTCCAAGATCCATATTTTATAAATCCATAAATATTGGATCTTTTTTGATCCTCATCATGGATAATCTAGCATGGTCTTTTCGACTTAATGTGTCTTCCACCTTGTTTGCTTTCCCAGGGTGATAATGAATTGAACAGTCGTAATCCTTAATCAGCTCCAACCATCTTCTTTGGTGCATATTCAACTCTTTTTGTGTGAAAATATACTTTAAACTTTTATGATCAGTATAAATATCACACCTTTCACCATAAAGATAATGCCTCCAAATCTTTAATGCAATGATTACCACACCTAACTCCAAATCATGAGTTAAGTAATTTTTCTCATGGACTTTCAATTGTCGTGAGGCATAAGCTATCACCATATCATTTTTCATGAGAACACACACCAATCCCTTCTTGGATGAATCACTATAGATCACAAACCTTTCTCCACTACAAGGCAGTGTGAGCACAAGTTCACTGGATAACCTTCTTTTCAACTCCTTGAAATTATCTTCACACTCCTTCGTCCACAAGAACTTAACTCCTTTTCGAGTCAACCTGATGAGTGGATTAGATATTCGTGAAAAATCTTTCACAAAACATCGATAATATCTATCCAAACCAAGAAAACTTCATATATCGGTTATTGTTGTTGGTCTCGACCATCTTTTGAAAACCTCTATTTTTGTTGGATCCATAAGTATCCCCTCTTTTGAGATTATGTGACCCAAAAATGCAACTTTTTGAAGCCAAAATTCACACTTGGTAAATTTGGCGTAAAGCTTGTCCTTTCTCAGGGTCTTCAATACAATCCTCAAGTGATCTTCATGTTCTTACTTTCTCTGTAAATAGAAAATAATATCATCTATACAGATTACCACAAACTGATGAAGATATTATCTAAAGACTCTATTAATTAGATGCATGAAAACACCAGGGGCATTACTAAGACCAAATGGCATCACTATAAATCCATAGTGTCCATACCTTGTATGGAAAGCCATCTTTTGTATATCCTCATTTTTTACCCTTAATTGATGTTACCCTGAATGAAGATCAATCTTGGAAAAGTATTGAGCTCCACGTAGTTTTTCAAATAAGTCATCAATGCGTGGGAGAGGATATTTTTTGTTGATAGTGATCTTGTTAAGTTCTCGATAATCAATGCAGAGTCTCATTGATCCATATTTCTTCTTAACAAATAGAACAGGTGCTCCCCAAAGTGACGCACTAGGGTGTATGAATCCTTTATCAAGATTCTCTTGGAGTTTCTTCTTCAATTCCTACAACTCAATTGGGGCCATTCTATAAGGTCTCTTTGAAATGGGCATAGCACCCAGTATGAGTTCTATAGAAAACTCAACTTTACGATTTGGTGGAAGACCTGGTAGTTCCTTCGAAAAGACATCATCAAAATCTCATACAATGGGTGTATTATTAATCATGAGTTTCTCTCCAACCATTTGAGATAAATAACCTTCATTTATTGGAATCAAGACCCATAAGATGGAATAAATTTCCACTTGAAGGTTAGATTCATCCTTGAATCGATAGATGATAGTAGATTGATCAGGAATATTAAATGTGATTTCCGTTATTTGGAAATTGATATGATATCCATATAAAGAAAGACAATCCATGCCAAGAATCACATAAAATTACACTATAGGAAGGATCACAAGATTTTCAGGAATCACTTTCCCACAAACATCAATCAGAGAAGAATTATAATCTTTTGATGCAACCGTTGGTCCGTTAAGAGTTTTCACAGCTAACTCAACATATAATTGATGAGGTAATATGGAAATACCCTTAGAAAATTCTTCAGAAATAAAAGAGTGGGTGGATCCAGAATCAAATAAAACATTTTCTACTTTAGAGTGGATGGTAAGTGTAACTTTCACCACTTCATTATCGTACTCCACGTCACCGATAGTAATTGCATGTGGCTTTCCTTTGTCTCTAGCCTTAAGAGTTTTTTGATGTCGATCATCATCAACAACCCTTAGATTTGGGAATTTATTGGCATAATACCCCATATTCTTGCACTTGAAACATTGAAGTGTAGGAGGTGCATTTTGTGTATCCCTTTCTTTGTTCACATCATTAGACATCATCTCCCCATTATTTTGATATTCAACTTCCCGATGACCTTCTTTTCCACACTTAAAACATTTTCTTGTCCCTTTAATACAATTCCCTTCATGTTTCTTTCCACAATTTGAGCATAAAGGAAAAATCATCTTCTTTTCATTGTGGTCTTTAGATTATCCTTTGAATTCCATTTTCCTCTTCTTATCAAAACCATATGACTGATGGGTTACTCCAATATCCATCTCAACCTTGAGAGCACATCAAACAATTTCCTCGTAGCTATTGAAGTCCCTTATGGATAACTCCCTTCAAAGACTTGGTTTTAAGCCACTAAAGAATCGATCGATTTTACTCTCAGGTTGGATAATAATTCTGGAAGCATACCTTGCATGTCTTGTAAAATTTTCCTCATAGGTACCAATAGATTCATCATCATTTTTCTTCAGTTCAAGAAACTCATTCTCCATCTTTGTTCGAAGAATACGAGGGAAGTACTTATTGAAAAATAAGTTCTTGAACTCATCCCATTCCATGGACTCAATTTCATCTCTTTGCCTCGTATTCTTGATAAGATTTCACCATTGATCAGCATCACCTTCCAAACGATACACTGCTAAGATGACTTTGTCATGCTTAGAACACTGTAGAACTGAAAATATATTTTCAGTGGTACCAATCCATTGTTCATCCACTAATGGATCAGAAGACCTGATGAATAAAGGTAGACGCTGCCTCATGAAGGATTCAATAGAATGTTGCTCCTTCCTTTGTTCGTTTGGAAGTCCTGTATGGTTCATATCTTGAGAAAGTTGTGTGAGAATGGCTACTAGATTTTGCATTCTAGCTCCCATAACATTTGGTTGCTCGGGGGGACAATCATGGCATTGCCCGTCGCATTCAGCATTAACATGGTTCCTTCGGGTTCTAGCCATTTACTAAAACCAATAAGCATAGTGTGAGAAACAGTAATCATAATAGGAAAACCACATAATCAAGAATAAAATTTTATACTTAAGGTATTATCATAGGTTATTCATGGCCATTTCTAAAACACAAATATTGTGTTCTATGCTTAGACATATCCTTAGGGTTCTTACTAGGGCTTTCACATCCTAGTTTCCAAAGGTTGACTATACCTTTCCTCTGATACCAGCTATAACGAACCATACTTTACATACATTTTCATTACTTCAAAATTTAAGCACACTTGTCACCACATATAACAAAACCATGAAAGGACCGTATAGGTATACTGTCTTCAAAAACTGGGAAACATAAACAATTGGTTCATAAATCATCTACGTTGTTTCCCTTTTATTTCATCATATCTAGACTCTATTTCGGAATATCCTACTTAATACCCTTCTTCCTGACCTAGGGAAAAGAAAACATACAAAAGGATGTGCTCAAATTCTCTGTAAGGGTAAACAAAAGAAATATCAATCATATCATATTCATAAGAACACAACATTTTGAATATCATAACCTGCAAAAGAGATCATAATATCATAACATGGGATAAATCATAGTGGTGAAATGTAATCCCAATAATCATAACTTAAAACATGAAACTTTGTGGAATACACACATAATAATAGAAAATCATTTCATTTTAGTCAAGACTCATTTCCTAGACTATTATAGTGGACAAAGTCCATTACTGAACCGAGTTCACTCCTCGTTCCAGTCTCGTATCACTGAACCAGATTAACTTGTCATTCTAGCCATGTTTATGTCATGAGATATAAATCATTACCCAATGCATTGGAGGTAGATATAGGTCCCACCCATCTCATAATGAAACCATTCTTATGTGTGCCACAAAATCATAAATCATACATCATAGAAAAACCCATGTAATAAAAATGGGATTCTTAAACATCATGTCATCAAAACATAATCCATATAAGATAGAAGGACATCATAAAATTAATTCCATCATAACATAATCAAATAAATATAAAAATAGTGATATAAGAATAACCTTATATTATTTTATATGGAAAATAATTTTGATAAAACACTTTAAATCCATTCTTGAGGAAAATATCATTTCTACTTCAAAAACATTTTTCCTTTATTAACATGTCATTAAATTTTAAACTAAAAGAAGTTGTTTAAAAATAAACATGAAAAATTGTAAAGGGAGATTCATGGAAATAATGTTATATGAAATCATAAAAATCCATTCATTCTATATAAGTTAAAAACCATTCTTCTAGTACTTTGGCCGGAAAAGTCAAAACGTACCTCGTACTAAAAATGACAAAAGATTCATTTCTTATCTTTTACTAAAAACTAACCAATGGTTAAAATTGGATTTAAACTATTTTAGGAGGATGGAAATAATATTACATATTGAGGAAACATGGATGTGGATGATAAATATACCCCAGCAAATTCTGAAGTATAAACAATCTCGGATAAAAATGATATTGCGATATTTTCCCTTACCTTAGGTCTGATATGATTTGTACATGTCTGAACCTCAAGTATAATGATTTAAATAATGTCATTGACTTATTCCAGAATCACACTCATTTTTATGATATCATATATTGTCATATTCTTAGCTTCTTATTAGTAATATTTCATTGCTAGTTGTTATTCAGGTGTTTATTGCTTTTATGTTCTTATGTGCATTTTGTCGAAGAAATTCTTATTCTTCTTTTTAGGTTATAAATATCTCATTTACAGAATGGTATTAGTGTAATATATATCATATTTACTCATTCAATTCATTTATATAATCATTATTCAATTAAGATCATGTAGAACGAGTCGCATCACATCGTGGAGACGGTAGGACACATGTACGCACGAGCGATGATATCATTACCATGATCATGGAATTGTATTGAAGTGTATGTATACTATTTAAGAATCAATATCACTTTAAAATAATCATATATATTTATTCTTATCATCATTATACCCATCCAAGTAAGGTGGTGGTGGGAAACAGATTACACCACGGCGTGGAGACGGTATTCCGTATGTATGCACGCGCGGTGATTTCATTTTCCGTAGGATGGATAGAAGGTTAAATAGGGTTGTTTCATATTTATAATAACATATCACTATATGAGTGATACTAATGTTATTACTTCATAATAAAACAACTAAAGAAGAATATTAATAAGAAGAAATAAATTTGAAAGAATTGTTAACAGATATTATCTCTTCTTCGACACGCCTCTTTGAAATCTCCTCTTAGGGCACTAAGATTGGTCATTGAAGAAGACCAGGACCTATAGGATGTTTCTAGTGAAGTAGAGAAGAGAAATTTTCAGGGTTTTTTCGATCTTGAAGGCTTAAATTGGTGTGAGGAGGAGAGGGAGGAGGTTCCCTTTTATAAGGGAGGAGAGGGTCGCCTTTAGAATTATAAGAAATATTAATTTATAATAAATTCCAACCCCACTTAAAAACCTCCAAAAATGACTCAAATAAGAATCTTAGATAATATAGGGATGTAATCTAATCAGAAAATAAAATTTAGACAAGTTGAAAATTTATTTCAAACATTATCAACATGATTTATCCTTACATAATCTATTTAAATTTATTTTTGGTAATAATATTCTAAATTTAAATCATTATAAATAATTACTTATATGTTTTGAATTGTCCATAATTGTATAATTTATTACATTTTATACCATATATATTTTAATTTACAATTTTTAAATATTTTTGTGATTTTTAAACAATTTTAAAATATGTATTTTCTATAAATTAACAATAGTGTCAATTTTGACACTATTCATTTATTTTAGTTGAAATAAAATATATACAGAAGATATGTTCGAAATAAAATATTTAATATATTCATAAAATTTCATGTTTATCTAGAAAATTAGTGGAGCACATTAAATAATTCATATAATATTTATTTTAATACTTTTAAAATCATTTATTTGATATTTCAATCAATAAAATAATTTCAACATCACTATTGTGTCATAATTAATGATATTTATTTAATCCCTAAAAATTATAAAAAAATTCATATTATGTAGATAATTTTATTATATTTCAGGAGACTATTCATTTTAAAATTTCATGAAGTTTATCACTAAATTAAAATTATTATACTTATAATATTTAAGAGAGTGACATGTTGTCACTTTCTTTGGTTTTAATAATAATTATATTATTTCATGGTCAAAAGTCCATGAAATGAATCTAGTCTGACCCTTCGGTGATATGGGTATACTTTTATTCATCCAATAGGATTTTGGCAAGTGTTAGGGTAATTTTATAATCTTATATTTACCCTTAATTACTCAATTTACGTTTAACAGCAGTAAATAAAAATTACCGTAGTTACTATTCATAATCTAAAAAAAAATAACCTATTAACATAATTTGGACCCACTAAATCCAAATATGGAATATATTTTTCAAAATTCAAAACATAGAAGTTTCAGTAATTAATTTACAATTAATCTCGTTGTTAAGCAAACGGGTTTTTAAAAGTTAAAACATTTCCAAGGACTGAAATGTTCTTACCTATGAATTCAATGTAAAATTAATGTTAATGACATAAATTATATTAAATGGTAAAAATATATTTTATTTATACTTTAAAACCATTAAATATTATAATTTAACCATATAAATTATTGCAATGAAAAAAGTTGTTTTTAATTAAAATATAGTGTGTTTTTATTATTCATTAAAATATGAAAGTTACCAGAATAATATGAAAAATCTATCCAAAGTAAATTTTTATATCATAATTCCAAAGAAAATTTTTATTTTGTCAAATTGAACTTATAAACATGTCAAAAACTAGATTTAAAGTGGGTACACCATCAAAAAGCAGCAAAACTGAATTTTTTTAAAAATACATATTTTACCTGAAAATTTTATTTTGTTCCCATAACATGTTCTAGAAAATATGTAAGATGAATAATAAGGTTATTAAATTTAAAATTCAGTTAATACAATTCATAACGACTAGTTTATAATATTATTATAATATAGCGTTGTTTAGTGGAACTCGGTATTTTGTACTACACACGCTATCGAGGAAGGTCGTGATTCCGTGTAACGCAAGCAAAGCTAGTATGGTGTGTCGTGAAAGATTCTTTTGATGTTGCGTATAACATAAGACATAAAAAATTATACTTCTCATAAAATATCAGGGTGTTATAGTGTGGAGGCAGTTTTTTGTATCGTTTCATCATGGCCAGAAGTCTTCGGCCCAAGCTGGTCACGTGGGAGAAGGTCGGCATCACAAGCGCCATTGGCAGTAGCAGTCACGGTCAGTGGGCCGCGGCAGGAGCTGGAGGCACGGCCCTGCGCCGCACCGCGTCGGTTGAAGACTAGTCAGCCACCAGGCCGACTGGCACGCAGTGGGGTAGCACCCCACCAGCCGGATGAAATGGCCCCGTGTCCGTGGGGCCAACTAGAGATGGGGTCTGTCTTAGAGTAGACTGGGTAAGATGCAGCCTGGCTGCACGGGCCAGACTCGCCTAGCGGGCCAGCACAGGTGGGCCGAGCCCCACCCGAAGTGCTTGGCCAACCACGGCCCGGGCCCGTGAACCATCCAGGCCGACCCCGATGGGCCAGACCCAGTGAATTGGCCCGACCCATAATGGGATGGACCTGTGTGGGGTTAGGTGGACCCTAGGACACGTTGCGTCGAGCCGTACTGACCGAGTCGGACCGGGCCTAGACCCAACTAGCCCCTGAATAAAGAAATGCCCATAACTGGTGAACTGTGTGTCTGTTGGATACGCCGTCAGTGTCATTGGGACCACTTTTTAATTGTTCACATTGGCATGTTCTGGTGGGCCCAACCAAGCCAGGCCAGAACAAGGTGCGATCACCCCCATTTCACAGAAATGGGTGTCACTAACAGACTGAGCGTCCAATCGATAGGCCATCTAGGGTATTAAGACCCTTATGACAAGGCGGTCCTTTAGAGATAATATAAGTGGGATTTGAAGGAGTTTGACATGTGATCTAGGATGGATCAGAATTGAATCCAACTGGTCCTTTTTTACAAAAGTGCTCATATCTCAAAGACTAGGTGTTTGATCGGCGCATTGTGTGTCACGTTGGGACCCCTATGATGGGGCGGTCCTTTGGGTATTGTTTTAAAGGACTTGTTACTAGTTGAAATATGATCTATGCACTGAGGAGAAGATTATTCTAGAGATCAGGCGTGCTTCGTGCTGGAATCCAGTGGCTAGTTGTGACATGAAGAAGAAGATTTATCAATACAGGTCAGCATCAGAAACTCCCAAGTGGGATGATCTAGTTTTATGACTAATCATACCTACCTCTGTACTAGTGACCAATATTGTAAGAACCCGATTCTTATTTTTGAGCTACGGGCTTCTTGTTTTTCCTTTTCCTTAAGTGTTTTTGAGAAAATATGGTAAATGGGGGAAAATACGAAATTTTGGAACTACACGTCGTCTACTTTTTCCACACATCGTGTACTTCTGGTCGTGTGGGGATGAGTACACGGGGCTTGTAGCCTTGTCGGCAATGAGGGGTGTAGGAACCGACTACACGCCGTGTAGTGGTACCTTACACGCTGTGTAGTCAGTCAGCATGCTTAAATAATAAGGCGGTGGAGTCGCCGCCAGTAGGGTGACAGTACACGCCATGTACTCGAGAGTACATGTCATGTACTCATGTCAACTTCTGAACAGTGTGGCGGTGCCGCCAAAGGAACAGTTAAATGAAGGAAGTACACGTCATGTACTCAAAAGTACATGATGTGTACTTTGTTTTTTCGGCTTAAAACAGGCAGTAGCCTCCTCATTTGGAAGAGGAGGCATTTGAGCCGTTTTGGAGCCAAGAAGGATGGTCGAACATTTGAAGATCCTCCGGGTGTTCGTCTGAATCTGATTCAGCTTCAGACGATCTCATTGGAACCGCACGGATAAGCCCTCTCCTCTCCCGGTATGGTTCTTTCCAATTCTTCCCCTAATGGAAATTATTTACGTTTGAATGGTTTTTTTTCTTCGTCAGATCTACGCCGTTCTTGGGTGTTTCTGGAGTCGACGTTCGGGTATAAAGTTCGTTGGCGTATAAGGTAGGTGGCTTTGTGTTAATTTGTCCAAATGTCCTGCGTTTTGTGTGTTTTCGTGCCACGAACCCATGTTGGGGTGTTGTGTGGCTGAGGTCGTTGCTATATTTAATGCCTATAATTGCATAGGTGAATAAATTGTGATAATAAAATGCTAGTTGAAATCGTTGCTTGGATCTGAACCCACCCCGGGGTGTATTTCACTGTTTATCTGTTTGGCCAAGATACCCGAGGGTATGCCTTAAATGTAGTAATTGTAGAATTTCCTTGATAGTAATTTCTTGTTTACTGTATTTTGATATGATGGGGATGGCCCGATTAATTGTTTAGCCTGAGGGCGTTGTTGTGATTAGCCCGTGGGCACTTTACTATTTAGCATGTGGGCAGTAGATATTTCGGCCTAAGGGAAACTTTTTCTATGCCTATGGGTAGCTGACATTGTGCCTATGGGCAACACTACCTACGCCTTAGGGAAAGCTCTGTTATTCCTGAGGGCAGATTCTGGTGTTGGATACTCGTTACCCGAGGGTAGGAGTTTACGTGTCTGAGGAGACTATTAGTTTACTATAAATGCACTGTGGTGATTTCTAATATTAAATGGATTAAATGAATAATAAAATGGAAATATAACTGATAGTTTGTTACTTTTGAGTACTGGTTACTTTATTGCATTTTACTACTGCATACTATTATTGCATGCTTACACGCAGTTGAGCACGGGCCTTTGGTGGGTGCCTACAAAGATATATTTCTCACACCCTATTTGGGTCATGCTTTTTGGCCCAAATAGATGATGTTTTTGCAGGTGTAGATAGGGGCATGAGTCCCTATATAGGTACATGATTGTCGCTGAGGAGTAGGAGGGCATGGGACCAAGCCTAGGCTCGCGATGCTGCTGCCATCTGTTTTGCTTGTTTTTTTGTACTCTGTCATTTGTTGTACTGTATTGATGTATAACATGTTCTGGCTGTTTTCATAGGACTTGAGACATGTAGCATCATTACTTATATACAGTTTCTTATATCCACTACTGTTGGTTATTTCAGTTGTGTATGTTTTACTGCTTCCGATGTTTCGTGTATGTTTTATTTTGTATTCCGTTGTGCTACACTTTGACAAATGAGGGCATAGTTTCCCACTATCAGACCTGGGCCCTCACTGCTAGTCGGCAGCCTCTGGCGTTTGAGGAAATGCGCTTGAGGTCACGTGGCGAACCAGGTTCAGGGCACCCATTGCGTGGCACACGGATCCGGGATGTTACAAAGTGGTATCCAAGGAGTTTCATTTCTTTAACTTACTATTTGGAGCCGTAGTCAGGGATAGGACGAATGGTAGTTGGTAATAAGTTGTGCCCGGGCGTAGCTAACCCATGTACAGGGAAAATCCAGTCTACCTCGTATTTCGCAATTCTTTTGATTTTTCAAATTTTCCAGTTTATATGTTTTCACCGTTGGGTGACGCACTTTGAGATTGTTCTATTTATATTTTATCTTTGGTTTCTATTTAGTTGCAACCCGATGAGATGAGGGTATTCCTTCTCATGCATCATATAGGAACATTCTAGGTATCACATTCCATGCATAGTTTCCATGCCATGTAGGTGCATTAGAAATTTCATGTTGTTGTGATAGTTGTTGTGCTAGAAAAGCATGTTGTTGTGATAGTTGTTTGATAAATACCAGATTTGTGATAGGGTATATTCTTATGTGAGCCTGGTTATAGAATGGATGCCAAAATTTGGTTTTGGGGGAGTATGGGCCCTCATTGACCAGAATTTGGTGGCTCATTGACTATTTATTTTTGTTATAACACAGATAAGATGTCAAACTTTGATTCGTGGGGAGTATGGGACCTCACGGGTCATAATTTGACACATAGGTGTTGTTTTTTGGTATTCTATGGGTTCCGAGGAAGTTGCTAAGGCATACTGTTTGGAAACCCCGTATACACACCATGTATGGACTTCTGTTCGAGAAGAAAAATGAACTTTTTAAGTACACACCGTGTACTCTGAGTACACGCCGTGTAGTCTCTTCTCATGTCACAAACCATGTGGACGGCGACACGGGGTAGGGAAGGCTTGGGTAAAACACGTCGTGTACTGAATGTACACGTCGTGTAGTGTTGACCCGTAGTCCAACCGTGTAACTAACAACATGGGTTGGTGAACTCCTTGACAGAACACGCCGTGTCAATGATGAACACGCCGTGTAGTGTGACCTGGGGACACGGCCGTGTAACGAACAACACGGGCCGGTGTCACCTCTCCTTGAACATGCCGTGTACCTATGGGACACACCGTGTTGTCTTGTCCGAGGAAAGATCGTGTGGACTTAGCTGTGGGGCTAGGAAACGGGATGGTGTACAGGCCGTGTGTTGGTGTAACACACCATGTAGTTGTAAGCTGAGTAGTCGGCCGTGTCACAGACGAGACAGGTAGTTGGAAAATAACACCATACACACCGTGTAGATATTATACACGCCATGTAGTTTTTGTTCTACAGGAGCCGTGTGGCTTAGCCGTGTAGAAGGACCCGGGCAGAGGAAGAGAAGTCAAGTACACACCGTGTAGTCAGTGAACATGCTATGTAGTCTTGTTTTGAAAATTTTGAAATGCCTTCTTCCTCTCGTTCTTTTGTGGTTCCTTCTTTTAGGTCTTAATAATCTTGAATCTGAGGTGTGCTTTTGACCTTGTAGTGTCATGCCGCCTAGATGACAGTGAGTTGTTCTCCAGGAGAGCGAGGAAGATTATACTCCGGAGATGGTGGTCCATGGGCTACCATTTGATCCTCCAGTAGAGCCAGATGCGACACCAGCTGCTATACCGGACATAGGCATGGAGGTGTAGTTCCGTGAAGTCTTTATGCGGTTCATGCAGACCTTTTAGGGAGCACCGCAAGCTGCTACATCTATGTCCAAGCTGATGCGTATCTTTCAGCAGCAGCATTCGCCTACGTTTTTAGGGGATGGCGGACCACAGACTGTGGAGTCTTGGCTAGGATCGATGAAGACTATTTTTGAGCATATTGAGACGACTCCAGGGTGGAGGGTCAAGATCGCGACTTACATGCTGCGTGATTCTTCCAAGAGGTGGTGGGATGTTACCACCCAGTCAGAGCATCACAGATACATGGTGTGGGAATATTTTCAGGCAGTCTTCTATGACTTCTTCTTTCCTGAGACGCTGAGCGCAGATAGATCTCGAGAGTTCATGAATCTACAGCAGGGATCTATGTCGGTGATGGACTATTCTGCTCGTTTTACGGAGCTTCAGCTTTTTTCACCCGTGCTGGTGCGTGATGAGACGTTGAGAGCCATACGTTTTGAGGATGATCTTCGGTATGACATCTGAGAGCTGGTGAATGTTTTAAGGTTTCCTACTGTACACACGATTGTGAAGCAGGCGTTGATTACAGAGAGGAACCTGCGGGAATCGAGCGGTGTGGGCCAGGGCGGTTCAGCACTAGTTACTAGTACTATTTCTGCTGGCAAGAGGAAGAGACAGATGGACTTCTCTCAGAGCGGCAGTACCAGTCAGAAGAATGCTTTAGGTGGCCAGGTTATGTGCTACCAGTGTGGTAGAGAGGGGCACAAGAGGCCGCAGTGTCCACAAGACCCAGTGGAGAGTTGAGCATGCGGCAAGATGGGTCATCTGTATCCCTTTTCTAGGGAGTTTCAACCAGTGTCTAGTGAGAGGGGTTCTATGCAGACTACGCGTGCGGGAGCAGGACCAGTGGCTTCTTACCAGTCAGGGAACTGAAACACGTCAGGGCATGCAGGCAGAGATGTTGGTCATGTTCATGGTAGCCAGATTCCAGGATCTCAAAGGAAACAGGGCGGGATAGCTCAGGGTAGCCAGGCTGTGTCGTAGGGTCGTGGCACTGGGCAGGCATATGCAGTGCAACAGACCCAGCAGGAGTAGGATCCCAAACCTTCTACAGTCAGAGGTACTATTATAGTAGATTCTGTCTTGTCTTCAGTACTTTTTGATACGTGTGCTACACATAGTTTCATATCTGTACCCATTGTGGAGAGACTTGGTCTCTGTGTTTCTACTTCTTCGGATATCATGACGCTAGACACGTTTTTGGGGACTAGGACGGAAGGTCTGCGTCAGTGTAAGGAGTGTCCCTTGAGGTTGGTGGGTGTCACTTTATTTGGGACCTCTATGTCTTAGAGATGACGAGCTATGACGTCATTCTCATGATGGACTGGTTGGTTCCCTTTCGATCCTTTGTAGACTACTATCGTCGCAGGGTGCGTTTCACGTCACCAGAGGGCGGAGAGTTTCGATACAAGGGCAAATGGTATGTTCAGGCGAGTCGAGCTGGACCAGAGCATCATGGGCGAGGTGGAGTCACAGCCTAGATTTCGAGTTTGTATCTGGATGACCAGGGGACTTGTCAGACAGATTTCCCTCTAGTTGTTGATCTTTTCAGGGTTGTCTTCTTGGACGAATTTTCAGGTCTACCTCCAGTGCGAAAGGTGGATTTCTCTATCGAGCTTGTTCCAGGAGCAGCACCAGTGTCCATTCCTTCTCATAGGATGGCCACGCCTTAGTTGCAGGAGCTCAAGAGGCAGTTAGAAAAGTTTAATTAAAAGGGCTTTATCTGACCCAGTACTTCTCCTTTGGGTTCTCCGGTCCTTTTTTAAAAGAAGGCGGATGGTACCCTTAGACTTTGCGTGGTTTATCGGAAGCTAAACCAGTTGATAGTTATGAACTTATATCCCTTTCCAGGGATTGATGATCTGTTTAATCAGCTTTGTGGAGCACGAGTGTTCTTGAAGATTGACTTGAGATCCGGATATCATTGGCTACGTGTGAGACCGTCGGATATACCGCTTACAGCTTTTTAGAGAAGATATGGTCTGTACGAGTATTGGGTTATGTCATTCGGACTCATGAACGCGCCAGCAGTTTTCATGGCTCTGATGAATCGTGTGTTCTATCTGTATCTTGACTCGTTTGTGGTAGTATTCATGGACGACACCTTGTTGTACATTCGCACTCGACATGACCATGCCACCCATCTTGAGATCGTATTGAGTACACTGAGAGAGCATCAGCTATATGTTATGCTCTCAAAGTGCCACTTTTGGATGAACCAGATTCACTTCCTGGGTCATATTATCTCATAGGTAGGAGTTGCAGTAGACCAAGAGAAGGTGAGAGCAATAGTTTCCTGGGAGAATACTAAGAATGTGTTTGAGATACGGAGTTTCGTAGGGATTTCTGGTTACTACAGATGCTTTATACAAGACTTCTCTTACTTAGCAGCACCGTTGACAGGTCTGACTAAGAATTGTGTGAAGTTAGTTTGGTCAAAAGCTTGTGAAATATCTTTTCAGGACCTGAAGTGAAGGTTGACATCAGCACCGATCCTGATACTCCCAAAGCATGGGAAGAGCTATACAGTTTACTGTGATGCATTAGGGATTGGGCTGGGAGTAGTGTTGATGCAGGGCGACCACGTTGTTGCGTACGGGTCTCGGTAGTTGAGGCCACATGAGAGGAATTACCCGACGCATGATCTCGAGTTGGCTGTAGTTGTACATGAGTTATGCTGTTGGAAACATTATCAATTGGGAGAGAATTTTGTGGTTTTCACTGACCACAAAAGCCTCAGGTATATCTTTACTCAGCATGACCTGAATCTGAAGCAGAGAAGGTGGGTTGAGTACCTACAGTCTTTCGATTTTGAGCTTGCCTATACACTTGGTAAAGGTAATGCAGTAGCTGATGCACAGAGCAGGAAGACTTAGATATAGGAAGAGCAGGAGGCCAGTGGCGAGTGGCAGCTCATGGATTTGTTCTCTGAGATGCATCTGGAGGTGCATGACAGTCAAGGGCAGACTTATCTTTCTTCTTTAGCTGTGACTTCTACCCTCCTGGACAGAGTGAGGATGAGACAACTATCAGATTCAGAAGGCCTAGTTCTACAGGAGTCGGTGTCATGTGAGGACCCTCCTCCCGGTTGGACGATAGGTGATGATGAGTTTTTTCATTTCCATGGATGAGTATGGGTTCTAGGGGATATACGCGAGGAGCTGATGTGGGAGTTTCATGCTTCAGCTCGGGCAGTTCATCCCAGGGTTACCAAGATGTACTGTGACTTGAGGCAACAATAATGGTGTCTAGGTATGAAGAGAGATGTAGCTGGGTTTGTTATGAGATGTTCCACCTGTCAGCAGGTGAAGGCAGAGCATCAGAGGTCAGCTGGGCTATTACAGCAGTTACCCATTCCATAGTGGAAATGGGATGATGTCACGATAGATTTCATGATTGGATTTCTGAGGTCACCTCGAGTCAATGACGTCGTGTGGGTTGTTGTGGAAAGACTCATGAAGGTATCTCCCTTCTTGACAATTAAGGATACCTTTGATGTGGATGAGCTCAGAAGACTATATATCCGAGAGATCATACGTCTTCATGGGGTCCCTTATTCTATCATTTCAGATAGGGATGCCCACTTTACGTCACGTTTCTGGTAGAGTTTTAAGAGGGCACTGTGTACACAGGTCCTTCTGAGCACAACATCCCACCCTCAGATAGATGGACAGTCAGAGTGGACGATACAGCTGCTTGAGGACATGCTGCGTGCATGTGTCCTAGACTTTGGGGGATCTTGGGAGAAGCATATACCCTTAGTAGAGTTTCTCTATAACAATAGTTTTCCGAAGACTATTGAGATGGCACCATACGAGGCTTTATATGGTAGTCCATGCTAATCACCCTTGTGCTGGTTAGAGGCAGGTGAGGCAGCTCTACTAGGGCCACAGCTAGTGTAGGAGACATCTGAGCAGGTTCAGTTGATTCGGAAGTGGATGTCTACCGCGTCGTCTCGTCAGAAATCTTATGTTGATCGCTGCAGACGACCCTTGGAGTTCGTGGTCAGGGATCAGGTTTTTCTACGTGTTTCACTGAGGTTGGGACACAAGCGGATCAGGAAACAGGGTAATCTTTCACCGAGGTATGTGGGTCCATTTGATATTTTGGAGAGAGTCGGGCTGGTTGCCTACCGGTTGTAGTTACCACAGTGGTACCAAGCTAGGCACGAAGTCTTCCACGTGTCTCAGTTGCGTCGCTATCATTCGTACCCATCTCATGTCATTCAGCCTGAGGAGGTTGATCTAGAGGTAGATGCATCCTTTAAGGATAATCTGATTCGTATCATTGACAGGAGCACGAAGGTTCTCCAAGGCCGGTCAGTTCCTCTCGTACGGGTGCTATAGCAGCATGGCCGAGTATAGGACGAGACCTGGGAGCAGGAGGCCAACGTATGTTCTCAGTGTCCAGAGCTGTTCTGAGCTTTATCTTCGCCACCTTGTGAAGGGAAATTCGTGGACGAATTGCTATAAGGGGGGAAGTTTGTAAGAATTTGGTTCTTATTTTTGAGGTACAGGCTTCTTCTTTTTTCCTTTTCCTTAAGTGTTTTTGAGAAAATATGGAAAATGGGGAAAAATCCAAAATTTTGGAACGACATGCCGTGTAAGTTTTCCACACGTCGTGTACTGCTGGCCGTGTGGGGATGAGTACACGGGTGTAGCCTTGTCGACAATGAGGGGTGTAGGAACTGACTACAAGTCGTGTAGTGGTACCTAACATGCCATGTAGTCTGCCGGCAGGCTTAAACAGTAAGGCGGTGGAGTCACCGCCAGCTCGATGACAGTACACTCCGTGTACTCGAGAGTACATGTTGTGTAATCGAGAGTACATGCTATGTACTCGAGAGTACATTCCATGTACTCATGTCGACGGCTGAACAGTGTGGCGGTGCCACCAAAGGAACAGTTAAATGAAAGAAGTACACGCTGTGTACTCAAAATTACACATCGTGTACTTTAATTTTTCTGATTAAAATTGGCAGTAGCCTCCTCATTTGGCAGAGGAGGCATTTGAGCCATTTTGGAGCCAAGGAGGATGGCCGAACCTTTGAAGATCCTCTGGGTGTTCGTCTGGAATCCGATTCAGCTACGGACGATCTCGTTGGAATCGCACGGGTAAGCCCTCTCCTCTCCTGGAATGGTTCTTGACAATTCTTCCCCAAATAGAAGTTATTTATGTTTGAATGGGTTTTGTTCTTCCTCGGATATACACCGTTCTTGGGCATTTTTGGAGTCAGCGTTCGGGTATAACATTCGTTGGCGTATAAGGTAGGTGGCTTTGTGTTAATTTTTCCATCTATCGTGCGTTTTGTGCATTTTCGTTCCACGAACCCATGTTGGGGTGTCGTGTGGTTGAGACCATTTCTATATTTAATGCCTATAATTTCATAGGTGATTGAATTGTGATAATAAAATGCTGGTTGGGATCATTTCTTGGATCCGAAACCACCCCGGGGGTGTGTTTCACTGTTTAGTCATTTGGCCAGGATACCTGAGGGTATGCCTTAAATGTAGTAATTGTATAATTGCATTGAGAGGAATTGCTTGTTTACTGCATTTTGATATGTTGGGCATGGCCCGGTTACCTGTTTAGCCTGAGGGCGTTGTTGTGATTAGCCTGTGGGCACTGTACTATTTAGCCTATGGGCAGTAGATATTTCGGCCTGGGGAAAAATTCTTCCATGCCTGTGGGCAGCAGACTCTGTGCCTATGGGTGACACTACCTATGCCTGAGGAAAAATCTATTATGTCTGGGGGTAGATTCTTGGGTTTGATACTCGTTAACCGAGGGCAAGAGTTTACGTGTTTGAGGACACTGGTTGTTTACTAGAAATGCATTGTGGTGATTTCGTATATTAAATGGATTAAATGAATAATAAAATGGAAATATAACTGGTAGTTTGTTACTTTTGAGTACTTCTTACTTTATTTCATTTTACTACTACACACTATTGTTTCATGCTTACACGTAGTTGGGCACAGGCCTTTGGTGGGTGCCTATTGAGATATATTTCTCACACCATGTTTGGGTCACGCTTTTCGGCCCAAACAGATTACGTTTCTTCAGGTATAGATAGGTTCAAGAGTCCCTATACAGGTACTTGACTGTCGCTGAGGAGTAGGAGGGCATGGGACCGATCCTAGGCTCGCGATGTTGCTGCCAGCTGTTTTTCTTGTTTTGATGTACTCTGTCATTTGGTGTACTGTATTAATGTATAACATGTTCTGGATGTTTTCATAGGACTTGAGACTTGTAGCATCATTACTTATATACAGTTGGTTATATCCACTGTTGTTGTTTATTTCAGTTGGGTATGTTTTACTGCTTCCGTTGTTTGTTGTATGTTTTATTTTGTATTCTGTTGCGCTACACTTTGACAAATGAGGTCATAGTTTCCCCACTATCAGACCTGGGCCCTCACTGCTAGTCGGCAGCGTTTGGCGTTTGGGGAAATGCGCTTGAGGTCACGTGGCGAACCGGGTTCGGGGAACCCGTTGCGTGGCACCCGGATCCAGGATGTTACAAATATGGGTCAGCACCCTCAAACAATAAGGGTCAGCACCAGTGACTAATATGGGTCAGCATCTAGCGAACAATACTGGTCATCACCAGTAACCAATATGGGTTAGCATCTAGCTACAAATACGGGTCAGCATACATGACCAATACAGTTAAGCATCTAGTGACCAATACGAGTTAGAATACAGTGACCTATAAGAGTCAGTAGTAGAGTTTCTATGGATATGATGATCTGGCTTTATCACTAGTCATCCCTATCCCAATAACCTTGAAGTTATACCATTAGTGTGACCTATCTCTTTTTCTTTGTGCTTCATTATTTAGTTTGTGCTTGTGATATTACCTTTGTGAAATTTCTTGTGATGTTTTCTTTTGTGGATTACTAAGAGACCTTCAAGGGTCTTAGGGTCCCCTACTGAGTTGTTATACTCACCCATGCATGGTATTTTCCTACACATGTGTGTCTGGGGAATACCACTGAAACTCAGAGTCAAACTTTGGAGTTTCGGGACTTGGTGGAGCTTGGTGTGACTAGAGTACTCAGGATCCTCTTCTTTGACTTTAGACATACAACTACTACCCACCAAGTAAATCTCCATGGATGATGTGATAGTTGATTATTTTGTTTTTTTTATTCTAGGTCTTGTATTTCATCCCACTATTTTCTATTTATAGTTGTACTTGTGGTTGTACTTTACTCTCATGTTTGTACCTTACTTTTGTTGGTTGTTTACTTTGGTTTGCCTTTTTTAGTTTGTACAGATCTCTAAGGAAATTCCTTACCTGTTTGGTAAAAGCCTTCAGGTGATAGTCACCATCCCCTGGCATGTGGAAGGTGGGTTTGGGGTTGTCACATCCGGGCCCTGTGGGACGGGTCGTGACACAACTCGTCCTACACACCACTTATACATAAGGAATTATCAGTGTAGAAAACAAGAGGGGTAGTAAGAATTATGTTATCATTCTTTGGTATGCTTAATGATATCCAAGATAATCTCTACAGAAAAAATGAAAATTTTCCTCATCATGTCAAATAAGCATTGTATGGTTTATCAAAATCCTACCACCAAGAACTACTTCCTCATCGTCTCACTAGATCATTTCATGGTTTGTCAAAATCATGAAACAAATACATTGAATTTATCCAATCACCCCTTATGGATATAAACCCAAATAACCTTTATTTTTTCTCATAGAGATCAAAAAATATTCACCATGGATTGTATCTCCCCCATAAACCTACATCACTTCGACGAACATATTAAAATAGTTAACACAGATGGGGAGTTGGTAGTAATTGTAAACTCCACATGCACTGTGAAGAAGTTGGTCACTGAGGTTCAACCAATGTTTCTCAAAAACATGTGCTACAAATGGATTAATTGTAATATTATCTATTTGGTTATCAGTTCCAACATAATTCATTTTAATTAAACCATGTTCAACTTTTTTCTTGAGGAAGTGGTATATGATCTCAATATGTTTTGTATGAGAATGTTAAACTGGATTCTTCATAATATCAATCACGCTATTTTTATCAAATTGAATAACCATCAGTTCATTCACCTCATTACCAATATTAGTCAGGTGTTACATCATCTACAATAGTTGAGTGCAATCCAATATATAAGTGATTAGCTCTACTTTAGTCATATTAAGAGTACTAATTTCTTGTTTCCTTCTCAACCAACCCACACATTTATATCCAATGAAGAATGTTCCAATACTTTTGGGATTTTTATCCACCAAATCTCCATCCTAATCATCATCATAAAAATCCAATAATTCATTATCTCCTCCAATAGCATAGTATAATCCCAAATTGAGAGTACTTAGATTATATCTAATGATTATTTTTACTAATTCCAAATGTCGTTCTACAGATTATATTGAAATAGTGTCTTTAATCATGTCAAAAACCAATTGACTCGGTGCCCAACCTGGCATGTATCAAGGAACGAAGGGAATTATCGATCCACATGGGTTGGCAACAAGTTCTTAGGTATTAAATTAAATACGGGGAATGATTTTACCTGATTTCATAAACAATAGAACCAACAATTTAAAATAAACCTAAACAAAAAAATCCCAACCAAACAAGTCAAACAAAAATTCTACAATTTAAGTTTAGACCTTAAATAAAAACCCCAAAATACTACAATAGGAAGGAAACAAAAAAACTACCCCAAACCTCCAAGAAGCTTGAGGAGCGACATCCTCAAGACACCTCCAAGAATATCCACAACAAGATCCACTGGAAACCCAATCTTCCAACGTTGCATGACTAGCCTCAACCTGAAATATAAATATCACAAGAGCTACATACACCCAATGGTGTATATAGGGTGTGATCGAAACACCAATATGATTACACCCAAGAAATAGGTTCCATTTTAAAACATTAATAAGATAATCTAACATGATCATTTAAATAAATACTTAAAAAACATTTTTAGAAAATAATTTGGGAGTTGACATTTTTAAAAGAAAAGAATCCTCTTCCAAAGTACACCAATACATAACCATTTTCTTGAAAGAAAAGGGGACTTCTAAAAGTTCACACACACACATCCACACACAAGAGGTCCAATGTATGCTGACAGATGAAATCCCATCATATAGGATAGAGCACCATGGGTAGATCCCTAGGGTCAAACTAGCTCAAGTGGGATTATAAAAACCTCGTATCTCAGTGAAATAGTGGTATAGAAACGACGACCAACTGCATTCACATGCAAGATCCAATAGTATGAAACAGAACTGTAACCTAGTCGTCTCCAATCATTATCCATGTTTAGTTAGATTTGTAATCCTCAATCCTGCTAAGTGAAACCTGACCGTAGAAACTTTTGAATCACTAGAAAACTTCTCCTAGTCTATCCACCTAGTTACCTGGGATTCCCATGTGCTCAATTATGTTCCACATATCACACAACACATCATCATTACACTTATTAATCCAAAAAAATGTAACACAAAACATATACCAACCCAAAACCACTTTTGAAACCAAACACATACCAAAATAATTTCAAAACATGATTCTCACAACTTCTATAATTTAATAAACATGATTAATAACTTATAAAACACATTTGACATTAACTAAAATATTTCACACTAGGAAATCACCCAATCCCTTTTTGAGAAAAAAACCCTTTTTATTCCATAAGCATAAAAACCCATTTCAAAAAGAATTTCACATAACCCACACATTTTTTTCAAATACATTTAATGCAAAAAAACAAAAAGGAACGTGTGCAATACAATAGAAAAATATCCCATTTCCTCAAAGAATCCATTTTTAAACAAAAAAATACTTTGATTCCTTTCCAAACTCAACTCAAACCTTTAAACAACCCAAAATACCCTTTTTAAGAAACATCACATTAGAACACACGCACACAACATAGCCATTTTCTGTTACAAAATCCAAACCAAACACATAAACATGCCAAAACCTTAAAAAATATATTTTTCACCACCCAATTAAAGCATAGAACATGTTAAAACAAATTAAATGAAAACAATAAACTATCAAAAAATTATATGGAATAGAACCCCATACCTTACACGAAGAACCATTTGGAAAACGTTGTGAACCCACAACTACACCTCAACCACACCAAAGGTAGGCTAGGACCAACCTTAATGATCCATATGAAGAAAAACCCACAAAAACTGAGCAATCCTAGACAATAAAATCATCCTACATGGTCCCTACGGTTAGGGATTAAGAGGAAAATGGAAGGAATGTGATAGAGGAGAAGAAGAAATACTTAACCTTTTGATCCAAGTTAAGAATCACCAAGAAAACACCTTAAATCCAACTTAGAGGGGCATATAGGTTTCAAAAACCCCCCATAGAAGGTGTATAGGGTGGAGGAGTTCGAATGGGGGTTCAAGGGGAGAAACACTAATTAAAAAGTAGTAAAGTACCCAAAATCCCCTTTCCCAAGTGGGTTGCACAGATAGATCACACTGTTTGACAAACCGTGTGAAAACTGTGAAATCCCCCCATATTTAGTACAGGTTGGGTTACACAATTTTGATACACAGTTAGCAAAACCATACACAAACTTTCTGACCCCTTCAGACTTACTACATGGTTAAACTAATCATGCACCTTAACCGTGTAATCTTGAAAAGGTCCCCAAAAATCACCCTTTTCCCCCAAAAACTCATCTAACTCAAGGGGTTAAACCACCCAACAAGCATACCCCATAAAAAAGTGCCACTATGAGTGTTAAAAATTCATTTTCCAAGCCAAATTATCCTTATACTATCATTATAACAAAGAATAGGTCGAAACAAAAGAACCCAAAACCACCAAAACATAAAATTTAAATATGGAACACCCAGAACTCAGAATAAAACTAAGAGTCATATGATAAGCCAGTACAAAGGATAAAAAAATCTGGGTGTGAAAATTATCCCAACTATTAACATTTTTTTCCATTGGAAACCACAACATTTTCCAGTTGATCAATCAATGACTAAGGATTCTCAAAAACATAAGATCCAACCCCTTGATCTAAAAAACCTTCAACACAATCAAATAGAACTACTACCTCTTTCCCAAAACATACCAGCAAACCAGAAACACCCCCTGAGAATCAATCGGGAAATCATAAATAAAATCATCACAACCATCCTTTGAGTAGAACTATTGGTCACACTCCAAAAAATACAATATTTACCCAAACCAAAAAAGGAAACCTAGAAATCAAACAACCTGAAAAGAAATCCGATTTAACCAGACTAACAATTAAACCAAAATAAAATAGATCACTTACAGGGTGAGGCCTGAATGAACTCCCCACAATTTGAAGCAACCTAGTACTGATTTATCACAGAATAATTTTCAATTAGACCCACAATGTCTCTCCCTACCATTAAGAACTAACAAGACTAAACAAACATGAAAAATTCCTCGCACGAACTAGATACCCCAACCACAAGTGGGTGGGAGGGGAGGTCCCAATGATTGGAACACTATAACCACAAAAAAAACTACCCATGAATTTAACCTCTAGATGGCTTTAAACTAAATCTGAAATTTATTCACACAGGAAGTCCATGCAAGGACTCCGATCAAAAATTTTCATCCAATAAGTTACAATCACATACATTGTAAGAGGGATATGTTTATCACACATTATGAAATAAGAGGGAATTATTAGTAACAGAGATACCATAATTAAAACATAGAAAGGGCTTCATTTCAATAGTGGAAACTCAATCTTAGGAAAGCTCTCCACACCCATGGGATTCCTAACTATGTTCCGGCTTCACTCTGAGGCCTTTGGCTAGAGCCCTGATTTTTGAATCATCAACTTCCTCACAATGATGATCTGCTAATCCCTAATAAAAACTCCTTATTTTGTTGGCACAATCAGCCACACAACACTCCAAGAAAAAAATATCAATACATACCAAGAAACTCACATCCTCAAACAATTCACATTTTCCCAAATAGGGACTTGGAAGATGCACACACTTCTCCTTATCACTCCAAATGGGGAACATAATAAACAAGGAACCCGACGAAACACACAAAATACCATTGATCACAACTTCTATAACCAATAGAAACACTAAAATAGGATGGCACTTTAAATTGATCCCAAAAACACTCCATTTTAGAAAATAGTCTAGGTTATCGTTTAAAGATGTTCATTTATCTTCTGAAACTCTGGAATGAAATCCTTAGGTTATTAAACTAAAAATATTGCTAATAAGGGACCACCTGTAGGAAAACACATGGAGCACAGAAAATCAAGAGCTCTTTAAAAACTAGCTAATGAAAAAAAACTCACATAAAAAACAATAACACATAGGGAAACTAGCTTAAAGATTACCAAAACATTTCTAGAGACCCACTAAACACTACTTCAATAACAAAATATAAACAAAATTTTAATATCAAAACACAACATAAACATCACCTTCAACTCACAAGGAATCACACCAAATAAACAACACTTCCAAAGCATAGAAAAACAAGCCACTCAACAATTGACTTATAAAAACACCTCAATTTCCATCTTAAAAACACTTTCGAAAAACAAAACACACTTGGTGGATTTTTATACTCACTAATGGTATTTTATAGAGTCTCACCCGCATGAAAATTCTCGTGCCACCCCAAGAACCCATCAACCATGCCTCACCAGTCACTCATCCTCCCATAACATCATCCATCCACCAACTAAAAATATATATACATGTGAGTACTCAATGAAGTACTAAAGGTTGAAACAAAACATTTTTTCTTTCCAAAACAAAACATTCCACCCACATTTTCAGAACCCCAACCCACATCACATATCAAGATTTATAAAATATTCCAAAATATTATTAACTACCACATAAGGAACCATTATAAAATTACGCATTACCAACAATTTCATCATACTCAAAAACAAAATTGCATGATTTTCCATCCAAAAATATTTTTCATCTCATTTAAAACATTTTTCAGAAATTCAACAAATTTCATCTCATCAAAAATAATTCTAAGAATCCCCACTCATTTTCTTTTAAAACAAACTCCAAAATATACATCCACTTTTAAAAAAAATTCAATAAACCCCATGTTTCCATATTTTTACGATACATGGGAACTGTGCATGATTAATCCGTATGATTTACCAAACTATGCGCCAATCATTCACCCCTTACTGGAAAACTTGGACACCTGCACAGTTTGTAAGAATGGGTTAGAAAACTTTGAACCAACCATATGAAATGGTTCTACCTCGATGAAGTGGCTTCTCGCACAATTTAGACTTGATTTGACTAAGAATTCATAGGTGGTTAACCCTCAACCAGAAGAAAACTACAGCTCTTATAGTTACCTAGAGCAAGTCGCACAATTTTCCCAAACTGTATGATGACCGTATGCCAAGAGAAAACATCCTAAGATTTAAAATTTAAATCCTAATCGTACCAAACTCAAAAAAACTGAGAATATAAGAATGAATCCCAATAAAACCAATCCATAGTATTCAAAAAAATTCTACCAATCCCAGAAAACTCATTTCATCATGAATCATTTGACTAAAAACTTATTTCTTCTTGTTTAGAATGAATTTCAAAACTCTATTAAAAAACAATTCTATTTTTACAAACAAAAAATTTCAATAAACTCCATATTTATTTTATATAAATCTAATCCTATTAAACCATTTTCATTTCACCATAAAAATCATTTTACAAAAATCATATTTTCTAATTCCTCTATAAAGTATGTTATGAAAATCCATTTTCCACTTTCCATAACAAATTCATTACCACTTTAAATTAATCTTTTCACAATTATGAAAAATGATTTTTCAAGGTAGTTTTCAGAATCAAGGAAGACCCAGAAGAAATCATAAGGGGAAACTAGTGTTAGTGGGTGACTTGGCCAAATGGTTGGAGGCCATATGCCAGTTCCACCACTACCAAGGGGAGTCCTTTAGGACCATTTCCCCCAACTCCACGTGGATTTAAAGGTCTTGTGATCTCACGAAGACCACTTTCCCAACACCCTTTTCATTTCCCAACAACAAACAATCCACAAAGGCCAAAGAAACTAACAATTTCAGGCTTCCCATGGAAAGACAAGGATTAAAATGATAAAGGTTCATGAATTCCTTCTCCTTCTTACCTCTCAAGTCCTGACATCCCTACCCCATCTACCTTGACATCCCCATGTTATCAAAGGGTGCTTTGAAAATCAAGTTCCTCTAAAGAACGGACCTACTCTGATTCCATTTTCCCACAAACCAAGTCGGATCTCCATCTAAACGGGTGCCCAACTTGGTCTGTCAAAAGACCTGATGGGTGTTTCTGATCGCCACAGGTTGGAAAAAGTGATTGTGTGTGAAAATAAATATTGGGAATGATTTTACACGATTTTATTAACAATAGAACCAACAATTTAAAATAAACCTAAACTGAAAATACCCAAACAAACAAGACATAAAAACTTTCAAAATTTATGTTTACACTTTTAAACCCCCCAAAATACTAAGGAAACAACAAAACTACCCCTGAATATTTAAGCTATGAGAGGAGAAACATCATCTAGACACCACCACCATGATCCACAAAAATATCCACTAGAAATAAAATCCACCAATGATACATGACTTTTCTTAACCTGAAATATACATAGAACAAGATCTACATACACCCAAATGTGTATGAAGGGTGTGAGACAATGTCCAGTAGGATTCCACCCAAGAAAGAGGTTCCATACTGAAACATTAATAAGATAATATTACATGCCCATTTAAATAAATACTTAAAAAATATTTCTATAAAATCATTTGTGAGAAAACATTTTAAAAAAAGAAACCACTTCAAAAGTACTCCAATACATAACCATTTACTTGAAAGAAAAAGTTTTTCCTAAAAGTTCACAGACACACATCCATATATAAGAGTTCTGGTGTATACCGATGGATGGAACCCCATCATATAGAGTAGAACACCATTGGTAGATCCATATATTCAAACTAGCTAATGTGAGATTCTAGGAACCTCGCATATCAGTGAAAAGGTTGTATATAATCCACGAACAACAACATTATTGTGCGTGAGCCACTAGTAGGGAACACATCCATAACCTAGTGGTCCCAATCAGCCTCCATGTTTAGTTATAGTTGTAATATTCAATCCCAGTAAGTGAACTCAGGCCGTAGCCACTTCTAAACCACAATCAAGCTAGTTTTAGTCCACCCACCTAGTTTCTCGGGATTCCCTTGTACTCAATTATGTTCCACATGTCATAAAATACATCATCATTACACTTCTTAGGCCCAAAAATGTAACACATAACATATATCACCACTTGGTCAACCCAAAACCTCTTTTGAAACCAATAGCACACCAAAACTATTTCAAAACATGATCTGTACCACTTATACAATTTATTAAACATGATTCATAATTTATAAAACACTTTTGACATTCTCCACAAGATTTTACACTAGGAAATCACTCAATTACTTTTTGGAAAATCCATTTTTATTAAATAATAATAATAAACGATTTCAAAAGGGATTTCTCACCACCCACACATTTTATAAAATACATTCAAGCCATAAAACACATAGGAACGTATGCAACAAAAAAGGAATATTTCCCAATTACTCAAAGAATCCATTTTTCAATACCGAAACACTTTGAATATTTTTAAAACTCAACTAACACCTTTTAAAAAATCCATAATACCCTTTTTAAGAACCATCACATTAAAACACACTTACATAACATATCCATTTTCTGTTACAAAATCCAAACCCAACACATAAGCATGAAATAGCCTTAAAAATTCATTTAAAGCCACAATATTAAAGCATAAAAAATGTTAAAACTAATTAAAAAACAAATTAAACAATCTAAAAATGATAGGGTATATAGCCACCTACCTCACATAAAGATCCTTCTAGAAAACGTTTTGAAACTGTAACCACACCTCAACCGCACCCAAGAGAGGCTAGGTCCAACCTCAAGGATCCATAAGAAGTAATAAACACCAAAAACCAAGAAAACATAGATAATAAAATCATCCATAATGGCTCTTAGGGTTAGAGAAGAATAGGAAAATGTAAGGAAATAAAGGGTGGAGAAGAATAATAAAGCCATTTCCTTTTGATTCAGGTGAAGAATCACCAAGAAAACACTTTGAATCCCACTTAGAGGGGCATGGAGGTGCCAAAATCCCCCATGGAAGGTGTCTAGGGTGGAGGAGTTCAAATGGGGGTCTAAGGGGAGAAACCCCAATTAAAAATAAGGAAAAATACCAAAATACCATTTTCTGAGTGGGTCACATGGTTTGATATCACGGATTTAAAAACTGTGTGCAAACATTTCAATATGACCCTATCGAGTGCAGATCGGGCTACACACTTTGGGTGCATGGTTTTATAAACCATGTCCAAACCATGCGACCCCCTACACACTTACTGTATGGTTAAACTAACCTTACACATTAACCATTAAATCAGGAAAAAAAATTCCCAAAATAAGCCTTTCCACCCCAAAACTCATCTAACTCAAGGGGGTAAACCACCCAAAAAACATACCCCATAAAAAGGTATAACTATGATTGTTACAAACCCATTTTTCAATCCACGTCCTCCTCATTCCTTTCACGATAAATAATAATAGGGCTAAAAAACCAACCAAAACATCCAAAACATAAAATTTAAATATGGAACACCCAAAATGCAGAAGAAAAATATCCAAATGATAAGACAGTACAATTGATGAAAATAAAATCCATGTGTGACAATTCTCCCCACCTTGAATGCTTTCCACCCTAAAAAATCAACAACATTTTTCAGTTGATTGATCAGTGACTAAGGATTCTCAAAACTACAAGATCCAACCCCTTTATCTAAAAAAACCATCACAATCAAACAGAACTTGTGCCTCTTACCCGAAATAGACCAAAAAACTAGAACCTATCCCTAAAAGTCAATCGAGAAATCATAGCCACAACCTTCACTACCATCCTTCGAACATAACCATTGGGCACACTCTAAAAAGCCCAAATTTTACACTAACAAAAAAGGAAACTAAAAAATCAAACAACTTCAAAATAAATACAATTCAACCGAACTAACACAAAAACCAAGAAAAAATAAATCACTTATAGGGGGAGGCATGAATAGACTCCCTATCATTTCAAGAAACCTAGTACTAATTTCTCACAGAATAATTTTCAACGAGACCCATGGTTGTTCTCCCCACCATTAATAACTAATGAGACTAAAAAATTAAAAACTTCCTCACACAAACCAAAAACCCCCCACCAAAAGGAGAGGGTAGGGGAGGGACCAATGATTGGAACACTAAAACCACAACTAAAAACTACCCACAAATTATCACCTCAAGAAGAATTTAAACCAAAGATACAATTGATTCACATGGAAATTCCATGAAAGCACTCTAGTTATAAATTGGCATCTAAGAGGGCATAATCATATACATTTCATGAGGGATAAGTCCATCACACATTCTATAATAAAAGGGAATTTTTAGCGATAGATAGACCACAATAAAAACATAGAAACTACTTCACTACAATGGTGGAAAAACAAACTTACCCAAACTCCCCACACCCCTGGGATTCATGACTACATACCAGCTTCACTTTGGGGCCTTTGGCTAGAGCCATGATGTTTGAAGCATCCACTGCCTCGCAGTCAGGGGTTGTTAATCCCTAACTGAAACTCCTTATTTTGGTACCACAAGCGGCCACATGACACTCCAAGAAAAAATAGAAGATCAAGACATACCAAGAAACTCCTTTACGCAAACAAAATACCTTTACCCAAAGTGGGACTTATAATATGCACACACTTATCATCTTCACTCCGAACAAGGAACATAATGAATAAGGAACCCAACAAAACACACAAAACAACATCAAGCACTACTGATATAACAAATAGAAACATTACAACAGAATGGTACTTTAAATCAAGCCCAAACAGCTCTCTACTAGTGAAAATAGGCTAGGGTATCCTTTGAAGATGATTATTTAACTTCTGAAACTCAATAATTAAATCCTTAGGTTAATAAACAAGAAATAATTCTAATAGGGGACCACCTGTTGGAAAACACATAGAAAATAGAAAACCAAGAGATCTATCAAAACTAGATCATGATCCAAAAATCATATAAAATAAACACTAACACAAATGGAAACTAGATTAAAGATTACTAAAACCTTTCTAGAGACCCACCAAACACTACATCAAGAAAAAAACTACTGAGAAATGTTCAATCTCAAAACACACCATAAACATCACCTCCAAATCACAATGAATCAAATCGAATAAAAAACATTTCCAAAGTATATAAGAACAATCCAACAAATAATTGGATTACAAAAACACCACAATTTCTATCTTCAAAAAACTTTTGAAAAACAAAAAAAAACTTAGTGGATTGTAATAATCACTAATGGTTTTCCATAGAGTCTCACTCACAAGAAAATCCTCAGGACACCCCTGGGTACACATCAACCATGCCTCATCAAGAACCCATCCTCCCATAACATCATCCATCCACTTTACACAAATATTTAAGCACGTGATTACTCAAGGAAGTACTAAAGGTCGAAACAAAACATTTCCTCTTTACAAAAAAACATTCCACCCACATTTTTGCAAACACAACTAACTTCACATATAAATATTTATAAAACCTTCCAAAATATTATTAAATACCTCATAAAGAACCATTTTAAAGTTCCATAGTACCAAAAATTTCATCATACTCAAAAACAAAATCCAAGGAGTTTCCATCTGAAAATATTTTTCATCTCTTTCAAACTATTTTTTATCAATAAATAAAATAATCAAAAATAAATTTGAAAAAATCTAATGATTTTCATTTAAAAAAACTCAAAAATAAACATCCACTTTCTAAAAACTATTTTCCATAAACCCCATGTTTCACATTTTTGAGATACATGGGAATTATGCACAGTTAGGTTTCACGATTTACCAAACTGTGCACCAATCGTGTTCCCCTTACTAAAAAACATGGACACCTACATGGTTTAGTAGAACAACTTATAAAACTATGTTCCAACCATGATATAAGGTTATTCCTTAAGGCAGTGCCTTACCACATGCTTTAGACATGGTTTGACTAACTGTGCATAGGTTGTGCACCCTTAACCAAAAGAAAACAAAAGATTGCATGGTTACCTCGATCAAGTAGCACAGTTTTACCAAACTGTATGCTGACAATCCACCCAGATAAAACACCCAAAAACTAAAAATTTAAATCATAATCACAACAAATTCAAAACAAAAAACTAGGAATACAAGAATGAATCACTATAAAACAAATCCATCTCATTAAAAACATTTCTAATAATTCTATATTTATCATTTCAACCATAATAATTTAACTAAAAACTTATTTTTTTCTTATTTAGAATGAATTCCAAAACACTATTCTAAAAAAAATCTATTTTTTGGAAAAAATGATTTCAATAAACTCTATATTTAGGTTTAAAAAATCCAATGTCATTAAACCATTTTTGTTTCACAGAAAAAATCATTTTATCCTAATCATATTTTATAATCCTTCCTTAATTTAAGTTACAAAAATCCATTTTCCACTTTCCAAAAAAAAGTCATTACCTCTTAAAATTAATTTATTCACAGTTCCAAAAAAATATTTTTCAAGATAATATTTTGAGTCAAGGAAGAACCAAAACAACTCAAAAGGGAAAATTAGTGTTGATGGGTGACATGTACATATGGTTGGTGGCAATATGCCAGTCATGGTACCACCACGGGGAGTCCTTTAAGACCATGTCCCCATATCCATATAGATATCTAGGCTCTATGATCTCACAAAGGCCACTTTCCCAACTCCCTTTTCATTTCCCAACAACAAACAATCCAAAAAGACCAAAGAAACCAACAAAACCGGACTTCCCATCAAAACCAAAGGATCATAATGAGAAAGGGTTCATGAAGTCCTTCCCATTATTACCTCTCAATTCCCCAAATTCCCACTAGATCTACCTTAACATCCCAATGTAACAAAGGTTTCTCTGAAAAGAAAGGTCCTATAAAGAGCTTACCAACTCAGATACAATTTTTTCACAAACAAAGTCGGGTCACCATCTGAATCGACACCCATCCCAGTCTTTGGCATGGCCTGAATAGTGTTCTCAGTCCCCATGGGCGGGAAACAAGTTCCTGGGTATCAAAATAAATTTGAGGAATGATTTTAGCCGATTACATAAACAATAGAATCGTGAATTTAAAATAAAATCCAACTGAAAATGCCAAACCAAACAAGGAATAAAAACATTTTAGAATTAAATATTACACTTTAAACAAAAACCCCAAAATACTACAATAGGAAGTAAACAACAAAACTACCCCTAACCTCTAAGTGATGAGAGGAGTGACAACCTCAAGCCACCTTTACCAAGATCCACAACAAGATCCACTAGAAACCTAATATCCCAATGCTACATTACTTTCCTTAACCTTAAATATATTTAGAACAGGATATAAAAACACCCAAAGGTGTATTTAGGGTGTGAACCAAAGCCCATTAGTATTCCACCCGACATATAGGTTTCAAAACATTAATAATATAATATAACATTCCCATTTAAATAAATACTTAAAAAACATTTCTAGGAAATCATTTGTGAGTAAACATTTTTAACGAAAAAAACAATTCAAAAGTATAACAATACATAACCATTTTCTTGAAAGAAATATGTATTTCTAAAATCTCACACACAAAAATCCACAAACAATTAGTCCATTATATTCCTACAGATGGCACCACATCATATAGGGTATATCACTATGGGTAGATCCGTATGTTCAAACTAGATAAAGTGGGATTATAGGAACCTCACATCTCAGTGAAAATGTTTTATTGAAACCACAACCAACTATGTTCTCATGTATGAGCCACTAGTATGGAACACGCCCATAACCTAGTGGTCTCCACTCATTATCCATGTTTAGTTAGAGTTGTAATCATCAATCTCTCTTAGTGAAACCAGGATAGATCCACTACCCAATCACTAGAAAGATAGTCCTTTTCTATAAATCTAGTGACCTGGGATTACCTTGGGCTCAATTATGTTCAACATATCACAAAATACATCATCATTACACTTCTTGAGCAAAAAATGTAACACATTTCCTATACCACCACATGGTCAACCCAAAACCTCTTTTGAAACCAAATGCACACCAAAACTATTTCAAAACATGATTTTCACCACTTGTACAATTTAATAAACACAATTCATAATTTATAAAACACTTTCGACATTCACTACAAGATTTTACACTAGGAAATCACCCAATTCCTTTTTTGAAACCCTGTTTTTATCCCATCAGAATAAAAAAACCATTTTAAAAAGGGATTTCGCAGCACCCATACATTTTAACAAATACATTCATGGCATAAAAAAATTAAGGTGTTCAACACATAAGGAATATAGTTCATTTCCTCAGAGAATCCAATTTACAATGACAAAGTACATTGAATCTTTTCCAAACTCAACTGACACCTTTCAAACAACCCATAAGACCCTTTTTAAGAAATGTTACATTAAAAGACACTCACACAACATATCCATATTCCATTAAAATATCCAAACCCAACACATAATAATGAAAAACCCTTAAAAATATATTTTACACCACACAATTAAATCATAAAACATGCCAAAAATAATTAAATAGACTAATTAAACAATATCAAAATTATAGGACATGGAACCAATTACCTCATATGAGAACCTTCTGGAATACATTGTGAAACCACAACCATACCTCAACCGTTCCCAAGGGAGGCTAGGTCCAACCTAAAGGATCCCTATGAAGAATAAAACAACAAAAACTGAGCAACCCTAGAGAATAAAATCGACCAATATGGCCCCTAGGTTTAGGGAATAAGGGTAAAATGGAAGGAAATCAAGAGAGGAGAATACTAAACCCCTAACATTTTTATTTGAGTGAATAATCACTAAGAAAACACCTTAAATCTAAAATAGAGGGTGTTAGAGGTGCCAAAAACACCCCAAAGAAGTCATCTAGGATGGAGGAGTTCGAATGGGTTCCAATGGGATAAAACCCAATTAAAAAAAGGGGAAACTCCAAAATACCCTTTTCTAAGTTGGTTTCATGGTTAGCTCACACGGTTTGATAAACTATGTGCAAACTGGGCAATCCACCCTTATCTAGTGCAGGTTGGGTTGCACACTTTTTAAGCATGATTAGATAAACCATGTAAAAACCATAGGAACCCCTACACAGTTACTACATGGTTAAACTAATTGTGCACCTTAACTATGAAACCTAGAAAAAATCCCCCAAAATAACCCCTTTTTACACCAAAACTAATCTAGCTCAAGGTTTAAACAACCCAACAAACATACCCCATAAAACAGATCCACTAGGATTGTTACAAACTCATTTTACATTCCACCTCCGCCTAATACCTTTCATTATAACCAAGGATAGTTCTAGAAAAAGCACCAAAAACCAAAAAACATATAATTTAAATATGGAACACCTGAAACGTGGAAGAAAAACTAATAACCAAATGATAAGATGGTACAAAGAACAAAAAAAATCTAGGTCTGAAAAATCATGTTTAAAAGATGATATCCAACTATCTTTAAATAGATTATAATAATTTACATTTATTTTAATGTACATGGTCACATCTATTGAGGTCACATCCTCATTCTTTCCATTTTTCTCTACCGTAATTGGATTCGACATTGGTTTGCATTCATGCATGTTGATTTTCACAAAAATTTATCTTGAATATTTTTCCTGATAAATAATGGTGTATTGATCTTTTGAATCACCTATAGACACATTAAGTATTTGAGTTCACTAATCATATACATTTTAAATATTTATTTCATGTGAATAGAAAATTTTTCCACTAATCCCCACTTTCTTTTTCCAAAAATAATATCATTCACATTCATATGCACTATAAATTGATCTTTTTGATAATTATTCACCTATAGATTATGGTCAAAAAATAAAATTTTAAACTCATTATTCATTATATAAGAATAATGTTGATAATATCATACTCATGGTGCTTATATTAAACTATAGATACTTTATTAAATCTGTAAACCTTAGTCTCTTAATTTCCAAAAAGGAATCCAACTAGTTTTTCAATGTAGACTTCTTCTTCAAGAAATCTATTTAATAATTACATTTTGACATCCATATGATAAACATTTTACTCTTTATGAATTTCTATAGAAAGTAAATGCCTAATAGACTCTATTATAGCTACTAGATATTACAATTATTCAACATCAATTCCATTAATGTTTTATAGACATTACACACTAAGCATTCCATGTTTCTGATCATATTTTAATTCCCCTAGAATTTTATTTTAATGATCCACTTTGTCCCAATAAAATAGAGATTTTCATGCCTCTTAAAAATATCCCATGTTTGGATTTTATCATTCTGATCCAATTCTTCTTTCATGGGCTTCACCCATGATTCATCCTTTGTTGTTTCTCCAAATTAGGTTGGTTTCACAATTGATAGGAGTTCATAATATGCATCACTCTTTATTCTTCTTGTCTGTGTCAGTGCGGTTCAATTCCCAATGATGTTGTATTGATAAATTTATTTTCTTCTATTTCTCTTGTTAGTTTCTAATTATGTTTCAATAGCCATGGTTTTCTCTTCTAATTAATCAAAGTTTTGTGAGAGATGAATGTTTTTAAATTCTTCCACAATTTCTATATTTTAATTTATCCCTTATCTGCCTTCTTCTTCATCTTCTAGCATATCAAAAAATGAGCTCCTATAGGTATTAATGGGCTTATCTTAAATGAAATTGACAACACTTCATTCCATATATCTTCTAATATGATTATTGTAACATTTGTCTCTTTACTCTTCATATAATATATATGGAATATTCTCTCATTTTCAGAATCACCATACTTTCCATGATTACCTTCTTGGTTTTATATGAATCATTTACATAAAAAATTGAAAAGACATCAAATAGGTCTTCTTTATATACCATAACTCATATGGTGTCATGTTTTCTCCCATAAAAATACTAGTTTTATTTTGAGTGTACTCTGCTACTTGAACAGCCTCATTCCAATAATGATGAGAAATAAGACTCTCAATCAGCATAGTTCTATCCTTATTTTCCATCTGTGATTTCTGCATTCAACAACTCCATTTTTCAATGGGGTTCTCTTTGTAGAAACCACATGCATGACTGAAAATTAATTTTTTATTTTCAAACACTTTTAGGAAAATTGAGAGACCTAGAGTCACTTTAAGGGAAAGTGATAAACTGAACAAGATCACAACCAACACCAACCATAAGTAAAGTTCACAAAATAAGACTACAAGGACATACCATTAGATCCACTACCAATAATAATATATATACTCGTCACTACACACGACATAGGATTCATCATCCACAGTAGCTGATTCCCATTCAGAAGTTGGTTTATACTACCTCCAGAGATTATCACCTTGGTTCCGACTCCTTATTCGATCACATGAATTATTTCATTTTTTGAGGTAATTTTCAAATTTAATGGATGTATATTGTCCTCAATTTTCATATTGTTGAATCTTGATTTTTGATGTTAGTTTCATTCTCAGTTATTCATTGATAACATTTCATGAAATTGGGATCTTATTGATTCCTATATATAATCATTACATAATTCATTAAACTAGAATCATATATAAAAATAATTATGTTACTCTATTCATATGTTCTAGACACATTTATTAGACCACGTATTTATGTGTAGATAACATTAAGAAGACTATATGCCCTTTTATTATTTTGCTGATATTAAAATCTGACCATATTTCCTCACTTTCATGCATCACATCTGTTTTCTCAATCATGATTCATATTAGGAATGTTGATAAATATATTATTCATAGATATTTGTTCCATGATTTGTTTATTAATATGAACTAATATCTACTACCACAAGTTTCTTTCTTCTTCTATTGTTAAGTAAAAAATTTTATCTTTAATTTCAACCTGGTATAAATTTTTATTTTTTCTACATTCTTTCATGAGATTATTTACTTTTATTCCTTTGATAGTGAACCCCCTTGGATTAAATGTGACTATCAGTCCTAAGTCACAAAGTGGAATTACACTTGGGATATTGTGATGCAACCCATCTACATAGAGAATTTTTGTTTTACTTAGTTCGTCTTTTCCAGTTCTGTAATTCCACTGCCTTTGATCATTAGAGCACTATTGTTTCCAAATATCACTATTCCATCATCCTTTTCCTTAACATATTTAAGTAAATCAATATTTCATATCATGAAATATGAGGATCTATTATCAAGAATCCAAGTGATACTATTCTTTGTAACTTAGAGATCTATTTCTCCAAGGCTGTATTTCTGAATTTTCTTCTTTTACTTCCTTAAGATACTTGATTGGGTGGAGGATAAATATAGCCTTTCCAATCTCTTTTAAATATGCATGGATTCACCATACTCATATTATTATTCCATGAGAGAATACTTATTTACAATACTAACTTCACTTTGTTGGACGGTATTGGATTTTCTATGAGTTATGTAGGAAATGTTCCTACCTTTCCACTTCCTATAATGAATAGATTTATGGTCATAGATAGAATAGTTAAAAAAATATCAATATAAACTATTTATTCTATATAATGAAGGATATGGTCTCATTCAATGTTTTTTATTTCCAAGTGCTTCCCCCATTCAGATATCTCATTGCATCATCATATTATAACATGGTATAGTTGTGAAATACATAAAATTGACATTTCATAAGAAAAAAATGGATATTCACATCCATTTCTTCTCATTTACCTTTATTCTATAAAAGTATTTTACTGGAGATCATCTTTGGAAAAATAATAATAATTTTCATCCCAATTTTATGTTTGGTTTGAATATTTTTTTTCTAGGACAACAGGTGAATTTGTAATATGTATAAAATTATAGTTTTATTTGTTATGGATCGTTGCATTTATAGACATTAATGTTTCAGCATCATAGCCAATTCAAATTTTTTCAATACATGTGGATATTTGATCATTTAATTCTTTCTCTACTCCTTTATAACCATATTTGTATCTTTCTAATATCTCTCAATTTTTATTCATCCATACTAAAATTACTTCATTCTTACTCTTTATTTTCATTTAGTTTCCAGTTTACTCCTTAGAGTAACAACCTCTTTATTAAGTCCCACACATGTATTAGCCTTCTCCTTCAATCTAGATGTTTTTTACTTTATGAAATTTCCTTCTTTTTAATCCTAATATTAAATTCCACAAATTATTCTGAGATTTCAAGAGTTGTTAAATTATTATCTTCCCATACTTCCCATCATTCATTTTTTTCTTAAAGTTGATCAACATACTCTGATAAAACTTCAAAAAATAGTTGTCAGCTTTTTGTTCCTTTTACTTTGACAGTAAATCTTATCAATATCACCATTAAGTTCCACCTTGAGATAAAAAACACTAATCAACTGATTATCTTCATTATTTGATATTTCTACCATTTCATCTATAGCCATCATAGATTATTTGGTTTTATATTTATTCTATGATTTTTAATCCTCTAGAAACTCATTATCATAATGTTCTTATTTATAGATGAAACTATTTCTCTCAATTTAGTATCCTAATTTGGAGTCTCTTTTTTGGGGAAAATTTTCTATGGCTTATTCATGATTCTTTCTTTAACTTCTTTATCATCAAAGTTCCTTGAGCACTGAGATGAAATGTTCTAAACTCCACCTCATCAAAATCAGGCTACAGGAATCTTTCTTTAAAATATTATAATTTCTTGGTAAAAAGATAAATAATTGCATCTTCCTCATTATCATAATCAACACTATATTTGTAAATCTCATGTTTTTCCATGGATTTTAATGTGATTTCATTTCTTACTAGAGTTGTTTCATATTTTTTGTTTGACTCTCATTTGATATGCCACCAGAATTTATGGAATATCATCATTAGAAAGTTTAGATAGATCATATTTTTCAAGGGAAGACACTTTAGGATTGTAAAGATGTTAAAGCCTTATCTATATTTTCTTCACAATGTAAATATCTTTAATTTTATCACAAGTCCTTAAATTTCTCTCTGAACTTCAGTAATTCGATTGAAAAATATAACTTCATTTTAATCAGGATGATTTCTCAGATCAATGATCTAATTATGAAAAAACATGGATTTTGACCTCCTTCACGTTTTGATAGCCTTTGTACAGATTTTACATTTTTACCACATAGACTTGGCTAAATTAAAACTCATTAACTTTAAATAAATTTTATCATATAGAGATATAGTTTGAGAATTTTGTGCTTTGGAATATGTATCAGGCATTTTTATATCTATTCCAATCATAGAATGGTATGTCACGTCATTGACCTGAATCACCTATGTAGTGGAAAAAAGAACATCCATACCAAGGGATCTCAGATGATATGTCATGTTGTTCTTATAAATATAGATTTTTTTCAATAAAATAAGGGGAAAACCTTGACATTCACTGAATTATCCATGAAAACAATACATGGAAAATTTAACTCCAACCACTGGTACCCTCTGATTCCACTTGTAGGAAACAAAAAACACCCTTATATGGGAATGTTTAATTAATGTTTCAACCGTTTCTTTTAAATAGAGGTTTCATGTTCCCATAATGGATGGAACTTTTCATACTATTTTGACGTAATTTTGAAGTAATTAAAGTCACATGTAGAGATACAACACTCCAATTTTACATGGTTCACCACTAAGGGCTAGTCTGAGGACCATCTTCCAAAAAGTGTGTCGGTCATACATAAATCCACAATCATCTCTATATTTGTAACAAAATAGTTTATAAATAGTAAATAAATTCCATACAAAATATCATTACATGATTTTAGATATAACACACTGCCTTCCATGGAATACATCCATCAACTCTCCCTAGCTCACTACTTTAGATGAAAACTTACTCAGTTTAATGACTTGACAGTCTCTTTTTTAGATTGGTATTTAATTATTTGTCCATTATGATAATGAGACTCTTCTTTCACCATAGTCCTATGTTGATGCGCTTGAAAGAACTTTTCAATTAAGCTAAATATTCCACAAATTAGTTCATGAATCATATATCCTTCTTGAAATTCCCTTTATATTTCAATGAAACTCAAACCTTCAAACCCATGTACTTTCATGAAGATCCTTCACAAATAATCTTTTTGAAGCTAATTTACTTTTATAATAAAACTCCCTTCATGTAAAACTAGGTCATTTTGGAACAACCAGTCATCATGAAACTCTATTCTCTAAGACACCTATGCATTTTCAAGACTAATAATGTATTTTAATTATGCCCAATCTCACAATTAATACCTAATTCATGAAACTTTTATCCTTCATGAATTCCAAATGAATCATATTTTTCCCAAATTTTTTATTGTGAATTGAGGTGTGGGTATCCATATATTTATAGGCTCAACCTTTTAGGATGATTCCATGTTCCCAGTGTATTTTTAAGAAACAATAAAAAACCCTTCGTGAAGCACCTTAATTTTTATTGCTCTCGTGAAATTTAACCCATTCGTGAACATTCTCATTATCACCTAGATTAACCATCATTACATCTTGTGCTGATGATGCCCATTTTTGATGCTCCACACCTTTGAGAATCATAATGTTCATGAAACCTAATTTTCTTGATACTCATGCCTTTATCATATTTGAGATGTTTCAATCAAGAAAAACTAATTTTTTTTCTTAGGATTTTCATGATGATTCTTACCTTCATAAAACTAAATCATTCATCCTGATTTTGAGCCCAAAGATTTGGAAAACCCTGGGATATAATTCCACCTTCATCGCTGTATTCAGATTTTACTTTAAGAACATTTTCTTTATAAAGACTCTAATCAACCCAATGTGGATTGAAAACAAATATAAACTAGACTTGATTTCTTTCTTCCATATATGAAAATACTTAATTCTAATAGTATCTTACTTAGAGATATTTTCAACATTATCTAAAGTAATAATATTCGATCAGAATGATAGGACCATTGATCAATAGTGGTTTTATTTTACTTATTATTAATCAATTGTTTTTGTATAGGATTGGAATATAACATGAGAACGAACTTATGACAATTGTTTATAGGTTCATCATTTGGGATGGACTAAAAATATTATTTTCTCAACTCATGTATGTGAATATCATTGTTCATGTAGATTTTATGCATTATTTTCAGTTGATAACATATGCATGATAGATAAGAAATAGGCCGAAGTCTAAAAGATCAAGTGGGGCCACTCATATGGAGTTCTATGGTCGTGATATACGATAATAACAGAGTTTTTTAGAATTCTTATGTGGTATAGATTGGAATTGGTATAAGGGACTTGTATATTTTTCTTATGTTTTTTATTTTATATATGTGATTGGTCCAACGATCAATTTTATTTTCTTTGTATAACATGGATGTTCAAGACACTATAAATTTTCTTTTATTATTTAGTCTTGATTATAATTATCTTATTACACATCAAATTATTTGTGATGTTTATGATTATTTGACATTTATTTATAGTTTCCACTCTCATATCAATGTAGTCTTCTCATAGTACCACCTTACAACCCAGCTGTTAGTTTGCATCCTATAGAAAATGAGGAGGTGTGCCTAAGGTCTTGTGGGGAACTAACCCAACTACTATTCATAGAGTGATAAAGGGAAGGACATGAAAATTTTGTATCATAAGTTTTACTTTCCTTCTATATTGCTATTTGAGATTTGGTATACATGAGTATCATGAATTTGTTAAAATCTATGATGTATATTAGATAGGTACACTAAGAACACTAGTTCCAGTAAGATGTCCATGTCACCATGGATATGTGATTGATGTTCCTGATTAGTGATTTTCTAGTTTGTTATGTTTTCTTCTTCTAATGAAACATTTGTGGTGTGTATTTTATTATTTATTTTTGATTTCTATCTCTTATACTATTGGAAATATTCTAGTGAATGATTTTCACTCTTGGCCGAAAGTGTCATTTAGAATTTTTTTCATTCATCATATTTGTAACATATGGTCTAGATTTTATAGGCCTACTAATATTCGATTTTTCTAATGACTAATAATAAGTATTTTAAAGGTTAAAGATAACCTAATGGTGTTTTCCCATGTTGGTTCTTAGAGGAATTATTCTGAATTAGAAAACAATGTATATTTTAATTTATTATAGGATATGTGGACTATGATGTGATGTGACATGGTGATGGTGATGTTGATACAATCTTCTAAATGGGAGGTACATTGACACTTGGTAGGTTAGAATATATTCTTGTTGTACTATTCATATCTTTAATTGGTTTCAATGGGATTTGATGCCTTATACATTTACCATTAGGAGAACCATGTTGACTTGGTAAGTTAGATACCATATTGTAGTCCATCTATGGGTGTAACATTTTTGTGTGTTGTTAAATAAATTATAAAAACAACCTATCTGGAGCTTTTCCATATTCCTTGTTATGATATTTTACATACCTGACCTTCATTTATAGAAATATTTTTGCATTGTTATGTGTGATGACAATAAGTACCTAAATGTATTTATTGAACTGGAACCTCATAATTCTATTACAATATATGGATTCCTGGTGAGGATCAAGTCAATATCAATTTTTAACTTTGGCATCATGACCCTCCAAGGAGAACTCTCATATGATGATTCTCATACACGATCATGGCTTGATAGGTCATTGTTGGGTAAATGATTCCTCAAATTTTTAATTAACTAGAACCCTCCCGAAGTTATTGTGAAATCAATGTGTTGAAATTAAATTGGTTTTTTATTATAATTTATATGGAGTTAACCTATATAAATTTTAATTGAAAACATGTATAACTGGACTCGGTAGTTGTTTTTTGACCATAATAGGTGAATTTTATCTTTACTACACTCAGAGAAGCATGACCTGTGTATTATATGTCTTGTGATATTTTAGTCTATAATAAGGATATTGTATATGCATTCAAATTTAAAATGGTTATCGCCTATATATCTATTCCATTTATTAAAGAAGTTGTCAATATGTGATACTATCATATGTGACACCCTATGATTGGGTGTTTGGGAATCTTAATTCCATTAGTTATGATTAGAGCATGGATTACATCATATGAGATGTATCCAATGTGAGAGGTTTGGAATTTTTACTAGGTGGATGAATATAGTGGCCCTATAATGAGACCTCACTGGTGGGGCAAGTTGGGGGACTTAGATTCCCTTAATTAAGAATTAAAACATAGTTTGTTAAAATTTTCTAAAACATAGGGAACCCCATTAGAGGGGTTGTCTTGTGTTTGGGGTTCCTTGGAGACAAAAAGTGTGGTTGTACACAAGTAATGAGATTGATACAAGCGATTTTCCACCAAATATGTGACAAGGAAGTATAAAACCTTTGGTTTTGGAGGAATCACCTAAGGTGGATAGGTATTGATAATGGATTCAACATGAATGACTATTCTAGTTCATGGATTTTTCAACTGGTGAGTGTACTATTAGAATAATGATCAGAGTGTGAGTGAATTATCATAATTAAAATGAAACGGGGTAGTGCAGGATAATGTAGAAATGGTTAAAACATTTAAAAAATGTACAAGCAGTTATATTTATTGGACCATTATGTTTGATGGTATGTTATGGAATAAGTCATGGAATTGGTGGGGTTCGCAATTTGGAAGAGGAGTTATAATGGAGCTCTTGGTGTGTTAGGACTAATGTGATATATATGAAATTCATCTTGTAATCTATAAAAAGAGACTCACAAAAGTGTGAGTCAAGTGGTGTGACTTTTTGGTATGGGGTTATACAGCCATAGTTTTTGGTGATATTGGAATGATACATGTTGGTTTCACATGGTAAAACTTTTATCATTAATCGGTGAGTGGTCTTGTGCAAGCTGATAACCAGTGGTTTCAAAGAAATGTTGTTGGAATGGTTTCTTGGTATTGGTGATGAAATTTTAAATATGACTCCATGGAATAATATAAAACATGAATGAATTTGGTTTGGTAGAATAGTCAATCTAGATCAATCATTATTTGGAATTAAAGTGACATGGTCCATGGATTAAGAGTAGTGACACAATTGCAATGGTGGAACTAGATATTTTTTTCCTTTATGAGTGATAAAAAAATAAGAAAAATAGTGGGGAGTGTACCAATAGTTGTTTGAGGGTGGTTAGCCTCAGTATATTTTAATATTTAGTGGTTACTATAGAAACATCCTCATAAAGTGGAGATAGGTGATTTTTTGGTATTACACTCAGAAATGAGAAGTGTTAGACACACCAGTCATTATATTATCTAACGCACGGATTATGTTGTAACATCCTGTTTCCGGAAGCTACCCAGAGGCGCCCCATACCATCTTGTTCACATGGCCTCAAGTGAATTTCCCCAAAATCCAGAGGCTTCTGACTATCAGCGAGGGCCTTGGGTGTGATAGTGGAGAAACTATGCTATCAGTAGTAGAGTAACATAGTGTAAGAGAAATAGATAACAATAGCGGAAGCAGTAATATTACAATGAAAAAAGAAATCGCAGAAAACTGAATGTAATAAGCAGTTGTAGCACATATATAATGTTACATTATACATATGTCTAGGAAAGCATCCAAACACATCGCAATGCTAAAGTACAGTACTAAACCAAAATACAAGAAAAACAGTAAATAGATCCATAGCATCGCATGACAAATCTTGGTCCCTTACTCTCCATCTACAAAGCAGTCAAGTACCTGAAGTGGAAGGGTGGTTTCCCTTATCTATACCGGCAACAATATAATCTGTTTGGGCCCAAAATCATGACCCAAATAGGGTGTGAGACTAAATCCTAGTAGACAACCACCACGAGATCTATGCCTAACATTCAATGAATACATATGGTAGGCAATAAGCAAGAAAGGAATAAGTAAACAAGGAAGTAATCAAAAGTAAACAATTACACGGTTTTAAAGCATTTAGTTCCACATAGAAAGTAAACAGATAATCACAAAAAGGTAAGCCTCTCGGATGTACTCACAGCCTAATCCCCTCTGGTCCTACCTAACAAACACAAGCAACCCTCTAGGAATTATACACAGTCTAACCCCTATCATTCAGCTTTAGTATAGACTCTTTGGGGAATCACTCGCTGTCAATTCCCCCTATAGTCTCGCATCGGTAACTAAAAGGTTCTATGGGGAAGCACTTATGTCATATTCCCCCTGTGGCCCACATTGAGGAAGTACATACACTCTGAAGAAGAACTTACATTAATTACCCATATATTCTCGCATCGTAACAAAAATAATGGACACTCTGGAGAAGCACTTTCGTCCATCATTGTTATGGTACACTACACCAGGTTCTCAAGGCCCTGTGTAAGTCAAACAAGCATAGCATTGTAAAGTGGAAAAACTAAACCTCGAGAACTACTTGGCTAACTAATATACAGCAAAACAACATTTCAGATAATAAACACTCCATCCTATAATACTAGGAATTGGAAACAAAAAGGTAGCCTAACTGGCTAAGCAAGACCAAACAGTCATAAAAACATGAATGGCAAAACACTTCCAATGAATATAAATTAACCCTATTCACATTCAATTAACCTCTACTCAATCATATAAGCATATCAGGAAATTAACGGGGCTAAAAATGTAAAAGCGCAATACCCCGATCAATATTATTGGTAAATTTTGCACATATAACTCAAACACTTTCAACGGAAAGGCACAAACCACCTACCTCGGTGTTGTTGGATCATTATACGTGAACCTCAAGCCTTGAATCACCCAAGAACATCGTAGATCTACAAAAATTCTAAAAACACTCAACCAAAGATAACTTCTGAAATATGAGAAATCAAGAAACAAGGCTCTATAAGAAGGAAGTGCTTACGGAATCAATCCCAACTCAATTGACGGCAGTCGATTTGGAGAACAGATGCTCGATCGGGGGCTCGCGGAAAAATTGTGGTCGTACATATGCTCTCAGAAGAACTTGGTCGAGAAGGAGGTGTTTCTTGTAATGCCCCGACCCCAGTTACCTAGAGTCGGAGCATTATTTTAATACATTGTCATGGTTAGAATGAATAATGTCTTGAAGGACCAATCAGTTTAGTAGTCTTGGAAAATAGATTATATACATGAATTTCAACATTACAATCTTGAAAAGAAAAACAACAGTAATATATTCCATTAGAAATGTCCAAGCCTCCTAGATTATGCCTACAAGTCACTCATAACTAAATTCTTCATATATTGGAAAAAAAATAAAAAGGGGTGATCTCAGATGCTCAATAAGGGTAAATAATTTAGCAGAAGCTATAAAATTTTAAGGCAAGATGTGTAAAAAAACAACATCCTTTAAAACATAAACTTGAACATAATATGGAAAAAATAAATCAAACATTACTATATAAACATGCACATGGATATTCTACTAGTAGAATAATCACATGTAATAACTAATTTCATAATGAGGGAATGCATAATTCTAGACCTTAATTTCTGTGTCAAGGCCTCATGCTAGGACCTAGGGGCCAACTGTAACTAAACCCCAACCTAAAGAGCCTCGATAACTGGACACCAACCCGGAGAGACACTATAACTGAACTCCAACCCGGAGAGCCTCTATAACTGTACTCCAACCCGGAGAGCCACTGTAACAGGACTCCAACCTAGAGGGTCTTCAGTAACCAGACCCCAACCTAGAGGGCTTACTTTTACGGGTCCCCAACCCAAAACATACTAGTCCAACACATTCATCTTAAGAAGAGGTTGAAATATAACATAAACATTCATATTAAAAATATCATACAAAATGTCAATAGTTTAACCATAAACCATGAATGGAATAAAAATAACTCATCCACAGTCAAAAATATCACAAAAACATCAATACAATATGGATGATTTGTGTCATAGTAAATCAATTTTAAACAAGTTTAAAATCTAACAAATATGTTCATATAGATTAAAATGATTTGTAAAAACTCTTTGTGGAAAAAATATCATTTTTTCATAAAAACATTTAAAAGTCACACAATTTATAAAGGAAGAAATTTAAAGACATTTTTGAATCAAATCGTCCCATACCACTTTGAAACTTTTGAAAGGAATTAACATTTTAAAAACATTCATGTCTATATAAATAAATCCATAAAACCATTTTGAAAACATGGACATTAATGAGAAAGGTTTTGAAGAATAAATTTTTAAAACATTTAAAAATATGTTTTAGTAAATGAGTCCCTCAATAATAATACCTTTGAAAAATATTTTGTGAAACGTGCACATGGATAATAAATATTTCCAAGTAGATGCTTACGTAAAAACAACCTCGAATAATAAAGAGATTGAGAAATTAACCCTTACCACATTGTAATTAGTCGAGTCATACGACCAAAAATTAATAACCACAAAATCATTCATAGAATACCATGAATATAAAGAGAATTATGATAATATATATCAAATTTCAGTACACAATACACCACATGCAATAAGTGGCGAATAATGGAAATCTCATGGAATTAAAAGTGAGATAAGAAACCCCTTACCTTGCACTTTCTTTTGGTCGAGGGTACATTTAACCTCTTATAAAATGACCATTTTATGCTATTTGATTATACTAGAACAATATTCATATTTATTATATCATAAATTATTTATTTATTACTTTATACTACCCATTTAATAATGATTTTCATGTTAAATTAACATTTCGGGTAATAATCGCTTTCTTTATCATATGTATTTTAACTTGTTGTTCTTGATCATATAATTTTGATCCTGATTTAAATAAATCCATAATATAAACCTTGATTTATATATCATATATATTTAGAATATATATTTATAATAGATAGATATATGTAATAGAAAACCTTGGTTATGGAGAGAGTAGGTCGTACGTATGCATAAACGTTGTTTTTGTTTTCATATCGTATTGAACAGAAGTAAGTGAATAAGATATATTTAAGAACATAAATACACATATATATAAATATATATATATCAAGTATCATTATTATTTCATATATTAAATAATTATTTGTAATATATGTTTTTATAATCGTCTATGAATGGTGAATGTGGAAATGAATCTCATCACGTCGTGGAGATGGTAATTTGTACGTACGTACGAGCGACAATATCATTTCCCAAAAGTTTAGAATTGGATGGTATATTAATTTTATAGAGACAATATCTTGTTATTTTCATTATTTATATACATATTACTCATCAATATATCCATCCCAATAACATAGTGTTGAATAACAAATTACACCACAATGAGGAGACAGTAAGTCGTACATAAGCACGCATGGTGACATTATCATTCATAGGATGGATAGAATAATGAATATGGTTAGGCCATATTAATAAAAAAAATAACAGTATATATAAGTTACTGGATTTATTATTTTGGTATGGTAATAAAAAATAAAGAGTAAGTGGAAGAAGAAAAGAACTTGGAAGAGGATGGTGAAATCATTACCTCTTCTTCGGGTTCTTCCTTTTGTTTTGATAAAAAGGGATCCTTAGGATGGATTTATGACCAAACGAAGGCCTCTAAGATGAAGTTAGGATAGTTGGGAGGATATTTGGGTAGGGGTTGGCTGAGAAAAATGGCTTTGAAGGTGTAAATTTTAGATAAGGTGAAGTGCCCTTTTATAAGAGGGGTGAGGGGCACCTTAGGAAAATATTGAAATATTATTTGATAATAAAATCACAATCAGTTTATAATGGATCAAAATTAATTATTTAAAGTCTAAGGTGGGGATGGGTCTAAAACCACTCAACCAATAGGTTTTAGAAAGGTTTGGGTCACTATATTAGTCTTATCTTTTAGATTTAACTCTTAGTTAAATAGTTTGACATTTACCATGTCTCTTTTTATTTTTATATTATATAGTTATTAAACTTACAGTAAAATTTTAAGAGAACTCAAAGTGGTTCATTAATGACTTATCTATTATTATATAAGTCTTTTGGATGAACCTTACATTTTTAGGAATATTATATAATTTAATAATATAATAATTGTTTTAAAAAACTCATTTATGTCAATTTTGACACTATTTGGTATTTGGTTTTTGTGAAAGTAATAACAACTTTATTACTTCAAACAAGACACATTGAATCAATATTAACATTTCATATTCTTCTATAAAATTATTTTATGTCATAAAAACATTGAAATTATATTTATTTTGATATTTATAATACCATTTATTTGATTCTTTCATTAATAAGGTAATTGGTGTATCATCATTGTGTCATAAATAAATTAAATTATTTAATGTCCAACAATTATAAATAAAATACCATTATGTAGGAAATCTATTTTATATTTCTAATGAATATTTATAGTCAAATTTTTATTGTGTTTAATATTATAAAAAATGGTTTAGTTATTAAACTTTGAAATTAAAACTTTAAACTCTTCTTTAAATAAAATAATAATAAATGTCCTAATCCAATCCAAGTGGACATAAAGGATCATATTGTATTCCTAAGGTAGTTTTTTGTTAAATTACACTTATGCAATGGAATTAGGACATGTGTTAGGGTAATTATAAAATCATTTTTACTTTTAATTGCATTATTTACTTTTAATCATGGTAAATAAAAGTCAAAATTACTATTCACCAAAAATTATTTTCATCTTATTGAACCAAATTTTACCTACTAATTTCAACTATGTTTCTTGGATATTTTAAATTAAACTCATAGAAGTGGTAAAATTATGTTTTATGCAAATTTGCAAATGCTCATAGGAGGTGGGTAAAATAGGTTAAAATGTTCAATAAAATTTTATACATCTAATCTTATTATAAAATGACTCTAATGAATTAAATTGAACTTATAAAGATATTATATAACCATTTTTACTTAAAATAAATTTAAATAAATTAAATAATTATTTAAATAAAAATATGGTTTTAAATAATAATGTAGTGTTTTTCACTATTCATCAAAAATGAAAGTTTTCGGAAAATTTCCAAAAATTCACCCTAATATAATTTTGATATTATGAATTCAAAAATAAATTATATTTTACTAAATTAAAAATATATAAGTTGTATTTATTAATTTTAAATTAATTCATGTTGTCAAAACAAAAAAGTGGGTTTTTGAAAAAGTAATAACTATCAAAAGATTGACATGTGTTAATGTCAAATTTAAATGTGAAATTACTTATAATGACCTAAATTATATTAAATGATAAAAATATAATCTAATTATACTTCAAAACCATTAAAATTTATAATTTAAAAATATAAATCATTTTGATTAAAAAAGTTGTTTTTAATTAAAATATAGTATTTTTCATTATTCATCAAAATATGAAAGTTATCATAAAACTACCAAAAATTAATCCAAAACTAAAATTTTATGTCCCGATTCTAAAGAAAAATTTAATTTCCTTAAATTGAATATATAAAAGTGTCAAATATTGGTTTTAAAAAGGGTTCTCCATTAAAAGGCAGTAAAACGGGATTTTTTGAAAAATACTTCTTTTATCTGAAAAAAATTGAATTTTTTCATATATTATGTCTAAGAAACACATAATATGGATGTTAAAATTATATAGAGTATATAAGATTTAAAATTCAGTGAATACTATTCATAACCTCTTTTTGAAAGGCTAGTTTGGTAAGTTATTGTGCGCTCTAACTCGGTGTTGCGTGTAGTGAAAACTATTGAATTACTTTAATGAGATAACATACTATGAATTATTGGGGTGTTACATTCTACCCTCCTTCAATAAATTGTATCCTTTCAATTTGAAATTTCTCATCAAAAATAAAAGGATAAAAATAGAAAAATACCTTTTTGGAAATCCCACATCAGAAATTCGGTAAATTAAATTTAGTCTTAATAAGAGGGAAAGGGAAATGAAAAGGTCACCAAAAAATTATGATCTCGATTAGGAGAACATTGGTTGAAATTAGAGACACATAATTGGAGAAAAAACGTAAATATTTATTGGGAGTGATGGAGGTCATCAATTACAAACAATTTTAAAATTGAGGGCCTCAAAGCCATCAATATGTGATGATTTAAAATATCATCGATTCAAAAAAACATAAGGTATTAGGGTAACACATTTTTGGTTTTAATATCTCTTAACTAAAATTTAAGAATTAATTTCTTCATAGAATAAGAGAAAAATATATACTTGACAAGTATAGTTCCATCATTTAACTAATTTCTACCACAAACTCATCTTTCACTATAAAAGATAATAGAACATAAAAATAATCTATTTATCCTAATCGTATATGGTTCCAAAAAAATGAATTTATAATTCATCTATCAGACCTATTAAGAAACTACATTATACAACCCATGACATCATGTAGGCTAGTGGAAGGTGACGCACCCTTGTCACCCTTCGGTTGTGGGTTCAAGTCTCACAGCCTTGCCGGACATGACTGGTTGTCGCCCGACCTCCGGGTTGTCCTTTTATAAAAAATACAAAAAAATAATATTAAGAAATTCTTTTACCTTAACAATAGAATTAAATGTCAAATTTAATCCATTCCAACCTTTATACTTATCCAAAATACTTCTTTCTAAACTCACAGTCCAAAATTTATAATAATGTAAAACACAATGAAGATCTTTTTCCATGTAATAACAGGTAAATACCATCATCATGTATTCTTTTAAAAAATGGTAACACCCTGAATTACAATGAAACATTATTGATTACATTCATGCTCCCTTATTCATTATAGAATACTAGATATATCCCTTATATCCAAAAAATTTGAATACTCCAACAATGATGAAATAAACAAACCATTAATTAGTTCCAAGATAGTCAAGAATATTTTCAATATAATTTATCCAAATCAACCATCTCTTATTCAAAAATTATTACTACCTCAGTATCAGGACTATATTAAGGTTTATCTTTCCTTAAACCATGTATTTTCAAAAATGTTTAACCAGAAACTGTGTCACTTTACTTGGTATCATACAATTATCAAATCCTTAATGAAATAGTACTGCAGTACAATCCTAATTTATTTCCATAATTCATATAACCAGTACATCATTGATACAACACTAAAATTAAATAATTCATTAATAACAAAATAATAACACTAGTCATTTCTATTCATCTTTGGTAGTATCATAACTTGATTATTATCCAATATCATCATTTGAGTCATACTCTGATGATTTGTACACTGATTCGCATAGTGTCCCAACTCATTACAGATGAAGCATTGTACATTTAACACTGTCTTATTACCCTTGAAATCCCATACTTGGTGTCCTTTTTCTCCACACTTATAACAAACTCACATTCCCTTCAAGCATTTACCAGGGTGATTATTTCCACTGTTATCACAAGTGGGAAAATCCTTCTTTCCCCTCTTCCCTTTATCCATATTTCTCTCTAACATCCTTTTCCTCTCTTGATTCCCTTCAAAGCCATAAGACTTAGAGAATTCTTTACTTATCTTATTAACACATTATACTACTTCATTATATGTTAAAAATTTGTGGGAAATTATTTCCATTCTAAATGTTTTCTTAATACCATGAAAGATATGATCCTTATTACTTTTTGGATCATACGTATTGTTGGAGTTCTCATTCCTTCTACTGGGTGTCATTTCTAAAAAATTGCATACACTAGGTCAGTTTATGAATCACAATTTATAATTCCAAACTTGTAAAATACCTAACGCAAATTGAATAGTTTATGGATACAATCCATAATCATAAAAAAGTTTTCTTTGAGAAAGTATTTACTCCTAAATCCTTCATAATTACTTGTAATGAAAATGTGAATAAACCAAAGCATATCACCTGGGAGTGTCGTAACCAAGAGTGTAGCAAGCCCCGTTGTCGTGCACTAGTTCCTGTTTGAGTCTAGCTCAAAGCGGTGTTTTTGGGTTTTACCCCTATGTAAATCTATTCTAGAGCTTCCTATACCAGCTTGTATCCAGACAGGGATGTATTACTTGGAAGACTCACAAAATATATACAGTACAAAAATTCAAGGAAGTTCTTCTATACTAATCCTCAAAGTCTATCTTAGGATAATGTTCTCTAATTAGAGTTTATCAAAATCTACTTTCCAAGGTTTGTACTCAACTTCCTATGATACCATCTATAACGCCCCAATCCCAGTTACCCAAAGTCGGTGCATTATTTTAATACATTGGCATGATTACAAGGAATCAAGTCTTGAAGGACTGATCAGTTTAGTAGTCTTGGAAAATAGATTACATACATGAAGTTCAACATTACAATCTTGACAATAAAAACAATAGTAATCTATTCCATTAGAAATTCCCAAGCCTCCTATATTACGCCTTCAAGTCACTCATAACTAACTTCTTCATATCCTAGGAAAATAAAACATAAGAAAGTGGTGAGCTCAAATTCTCAGTAAGGGTAAATAATTTTGTAGAAGCTATAAACTTTTAAGGTGAGATGTGTAATAAAAACAATAGCCTTTAAAACATAAAATTGAACATAATATGGAAAAAACAAATCAAACATTACCATATAAACATGCACATGGATATTCTACTAATTTAATAATCACATGTAATAACTAATTTCAAAATGAGGGAATGCATAATACTGGACATTAATTTTTGTGTCAAGAACTTGTGCCAGGACCTAGGGACTAACTATAACTGGACCCCAACCCGGAGAGCCTCTATAACCGGACTCCAACCCAGAGAGACACTATAACCAGACTCCAACCTAGAGAGCCTCTATAACCGAACTTTAACCTGGGGAGCCTCTCTAACCCGGAGGGTCTGCTGTAACTGGACCCCAACTCGGAGGGCTTTCTTTTACCTGTCCCCAACCCATAACATACTAGTCCAACACATTCATATTAAGAAGAGGTTAAAATGTAACATAAACATTCATATTAAAACTAGCATAAGAAATGTCAATACTTTAACCATAAACCATGAATGGAATAAAAATAGCTCATCAACAATCAGACATATCACAAAAACTTCAATACAATATGGAAGATTTGTATCATACTAAATCAATTTCAAACAAGTTCAAAATCCATCAAAGATAGTGATATAGATGAAAATGATTTGTAAAAACTCTTTGTGGGAAATAACCTTTTTTCATAAAAAAATTTAAATGTCACACAATTTAAAAAAGGAATAAATTTAAATACATTTTTGAATAAAAGTGTCTGATACCACTTTGAAACTTTTTAAAGTACTAAACATTTTTTAAAACATTCATGTCTATATAAATAAATCCATAAAACCATTTAGAAAACAAGGACACTAATTAGAAAAATTCTGAAGAATAAATATTTAAAACATTTAAAATGATATTTTAGTAAAATATTACCTTAAAAATAATACATTTGAAACTATTTTATGAAACATGGACATGGATAATAAATATTTCCCAGTAGATACTTATGTAAAAATAACCTCAGATAATAAAGAGATTGAGAAATTCACCCTTACCACATTGTAATTAGTCGAGTGGTATGACCAAAAGTTAATAACCACCAAATAATTCATGGAATTTCATGAATATAAAAAGAATCATGATAATATATATCAAATTTTAGTACACAATACACCACATGCAATAAGTTGTGAATAATGGAAATCTCACGGAATTAAAAGTGATATAAGAAACCCCTAATTAACCTTGCACTTTCCATTGTTCGAGGGTACGTTTAACCTCCTTTATAATGACTATTGTATGTTATTAGATTATACCAGAACCATATTCATATTTATTATATCATACATGATTCATTTATTACTTTATAATACCCATTCAATAATGATTTTCTTGTTAAATTAACATTTCGGGTAATAATCGCTTTCTTTATCGTACATATTTTAACTTGTTATTCTTGATCGTATCATTTAGATCTTGATTTATATACTTACAGAATATAAACCTTGATTTATATATCATATATATTTATAATATATATTTATAATAGATAGATATAGGAAATTTAAAACACGATTCAGGGAGATGGTAGGCCGTACGTACGCATAAACGTTGTTTCTGTTTTCATATCCTATTGAACGGAAGTAAGTGAATAAGATATATGTAAGTACATAAATACATACATATATATATAATATATCTCCATTATCATTATTATTTCATATATCACATACTTATTAGTAATATATATTTTTATAATCGTCGATGAATGGTGAACGTGGAAATGAATCTCATAGTGTCGTGGAGACGGTAATCCGTACGTATGCACGAGAAAGAATATAATTTTCTTTAAGATGTGGAATTGGATGGTATATTAATTTTACAAAGACATTATCATGTTATTTTCATTATTTATATACATATTACTCATCATTATATCCATCCAAATAACCTAGTGTTGAATAACAAATTACACCACAACTTGGAGACAGTAAGTCGTGCGTACGCACGCATGGTGACATTATCATTCATAGGATAGATAGAATAATAAATATGGTTGTTCCATATTTATAATAAAATCACAATATATATAAGGTACTGTAGTTATTATTTTGGTATGGTAACAACAAATAAAGGGTAAGTTGAAGAAGAAAAGAACTTGAAAGTGGGTGGTGAAATCATTACATCTTCTTCGGGTTCGTCCTTTTGATTTGAACAAAAGGGAACCATAGGTTGGCTTTCTGACCAAAGGAAGGCCTCTAAGATGAAGGTAGGATAGTTTGGAGGATATTTGGGTAGGTTTTGGCCGAGCTAAATGGCTTTGAAGGTGTGAAGTTGAGAGAAGGGGAAGTGCCCTCTTATAAGAGGGGTGAGGGGAACCTGAGGAAAAGATTGAAATATTATTTTATAATAAAATAACATTCGGTTTATAATCGCTAAAAAATGAATTATTTAAATTATAGGGTAAATATGGTTCTAAAACCACTCAACCAATAGGTTTTAGATAGGTTTGGGTCACTATATTAACCTTATATTTTAGATTAAACTCTTAGTTAAATACATTGACATTTACCATGTCTCTTTAAATTTTTATATTATATGGTTAATAAAGTTACTATAAAATTCCAAGATAACCACAAGTGGTTCATTAATGACATATATATTGTTATATAAGTCTTTTGGCCGAACCTTAGATATTTTGGAATATTATATAATTTGAAAATATAATAATTGTTTTAAAAAACTCATTTATGTCAATTTTGACACTACTTGGTATTCGGTTTTTGTGAACGTCCTCGCAACTTGATTACTTCAAAAAAGACACATTTAATCAATACTAACATTTAATATTAACCTATAAAATTTTTGTATGTCTTAAAAACATTCAAAGTATATTTATTTTAATATTTATAATACCATTTATTTGATTCTTTCATTAATAAGGTAACTATTTCATCATCATTGTGTCATAAATAAATTAATTTATTTAATTTCAAAAAATTATAAATAAAAAACGATTATGTAGGAAATATGTTTATCTTTCTAATGAATATTTATAGTCGAATTTATATTTTGTGTAACCTTATAAAAAATGGTTTAGTTATTAAACTTTGAATTTAACACTTTTAACTCTTCTTTAAATAAAATAATAATAAATTCCCTAATCTAATCCAAGTGGACCTAAAGGATAATATTTTATTCCTAAGGTTGTTTTTGGTCGAATTACACATATCCAATAGAATTAGGACATGTTTTAGTGTAATTATAATATCATTTTTACCCTTAATTACCCTATTTACTTTTAACCGTGGTAAATAAAAGTCAAAAGTTACTATTTACCAAAAACTATTTCCATATTATTGAACCAAATTTTACTTACTAATTTCATTGGTGTCTCTCAGATTTTTGAAATTCAACTCAAAGAATTGGTAATATTATGTTTTATGCAAATTTGTAAATGCTCCTAGGAGGTGGGTAAAATAGGTTAAAAAGTTCAACAAGATTTTATACGTTTAATTTAATTATAAAATGACTCTAATTAATTACATTGAACTTATATAGGTATTATATATCCATTTTGGCATAAAATAAATTTAAATAAAATGAATAATTATTTAAATAAAAATTCGGTTTTAAATAATAACGAAGTGTTTTTCACTATTCATCAAAAATTGAAAGTTTTCAGAAAAATTTCAAAAAATCACCCTAATATAATTTTGATGTTCTGATTTCAAAAATGAAGTCTATTTTACTAAATTCAAAATATTTAAGTTGCATATATTAATTTAAAATTAATTCTCGTTGTCAAAACCAAAAAACTGGTTTTTAAAAACGTAATAACTATCAAAAGATTGACATGTGTTTACATCAAATTTAAAAGTCAAATTACTTATAAAGACCTAAATTGTATTAAATGATAAAAATATAATCTAATTATACTTCAAAACCATTCAAATTCATAGTTTAACAATATAAATCATTTCGAATAAAAAATTGTTTTCAATCAAAATATAGTATTTTTCACAATTCATCAAAATATGAAAGTTATCAGAAAAGTACCAAAAATGTGTCCAAACTAAAATTTTATTTCCCAATTTTAAAGAAGAAATTAATTTTATTAAATTGAAAATATAAAAGTGTCTAATATTGGTTTTAAAAAGGGTGTGCCATTAAAAGGCTGTAAAATGTTATTTTTTGAAAAATACTTCTTTTATCTGAAAAAACTGAATTTGTTCTTTTATTATGTATAAGAAACACATAATATGGATGTTAAAATTATATAGAGTATATAAGATTCATAATTCAATTATTACTGTTCATAAATGCTTTTTGAATAGCTAGTTTGGTATGTTGTTGTGCGCTCGAACTCGGTGTTGCATGTAGCGCAAGCTATTGAATTACTTTAATGAGATAGTATACTATTAAATCTTGGGGTGTTACATTTCTATCTGTCAGACGTGACCATGGTATGTTTAATGAAAAAAAAAATTTCACGGTGTGTACTTTTGAGGTACACAGCGTGTACTTTCCTTTACTGAGACCCACTTTAGGCGTCCTCCAGGTCACCAAACATGGTCGTGTGTATAGTTGTTACACGGCCAGCACACGGCTACCTACGATAACCGAGTACATGGTGTGTACTCATAAATTACATGGTGTGTACTTCAAAAAATTTCCAAAAACTCTTCTTTTCCTCAAAAACACAATAAAAGGGAAAACATACCTAAAACGAATATTTGAGTTCTTACATATGGGCTATTTTATTGGTGTTTAGTTATGAGGTGATGATAAGATACTCATATGGTCAAGATTATTAGATAATTTACATTTTTACAACCCTTTTGATGACTCATGGTGTATAGGTGTGGTTAGAAACTATCTTGGTAATTTACTGATGGATTAATGAAGTGTATTTACCTTTGAATGGTTGTAAACCATATATTTGGTGTTGTGTAGGGAAACATGATTTTTATTCAAATTATAATAGAACTAGTTAATGATTAAATTGTGATGGATATGGGTATGGCTTTTTATATTGGATAACCACTGAGACTTATTCAGGATGAAAAGTGTTATGGTGGGTAGGTTGTACAATCCTAGTTATTTTCATACAATTTATTGATTAAAAATTTGAATTTTTCATTGAAATGATATTACGGAGTAAAATTCAATTGTCACCCATGCAGATGATCTCAGATTTTTTTACCACACCTTTGGTCCCATGATATGGTGTTTATGTTAGGACAAGTGTTTGGTGGAATTCAAAGATTGGCAAATTTTAATTGAATAAGTAGTATTTAATATTTATTTTTTGAAATATTAATTTATCACATGCATTTGAACCGATATATCTTTTGAATGGATAATTATATTTATATTTAAACTTTTGATTTAAGTCCATAATGATAGACTTCTCTCATGAAATTCATAAACTTGTGTTCGGCATTGATGTCGAGCCCATACACATATTTTCTTTTCTTTTCTTTTCTTACTGTTTTAATGTTTTTCCTTTTCATATTATTTATATTTTTATAGCTTCTGAATCATGTTTATTACACCTTGTGATCATTTATCATGTTTTTGATAGAGGGATCCAAAGAGAAGTGGGAGATATAGGAGGGGTCACCTCTATGTAGCTCTTCGAGATGTGTATCAGAACTCGGTAGGTGTGTGGCTTAGATCATGTGTCAGTAGTCAATTTATTCTTCCAGTTTATAAGTCCATATTATGTTTAAAAAATTATATACTAATTAGATATTTTTTCTAAATTTTCAAAATAGTTTTACAAATTTTTCGGACCTAGTAGGGGTCAATATGTATCCATATCAGGGGAAATTTTGGTTTTAAGAGGTTCATAGGGGTTTCCTGATTAGAAATCCAAATAAAAAATGTGTTTTTTGAAGAACACATGCCATGATTTCTTCTTTTAAGGTATATGAAGTTTTTTTAAAAGTAATGTTCATCTACTTTAAGAAAATTTTCTGTAGTGGTACTTTTCCATGTAGTCAAGTACTTGGGAAGAAGTATTTTTCGAACTAAATTCCATGTACATAGAGAACACGCCATTTAGAAGTGCATAGAGATGTGGTTGGTATGTTGGGATGAAACCCCATACAAGGGGGACATGGATGTGTAATAGTACATTGACACAACCCATGAATTCCCTGAATATGCATTAGTGTAGGTCTATATTCCATGTAAACATAGGTAGTGTATAAGTACATGGATAGGGTGGATGTTTTGGAGTATGCTCCATGTTTTCTAGGGCCACATTGTGTAATACACCCTTGTTTATCATTTTATGGGATTTCGTGATTTTAACCCAAAATATATAATTATACCTAAGATGCGTAAATTTTAAGTTTTCACTTGTTTAGTACATGATGGTGGATTCCTGAGGGTGTTTTTAGTACTTCTAAGATGCATTATTTGGTGTGAAATCTTTTCTGGGGAGGTACTTCCTCAAAAATAGTTTTCCAGAGGTCTCTAGAGAGAGATACCTGGAATGAGATTCAATATAGGGTTGTGAGAATATTTGGAGTATATAAAATGAGATCACTATGTTCATTTACTAGTGTAACTTGTGGTAGTCCTAGGTTATTATAGTATAGGTGCGACACAAGGAGGTGGGTATATTGGTTCATCGACATAACATTGATAGGAATACTTAAACTAAGATAGTCCATAGGAAATCATTCTTGACTGTTGTTTAAGTAGATTTCAATTTTATCCTATAGGACTCTTGGTGTGTTAACATAACTAGAAGGATTTTTTTCCCCAATAGATAGTCATTATCTAGAGAGACTAGTTTTACCAAGAAGATCACAAGATTGATACTTCTATTTGTTTACTGACCATGAGTATCCCAATAAGGATTCATCTTCTTTCATATTATTTTTTGAGGGTTCCAAAAATGTTGTCTTGTCTTATGTGCTTATTTAGAGGATTCTAATATTAATACCTCTACTTACATGTCATTATTAATGATTGTGAATGTAATCCACCTCCTATTTGTTTTAGGGGACCCAATTGGAAGCCTCAATGGTTGCTGACCTTGACCATGTGTGTTATAGGCTTGGGGAGATATGGTATCATGTGTCACCATAAAACTTGTACTGAATATGTGAGCATGAGGGGATATGAAAGAGTTTCTCGGTTTAGGCATTTAAACATCCCTATTATTTTATTAAGGATTTCACTTAGTTATTTTTTATTCAGCTAGGGATACCTGATCATTATTATAAGAACTCCAAATGGGGACCTTGGTTAATGCGATGAAATGGGAAGGATTCCTTGAGTAATTCAATGGGATTTGAAATTTGGTCATTTGATTAATTTATTTAACGATTATAAGAATTTCTATTATATCTAAGATTCCTCCACGTATATCCTTGGATTCTTGGTTACCTCAAAACCCAATATATGATGCCACCATTTCCAAAAGTCCTAGTGTCCCTAAGATTCCTACTTGCATCCAGAAAATAAATGATGTTTCATAATGAATCATCTAATCCTCTCTTTATTATTGTGTCTCCCATGATTCCAAGCTTTTGAGAATCTTGGTGATACTAGAGGCTTCTAGGTGGTTGTATTTCCCCTGAACACTAGATGCCTGGGACATCCCTGAAGATTTGTGAATATACCATTGATTGATTCCTTGGATACTTCCTAGTATTGGGTTTAAAAACCATGATTGAATTTCCCATAGTTATATATGAATATCTATTTAGGACCATAAATGAAGTATGTTTAGTTATCATCTCAATTCATGAGATTATTCCTTAAATACTACACAACGTTCATCCCCTTGTGAAATCAGTCCAGTTTCTATAGTCTTGATTACATATGGACTAGTTCCTAGGAATCAAATATTAGATTAAAATAGGGAATGGTTTGACATTTTTTAGGTTCTACTGGTTATTCATATCTTAATTACTATTTCTAGGATACCTTTAATCATACTAAATATCTTACTTATATAATTTCTAGATATTATTAAGAATTACACTATATATTTAATGGAGGAAATTATGGGTGAACCTAGGTCTTGGTAACTTATCCACTTTTGTGACTTAGCTTGATGAGAGGTATTTCTAGCATAGGCCAAAGCGGTTATTGTTTACTGGGATCATATACCAAAGGATCAATAGTGGTTTTGTTTTTTAGTCTTAATCCATTTATGTCTAATCTAGTATGGGAAAATTACGTGATAAAGAACATTGATTGAATGTTATTGGTTCACCATTGGTGGCTGCCTACTAAGACCAATTTCACTTCCCTTATATGTGTAAAAGTTGTGGTTTGTTGAATTCAGTGTGGGGCCTAAGAAAGGATGGTCCACTTTAACTAATCCTATTTATTATGGAAAAATACTCCTTAGGTAGGCTTATGGAAAACTACACTTAGTGTAGTAAGATTCCCCCATTCAAAGGTAGTTGAAACTTCCAAGGCATTTCAGAACATCTTTTTGATGATGATATTCTAATTTTTTAGCAATAGTTGGAGGATTTTTGTTCAGGGGATCAACAATTATATTTCGGAAAACTATAAGTGGAGTAGTCAATGTATCAGTTATTATAAGTGAGGCATGTACATTGCTACCTCCTTCTCGGATAGGAGGTCCAATAACATTGATGATCTTATAGTAATTAAGAAGAAATAATTTCCCATGGACTACCTTAGAGTGATGGTTTTCCCAATAGGGAACCACATTCAACATTTAGATTCTCTTGTGGATAAAATCACACGTTTCATTGAAAAATGGAATACCTACTTCTTGTCCTTTTGAGGCTAGGTAACTCTGATGAACTACATCCTCACTTCCTTCCAAATGTATTCACTTTATATCCTGAGAGTCCCCAAATATATGGTTTGAAACATTGATAAAATCATGAATTATTTCATCTGGGATGTCCACTTGGAGTGTCACTTCCATTGGACCTCTTAGGATAGGTTGTAAAATTCTATTGAGACTAGAGGTATCAGACATTGAAATGATTCATACACCATCCAAAGCATTCAATCCAAACATGCATGGGATGCCATGGAAGGTAAATATCTATTAGGAATATTTAGTGTTCTCAATTATAGAGGTGATTTATCAAATATCGGGGTTATCATCTCAAGCCCATGGTGATCTCTTTGGGAGAACATTCCACTTCTTCAGAATCATTCATATTGGATCATTGAACATGGGGACATTAACTACTATCTAGAATGATAATTGTTCCAGATCCCCTATTGGATACCCAGGATACCCTACCCCTGATATCTCTTTTACCCTAGATAGTAAATATCAAACATTAATATAGGCCACCATGAACAATTATCCATGAGTTATCTTTAATGCTATTCAATTTTCGGCCGAACCAGATCACATGGTCTTCTTAAGGGATGTGTCGGGTCAGTTCTTAGAAAAAGAATATAGGAGGCTCATCCAAGTGGATTTTATAAATGAAATGAAGTAACTTACTTAGTGTAAGTACATCCCTATAAAATTCTACTTTATCCTTAGGAATATTATGAACCATGTGATCCAAATAGATGAGGAAGTTGTAAAGAAGGGGATCCAACTCATGTCTAAGGGCTTCACATGTAACATCCCCAACATAGAATGGATAGGCCACCCTTTCATTGAGAGAGAATAGGCTCGATATGTGTGAAGATACCTCATAAATATTTTGGTTATATCTTCTATAATTTGAAATGGAAAATTGTTTCAGGAGGAATGGTTCCCAGGTGAATCCTTAAGGGGCACTGAATAAAAGGAGAGAGCCACCATTCATGTTATGGGTTGCTGGTGTATCTAGAGTGCCAAGAACTAGGATCTAGTGGAGGGAATCCCCAACTTGTACCTTTCCATTAGGTCCTTTACCAGTTGAATTATTACCTACATAAGTGCTCTTGTCAACCACTATGACTCCACTCCCACTACAATGATGTCCATGAGAGGTTGTAAAAAACTCCCCCATCTAAAGGAATTCTCGCCTGGGTATATGGGATTGCTAGACACCCCCGTATAATTGGTTCAAACTGAATACTAATGAATCTTACATTTAAGATATCATGAGAGGATGAGGGGTACTCTGAGACTATATCAGTTTGATTATCATTTCATTTAATATCCTCTATGTCCTTGTAAACTCCTTTTTATCGAAACCTCATGCAATGCTTAATGGTCTAGATATTTTCCCTTCCCACAATATTTGAATTACATAAATGGAAATTGATTCCTCTATTATCTACAATTCTCTTCAAGAGAGGTGTGACCATCCTTGAGTCATATTATACCTAATTCGCAGATGCATAAGTCTCATGGGTTAAGAAAATGTGTTCTATACTTGGCATGAAGTAAACTATGTGGCCAATTGTCTTTCCTCCAAGGGTAATTTGTCTAACCACACTGTCATTTTCTTTAGAATTGGTTCACTTACACATTAATTTACAATGTTTGTTATTTTGTATGCACTTGGAATTCATTAAATTAGGCCTCCTTGAAATTTTTTGTATTTTACTATGTTTATTAATAAAAACATTCCTCGTTTTAGGTAGGTAAAGTTAACCCTCTAAACAAAAATGATACATAAAAGTCATATATTTTCCATGTCAATGAATCATTAATACATAAGTGTTAAATATGAATTTTATGAGATTTTTTGGTAAAATAATATTGTGGTAGAGTACTTATCAAGTCCCTAATTCACCCCCCCTTGTGAATTTAGAAAATTCTCATCAAATTTTTGTAACGCCCCGACCCCAGCTACCCGGAGTCGGTGCGTTACTTCGTAATGTTGGCATGATCACAAAAGATCAAGTCTCGAAAGACCGATTAGTTTAGTAGCCTTGGAAACAATAGATACATTTGTAAATGTTACATTACATCATAAAGTGAAAAACTACAATAACAAAGTCTCCATAGTCCACACTCATATCCTATTCTGACTATCCCTGCAGGTCATTCATAAAATACTTCTTCACATCCAGGAAAATATTAAAACATTGAAAGGGGTGATCTCAGATGCTCAGTAAGGATAACAATATTGCGGAAGCTTTCATAAATAAACATTAACATTTAAGGCAATTTATAACTAAAACAAAAGCCTTTTAAACATGAACTTAAACATAATATGGAAAAAATAAAATTAAAAAATGCCATTTACTTACTCACATGGATATTCTACTAGTCGAATACTCTCATGCAGTATCAATAACCACTTTCATAATGATGGAATGCATAATTTCAGACTATCATAACCGCGTAGCCAAGGCCTCGTGCTAAGACCACAAATAAGATTTTGTCAAGGCCTCATGCAAAGACACTAGTTTGTCTCATGAGACCTACCAATGCATCGAGGAGCTATAGCGGGCTCCACCCGTCACTTATTAAGTCCAATGCATTCCTCATATGAATAGTTTTAAACATATCATAAACCATAATATAATTGTATCACATAAAACATGCATAAAGGAAACATAACCTTTCCACATTTCAATCACAAGATGTCAATACAACTCATTTATATAATAAAAATACTTTCAAAACCATTTTCAATACCAAAATAAAAGAAAATTAAAACTTGATATTTATTTTTCATTTAAAAAGTTATGGCTTGTAGAGGAAGCCAAAACCCAAATAATGGCCATGGCGGTGGAAAAGTCATTGTCGCCGCATACGTACAACAAGAAAAACATTCCCTTTTGTCGTTTAGTAAAACACTTTGTATTAAAATATTCCTTTTGAATAAACTTAAAAGTCAAAGGGGTTTATACACCGTATAAAGGAAAGTTGTGTATAAAACCAAATATGCCTCAATGAAAGGAGATTGAGACGAAGTCCTTAAAAAGATCATTTTTTAAATAGAATAGATCTATTATGTGTATTCACTATAGGTACACATAAATAAAGTAAAAATACAAAATAAGACAAAATAATATCATGACATAATTTGAAAGTAGGAGATTAACCCAAAGAATGGAAATTGGGTTAAGAAGTTCACATACCTTGCGTCTTGTCCTGACTCGACCGTTCTTTAACCTCCTGAATAATAAACTAGAGTTAATTTCTATTTACTTAAGAAACTTTTTCATGTTCATTATTCCTTCTATATCCCTTATTACCATGTTATGAACATTATGTAATTATTTAGGTTAATAACGGTCATTTTGTCGATCTTTGGTACTTGAGTCAACAATAAACTTCTTATAATTACAAGTTGTTCATGTGGTGAAATATCCATTATATCCAGAATTATATTCATGATTTAGATATCATATATATCATATATATCCAGTATATACATGCATTTATAATATTACACAACATTTAGAGGTAAGAAATGAAATGCACCGTTCATGGAGACGGTAAGCCGTACGTACGCATGGACGCTACTTTCATTTCTATTTCGTATTTAAGGGAATGAAATTATAATTATATAAATGGTATACTATAATTAAAGTATAATATAATGTATAATACCATTTACTCCATCCTTTATACATCCCACATATGGCATTAACGATTTCAAATCACTTTGAGGGGGCGGTAGTCCGCACTTCCTAAAATGAAATTATCGTGTTTAACCATAATGGAAATCATAAAGGTATGCTATAAATGAGAAATAAAGAAGAATAAGAAAACATAAACATAATATATATATCTCATATATGAAAATAGTGTCATCATAATGGCCACCTTTGAAGGTGTTATATGAGTGTTGAACAATCATCGTTTCGTGAGGCAGTATTTCGCCACCCACAGAAACAGTATGTTCTTTAACCATAAGATGAAGGTGTGTGTAAGTGTAAACCAAATCCTTATCATAACAACATCCTAGTATATTTTAGATACTGGTGTTGTCACTAAAGTAAGGAATAAAAATAGTTTAAGGGGATGGAGAAGAAAAATAAAACAAAACAACATTAGAGAAGACATTACCTTCAAATCGGGTAACTCTTTTTGATTTGAGCCAAAGGCTTCCTTGGGAAGAATTCTGCCCAATGTGAGGCTTCTAGGAGTAAGGGAGGGAAGTTGGGAGATTATTTGGGCAGAGGTTGACTGAGCCAAATGGCTTTAAAGTGTGAATGAGGTGGTAGAGGTGGGGGCCTTTTATAAGAGGAGAGGAGGGCACTCTTGGAAAGTAAGGAAATTTTACATTATTATACAATGATTTTCAGATTCTAAAGATCTCACACTTATATAATTCGAGGATATGGTTATAAGGGTTCGAAATCAACCCATCAAATATTCTTTGGACAAGTGTATGCCTTGGATTTTACATTATATTTTCATTTTATTAAAATCGTTAAATAATTAGGTCATCGCTGCATCATAATGATGTTATAAATAATTTAATTTATTTAATGTCTAAAAATTACAAAAAAAACTACTATTACGTAGGAAATCTTTTTAGCTTTCCAATGACTATTTATAGTAAAAAATATGACTTGTATAACCCCAAGTAAAAAATTGTTTTAGTAAAACATTTCATGTTTGTGTCATTTTTTACTTTAACATTAAATAAAAGGTATTTATGTCATTTTCCAACTAAATTGGCTCCATGGGGTCCCCAAGTTGACCCATGGATTTTCTTGGTTGGCCATGACACATCCAATGAGGGTAGGACATGTGTCAAGCTCATCTCATATTATTAAAATATTATTTTTACCTTAAACTACACTAATTACCTCTAATCGCGATTAAGAACTTAAAAGTTACTATTCACCAAAAATTATTTTAATCTCATTGAACCACATTTTACTTCTTAATGACAACCATGTATGTCGGATTTTTGAAAATCAAATCACAGAAGTGGTAATATTTCAGTTAAACAAAAAATCAGTTATTTAACTACCACTTAGTGGTTTCACTATTCATCAAAAATTGAAGTTTTTCAGAACAATGCCAAAATTTCACCCTAAGCTATAATTAATATTCCGAATTCAAAAATTATGTCTATTTTAAAAAATTACAAACATATAAGTTGCATTAATTAATTTTATAATTAATTCCCGCTGTCACAACAAATAGCGTGTTTTTAAGAAACAATTTATATCAAAAGATTGGCCATTGTTTATGTCCAATTTCAATGTTAAATTAATTCTAATGACCACCATTGGATAAAATGGTAAAAATATATTCTAATTATACTTTAAAACCACTCAATAGTATAACTTATCACTATAAATTATTTTGATTTAAAAAGTTGTTTTAAGTATTTTTCACTATTCATAAAAATTTCGAAGTTCTCAGAAAATTACAAAAAATTCAATATAGGTTAATTTCGACATTCCGAATCCAAAAATGAAGTCCATTTCGAAATATAAAATATATATAATTTCAAAAGGTGGGTATTACTATTCATAACGGCTACTTTGATTAGTCACGGTGTTTTAGAACTCGAAGTTGCGTACAATGCAAGCTATTGCATTATTGAATGAGAAGCGTATCGTGGAAGCTCGGGGTGTTACAATTTTCCACACATCTATGCATCCAACAATTGAAGAAGGAAGTTACTATAGGGAAAAAATGGAATTTTGATGCTAGGACAAGATTTAATATATGGTCACATGGAGGAATCACTAACATCCATCTTGTACAAGTAGAGGTGATTCAAATATATTTTATTGAAGCATATTTTTATAAAGGTGAATAATAAAATGACATGGGATTCTTGTATATACATTTCCCCTATCCCAATTATATGGTATTTAGTTCTCAGCTAACATCAATTTATGATTTTCTATATTTTGATATCTCTATTTTATTAATATAATTCCCTATATTGATTCTTCTTTCATAATATTCCCTTCTTTTCATTTTATTTTAATTTTTTGATCGATCACTTCATGACTATGAAGATTTGACCAGTGGGTTCATCCATGAGAGGTTTTATGGGATTCACCAACACTCCTACAAAATTAGGTTTTCATTGAGTTTTATCATATGGAATTCAAGGAGTTTTGGGATAATAAATTTGTTCCAATACCTATTGTCCCCATTTCATATCTTCTTTCTTACCACTTTATAAAATTATTTTCCCTTAAACTATTTAACTCATTTATTGGATTAGGGGTCATGATGGAGAATTCTGAACAGTATATTTTTAAGTGAGTGAATGGAGTACGTTCTCAAGAGATAAGTAATATATTTTCATCTTTTTATGGAGATAGATAAGATGTGATGGTGAGGGTTCTTGTGTGAGATTATAATTCTTGCCTTAAAATTATAGAGATGTATGTTCATGTATATTTTGGAGTGTGAACATTGGTAGAGAATTAGTATAGTAGAAGTGGCTGTAAAGAGAACTAATTAGTATTGTTCCTTGGAGTAGTTATTTCATCCTTGCTTCATTTTTTAGATCATCTATATTGAATTATTATTTTCATTAATTCATTAATACAACCCATTTACCCCCTTTCCATTTAGATTTTAAATTTTAAATTAATGATAAAATTTATATTTTGTGGGATAGTGAGTGTTTAGTTTAGCTCTTTGTGAGACAAATTATAGGCTATAATCCCTTGATACTATCATGGTGGTTGTTAATATTGTAATCTGAGGCTCTAGATACATATAAATTATTTTGGTTCCATAAAAATTGTGGTGATTTTAATGGATCTATTTGAACATAATTTTTTTTTCATAATCCATGATTTGATTCTAGTTTTTAATTTGTTTATTTTTCATAATTTTTATCTTTTCATTCATTCTTCCATATTTATTCCTTTAAAGTAGACTAAACATAAAATAAAAATTGTTATTTAATATATCCTCATATTTATTCCTAGTTAATAGAGATAGAAAAAATAACTATTTAGATCAAATATTCATAGTAAAGTAGATTTTTCAAACTGATAAATCTCTCATTCTATAAGAGCCTGAGTAAAATCAACATAGGACACAACATGTGAAACTTTTATTACAGACCAATGGGTGGGATGATAGAATCAACAAACCTACTTAATCTAATAAATATTAAAATTATATCCCCTAAAACTATTAGAATAATGAAGTTACAAATATAGAAGATATCTGAGATTTACAAACTCATTCATTTATATTGGAATAATAGATGAAGATACAAGAAATTTAGATAGAATAACTAGTGTAAATATTGGCTATGATGGCTATCACTCTCCAAGATTTCATAGATCAAGGACTATAATAACCTTATGTGAAATTTGAAGAGATAATGTCCTTTTTTCAAGAAGACATAAAGTATGTGGAAAAGGAACTTAAAAATACTAGACTCCAAAAAATATCAAAGATCAATTCTATTGATCTCCATGAGTAAAAAATAATACTATATGATATATTAGAGATAGAAGAATGAAGTAACACCACAACACCATAAACCCAGATCCAGTGCCTTAATTTATTTCATTGGAATGATTATAAGGAATTAAAACATGAAGTACCCAGCTTTTAGAATTTTTAAAAAAACAGATTACATATATGTTACTTATTTTACATTGGGAAGGTAAAATAAAACATAATACATAACAAAGATAAATTAACTTCATCCCTGAAACTCATTACAAAAAATCATCTTTATATCCTGGGAAAAAGAATCAAAATAAGGGTGATATAAAATTCTCAGTAAGGGTAAGATTAGAGTGAAAGTAATCATGAATCAATAAGAATAATCAATATAGAAATGTAAATAACTAAACAATGTTTCTATTTTAAAATAGAATATGGAATAATTAATATGGAAAGGTAAATAATTGAACACCATCCATTTAGTCAATAAACTGAGAATGAAATGAATCCATGGGTAATGTCAAGGAAACATTCTCAGGGATAAAAAAATAATTGAATCTGAATAAATGCAATTCTTGATTATTGGATGTCATGTCTGAGGCACATGAAAACCTATACCGTCAATACCTTTCACAAGATGGAACTACAAGTAGAAACCTATTTAATTTGTTCAACTGATTTGTATCATGAGAAAATTTTGATGAATCGAGTGTAAATGTATGTCTAATGTCCACCCATCACTACCATTCCAAATAATTCCTTATATCGAGTAATCTATTTAAGTAATAAATAATATTCCTTATCAAATATCTGTATTGTATAAAGAATAAAGATTTATCTATACTTCCCTATATAATCAAACAAATATAAAATTAAACAACATATTTGAAAATGGAATATGTTTTAGGTAATAATAATATCAATCATCCTAAAATGTGGATATTTTAGTAAATTTACATTGAAAATTTATTACATTAATGTGATTGTTTCAAGATAAATTTAATAATCACAAAAAAGTGACATTACAATGATAGATTTTAACACATATTAGTTTTCAAGATAAATCCATTAGGTGAGATAAATCAAATTGAAACTTAAAATACTAGTAAGTATAACTAAATCATGATATAAAATGAAAAATGGGTAGTATATACTCCGTGCTAAAGTGAATTAGTGCATAATGATGAATACATCTCAATCAAATGTAAATTGAGAGGAAATCCATTACATTATGCTTCCTTTTGGTGAAACACTATTTAACCTCCTATATAATGGTTTTAATCATGTTATTAATTTACAATATAACCATATTAATGTCTATGATATCATATATATTCTTTTTATAAAATATTATAACCCATTCATTAGTAATATTTTATCATTTTCATCATTTTGGGTGTTAATTTTTCCATTTTTTAGTATGTTTTGACTTGTTATTTTTGTTCCTATTAATTTGATCAGGATTTCATCACATACAGATTATAAAACATGATTTAAATATCATATATATTCATTACATATTTATTTATAATAATCTGTAATATTTGGTGATATGAAATGAAATGCACCATTCATGGATATGGTAGTCCGTACATACACATGAACGCTACTTCCATTACTTTTTCATAATAAATAAATTAAATATAAATTATAGATATGTATATTATAATTAAAATAAAATATTTATGTCATATATGTCTCATATTTTTATTAAAATAATTCTTAATAAGTTCTATGTCTATTGTGAAAGAATCACATAGCATTGTGGAGGTTGTAATCCACACATCCATAAATGATGTTCTCATATTCCTACACAATGGGAGGCATGAGGCAGTGATTAAATAAAATTTTAAACAAACATTAATACATTATAAATACTATATATATCATATATAAACTATATTTACATCCTTATTTCCATCCCAAAAGCTGGAAAATTGGGGTGATTGGAAGATCTCGCTCGAACGCTCTCCTTTCAGACATGCCCTAGCTATGATGGTCGCTGATCCAATCCCCCTCCACAATAGATATGGGGTATGATCTTCCTCCATAAAATTTAGAAGCGCAGACAAGGCCATTTCTTCCTTTATTTAACCCACATTTCTTCTTGGAATTCCTAGCTATCTCGATTTGCATGAAGGTTCCAGATCTATATGATAGCTTACCTCATATTTCTCTCTTGACATAGAAGTTATCAGAAGCATTGGGACTATTGAATCTAACCCTAGTGACTCAGTTCAAGAAAATTCATCCTTAGAATTATTCTTCTGATAGGTTCGACTTCAGTTCTTGGGGCTTGGAGGACCAGGCAACTTTGGGGACTCTAAACAAACGAAACATCATGATATGGTTTTCTTAAGAGGATGAAATGATTATACATTGGTATAGAGCCCTTAAAACCTGAAATGGTTTCAGTTCATCCTATTATAATGGAACTATGATTTCCACATGAAATAGGATACCCCTACTTCAGTGATACGGGTATATTTCCCAGAACTCCCTTTACTCTTCCAAAACCCCACCATTCCCCATATACTTGGTAATCTTGTACACTGATATAAGTGTTTTGTTTATAGAAATAAGTTGGCATATCATCTGATATCTCCATGTATTTTTGTTGAGGTGGATATTTCAAAAACAATGGTGGAGAGAGGGTGTGGGATGCAGTTGTAGAGGAATTCCTCAATAATATAGTAGTGATTTTTGAGTTGTGGATAGATTAATACTCATCTTGTAAACATCTGGGTCATTTGGGTTATTCCTTCCACCGTGCTTGTGGGGATTGATATGGGGTGTCTATCTTAAAATTTTGACATGTGTTAGGGACTAAGATTATCGAAAATCTTAAAATGGGTCAACTGGGTAATAAGGATACAACAAATAATGAATATATACAAGAAAGAGGCAAGACCACAGATATGAGATCTTAAGGTTGGGGAAATTTTAGATCAGTTGAAATGTAGTTTGGGTTGTAATTCATATATATTACATTCTATATATAATCTAGGGGATAAGCTGATGTTCTCAATAGAATCATTGAAACCTAACACCATCTTAGGTAATCCTGATTCATATTTGGAGGTTGTTCGTGTTGGAATCTAATTAACACAAGAAGAGGTGATGAAGATGACTACAAAATGAGATCATGATAATTCATTTCATATCACTCCAACTGTAGAAGGGGTGGTTGAGTTCAAGGAGAAATCCATGTCCTAGATGAAACATGCTGACTAATAATATCAGTAATCAATTTGGAGGTCTGGAAACCGAAGGATTAGAGAAGGATCCAAGGGACTCTGAATAGAAATTGTGTCCCACCAAAGAGCAAGGAATATGTGGGGAAAATAAAGAATAGGATAATGATAGCCATTTTTTAGTTTTCAGTGAAGATGAAATACACATTGGGGGACTTCATTTTCCAAGTAGAAATAAAGGGGAGATGGGAAACATGGATGTGGGGAGTTTTATCATGCACAAATGGAAATCGAAGGTGTGCATGGATTACTCTCACCTTACTAAACCAATGGAGATAAGGTATGTAAAAATGGATTGGTACAATGTCTTTAATTGTGAATCCTATAAAACATTCCACAGATAAATGAAGAGTTTGAGTCCTTTGGGTGAAAACTAGATGGATGAATGTAGAGATTCAATTGATTCTGAGCAGGCCATGGTATGGTTGATACTACATTGCTGTTGTGGGCATATCATATTGGCAGAGATGTAATTGTCAATAATTCAAACATTGTTATGGATAAAATAAGAAAGTAGGTTCTATATGTACTATAGTTAGAGGCATTTATAGGGGATTGGATAAAATAAAACTGATTTAAACATTTTATCCACTCTGAGTAAGAAATGGTGGAAGAGTTTCTCCACATTAAATCCTCTTGTGAGGAGGCTACCAGGATGACTAAGAGATTTATTCTTGTGGATACCAACAAAGATTAGTGTGAGTGGATCAATAAGAAATATATTATTCATACAAAAGGATTCAACATAAGGAATATAAATATGGAGGAGAATATTCACCTAGGTAAAAATATGGATTATAATTTTAAAGGCCACCTCAAGGATGATCCAGACACCATAGTATATACACTTCACTAGAAATTATATAGGGTTAAGGATTATAATAATATATAAATCACTGTAAATGATTTTGTTATTTATTGGTGTTTAATTATCTCTATATGAACCTATGAGGTTTTCCAATTTTTCATTAAAAGTGGTTCTAAATAAAAAAATAATTTTCAATCAATGGTGTTTAATGGAACAATGAATGACATTGATTCATGAGGTGGTAGTTCACTGTACACATGAACTATGATTTTATATCCCATTTGAAGGTTTTCTATAGGAGTATAGGTCAAAATATTATCATAAAACATATCTGTATATTGAAGATATTAAGGTTATTATATAATCATGATATTAAAATAATTTTAGGGGTGGATAAGAAAATGAAAAAAAAAATTGATTGTTGAAGAACGTTTCCACTTAGTCAGGTAACTCTTTTTTGATTTATAACAAAAATATTCCTTGGTTGTATTTTTTACCTAATGTGAGGAAACTAGTTGGAAAAGAGGGATACTATGAGATTATTTTGGTAGGGATTACATGTGCCAAATTGCTTGATAGGTGTAAATAAGTGTGAGGTGCGATTTCCTTCTTATAGTAGAGGAAGAGTGGGATTCTTATTAATATAAAAAATTAATCATTATTAGGAGGACTTACTTACCTCATGTTACACAAAAATGGACCAATAATGTATTAAGTTGGAATTATGTTTGTTAAAAACCTCCAACACTGAAAAATAAGTTCATTTTTATAGTTTTCTCCCATAACTTCTATGTTTCCCACTTTTACCATTTTGGTTTTTGTTAAGGTAACTAGTTTTCTAACATAAGTAATATATCAATTAAGGATAAACTGAAGTTAGATTTATTAATAAAAATATAGAAAACTAAATTATACATATGGAATCTAATTTAAAAAATTAAAATCTCATGTTTGTTTGAAATTAATTTTAACAGAAGAACGTATAAGGTGAAAAAACAAAGATTTAACCCAAACCATGCTAATAATGTTTTTACTACATAGGATTTAACATGATCATTATAAAATATCAATTAATCTATAATAGAAAATATTATTGTAAGAACTTGATTCTTTTTAAGAGGTACAATTTCTTTATTTTTCATTTCCTTTGAGTTGTTTTTGAGAAAATAAGGAAAACTGTAAAAATATTAAGTTTTAATAAAAAACGCAATATACTCCTATGTACACACTGTGTAATATGGACATGTAGGATGGGGATACATGGGGTGTGAGTTTTTTGGTCTAGGAGAGAATAAAAATACAATACATGCCATGTACTCCTTATTACACACCGTGTATTAATGTCATCAAGATCGGTGTGGGACGTGTAAAGTAAGTCGGTGAATTTATGAATAGTAAAATGATATACACACCATGTATGATAACTTTCATGTCGTGTAGTAATATAAATTGGCTTAAAACAAGAGTTATCCTCATTTTCTCTTTTTTGGATAGAAGAGTTTTTGGGTGTAGAAGAAGGAGCCACAAGAACGTTTCCTTCTCCTATTTCATTGTCTAGAACCCAAATCAAGTGACATTGGTCTCATTAGATTCCTCTCAGTAAGAGCTTCCTTATACTTGAGCAGTTATTAATGATTTGTGTTCTTTATAAAGTTATTAAATGTTGAATTATTTACCTATTTTTTTAGATCTACGACGTTTTAGGTCGATTCAAGGGTTGGTGTCAAATTATATAAGTTATACGACATCGAGGTAGGTGGTCATGTGCCTTTTGTTAAATGTTGAGTTGGTTATCTGTTCCAAAATGGTATGAGACCATTTTTGGGTATTGTTTTTCTTTATAATTGAAACCTTTGAATTTCTAATGATACTTAGGTATTTGATTATATAAAATTGAAGCATGTGGTTTCTGAATTGTTTAATTTAGGGACACCCCATGGGTTGGTTCCCCCTTGTTAGCCATATGGAAAGAACTCCTTTGAGGCTTGTGAATGTTTTCCCTTTTTAGGGTTGTTAGAATTATATACTACTATGGGAATTTTTCACATGAGTTGTTATATATAAATCCATGTGATAGTATAATTCACATGGTTTGTTTTTGAAATGAAATGATAAATGATTAAAAGTGGTAATTAGACATGGGCGAGCCATAGTCTTGGTTAAAGGACAAGGTCGGGTTCATGTGACTAATTACACCTTGCTTACCTTGGGTGAACCATTGCCTCAGTTAAAAATAAATGTATGGACTCAAGAGGTTAATTACTTAAGTTTTTTGAGCGAGCCACTATTTTGGTGGTTGGGCTTATAGATTCTTCTTTGTGTATGTCGAGCGAATCTTTGATCCATTGAGGGATACCTAGAATGGGCTCTATTGGAAATTAAACAAAGGATTAAATTCTGAAATAATGATATTCTCAAATGAAAAATGGTTATATCATGAGTTGATGGTTACTTTGGTATGGGGGGTCAACAATCTTAGGTTGGACTTCAAGACCTTTGTTTACAGAACTTGTTAGATTAAATGGAATGACATATGATGCATCTTCCAAGCCAAAGAACGGTCTCAAGTTCGGTCTTCACTTTTGTTTATTATCTAGATGATCTTTTGAGACATCTACTATTTTCACTACTATATGGGGGATTGACAGGATAAGGAAAAATCTTGAGATAGTTGTACTTAACTAAAATTGAACTATAAAAGAACATAAATTGAATAAATGGATAGTTTACTTGATTACTTCATAGTTTTTGTTTTCTTTTTCTGTTACTGCATATATTCACGGACAGTTAGGCATGGACCATTGGTGGTTGCCTACTGGGATTAGTCTCATACCCATTTTAGGTCATGATTTTGGACCCAAATAGATTATATTATTGCAGGTGTAGACAAGGGAAATTTCCCTTATACAGGTACTTGATTTCTTTTTAGGAGCAGGAGATCAAGGGACCAAGTCGAGGCTTGTGATGCTTTTGAGTTTTATTTCTGTTTCTACACATGTATTGTATTTTTATCTGATTGCAGTGTATCCTATTTTTGTTTCTTTCTTAGAACATATAACATGTTTCAATATCATTTTTATTGTTTGAGACTTGGATATTTATCTATCAGACTTCCCTTATTTTTTTTCAGTTGCATGTTGTTTACTGCTTATGCTATTTATTAATATTTATTCTGCCGTGTTGCGCTATACCAATGAGGGCATAGTTTCCCCACTATCACACCCTAGGCCCTCGATGATATTCTGTAGTCTCTTTCGTTTGGGGAAATATGCCTGAGGCCATGTGGCCAACCGGTTTGGCTATCGGTTCAGTGGTAAGCCGGGTCGGGACGTTACAAAGTGGTATCAAAGGATTTCATCCTTCTTTGATTTACCATTTGGATCCAATAGACTGGTTAGGAAGAAAAAAATGGATTGGGTAATAAACTATGCCCGGGAATATCTAACCCGTGTATATAAAAAAACTGAATTACATCGAATGAATTGTGATTTTCTAGTTTTACAGTTGTACAGATTTCACCGTTGGGTGAAGCACTTGATTTCCACCATTACTATTGATACAATTGTGGGTTCTATTTTAGTTTCAACCCGATGAGATGAGGGTATGCCATCTTTTGCATCATATAGTCACTTGATAGAATCACATTCCATGAATTATTCTATGCCTTCTAGAATTTATTAGTTATCGCATGTTGTTGTGATAGATGATGTGATATCTATGCCTGTTGTTGTGATAGGTGTATTGGTACATGCTATGGTTTGGATGGAATGGACGCCAAGCTTTGGTTCTTAAGGTGTATATCCCCTCTTGGATTGGAATTTGGCAGATCATGATTCTGTTTTTATCTATAATTGTATTATGATGTGTTCTTCTTGGATTCCAAATATTGATTTGTGGGGAGTATGGCCCCCACAGATCAGAATTTGACATCCTGCTGGTTGGCTTTCTACAAAATAGGGGTTTTCTGGGTAACCAGGTGTTTCTATCCTGAAATACCTAGTATACACAGCATGTAGTCTAGCCTAACACACTATGTGTTCTTCATGTTCGGGGAATAATGTGTTCCAAAATTTTAGAAGAACACGTCATGTATCCTTTGTACACACTGTGTAGTCCTCGACCATGTAACCTACCATGGGAGGAGGGAACACGGGTTGTCGAGCTTCAAGTAGGACGCATCGTTTACTTTGATTACACGTTTTATAGAAGTATACTGTGTATCAGACCATGTGACTAATGACCTGAGTGGATGAAAATTCTGATATACACTTTGTTTCTAGTCTGAACAAGCCATATAGTCTTACACTACCATAACCATGTAGTTAGGGCCGTGTGGAAGTACCTGGGCAGGAAGGAGACTCGAGTACATGTCATGCCTCTTGGGGAACATGTAGTGTACATGGGGTGTTACACGGCCATGTTAGGCCGAAGTACACACCCGTGTAAAGGCATATGAAGACATGTCATGTAAGGGGTTATACATGTCGTGGACTCCTATTTTGAAAAACATGAGTGTTTTATTTAACCCATTCCTTTATTTCACTTATGAGTAACAGATCCTTTTTTGTTTAGTCGGTACTGAGGTGGGTGTGCTAGACTTTGTAGAGTCATGTCGCCGCAAAAACCATGAGTTGTACGCCAAAAGAGTGGTGATGATCATACTCCAGAAATGGTGGGCCATGGGCTACCGATGGATCCTCCAATTAAGACAGATGTGACACCATCCATTATACTCGACACGGGTGGAGACTCATAGTTCTGAGAAGGTTTTGTGAGGTTAATGCAGACCTTCCAGTGATCACTGCAGGCAACCACATCTATGGAAGAGCTGATGTGTATATTCCAACAGCAGCATCCGCCTACTTTTTCAAGGGATGGTGGACCGCAGGCTGTGGAATCATGGATGGAATCAGTGCGGACTATCTTCAAGCATCTGTAGATTCCTCTTTAGAGGAGGGTCAAACTCACTACTTATATTCTATGTGATTCCACCAAAAGGTTGTGGGATTTTATCACACAAATAGATCACCATTAGGACATGGCATGGGGATACTTCTAGATAGTCTACAAAAATTACATCTTTCTTAAGACCCTCAGTGATGATCAAGCCCAGGATTTCATGAATCTAGAGAAAGGTACTATGTCAGTGATGGACTATTCTTCCCAATTTATAGAGATCCAGTGATTCACACCTGTCATAGTGGGTGACGAGGTGTCGAGATCTACGTGCTTTGAGGATGGTCTTCCTTACGACATCTCAGATTAGGTAAACATTTTCTGGTTTCCTTCTATGAATTCCATTGTGAATCAGGCACTGATTACTGAGTGAAACCTATGGGAATCTGGGGTTACGATCCATGGTGGTTCGCCACCAAGAAATGGTACGGTCTCGACCAGTAGCAATAAGCATCGTATGGAGTTTTCTTGTGAGAATACGAGTAATCAGGATGTATCTTGTGGTAGCCAGGTGAGGTGATATCAGTGTGGAAGAGTTGAACATATGAGGCCCCAGTGCCTGAAGGACCCAGTTGAGTGTCGAGTTTGTGGCAATATGGTCCATCTACAGTTCTTCTGCAGGATGTTTCCACCAGTTTCTAGTGAGAGAGGTTCTGTATAGACTAAACGAGAAGGAGCAGGGTCAGTAGCTTCTCACCAGTCTAGAAACCGGAATATGTCAAGGCATGCAGGCCAAGGTTGTTGTAACACCCCAAGATTCCATAGTATGTTATCTCTTTAAAGTAATTTAATAGATTATATTGCACGAAACACCAAATTGGCTTGTGTTATACACATGAATGAGTTTTTGTGAAACAACACATTTGTATTATAATTATTTAAATGATATATTTATTTATCAATTGAATTTTGAACTATGAATAGTAACATATAAATTTTAAGTTTTATTTATAATGTTTTAACATAAATAAAATATATTTATAATGAAATGTATAAGTTCTGTAAAAATGATTATATATATAGAAAATCTATTTTCTTAAAAGAACTATGTTTTAGGTCCTTTTGTGAACAATAATAAAAATTAATTTTATACATACCTAAAAAATTGAATTTGGTAAAATGGAATTCATTTTTGAATTATGAATATCAAAATTAGATTAGGGTTATTTTTGGTATTTTTCTGAAAACTTTCAATTTTTGATGAATAGTGAAAATACTGTATAGTACATTAAATCCGACTTTTTCATTTAAATAATCATTTTTAATTAAAGAATTATCTTAAAGTAAAAATAGATACATGATACATATTTTAATAAAATTTATGTCATTGGAGTCATTTTATAATAAGATTAGATATATAAAATTTTATTGAAACTTTTTAAAGCCTTTTTACCCACCTTCTAGGCAATATTACCAACCTTCTAAAAACATTTGCAAATTTGCATAAGACATAATTTTACTGCTTCTGTGAATTGAATTTCAAAAATATGAGTGACACGGTTGAAATTATTAAGTAAAATGTGGTTCAATAGGATGATAATAATTATTGGTGAATAGTAACTTTTGAATTTTATTTACCACGGATAAAAGTAATTAAGGTAATTAAAGGAAAACATAAAATTAAAATTACCCTAAAACAAGTCCTAATTATATTGGATAAGTGTATTTCAACCAAAATCAACCTTATGACAAAACTAAGATCCTTTTGATCAATTTGGGTTATATTAGTACATTTATTATATTTTATTTTAGGAAGAGTTAAAAGTGTTAAATTCAATGTTTAATAACTAAACCATTTTTAATATATGGTTAATAATAATATAAATTCAACAAAAAATATTAATTAAAAATCTAAAAATATTTCCAACATCATGATATTTAATTTATAATTTTTAGAAATTAAATAATTATATTTATTTATGACACAATAATAATGTAGTAATTACATTATTAAAGAAAGATTAAAATATTTGATGTTATAAATATTAAAATAAATGTACATTGAAATTTTTGATGTCATCCATGAATTTTCTAGGTTAATATGAAATGTTAGGGTTGATTCAATGTATTTTTTTCGAATTAATCAAGTTGTTGTGACTTTCAAACAAATGAAATACTAAATAGTGTTAAAATTGACGTAAATGAGTTTTTAAAACAAATACTATATTATTAAATGATATAATATTCCTAAAAATATAGGATTCGCCCAAAGAACATATATAATGTTATTTATGTTATTAAATAACCACTTTAGGTTTTCTTGAAATTTTATAGTAAATATATTAACCGTGTAATATAAAAATACAAGAAGACATGGTAAAAGTTAAACTATTTAACTAAGAGTTAAATCTAAAAGATAAGGTTAACATGGTGACCTAAACTTGTCTAAAACCTATTTTTTGAAAGTATTTCTACCCATAACAACCTTATCCTTGAAATAAATTAATTTTTGGTATTATAAACCGAAAAATATTTTATAATAAAATAATATTTCAAACTTTTCCTAAAGTGTCTCTCACCTCTCTTATAAAAGGGAATTTACCCTTCTCTTAAATTCATACCTCCAAATCCATTTGGCTTGGACAAAAACTGATTAACTATCCTCCCAAATACTTTCAATTAAACCTATAGTCCTTACATTGATCAGAAATCCAACCTAAGGATACCTTTTGTTCAAATAAATAGGAAGAACCCGAAAATGAGGTTATTATTTCATCACCTCTTTCAAAGTTATTTTCTTTTTTCCACTTCCTCTTTCTTTGTTGTTTCCATACCAAAATAATAACACCAGTACCTTATACATACTGAGATGTTATTATAAATATGTTACATCTATATTCATTATTCTATCCACTCTATGAATGACGAAGTCTCCATACATGCGTACGTACGGTTTACCGGCTCCACGTTAGGGTGTAGTTTATTATTCAACACTTCATTATTTGGATGGATATAATAATGAGTATAATTGATAAAAATAATAAATAAAACATGTTAATGATTATTTATATATAATATACCATCCAATTACATATTATTTCACCATCAATAGAATGATATCGTCGCTCGTTTGTACGTATGGTTTATTGTCTCCATGACGCGATGTGATTCATTTCCACATTCACTATTGAACGATGATTATAAAAACATATATTATTAATAAGTATGCAATAAATGACATGATTATTCTACTTTAAATATATATATGTGTGTGTTTGTGTTTACATATATCTCATTCACTTACTTCCTTTCAATACGATATGAAAACGGAAATAGTCTTTATGTGTATGTATGGCATACTATCTCCATAAACAGTGTTTTCCATTTCATATATCTATATATTATACATATTTATATTCTGAATATATATGATAAATAAATAGTTTTTTATATTCACGAAGTAATTAAATCATGATATAAGTGATATGGTCAAGAATAACAAGTTAAAACACATGTGATAAAGAAAACTATTATTAATCGAAATGTTATTTTAACAAAGAAATTATTACTAAATGTGTAGTATAAATCCATAAATGAATCCAGTATGAGATTATATATATGAATATGGTTCTGGTATAATTTAATAACATATTATGGTCATTATACGGAAGGTTAAATGTACCCTCTACCAAAGTAAATTACAAGGTAAGGGTTAATTCTTCAATCTCATTATTATACCACATTTTTTATGTGTACATTTTTACTGGGAAATATTTATTATATATGTCCATGTTTAATAAAATTGTTTCCAAAGGATTATTTTTAAGGGACTCTTTAACTAAAATATCATTTTAAATGGTTTAAGTATTTATTCTTCTAAATTATTCTCATTAATGTCCTTGTTTTCAAATTGGTTTTAAGGATTTATTTATATGGACATTAATGTTTTAAAATGTTAATTCCTTTAAAAAGATTCAAAGTGGTATAGGAAATTTTGATTCAAAAATGTATTTTAAATGTCTTCCTTTCTAAATTGTGTGACTTTTAAATGATTTCATGAAAAATGGATATTTATATCAAAGAGTTTTACTGATCAATTTCAATTATATCAACATCCTTTACTGGATATTATTAATGATTGATTTTTATTTATTTTAATAAAATTTTCTATATTTTATTGAATGAGTTATGATATGTTTGACTATGGATTTGTTGTTTTCATACCATTCATGGTTTATGGTTAAATTATTGACATTTTTTATGCTAGTTTTAATATGAATGTTTATGTTATGTTTCACTCTTTTCATATAAGGAATGAATTGGAATTAGTAAGTGATGGGTGGGTCCCACTATAGCCCCTCGATGCATCGGTAGGTATCATGAGACAAATTAGTGTCTTGGTACAAGGGCTTGACAAAATGTTTTATTTGTAGTCTCGGCACAAGGCCTTGACTATGTGTTTATGATGTTCAGCAATATGCATTCCCTAATTATGAAATTATTTATTACATGTGATTATCCAACTAGTAGAATATCCATTTTCATGTTTATATGGTAATGTTTGATTTATTTTTTCCAAATTATGTTCACATTTTAGTTTAAAAGGGTGTTGTTTTTATTACACATCTTGCCTTAAAATTTTATAGCTTCTTCTAAATTATTTACCCTTACTGAGAATCTAAGCTCACCCATTTCTTATGTTCTGTTTTCCCAGGATTCCAAGAAGTGTATTATGATTGATATGTAGGGTTAAATTAGAAGAATAATGTCATTATAAAAGTATTATTTATGTTATGTTTTATGTTTGAATGTGTAATGTAATTTTAATGTATGTAATCTATTTTCCAAGACTGTGAAACTAATTGGTCCATCAGGACTTGATTCCTTGTAATCATGCCTATGTATTATAATAATGCATCAACTCTGGGCTTCTGGGGTTGGGGAATTACAGTTGGTTTTAGAGGAAGTTTAGAAACAACGTTGGAAATATATTTAGATAAACTCTAATTATTAAACATTACCCTAAGATAGAATTTAAGGATTAGTATAGAAGAAAATCCAAAAAATTTGGTAATCTAGATATTATGTGGGTTTCCCAAGCAATACATCCCTATCTAGATACTACAAGTGGATGTGGTTCTGGAACAGATGTACCTATGATTAAAAACTCTGACAAAGAGTTTTAGGCTTGACCTGGGGTATACTGGTACACGACAACGCTCCTTACTGTGCACCTGGTTTGACACTCCTGGGGGATATGCTTAGGATAATTTACATTTTCTTTACAAACCATTATGAAGGATTTATAAGTAAATATGTCTACAAAGAAACCATTTTTATGATTATGAGACTAGATGTGTGAAAATTTTCAATTAATGATGATAATTTTTATAGTTTTTTATTATACATTATGATATGATCTAACCTAGTGTATGTCGTCATTTAGAAATGGTTCCCATTATAAGGAATGTGAACTCCAACAATATGCATGATACAATGAGTAAGAAGGATCATATATTGCATGGTCTTAAGCAGGCATTTAGAAGGGAAATGGTCTCCCACGTATTCTTATCATATGAAGAAATAGTATCATGCTTTAATAATATAATTAAATAATACTCTAAGTCCTGTGGATTTGAAGGGAAGCAAGAAAAGAAGAGGATAGTAGAGAAAAATATAGATAAAGGGAAGAAGGGAAAGAAGGATTTTCCAACATGTTATAATTGTCACCTTGGTAAATATTTGAAGGGAATGGGAGTTTTTTATAAGTGTGGAGAAAAATGATACCACGTTTGCGATTGAAAGGGTAAAAAAAGGTTTCAAATGTACAATTCTTCACAAGTAAGGGGTTTGGAGACTACGCAAATCAATGTCCCTATCATCAAAGTATACCCCAAATGATTCTATTAGATAATAATCAAGTTATGATACTACCGTAAGTGAAGAGTAATAATTAGTGTTATTATATTTTTACTAATGAATTATGTCATTTGAGTGTTGTGTCAATGATGTACTGTTTATATGAATTATGTAAATAAATAAGGATTATACTGCAGTACTATTTCATTGAGGATTTTAGATTATATGGTATTAAGAAAATTGACTCAATATCAAGTTAAACTCTTTGTAAAATGCATGGATGAAGGAAAGATAAACCTTAATATGGTCCTGATACTGATGTAGTGATTTTTTAATAAGATATGGTTGATTTGGATAAATTATATAGGATATTCTTGACTATCATGGAACTGATTAATGGTTTGTTTATTTCATCATTGTTGGAGTATTCAAAATATTTGGATTTAAGAACTATATCCAGTATTTTATACGGAAAAAGTGAGCATTAATGTATTCAATATGGTTTTATGGTAATTCAGAGTGTTACTGTGTTTTAAGAAAATACATAATGAAGGTATTTACATGTTAATATGTGGGAAAAAGATATTTTCATTATGTTTACCTTTTTTATAAATTTTGGACTGTGAGTTTGGATAGGAATATTTTGGATAAGTCTGAAGGTTAGAATTAATTAAGTTGGAAATTGGATACTATTGTTTAAGGTTAAAACCTTTCTTAATATTTTTTTGGATTTTTATAAAAAGGACAACTCAGAGGTCGGGTGACAACCTTTCACATTCGGCAAGACCGCAAGACTTGAACCAGCAACTGAAGGATGACAAGGGTGCATCACCAACCACTGGCCTACATGATGTCTTGGTTTGTATAATGTAGTTTTTTAAGTGGTTTTATAGATGAATTTTAAATTAATTTTTTGGAACCCTATATGGTTAGTTTAAATTGAATATTTTTTATTTCTATTATCTTTTAGAGTGAAAGAGGAGTTTTTGGTAGATATTAGTTAAAGGATGTAACTCTATAGGTCAAGTATTTTTTTCGTACTCTATGAAAAATTTAATTAAATAAATTTTATGGAAAGGATCTTAAAACCAAAAATGTGTTAACCTAATACCTTATCATTTTTTGAATCGATAATATTTTAAATCATCACAGATTTCTGGATTTGAGGCCCTCAAGTTTCTATTTATTATTCACTTGTTTGTTATTGATGACCTCAATATCTCCCTATAAATATTTACATTTTTACTCCAATTATGTGTCTCTAATTTCCACCAATGTTCTCCTATTATAAATCATAATTTGGTGGAAAATATTTCATATCTATTTCCCTCTTATTAAGTCTAATTTTATTAACCCTATTTCCAATGTGGGTTTTCCACAAAGGTATTTTCAATTTTCAACCTTTTATTTTCGAAGAACAATTTAAAATTACGAAGATGTAATTTAAAGGAGGGGAGAATGTAACACCCTAATATTTTATAGTAATTTATCTGTTTATAGTAATTTAATAGATTATATTACATGCATCACTGACTTGGATTGTGTTATACGCATGAATGAGTTTCTGTGAAACAACACTTTAGTATTATAATTATTTAAATGATATATTTATTTATCAATTAAATATTGTAATATGAATAGTAATATATAAATTTAAAATGTAATTTATAATTTTTTCACATAAATAAAATATATTTATAAGGAAATGAATATGTTTTTTTAAAATTTTTATATATTTAGAAAAGCTATTTTCTTAAAAGAACTACTTTTTATGTCCTTTTGTGAACAATAATATAAATTAATTTTGTACACTCCAAAAATTTGAATTTGGTAAAATTGAATTCATTTTTGAATTTGAAATAGCAAAATTATCTTTGAGTGAATTTTTGGTATTTTATTTGAAAACATTCAATTTTTGATAAATAGTTAAAAATACTGGATAGTACATAAAAAACGACTTTTTCATTTAAAAAATATTTTTAATTAAAAATTTATCTTAAATTAAAAATAGATACATAATAAATATGTTAGTAAAATTTAATTCATTGGAGTCATTTTATAATAATATTAGATATATAAGATTTTATTGAATCTTTTTAAGGCCTTTTCACCCACCACCTTCTAGGCACATTTACCCACCTTCTAGGCACATTTGAGAATTTGCATAAAATGTAATTTTACCACTTATGTGAATTGAATTTAAAAAATCTGAGATACATGGTTGACATTAGTAAGTAATATTCTCTTCAATAGGATAAAAATAACTTTTGGTGAACAATAACTTTTGAATTTTATTTACCACGATTAAAAGTAAATAAGGTAACTAAAGGTTAAAATAATATTAAAATTACCCCAAAACATGTCCTAATTTTACTGAATAAGTTTATTTCTACCAAAATAAACCTTATGACAAAAATAAGATCATTTTAATCCATTTTGGTTAGATTAGTACAATTATTATATATTATTTAAAGAAGAGTTAAAAGTTTTAAATTAAAAGTTTAATACCTAAACTATTTTTAATATAGGGTTAAAAATAAGATAAATTAGACTGTAAATATTCATAATAAATAAAAAATTATTTCCTACATCATGTTATTTTATTTATAATTTTTATACATAAAATAATTAAATTTATTTATGACACAATGATAATGCAGTAATTACCTTATTAATGAAAGATTAAAATAATTGATGTTATAAATATTAAAATAAATGTAAATTGAAATTTTTGATGTCATCTGCGAATTTTATAGGTGAATATTACATTTTAGGGTCAATTAATGGTATTTTTTTAAAGTAATCAAGTTTTTATAACTGTCACAAAAACCAAATACTAAATAGTGTTAAAATTGGCATAAATGACTTTTTAAAACAAATACTATATTTTTAAATGATATAATATTCCAAAAAATATATAATTATGAAAAAAAACATATATAATGTTAGATATGTCCTTAATGAAAAACTTTAGGTTCTCTTGTCATTTTATAGTAACTATATTAACCATGTAATATAAAAATATAGGAAGACAAGGTAAAAGATAAACCATTTAACTAAGAGTTAAATCTAAAAGATAAGGTTAAAATGGGGACCTAAACTTGTCTAAAATATATTTTTTGAGAGTATTTAGACCCATAACCACCTTACCCAGGAAATAAATCCATTTTTATATATTAGAAACCAAAATTATTTTATAATAAATTAATATTTTAAACTTTTCCTAAAGTGTCCCTCACCTCTCTTATAAAAGGGAACTTTCCCTTTTCTTAAATTCACACCTCCAAATCCATTTGGATTCCCCAAAAACTACTCCAATCTCCTCCAAAATACCTTAAATTCAACCTAGATTCATTACATTGATCATAAATCCAACCTATGGATCCCTTTTGTTCAAATCAATAGGAAGAACCCGAAGAAGAGGTAGTTATTTCATCACCTCTTTCAAAGTTTTTTTCTTCTTCCACTTCCTCTTTCTTTGTTGTTTCCAAACCAAAATAATAACACCTGTACATTATACATTATGAGATGTTATTATAAATATGTTACATCTGTATTCATTATTTTATCCCCCCTATTAATGACAAAGTCACCATACATGCGTACGTATGGCTTTCCGTCTCCACGTCATGGTGTAGTTTGTTATTAAACACTTCATTACTTGGATGGGTATGATAATGAGTATAATTGATGTAAATAATAAATATAACATGTTAATTATTCCGCATATATAATATACCATCCAATTACATATTATTTCACAATCAATAGAATGATATCATCGCTCGTGCGTACGTACGGCTTACCATCTCCAAGATGCGATGAGATTCATTTCCACGTTAACCATTGAATGATGATGATAAAAATATATATTATTAATTAGTATGTAATATATGACACAATAATACTACTTTATATATACATATATCTCATTTACTTACTTCTATTCAACATGATATGATAATAGAAAGAGCGTTTTTTGCGTACGTATGGCCTACCATCTCCATAAACGGTGTTTTCCATTTCACATATATATCAAATATAAATTTTAATATTCTGAATATATATGATAAAAAAATATTTTTTTATATTTTAGAAGAATTTAAATCATGATATAAGTGATACGATCAATAATAACAAGTTAAAACACATGCGATAAATAAAGCGATTATTACCAGAAATGTTTTTTTAACACAGAAATTATTATTAAAGGTGTATTATAATACCATAAATGAATCATGTATGATATCATATATATTAATATTGTTTTTCTATAATTTAATAACATATTATGGTCGTTATATAAGAGGTTAAATGTACCCTCGACCAAAGGAAAGTACAAGGTAAGGGTTAATTCCTCAATCTCATTATTATCCGACATTGTTTATGTGTATGTTTTTTCTGGGAAATATTTATTATCCATGTCTGTGTTTAATAAAATTGTTTTACAATGGATTATTTTTAAGATACTCTTTAACTAAAACATCATTTTAAATGGTTTAAATATTTATTCTTCTAAATCATTCCCATTAATGTCCATGTTTTCAAAATTATTTTAAATATTTATTTATATGGATATGAATGTTTTAAAATGTTAATTCCTTTCAAAAGTTTCAAATTAGTATGGGACACTTTGATTCAAAAAAGTATTTTAAATTTATTCCTTTCTAAATTGTGTGAATTTTAAATGATTTCATGAAAAAGGAATATTTTTCTCAAAAAGTTTTACTAATCAATTTCAACTATGTCAACATCCATTACTAGATATTATTCATGATTGAGGTTTATTTACTGTAATAAAATGTTCTCTATTTTATTGAATGAGTTAAGAAATGTTTGACTATGGATGTGTTGTTTTTTATACCATCCATGGTTTACAGTTAAAGTATTGACATTCCATGTGCTAGTTTTAATACGAATGTTTATGGTATGTTTCAACCTTTTCATATTAGGAATGAATTAGACTTAGTAAGTGATGGGCGGGGCCCGCTATAGTCCCTTGATGCATCAGTAGGCCTCATGAGACAAATTAGTGTCTTGGCACAAGGTCCTGATAAAAAAATTTATTTGTAGTCTTCGCATGAGGTCTTGACTATGTGGTTATGAAGTCCAGTATTAGGAATTCCCTCGTTATGAAATTAGTTATTACATGTTATTATTCAACTAGTAGAATATCCATGTGCATGTTTATATGGTAATGTTTGATTTATTTTTGAAATATTTTTTTCACATTTATGTTTAAAAGGTTTTTGTTTTTATTAAACATATTTACTTAAAAGTTTATAGCTTCTGCTAAATTACTTTCCCTTACTGAGCATCTGATCTCACCCCTTTCTTATATTTTGTTTTCCTAGGATTCCAAAAAGTTTATTATGATTGATATGCAGGGTTAAGAAAGTGGAAAAATGGCATTCTCAAAGGATGTTTATGTTTTGTTTTATGTTTCAATGTGTAATGTAACATTCATGTATGTAATCTATTTTCCAAGACTACTAAACGGATTAGTCCTTTGGGACTTGATTCCTTGTAATGATGCCAAGGTATTAAAATAACCCACCGAATCCGGGCTTCTGGTATTGGGTCCTTATAGTGGTGGGTGTTGTTGTGGTAGCTAGACCCCAAGATCTCAGTGACAGGAGGGTAGGTTAACTCAGGGTATTTAGGTTGTGTCATAGGACTATAGTATAGTATAGATATATGCAATGCAATAGACCCAACATGAGTAGGATCCCAGACCTTCTACTATCATAGGTACTATTATTTTTGCCTATATTTTATCTTCTACACTTTTTTATATTGGTGAAACACATAAATTTATATTCGTGGCCATTGTGGAGAGCCTTGGGATTCGTGTTTATACCTCTAAGAATGTTATGATGCTAGACACTCTTCTATGGATTAGAACGGTAGGTGTGCATCATTGTAAGGATTGCCCCCCTTGAGATTGTTGGTTGTCACTTCCTATGAAACCTCTATATTTTAGTGATTATAGGGTTTGATGTCATCCTAAGAATGGATTGGCTAGTATCCTATTAGGCCTTCGTTGATTACTATCAACATAGAGTGAGTTTTACGTCACCAGAGGGCGGGTCCTTTCTATACAAGGGAGAATGGGACTTTCAGGAGAGCCGAGCTGGACCCGAGCATCATGGGTTGGGTGGAATGACAGCCCAAATTGTGATTTTATACCTGGATGATCCGGGAACATATCTACTAGATTTTTTTCCAGTGGTTGACCATTTTAGTGACATTTTTTTAGATGACTTCTATGTCTTACCTCTAGTTCGAGAGGTAGATTTCACTATCGAACTAGTACCAAGAGATGCACCGGTATCCATTCCTCCTTACAAGATATCTACGATAGAGTTGTAAGAGCTCAAGAGACAGTAGGAAGATCTTGAAGCTAAGGGTTGTATCTGACCTAGTACTTTCCTTAGGTTTCATCATTCCTTTTCACGAAAAAGGTGAATGGTACTATTAGGCTATGTGTGGAATATCAAAAATTGAACCAGTTGAAGGTTAAAAACTGATAACACTTACCATGGATTGATGAATAGTTTTATCAACTTTGAGGGTCTTGAGTGTTCTAAAATATTTACTTGTGGTTAGGATATCACCAAGTACATGTTCGACCTTAATACATACCTCATACAACCTTTCGTAGCATGTACGGTCTCTATGAGTACATGGTTATGCCATTTGGTCTCACAAATACGCCAGCAGTTTTCATGGTGCTGATGAACCGAGTGTTCCATCCTTACCTAGATTCTTTTGTGCTGGTTTTCATGGAAGATATCTTGGTGTATTCTATCGACACAACCATTCCAAACACCTTGATATTGTTTTGAATACAATGATAGAGCATCATTCATATGCTAAGCACACAAAATGCCACTTCTGGATGGATTATATTTACTTCTTGGATCACGTTATCTCAGATACTAGAGTATTAGTGGACCCGGAGAAGGTAAGAGAAATAGTTACCTGGGAACAAGCTAGGAATATTTTTGAGGTACAGATTTTATAGGGACTAGCTAGTTACTACATGTATTTTATACCAGACTTCTCGTGCTTAGAAACACCAATGACAGGCTTGACTAAGAAAGGTGTGAAGTTTGAGTGGTTAGATTCTTGTGGCGTAGCCTTTTAGGAGTTGAAGGGATGTTTTACTTTAGCACCGATACTGATATTTCCAGAGTCAAGAAAGATTTACATTGTGTACTTTTATGCATCAGGTATTGAGCTGGGAGTAGTGATTAGGTAGGGAGATTGAGTAGTTGCATAAAGATCTTGGTAGTTGAGGCCACATGAGACGAATTACCTGACGCATGATCTCAAGTTGGAAGCAGTTGTCCATGCTTTGCATTGTTAGAGACACTATTTATTAGGGGAGTGTTTTTTGGTGTACATGGACCACAAAAGTCTCAAATACATCTTCACTTAGTGTGATTTGAATCTGATATAGTGAAGTTGGGTTGAGTACCTTCAGTATTTTGACTTTGAGCATGCCTACATGCCTAGGAAAGGCCACATAGTGGCTAATGCATTAAGAAGGAGGAATCAAATACAGGCAGTTCTTGAGGCCAGTAGTGAGTGGTAGCTTATGGATATGATCTCTTAGATGCATTTGGAGGTGCACGATAGACAGGGGTAGACTTTTCTTTCTTATGTAGTTATTACCTCTAATCTACTATATCGGGTGTGAATGAGGCAGTCGGACTCTGAATGCCTAATATTCCGGGAGAGTGTGTCAGGAGAGGACCCTACTTTTAAGTGTACCATAGGTGAGGATGATGTATTCAGTTTTCATAGAAATGTATGGGTGTAAGTAGAAATATGTGAGGAGTTGATTTGGGAGTTTCATGATTCAGCTTGGGCAGTACATCCCGAAGTCACAAAGATGTACCATCACTTGCGATGTTAGTACTGGTGGACAGGTATGAAGTGAGAAGTATATGGTTTTGTTACAAGGTGTTCCACCTGTTAGTAGGTGATGGTAGAACATTAGTGGTCAGATAGAATTTTACATTAGATACCCATTTCTGAGTATAAATGGGATGATTTCATGATGGATTTTGTAATAGGGTTACCGAGATCACCTAGAAGAAATGATGTTTTTTGGGTCGTAGTTGATATGATTACAAAGGTCGCTCATTTATTACAGATCAAGGAGACCTTTGGTGTTGATGGGATCAGAACGATGTATATCCAAGAGGTGGTATGACTTCATGGGGTTCCTCAGTTTATCACTTCATATAGGGATGCATTTTTGTGTCTCATTTCTGGAAGAGTTTTCAGAGGGAGTTGGGTACACAGGTGCTTCTAAGCACAGCATACCACCCTCATACTGATGTCTAGTCAGAGTGAACAATATAGGTTGTAGAGAAAATTTTTTGTTCATTTTTACTTGACTTTGGAGGATATTGGGAGAATCATATACCCCTGGTTGAGTTCACCTATAATAATAGCTTTCAGGCTACTATTCGGATGGATCCATATGAGGCTTTGTACAGTAGGCCATGCCGATCACACCTTTTTTGGGTGGAGGAAGGAGAGTTAGCTATGTTGGGACCTCTTCTTGTCCTAGAGACTACTGATTATGTTCACTTGATTCTAAAGAGGATGTATACTACTCAGTCTTTTCACAAATCTTATGTCAATCCTTATAGACAACCCTTGGAGTTTGAAGTTGGGGATCGATTTTTCCTACATGTTGCACCGAGATTGGGACACAAGATGATCAGGAGATAGGTTAATCTTTCACCGTGATATGTCAGATTGGTTGAGAATCTGGAATGAGTCAGGTTAGTTTCCTATTGGTTACACTTTCCTTGGATATATCGATCCATTCCCAACGTCTTCCACATATATCAGTTGTGCCGCTATAACTCAGAATCGTCTCGCATTTTTCAGCTCGAGGAGTTTGAACCTTAGGTTGATGCATCCTTTGAGTATAATTTGATTTGTATAGTTGACAGGAGCACGATGGTTCTCTGAGGTTGGTTAGTTCCTCTTGTATGGTTGCTATGGCAGCACGGCCGAGTATAAGACGACACTTAGGAGAGGGAGGCTGACGTATGTGCTTAGTGGCCAGAGTTATTCTCAGATATTACTTCACCACCCTTGAAATGGAAATTCAAGGATTAATTTATTTAAGGGGGATGATTTTAATAACCCAGTTCTTTTTAAGAGGTTATATTTCTTCATTTTTCTTTTCCTTGAGTTGTTTTTGAGAAAATAAGGAAAACTGGAAAAATGTTATGTTTTAGTAGAACATTTCATGTACTTCTATATACACGTCATGTAATATGGCTGTGTAGGATGGATATACATGGTGTGTGATTTTTTGGCATGTTGGAGAAGAAAAATCCACTACACACCATGTAATCCTTAGTACATGCTGTGTAGTCATGTCAGCAAGATTGGTGCGGGGCATGAAAAGTAATTCAGTGAATTTATGAATAGAAAATTGATATAAATGTTGTGTATTCTAACATACACATTTTTTACTACTAAAATTAGGATTAAAATTGGGTATTATCCTTGTTTTCTCTTCTTCTAGACAAAAGATATGTTGGGTGAAGAAGGAGAAGCCGTGAGAACGTTTCATTGTCCTATTTCATTGTCCATAACCTGAATCAAGTGTCTTCGGTCTCGTTGGATTCCTCTCGGTAAGAGTTTCCTTCTCCTTGATCTGTTCTTGATGATTTATGTTCTTGAGAAATTTATTCATGGTTTAATGATTTACCTCTTTTCTTGGATCTACGTCGTTCTAGGCTGATTCAAGGGTTGGCATTGAATTATATCTGTTATATGACATCGAGGTAGGTGGTCTTGTGCCTTTCATTAAATGTTGAGTTGATTATATATTTCATAATGGTATGAGAACATTTTTGGGTATTCTTCTACTCTAGAATTGAAATCTTTTAATTCCTAATGATGCTTAGGTATTTGATTATATGAAATTAAAGCATGTGCTTTATGAATTGTTTAATTTAGGGACACCCCATGGGTGTGTTCGCCATTATTATCCATTTGGAAACAACGCCTTTGGGGCATGCAAATTGTTTCCCTTTTTGGGTTTGATTAGAATTATATGCTTCTATGGGAATTTCCCAGGTGAGTTGTTATATTTAAATCCTGGTGAGAGGTTAATTCAAATGTGTTGTTTTTGAAATGAAATGATAAATGATTAAAGGGGGTGATTATCCATGGGAGAGCCATATTCTTGGTTAAAAGACAAGTTGGGGTTCATGTGACTAATTACAACTAGTTTACCTTAGGAGAACCAATGTCTCAGTTAAAAGGTAATGGATGGACTCAAGAGGTTAATTACTTAAGGTCTATGACTAAGAAAATGTTTTGGTGGTCGGGGTTATAAAGACTTTATTTTGAATGATGAGTGATTCATTGATCCATTGAGGGATACCTTGAATAAGATCTATTGGTAATTGAACAAATGATTAAATGCTGAAATTCTAATATTATTAAATGTGAAATTGTTATGTCATGAGTGGATAGTTAATTTGGTATGGGGGGGTCAACGGTCCTAGGATGGACTTAGAGACCTTTGTTCATAGAACATTTTAAATGAAATGGAATGACTTATGATGCATTTTCCAAGCCAAAGCACAAGATTGGATTTGGTCTTCACTTTTTTTATTATCTAGATGATCTTTTGAGACATCTGATGTGTTCACTTCTATACAGGGTATTTCCAGGAAAAGTTTGAATCTTGAGATAGTTGTATTTAACAAAAATTAGACTATTAAAGAGTATAAACTGAATAAATGGAGAGTTTAATTGAGTACTTCCTAGTTGCTATTTTCTTTTTCTTCTATTTCATATATTCACTAATGGTTTGGCATGGACCTTTGGTGGCTCCCTACATGGATTACTCTCACACCCTATTTGGGTTATTCTTTTGGACCCAAACAGATTATATGATTGAATGTGTAGATAAAGACAAGCACCCTTATACAGTTACTTGATTGCTTCTTAGGAGCAGGAGATCAAGGGACCAAGCCAAGGCTTGTAATGTTTTTGAGTTTTATTTTGGTTTCTACACTTGTATTGTATTTGTATTTGATTGTAGTGTATCCTATTTTGGATATTTTCTTAGAACATATAACATGATGGAATATCATTTGTATGGTTTGAGACTTGGATATTTATTTATCATACTTCTATTATTTTGTTTCAGTTTCATACTATTTATTGCTTCCACTATTTGTTAATATTTATTTCGTTGTATTACACTCTTCCAATGAGGGCATAGATTCCCCACTATCACACCCTAGGACCTAGCTACTAGTTGGCACCATCTAGAGTTTTGTGAAATGTGTCTGAGGCCATGTAGCCAACCAATCTGGCTATTGGTTCAGTGGTAAGCTGGGTCGAGACGTTACAATTATATATTTATTAACATTTAAAAATAAATTAGAACATTGTATGTTTCTAGTAAAATTTAAATCTTATAAAAAATACCATTTATTATGAAATTACATTAATGTGAATTTTGAAATTATTTAATTTATTTACATATAAAATTATATCTAAAATAATGGAATTCAAATATATTAAGTTCATGGATATGTAACATGACATATTCATCTATAAAAATAAGGTAACGCAATAATTCTTTTTATTTTCTTCACTTTTAATATTTTTATTATCATTCATTTTATTTTATTATTAACTAAATAATCACTATTTTGTTTCTTCGTATGTGTTTAAAGTAATTGTATCATCTATAAAATTAATATTAAATTATCATGATAAAAAACTCATTTACCTTTCTAAATAATTTTTTAACTGAAACTATGTAGCAACTTCCATACTTCAAAGCTTAATAGTAATTAAAGGCAAGGAATGTACACTTTTTGCCTTTTTATTACTTAAATAATTATATTAATTACCTTCATGAAAATGTGTCCCACTAACTCATAAAATTTGAACCAACATGGTATATAATTGAAATATGGGAATCTAATGGATTTTTTATTAATTTTATACGTCATTTTTCTCATTTATAATGAAATTTTACCACTAAGTAAAATGATTTATACCTTAATCATTAAAATTAGTTTTAATTACATTCTCTGATATTTTTTTCCAAAAACTATGTTTATCATATTAGACTATAAATATTATAACGATTAAAACAGGGAATATATATTTTTTCAAATTTAATTCACAAAATTAAAAAAAATTATATTTAAATCTAGTCCTGAAAACGTGGTGAGAAAGTGGGTCTTGAATTTGAAAATGTTTAGAAGCCCATTAAGTTGTCATATCTAAATTAAATATAAAAATGATTATAATGACCTAGATTGAATTAATATATGTATAACTAATCTATTTTTATTTTAAAACCAATTTAAAATATAATTTAACATTAATAATCATTTAAAAAAAAGACGTTTTCACCAAACATGTAGTATTTTTCACAATTAAATGAAAAATTAAACATCTTAGAAAAATACCAAAAACTCCTTAAGATAATTTTGACATTATGAATTAAAAATGAAGTTTATTTTTATGATTTGAATTTATAGGAGGGTCAAATTTTAGTTTTAAAATAGGTGTATCATTTAAAGAAAGAAAAACTTGGTCTTGCGTGTAACATAAGCTAACTCAATGTTTAGTGTAGCATAAGCATTACATAGTGTAACATATAAAGTAAGCCAGAAAAAAATTAAATTTATTCTAAAATTTAAATATTGTGACTTCTTGAGGTGTTACATTCTATCCACCTTAATTAAATTTTTTCCTTGAAATTTAAACTTGATATTAGTAATCAAGTGTTTGATATTTGAAAATACTATTTTTAAAAACCCACATCATAAAAGAGTTAGTAATATGTCCTATTAATAAGAGAGATAGTGAAGTACAAAGGTTATTTAAATTGGATTCCATGTAGGAGAAAGGTGGTGGTAAATGAAAAAATGGATATATAAGAAATGCATAAATAACTATATTCATTGGTTATAATAAATTAAATGATTAATGGATAGATAAGGGAATCAAAACCATAAATTTGTGATGATCTAAAAGACCATTTTAATCGTTGGACATGAACGTAATAGGATATTTGTTTATTTCAAGATCGTTTTCTTGGTGTTAAATACTTCTTTAACTCTTTAATATTATATCTTAATATACATACTTGATACATTCTTGTTTCCTAAGAACAATATTATCCATTGGTAGTTCCTTGAACTCTTTATAATTCATCTCTTAGCATAGGTTGAATTATAAGGTGAAGTAATTCATTAATTTATAAAATATAATTCAAAGATAAACATAAACTATATCTTAAATGATCAACTTTTCCAAAAAACATATGATCCAAAACTCATATGAAGAATGTCACTAAGTTTCTAAAATGAACTTATTATTAATCCAAGCAATGTGAAGTAGGTATAAATTATTACATAGCAAACATGTGAATACACTCATCATATATTCTCATTAAATTTGGTAATAAAATTAATTACCATAAAACCTAATTGAAAACATGCATGCTTCCCTATTACTTAAGTAAAACATCCAAAAATTTTGTAAACTCCAAAAATGATGACATAAACCACTTTTTCAATAAACTATTAATTAGTTCCAAGGTAGTTGGTACTATCCAATTTATATTATACATATCAATCATCAATTTTTCATAAATCATTATCTCAGTATCCGTAATAAATTTAGTATTATATTTCCATCAACCATATGTTTTCCAAGAATTTCAACTTGTCCCTAAAATATTTTTCTTGGTCATCAGTACCACTCATTATACGTTTTCAAGTCCTTGATGGAAATCTAATGCAGTGAAATCATCATATATTCTAGAATTCTTATAACCATTACATGATTGATAAAATAAAAAAATGAAATAACTCTTGAATACAAACATAAGAACTTTAATTATTCTTCATCATCAGTGGTAGTAGTATAATATTGGTCATGATCTATTAGCCTCTTTGGGGTATATTTCATTGAATAATGAGACACTGACTTGCATAGTTTCATATCTCCTTGCAATCGAATCATTGTACACTGGTAGCCTTTTTTATAACCATGAAATTAAAATCATGGTGTAATTTCTCTCCACACATGTATCAAACTCCAATTCATTTTAAGCAATCATGGTGTTTCTTTCCACAATTATAACATGTGGGAAAATACATCATTCCCTTCTTCCCTTTCATCCTCTTCTTCTCTTTCTTCCTTTTGAATCCATATGAACTAGAGAATTATTTACCTATCTCTTTAGCACATGATACTTTGCCCTCATATGATGAGAACTTTTGGGATATTATTTCACTTTAAAATATTCTCTTAAGACCATAAATGATATCATACTTATTACTACTTGGATCATGTGCATTGATGAGTTTCAAATTCCTTCATCTAGGTTTAATTTTTATTCATTACATACACTATAGTAGTTCATATCATTATGAAAAAAATTCATAATCCCAAAACTAGTTAAATACTAAATCAAAAATTGGAAAAAAAATTCATATCTTACCTCATAATCATATACATGGTACCATTGGGATGTTATTCTAAATTTATCATCAAATAATATCATAGGTTTATATACCCTAATCTATATTTTCTTAATCATGTTTCCAAGGTTTCTACAAAACCTCCTTTAATACCAACTATAATGCCCTGAACTAATAATCCTATTATCAGTGGGTTACTTTATTACATTGGCATTTTTAAAAGGATTAAAATCCTAAAGGAACAAAATTTTAGAAGCTTTGGAAAACCATATTACATACATGATACCCATTTTTCATTGGTAAATTAAAATAAATTATAATATAAAAAATACAAATAAAATGCAACCTTGAATCTCATTCAAAGAATTAATAATCATATCCTAGAGAAAGGAAATAAAATAAGGGTGAGGTAAAATTCTCAATAATAGTAAGAATTAAGAATATGTAATCATGAATAAATAAGCCAAATCAATGTAGAAAGGTAAATAATTGAACATAATTTCCATTTAAACAACTAAATAAGTAATAATCAATATACCAAGGTAAAAAAAACTAAAACACTTGTCATTTAATAAATAAACAAATAATGAAATGAATCCATAGATAATGTTAAAGAAAAAATATCATGGATAAATAATAACTAAATTTGAATGAATCAAATTCCTCATTATTAAATTTCATGTCTGAGGCACATGATAACCTATATGGTCAATACCATTCATAATTTGTTTTAAAAATACTAGTGGAAACCCATTTGATTTGACTAAATCATTTTGTTCATGAGAACTTATCAATCCTTTGACAGGATATGTAAAGTATGATCCCTAACCATCACTTACATTCTGAATAATTCCTCAAATTGAGTAATCTTTTTTAATAATAAACAATATGCCTTATCAAATATTTATATTTAATAATGAATACATCTTTATAAATAATTCCTCATATAATAAAATTACTTTCAAAGTAAATACTGTGTGTAAAACTGATATACTGTTTAGGGAATAATAATACCCCTCACCCATGAATGTGGATATTTACATAAATTTCCAATGAATATTTATTACAATAAAAAGTTTGATTCAAGATAAATTTCACAATCACAAAAGGAAGTGAGATTGTGAAGATATATTTTACTATTGAGTAATTTTCTAATTATACCCCTTAGGTGAGATAATTCATTGTAAAACATAAAATAACATGAATTATAAGTGAATCATATTATTAAATAAGAAATTGGAATTATATACAACACATTATTTTTAATTGGTATATAACAACAAATAAGTCCAAATGGAATGTAAATTGATGTGAAATCCCTTACCCAACATTTTATTTTGGTTGAATGCACTTTACCACATTTATAATTTTTTAATAATTATTTTAACTTATAATATTACCATATTAATATCTATGATATTTGTATTATTCATTTTATAAAATATTATAACTCTTTCCTTATTAATATTTTATCATGTTCATCATTTCGGGTGTTAATGGCCTTTTTTGTAGTGTGTTTTAACTTGTATTTTGGTTCCTATTAATTAGGTCATGATTTAATAATCTCTATAATGTAAATCATTATTTAAATATCATATATATTTAGTATATATGTATTTAGAATAATCCATAAAATTTGGATAAAGGAAATGAAATGCATTGTTCATTGATATGGTAGGTTGTACGTACATTTGAACACTGCATCCTTCTCTTTTTCATATTAAATGAATGAAAATTAAATTATTTGCATGTATATTATAATTAATATATTATATTCATGTCATATATGTCACATATTTTTATTAAAATCATCATTAATACATTTAATTTATAGCGTGGATGAATAACATTGCTATGAGGAGGTGGTAGCCACACGTCTACAAATGATGTTATCATATTCCCAAAAAATGGATTGTGTGATGTTATAGTTAAATAAAAAGTTATATATTCACAAATACATTATAAATACTATATATATCATATATAAAGTATAAATATATTAATAATTCCAACCTTGAATATGGTAAATGGATGAACGATTGTCATCGATTCATGAGGAGGTAGTCTGCCAAACACATGAATGATGATTATGTATCTCATTTGATAGTTTTATGTGAATTTTTATGTCAAAATATTATCAAAAAACATATAATTATATTTAATATAGTAATTTTATTATATTATCATGATATAAAAATAATTAAAGAGGTAGATATTTAAATAACACAAATTTGATTGTTGAAGAATGTTACCACTTATTCTGGTTACTCCTTTGGGTTTATACTAAAAGACATACATGGTTGTATTTTCTACCAATTTTTATGCTTCAAGGATGAGGTTAGGTATTTGGGAGATTATTGATTCAGGGTTTTCACAATAAAAATGTGTTGACATGTGTGAATAAGTGGTATGGGTGAATTCCATTTTATAGTGGTGGGAGAGTGGCATTCTTATAAATATGACAAGGTAAACCCTGTTGGGAGGTCTCTGGTACCTCATGTGACTCAAAAATGGAAAAATAATCCATTATTGAGGAATTATTCCCTATAAAAACCTCCATCATGCAATAATATGTTCATTTTTATAATTTTTTTCCTTAACATCAACGTTTCACCACTTTTACCATTAGTGTTTTTATTAAGGTAACTAGTTCTCTAACCTATGTCATTAAAAATCAAGAATAAATTAAAGTAATATTTATAGAAAATATATACCCAATTAATTATAAATATTATATCTTATTTAAATAATAATAATCTCATGTTTTTTGGAAATTAATTATAAAAGAATCATATATAACATGCAAAAAACCACTTTAACCTGAACAGTGATAACAACTTTTTTATTATTTTTGGGTCAATATGATCATTATAAAAGATCATTTAGTTCATAAATAGACCATATTTTATATTTATTAAAATTTAAAAATAAATTTTAATAATATAGTATATTTACTAAATTATAAATTTTTAAATGAAACACTATTTACTATATAATGAAATTAATGTCAATTTTGACATTATTTAATAGATTTAAATTTAATAATATCAATAAAATGTTCTAATTAAAATATATTAAGTTCAAATATATTTAACATGACATTAAAATCTATAAATATAACGTAACAAAAATAATTCATTGAATTTTATTCACTTTTTATATTTTTGTATCATTTATTTTATTTCATTTTAACTAAATAATCCCTGTGTTGGCGCTATAGAATTTTTTAATGTAATTATATCATATAAAAAATTACAGTTAAACATTAATGAGAAAAAAACTAATTTTTCTTTTAAATAAATATTTATGACCAAAAATATGTAGCATCTTCCTTACTCTAAATCTTTATAGGAATTAAAAGCATGGATGGTACATTTTTTTATATTTCAATATATAACATATTATATGGTTCAATTTCATGCACATGTGTCCCACTAAATCATAAAATTAGAACCAAGAGGGCATATGTCCAAAATATTGGTATAAAATGGATTTTGGACATGTTTTTAGTTTGTCACAAACCACCTCGGGTTATCCCTAAACTAGTCACTCGAGTCAATTTGTGACAAGGCCCGAAAAGCGTTCCTGATCCCCATGGGATAGTACAAGTTCCCGAGTATCAAATAAAACAAGTGGGAATGATTTAATTGAATAAAAAATCATGAAGAAACCAACAATATAAATAAACAAAAACTGAAAATTCATAACCAAACAATCCTTAACAAATTTTCCAGATTTATGTTTATAAGGTTTAGACGAACCAAAATGGCTATACCACAAAGAAACCAAAAACCAACTCAAAGCACCATATGTAATAGGGGTGAAACTTCCCCAATACATCTCCAAAACACTACACCAAGATAACCGCTAACAAATAGAATCACCATCTCCAAAATCATTACCCTTACCTATATCAAACATTACCAAATCTTCTCACACCCATGGGTGTAAGAAGGTTGTGAGCTATTTCCCAGTAAGATACCACCCAAAATGGATTCCATGCACTAAACATAAAATGAAAAATAAACATTCATGTTTTATAAATTAAAGAAATGTTAGATCAATTTTAAGGAAAAAACATTAAATAAAATCATCTTTAAAGGAAAGAAACTTTAAATATAAAATAACCATTTATTTTCAGGTAACCAATATGTAGTGTTGTATGCTGATGGTAGGAGCAACAAATCCAAAGAGCACTAGTCACAGAAAAATTCCATGGCACTAGCTAGAAATAGGACCCTAAGAACTTCGCATCCTGGTGAGATGTAGAATAGAAACCACAACCAATTGTGTTCTTGTGTAGGAGCCACTAGAGGAGAAACATCCAAACATCTAGTGGTCTCTAATCCTTAACCATGTTTAGTTAGTGTTTTCGTTGTCAATCCTTCTAAGTGAAACCGGGTTGTACCCACTTCCAAATCATTAGTATACTAATCATAGTCCGTCCACCAAGACACTCGAGCTTCCCTTGGTGCTCAAATAAGTTTTACATGTCACATAACACACCAAATTCATGTTTCATCAACCGAATAAGGCATTGGAAAACACAATCCATCACTTGCACACCCAAACTCCCCTTTAAAAATAAAACACACACCAAAATCATTTCAAATCATTATTTTCATCACTTACATAATTTAATAAATCTTTTAAAAACTTTATAAATAAATTCTAAGAAGTGCTACAAGGATTTACACCAAAAACACACTCAAGGCCCTATTTTTAAACCAAATTCACACCAAAACCTTCCCAAAATATGATTCACATCACACTCACAACTTAATAAAGCATTTATATAATTAATGAAACATTTCCAAGATTCAAAACAAGGATTTACCATAGAAACAAACTCAAATTCCTTTCTCTAAAGTCAAATTTGCACAAAAACATTTTCAAAACACCATTCGTATCATTTATACAATTTAACAAATCACATGAAAATTTTAACAAATCCATTATACATATAATAAAACATTTTTAAGATACACCATAAGAGTTTACACACTAAATTATCCCATTTCCATTATGTAAAAGCCACTTTAAAAGAAAAATAATCTAAATTGCGTTCACAAATTATTTTCTCACCACACATGATAATCATAGAACATTAAAAAACACTCAAGAAAGCATAAAAATTTATAAATTAATTTTCAATAACATAATCACATACCTTTGGTGGAGAAAATCCCTAAATTCTGTATGAATGTCTAACCATACCCTAATTTCACATCGAGAAACAAAAATCAAACACTAAACATGATGATCAAACCCAAACGACCTAAGATTAAAACTCTAAAAACACAACACTACTCGATGGAAAACCCAAGCCTCAAAAAAATGAATCAAAACCCTAGAACATAGGAGGGTATTACCCAGAGGGTAATAAGGTGCGGTCGCATAAGGGAGGGGGTCATACTTCAAAGAGGAGGGTACCATCTGAGTCTTACACCGTCGAGGTCATGCACCCGAGAGGAGGGTGTCATTGGGGTCACATGTCGAAGAGGAGGGAACCAGTGGGGTTGCACAAGGGAAAGAGGTCTCCGAAGGAGGGGTTCACCGAAGGGGATCCACACACAGGGAGGAGGGGGAGGAGGGGGTTGGTCATGGGATATGTAGTGGGGGATAAGGGGATATGTGAGAGAGAAGGGGGAAAGAGGGGGAATGGGGTAGAAACCCTAAAAACCTAATAATAATAGTAATAATAATAATAATAACAATAATCTTAATTATAATAATAATAATAATAGAAATAATAATATTATTATTGTTATTATTGTTATTCTAAATAATAACATTATCATTGTTATTGTTATTAAAACAATTATTTTAATTTCATTTTAATTTTCTTTATTTATTTTATTTTAATTTTATTATTATTTTTATTTTTATTTATTTTTAACACTAGACAGGTCATACGATGACCTAGGAGAAGTCGTACAATCTCCAAACCATGCTCTACCCATGCGCTATATGCTGTCAAGCCCAAAACACTCATTTTTCAATAGAAACTCAAAAATTAGAACCAGGATAAAACCCAAACCCCAAGAAGAATATCCAAAAACTTCAAACCCATTACACTCAGTATCTGAGAAAAACAACCAATAACCCAACCTTAGTCAGAACCAAGGAAAACTTAAAACCCAAGTGTGACAATTCTCCTCATCATAACGCTTTCTACCCCCAAAAATCCACAACAAGGCCTAGAAGAAAACAAAAACCAATATTACAACATTGTTCAAGGATCTCCCCGACGAATGATGAGTGAGGAGAATACTATAGAACTGTCAATAGAAAAGGAGACTCAAAAATCGAACATATGATTACAAAATGAACTCCTTGCTATGTGCCACTCACTCCCAAAAGTTTATACACCTACAATTGATCGATCAAAGGAAAAGAACTCTCATGATGCATAATCTAACCCCTTAAACCAAAAAGTCTTAGGATATATGTTTCACACGGAATCCGGGGATGACCTCCTCGACGGGAGATTCAAACGTTCCGATCGGTTTCTAACGGGTTTGTTCGTAGAACTGGAAACATCCAATGATTCCACATCCGTTTGAACCTACTTTCCAAAGGCAGGCGCCCATTATCTTGTGGACTAATGAGGCATAGGAATTTGCATTGGTTGAGAGGATGGGAGGTCGGACTCATCACACCTTTTTGAGGGGAATTATTGTCTACTCCGGGACTCTCTTTATAGATTTAAGTTATGTTCATGAATCCTTATTACATTACCAAGTATAAAATGTGCTTTCCTTTAGTTTTAACAATCAATGATTAAATATGCAAGAAATTTAGAGAATCTTTTATATGTATCCGAGGTTCTTCATCAATAGAGAATCATCTATATCTGTTTAGAGATTCTTGGTCAATGGTATCCTTCAAAACATTTATATAAAAGTCTCTTGGTCATTATGATGACCAGGCTGGTTTTAAAGCCACTCAGTGGGGCACTTGAAGTTTATCGTCATTCAGAAGGACAAAGATTATTTCAAAGTTGGGATCGAACCCATAAATGGGCTACCTACGTATCCTTTGTTTTGGAAAAGGAATCAGAACCCACATAGTTCGAGTTATGGAGTATAATGTTTATGATTGATGGCTCAAAGATGAATGTCATAATTACTTTTACACTCTAAGCTCACGTGAGTCATGCTCGGTGTGAGAAACAAGAGGTATTGGTAAAAATTTAGACAATTGAGCCATGAAAGATGCAATCATAAGAATTTTTTTGGGGCTTATGTATGGATGACTGCCCAGATAGATGAAGGTTTAGGATTTACTTTTTGGGAGAAAATCCATGAACAGGGTCCATAAAGTTATATGTGCTTCATGGAGATTTGAATACTCTAATCTTGGGGCTTACTCCTAAGGAGGATGCCCAAGTTAGGAGGGGACTTATGATTGGGTTTTACTCCTGAAAAGGAAACCCAAATCAAAAGGTAAATTATGACTGGTTAAGAGAAATTTAAGGGGACTTGGGGCTTATTCCTGAAATGGAGACCCAAGGTTATGACTGAGTCTTATTCCTGAAAAGGAGACCCAGGTTACGGGACTTGGGGCTTACTCCTGAAAGGGAAGCCCAAGATTATGACTGATTTTTATTCCTAAAAAAGGAGACCCAGGTTAGGGATTAAGGTTTGGGGCTTACTCTTGAGGAGGATTACCATATTTGAGGTTGGGGCATATTCTTAAGAAATATTCCCATGATTAAAGGACTTGATTGGGGCTTACTCCTGAGGAGGATTCCCAAGATTGGGAACTTTAAGAATTTGGGGCTTACTCCTGAAGAAGATGCCCAGATTAAAGGTTTTATAACTGGGGATTATTCCTGAAAAGGAGACCCAAGTTAGGATTCTCTCATCTTAAAGGATGAGGTTGAATGAATTAACTCTCCGTATTTTAGTGACATAAGGATATTTAAATCACTAGACTTTGAGAGAGATTCCACAGAATTCCTTTCAGATAAGAAAGTCAAATCAAGAAATCATGCCATAAATGGCTTTGAAGAGTGTCTTGAAGACTGAATCTTGAAAAGGAAAGGTGAAATGGCTTAGGAATGGTAAAAATGGGCAAGATGGGCACCCAAAAAGATAGGGGCGCGCAAGTCTTGCAAGGCGCGCAAGTCTTCCGTGGGCGCGCAAGTATTGGTCGCGCAGGTATACCTGCGCGACACATAGTGTACTTGCGCGATTTTCAACCAGCATTGAAATACTTGAGCGAATCTTTTTTAAACCCTTTAGAATGTTCTCGAGGTTCTTCCAGAAAAGGGACGCGCAAGTTATATTGAAGGAAATAAGTCAGCGCACAAGTGTTTGATAAGTTTCAACACTTAGGCCTTCCTTCTTCCCTTTAGATATTCCGTTCTAGGTAAGAAATTACCTTAGAAGTGTTCCAGATGCTTTGAGAAGAGACTTGGGCGTCGGGAGCTTCAATCCGAGTTTTTGGCAAAAGATCCTCTCGAATGGGGGGCCCACAGGGTCTATTTATAGGCAAAAGAAGACCCCAGGCGGTTACCGGGCGGTTACCAATTAGGTCGCGCAAGTCACCTGCGCGACCAAGGTGGCCGCGCAAGTACACTTGCGCGCCAGTTAGATAACTTGCGTGGTGATGCTTCTGTTGATCCTTTCTTCCTTCCTTTGTTGATTTTTTACGTTTTCTTCAAAGGCTGAATCGCTTTGAGCTGAGATATTCCCTTTTCCGATCTTTAGATTCTGTGACGAAAGGAGCGTCAACAAAAGTCCCCCCTCAGAGTTGGATCCGGAGAGAAATCAGGATTTGACTCTGAGGAAATCGAATCTCTTCAAAGGAAAAGGGAGGGCGTGCAAGTCTTTCAGTGCGCAGAGGGCGGCGCGCAAGTCTGCGTCGCACAGGCCTTAAGCGTTCTAGGTGTGGCGTGCAGGTAGGCTTCCTGGCCTATAAATACACGGCCTCACCTTTGTACAAGTATCTGGATTTCCGGATTTCTCGAGCTCTCGCCGCGCAAGTCTCTTGTTTTCACTGTTTCCTCGCTGTCGCGATACTCTCAAGGTAATAGGGCTTGCGCGGTAATACTTGCGCGACAAGAACTTGCGCGGCACATTTATTACTTGCGCGACATCTCCATACTTGCGCGCCTTAATGCCTTAGCCATTTTTTCCCAAATTCTTTCACAAATTTTATGAAAAAATAAAACCCATTTAAGAGTTTTAATTTATTCAACTCCTGTGCAGATTCAATGGCTCTTAGACCTGGATTAATTGATGAACTGGCTAGCAAGCGGATAGATGATATGATGGATATCATTGGCCCTGATTACTGTACTGTCAAAGATAGTACTCTTCCAGATTTGGCTAAGTATCTAAAGAAATATCATCGCAACTTTCCTCACTGCACTTATCTACCTTTGTATGGTCATGGTCATCTGCAAGAAGTCATTATTCCAGAAGTAAAGAATTATCTTCCATTTTCGTGGTTTCATAATTATACCAATTTTTCTTCAGCAAATATCTCAGGTGGAGGAGTATTTCAAACTGCTGGAACAGTGGAGAAGGCTTATGTGATGCATCATAGCCCTTGCACACCATATTTGAAACATACACCTGAGCTTCAACCACATTGTCATCCTTCAATCTTCCGAAATGCTCAGATGGATCAATCCAAAGGCTGGAAGAAAAGTTGGGATTTCCGTCCTGGGGGAGGTGTGAAGCCAACTTGGATGTGGGCATACTGGGTGCGACAGACTTGCACAGAGTTTATTGAGGATCTGAAGAGAGCTGCAATATATGAGGTTGTTTGGGTAGGGCAAACATATATTTACAGACATGATAACTTCGTGCCAGAGATACTCAGCCACTGGAGCCCAGCGACTAATTCTTTCCATTTGACTCATGGAGAAGTAGGTATCAGTTTGTGGGATGTCCACAAGATTTCAGGAGCTCCAATATTGGGTGATATGTATGATGAATTCATTCCTCCCAAGGTGACTTGGAATGATCCAGATAAGACTCTTGCTTTGGCTCGAGAATTATTTAAAATCTTTCACAGGCTCAAGAGTACAGAGACCTCATTAACTCATTTTAGAAAAGATATCCATCTGGAAGAATGGATGAATGTGTTTCTTACTGAGAAGAAAGGGATGGAGCCAAAAGAAAAAGGATCCAAGAAAAAGAAATCCAAGGATACCCGGCACAGACGTCCTACCACTTGTCCAAAACCTGAGAAGAGAGGAGCTCCTGGCACATTCTGGCCAACTCTAGAAGCAGGAGAGTTTGAAAAATGGGGATATGAAGTGAATCAAAGAATTCCAAAGAAAACTCGTCTGGCGGGTTTCTTGGCAATGTGGCTCAGTGTTTATCTCTTGCCGTTCAGGGATTCGAAGGGAGGCGTTAGGCCAGGGACCTTCGTCATTGCGGCCAAGTTGGCTGAGGGAAAAATGGTTGGGTTATCTACCCCCATTTTAGCAAAGATTCACAAGAGTTTACTTCACGTATTCCAGGGTAAATCTCCTTTAAGAATAGTGGGACCATTCCAGGTTTTGTGGGGATGGATCGCCACTCACTTCAGAACTTACAATGTACAGAATGGATTACAAATCCCTGGAAGCTCTTTCAGACCGTTAGTGCAAGCATTCTCTGGAATTGCTACATTAGATGTTAATGGTTATGATATGAAAGTAAGACTAAGCATGTATAAGTAATTCAACTTCTTTCCTTATGGAAGTCCGCCATCCGGGCGGTTTGTTGATGATGGGACAGCCCATTTGGATTTGAGGCCATACATGCTAGCTTGCAGGGATGGCGTGTTAGTAGCCAGGATTGATGGAGAAATCATATGTGAGGCCTATGCTCCATATAGATTTGCACGCCAATTCAAATGCTTGCAACAGATTGTTGTAACCCCTCCAGTACATGTCAGGTTAGAGCAACATCTGATGGTTGCTCGACAACTATGGTTGCTGACATCAAGATAGAAGACTGGGGTAGTATTTGATCTACCAGTTGAAAAAGCGGCACATTATCTGACTACATTTTATACCGAACACTGGATAGCATCATACCCTAAAGGGATATTGAATCACCCAGTATATCAAGTGGGAAAGAGGAAGAGGACTGTAGAGAAAGAAACCCTTCCTCGTGAAGGTGACGCTTCTCCATCTGAAATAGGTTCAACAGACTCCTCTTCTAGAACTGATTCATCGGATTATCATGATGGGGATGATGAGGCACAACCGGCAGCAAAGCGGTTTCGTGCCCGATATAATCCTCCGGCCAGAGTTAAAAGACCCACTCCATCAACTCCTGGTGAGTTATTTCATTGTAGAAATTTCAATCACTGCTACTTTATAAAGTAATAAGTCTTACATTCTTATTCTCTATTTGTAGTTGCAGGAGTTGGGAAGAGATTAAAATAAAAAATTGTAGGACCTTCCTCACAGCCTTTATATCTAAGACCAGAGGCTGTTCAGCTATGGCAGAGCTTGTACTGTGATACTGAGACCGCCTAGCTGGATTTGTGTGAGGGTCTACAACTTCCTGGAATAGGAAATCTTGTAGCTTCTAAAAACCTTCAATACGGAGATAACCCCAATGAAGTGTGAGCTTACATCAGAGAGCTGGAAATGATCATATATGCCACTGATAATTCGGTTCCTATCACCAGGCGGGTGAAGGAAATGATTGATCGTGGCACCACTGAGGGGGCTGGTGGTTCTGGAGATGAGGAATGGCAAGAGTACGTGGCTCCTGAAGATGTAAGTTTTCTTTCCTTATTTTCTTTGCAACTTGATTTTAGTTGAAGCTTTGTTACTTAAGGAAGTTATTTTCTTCATCTTGCAGCTTGCAAAGAAAGGAACCGGGGTTCCTTCGCCACAATATAGCCCTGGTGGTACTGCTATCGGGGCTGCTGCTGATTCTCCTCGCGAACCAGGCGAGATATATCCAGGCCAGCAGGCCATGAATGAGGCACTGGACATAGCCTTTCATTCGCCAATCCAAGTGCCAATAAGGGAAAATACTGATACTCCGAAAAAACAAAAGAAGCCAAGGCAACGAAGGAGGAAATCCATAGCTAAACGTTTCATTAGTAGTGGTAAGTCCTTCGAACAATCATGAGTTTATACCCATAATCATATGGTTACTCATATTTCTGAGGATTGCAGGGGCTTCTTCAATTTCTTCCTTGAGGGAAGGGACTGATCCTTCTTCAAAGGTCGTGGAAGGTGCTGTAGAAAAATCACAGACCCAGGCTGACTTGGTTGCTCCTGGAAAAGAGCTACCATCCATTCCCAGTATCCCTCCTATTACTGAAGATGTTGTCCAGGGTCAGGGGTTGCAGGACATAAGTCGGCAAGAAGACGTAGCAAATGTTCCCACTAGTGAGACTAACCAAGATTCTGAAGTATCATTGGATGAAAAGATGAATCAAGGAATGAATTTTGGAGAATTTTATGATCATGCTAAGTTGTCATGTGATTTAGAAGACCTGGGGCGTGAGTGCTACCCTTCGCCCAAATTTTTTTTTAAAATATACTTCTAACCATGATGGAAAATAATATGCAGTTTCTTCCGTAGAAGCTGCTGAACTGCCAATGCCCGAAGAGGGTGTGGACACTGATGTCAACCCTATCATTGCAGAAACATTAGCTCAAGTAGAGATAAATCCAATAAACTCTCCTGAGACCCATCTTGAAAATCCTTTTGAAACTGGGAAAGATAGGGAGAAGTCTTCTCAGGTTGTTGAACCACCATTGGGTAATGGATAACAATATTTGTGATTGTACTTTATTCACAAGACAATCCATTCTTCTGTTATCCTTTGAAGCTGACTAAACCTTTCAATTAATCATGCAGGACCATCAACTGTAATGACTAGATCCGAAGATGAGGCCTCAGCCTCTGCCCCAACGGGAATTGAAAGTGAAGAAGCACAAGTCAGGGGGGAAAGAGCAGGACAAGGCACCTCCCTAAGCGCGCTAATTCCAGATTACATACCCCCTTCTGACGATGATATTGAATCAGATCCAGATATTCTTAAAGCATTCATCTTTTCACGACGTAAGGCATGGAATAACATATGGAACATCATATCGGGGGTGCCTTTAGAAGAGTTACCATCAAAAATTTCCCGATTGTCATCCCAATTTGTTATAATGGGACTTGGTGGTTTTGGGTATGAAAAGATCCATGCTGCGGTGAAACAGATCATTTTCAGGAGGGAGCAAGTGCAGACAAGTCACGAAGATTTGACCAGAGTGAAATTGTCAATCAAAATAGGCGAATTTGAGGCTGCGATATCCCAGGCTGAAGATGATTATGCTGTCAAGATGAAGGATCTGAAGCAAAAAATCAAAGAAAAGGTCGTCCAACAGGTGCAACTCCAGCAACAGTTAGATGTTGTTACTGGGGAACTTGATTAGCTTAATAAATCATTCGATGAAACTCATATGAATGGCATGAAATCCATCGCAGATGCTAAGAAGGCACTTCAGCAAGCTGAAAAGAGTGAAGCTGGTCAAGTGCACGAGCTTCAAGTAACTGCTGATAAGGCTCAGCATGCTATACATCAAATGAAGACTTATGTTGACAATATTCTGTAATTTCTTGAAAGAGAGAAGAGACTCCAGTCTGTGGATGTCCTTCTAACTCTTGTGTATCAATGAAAAAAAATACTTTTGTCTTCAATAATTTGTACCTGCATTCTTCCATTACCTGCTTCAAATTTACTTAAGCCAATGGGCTTAGTAATCATAGTTTGATTTTTACTAGGATTATTACAAATAACCCTACAAACTTTGAATCTTTTAACTGCTCAATATTACCTAAATCATACAAAAATGTATATTTAGTGAGCTGGAACTTGACTTTTATTCAGAGTTCCTTTGTCTTTTGTGTGGTCAGTTTAAAGTCATGCACGCCGGACATAAAGGGGCTAATGTTTAAGGTCGAAATAGCTTTGACCGAAATGGATTAAAAATGGATTCAATTCCTTGATAATTTATCTGAAAACATATTACCATACTCAAGTATGAGGGAAAAAATGTAAACTATGGCTTAAGAATATTTGAATCTGAGGAATGATATGAAAAAAAGAGCTAAAAGGCATTAGAAGAAGTAGTTTCCAAGAATGAAGTTACTATTATTTAACAAAACCCGTTAGGGGGTTGAAATATGCAGGGCCACCTATGGGCATTGGCTGCATAGTCAAATAAAATAGCATCTTTTGGTTGACAAGTCTGTTATGTGGACTGTTTATGCAAGGCCACCTATGGGCACGTGCTGCATAGTCAGGCAAAAGAACTCCCAGAAATTTACTTTCCTAGTACTAAAAGCCAGTGAAAGTTTATGGAGATTCAAATTTTCTAAAGCATAGAGTTTGTTGTATGGAAAGAGGTACTTGAATATGGAGAAGATATTTCCAAACAAGAATATCGAATAACTGGATGAATATCACTCTTACGAAGGTCTGACCCAAACATAGGGAAGAAGAATAAACCATAGACTTGAATACTTTCAGATCATGAAAAAGGATATGGGACAAATATGTTAAGGATGGCTATTTTTTGCGGATCCCTACATACTGTCGTTTTAAGACAAATAAGGACAAAAGAGGCATTCTTCCCAAGAATGAAGTTACTATTATTTAACAAAACCCGTTAGGGGGTTGAAATATGCAGGGCCACCTATGGGCATTGGCTGCATGGTCAAATGAATATCATATTTTGGCTGACAAGTCTGTTATGTGGACTGTTTATGCAAGGCCACCTATGGGCACGTGCTGCATAGTCAGGAAAAAGAATTCTCATAAGTTTGACATTTTTGTGACTAGAAGTCATGAAAAGGGTTATGAAGATCTGAAAATATTTAAGGTTATGATTATAACACATAAAGATGGGTATTGTCCAATGTATATAGAGATACATAGGTCAATGAAAACCATAATCATGTTGTGGCTGGGTCCTGAATTGAAATTTTGGACTTCACTACGTATATCATAAGATTGAGAATCAATCCATACGTAGTTCTTGAAATGCAGTTTAACGTCGTGCAGGACGAAAGTATGAATGATCTTAGTTTAGGGTCATAGAATTCGGACCATAATAATGAATACACAGTGTGTGTTTTCATGAGGACTTTTCAGCCAAGGGACTGAAAGTGAAATTTGGGGTTAGGCCCAAAAGACTTGGGACTGGATTCGAGGGACACTCGAATGTTCCTACATATCCCATAAGGATGGGAATCAAGTCCACGTAGTTCTAGAATTACCCTTTGTACAAATTTGGTTTGTACATTTGAAGGGTGAAGGGGGACTTTAGTGCAATGATGATTTAACCTGAGATAAAAAGTTTAGGCATTACCATGTATGCACGTAGTCTTTTGAAATGAAACATGATTAAAAAAAATCAATGTCAATAATGGTTCCTTCTCAAATGAGGGAATCAAAGAATATTGTAGTTTATTGTCGTACCGGACAAAAGTGTTGTATAGTTTAACGTCATATAACAAGGACGAAAGTGAATCAATGTAAAGATATTGATTCCAGGGGCGGTTTCACAAATCAACATCATATGAGGTTGTGGTGAACCGATGTGAAGAGATTGTTTTTGGGCTTGAACCCTGGGAGGTTTCCTACATACCCAGCATGGAGGGCAAGGATCAAAGTCCGTGTATTTCAATTAAAGAATGAATTAATGATCAAGTTGTTCTTGGGGACAATGATCTAATAAAAAATGTTGTTGGGACTTACACATGGTTAGTGGCCCAAAGGGAGTATTATGGTTGATATTTGCTCTAAGCTCACGTGAGTCATACTCGGTGTGAGAAACAAGAGGTAATAACAACCTTAATGATGCACAGTTTAATGTCATGTTGGACATAAAAAAAAAGGACTATGCAGTTTAAAGTCTTGCAGTTAGGACTATTGGTGCTGCACAGTTTAGTGTCATGTAGCAGGGACAAAATAACAGTTTAATGTCATGTAGGACATATCAAGGACTTTCTGTACAGTTTAGCGTCATGTAGTTAGGACGATGGGGACAATATAGTTTAACGTCATATTGGACGAAAGGGGGACTGTGCAGTTTAATGTCATGCAGTAAGGACAAAAGAGTGTACCATTTTAACGTCATGTCGGACGAAAGTGCGAATAGTTTAAGGTCATATGCATGGACCATGAATGGTGCAGTTTAATGTCATACTGGACTTTTGAGATTATATAGTTTAACGTCTTTCCGGACGTGAGGTACTTTTATACAGTTTAGCGTCATGTAGTTAGGACGTCACAGTTTAACGTCTTGCTGGACATAAAGGATTTGAAAATAGTTTATGGTCATATACATGGACCAGGGATGATGCAGTTTAAGTTCATGTTGGACGGTTTAGGGAACTTTTTCACAGTTTAATGTCGTGTGGGACGAAGTTGCAGTTTAAAGACATACTGGACCATTGCTGTATAGTTTAACGTCATATAGCAAGGACGAACTGGTGTTGTACAGTTTAAAGTCATGTAGCTAGGACTAAGGTGAACCAATATGTGGATATCAGTTCTGGGGACTTTTTACAGTTTATCGTCATGCTGGACGTTGGAAGTGCCACACAGTTTAATGTCATGTTGCTAGGACACAATATAGTTTAATGTTATCTCGGACAAAATATAGGATCTTCTGTATAGTTTAATGTCATGTAGATAGGACATCACAATTTAACGTCTTGCTGGACATTATAATAGTTTAATGTCATGTTGGACATTATAACAGTTTAATGTCATGTTGGACATTATAACAGTTTAATGTCATGTTGGAAATTATAACAGTTTAATGTCATGTTGGAAAAAGTATGATCTAATGTGATTGTTTTGGATCTGGGAACAATATTTTGTGTTTATACAAAATACTTCTTCAGAAATATGGCATTAGTTGGAGTCGTGATGTGTTCTCCATCCATTGAGATTAGAGAATATGCTCCATTGGAGTAGACCTTATGTATTGAATAAGGTCCTTCCCATTTTGGTTCAATCTTGGGAGGCTTCTTTCCTAGTATCATTGGTGCTCTGAGAACCAATACCAATTCTCCCTGAATGAATGAACGAAGACGAACTTTTTTGTTAAAAGCTCGTGCTATCCGATTCTGATAGATTTCCAAGTGGTGCAAAGTGCACAATCTTTTCTCATCTAAATGTTCCAATTCATTCAACCGCTTTTGGGATTGTTCATCTGTTGATAACTGATCACAAATGGCTATTCTGAGTGAGGGCAATTTAACTTCAATTGGCAAGACTGCTTCTGTTCCATATACCAATGAATATGGAGTAGACCGCGTTGCATTGCGAGTGGTAGTCCAATAAGCCCATAAAGCATGATAGAGTTTATCAGGCCATGACCTCTTATCTTTATCCACCATCTTTTGCAGTATATTTGAAAGAGTCTTGTTGAAGGCCTCTATCTGGCCATTAGCCGCTGCATGATATCGAGATGAATGGTTGGACTTAATGTTGTATTCTTGATACAATTTCTTTACCTCAGAAGAACAGAAGTTGGTGCCGTTGTCCATCAATATGGTATGAGGGACACTAAATCTAGTAATGATGTTAGACTTGATGAAGCTAACAATGCATTTAGAACTGACTTCTTTGAGAGGTACTGCCTCTGCCCATTTGGAAAAGAAATCAGTAGCAGTAAGAATGTACTTAAACTACTTGGCCGCAGCTGAAGGGTAAGGTCCCACCACATCCATTCCCCATGTGGAAAATGGCCATGAGTATTTAGCTGTATGAAGCAACTATGGGGGTTGATGAATGAAGTTGGCATATACTTGGCATGAATGACACTTCTTTGTGAAATTAACACAATCTTGTATCATTGAAGGCCAGAAGTATCCAAGCCTTCGAATTTGATCAGACAATCTATGTCCAGACTGGTGGGCACCACAGACTCATGCATGCACTTCTTTTATGACAGCCATTGTCTCTTCACCATCAATACATCTGAAGAGAACTCCATCAAAACCACGTTTGTAGAGAATTTTCTCGAGGTGGTTTGGACCATCATAAAGAGTAAAATTGACCACACGTCGCCGAATTTGTTCTTTCTCAGCTCTATCAGGTGGAAGTGTTCCATTTTGAAGGTATTCCTTGATAGGTGACATCCATCCTGTAGTATGACCATACGGTTCAGGAATGGGACTAATTTCATTAATTTCCTCTGTTCTGACTTGAACATAAGGTGAAATTGCATGATGGTGGGCAATACCGATGGTTTTCTCGTCCCGATTTGGATCTGCTAAAGTTGTGGCTATATTAGCCAGTGCATCAGCTTGAGCATTTTGTGATCTTGGGACATAATAAAATGTCGGTTCTGAAGGGAATTACGACATTAACTCTCTGACGTAATCATACAAAGGGATTAATTCTTCTTTTCTGATGGCATAATCCCCATTGACTTGTTTGATTACCAGGTCTGAATCACCTTTCACCTTTAAGTGATTCACTTGTGCTTGAAGCGCTAACTCCAAGCCTGCAATGAGAGCTTGGTATTCAGCTTCATTATTGGTACCACCTTCCCACAACAAAAAGGAATAAGGTAACACTGCCTTATCTGGAGAAATGAGCACAATTCCTAAACCAACTTTGTTGAATTTAGGATTTTCCATTTTCTTCCCTGTTGGACTTCTACAAGCACCATCAAAATACATTTCTCATGTTTGAGGACTCTCTTGAATAGAGAAAACTTCCTCATCAGGGAGTTCGATATCTGAATACGTGTCTTCCACTGAAGGATGTTCAGCCAGGAAATCAGCCAGAGCTTGGCCCTTAATTGCCTTTTGAGACACATACTGGATGTCGAACTGCTGTAGAATAACCTCCCACCTTGCCAGACGTCCTGTAAGCATTGGACGATTAAGGATGAATTTGAGTGGATTATTACGAGATACCAATTGGACCTCGTGATGTTGCAGGTAGTGTCTCAGTTTCTGAACTGCAAAGATTAATGCTAGGAAGCACTTTTCAATACTCGAATACCGGGTTTCTGCTTCAAGCATAGTTCTACTGAGATAGTAGAGACTATTTTCATTCCCAGCATCATTCTTTTGAGCGAGAAAGGCACCCAATGATCGCTCTAAAGCTATCACATAGAGGATAAGAGGCCTACCCTCAACAGGTGGAATGAGTACTGGTGGACTCAAGAGGTATTTCTTGAGAACATCAAATGCTTCTTGACATTCTTCAGTCCACTGGTAAGTGACTCCTTTCTTCAATAATTTGGTAAAGGGTAAACTTTTTCCTGCCAAATTGGCGATGAAACGCCGAATATAGGCTAAGTATCCTTGAAGTCCTCTTAATTATTTCAAATTCTGAGGAGGTGACATACCAAGGATTGATTTGGTCTTCTCAGGATCGACATCAATACCACGATGGCGTACAACAAAGCCAAGGAATTTTCCTGAGGTTACCCCAAAAGCACATTTTAAGGGGTTCATCTTCAAATTATGTTGTCGAAGCTTGTGGAATACGACTTCCAAATCATCCAAGTGATCAAAACGTTGTTTGGATTTAACCACTAAATCATCTACATAGCATTCAACAAATTTCCCTAGAAAAGGTTTGAAGATACGATGCATGGCGCGTTGATAAGTTGCACCTTCATTCTTTAAACCAAAGGGCATCACCCGGTAACAAAACACACCTTGAGGAGCTCTGAAGGCTGTATATTCCTCATCTTCTAGGGCCATTCGGATCTGATTATATCCAGAATATCCATCCATGAAAGAAAGTACTTCATAGCCAGTCGTCGCATCAATTAAGAGTTCTGTAATCGGAACTGGGAAATCATCATTAGGACAATACCGATTAAGATCTCTGAAATCGATGCAAACCCTAATTTGTCTGTTCTTCTTCTTTACAGGGACAATATTAGCCAACCACTTGGGATATTGAACTTCTCTGACGAAGTTAGCTTTGATAAGCTTATCCACTTCAGCGTCGATTTTGGAAGCATAGGTTGGGTGTGTTCTTCTCGCGGCTTGCTTGAATCCTCGATGTTCTTTTGGCAAACCCAAATGATGGGTGGCAACATCAGGATCAAGGCCAGGCATCTCTGTATAATTCCAAGCAAAAATATCTTTATTTTTCTTTAGAAAAGAAATATACATCTCTTGTTCTTCAAGGGTCATGGCCGCACTAATTAAAGTGGGGCGTGGATCTTTCTCTGTACCCAGATTTACTTCTCTGAGTTCATCCACAGTGGTAGAGATACCCTCTTCAAATGCTGGAGGAGTATCTCTAAGATCTTCCTCTTCCTCTTCATCATGTGTTATTTCTTCTGTTTCTACTTGCAAAGTAGATGAAAAAACGAAATTCTCATGATCATAAGAGATGTCAAAATTTTCACATTTTGAAGAAGAAGCTTCCATTTCCGACCCTATTGATGATAAAGGGTCTTCTTTGGGAAATAAAGAGGAGATGATGGATTGAGAATCGACATCAATATTCACCTCTGGTGTTGCTATAACTTCTTCTGGCCTGATTAGCGAAGTATAGACTTGTTGGATTTCAGCAGACGAAATGAAAACGTCACCACTTATGCTTTCATCACTGTTTGGTAAGTTACCAATTTCTCCCATGTTTTCTGGCTCAATTGTCATAATTGACATTATGGATCTTTCCATAAGAGTATTTTGATTTGGGCCTATTTTGTCAATTTGACTGATAGGTAACACATAATCTGTACTCACATGTGAAAATGGATTTATTGGAATTTTTTCCAAACCATATGGAGCATTAACTTTGGTAATTTCCTTCATTGTAGATTTTTCTCTTCCCTTCATGTGATAAAATTCCGCCTCAATGTATTGAGACTCACATGTCATGAACGGGGCCTTATCACCATACAATGTTCCAACTTGACCATCGAAACAGTATTTGAGACATTGATGGTATGATGACGGAATAGCTGCATGCTGATGTAGCCAGGGTCTTCCAAGCAAGATATTGAAAGCTGAGTCTTGATCAACAATCATGAAATCCGAATTGGAAACAAGATATCCAAACTGAGTTCTGAGCGTAACTTCTCCCAGTGGTTCTTGTTCATTTTTATCATGTCCTTGCAACATCATGGTAGAAGGAGATAAATCAGATTCCGTGAGGCCCAATCGACGAAGTGTGCGAATGGGCATGAGGTTGACTCCTGAACCATTGTCAATGTAAGCTCTTCGAACATCTATACCATTGACTTTGCCAGATAAGTACAAAGGTTTTATGTGCCCATGCACAACATCATCTTCATCTTTATCAGTAAAAGATATCACTGCATGGCATTCTGCAGGATTATTCTCTATGTGATAGATTTCAGCTGCAGCAATTTCAGCTTCAAACTCCTGAGGACTTGACAAAGCTTCGATGAGTGCTTACCGAAGATCTCTTGACAGATTCAAAGCATCCAAAATTGATAACTTGGCTGGTACTTGGGCCAAGTGTTTCAATATATCATACTTTTGATCTAGAAGTCTGCGTTTCCCAATAGGAATATGCGGTTTAGCAGGTACCTTGGAAGCAGATGCTTTGGAAGCTGATGCATCTTGTATTGAAGTTGGCAACATCTTTGGTTTTGGAAGATTAGACTGATTAGATCCATTTACTTGCTGAGATAAAGAAGATGGAACCTTTAATCGGTCTTCCAAAATAATTGTGCCGAAGCTGAGTTGGTCATTGGCAGAAGAACTTGCTTGTTCTTTTTGAGCTCGCTGAAGGGCTCTACCACGAGTTTCTGCTGCATATACAGTGCTAGCAGGGGTAGAATTGGAGTAGTGGCTTCGGAAAGATCCATGTCTTCCCCTATATCCTGAACCTCTAGAACTTCCTCGGGTTCCCTTATTTGATACAGGGAATTCAGGCTCATCAAGACTGGAATATGAATCTGTTAATTGAATCATATTAACAGAACCAAAGATTAACTCTTCGTCTGATAAAGACTCTGCCTGGTTAGCCTGTTTAGGCTGTGCCGTTTGGTGGGATGGTGCCCGTGGCTTTGAAGTAGATGGCATGAAATCTGCCAGAGTCAAAGACAATTTAGGCTTTGATACATACTCATCTTCTCCTGATTCCTCTTTCTTCTTTGAATTGCGCTGCCCTTTTGAGGATTTGTCTTTTGATGGAGGCTTTACTGCAGCTTTTGTAGGAGACACAATTGGCTTCTTCAATTGTGTTCACAAAATGGAATGGGTCTGATTGATTGTCTTTATGACCATCCAATCATCATATTTTTTCGCAGTTTTGCTTTTGACTTCCTGCCACTCGCCTCCTTCTTCTGGATCTGTAGCGGTAATACACGCTACATGAGCTGAAGAACCCTTCAATTTGACTTGTCCCAAGTCAACCATCTTTTGCAGGAGGTCTTTAAAGACAAAACACTCCTGGATGGGATGCCCCAACATTTGATGAAAGGGACAATAATTGGGACGGTCTTCATCTCCTTCCTTGTTTGGCCTCTTCGGAACTGGTAATTGAACCAAATTATTTTCCAGAGCTGAAATGAAGTAACCAGGAACTTTCTCACTTCGGAAAGAGTATGTTTTACTCTTCATATCCTCAAATTGTTTTCGTTGTTGATCTTTTTGATCATTTGGATGAAACAGCCTTTGTTGTTGGCGTTCAGGAGGTGGAGCCCTTCGAGAAGATGATGGTTTTGAAGTAGAAATAGGTACAGGTGCCTGTTTAAGCATAACTGTAGCAGTTTCTGCTTTACCCATTCTTCTTCCTGAAGCTGATGGAATTACACGAGATTTAACCTTAGCCTATATAAGGGAATCTTAAATCTGTTGAGCGATTGAAGTAAGGTCTCGAAACCCTCCTGTGTATTTCACAGGGATCAATGGCGTGCGTAATTCGTCATGCAAATTTTCCACACAGATTGGAAACAATTCCTCCTGAGGGAGTGATAAACTCAAGGAATACGTTAATCCCTTCCAACAAGAAATGAAATCAGAGACTCTTTCATTCTCCCTTTGCTTGCAGTTTGTAAGATCGAAAACTGTCGTTTTTGGCAAAGTTGAGCTAAACTGAAGAAGGAATTTTTGACGAAGATCCTCCCATCCGATGACTGACCGGGATTGCAAGCTTGTATACCAGACAAAAGCTGGTCCTTGCAAGGTTCGCACGAAGCATCTGAGTTTCACTGCTTCTTGCTGCTCTGGAGTTCCCATCATAGGATCACAACAAGACACGTAATGCGTCAAATGTTGTTCAGGGTCACCTTATCCATTGAAAGTAGGGAAAATAGGGTTTCCAAAACTGGATGGAGGAGAAATTGAATCTACCCATTTAGGGTAAACTTTATTTTCAGGTTGAACTTGCGCCCGTTTCCCTTCCATAGTTTCTAACCGAGCTGTTAATGACTCAATATTAGTTATTAACTTTTGAGAAACGTCAGGTTGAACTTGGTTTTGAGTAGGTGTAATGAATGGAGCTTGGACAGACGTGGTGGTTGGTGCTGCAACTGATGGTAGTGATGCCAACCGTTGTTGCATTTGACCCGTAGGATTAGACCTCTGTGGGTGTACTGACAAAAGAGGATATTCTTGATCCATCTCAGTAGTTACAACAAATTCCTTCGGCTGTCGGACTTCAGCATTCTTAAGAAGAAGACTACTCTGAAGTAGTTCTGCATTCAACCTTCTTAATTCTTTCATTTCTCCCTCCTGTTGTGCAAACCTTTGCTCTAATGAGAGAGATTGACCTCCTTCAGAGGAAGGGTGAGAAGTAACCTGATTCTTTCCTTTCCCCTTATTAGATCCTTTTCGGAGAGGGGGAAGTGGGTTACTTGAAGGAATACCCAGATTTTGGGTAAGCCTTTGATTACGTGTGCGCACACCTTCTTCATTTAGGTCTGTGTGCGCGACTTCTTGAGCAGGAACCTCTTCGTCTGATCCCTCTGATTGAGCCTCATCTGGTGAATCAGCAGCAACGGAATTGATGACATTAATGGATGCATATTGCATGGAATCCTTTCTATCAGCATTTCTGTGATATTGTCTCCTTCTATGTCCATGATGAGACATGGCATTCCGTTGACTTGATCACTCAGGAATTTCTTGGAGAACCGTCACATGGAGAGAATCTCCTGACAGCTTGGCTCTTCGTTCCTCTTGAGGCTTATTCCCTAATCGAGAGAATACTGACTTTCTCTGAGGGAGGGATTGAAGATTTGAAAAAGTCCCCAGTCCGGTGGACTGGGGATGTTCCTGCTGCTTCCGCTCAACTCCTCGAATCCCATTCGTTGACTCTGAGGGTTGGGTTAGAGAAGTCCCCAGTCTGACAAGCTGGGGTGTCTCTTGACATGCTATGTCTGAGATCTTCTTAAAATCTCTCTTGATCTTGCGAATCTTAGTTCGGAAATTAGCTGGATGCATTAACCTGTATCCACTTTTATCACCTGGTTCAACAGACCGTTGGATGATTTCCGAAACATCTGTCATTTGATGACGTGTTTTCTCCAGACGAGAGGCTTGTGCAATATTCTCGACTGCTTGATGTAGGAGCAATTCAAAAACCTGTTCTCTATATACTTGATTTTGAGAGGAACTAGTTGAAGCTTGTTCTTGAGCAAGCTTTTTATTATGAACAAAGCCCATTGACTGTGGCCGGCCATGGGCAATAACATTGCATGAGACCATTTTCGGCGGGCTTTGCTGACCGGAAAGCACTGTGAAATGTAGTGCTCCGTGAACACCCCATCCTCTGATATGAACATCAGATGGAGCATTGGCAATTAACTGACGCAATCTTCTTAGTGCGCCAAGGCATGAATGTTGAAGGGTTCTCTGTTGCTTTTCAGCCTTCGGATACCGAGAGACTGATAGAGATGCCAAATCAATCTGGTGTTGTAACCCTTCTATTATCTTAAGATGATTTTCATATTCATCGTAAGATAATACCTTCTTCTTTAATTGACAAAGAGTTTTCCATAGGTTGAGACGAATATCATGGATTCCATCATCCGTCAACATCTTTGGAATGTCGTACTGGGAGTCAGCCAAAGGCCAAAACATGACTAGTACTTCACCTTTTGCCAGTTTTTTCCTCATGTTCATCATTTCCTCTTTATCATTAAATGAAGATTCTTCTACCTGTTTGGACCAGAGTTGGTGTTTCCTTGTTGCTTCATCGGATTCAACAAGATTGGTAGAGAAATCACTATTCATGCTGGAAGATGAATGACCCAGGGATGGTTCGGAGAATAACCTGAACCCCAGGCTATCTTCTGATGGAGAAAGAGTTTCACCTTCTGATAGTAAAGCATCAGACATGACTGGTTTTACGTTTGCAAGTGCCTCGAGATAGGAGGGCTTTCTCGTCACTACATTGCCTTCTGAAGAATTTTCGAGACAACGTGAATCACTACTGCAGAGAGGACTTTCGCAGAGAAGTTCATCACCATGAGGAGGACCGTCATGATGGGTTACAGCAAAAGATGAAATCTCTTGCTCCTTGGCCTTCTGACCACACAGAGGGTTCCTGTGGCTCTCATCTGAAGAAGAAACTTCAAGATTGACCAAATTTTCATGAAGCAAGTCTTCATGAGGAAGTGTCTGTTGAAGACCTTCAGAATTAATGTTCCAGTTATTGGTAACTGAGGGAGTAGAATCTTGAATTCCGACAGATAAATGTCTGAGGGCTTCAAGAACTCCAGCATCGAGCAAGGCCTTGTTGTAGATTGGCCTTTGATCTCCTGACTGTGTTGGGCGGATCTTTTTCTTAGATGCCTTCTTACTCGCTTTAGAAACCACTTGATGATGAAAGTGATTGCTCTGAGCAGGTGTATGTGCCTGATCAGGAAAGATGGTCAGGTTAGGCTGATGATCTCCACTCAAATCAGGTGTATGTGCCTGACTTGGTTGTCCGTATGATATGGGGGAGTATGCCCCATAACCCTCTTGGACTGGAACAGATGTGTGTGTCTGTTCCGGAGTGAATCGTTGATGTGTCACTCCATTGCTAGGGATAGATTTATGTGTCTGTCCATGAGATGATGTTGAAGCTGTTATGATATCCTGGAAAGCATCCAGAATATGAGCAGGAATTTTCTTCTGCTCTTTCACCATTGACAAAATATGTTTGGTGACTTCAGTCGCCGGAACGGGGATATACGTCCATTCCGGGCTTGGAGTAGGTGTATGTGTCTGCTCCTGTCCTCCTTTTCCTGTCAGTGAATCCTGACAGTACTCAAGTGTGGAGGCAGAGAGTTGAGTCTGCCTCCTGTTTGTCGTCGGGACTTTCCGACTGACTTCTCTGGGTGCTACCAAGCGAGACTGTTGGTAGGCCTGATTAGTATTAGCAGGTGTATGTGCCTGCTGATTACACTTCGCCAAACGCGGTTGACGAGATCCATCATATGTAGTCAGACGAGCCTGCTGACTAACTGGTGATGTATAAGTAGGTGTATGTTCCTGCCTATGGTACTCCGCCGGAATTGCCTGGAGGGATAGGCTTGATGCTGCCAGACGAGTCTGCTAGACAGCGGAATTAAAACGGGCATGTGTGTGTGACTGCTCGTTGTTTTCCACCAAGTTAGGTTTGTGGACTTCTCCGGAGATGGCAGGGATGACAACCTTCCCATTGTTAACCGGATTCCGTCTCTGGCGGTTCATCTTGCCTGCTCGGGTTCGAGGAACCTGAGCTGAATGCCTGGAGTCGGTACCCTCATCATGTTGAGGGCGCACTACCGCACGAGTCTGGCGGTGATTTTTGATGGGAGCCCTTGAGAAGGACTCCTGTCTTTTTGAATTAAGGTCCTGCGGGACCTGCTCATTCACTTCCTCAGAGTAAGGGAGTGAATGGAAATTGCGTTCCAGGGATAACGACCCGAAACGGTTGGAGACGGTAGTCAGCACCGCCTGCTTCTTGATTGCTGGCCGCCGTTGTCCGGACGACCAGGTAGAATTGTTAACTTGGAGGGCTTGACGAGCGGCCTCCAGAGTTGGGATAGTACCGTTGCGACGGAACTCCTTAACCAGTGCATTAGAAACACAGCGTTGAAGACGCTGAGTTGGTGATGTCATCCTCAGAGCGGATGACGTTCCAGCAGGAGTAGCAGCATTGGTTTTCACAGCAGCAGACCACACAGTAGAGGTGTTCACAGCAGCAGTATTCACAGGGGTGAATTTAAGGAAAGCCATTTTGCAGAAGATCTTGAGAAAAGAGTGCCTGTTCCATGTAACAGACATAATCAAGATGAATCTGGCCACTGCATCTTTTGGATGAGCACATGTCAATGATTGCTTTGTTGGCCCAAGGGGCCTAACAAATAAGAAGAACATCACATTAACTTGGTTAAGGATTCACGTCGGGTTCACCATTTTTGTTTCGCACGGAATCCGGGGATGACCTCCTCGACGGGAGATTCAAACGTTCTGATCGGTTTCTAACGGGTTTGTTCGTAGAAACGGAAACATCCAATGATTCCACATCCGTTTGGACCTACTTTCCAAAGGCAGGCGCCCATTAGCTTGTGGACTAATGAGGCTTAGGAATTTGCATTGGTCGAGAGGATGGGAGGTCGGACTCATCACACCTTTTTGAGGGGAATTATTTTCTACTCCGGGACTCTCTTTATAGATTTAAGTTATGTTCGTGAATCCTTATTACATTACCAAGTATAAAATGTGCTTTCCTTTAGTTTTAACAATCAATGATTAAATATGCAAGAAATTTAGAGAATCTTTTATATGTATTCGAGGTTCTTCATCAATAGAGAATCATCTATATCTGTTTAGAGATTCTTGGTCAATGGTATCCTTCAAAACATTTATATAAAAGTCTCTTGGTCATTATGATGACCAGGCTGGTTTTAAATCCACTTAGTGGGGCACTTGAAGTTTATCGTCATTCAGAAGGACAGAGATTATTTCAAAGTTGGGATCGAACCCATAAATGGGCTACCTACGTATCCTTTGTTTTGGAAAAGGAATCAGAACCCACGTAGTTCGAGTTATGGAGTATAATGTTTATGATTGATGGCTCAAAGATGAATGTCATAATTACTTTTACACTCTAAGCTCACGTGAGTCATGCTCGGTGTGAGAAACAAGAGGTATTGGTAAAAATTTAGACAATTGTTCCATGAAAGATGCAATCATAAGAATTTGTTTGGGGCTTATGTATGGATGACTGCACAGATAGATGAAGGTTTAGGATTTACTTTTAGGGAGAAAATCCATGAACAGGGTCCATAAAATTATATGTGCTTCATGGAGATTTGAATACTCTAATCTTGGGGCTTACTCCTAAGAAGGATGCCCAAGTTAGGAGGGGACTTATGATTGGGTTTTACTCCTGAAAAGGAAACCCAAATCAAAAGGTAAATTATGACTGGTTAAGAGAAATTTAAGGGGACTTGGGGCTTATTCCTAAAAAGGAGACCCAAGGTTATGACTGGGTCTTATTCCTGAAAAGGAGACCCAGGTTAAGGGACTTGGGGCTTACTCCTGAAAGGGAAGCCCAAGATTATGACTGAGTTTTATTCCTAAAAAAGGAGACCCAGGTTAGGGATTAAGGTTTGGGGCTTACTCTTGAGGAGGATGCCCATATTTGAGGTTGGGGCTTATTCTTAAGAAAGATGCCCATGATTAAAGGACTTGATTGGGGCTTACTCCTGAGGAGGATGCCCAAGATTGGGAACTTTAAGAATTTGGGGCTTACTCCTGAAGAAGATGCCCAGATTAAAGGTTTTATAACTGGGGATTATTTCTGAAAAGGAGACCCAGGTTAGGATTCTCTCATCTTAAAGGATGAGGTTGAATGAATGAACTCTCCGTATTTTAGTGACATAAGGATATTTAAATCACTAGACTTTGAGAGAGATTCCACAGAATTCCTTTCAGATAAGAAAGTCAAATCAAGAAATCATGCCATAAATGGATTTGAAGATTGTCTTGAAGACTGAATCTTGAAAAGGAAAGGTGAAATGGATTAAGAAGGGTAAAATTGGGCAAGATGGGCACCCAAAAAGATAGGGGCGTGCAAGTCTTGCAAGGCGCACAAGTCTTCCGTGGGCGCGCAAGTATTGGTCGCACAGGTATACCTGCGCGACACATAGTGTACTTGCGCGATTTTCAACCAGCATTGAAATACTTGAGCGACTCTTTTTTAAACCCTTTAGAATGTTCTCGAGGTTCTTCCAGAAAAGGGACGCGCAAGTTATATTGAAGGAAATAAGTCAACATGCAATTGTTTGATAAGTTTCAACACTTAGGCCTTCCTTCTTCCCTTTAGATCTTCCGTTCTAGGTAAGAAATTACCTTAGAAGTGTTCCGGAAGCTTTGAGAAGAGACGTGGGCGTCGGGAACTTCAATCCGAGTTTCTGGCAAAAGATCCTCTCGAATGGGGGGCCCACAGGGTCTATTTATAGGAAAAAGAAGACCCCGGGCGGTTACCGGGCGGTTACCATTTAGGTCGCGCAAGTCACCTGCGCGACCAAGGTGGCCGCGCAAGTACACTTGCGCGCCAGTTAGATAACTTGCGTGGTGATGCTTCTGTTGATCCTTTCTTCCTTCCTTTGTTGATTTTTGATGTTTTCTTCAAAGGCTGAATTGCTTTGAGCTCAGATATTCCCTTTTCCGATCTTTAGATTCTGTGACGAAAGGAGCGTCAACAATATATCATTGAAAATCACACCACTAGCTTGAAACAAGTAACAATATCAAACCACATATCGATTAATACTCCCAAAATCATAATTTAATCGAATTGTTGGGTGGGATATGGTATCAACATTTACTCAAGGGAGGAGCTTGGGGTTAGATAGCTCTGAACAAGACTACATATCACTAATTCGACACCAATAACATAACTGAATTACTGACATTGGGAGGTCTGAACGAACTCCCCACCATAAGAAAAAACCAACACCCATGGCGGAGCTGAAGGAACAACATGGGGAGGCCCAAATGGACTCCCCATCATAAGGAATAGGCTAAATCAATTCATTTTAGTGGAATTTTAGTGAGATCCACGGTGGTTCTCCCCTCTATAAAGATCATCTAGATTAACTAATGACATGGACTAACAAAGGAATCCCAACATAGCTTACTTGGGAACTTATCACAAAACCCAATCCCCCATCGCAAGGGACCCAATTAATGAAACTCCAAACTCGACAGAAAACACTAAGTGGTTCACTTTTCCCGCAATAATTTCCATCCTCAAATGAGCCTAAACCCAAAATAAGGTTTACTCACTAGGCTATCCATACATAGACAACCACACACATATCCATAAACACAAGGTTATGAGTACTAATGTTCAAGAGAATGAGAAAATTATTCCTCTTTATAACCAAGTATGAACTCTTTCACCTGCATGGTTCATAGACAAGAAATAGGGACCCCATGACCCCTCCATCCAATGGGACCATTCAGGATGGAATAGCTACACATAAATCTTAAACTATCTCTATTTTTTAAATTGAAGACAGAAACTAGACCAAGGTTCTTTACATCTATTGGCGGTTCCTGACTATGTTCCATCTTCGCTCTGAGACCTATGGCTGGAGATCTCATGATTGAAGCATATCATACCTCACAATCAGGTATCAACAACCCTTGAACATTAATTCTCTTACTAGTTCCACAATAAACCACACCATGTCCCATATAGCACCAATAGAACATATCACACCTTGATACCCGCTTACTCCCAAACATCGCTTTATGGGGAAACGGGGGGATTAAAATATGTATACACATCATCCATTTCACTCTAAACAAGAAACAACACAAGAAATAACACATAAAAGGAACCATCACTCAGAATATATAAATTTAGAATTCCCTGAAAGGAATACATGTATTTATTAAATTGGAGTCTCTTGAAAGGTCTGACACATCCACCTTCACATTTATGAAGAAATATAACACTGCAAGATGCCACTAAACATGACCCATTCCACTGATAAAAACATTACAATGTGAGGGAACCTAAAATGATTCCCCATCAACACACAATTCCTAAAAAGGACTTAAAGGCCTCTTAAGACCAGACATGCAGCACTGGTGGCCTAGCATGATCCTTTTCATAGAAGAAACTGATGAAAGTCCAAAAGGACTTTTAAAATAGTATCCATCAGAGACAACTCCATAATCCTTACACCTTTCCTCACTAGAAATCCTTCCACCACTTCCAGACATGACCTTCAGACACACCAGTGTCAGACTTCACCTTTGATAACCCATGAAACTCAAGAAACCAAGATCTCTTTTAACATTCCACATCTACTCTCCCACTATTAGGGGGTCATTTAATCTAAAAAGAAGATGGGTATACTCAATATCTGAATCTCAAGATGTAAGTTCTTATGTTGATCAATTGGAGGATTTTCCAATGGATAATCACCTGTGGTAGAACTTCAAATATGCATTAATTCCTTATGGTGGTGTACACTAGACAATAGAATAAATAGAGGGTCCAAAAAATAACCCACTTCAAAATAAATTCCACAGAAAACTCCAAACACACAAAGGGGATCATCACAAAAGACTCTTGAAACACTTCCTAATAAGTAACCATTAATCTTTATTTCAAACCAACTTACCATAAAAACACAAACCTAAAACATAAACAAGATGGTTTTCCAACTCAAAACATCCCACAACAACATTACCAAAAATAAAAAGACACAACACACCAAAACCAATTATTAAAACATAGAGTCTTCTCTTTAAGATCATGTTTAAAATAATTTAGGCATGGTGGGTTGCATACTCCTAAATGGAATCTCTTGGGACTCACACATGCATGTTTTCGTGACACATCAGGCACCCACCCCATATCAATACAGGCACCCATACACTTGTGTCATCGACTATCATCTTCTCCATACATACCCATGAATGTGATCACTCATGAGGTTTCCAATTGTCAAAACAAACCCTTTCCATTTTCAAAACAATAATTCAACCTACCCTTCCATCTTCTTAATCCACTTTATGTTTCCAAAAATTAATAAAAAATTTCAGAACCTCACTAGTTATCAAGTAAATGTCCATTTTTAAACTCCATGTATAAATTAAAAAACATTTCATATCATGCAAACCATTATTGAAACACCAATCTACCCTATTCAAAAAAATCAATGGTTTAGCAAATCCCATTGAAATTAGAATTCCAAAACCCAATTTAATATAATTCATGATTTCCAAATAATAATATTTAACAAACCATATGTGTAGATCATGAAAATAAAATCCTTATAAACTCACCCCTCACCCACTCAAACCATTTCATAAAATTCAACCTTTCTAAAGCTTCATTCAAAACAATTCAAAAAACCTATTTTCCACTTTTTGAAAATCAATCCATTTCTTATTTCAAATCTAGTTTCACAAATTTTCAAATAAGTATTTTGAAAATCATTTTTTGAAACCCAAGGAGGAATAATACAATTATAAGAAGGGGGAACTAGTGTCTATGGGTGACTTAGACATATGATTGGTGTCCATACGCCAGTCATACCACTGTTACAGAGAGTGTTATAGGGAAATGTCCCTAGCTCCACATGGATTGTGAGGTCCTATGATCTCATGAAGACTATTAACTCAACTATCTTTTCATTTCCCAATCATCAAAAACCCACAAGAACTAAATGACTCAAACAAAACTAGACTTCCTATGAAAACTCAAGTCTCTTGACAAGGTGTGATGGCTAGGAACCTTACTCGTTATTAGAACATTGAGTCCCAAAAACCCTTGATCTGGTCTACCCAAAATCTTCCCAAATAACATTACCCAGAGAGACACCTCCATCTGATGCCATTTTGTCTTGAACCAACCCATTTCAACCCTGAACCAGTCACTCTCTTCAATCCGCAACAAGCCTTGAAGGGCATTCTTGATCCCCACACACTAGCACAAGTTCTAGAGTATCAAATAAAACATGTGGGAAATATTTAATCGAATAGAAACTCACAAAACAACCAAAAATATAAATAAAAAAACTAAAAAATCATAACCAAAAAAGACATAACAAATATTCCATATTTTTGTTTATAAGGTTTACACAAACCAAAAATGACTATGACCAAAAGAGAAACCAAAAACCAAATCAAAAAACAAAATGGAATTGGGGAAAAACTCCCCCAGACATCTTCACAACACCACACCAAGATAACTACTTGCAACCCATACCACCATCTCCAAAATATTTACCCATACCTATATTAGACATTACCAAGTCTAATTACACACAAGGGTGTAAGCAGGGTGTGATCTATTTCCCATTTCTATGCCACCAAAAATGGATTCAATTCTATAAACATCAAATTAAAAATAAACATATAAGTTTATAAATGAAATAAATGCTATATAAATTTTATAGAAAACTCATTCAATTAGATAAACTTTAAAGTAAGGAAACTTAAAATAATAAAACACCCCTTTCTTTTGAAGTAACCAATATGATAGACTGTATGCCGATGGTAGGTGTAAAAAATCTAAAGACCACTAGTCACAGGAAAATCCACTATGCACTAGCTAGCAATGGGACCCCAAGATCCTCACATCTTGGTGAGATGTAGTATATAAACCATGAACAATAGAATTATCATTCACTGTCCACTAGAGAGGAGAAACATACCAAATTTTAGTAGTCTTCAATCATCATCCATGTTTAGTTAGTGTTGTCATTGTCAATCCTGCTTAGTGAAACTAGGCCATAGCCACTTCTGAATCACTACTATATTAGTCCTAGTCCACCCGACTAGGTACATGGGCTTCCTATTGTTCTCAAACAAGTTTCACATGTTACATAACATACCACATCTATATTTCATCAACCAAACAAGGTATTTTATAGTTCAATCCAGCACTTTCACACCCAAACTTCTCTTTAAAAATCAAACACACACTAAAACCATTTCAAATCCTGATTTTCATCATTTAAAAAATTTAATAAATCTTTTAAGAAAATTATAAATCAATTCCAAGAAGCTCCATAAGGCTTTAAATGAAAAAAAACTAAAAATCCTCTTTTTAAACCAAACTCAGACCAAAACCTTAAAAAAAATATGATTCACATCACTCTAAAATCATATTAAATCATTTAAATAATTAATAAAATATTTCCAAGATGCACAACAAGTCTTTACCTCAAAAAAATTCTCAAATTATTCTCTTTAAAATCAAACGCACACTAAAACATTTTCCAAACACCATTAGCATCATTTATACAATTTAAATAATCACATAAACAATTTAATAAATCACTTATATGCTTAAAATTCATTTTCAAGATACATAATAAGAGTTTAAACCGTAAATACACCCATTTACATTATGTAAAATCCACATTAAAACCATTAGAATCTCAATTCCTTTTAGAAACCATTTTTGCACCACCCAAGATAACCATAGAACTTAAAAAACAATCAAGTATGAGTAAAAATTTATGAATTAATGGTTCAGCATGGAATCATCTAGCTTAGGTTGAGAAAAACCTTAAATTAGGTGTGAATGTTCAACCGCATCATAGACCTGCCTCAAGTAACCAAAATCAAACTCTAAACATGAAGATCAATCCCAAATGACCAAAGTTTAAATCCCTTAAAACACTACCCTACTCACTATAAAACCAAAGCCCTGATGAAAATAAAGTAAAAACATAGAATGAAGGAGGGGATTACACATAGGGTAAGAGGGTGTGATCATTGGAGTGAGGGGGTAATACACTAGAGAAATGGGAACCGGTAAGGTTGCACGATGGAGAGGAAGGCGCTGGTGGGGTCGTGCATTGGAGAGGAGGGTATCGGTGGGGTCATGTGTTGTAGAGGAGGGCCATGGTAGGGTTGCATGAGGGAGATAGGCCGCCGAAGGGAGGGGGTCACATGCTGGAGAGAAGGGCGTCGATGGGGTCATGTTCTGGAGAGGAGGGCATTGGCAGGGTTGGGTGAGGAAGAGGGTGTGACCTCTAGAGGGAGGGGGTCGAACAATGGAGAAGAGGGCACGGGCGGGGTCATGTGGTGTAGAGGAGGGCACCGACAGGGTCACTCACCATAGAGGAGGGTCCCAGCGGGGCCGTGTGAGGTAGAGAGGTCACTGAAGGAGGGGTACTTCAGATGGGAGCCATGTATAGGGAGGAGAGGGAGGAGGGGCTGGTCACCTGATAGGGAGAGGGGGAGAAGGAGAAACATGAGGGAGAAGGGGGGAAATAGGAAGAAGGGGTGGAGAAACCCTAAAAAATAACCTAATAATTATAATAATATTAATAATAATAACAATAAGCTAAATAATAATATTATTATTATTATATTTAATAATATTATTATCAATATTATTATTATTATTAAAAAAATTATTTTAATTTAATTTTACTTTACTTATTTTATTTTATTTTTGTTTTATTATTCATTTAATTTTTTTATTTTGAACATTGGGCAGGCCACACAGTGACATGGGAAAAGCCAAATGGTTTCAAACCATGCTCTTCCCATGAAAAAGATGTTGTCTAGCTCAAAAAAATTGTTTTTCAATAAAAGCCTAAAAATTTAAATCAGGATTCAACACAAACCCCCACAAGAATATCCCAAAACATCAAACACATCACACCTAATTCCTGAAAAAACTGAGAACCCAACCTAAAAATAACTAAGTCAAACCTAAAACTTTGGTGTGACATAGGTCATATCCCTATATGATTAAAGCTTAAAAACATAGAAAAAACTACCTTAGTCGTTATAATTAATTTTAATTACTTTCACTTGTATTTTTTGTCAATATATAAGTTGATATTATTAGACAATTAATAATATATTTATTACTACAATGTATATAATTTTTTTTCAAATTCAATTCACTGAATTGGGATAATTAAATTTAAATATAATCCCACATACGTAGTGAGAAACCAGGTTTATAATGTGAAAATGTTCAAAAGATCATTATATTTTTACATATAAATTAAATATAAAAATGATTCCAATGTACTAAATTAAATTAATATATGTTTAATTGATCTATTTTCACTTTAAAATCAATTTGAAATATAATTTAACATTACTAATTTTGTAAATATGGAGGTAGTTTTAACCTAAAATGAAATATTTTTCATGATTCCTACAAAATGAAACATCTCATAAAAATTCAAAAAAATAACCCTAATTTGATTTTAAAATTATGAATTCTAAAATGATGATTATTTGTAAAAATAAAATTTATAATAGAGTAAAAATTTTGTATTAAAATAGGTACACCATTAAAATGTGTTAAACCCCCCGTTTTGTTTGAAATTCAAGTTAACTCAGTGGTGTGTATAGAGTAATATTAATATGGTGTTGAGTATAAAACAATATTGAAGAAAACTAAAATTATTCTAAAATAAATATAGTATCATGTCTTTGGGTGTTACAACTAAACCCTTGAAATCCATGTGTTTACATTTCCATAAAATAATTTGAAAATAGAAAATCTTTATTTTAACAATTATGTAGATTCAATACTATTAAAGTATGCCTTATATAATTATGAAGAATATGATGTAATATAAGAGAAAATAGTGCATGAATTTAAATAAAATGAAATTATAGTGTCTCTTCTTAAATAAGTAACTTATAAAGATGTTATAAATGATATAAAACCAAATATAAATCCAATTTGTTTGTATTCTATTTGAAATGTACTATTTTCATACCATCCTTTTAATATTATTCCTACAAAAACCTGGAACATAAACCTATATAGAGAGGATATTAAATTTTAATAGGGGTGGAAAAATAATAAGCAGATCCATTGGGAACTATTGTAGAGCTTATACTCTATCAACCAGAAAAGTATTATATATGTACATAGAAACAAAAAAAAATTAATTCCCCTTAATTTAATTCCCCCCCTCCACCTCCCACCATAAATATTATATTGATTATTAATTTAGTGGGATGGATATTTTTTCATAGATGGTTCCCAAAGACCAATGTCTTATTATTAATATTGGAAAAAATTAGTTACAGTGGTTTATATCAAATAAACCCAAATAAAATTAATATTAAGGATGTTCTTTTGAAACTACATGGATATAGGTAGCTATGAAAATATCCCCCACTTGGGAAATAATACAATAGTTGTTTCCTTTACCTATTTCTAATTTTTCATTTATATTCAATAAATTAATCATGTATATTTGTTTATTTAATTAAAGGGATCACTATTAGATATCATCTAGGTTCTTAACTATATTATTACATTATATGAATAACCATGTTATATAATTCCTTCAAATTATTTCTATAACTAAAAATGTTTGGGAATTTATTTCATCTTAAATGGGTTGTGTTTGATAAGTTTTTAGGGATTTCAATATTTTTATCACCTATTTAGAAATATTTTTTAGGATTTTTTATGTTTTTTATCTTTTTAAGTTATGATTTTAGTTTAGTTTTGATTATTTATCTTTAAATTATATCCAACATATTGTAAATTCTATTCTAGTTTTGAGGAATTCACTGGTTTTTGAGTTATTGAGTCAAAATAATAATTGATGGGGGGTCTTCCACTATCTTTAAAAATATTATCTCATTTAATTAGGATTAAAATTATCTCCCATTTCATGAATTTTATATAATAATTATTTGTATTCCCAAAATAGACAGATATTGAAAGATAATTTTATCATATTCATCCTTATAACCTATTTCTTGAAATTTTTGTTTCATGAGTGAAATAAGAAGATGCCTTTATTCTTGTATGAAACTAAAATATTTGATTGTTTTATGCATGATACATGAAATCATTAATTTAAAAAATCCAATTTGAAATACACTTATATAGTCAACATAACATTTAACCCCCTATAATTCATTGAATCCATGATATAAATATTAGGTAAGAGGTATTAAAATCCATTTATATCCAATCATATCCATATATTTTGTGTATTTAATGCTATCTGTTTAGATAAGAATGAGAAAGAGGTTATGTTCTTGGTATCTTAGGAAGAAGTTCATGGATTTTTTAATTGAGTTATGGGTACCTTTAATTCTATTTTGGGTAGTGAGTTTATAAGATGATTTATCAATTATTATACTTGTTTCCCACCTTATATCCATCAAAAATAGTGTGTAAAAATGAATCTATTAATTAAAAAAGAATGAACATTATAATAGAATAAAATAAATTCAAATAAAATTGATATGATGGATGTCTTAGTCATTTTTATTCCATTTTATAGCTTTGATCCACAACACGTAAAAGGAGTAAAGGGGAAGATTGATCCAAGAGTGATACATTTTGACTGGTGATTAATTTAGTTTAGTTAACTATTTTTAAAATTGTTTAATTATAATATTTAATGTTTTTTATATATTGATAAATTATTTTCCACCTCAATAAATTGTAACATTTAAAATCTACAAACCCTTAAACCGTAGAACAACATGTTCAAATTCATCTTGAGTTGAACATTTTTTTCATTAATTTGATATATTAGGATCAAGAAAAGAATATGGTAGGTAAAATACATAATATGAATAAGGGGAACTCCACTTTAAATGTTCCTCATGTAATGAAAAAAAAAATCCAAGTGAGGTAAGTCTTATAAGGGATAAAAAAGATTTAATTTATTGAAAACCTATATAAAATAAAGTGGGATATTGGGATTAATATTAGATGAAATATAGTAATTTCAATGATGATATAATTATTGGTTTTAATCTTTTCTGATAATAGTTTATAAATAAATAAATGTCTATCTATTTCTTAAATTAATTTTATTTCTAGAGATTATAACGATTTTAGTGTGGTGGATTAATAAAAGCTATTTTTTATTTTTTATTGTAATTTTCAATATCAATTTTCCCAACAATTAATATAAAACTACGGAAATTAATACATATTTTGAACTTTGGTAGATTATTGAAATTAATTGATAAATGGTTCGAATTGTGATTTTTAATTTATTTATTCATTTTTCTATAAATATAGATTATTCTTACACTTAATATGTGTTTTTATGATTTTCAGAAATTTTATTGAAGTAATGAAAGTTTAAAATATATATTTTATGGAAGATGAATTTTTTAAGAGTATTTAATTTCCAAATGTTTCAGATTGAAGAATTTGAAAAATAATAGGGAACAATGGATATGAATGGTTATTGGGACCATAAATAAAAGTAAATTTATTTTCCAATGATGAATTGATCACTCATGTGATATCTATTTACATGTCAGTATCAGTTGGGTGATATGTAAATGTAAACCCTATGATCATAGTGTCACATAAAAGTCATGTCATTTACATGATATTGATGGTTCTTAGATCTGATAGTCATTAATATGGATGAGTTATATATAAATATAACTTTTTGGATTCACCAGGTGATATATAAAGGTAAACCCATGGGTATTATAGTATGTTAATGTAAAATGCATTTTCATAAGGATGAAATAATGAAAGGTAAGAATACCTAACATGGATCAAACATATATGAGTATTTAATCTACTTCCCATCAAAGAAGATGACAACTAGTGAACTCACAGGATCCTGAGTGAACTCTGAATTTAAAAATAAAATGTATTGAGTGTAAATTTCATTCATATATTGGAGTGTTAACATTAATAGATAATTAGAGTAACATTAGTGGGGAATGAATGGAACTCAAGGGATTTGATCATATGAGTAGTTCTTCTTTCCTTACTTAATTATGAGAGAATCTACATTTCTTATTTATTTTCCACCATTCATTCATCCAACACATCCCCCATTTTGTTTTTTTATTTAAAATTAGATAACAACTGAAACAAATATGTGTTCTATGATATTTAGTTTTTTGTTTATCTTGTTATGAGAAAATACTATGGCCAGTATCCCTAGTTTCTCTTATAGTGAAATTTTATAATTATATTTTATACATTAAATACTATTAAAACATTTAAGAATTGTAAAATTGTGTGTCATTTTTATGGAATCATGTGAACACTGATCTTTTTTGAACAATCTGATGTTATTTTATTATTTTTTTGTTTTTTCACTTTTTCCTTATTTTATTTCCATATTATTTATTTATTCATTTCAACTAGACTAAAATTTTGGTACCATTATATAATAGATATCCACATTTATTCTTTTTTAATAATTATTTAAAAATCATTTTTATAGTTAGGGAATGAAAACTATGTGTGTTTTTTCAAACTAATAAATCATCCTTTCTATATGATCCGGAGGAAAAACAACATTGGCCACAACCGGAGGAAGTATCAGTTTATAAATAATATATCAAAGGATAGATGATTCTACCACTAATAATATATCAATAATTCATATTATATTCCACCACAACATCAGAATAAATAGGAACAAACACAATGTAGAATGGAATAACTAGAAGAAATAATAGATAAAATTACCACGTCATTCTAATTATACGTGGGATAAGGAGTATAAAATGACAAGATATTTTGAATAAAAAAATTATTATCTCTTATAGACATATAGGATGTGGAAAAATAACATAAATTTATTCACTAATAGTGTAAAATAGATATAAACATAACATAGGGATTACATTATAATAAAAATCATGGTTTATTCTTCTATCACATTAGTTTTACCAATGATAATATTTTTTGAATTTTTTTAAGAATTAATGGGTAGTGTTGGGTAATTATGGTGGGGGGCTCAATATTTTTAGGATCAATTATAGGATTCTATTATAGGAGTTCTCATGTTGTTTATTTTTTTTGTTAATGATTTTATGTGTGTTTTTAGTTAAGATTTTTGAGTATTGAATGTTGTTTTTCCTAGTTAAAATGTCATTCTAGTTTTGAAAAATTCACTGGTATTAGAATTTTTTTCAAAATGATTAATAATTTGAGTATTTTAATTTTTTTCTTGAAAATTTTCTAATTTATATTGTTTGAGAATGAATTTTTATTTCATAAATTAACGTTACAAATTATTTTTAATCCCTAACCTGAGAATAATTCTTAGAAAATTTTGAAATATTATTTGTTATAGCACATTTCTTGAGAATCTAGGGCCATAAGTTAAACTATAACCTACCTTAATTATAATTTTAAATTATTTTAATTGAATGTGTGATCAAATTTAATGGTTTTATCATGGTTATCTATTGAAAATTTATCCCTTTGGAATATAGAATAGAATCCTTCCAGGTTTCCTCATAGAGAGGTTTTGACTTTGTTTATATTTTTCACATTTGTTTTTCAATTTTTTAATAGGAGAGGAATAGAAATACGAATTTTATAATTTCATAAAATATTGAATAAAAATAAAGACTAAATTAAATGAATTTTTTAAATTTTAAAAAATAATTCATGTTTGACAAAAAATAATTTTGAAAATAGATTATAAACAAATACATTTAATATTTATTGACCCTTTGATACACCCCTTATAATTTTTCAAATGTATATCCTATTTAAATTATTTAATTTAAACTCTGTGACCTTAATTTGTATACTAAATTCTACTTGAAAATCATTGCAAGAAATCATTGTGAGTGTTCTTCTTTTTATATAATTGATTTAATATCTCAAATAACTCTAAGAAATTAATCCAATATAAGATCAATATACCCCTGAAAAAGACCTTACTTGATAAATTAAAACATTTTAAAACACTATTTTACATCCATAGTTTGATGAAAAATTTAAAATCAAACAATAATAGAGGTTCATTCTAAAATACAATAAATTTACATTCAATATCAAGATTTGTAAAATAATTATTGTGGGATAAAAATATATCCAAGACTAAGAAGGGTGTATGATGTTTTCAAAATTATACTGGCTTCCATGGGTTTAACTAGAAATGTATTAATAGGTTTCATACTGTATTCCTCATTTTTTTCTCTATGCATAATTAATCACTTGTCTCAAACCAAACTCCCTCCTACAATGTGATGAAAATTTTGTATACTATTCAAATACATATTATACCACCATTCATGAATATATATTATTTATAGTATAGGGAAGATAATTTTAAATAGATTTAGGATTTAACTATCCCATAGGGAAACCTCCACACATTAAAAAATCATTCTTAATTTTCGTCAATTTTCAATAACAGTTTTATTTTGGTTTAAAATACTCCCATGATCTAAATCCTTTTAAACGTCCTAATATTATTTTATGTGGTCATAGAAAACAATTTTATTTTTTAAATTGGTTTTATTTAAAACATGTTTTTATGGGTTTCTATATGTTTCATGTATCATAGTAATTTCCCTATCTCGATTCACTACAACCCATCATGGAATTACTGCTCTCCTTATGGTGAAACATTTTTTTCTTCATTTATTAACTTCATAATGACCACTTCTACTTGATATGGACTCCACCAAAATGGAATTTTATTTTGAAAAAATTCCCAAGTATCTTCATAAGATTTCAATAAGTGCTAAAAATGTAAATTCTTAATTTCAAAATATTTACATTGAATATCATCATAATGATATTCTATTAACCATGATGAACCTAATAATAGTTTTATTTGTATTAAAATGATTAATATTACCTTAAATTAGATTTATACTATATTTCAAAAATGGAAAAAGAAATCCAAATATAGAAAAATATTTTACATCCTCAATATTTATTTTTTATCATTAAAAGTATCTAATCCATGAGAGAAATATATCACTCATTCTCTCAAGAAGAAGTAAAAAATGTTATGTGTACCTATTTTCCTATTTAGTGAATATTTTTTATCAAAGAATAATATCTTACACATTTTCATATTTATCAATTTATATGAAAAATATGATACATACTAATAGATATTTATAACGACCCATCCCCTGGGGCCCATGCCATGACTACCCCAATCCGGCCTTCCATAGGCCAGGGGTTGGCGACCAACACCAAATGGCCTATTCCCTAAAACCGGGAAGGCATTGCCTTTATAACCTTTAAACACACACATCCAAGCACACAGCAAGATACAAACACAAGTAAACTGTATAGTAAAAAGAGTGTGTATAGTAAGAAAAAGGGGCCAAAATACAAGCCCAACTGGAAAGTACAAGAAAACTGGGAAGTACAAGAAAACTGGGAAGTACAAGTAAACTAGAATAGCTCATATGAACACTTACCAAGGATCATACCAAAAGGGAAGCTACAGCTCTCGAACGGTCTTCTCTGCAGTACACCTCATCTAATTTCCACCTCCGAGCTACCTCCAGTTCTGGTACCCTCATCCTCAATCAATTTTGTCCATCTTCTACACCGAACACAACAAGGTGTGGGTGTAGCCCATGCTGGGGTGAGTATAATGATACTCAGTAGGGACCCCAAGACCCCCAAAGGACTTTCAAAATCTACAAAGGATAAACCATAAAGCATGCCAAAATCCCAAAGCACGAGATCAACATTCAACCCTACTTAGGTATATATTCCCATACATATACCTAATTAATCAAGTATACCCATCTCATTCATGAGGAAACACAAGGCCAAACTCTTAACCAAAGTGAAATTGTTCCACAAAGGAAAGAATACCACGAAGGTAACACCACACGGTTAAGTACCACAAAGGTAACGCCACATAGAAGAATTCCACAAAGGTATCACCATGAAGGTAAGTGCCACAAAGGTACACCACATAGAAGAATACCACATAGGTATCACCATGAAGGTACGTACCAAAAAGGTACGCCACATAGAATAATACCACAAAGGAATCACCACAAAGGTAAAGACTTCACTCACATCAGTTATAACATATGTACGGAAGTAAAGATGATTAAATGTAACTACTGAATTATCTTACTCTATTAAGAGGCAGACCCAAGTAGGATCCTAAATCATCTGACCCATATAGAATCCTAATACAGCAAACACATGTTGGATCCTAGAGTATTCCCATGTTGATTAATAGATCGAATCCAAGTAGTATACTAGAACACATACCCACTTATGATCCTAATTCATAGACCCACATAGGATCCTAAGGCACAGACCCACATAGGATCCCTCTCTCATCTTACAATCAGCTACAGGGTTCCCGCACTAAGCTCGCTTGATTTTTGTAGGTTCCACTCCTCAATCCACATTTTGATACTCCAACTGCCACAAATTCCCAGAAAGAAGTTTCCCAAAGGGACACCATGTAATAGGGGTCTCAATTCAATAGACGGTGCACCAATCAGATGCATGTTCTGTAATTTATTGACCTTTTAGTCCCAAGGGCCCGGTTGGATTTGTGTTCGATCCAACCCATCCATACCCCAAATTGATCCAAATATCAGATGGGGTATACCAAAATTACCATCTCGGTCCAAGGTTTCAGGCACCGTAGACGGTTCATAAAACGGACGCCCAGAGCTCAGGTTATGGTAGAAAGAATTGAAAGGGGTTGAAGCTGGTCTGGGTCTGGTCCAACCTGGTCGGACCGACCCGACCCGACCATGCCTGGGCCAACCTGAGTTCGGCCCTAGTTATGACCTGACCCACTGTGTCTGGCCTGCAGTGCAGCCCACGATGGGCGGCCCACGCTGGACGGCCCGCTCGCCCGCGCTGGCCCATGACTGGGTGGCCCCGCGGTATGGTCTTCCCTAGCCACCAACCAAGGGGGAGGCTCCCCTTCGGTACCACAAACAGTTGGGCCATTTGGGTTGGGTAGCAGATTGGTCGGCACCACGTGGCGCCAGCAGCTAGAACGCGAGACCCGGGGTCCTACTCGGCTCCCCGGTTGGCCGGACGACAGCCCACCCGCGTGGCACAGTCGCGCGCCGCACCACCACTGGTGGTCGGCCTCCCTCCCTTCACCGCTGGGGTCTCGTACATGGCCCCTACATTCCTAATAGTTCATGCGCGCACTGTCACCCCCTTCACGCGGCCGGTCGTGCGCCGGCAGCCGCTCTTGCTCCGCCGTGGCCGACGGGCCATGGCCCTTCTCTGGAAGTGTGGTCTTGTTTTTTCCATCAACGGGGCTGGCCAGAGTGTCGTCTACCACTCTCGAGCCCCATTGGTGCTGGTTGCCAGCACGTGTTTCCAGAAACGTTCCTCGGGTCACCGTGCACGCCCTGGTGGCCCGTTCTTCATTCTGAATACTCCCGCACTCATCTCGGGACGTCGCCATCGATTCAAGACCACCAAAAAATCATAAAGGTTGTAGAGATGTCGGTTCATGTTCATTTGGCCCGCACCCTCCATGTCACAATGGTAGCAAGAGGCATGGTTTTTCTTGAATAATGAAGAATGACAAGAACATGGTAAGGGTTAAACAAAACAACAATCCCTACCTCAATTGCTCATTAGAGGTGTCATGAGATGAAGTCGATGAAGGCGGTGAGGGTGACAACGATTTTCACTTCCGCAACACGCTTCTGAAATTAGGCTTGTGTGTAATCCTAATTCTTTATTCCAAAGTACGATCTTCATTGGAGAGGTCATTCTTTATTTGAAGGTAAATTTTTTCCAAAGTTCTCCCAACTCTCACCTTTTCCAATGATTTCCAACCATGAAATGAGGATCCAACCTATTAAAAAATAAGTCTATCAATTAATTAATGTTTAAAAAATTAATTAATTGAATTTGGCACAATTAACCATGGATATTTGAATGGATTTCTCACAATAAGAGGGGTTTGGGTGGTCCCCACCACTCTGAATTCAGAATGGGAGGTTTTGCAGCCTGGGTGGTCACCACCTTCACAATTCAAAAATAGAGGATTCAAAATAAAAATAAAATGTTAATTAATTTATTTTTTTTCTTCCATGAAAAACAGAAAATATAACTTCCTCTTTTGACCTACTGTGGTCGAGGTGAAGGTCGCCTTAATATAATATCGGCACTACGAGTTCAATGGTGTCCTCGGATTCCAATTCCAAGAACCGGTTCAAAAGTTACAAAAACCTGCTCGCAGGTTTATTTAATGTACCTGAAAAAAAAAGTTCAAAAATTCATTTAAATCACTCCGGGCCTTGTAATCACACGCCTTTAATTTTCGTGGACTCGTAATATTCCTATATAATTAAAAAAATAGATGTAATTTCTAGATCATTAAATTATCCCCACCTCAAGGCTTTGCGTCCTTGAAAGCCACATCACAAAAACTAGAAAAAAAAAACAAGTGGGGGTAATGAGCATGAATCGGAGTATCCTCCTCCCATGTGGTCTCCTGGAGTTTCTTGTGTTTCCAACACACACACACCAAAGGTATAGATCTCCCATGAAGGTCTCTCTCCTGTCGATCCTCAATCTCCATTGGATCCTCCGAAAATGTCGCCCCATCATTGATCTCTAGCTCACCCCAGTCAATGATGTGCAAAGGATCATGTACGTATATCCTCAGCTGGGATACGTGAAAAAATTCATGCATCCGGTGCAACTAAGGGGGGAGTTATAGGAGACAAGACACATCGCCAACTCTACTGAGGACCTGAAAGGGTCCGATGAACCTTAGAGATAACTTGCCGCCCTGGCCAAATCTCCACAAACCTCATCGAGGTGAGACCCGTAGAAAGACGTGGTCACCATCCTCAAACTCCAGATGTCTTCGTCTCCTGTCGGCATAAGACTTATTCTTGTTCTGTGCAGTCTTCATCTACTTCTGGATGATTTGTACCATCTATATGGTATCCCATACCATATCTGGTCTCATGAGTTTTGACTCCCCTGGTTCAGTCTAGCACAAAGGATATCTTTAAGGTCGGCCGTACAGAGCCTTGAAAGGTGCCATCACAATCATGGATTGATAGTTATTGTTGTATGAAAACTCCACCAAGTGAAAGTGATCCTCCCAGCTATGACAGAAGTCAAGGATGAAAGAATGCAATATGCCCTCAAGGGTCTGAATGGTCCGCTGAGTCTGGTCATCAGTCTGAGGATTGAAGGAGGTGGTCAAATGAAGCTGCGTCCCGAAAACCTCTTGCAACCCCTTCCAAAGCCAGGAAGTGAAATGTGCATCACTATCAGAGACAATCGCCAAGGGTAATCCATGTAGCCACACAATCTTCTACACATAGAGGCATCCCAAGCTCTCTACTGAACCCTGCTCTCTGATCGGTAAGAAGTGGTCCGACTTGGTGAGTTGGTCAACAATCACCCAGATTGAATCATGACTCCTTGATGTACGTGGAAGTCCTATCACGAAGCCCATGGATATCCCATCCCACTTCTACTTTGGGACCTCTAAAGGATGAACTAAGCCTTCTGGTACCTGATGCTCTGCCTTCACTTGCTGATAAGTGAGGCACTGAGAGACAAACTCTACTACTGCTTTCTTCTTTCCTAGCCACCAGTGTTGTCGTCAGAGGTCATGGTACATCTTCGCCACTCCTGAATGTTGCACTAGATGGGATATGTGTAACTCCATCAACACTTCCTCCTAAAGAAACACTGGTACCATGGTACGTCCTCTGAAAATAATGAAATGCTCCCCACATTCATAAAATCCATCAGGTGTCTGTCTTATGGATATCTGAGCACATCGAGCCTCGCAGTTAGTGTCCCCACGTTGTGCCTCCCTGACTTGCTGAAGGAGTGGGGGAGTGATTATAAGAGACTGAAGAAAATATGCTCCATCTTGATCCACAAATTATATCTTCAAATTAGCCAGCTACTCTGTTTCCTCACCTAGGATTTGTATACCAGATCTCTGGTTGAGTGCATCTTCTACAATGTTCCCCTTCATAGGAGTATAGACTATCTCAAAGTCATAGTCCTAGAGGAACTCAAGCCAACGTCATTGTCTCAGGTTCAGGTCCTTCTGGGAGAAGATATACCTGAGACTCTGGTGATCAGAGTAGACTGTAAAATGCTTACCCATCAGATAGTGTCGCTACATCTTCAAAGTGAAGACCGCTGCTGCTAACTCAAGGTCATGGGTATCATAGTTTTTCTCATGTTGTCTCAGTTTTTGATAACCATATGCAATGACTACTCGCTCCTACATTAGGAAACATCTGAGCCTGGTCCCTGATACCTCATTGTAGACTACGTACCCAACACCCTCCTCTGGAAGCCTCAATATGGGGGCACTAGTCAGTCTCTACCTCATCTCCTGAAAACTCCACTTGCATCTGTCCAACCACATGAAGGGTTTCCCTTTCTTCGTCAATGCTGGTAATGGTGCTGAAACTCTATAGAAATATAGAACAAATATCCAGTACTATCTGGCCAAACCCAGGAAACTCCATACCTCTGTCACACTCCTGGGTGGATCCCAAGAAAGTACCACCTCAATCTTCGCTGCATCCATCGCAACTCCTGCCTCTGAGATAACATGTCCCAGAAAGTGACCTTCTCGGTTCCAGAACTGGAACTTCGAGATCTTACCATAAAGCTGGTGCTCTCGAAGTGTGTCCAGATCTATCTAAAAATGATAGGCATGGTTCTCCTCGGTAACCGGGTAGATCAGAATGTCGTCGATGAAGACTACTAAAAACCGATCAAGGTATGGCTAAAAGATTCTATTCAGAAGTCTCATGACCATAGTTGGAGCATTAGTCACACCGAATGGCATAACCAAGAACTCATAGTGGTCGTACTAACATCTGAAAGTTGTCTTCTAGACATCCTCATCACGTACTCTAAGCCGGTGATAGCCTGATCTGAGGTTTATCTTCGAGAACCATCGTGCTCCCTTAAACTGATCAAAGAGGTTGTCAATCCTCGTAAGTGGGTACTTTTTCGTCATGGTTACCCGGTTAAAGTGTCGATAGTCAACACAAAGTCTCAATCTCTCATCCACCTTCTTGGAAAAAAAATCAGGGCTTCCCAAGGAGAAACACTGGGACGGATGAACCCCTTCCCCTGTAAGTCCTCCAGCTGTACTCGCAGCTCACGAAGCTCTGCGGGAGCCATCTAATACGCTGGTTTAGATATCAGTGTCGTCTCAGGGTGAAAATCTATGTAAAACTCCACCTCTCTGCGAGGAGGTAGTACCATAACATCATTAGGGAAGACATCCGCGTACTGGTCCACCACTATAGGATAGCTCAGACTCTCCACATAAAATGCTCCGAGGGTAAGGCTAGCCAACTGATGAGTGATTGGCTGCACTCTCCTCTAGGTAATTCTGTCATGTGCTGCAAAGTCTCCCTCCTCACTGGTAAAGGTAAACCTAGTCCCATCAGTGTAGACACACCACACTTTTCACTTAATACAGTCAATCTAATCATGGACTGTATATAACTAGTCCATACCCAAGATGACGTCGTAAGGCCTTGACGCTGCTACTATAAGATCCCATCTGATGCTCTCACCTCCCAGAGTAAGCTCACACTGCCAGAACTAGTGTGTAATCCTCAATTCCTCTACCCCGAAATAAGGGCAGTGAAAATAAAAGAATGACTGGCACCTATGTCTATAATTACTGTAGATAAGGTGGAGTAGACATAGATCGTACCTCGTATCATATTCGGAGCATCATGTTCATAGGAAATAACTGCCTGAAGATGATTTTTCCCCTATCAACCTACTTCCTGTGGTTAGGGTGGACTACCTGGTGGTGGCGGCGGTAACACCTTGAATCGTCGCCCACCACCTACTGCACAGCCAGCACCTATTCCATCTCTTCCTTCTCCCTATGAACTTCCTTCTTCAAACCTTTGTCTCTGCCTAGGTAGTCCTTCAACTGTCTACTGATCATTTGTACGGCGGGTTGGGCAGTCACGAGCCATGTGACCCTACCCGCTGCATGCGTAACACTGTCAGCTCCTCGCATGACTGGCTCTGTCTTGGGTGCCCCGCACAAAGAAAACTTTTCAAAACACACACGCAATCTGTGTTTTCGTATAGTGAGTCAGAAATCAGAAGTCAGGGTCCTGGTGTATGGATACATCGACCGCCGCACCAACACTAGATTCAGTAAACTGATAACCACACTCATAAAACTTAACACTATTATCGTTAAAAGATCATATTCCAATGTTCTATGGTAGAACCAACTCCTCTGATACCAATTTATCATGACCTATCCCTCAAGACCCATGTCGTGACTACCCCAAGCCCACCTTTCATAGGTCAGGGGCTGGCAACTAGTAGCGAAAGGCATATTCTCTAAAACTGGGAAGGAATTTCCTTTATAACTTGTAAGCACACACATCCAAGCACACAGAAAGATAAAACACAAGTAAATTGTATAGTAAAAAGAGTGTGCACAGTAAGAAAAAGGGTCCAGAATACAATCCCAACTTGAAAGTACAAGAAAACTAAGAAGTACAGGTAAACTGGAACAAATCCTATGAACACCCACCAAGGATCCTACCTGAAGGGTAGGTACAGCTCTCGAACGGTCGTCTATGTGGTACGACTCATCTAATGTCCACCTCCGAGCTACCTCCAGTTCTGGTACCCTCATCCTAGATCAATGTTGTCCATCGTCTGCACCAAACAAAAGAAGGTGCAGGCATAGCCCGTGTAGGGGTGAGTATAATGATACTCAGTAGAGGCCCCAAGAGTCCAGAAGGTCTCTCAAAATCTACAAAGGATAAACCACAAAGCATACGAAAATCACAAAGCACGAGAAAAACAGTCATCCCTACTTAGGTATATGCCCATACATATACCTACATTATCAAGTATACCCATCTCATTCATGAGGAAACAAAAGGCCCAAATATTAACCAAAGTACAACTATTCCACAAAGGAAAGAATACCACGAAGGTAACACCACAAGGGTAAGTACCACATAGGTAACGCCACACAGAAGAATACCACAAAGGTATCACCACGAAGGTAAGTACCACAAAGGTACGCCACATAGAAGAATACCACATAGGTATCACCACGAAGGTAAGTAACACAAAGGTACTCCACACAGAAGAATACCAAAAAGGTGTCACCACAAAGGTAAAGAATCAGCTCATATCAGGTATAACTTAGGTACAAAATTAAAGATGATTAGATGTAACTACGAAATCATCTCACTCTATTAAGAGGCAGACCCATGTAGGATCTTAAATCATCAGACCCACGTAGGATCTTAGTACAGTAGACACACGTAGGGTCCAAGAGTAATCCCACGTGGATTACTAGAGCAGATCCAAGTGGGATACTAGAACACAGACCCATGTAGGATCCCAAAGCGCAGACCCATGTAGGATCCTAAGGCACAGACCCACATAGGATCCCTTTCTCATCTTATAGTCAGCTACAGGGTTCCCGCACTAAACTCGCTTGATTTTGGGAGGGTCCACACCTCAATCCATATTTTGATACTACAACTGCCACTAATTCCCATAAAGAAGTATACCAAAGAACCGACACATAATAGAGGTCTGAACACAATAGACGGTGCGTCAATCGGATGCCCGGTCTGTATGTTATTGGCCTTTTAGTCCCGAGGGCCCGATGGGATTCGTGTTCGATCCAACCCAGTCATACCCCAACTTTATCCAATTCTAAAGTGAGGTATACCAAAAGGATCATCTCGATCCATGATTTTGGTCACCGTATATGGTTCATCAAACGGATGCACGTAGATCATGTTTTGGAAGAAAGACTAGAAAAGGGTCAAAGCTGGTCTAGGTCTGGTCCGACCCGGTCAGACCGACCCGGGTTTGGCCCTGGGTCTGACACAGCCCGCTGGGTCCGGCCTAGCCCGTTGTCGAGCCCGCTAGCCCGCGATCGCCTGCGACTAAGTGGACCCATAGTGGGGTCCGCCCTAGCCGCCACCCAAGGGGGAGGCACCCCTTGGGTACCCCAAACGGCTAGGTCGTTCGTGTTGGGTAGCTGACTAGCCGGCGCCATGTGGCGCCTGCAGCTGGTATGTGGGACCTGGGGTCCCGCTCGGCTAAGAGAATGGCTGGACGTCTAGCCCAACCACGCGGCGCAGTCGTGCGCCCCGCCACCACTGGTGGCCGGCTGTGAGCCGGCGGCCCTCCCTTCGTCGTTGCGGCCTCATGTCGCAGCCCCTTTATGCCAGGCGGCGCAGACACGTGCTCCCCCCCCCTTCGTGTGGCCGGTTTCCACCCTTTCTCCGCAACGGTCGACGGGCCACGGCCCTTCTCCGGTGGCGCGATCGCACTGACACCGATTTCGAGCCCTTCTACTTCCAGTCGCCGACACGGGTCATCGGTGACGTTCCTCGGGTCACCGGGCACACCCTAGTAGCCCGTTCTTCATTCTGAAAACTCCAGCACTCATCTCGGGATGTCTCCACCGATTCAAGATTGCCGAAAATTCACAAAGGTTGTGAAGAGGTCAGTTTGTGTTCATTTGGCCCACACCCTCCGTGTTATAATGGTAGAAAGTGGCATAGTTGTTCTTGAATAATGAAGAACGACAAGAACGGGGTAAGGGGTAAACAAAACAACAATACCTACCTCGATTTCTCGTTAGAGGTGTCATGAGATGAAGTAAGTGAAGGTGATGAGCATGCCAATGATTTTCTCTTCTGCATCACTCTTCTGAAATCGGGCTCATGCATCATCCTCGTTCTTGATTCTGATGTTTGATCTTCGTTAGAGAGGGTGTTCTTCATTTGGAGGTAATGTTTAACCAAAGTTCTCCTAATTCTCACCTTTTCCAATGATTTCCAACTAGGAAATAAAGATCCAACCTTTTAAAACATAATTCTATCAATTAATTAAAGTTGGCAGAATTAATTATTTGAAGTTTCACTACTATAAATAAGGCCATTAGCGACCGCCATTGGCGGTCGCTAAAGGGCTTTAGCAGCCGCGCAGCGACCGCCATTGGCGGTCGCTGTTGCCTCGTCACTAGAGGCCTTTAGCGACCGCCAATGGCGGTCGCTATAGAAGGCCGGCAGATCGGCCTTCAGCAACCGCCTGGCGGTCGCTATAGTGGGCCGGCATGGCACCCTATAGCGACCGCCTCTGGCGGTCGCTATTCGAAAAAAAAAATTTTATTGAATTCAATATATATATATATATGTAAAAATATTCATATATATACTATTAAATACAATATTTTAAATATATATATATATATATATATATATAATATATTTTAAATGTTTTAATATATATTTAATACATATATAATATCAAATCATTGTGCTATAATAATTTAAAAACTTCGATTCAAGAAATAATCTCATTTCAGGTCGTTCGGAGCACGTTTGCTCCGAATGGGACCGCCGCACGCCGTTTTGGTGTTTTATGGCGCCGGAAACGCGTTTCCGGCCGCCGCGGTCACACGGCACCTCCGAATGAGGTGCCGTCTGGCCGACCATTTCACAATTCACGCCCCGGATGTTGTCGTACGGTTTCGTGGCATTCGGAAGTCGTTCGGGTGGTTTTGACCCCCCAACGCGCCCTTTCAGCGCGCGCCGCGCTGCTGAAAACGGCACAATCGGACGTGCCGCACGCACCGCACGTCCGATGGACGTGCGGCCTCCTCCTGCATCTCAGGAATAATATTTCTATCATTCCCGTGTGGTTTCAGGTCGTTCGGAGCACGTTTGCTCCGAATGGGACCGCCGCACGCCGTTTTGGTGTTTTATGGCGTCGGAAAAGCGTTTCCGGCCGCCGCGGTCACACGGCACCTCCGAATGAGGTGCCGTCTGGCCGACCATTTCACAATTCACGCCCCGGATGTTGTCGAACGGTTTCGTGGCATTCGGAGGTCGTTCGGGTGGTTTTGACCCCCCAACGCGCCATTTCAGCGCGCGCCGCGCTGCTGAAAACGCCACAATCGGACGTGCCGCGCGCACCGCACGTCTGATGGACGTGCGGACTCCTCCTGCATCTCAGGAATAATATTTCTATCGTTCCCGTGCGGTTTCAGGTCGTTCGGAGCACGTTTGCTCCGAATTGGACCGCCGCACGCCGTTTTGGTGTTTTATGGCGCCGGAAACGCGTTTCCGGCTGCCGCGGTCACACGGAACCTCCGAATGAGGTGCCGTCTGGCCGACCATTTCACAATTCACGCCCCGGATGTTGTCGTACGGTTTCGTGGCATTCGGAGGTCGATAGGGTGGTTTTGACCCCCCAACGCGTCATTTCAGCGTGCGCCGCGCTGCTGAAAACGGCACAATCGGACGTGCCGCGCGCACCGCACGTCCGATGGACGTGCGGCCTCCTCCTGCATCTCAGGAATAATATTTCTATCGTTCCCGTGCGGTTTCAGGTCGTTCGGAGCACGTTTGCTCCGAATGGGACCGCCGCACGCCGTTTTGGTGTTTTATGGCGCCGGAAACGCGTTTCCGGCCGCCGCGGTCACACGGCACCTCCGAATGAGGTTCCGTCTGGCAGACCATTTCACAATTCACGCCCCGGATGTTGTCGTACAGTTTCGTGGCATTCGGAGGTCGTTCGGGTGGTTTTGACCCCCCAACGCGCCATTTCAGCGCGCGCCGCGCTGCTGAAAACGGCACAATCGGACGTGCCGCGTGCACCGCACGTCCGATGCACGTGTGGCCTCCTCCTGCATCTCAGGAATAATATTTCTATCGTTCTCGTGCGGTTTCAGGTCGTTCGGAGCACGTTTGCTCCGAATTGGACCGCCGCACGCCGTTTTGGTGTTTAATGGCGCCGGAAACGCGTTTCTGGCCGCCGCGGTCACACGGCACATCCGAATGAGGTGCCGTCTGGCCGACCATTTCACAACTCACGCCCCGGATGTTGTCGTACGGTTTCGTGGCATTCGGAGGTCATTCGGGTGGTTTTGACCCCCCAACGCGCCATTTCAGCGCGCGCCGCGCTGCTGAAAACGTCACAATCGGACGTGCCGCGCGAACCGCACGTCCGATGGACGTGCGGCCTCCTCCAGAATCTCAGGAATAATATTTCTATCGTTTCCGTGCGGTTTCAGGTCATTCGGAGCACGTTTGCTCCGAATGGGACCGCCGCACGCCGTTTTGGTGTTTTATGGCGCCGGAAACGCGTTTCCGGCCGCCGCGGTCACACGGCACCTCCGAATGAGGTTCCGTCTGGCCGACCATTTCACAATTCACGTCCCGAATGTTGTCGTACGGTTTCGTGGAATTCGGAGGTCATTCGGGTGGTTTTGACCCCCCAACGGGTCATTTCAGCGCGCGCCGCGCTGCTGAAAACGGCACAATCGGACGTGCCGCGCGCACCGCACGTCTGATGGACGTGCGGCCTCCTCCTGCATCTCAGGAATAATATTTCTATCGTTCCCGTGTGGTTTCAGGTCGTTCGGAGCACGTTTGCTCCGAATGAGACCGCCGCACGCCGTTTTGGTGTTTTATGGCGTCGGAAACGCGTTTCCGGCCGCCACGGTCACACGGCACCTCCGAATGAGGTGCCGTCTGGCCGACCATTTCACAATTTACGCCCCGGATGTTGTCGTACGGTTTCGTGGCATTCGGAGGTCGTTTGGGTGGTTTTGACCCCCCAACGCGCCATTTCAGCGCGCGCCGCGCTGCTGAAAACGCCACAATCAGACGTGCCGCGCGAACCGCACGTCCGATGGACGTGCGGCCTCCTCCTGCATCTCAGGAATAATATTTTTATCATTCCCGTGCGGTTTCAGGTCGTTCGGAGCACGTTTGCTCTGAATGGGACTGCCGCACGCCGTTTTGGTGTTTTATGGCGCCGGAAACGCGTTTCCGGCCGCCGCGGTCACACGGCACATCCGAATGAGGTGCCGTCTGGCCGACCATTTCACAATTCACGCCCCGGATGTTTTCGTACGGTTTCGTGGCATTCGGAGGTCGTTCGGGTGGTTTTGACCCCCCAACGCGCCATTTCAGCGCGCGCCGCGCTGCTGAAAACGGCACAATCGGACGTGCCGCGCGCACCGCACGTCCGATGGACGTGCGGCCTCCACCTGCATCTCAGGAATAATATTTCTATCGTTCCCGTGCAGTTTCAGGTCGTTCGGAGCACGTTTGCTCCGAATGGGACCGCCGCACGCCGTTTTGGTGTTTTATGGCGCCGGAAATGCGTTTCCGGCCGCCGCGGTCACACGGCACCTCCGAATGAGGTGCCGTCTGGCCGACCATTTCACAATTCACGCCCCGGATGTTGTCGTACGGTTTCGTGGCATTCGGAGGTCGTTCGGGTGGTTTTGGCCCCCCAACGTGCCATTTCAGCGCGCGCCGCGCTGCTGAAAACGCCACAATCGGACGTGTCGCGCGCACCGCACGTCCGATGGACGTGCGGACTCCTCCTGCATCTCAGGAATAATATTTCTATCGTTTCCGTGCGGTTTCAGGTCCTTCGGAGCACGTTTGCTCCGAATTGGACCGCCGCACGCCGTTTTGGTGTTTTATGGCGCCGGAAACGCGTTTCCGGCCGCCGCGGTCACACAGCACCTCCGAATGAGGTGCCGTCTGGCCGACCATTTCACAATTCACGCCTCGGATGTTGTCGTACGGTTTCGTGGCATTCGGAGGTCGTTCGGGTGGTTTTGACCCCCCAACGCGTCATTTCAGCGCGCGCCGCGCTGCTGAAAACGGCACAATCGGACATGCCGCGCGCACCGCACGTCCGATGGACGTGCGGCCTTCTCTTGCATCTCAGGAATAATATTTCTATCGTTACCGTGCGGTTTCAGGTCGTTCGGAGCACGTTTGCTCCGAATGGGACCGCCGCACGCCGTTTTGGTGTTTTATGGCGCCGGAAACGCGTTTCCGGCCTCCGCGGTCACACGGCACCTCCGAATGAGGTGCCGTCTGGCTGAACATTTCAAAATTCACGCCCCGGATGTTGTCGTACGGTTTCGTGGCATTCGGAGGTCGTTCGGGTGGTTTTGACCCCCCAACGCGCCATTTCAGCGCGCGTCGCGCTGCTGAAAACGGCACAATCGGGGGGCTGTACGGGGGTGGCGGGGGGCTATACGGGGGTGGCGGGGGGCTGTACGGGGGTGCGGGGGGTTTTACGGGGGTGTCGGGGGGCTGTACGGGGGTGGCGAGGGCCTGTACGGGGGTGGCGAGGGGCTGTACGGGGGTGCGGGGGGCTGTACGGGGGTGCGGGGGGCTGTACGGGGGTGCAGGGGGGGGGGCTGTACGGGGGTGCGGGGGGCTGTACGGCGGTGCGGGGGGGTTGTACGGGGGTGGCAGGGGGCTGTACGGGGGTGGCGGGGGGCTGTACGGGGGTGCGGGGGGTTGTACGGGGGTGTCGGGGGGCTGTACGGGGGTGGCGGGGGGGCTGTACGGGGGTGGCGGGGGGCTGTACGGGGGTGGCGGGGGCCTGTACGGGGGTGTACGGGGGTGGCGGGGGGCTGTACGGGGGTGGCGGGGGCCTGTACGGGGGTGGCGGGGGGCTGTACGGGGGTGCGGGGGGCAGTACGGGGGTGCGGGGGGCTGTACGAGGGTGGCGGGGGGCTGTACGGGGGTGCGGGGGGGCTGTACGGGGGTGCGGGGGGCCGTACGGTGGTGGCGGGGGGCTGTACGGGGGTGGCGGGGGGCAGTACGAGGGTGCGGGGGGCTGTACGGGGGTGCGGGGGGGGCTGTACGGGGGTGCGGGGGGCTGTACGGGGGTGCGGGGGGGGGGGGGCTGTACGGGGGTGCGGGGGGCTGTACGGGGGTGGCGGGGGCCTGTACGGGGGTGGCGGGGGGCAGTACGGGGGTGCGGGGGGTTCTCCGGGGGTGCAAAGGCCATCCCATTGATTACAAAAGTGAAAAATAAAAGTGATAACATCTAATTAATACATATTTCTTTTATCGATACCATACAGAAATTTATAAAAAATATATTAATAATACATAATCTATAATATCAGATTTATTGATCTGTTGGAATTAGTTCGACTTTTTCAAATGTAGAATCATTCAAGATTATCTGATCAAAAAATCAATATGTGTATAAAATATTTAAAAGACCACCATGGATGGTAATAATGCATTACTTAAATGAATAAATACAATACATCAATGTCAACCCTACCAGTAAAAACAAAAAACATATCTCGTGAATATATGGTGCGTCACGCGTTGCCATCACTGCTACCTCCTTCTGGTGGGCCATGTGCCTACAACAAATAAACATTATAAATATTTTAATAACAAAAATAATTTAAATTAAATAAATAAATACAGTATATACCTACGTCGTATGATCCCATGTACCATCAGCTCGACGCACATATTCCCGCAGTGCTCTAACCTCAGCTGTCAATTGCGCATTTGTCTCCTCGGAAGCGCGCAGCCGTGCCTCAAAATCTGACATCTGCTGTGTCATATGAGTAACAGCAGGACCGACAACCGCAGCGCGTGACACTACAGAACGAGGAATCCCTGCTCCATAGGTCAAACTATAGCCATGCCCGTCCCGACCAATAATGCGATGAAAGATCTCATCCCGTCGCATGGGAAGCTGTCGCTGGTCCTCTGGCAGATGTTCTAACTCAACTTCAAATTGATCCTGTGAAATATTTAAATATATATAAATATATATATGTTAATATATAGATTTATGTAATTATTGGTAAGTACAGACACTTACTATCAATGTTGCAACCTCTGGATCATTGCGATCACGAGTCCTTATCCACACCGACATTTTATCAGTTGCTGCACCTTGCCCTCGCAACTGTATATTAAAAGAATATAAACACAAAACCACATTAATTAATAAATTAAAAAATGAATAATATATACCTCATGTCGGATCTGAGACACGTGACGAGTCCCGAGCCTGTGAGCTGGTCCCTGCAACGCTCGATTCTCCGAATGGCGTGTTGACACCTCCTACATTCAATTCATTCAAATTTAAAACAAATCACATATTCTTGAAAATATATATACAGCAAAATAATTAATATACAAACCGCAACACCCTCAGTAGACCAATATGCAACCAAGTCACGCCACTGAGCTGGGAGGACACCTCTCGGGACTTTTTCCAAAATGTCAAGGGCACCCACATTTGGTATCCAGTGGTCCCTCTTCACTTTGCCTTTATAATCTTTCCACAGCTTACGGCATTTGCTCATACACACCGGCCGAAACTCTTCAGGGCATACTTTCAAATTTTGCTATAATGAAAATAATCAAACATATTAGTATTATTTATAAATAGAAAATAAAGTAAAATTATTTTCTTACCTGAACCTCCCTCCATAGATGATCTAATGTGTCCTGAGGGATAGAAGCCCAATCACGCGTGGTCAATGGAAATCGATGTGGGTCACGTATGATATGACCCAGCTGACGAATAAATGCCGGGGCATTCGGTCCCACGGGATGAAATACCTCATCAAATGAAACATCTATCGTCGTGTCGGAATTCCATGATAATATGCCACGACCAGGGCCTCTCCTGCGAGAGGAAGAAGCGGCCGAGTCTGATCCTGTTGAAAACAATTTTATATATAAATTGACAAATGTTATATATATATATATATATGTCAATTACATAAAAAATATAGACAATGACATTCAAACATACCTCGACCCTGAGACGTAGATGCCTCAGATGGATGATGTGGATTTTCTGCCTCTTCCCCTGACATGTCTGCAGTCATACAAAATATCAGTAATGAGTCCAAAGTGTTTAAAAGATAAATTGGATTGTTCTTAATAAATCAAACTTGTACAACTGTTAATCAAACAAAAAATGGATTGAATAATTAGTTGTGAATGAATTTTAAAAAATCAGAAAGTTAATCAACCTAAATATTTATGACTGAATTAACTTACAAAAGTGAGGATTAAAACTTATAAGGATTTATAAAATGATTAGATAATTTATGATATCCTAGGACATTCTACTGAATAGCGGGAAAACAATTATACCTTTCATTAAGCATGCAAATCGACTGTTTCTCCTTCAACAGCCGCTCTGACCCAATAAATATCTTCTTCACGTTGAACTACGGTATGTTGATCAAGTTGTTGGTAAACAAACGGAACAGTCTCAGGTTCATCTTCTTCAAATAAAAACACTCCTCGCCGAGACATTTTGACAACAACTTGCCAACTTGGATCCGAAGGCAAAGTAACGAAGAATACTTGTTCCGCTTGTGATGTCAAAATGAAAGGTTCATTCTCAACTCGTTCATTATTTCTGTATAACATATAGTTAAAATTCACCAATGAAAACTGATATTGATCGACTTTACATCCACGCACTGGATCAACCCAATTACACTTTAACAATATGTACTTCAAACCGTGTGTGTATACAACTTCAATGATGTCTATCAATTGACCATAGTAATAACCAGAATCGATAAAGGGACAACCGATGCCACTGTTTTGTGTTACTCGTTTGTCGTCAACATCTTTAATGCGAAATCGAAAACCATTAGCATCAATAGCTTTATAATGACGAGCCGTTATAGATGGACCCTCAGCCAGTTGGATAAATACTTCAGGTAGCGTGGGGTCCCCTAACTCCCTCAGCTTACGAACCTACATAATTTATAAAAATCAATACTGATATATGCAGAAAGAATTAGTTTAATACTTCACTCATAATGAAAATAAATTTATACATACATAATCCTTGAACCAATCATGAAATTCCGCATAATGAGATTGTTGAATTTGCAACTCAGTCGCACGATGCATCTCTTCTTTTATCTCATTAATGTGTTTCCTGCAAATTATTACGTGATGTTTAAAAGATCAACTTATGCAAAGAAAACATGTAAAAGTTATACAAGCACATTGATAAGATACTTACTGCATTAATGGTGCAACTGATGGAGTATTGAACAAGATATATCGATGTGCTTGTATCCACTCGATGTTGTCCATATCAAATGTGGTTCCTTCTCCAACTGGACCATCATGAATCCGAGAGGGCTTATCTAATTTTATTTCAACATCCGTAAGATATTCTGCACAAAAGGTAGTACACTCATCCATCAAATAACCATTGGCTATTGATGCCTCTGGATGAGCTCTGTTGCGTACAAATCTTTTCAATGTACTCAAATACCGTTCAATAGGATACATCCACCTGAATTGCACTGGACCAGCAGCCATTACTTCATCAGTTAGGTGCACTGTCAAGTGGACCATAACATCGAAAAATGAGGGGGGGAAAAGTTTCTCAAAGTGACAAAGCGTAAGTACAATTCGGTCCTGCAAACTTTTTAAATCACTCATTCGTTGATTTCTTAAACAAAGTTGTCTAAAAAAATTACTCATCTCAATCAAGGGCTGAACAACATTGGGGGATAAACAATCACAAATTGCGATTGGAATCAACTGCTGAAGTAATATGTGATTGTCATGACTTTTCAACCCTTGCAATGTCTTGCTCGTCAGATTCACACACTTTGAAATATTAGAAGAGTAACCATCAGGCACCTTGACCATCTTCAAAATGGAAAGAAATGTCTCTTTATCCTCTGTAGTCATCGAATACTGTGCAGCAGGCATATATGCCTTGTTTCCCTCAGCTAACTGTAAATGCAACTGTTTACTTAAACCCATTTCTTCCAAATCACGGCGTGCATTAACATGGTCCTTTGACTTTCCACTGACACCTAAAATGGTCCACAATATGTTATCACAAACATTTTTTTCAATGTGCATGACATCCAAATTATGCCTCAACATGTTAGTTTTCCAATACGGAAGACTATAAAAAATACTTTTCTTTTTCCAATTGTGACTGCGCTGCCTACCCGCAGCACGAATATTACGTACTGGAGGAGCCACCAAATCCTGAATTTCATATACCGTGCGGATGTTTTCTTCCTCAATCTGCAATAACATTTCGACTCCTGTCATGATCTTTGGTGCTGGGCTGAACTCTCTAGAACCATCAAATGCCACTCTGTCCTTTCTGAACCTGTGCTGGGGAGGGAGAAAACGCCTGTGACCCATGTATGCCCATTTTTTGGAATGTTTAAGCCATACAGATTTTTTACTTTTATTGCAACAAGGGCAAGAAAATTCCCCTTTCGTCCTCCAGCCTGATAAATTTGCATAAGCTGGGAAGTCATTGATTGTCCACAATAAAGCTGCATGCAGTTTGAACATTTCATTCGTTTCGCAGTCATAAGTCATCACACCATCGCCCCAAAATTCATTCAACTCATCAATCAATGGCTGAAGGTAAACATCAATCTTATCCCCCGGACTTTTAGGTCCATCAATAAGAGTGGAAAGTAATATAAATTGTTGCTTCATTCAAAGCCATGGAGGAAGATTATATGGAACCAACACCACGGGCCATGTGCTATGAGTTGCACCAACCATAGACTTGAATGGATTGAAACCATCTGCTGCCAATACCAATCGGACATTACGAACATCTTTAGCAAAGTCGGGATGTCTCTTATCAAAATCCTTCCATGCATGAGAGTCTTCCGGGTGGGTTAACATGTCACTTTCATGAACTCTTTCTGCATGCCATCTCATTAAATTAGAAACTTTAGATGACATAAAAAATCTTTTCAACCTCGGTTTAAGGGGAAAGTAACGCAATTGCTTTACGGCAATCGGTTTCCCCTGTATCGCAATCTGACTTTGATGAGTCTTATTTCCCCTGTTCTCTTTCCACCTGGAAGCGCCACAAACCGTACAAATATCCAAATGAGCAGTTTCATTTCTAAACAACATACAGTTGTTTGCACATGCATCTATAGTCTCATATGTAAAACCTAAGTTCTCTATCAACTTACGAGCATAGTAATACGACTCAGGAATCTTAGCGTCGACAGGAAGAACTTTTTTCAATAAAACCAAAAGCATGTCGAATGATGTGTCTGACCAATTATTCAAAGTCTTCAAATGCAACAACTCCACGATAAACGACAGTTTATTGTAAGAAGTACATCCAGGATATAATTCTGTTTTCGCATCATCAAGTACTTCATAAAACCTCCTCGAATCACGATCTGCACCAGAGCGAAGATTTATCTCACCAGTCTCAAGATTCTGGATGTCAATGCCTTCAGGATCAAACCCACGTACCATTTCAGTAAGCATTTCATGCATTGGATCAGTCATCCTTGCATCAACATCCATCTGAGTTGCATCTGTATTTTGACAACGAACATATTCTTCTCCATGACGAGTCCAACTCTTATAATTTTTCAGAAATCCATTAAAGAAAAGGTGCTCCCTCACAGTATCTCGTGTGAATTGATATCTGTTAGCACATTTTCTACATGGACAACTAATATAGTCACTTTCAAATCCTCTCGTGAAGTCAATAAACTGCATAATGCCATTGAAATATTCTCTAGACGTTCGATTTGGAAGATCAATCCAACTCTTATCCATAATAATATCTGTATAACAAACATTTACACAATACTTATTACATTTACATTTTTCAAATCAACTATATTCAAAATAAATATTAACCATTTGTTTATGAACCATTGATAAAATAATAATGTAACTGAAAGCTCATGTTACCTGATTGAGCTACAAACCTGAAAGGGAGGGGAGCCGAAGGTGGTGCTGCGAGGGAGAGGAGGCAGCGAAGGGGAGTCGGAGCCAAAGGCGGTGCGGCAAGGGAGGGGACGGGCGGCGGCGGCGGCGGGGAGCTGGAGGAGAGGAGGCGGTGAGGGGACGGGGGACGGGCAGCGAGGGGGGGGGTGTCCGGGGTCGGGGGGGGGGGGGGGTGGGGCTGTCCGAGGTGCGGGGAGGGGTGTCCGGGGTGTCGGGGGCCTGTCAGGGGTGCGGGCAGGGGTGTTCGGGGTGCGGGGGTGTCCGGGGTGCGGGGGAGGGGGGCTATCTGGGGTGCAGGGGGGCTGTCGGGGGTGCGGGGTGGGGTGTCCGGGGTGCGGGGGGCCTGTCCGGGGTGCGGGGGGATGTCCGGGTTCGGAGGGGGGGTGTCCGAGTGCGGGGGGGGGGGGGGGGCTGTCCGGGGTGCGGGGGGGCTGTCCGGGTTCGGAGGGGGGTGTCCGAGTGCAGGGGGGGTTGTCCGGGGTGCGGGGAGGCGTCCGGGGTGCGGGGGCGGTCCGGAGTGCGCAGGGGGGTGCTGTCCGGGGTGCGGGGAGGCGTCCGGGGTGCGGGGGGCGGTCCGGAGTGCTCGTCGAGGGCTGTCCGGGGTGCTGGTGTCGTCCGGGGTGGGGGGGGAGGGCCGAGAGGCCGGAGGGCGGCGGCCGGAGGCCGGAGGGCGGCGGCCGGAGGCCCGAGGGCGGAGGGCGGCGGCCGGAGGCCGGATGGCAGGCGGCGGGGGAGGCCGGGCGGCGGGGGAGGGCGGGCGGCGGGGGAGGTCGGGCGGCGGGGGAGGCCGGGCGGCGGGGGAGGCCGGGCGGCGGGGGAGGGGAGGGCGGCGCGAGGGAGGGCGGCGAGGGAGGGAGGGGGTTAGGGCGAGGGAGATCGAGGGTGCGGGGGGGGGGGGGGGGGGCGCAGAAACCCCCCGAATTTTTTTAGGCAGGTTAGCGACCGCCATTGGCGGTCGCTAATGGTGAGCTATAGCGACCGCCAATGGCGGTCGCCCGAGTCTGGGGGGCTCCAATGCCCCCTTTTCTAGTAGTGTTGGTACAATTAACCATAGAGAGTTGGAAGGTTTTCTTACATTAAGTGGGGTTCGGGTGGTCCCCACCACCATGAATTTAAAATGGGAGTTTTTCCAGCCTGGGTGGTCCCCACCTTCATAAATCAAAAAGTATAGGTTTCAAAAGAAAAATAAAATCTTAATTATTTTATCTTTCTTCTTCCACGAAAAACAGAAAAGCTAACCTCCTCCATTGACCTACTGCGGTCGAGGTGAAGGTCTCCTTAAGCAATTATTGGTGCTACGAGTTAAATGGTGTCCTCATATTCCAATTCTGAGCACCTGTTCAAAAGTTACAAAAAACCCTCTCTCACGTTTACTGAACGTACCCGTTAAAAAAGTTTCGAAATTCATTCTGGGCACTTCGAGCCTTGGAATCATGCGCCGTCAATTTTTGCGGACTCATTATATTAACATATAATTAAATAAAATACATGGAATTTATGAGTCTTTACAAAATTTCTCAAAATGGAAAAATATATTACGCATAAACCATCTTCTTTCCATAAAATTTCACATATCCCACCGCTTTCCATTTTCTCTTTCTAAAAGATAATACCTTTTTAGGGAAAAATATATAACATTACACAATTCATAGGAATCCAGAAGAAACTTTATGAATAAAATAATAATTTTAGATATTGGAATCCATCACTAATTTATTCAACATCCTTAATAAAAATGTACAATATTCATACATAACATCCAAATATTTTAAATATCACTTTTAGATCCACGTCATTTTAATTTTTAGAAACTGTTTCCCAAAATAAATTAACCATTTGACTAAATACCTTAAATATACCATTCTTTAACAAAATTATTGTTTTAATCACATTAAAATGACTCTTTTTCTAAAAAATAAAAAGAAATTTTAAAATTATGTCCATTCATCATGACTCTATAATGGAATTAAAACACATAGTAATACTGAATTAATAAAATTTCCACATAAATGCCCAAAATATTCCAACAATAAAAAAAATTATGTATTATTATTTTAATATATAAAAATTATAGAAAATAAATCATCAATATACTAATAAAAATAAATTTAAAAATATGTTATATCAATTACCCCATGCTAATGACTTGGGATCCCAAAAAATATTGAATAAAAATTATTTTCAATGTTAAAAACTTTAGTAAATGTAAATCACTAAATTTTATATCCAAGGCACTGAAAAATATCATTACACCTTTATATAAAATATTCCAAATTCTCTATTAAGTACATTCAATCCATTTCCACTCCTTTCAACCTCGTATGCACATAAATAACGAACTAAATTAAAATATCCATCTCATTAGCCAAATATGAAGTTTTGAAAAGGTTTTATAATATGAACATAAGAAAGGTTCATTGTAGGCTTGATGAGTTCTTAAATCCCCTCTCAATGATTCAAGTACTTTCCTCAATCATAAGTTTTTTTCTATATTTTTTTCATTAATGGTATGTAGGTTTTACTGTAAAAAATATAAAGTAGAATAAGGTGGTTTGGATCTATTTAATGTAAAATGATTGTTTCAAATTTTACACACAATAATGATATCCGACATGCTCTTATTTCAAATACTAAAACTTGTAACACCAATATTTTAATGGAATAATAATACCTTTAGCCCTAAAAATAATTTATATTAATTTAAGTTCAATAACTTCTTACATATATTTTTGTATTAAGATATTCCATAAAATTTTATTTTGAGGGTAGATGTGGATTATTTGAACTTAAAATAGTGCTCTAAACTTCTCACCAAAACTTTTTAAGGGAAATTTTATTCTTATATATATACATACTTGTTTTATTTAATTGTTTTTCTGAAATTTCTCCCAAAATAAATTCTTAAGATGATTTTATTTTTTAAAATCAACTCACAAAAAATAAGTGGTTAATGGTCCTTTAAATAATATTATTATCATTATATTACTTACAAAAAAACACAATCAATGTAATACCCACAAAAAAATCCCACCCCCACACTTCTGTTCAACCTGGATAAGGGAATCACTTTTAGTACATATTATAAATGGAATTTAGGTTTGTAGTTTCACGAACTAATATGGTTTTTCATCGATACTATGGGATGATAATTGTCAGATTAAAAATGTAGTATTGACAAATAATTTTAAATTAAAAGGGTTATTTTAAAAATAAAATACTTTCTTCAATAATTTTCTATAAAAGTGACATAAATCTACAATTATTTTTGAAAAAATCATAAAGTCGTGGTTAATAAACCATGGTTTGGTTCCCTAAATAAGTGATGTTATAATGAAGAAGATATACAAAAATTACTGTAATACAAAAAAATATGTAATTTCAATATTTTTATTGTATCCATGGAATGGTATTGAAAAAATAGTTTTCTTTTCATGAATTTTTAAAAAACTAGTTAAAAAATAATTTTCATTTCACCGTTAAATTGTGCTAAGTTACATGGGTGATATAAATTCACACATTAACATATGTTCTATAAATTAAAAAGGCACTAATTACAAGCCCAATAGTTTTAAAAACACAATAAAATGAAATGTAAAAAATATTCAAAAGAAAATAGTTAAAATCTAATAGAAAACACACAATACCGTAATCTAATGAAGGATATTTCTACCCCCCCCCCCCCCCACACACACACATATTTATTACAACATCATCATTATGATATAATTCAATTGAAATATTAAAAGGCAGAAATATATTCATACTCAAAAAATAGAAGAACAAACCAATTCCTCTGATATATTCAATAAAATGAAATATAACATCCCCCTAAAGACTCATGAATATGATCTCCAATTAGATATAATATATACCCATTTTCTATAAATTATCTAACTTTCCATAAATATTAGATCAGTATAAATCCAAAAAGAAAAACATTAATAACGATATATGGTCTTGATTAATTAGAATGAAATTTACCTGGAAGTATCTTTAGTTTGGAATTATATAGTAGAACATTACCTCTATTATTTGAACCCATAATGAAGATCATTTCATCATGAAAAGATTTGGTTTTCTCTTAGTTTAATCAATATTTTTCATAATCACTGTTTGTTATTTATTCCAACTATTTTATGAAAAAAATTATTTCTTTCCCAACAATAAACTTATTTTTTGTTACAACTCTTGATTTCCTATAAAGATTTATTTTCTAATTCCAGTAGTAAGTGAAAATAAAACTAATAGACTATTATAATAGGTTACATTAAAATTAGATATTTAAAAGAAGATTTATAATAGAAAATATGATAATACAATCTCAAACTATAATCTTTTCTATTTTGGGTGGACATATTTCTCTAAAATATATTTTTTATCTCTATTAGAAACCTTATAATTTATACTTGTAAGGGTGTTAAGGTTTATAAAACATGTGATAAACTCAATACTTTCTCAATATAGTTTCTAAAATACTATTTAAAAAAAATTTCATTGATAAGTGATAGTAAACCTTAAAAATAGAAAATTTATTTTCTCTTATAATTTTTTGGAATACCTTAGTATCACCAATTCTCGTGGGAATAACATCCTTCAAATTGTAAACATGATAAATAACAAGTAAAATGTTGATACATCTATATGTATTAGGAAAAGGGACCATGAAATCAATTACCCACACATAAAATACATCGTAAAACAAAATATGTTTTTATGGAATCTCATTTATCTTAGAAATATTACCTTGAAACAGGAATGTTTTATTCACTCAATAGAATTTTAATGTACCATTAAAAATTTTGGGACAAAAAAACCTAAGTGAATCACTTTTATATCTATTATTTTTGGGTAAAATTGGCCACTAAAATATAATTTATATAAAAAATTGAGGGATAAATGTATCTTAGAATCTATTATGCATCTCTTTATTAACATGTGATTTCAATTATTCTATAAATATTTATCATCCCAAATATAATTAATTTTCTTACTAAAAATATTTTATAATTATTTCTTTGAATACTATTAAAGGAATTCATTAGACTCCAATTAACTAACAGGCTCAGAAATCCATGTTCTCATAATCTTAATCACATGAAGTTCATTATCAGTGAAGGGATTCCTAATAGAAGGACAGATTTTGGGTGTCTGACACAATGTCATGGGTAGTTTACATAAATGTTTTCCACAAACTTTTCACCACCATTAATATCCTTTATTTAGATATCATATTGATGAATAATAAAAATTTATATAATATACCTTTGATTTAAATAATATTTCATCATGAAAAATCATATTATAGAATAGTGAATGAAAATAATAACTTTAGGTCCTAGCATGTGAAATATAAATTTGGAAAAATAAAACACATTAGATATCAACTCCATCTCAAAAGGTTTTTAATTATCTTGTGCTGACTCATGAGCCGAAGATATATAATCTATGACATGAGACTTATTTTACACCCTTTAAATCAAAACATCCCCAAACGAAAAATGTATTTAATTTTGTTAAACTATCACTAAATTAGATTAAAAATGACTGGAACTATCCTTTATAATTTGGGATTTAGATTTAGATATAGAATTTACAACTTCATAGCTATTCAAATAATTTCCACTTCTATATTTTATTTCACTCACATTATACTTCACTTTAACTTTGTTATTTACTCTAGTTTGTGAAATAATTGATCCACTTTTTTTTCATTATGCACCCAATATCATATGAAATTTTTCCTATTTGTGTCATCATATTGTTCAAAAAAATTATTGTTTGACTCAACATTGTTTTCTAATGTTTGAGTTAGTTTTTTAGGTTGAAAATTATTTCCAATAACATAATTTTCTTACTCTTGGAAATATCTATGTTAATGCTTGAATAAACTTGGAAAACACTCCCTTGATGTGAATTTTTTTAAAATATTTTATTTCTTTTTTAAATAAAAACCATTTTAAAAGTTTTAAAAGGTCCAATATAGTTTTTTTAAGGTGTCCTAATGAAAAAATCATTAAATGAGTAAAGAGATATATACATTTCGTTAAAATAGTCAAAAAAATGTTCTCATTTGAGGAAGAAATTTCATAACAAAATTGAGACATGAAATAAGTTTCAAGTAGGATTAATTTTGGTGAAGTAATCGATAACATCATGTACTCACCTTGGTTATAATATAATTATTATGACATAAAATCAAGATATTTACAGAATTTGACATAGGGACTTCTTGAAAACATTTGACAAAGAGTATACCCCTAGTTCAACATTATTGATAATTTTAGGCTACGTGAGAAATAATTATTCTATTAGTAGATGGGGTTTCAATAACTAATTATCCACCTATAGTCACATTTAAAATTATCCTATAAATACCATAAAATTATTAATAAAATTATTAAATTAGCAGTTGTTAACTAATTTTATTATTGGGGAAACTAAAACACCATCTATTTAATTTCTACAAATACTCATGTAATATTTCACCTTGTGTTTTTATAATTCTATAAATTATTTATTCCAAATTGTAGTTTTATTAAATAAAGTGAAATATTATTCAAAGAAATTTTTCTTTAATTATTTCTAATCTATAAATTATATGGATTATAAATAGAAAAAATGCACATTTACCTCTCCTTATAATTATAATGTAAAATATCTTTGTCTATTTTGATCATTTTTTAATCCAAATTATTTCATAGTAACAAAAAATATAGCTAAATTATTTCATTTATTTATTTGGATCTTATTTGGGAATTTTATGAATTTTTTTAATTTGATGATCAAATCCTTACTTGATTTCAAACATATATGGTGCCTATAGGTGTTCCACATTGTTTAATTCATTATTAATATAGGATGAAGCCAAATAATTATGTTTTATATTTTAATACATTATGATTTATATATCAAAATTTTATATTCATATTTATTTAGTGGGTTCGCAGTAATCTGTCAATTTTATAGATTGGTCCTTTTTAGTTTCCTCACTTCAAAGGTCAACAATTGAGTTTTTTTAAAACAATCATCATTTCCCTATCCCTTTAGGGATATATCCTATATTTTTTATGGTTTAATAGAACTAATTCAGTGTTAGAACAAATTGAAATAAGAAGAATATATGTAATATACTTAATTTAGCTCCCTAAAAATTGAACTTGTTGAAATTATATGTTTTTTCACAGTAATATATTCAACATTCATACCCAAGGAATGCATAATAACATCCCCTATGGTATTATAAAGATGTGGTTACAACTAAGTTCAAAACTAAAACATTTTTCTATTTTTAAATATAATGAAAAATAAGTGGGGATTTATTGAGTTTTTATAATAATGAATGGATTTAAATAAAATTAGAGAAAATGAATTTAGGTATAGAATTTTAAAAAGAAAAAAAGTATATTATATTTAAAATATGTGTGAAAATATATTTAGAACAATATTAGTGATCTAGTATTTACCTTTGGTATCACCCTTCTTTAATGTAAAAAATTATGTATTATTTATTTCATTCATTGCATAATCTATGACTATAATGTGTAGACACTATTGTTATTGAAAATCTTATAAATAATTGAATACGAGTGTTTCTCCTACAATAGAAGTGATTTAATTAATAAAATTCCTTTATGATATTAATCAAAATTAAAGACACTATACTACTGAACAAGACCATTCTTATGAAATATAAATATCAAATAAAATTATTTAACTTTTATAGATTGATTTACATAACAAAAAAACTATAATAGAATGTTATACCAAAATAAAATAACTAGTTTAAATGTAATAAAAAAGTTTAAAAAATAATTATAAAAACATATAAAAAACCAATAGTAAAAATGGGGTCTTCATGTATCTACTAGGTCATAGATACCTCCAACCTAGGCAAATATAGATAAACATGTTATTGAATTTATTTCACTTTTATTATTTTTTTCTCAGTAAATCACTAGTATCAAACTAAACATTATCTCATTTTGTGGTGGTCCACTTTTTTATACAACAATATACCTCTTTCACATCATGTTGTCTATATATATTATTGGCATTAAAAGGAATATAAGTTGAAATACCTGTAGTATTTAACTCACTCTTAGGGAAACCTCCATATATGTAGTGATCCTATATTGATTTTATTCCTGGTGGAAATAGATTTTTATTTTATTTTTAATCCACCCATGATCCATGAACTTTTTAACTTCCACAACTAAATTCATGAGTTCATAAAATACAGTATTACTATTTTAATGGGTATTAATTTAGTAATTACTTGAATGGGATCTAATTATAATAAAGTTACTAGTAATTTATCTATATTGATTCACTATAAACCTTCATTATGTAAAAAAAATCCTCTTGAAAAAATATTTCCTTCACACTTCTATAATTATTAAAATATCACTTATTCAGGGTGAAGTTTCTATAAAAAATATAATAGATCTAAAAACATTCAAAAATATCTTCACAGAGTGACTGAAAGTTCAATAATGTATAAATTTTGTAATTTATTTTAAAATTTTCAAAGTAAAATTAATCGCATCATGGATTTATAATCCATTGAACAACTAATTCTAATTTTCTAATTTCCAATGCTTTAAGATTCCCATGAATTATATCTTCCTAAAATTTTAACTAATATAAAAATCTTACTTAAGATCTAAAATTGTTATGCATATTTTTTATGAATCGGCCAAAGTATCTTATGCACGAGAGAAATATATTATAGATTCTCCCAAGGGGAACTAAAAAATGTTATGTATGAATATTTTATTATTAAAAATATAATATTAATCATTTATAAATATATTTACATATCATAATAGTGTTTATAGAAAAAGAAAAATATCAAAAAAAATGACTGAGATTTTTATGCAGGGAAACAATATATTATGCACAACTATTCTACTTTCCATAATATTTTATATATTCTTTACATTTAAATTTTATTCATAAAAAATAAAATAAAACACGTAATTAGGAAAAATGTATAAAATATTATGAATCTCACAAAATTCTAGAAAAAAACTTACCCTTTATCTCAAAATATAATTTATGGTCATCCATTACCAATTTCTTCAACTTCCCCAGTGAATAAGTAAAATATTCATAATTTTCATACTAAGATGTTACATATCACATATAGAGCCACCAATTTTCTAAATTTATTTAGTTCATCCCAAAATATATTATGTATTTGGATAGGACCTTATTCCTCTTAGGAAATCCCCAAATTTGGGCCTGAATTGCTTCAAAATTGACTCTCTTACTGAAAAATAATAAAATGTTTTATTTGAATTATTGAATTTTGACATGAATTAATAAATTTATAATAGTACATAAAACTCATGAATTCATCCAAATTTAACATAAAGACCTAAAATGAAAAAAAATATCTTTTAAAATATAAAAATGATGGGGATTAAATCATTTAAATTCTAATAAAAAGTGATGAAAATACTATATATATCATGTATGAATAATAGAGTCCATAAATAATTTTAAAAAGTAATTTTGAAATAAAACCATATAAAAACCATAAATTTTTACCCCTTAATCCTTAATGGACATGAAAAACTTATTAGGTATGATTTATTAGAAGACATGCATATCTCAGCCTACCAATATCTTTTTTTCATTTGAGGTTAAACACTCAAATTTTGGTGGAAGAGATGGTATGTTCATTGTATCTAGAGAGGAATCTCTCTAATTTTGGGTATTAGTGAAAGGTGACTCTAAATATATTTTTAATAGTGAGTTCACAAGATTAATTCATCAGTTCTATACACGTGAACCTCTTTGTCAATAAGAATAATAGAAAAACAATATTCAAAAGAAATAAAGATAAATGAAGATTTAGTCATTAATATTTTAATTTTTCACTATGAAACACCACACACATGAGGATCAAAGGGGAATAATGATATATGATTAATAAATTTTGATATGGGTCGAGTTATGTTTCCTTTAATATTTTTAAACTAGTTGAAATCTAACATTTATTTTTTTGAGAAGATTGAAAACTCTTCTCTAACCTCACTAAATTTTTAAATCTAAAATTTACAATCCCTTGAACCCCCAAATAAAAAATTTAAAGTCCTCTTATATAGACCATTTCTTCTTTCTAGTTGAAAACATAAGATATTTGTAAATTGTATGGTATTCTAAATGCACTATATTAATAATAGGAACACCACATTAAATGTTCTAAGAGTGAAGAGGTAAAATTTCTATATGGTGAATTTTTTGTAGTTGTTGGTGAAAATTTAATGGTTGAAAACATGAGTAAATGAAATAAGGAAAAATTGATAAATTTTCAATGAATCATGATAAATTCAATGATAAATTAATTATTTTTTTATTTCGATGACTCAATTGGGAAGTATGTGTTATGTTTTTGAATTTTTTCAATTTTTGAATAGTGTAATTGTTTCATTGTGTGGGGGTGATGAAGGTAAATTTTCCAAAAAAATCATTCCATTTTTTATGATAATTAATACCAGAAAATAAATTAAATTAATATAATTAATACATCATATAATAAATTGGATGATTCTGGAATTTAATTTTTAAATATAATAATTCTTGATGTTTTATAAATTTAATAATTTTGTAATATATTTGGTTTAATCCTACACTAAATATGTGTTTTTCAGGATTTTAAATAATTAAATCATTAGGAGGAATGTAAATTCAAGATTATATTTGTCTCAGATGAATAATAATGGAGAGTGATTTAATTTTTAAGAGTTTCAGATTAAAGAATTGGTAAAGGAAACTGTTTAACCATATATTTATGGTTATTATGCCCATAAAAAAAATTAAATTCCTTTTATAGTGAAGCATCATCATCCCCTATAATACCAAATTGTACATTAATTTCAATTATGAGATATATAAAATTATCCCCCATGAACAGATTTATATGTAAATGTCATTCCATAACCATCGGGTTGATTCTACAAATGATTAAAAGTCATTTCTATAGTTGATAAATAAGTAAAGGTACATTTTGGGTTCACCAAGTTACATATATAGGTGAATATCTTGAAATAATTTTATGTAAAAGTAAAATAAAACATAATGAGGTTGAAAGAAAAATATATAACAGTCTCCAGTGGGAATAAAACACATTGACATATTCGATTTGATTCCTATAATGTGGGTGGAAATACAGTGAACTGAAAGGTTCTTGGGTAAAACTAGAGTTCACATATAAAAATTATAGATTTAAATAATCATCAATATATTGGAGTGTGATCATTTAGATATAATTAAATTATCATTATGGGTAGTGAAGGGAACTCATTATCGTTGATCCAAGGAGTAGTTCTTTCTTTCATAATTTATATTGTGAGTATCCCCATTGCATGTTTACTATCTTGTACTTATTAATCTAACCCATTATGATCCTTTATTTTCTTCTAATTTTAAATTAAAAAGAAAAAAGTCCAAAAAAAAGTTCTAGAACAATGAATTTATAGTTCATATCGTTGTAAGATAAACCAATTTCCATGTTTTAAATCTTCTCTAATAGGGGAGTCAAAAACTTCTATTTGACATAATGAATCTATTGACATAATTTAAGAACCATAAAATTCATCTCTATTACTGGGGATGATCTGATCAACCATTGTTTTTTCACAATATGTAATTAGTTTCATTTTTTCAATTCTTTTTCTCCTATTTATTCAATATTCATTTTAACTAGAGAAAAAATAAAAATGGATCCATTCGTTAATAAATCCTCACATTTATTCCCAAAAAATTGAGAGTGATAAAAATATTTCTACAGTTAGGGATTCACACCCGAATAGTTTTTTTAAAATTGATCAATCTCTTTTCCCACTATAACCCAGGGATTAACAACATAGGTGACAAAAGGAGTGATATTTTTTAAATAAAAATGGGTTAAAATATGAAATATACTTTCATAATAAAGCAATCCAATATTCAATTCATCGTTTCCACATCATCATAATAAATACAAAAAAACTCAGGATGACACTCAAGAGTTAATCACAATATTTTTGCTGATATTCCATGAAATATACATGAAAAACATTCATTTAAGATCTATAGAAATGTTTTCTATGATGAAAAGTGTTCCCAAAGCTTACATAGTTAATAAACTATAAAAACAATAACAAAAATTTATATAGATTATTTTATTTTCTTAAGAATACATGGATGATGAGTAAAAATCACTTGAATTGATTTCACTTCCATATATTTCAAAGTTTATTTTTGAGATACCTCATAAAGAACAAAGGATACAAGTAGAGTTTATAGTGGGGGATGAAAAAATGATTTAACTATTTAAAAATTTTCTGAATTTGTTTTGAAAAATACCCATATTTTTTTAACAATGATGAATATTCAACACTATTGGATCATTCCTGAAACAAAGATGAAGGAGGACAACTATAGAAGAAAATAATTTGCAAATTTAATGATTAATAGGTACCCATTGATGTGATTGAAGTAATAACATCTTAATATTTCATAAATGATAAAGTGTATGATTTAAATCTATCATATTTCCATTATATTCAAAGATAAATTTTTATTGTCATCCCTTTGTATATTGATTTTTCACATAAACCTTACAATCAGACATGTAAAACAAGTATTGTACCACTAATAGGAGGTGAAAAAATAGGGTTCTCTAAGACCTATGGTGAATCCTATAATCCCTAAGAAATAACAAGAAAACTATATGCAGGTAAAAACAATAAATAAATGGGAGACCCATGAAATTTTTTCCTTCTCCCCTTAAATTTAAAATTATTTATTAATTCCAAGGTTGTGATATTTTTAATTTAAAAATGGTCACTCTAAGAATAATTTTCACATATAATCAAGGGAAAATGTAAATTATGATAAATTCTAACCAAAATACCAACCCAACTTATCATTGGGGATGATCCACTGATATTTACCTCTTATAGTAAATTATAAACACAACTCCAACTTTCATAATTTTTATTCAATTTTCCCCTTCCCTCTTTATCGTTTTTTCCTTGAATAAATTTCACATGTCTGTTTTTATTTTTTAATTGAATAGAACACTAGCTTATTGTATCTAGGATCTTAACTGAAGGATTTAACTAGAATAATTACTATGATTTATTCTGATTTCATAGTAGATTTATTAATTATAACATTTATTTAATTAAGTGATAATAAATGGGTAGTTATGGATATATGTGTGTAGGGGGGATGGGAGGTTTTAATATTTTTTGAGCTATTTTAAGATTTCATCTTAGGAGAGTCCATGTTATTTTAGTTTTTTAATTTTCAGTTTTTTTTTTGACATTTAATTTGATCATTAAATTTTTCCTTACCTAGTGGATATTCCATTATAATTTTCAGTAATTCACCTATTTAGGATTAATTTTATTTAAATAATTTTTTGTGTGATTTTATCTACTATTTTCATGTGATTTAACACAATTAATTTGGATAAAAATTAATTCCCTTGTCATGAATTGATTATTGAATTATTTTTAATCCCTAACCTAATAAAATATCCAGTCCAAATTTGGAATTTTCTTTCCTAAAACCCATTCCTTGAGAGTCGAATTTCATGAGTTAAAAATGAAATTTCCTTGATTCCTTTTTGAAACTAAAATATTTGAGTGTATTTATAATGACCCAAAATTTTCATCAATTGAAATTCCCTTATTAAAATTATTTCATACAATAAAATCACATAAAATCACCTTAAGGACACAGTAAAATCTTTATAAATGAATAATTAATAAAATAAGATTTATTTCTTTGAGTTAAGAAACATATAGTGAAGGAATGGTAACTTGAACTTTGGAATATTAATATGACCCTTGTGAATTTCAAACTATCTGATAGAATAGTAACCTATCTAATGAATTTATAAATAAAATTTAGTCATTTTATAAAATTTAATAGGATTAAATACTATCATAATATAAGTAATTAAATGTTTTAAAATTTATTAATTAAGTGTTGGTATTTTTGTAAGTCATAAATATTTAATTTATAATTTATAATTTATATATTAATTTAAAATAATATTTATTTTCATAAAAAAATTTCATAATTGAACATTTTTTTCATATGATTATAAGATAGTTTTTTGATAACATAATTAAAATTTTAATGTGTTAAAAAATTAGTTATAATATTAAAATCGGTATTTTTCAAGTAAATAATGATTTTCAATAAAAATTAAATTTCTCATATTTAGAAAAAAAACATAAAGGAGAGATTTTTTTATACATGCTGAAAAATGGTTAGGTTGAATTTTTGGTATTCTTTTAAAACACTTGAATTATTGGTGAGTAGTAAAATATGGTAATTTATAGTATTTATACATTATAAGTTAAATAAACTATTTACGGATTCATCATTGATGTATGAAAAATTATATTGAACTTAACTTTATTATTTTAATATATTTGATGATAATACCAGAACTATTCATAGTCTTGAGGAAAAATAATAAACTAAGGAATAAAATAATGAGAAAATTTCCTTCTCCTCTACTATAAAACCACCCCTCTCCACATCTTCTCCTTGAACCTCTCAAGCTATGAAAATTGTATAAATTATACATAAATATATTCCCAAACATATCCCCAATGTCTATAAGCTCTTGGTCTCATCAACAGATAGTAACTATTTCCCTAAGGAGGCTCTCAAGGAGGAGAAATTCAAGATATAAATTCCTCTTTTCTTTTCTTTTATTTTCTTTTCAAGTTATTTTATTTTCTTATTATATCCTCGACTACCCTCATCCAAATGTAATGATAACTCTAGTGACATAAATATACTATAATTTTATTATTTTAATGTAGTAATCCATCATTAAACCTCCTTCTCCACTCCCTTTTATTCAAGAAATGAAAACATCATTGGTGAGATGTTAATTAATCCCCTTCAAGGATGAAAAATTTTAAATTTCCATTAAAACCTTCATGTATGGTCATAATAAATTTATTGTTAAAGAAAAATACAACATCTTTATTACATATTATTAAATATTCTAGAACCATTATATACACATGATGTTAATTAATAAAACAAAACTAGTTTGCGATGAACGAAAAACCACCAAAATTAACATAAGTAATTATCATTAACTATTTATCAAATTATTCATATAATGGAAATTGGGCCAAAAAATTGGGCCTACTGGCTATGTAATGGGGTATAAGCCCACCGGGCCTTCGGGCTATGTAATGGGTCTTCCTCTACCCAGTTAAAAGAGGTCTTTGATTTGCTTCAATAATAAAATGAGGCTTCGGTCTCAACCTTTAAAAAAAACAAATGATTTATAATATAATTTAGACTTTTTATTTTCATTAATAACTTATAACTTCAATTCTGGATTTCTATTCCATTTTACATGAACTTCCATATTCTTATACAAGCGAACCGATAATGAAAAATATGAAAATGGGAACTCCCAAATGATAAAATTGAACGCTATAAATCATCATAAATTCCATAAATAAACTTAATAAAATTATAATAAAAAAATTAAATATAGAAAAAGGTTATTTATTTATTTATTAATGAATCTAATTTGACTATTCAGACATTGAGATCATTTGAATAACTATTTCAGACATAAGTTAAGGGATTCTAACTAAACCCCCATTTTATCTTTCGTGTTACACTATCTCTGTATCTGCTCTAATTTAATTATTATATATTTCTTTATCATATTAGTTCTATTTATATGTTCCAAATTTATTTATCAAGATCATACCATCCTTCTTTGATAGGTAAATATATATTTTAACAATGATCCCTTCTCAAATCTTTCTGCTAAGAAAACCTGATTAAAGGGAATGTCCCAATTTGAAAACCATTATAATGTGATTTGGGTAATGTTTTTGAACCCACTATTATTTTTATAAAATCAATAATTTTATCATGAAAAACTATCTTGGTTATATTCTAGTTTTGTGCAACCGATTATGCCTTTTCTATTTTAAAGACACTTTAATATTTTCCTTTAAAACTTCACTAAATTGGTTAATTTCTAATGTTTCCTAAATACAATTTGAAAGTATTTTCATTTCAGTTATAAATAATTTATCATTATATATGCCTATTTTCCTTTTTTAATTTCATGTATGTTCTAAATCCATTCTTTCATGGAAATTTTTATAATATTCCCATTTTTAATGCCTTATGACATGATTACCATACTCATTTGTTTCCATGGGTAACCCTTATGTTATGTTTTATTCCTTATGTATAATTATTTGTGTGGATTATATATTAATGAACATTAATATATGGGTTAACCCATATATTACTCTAATGAATTGGGTAATGTCTAGTCTCTTGAGATGTCATGTTGGGATTGGGAGTGAACCTGATTCCTTTATGGAAAATTGTCCACCATGTTATAGAGTCTCAATAGTTAGCCTTGATTCATGTTTATGTAATGATATATGTTGTTTACATATTATAATTATTCCATTATTATGTGTTCCCATGTTATACATTTTATTCTTCATTATGTTTATGCATGTTCCATGACTTTCATTCCATCATGTTATGCCTTCTAGCCCATGTGGTGTATTTTATTCATATTCTTATTTCCTTACTCGGATTTTTAACTCATCTATGTTTTTCATGTATTCCCTAGGTTATCTTATGAGGATATAGGAGATCAATGGAAGCTAGGAGATATTTATAGGTTATTAATATATATCTATATATATGTTTTAATATATTTCCATGTTTTTAGTTTTATGTACCTAATAATCCAAAGACACTAGAAATTATGATCCTTGGATTTTAATTTGATGTTTAATTATGCTTAAAATAATGTAATAATATGTGTAAAAGTATAGGGTCAGTATAGTTGGTATTAGATCAAGGTCAAATTATTTTTGGGATTCGGATTATAAAACTCTAGGGAAATCATTAGGGATAATACTTTGCATGTGAAAACATCTCTACATTTGGGTTAGTATAGATTAAGTGGTTTTTAAATAAAATAAATACCTATCTTGATACTATAAGTAGATGTATTTATAAAATATATATACCTAGGAGTAATAACTTTGATGAGGTGTTCCAATCGTGACTCAGGGTCAACCGGTACATGACAGTGGGCCTTACTGCGCACCTAGTTTGACACTCCTAAGGGATATGATATGGTAAATTCATAATATCATTATGGACCATTAATAAGGGAACAAAAAATCCCATAATAATATATGTTAGGAAATAGAACATAGATAACCTAGATTGAAACCTAGGGAAAAACATTTTGGGATATACTATTCATTTATAAGTTTATCCTTCTATGTTGAATGTTTTATTTTTATATGTTTAGTAGATATGTATTAAAACCCCCTAGTTTTACTTTATTTTTCTTAGTTAAGGGATAGTAATAGAATAACCCATGTCAACAATCAATTTGATATTAAATCTGATGATTACCCTAATGAAATACCAAATATTATGGGAATGGATACTCAAAACATCATGATAGTACTTTTCCAACTAGATCAAGTTATAAATAATAACTTGAATCATGTGAAAACCCCACCTTCTCTAATGAAATAAAAAGTATCTATCAAATACATCAGGTGTTAAAGGACTCCAATTTTTAGTGGATCTTATAATCGCCTCCTTGATGAACAATTGATTAACTCCATTGAGAATATATTATCTTTACCCAAGTCCTCAAAAGAAGAGAAATGTGTGTTGGCAGTTTATCATTTGGATGGGGAAGCTGATCAATGGTGGAAACTGATCAACAACACAATGTCCTAGGAGTAAATTGTATCCATGGAATGGGAAGAGTTTAATAAAATATTTTTCAATAAATATTTTCATCAAACCCTCCTCAATATAGTAAGGTAATTCCTCATAGTGAATAAAAAAGAAAGATTTTTTTATTGGTGTGTACGAAGCTAACATCACAGGGCTTGCAAGATACACCCTCGAATTTATCATGAACAATAAAATCAAGGTGGATCTATTCATTAAAGGACTAAAGATGAGTCTATGAAAAGTGTTATTGATTCAAGAATTCGATAGTTATGATAATATTTTCCCGTATTCCCTCAAGGTTTAAATAGTGATCAGAGACTCTCAGTGGTCTCATGGGCCTAGTGATGAAATGAGGAAAATGGAGTTCAATATGGGTGATAACTTCCATGATGGAAGGAATACCCTACATCGCACATGTCAAAAGTCTAGGAAGAAGTATCCTAGATATTTCTTAAAGGGAACCAAGAGATGCTTCAAATGTAGAAGATATGGGAATATAGATAATAACTACCAAAGGGATATAAAGGATCACACTTATGCGGAAGAGGAAACGAAGGCTCAGATCAACACTCATCCTATAGTGTAGTGTTTCAACTATAAGGAACATTTGAATTATCAAAACCATTTTCCTAGGCCAAGGTTTGTTAGAGGAAATAAACAACAAAAAACTCCATGGTAGTAAAGAAGGGAATATGTTTTCACAACTACTAAGGTGAAGACCAATAATGATGTAGTGATAGGTATGCTAGTTATTCTTTCAAGAATAGAAAATGTACTATTTTATTTGGGTTTGATGAATTATTTTATATCATTCAAATTTAGTAGAACTATTCAAACTCCACCTCAAAATATGGTGGTTGAGTGATCTATGAGTACATAAAATGGGTAAATTATTGCATCCAATGTTTATAACTCCTTCCTGGTTAATTGTTTTAGACTGAACCTCCTAGAAAATATTATCATACTACCTTTGGTATAGTTTTATGCAATATTGGGAATGAATTTTCTATCATTATATAAATCCAATATCAACGGTCAGTAAAGGGTGATCACTCCTCACATCTCGAACCATCCTATAATTCTATAATTTTGAAAGGAGGAAGTTTAATCTCTTTTAGAATCATCATCTAGATTGTGGATATTGTTTCATTATGAGCAAAAAAATATAGTTCAAATTATTAAGACAAAGGAAAGAATCATGATCTAAGACATGCTCATCATGAGGGATTACACTGATGTATTCCCTGAATATTTTTTTGGTCTTCCACTTGATTTAGAGTTTGAGTTCTCAATTGAACATATTTCTAGATCACTTCCTATATAAAAGAAACCTTATAGAATGTCCACTATTGAGTGAGAAGAACTAAATAAGAAGTTACAAGAGAATTTGGATAATGTTTTTATAAGCCAAAGTGCTCCACCATGTGGTGCACTAGTCCACTTCATCAATAAAAAGGATGGATCAATGCACCTATGCATTTATTAGCATGTTCTAAAAAATCATGATAAATATCTAGTATCCTCTACCACGGATAGATGACTTGTTTGATCACCTACATCAGGCTAGTTATTTCTTTAAGGTGGAAATTCGGTCAGCATATCCCTAATTAAAGGTGAGGAAAGAAGATATTCTAAATAATTCCATTAGAACAAGGTATGGATACTTTGATTTCATAGTGATTCCATTCTAACACACTAATGATCTAGCAATTTTCATGGATTTTATGAATAGAGTCTTTAGAGATTACCTTGAAAAATTTGTCATATTATTTATTTATGATATTCTGATATACTCTAAGGGAAAGTAGGAACATGACGATAATTTTAATTCTATGATAAATACTTTGAGAAGGGATTAAAATTATGAAAGTTATAGTAAAGGTGAGTTATTTATGGAGGAAGTATCATTATTAGGGAATGTAATCACTATAAAATGGATATCTATGGACCCTTCTAAGACAAATCCAATCGATGAGTGGCCCAGGACAAAATTTGTTACAAATATTTGTAGTTTCCTTGGTTTAGATAGGTACTACTGGTGATTTTTGAAGAACATGTCACGATTTTCTAACCCACTAACTGAGCTGAATAAGAAGGGATAAAAGTATTTCTAGATGATTTAATGTTAATATTGCATTGAAGATTTGAAAAATAGGCTTTTCACTTCACCAGTGTTCACACTTTGAATAAGTGGGGAACTCTTTATGGTGTATATAAATTACTCAAAGGATTTCTTAGGTTGTGTGCTAATGTAAAATAATAAATTGATATCCTATGCCTCAAGGAAGATGAAAATAGATAAGAAAAACATTCCAATTCATGATTTGGAGTTGGAAGATGTGATCTTTCTTTTGAAAATATGGTGGCATTATCTCTTTGGTGATAAGTGTGATATATGTACTAATCACAAGTGTCAAAAATATATATTCACCTAAAAGGAGCATAATGTGCACTAGAGATGATGGTTAGAGATCATCAAGGACTAAAACTGCTTAATCCACTACCATCCTGGTGAGGAAAATAATGTAGATGGTACTCTAAGTTGAAAGGATCTTATATCTTATCAATTATGAGAATTGAGAAGGATCCAGCCATCATAGACCTTAAAAGGATGGACATAAAAAACATTAAGGAAGGAACATCATCAATAATTTCCCTAATGATTTATCAACCATTCCTTATGGATAAAATAATGGATTCTTAAAGAAATGATGTTGTAATTTGGAAGAATGTAAATGGAATAAGAAATGGAAAAACATCAGAGTTCAAAATGGATGATAAAGGAGTTGTGAAATTTGGTACATGACTATGTGTACTGTTATATCTAGAGATAAAGAAGGAGCTTCTAAAATACACACATTAATCAACCTTCTCTATTCACCCAGGGAGCATAAATATTTTTCTAGATATATGATATAACTATTGGTGGGTAATAAGAAAAAGGAGATCACGGAGTATACATTAAAGTGCCTAGTATGTCAATAAGTGAAGGATAAAAAAGAAGTCTGAGGGGATGATGTAACCACTACCGATAAAACATGGAAGTGGGATAACTTTACCATGGACATTGTCACTGGACTTCTGAATACATCCAGAGGAAATAATTCTATATGGGTTTTTATGGATAATATTACAAAGATAACTCATTTTATCACAATTTGAGAGGATTTCTCACTCGATCAAATTTCATAGATACATATATATATGATAAATGGTAATACTTTATGGACTAACACTTTTAATTTTATCATATTAAGATCCTAGATTAAAATTTAATTTCTAGAAAAGTCTATAACATACTCTAAGTACTGATCTGAGCTTAAATACAGTCTATCATCCTCAAACTGATGGCCAATCTGAGATGACTATTGATACACTGGAAGAAATGTTAAGTGTGTGTTCTATGGACATCAAAGAAGTATGAGAACAATATCTTCCTCTAGTAAATTTCTCTTACAATAATAGTTTCCACTCAATCATCAAAATGGATCTATATGAATCCCTTTATGGTAAAAGATGTAAAACACCAGTATGTTGGTATGAAGATAGTGAACATAATCTACAAGAACCTAAAATGATCAAAGAAATGTTTTAGATGGTGAAAACCATTCAAAAACACATCAATGCAACCCAAAGTCGACAAAATATCTATGGATACCATCATTGACGAGACCTTGAGTTTAAGGTTGGAGACATGGTATTCCTCCGGATATCACTATGGAAGAGTATAATGAGATTTTTGAAGAATGGAAATCTATGTCCCAGATACATCATTCCCTTCGATATTCTTGATTATGTCAGATTTGTGGCCTATATACTAGCACTTCCACCTTCTATGTCTCAAGTACACGATGTGTTCTACTTATCCCTCTTGAGGAAGTATATACCATATCCTTCACATATACTGAATTCATAGGTGGTATAGTTGGAAAAGGATATCTCCTATAAGGATTAGCTAGTGAATATCAAGGATCCTAGAGAAAATGTTCTATAAAAAAATATTAATCTGCTCATCAAAGTACTATAATGGAACCAGAAGTACAAAGTTGAAAAATGGGAACCAGAGGATCCATTGAAGAAGAAGTACCCTCACTTTCTTTCACTATAGTTTGTAAAAAAATGAGGGAGAAATTTTATAAGATGAGAAGAATGTAATGACCCAAAATTTTTATCAATGGAAATTCCCTTCATATAATTATTTCATACATTATAATCACATAAAATCACATTATGTAACGCCTCGACCCCAGTTACTCAGAGTTGGTTCATTATTACATAACATTGGCATGATCAAAAAAGATCAAGTCTCGAAATACTGATTAGTTTAGTAGTCTTGGAATCACTAGATACATTCATAAAGTTTACATTACATCATAAAATGAAAAATTGCAACAATATCTTGTCTCCGTAGACCACACTAATATCCCTTCTTACTATCCCTGGAGATCATTCATAAAATACTTCATCACATCTTAGGAAAAATAAAACATAGAAAGGGGTGAGCTTAGATGCCCAGTAAGGATAACAATATAGCAGAAACTTTCATAAATAAGCATTAACATTTAAGGAAATGTATAACTAAAACAAAATCCTTTTAAACATGAACTTAGGCATAATATGGAAAAAATAAAATGAAATAATGCCATTTAATTATTCACATAGATATTCTACTAGTCGAATAATCACATGCAATATCAATAACCACTTTCATAATGATGGAATGCATAATGCCAGACTATCATAACCACATAGTCAAGGTCTTGTTCCAAAACTACAAATAAGATTTTGTCAACGACTTGTGCCAAGACACTAGTTTATCTCATGAGACCTACCGATGCATCGAGGAGCTATAGCAGGCTCCACCCGTCACATATTAAGTCCAATGCATTCCTCATATGAATAGGTTTAAACATAACATAAACATTCGTATTACATCTAGCTTACGAAATGTCAATACTTTCTCCGTAAACCATGAATGGTATAAAAATAACACATCCAAAGTCAAACATATCAAAAATACTTCAATAAAATATATAAGTTTTGTATCATAATAAATCAACTTCAAATAAGCTTAAAATCCATCAAAGGATGTTGACATAGATGAAATCAAAACTCTTTTAGAAAAATATCTCTTTTTTCTTGAAATCATTTAAAATTTACATAATTATAAAAGAAAACATTTACTTTGAAAATATTCTTATAATATTGTAATGGAATCTTCAATGATTTTATAATGGTTTAAAATAGCCGCACCCACCGTATAATTTTAAAAAAAAGACATTCTTACCTTAATTTTGTCGAAAATGTTAAAAAGGACCTTGTTTGGAAAAAGGTGAAAAGATTCCTTTTTAAACATCTTATGAAAGTTATAAAGAGCATAAATTAATTTAACCCATAGTCTATAAAATAGTAATAATGATTTGAAATACATTTTTAAGAAACATGGATGTGGATGATAAAGAGGTCCCAGTAGATAATTACGTATAAACAACGTCGGATAATGAAGAGATTGTGAAATAAACCCTTACCTTCTACTTTTCCTTGGTTGAGGGTAGGTTAACCTTCTTTATAATGGTGAAATAATTTTTATTAAATTATACAAGAATCATATACATTAATATGATATCATATATGATTTTTAACACTGCTTTGTTAATAATATCTTATTATTATCGTTGTTTCGGGTGTTAACTTACTCATTTTATTTTATATGTTTTGTTACATAAGACGTGTTTGTTATGGATAGGTTGTATCTTATTCATATCCAAAATGATATCAAGTCCTTAAAAATTATTTTTAATCATCAAATGAGAATTATACTTGAATGGATATAATGGAGAATGAATCTCATTGCGTTCGTGGAGACGGTAGTCCGTACGTACGCATGAGCGACAATATCATTAAAATAATATATAATTTCATGGTATATCATATATACAGAATAATTATAATTTTATATTTATTATTTACTTCAATTAAACATTAATATCATACCCATCCAAATAATAATGTTTTGAATAACAATTACACCACGACGTGGAGACGGTAAGTCGTACGTAGGCATGTATGCTAACATGTCATTAAAAGGATGGATAGAATACTAAATATGGTTGTACCATATTTATAATAACATCACAGTATATAGAAGATACTGGAGTTGTTGTTTTAGAATGGAAATAACAAAGAAAGAAGAAGTGGAAGAAGAAAGGAACTTGAAAGAGGGTGGTGAAATTATTACCTCTTCTTCAGGTTCTTTTTTTTATTTGATCAAATGGGTTCCTTAAGTTGGATTTATGACTAAAGGAAGGAATTTATGATGAAGTGATGGAAGTTGATAGGATATTTGTTCATTGGTTGGATGAAACAAAAGTCTTTGAAGGTATGAATTTGAGAGAAGGGGGAGTGCCCTTTTATAAGAGGGGTGAGGGGCACCTTAGGAAAAACATAAAATATTATTTTTTTTAATAAATTTATATTCGGTTTATAATGGCTCCAAAGTGACTTATTTATAGGATAATGTGGGTATGGGTTTAAATCCTTTCATCTAATAGATTTTAGACAGGTTTGGGTCACTATATTAACCTTATCATTTATATTTAACTCTTAGTTAAATAGTTTGACATTTACCATGTCTCTTTGTATTTTTATATTATATGGTTAATAAACTCAATATATAGTTCCAATAGAACCCTAAGTGGTTCATTAATGAAACAAATATCATTATATAAGTCCTTTGGCTGAACCTTATAATTTTAGGGATATTATATCAATTTATAATATAATATTTTTTTAAAAACTCCTTTATGTCAATTTTGACACTATTTAATAATTTATTTTTGTTAAAGTCATAAAAAATTTATAAATTAAAACCAAATTAATTTAATGAATCATAAAATTTCATATTAACCTATAAAATTAGTGTAATTCTTAAAAAGTCTCATATTACATTTCTTTAGATATTTATAATATCAATTATTTTAATATTTCATTAATTAGTAATTACTGTATCACCATTGTGTCATAAATAAATTAAATTATTTAATATCTAAAATTTATAAATAAAAAATCATTATGTAGGAAATATTTTTAGATTTATAATGGATATTTATAATCGAATTTATATTATGTATAACCCTATATTAAAAATGTTTTAGTTATTAAACTTTCATTTTAACTCTTTTAAGTCTTCTTTGAATTAAATAATAATAAATGTCCTAATCTAATCTAAGTGGACCAAAGAGGTTAATATTTTATTACTAAGGTTTTTTTTGGTCGAATTATAATTAGCCAATAGAATTAGGGCATTTTTTATGGAAATAATAATGTCATTTTTACCCTTAATTACTCTATTTACTTTTAACCGTGTTAAATAAAAGTAAAAAGTTACTATTCACTAAAAATTATTTTTATCTTATTGAACCACATTTTACTCCTTGATATTAATGGTGTCTCTCGGATTTTTGAAATTCCACTCATAGAAGCGGTAAAGTTAAGTTTTATGTGAATTTGCAAATTCTCCTTGGAGATGGGTAAAAGACGGCGACAAGTTCAATAAAATTTTTATATATCTAAAATTATTATAAAATGACTCCAAAGAATTACATTGAACTTATATAGGTATTATGTATATATTTTGACCTAAAATAAATTTAAATAAAATTAATAATTACTTAAATAAAAACTCAGTTTTAAACTATAACTCAGTGTTTTTCACTATTCATCAAAAATTGAAAGTTTTCAGAAAAATACCCAAATTTCACCCTAGGTTAATTTCTATATTCTGAATCCAAAAATAAAGTCCATTTTTAAAGATAAAATGTATAAAATTTCAAAAAGTGGGTATTACTATTCATAACGGCTATTTTGATTGGTTTTGGTGTGTTAGAACTCGAAGTTGTGTACAACACACGCTATTTTATTATTCAAAGAGAAGCGTAACGTGGATGCTTGGGGTGTTACATTAACCCCTCCTTCAAATAATTATGTCCTCTAAATTTCTAGAATATTACTGCATTAAAAAACCCTGGTGGTTCTTTATCATAAGTTCCTCGGGTTCCCATTTTGCCTCTCCCATCTTATGGTTTCTCCATAGAACTTTTACCAGACGAGTCGTCCGGTTTCTCAGCACTTGTTCTCTTGTATCAAGAATCCTGACAGGCTCTTCACAATAATATAGATCGGGTTCCAGTTCTACTCCCTCATAAGTGAGTACATGCGTTGGGTGAGGCATGTATTTTCTCAATAGTGATACGTGGAACACATCGTGAACTTTGGAGAGACTTGGCGGCATTGCCAAACGATAAGCTACAACCCCAATTCGTTCTAGAATTTTGAAAGGTCCTATATACCTGGGACTCAATTTACCCTTCTTACCGAAACATATAACTCCTTTCCATGGAGATACCTTCAAAAAACATGATCTCATACCTAAAATTCCAAATCCTTCCTTCGGTTGTCAGCATGGCTCTTCTGCCTACTTTGAGATATTTTGATGTGGCTTTGGATTAACTTCACATTTTCCATCGTTTCCTTTACTAGTTTTGGGCCTACGAGTTTTCTTTCTCCAACATCATCTCAACAGGTTGGTGTGCGACATCTTTTTTTGTATAACGCTTCATACAGTGCCATCTGAATACTTGAATGGAATCTATTGTTATAGGAAAATTCTACCAGAGGTAAATATTAATCCTACATACCTTGAAAGTCAAGTGAGAAAGATCTCAACATGTCTTCTAGGGTTTGAATAGTCCATTCTGATTGTCCATCAGTTTGGGGGTGGTAGGCAGTGCTCAAACGAAGTTTAGTATCCAGGGATTTCTGAAGAATTTTCCAGAATCTTGAAGTAAAACAGGGATCATGATCAGAAACAATCGATAGGGGTACTCCATGAAGTCTCACAACTTCATTAATATATAGTCTTACTAGACGTTCAAGTGTTAGATCTTCTCTTATAGAAGGAAAGTGTGCTGACTTGGTAGGAAGATCAACAATGACCCATATTTCATCATTCCTTCTAGGAGTCTTTGGTAGCCCCATGATGAATTCCATCGTAATATTATCCCATTTCCACTCAGTTATTGGAAGAGGTTGCATGACTCCTCCAAGCTGTTTCCTTCCAGCTTTCACTTGTTGACAAACCGTACATCTTGACACAAAATCATAAATATCCCTCTTCATGTTGTCCCACCAAAAATGTTCCTTCAAATCCCTATACATTTTGGTGCTCCCATGGTGTATAGAGAAATTTGAACTATGAGCATCGTCCAAAAATTCCCTTTTTAGATCAGGTATATCAGGAACACAAAGTCTCTTCCCAAATTTCAAAATTCCATCTTCATACACAAAGTCACTCAAATTCCCATCATTCACAGCTTTAATATTCTTTTGAAACTCTTTATCATCGGTATGAGAACTCTTTATCCTTTCTAGTAAAGATGGTTTGGCAACCATTTGAAAAAGTATTGATGTTTCACCTTCCATGGTTATTCCCACATCCAAATTTACTAGATCCATGAAAATTGGATCCCTTTCAACTCTCATTTTGTTCAAAACTCCATGATCCTTTCTGTTCAAAGCATCTAACACTTTATTTTCCTTCCCCGGGTGGTAGTATATTGTGCAATCATAATCATTGAGTAGTTCAATCCATCGCCTTTGCCTCATGTTGAGTTCCTTATGTGAGAAAATATACTTCAAGCTCTTGTTATCAGTATAAATCTCACATTTTTCACAATAGAGATAGTGCCTCCAAATCTTCAAAGCAAATATTACACCAGCTAACTCAAGATCATCAGTAGGATAGTTTTTCTCATGAATTTTCATCTATCATGATGCGTAGGAAATAACTCTATCATTCTTCATAAGAACACAACAAAGTCCTTTCTTCGATGCATCACTATAAATAACGAACCCATCATTACCTGATGGTAGAGTCAATATATGAGCATTGACTAATCTTATCTTCTGTTCTTCAAAACATTATTCACACTCTTTTGTCCAAAAAAAATTAACCCCTTTACGTGTGAGCTTCGTTAATGGGTTAGCCAATCAGGAAAAATTCTGGAGGAAACGCTGATAATAACCTGCTAAACCAATAAAACTGCATACCTAAATTATACTCGTCGGTGCTGGGCATTCTTGGATTTATCTTGTCTTAGAAGGATCAATAGAGATTCCATCCTTAGAGACAATATAGCCAAGAAAAGAAATCTCTTGAATCCATAATTCACACTAGATAAACTTCCTATATAATTCATGTCTTCTAAGAGTCTTCAGGATAATGTGCAAGTGATTTTCGTGATCTTCGTAGATTTTAAAGTATACCAAGATATCATCAATAAATACCACTACAAAATCATCAAGATATTCCTTGAAAACTGTGTTCATTAGATCCATGAATACAGAGGGTGCATTAGTCAATCCAAAAGGTATTACTGTAAACTTGTAATGCCTGTACCTAGTTCGAAATGTTGTCTTCGGAATTCCTTCCTTCTTCACACACAACTGAAGGTATCCAGATCGAAGGTCAATCTTTGAATAAAATTGAACTCCATGAATTTGGTCTAATAAATCATCAATGCATGGTAGGGGATACTTGTTCTTTATTGTTATAGCATTCATTTCCCTATAGTTAATACATAACCTCATAGATCCATCTTTCTTCTTAACGAAAAGGACAGGGGCTCACCATGGAGAAACACTAGGGAGAATAAATCACTTATTACTCAATTCCTCTAGTTTTTTCTTTAGATCAACTAATTCCATAGTGGTCATTCTATAAGGGGTCTTGAATATAGGCCTTGAACTAGGAATTAAATCAATGGAAAACTCAATTTCTCATTTTGGAGGATGTCCATGTAAATCTTCCAGAAACACATCTACATATTCATTCACAATAGGTACATCCCCTATTTGAACATTACTTTCCTCACCCACAATTATTTCATTCTCTTCCTCCCCAATAATCTAATTTAGTTGAGATACTGGGGGTGGATCTAGATAAGAATTAGGTGGTGATGATTCTGCTCTAAAGATAAGGTGTTCCTTATCATCATCATTAAAAATTGTAACCTCATTATTCTTACAATAAATCTTTGCATCATGGTCCAAAAGCCAATCCATACTGATGATTATATCAAATTCAATCATGGGTATGACGATGAGACTAGCAGATAAAGAATATTTATATTCTCTAATGGGGACGAATTCATAGAACTTTGTAGCAATGATACTTCCCTTAAGAGTTTTCACTGACAACTCTCTTGTTAAATCAAATTGGAAATATCTAATTTTCTTAGAAAACTGGGAAGATATGAAACAATGCAATGATCCATAATCAAATAAATCATTTTCTAAACTTGAAGAAACCATTAAATTACCTACCACCATGTCTTTTGGAGCTTCTACCTCAGCAGTAGTGATAGCATAAGCTTGGCCTTGCTCCCTTGGCCTTTTCTGAGGTAAGTTCCCCTAACACTTAGGAAATTAATTTTCATAATTTCCCATCTCCCTGCAATTGTATCTTTGAACATCAGTATCTTCCTTCTTCCCCTTGCAATCTCAAGATTGGTGGCATCCTTCACCACACTTATAACAGACCCATATTCCTTTCAAGCAAGTACCAGGGTGTTTCTTCCCGCATTTACTACAGGATGGATATTCAACATTTCCCTTCTTCCCCTTATTTTCATTCCCAGATTGATCAGTAGATCTCTTCTTCTCTTTCTTTGCTTTAAAGTCATAATACTTAGAGAATACCTTTTCTGTCTTGATAGCACATGAGACAATATCTTCATACGATGAGAAGGATTGTGAGAATAATTCTTGATGGAGAAATGTATTTAACCCATCAATGAAATGATCAATATTACTCCTTGGGTTACGTATTTAATCTGTTGCATTCCTCACTAACCTTGTAAAGTTAGCCTCATACTTTTCGACATTCACGTCCTCTTTTTGCCTCAGACTCAGAAATTGCCTTTCCATATCCGCTTGATGGTCATGAGGAAAGTATTTTTCTTAGAAAATCTCTTTAATCTCCTTCCATTCCATATTTGATACTTCATCATCTTACTTTGTGTTTTGAATCAATTACCACTATTGATCAGCATCCCCAGTGAGGTGGTAAACTGCCATGACAACTTTTTCCCTTTCGCTACTCCCTAAGGCATGGAATATTTTCACTAAGGAATTTATCCATTGTTCAGCTACTAGTTTATTTGTACTCCCATTGAATATTGGTGTTTGTTGCCTCATGAAGCGATCTAACATTGATCCTCTATGCTTCAGATCAGGGTGCTCCATACGGGTAATGTTATTATTCATAACTTGAGTGAGTTGTCTCAGTATAGTGATAAGCTTATCAGCACTTGATGTATCACCATCTCCACTATAATTATCTTGAGCATGAGTGAAATCTCTACATGGAGTGCGTGCATTGATACAGTTTCCATTCCTTCCACTAGGTTCCATTTCTAAACAATGTCATAAACTAGATTAGTTTATGAATCAAAATAAATAATTTCATACTTGTAAAACACTTAACATAAATTGAATAGTTCATGGATATAATCCATAATCATAAAAATGTTTTCTTTGAGGAAGTATATACTCATAAACCCTTTATAATTATTTGTAAAGAAAATGATAATTATCCTAAGCATATCCCTCGGGAGTGTCGTAACATAGAGTGTAGTAAGGCACGTTGTCATGCACTAGTTCATGTTTGAGTCTAGCTTAAAACGGTGTTTTCGGGTTTTACCCCTAGGTGCATCTGTGCCAGAGCTTCCTCTACCTTCTCGTATCCACGCAGGGATGTATTTCTTGTAAAACTCACAAAATCTATACAATACCAAAATTATAGGAAGTTCTTCTATACTAATCCTCAAAGTCCATCTTAGGTCTATGTGCTCTAATTAGAGTTTATCTAAATCTAGCTTCTAAGGTTTGTAATAAACTTCCTCTAATACCAACTATAAATCTCTGACGCTAGTTACCCAGAGTCGGTGCATTATTACATAACATTGGCATGATCACAAAAGATCAATTCTTGAATGACCGATTAGTTTAGTAGCCTTGGAATCACTAGATACATTCATAATGTTTAAATTACATCATAAAATGAAAAACTACAACAACATCTTGTCTCCATAGACCACACTCATATCCCCTCATACTATCCATTCAGGTCATTCATAAAATACTTCTTCACATCCTGGGAAAAATAAAACATAGAAAGGGGTGATCTCAGATGCCCAGTAAGGATAACAACAGAGCAGAAACTTTCATAAATAAGCATAAACATTTAAGGAAATGTATAACTAAAACAAAAGCCTTTTAAACTTAAACTTCATAATAATATGGGAAAAATTAAATGAAATAATTCCATTTACTTATTCACATGGATATTCTACTAGTCTAATAATCACATGAAATATCAATAACCACTTTCATAATGATGGAATGCATAATGCCAGACCATCATAACTACATAGTCAAGGTCTTGTGCTAAGACTACAAATAAGATTTTGTCAAGGCCTTGTTCTAAGATACTAGTTTGTCTCATGATACCTACCGATGCATCGAGGAGCTATAGCGGGCTCCATCCATCACTTATTAAGTCTAATGTATTCCTCATATGAACAGGTTTAAACATAACATAAACATTCATATTAAAACTAGCATATGAAAAGTCAATACTTTCTCCATAAACCATGAATGGTATAAAAATAACGAATCCATAGTCAAACATATCACAAAACATTCAATACAATATGGAAGTTTTGTATCATAATAAATCAACTTCAAATAAGCCTAAAATCCATAAAAGGATGTAGACATAGATGAAATAAAAACTATTTTAGAGAAATATCTCTTTTTTTAAATCATTTAAAAGTCACATAATTATAAAAGAAAATATTTACTTTGAAAATATTATTATAAGCTTATATAGGATTCTTCGATGATTTTATAATGGTGGGAAATAACCGCACCCGCCGTATAAGTTAAAAAAAGACATTCTTACCTTAATTTTGTCGAAAATGTGAAAAAGGACCTTGTTTGGAAAACAACAGAAATATTCCTTTATAAAAATATTATAAAATTCAACAAGGGTATAAATGACTTTAACCAATAGTCTATAAAATATTAAGAATTATTTGAAATATAATTTTAAGAAACATGGGTGTGGATGATAAAGAGGTCCGAGCAGATAATTACGTATAAACAATCTCAAATAATGAAGAGATTGTGAAAGAAACCCTTAACTTGTACATTTACTTGGTTGAGGGTAGGTTAACCTTGGGTATAATGGTGAAATAATTGTTATTAATTTATACAAGAATCATATACATTAATATGATATCATATATGATCTTTTGACACTGCTTTGTTAATAACATCTTAGTATTATCGTCGTTTCGGGTGTTAACTTACTCATTTTCTTTTATATGTTTTGTTACATAATCTGTGTTTGTTATGGATAGGTTGTATCTTATTCATATCCAGAATGATATCAAGTCCTTAAAAATTATTTTTAATCATCAAATGAGAATTATACTTGAATGGATATGATGGGGAATGAATCTCATCGCGTTCGTGGAGACGGTAGTCCGTACGTACGCACGAGCGGAAATATCCTTAAGATAATATATAATTGGATGTTATATCATATATAAACAATAATTATTATGTTATATATATTATTTAATTAAATTACACATCAATATCATAACCATCCAAATAATAATGTTTTGAATAACAATTACACCACGACGTGAAGACGGTAAGTTGTACGTACTCACGTATGGTGACATGTCATTCAAAGGATGGATAGAATACTGAATATGGTTGTACCATATTTATAATATCATCTCAGTATATAGAAGATACTGGAGTTATTGTTTTAGAATGGAAATAACAAAGAATGAAGAAGTGGAAGAAGAAAGGAACTTGAAAGATGGTGGTGAAATTATTACCTCTTCTTTGGGTTCTTCCTTTTGATTTGATCAAAAGGGATCCTTAAGTTGGATTTTTGACTAAATTTAGGCATTTAGGATGAATTGAGGGAATTTTAGAGGATATTTGGTTGGGTTTTGTCCAAAACAAAAGGCTTTGAAGGTATTAATTTGAGATAAGGGTGATTGCCCTTTTATAAGGGGGTGAGGGGCACCTTAGGAAAAACTTAAAATGTTATTTTATAATAAATTCATATACGGTTTATAATGGCTCAAAAGTGACTTATTGGGAGTATAAGGTGGGTATGGGTAGAAATAATTTCATCCAATAGATTTTAGACAGGTTAGGATCACTATATTAACCTTATCATTTATATTTAACTCTTAGTTAAATAGTTTGACATTTACCATGTCTCTTTGTATTTTTATATTATATGGTTAATAAACATACTATATACTTCCAAGTGAACCCCAAGTGGTTCATTAATGATACACCTATCATTATGTAAGTTTTTTTCCCAACCTTAGATTTTTAGGGATATTATATAAATTTATAATTTAATATTTTTTTTAAAAACTCCTTTATGTCAATTTTGACACTATTTAATAATTGATTTTTTTAAAGTCTTAACAACTTTATTAATTCAAAAAATCATTTAAGCAATCCTAAAATGTCATATTAACCTATAAAATTAGTTTAATTCATAAAAAGTCTCAAATTACATTTATTTGGATATTTATAATATCAATTATTTTAATATTTCATTAATTAGGTAATTACTGCATCACCATTGTGTCATAAATAAATTAAATTATTTAATATCTAAAATTTATAAATAAAATACCATTATGTAGGAAATATTTTTATATTTCTAATGGATATTTATTATCGAATTTATTTTATTAATAAACCTATATTAAAAAAATTAGTTATTAAACTTTGATTTTAACCCTTTTAACTCTTCTTTGAATTAAATAATAATAAATGTCCTAATCTAATCCAAGTGGACCAAAGAGGTTCATATTTTATTCCTAAGTTTTTTTCTGGTCGAATTATACTTAGCCAATAGAATTAGGACATGTGTTATGATAATAATAATATCATTTATACCCTTAATTACCCTATTTACTTTTAACCGTGGTAAATAAAAGTAAAAAGTTACTATTCACCAAAAATTATTTTTATCTTATTGAACCATATTTTACTCCTTTATATTAATGGTGTCTCTCGGATTTTCAAAATTCCACTCATAGAAGCAGTAAAATTAAATTTGATGTGAATTTTCAAATTCTTCAAGGAGATGGGTAAAAGACGGTGAAAAGTTCAATAAAATTTTTATATATCTACAATTATTTTTAACTGAATCAAAATAATTACACTGAAATTTTATAGGTATTATGTATCTATTTTGTCCTAAAATAAATTTAAATAAAATAAATAATTATTTAAATAAAAATTCGTTTTTAAACTATAACTCAGTGTTTTTCACTATTCATCAAAAATTGAATGTTTTCAGAAAAATACCAAAATTTCACCTGAGGCTAATTTCGATATTCTGAATCCAAAAATGAAGTCAATTTTGAAATATAAAATGTATAAAATTTCAAAAAGTGGGTATTACTATTCATAATGGCTAGTTTGATTGGTTGTGTGTATGTTAGAACACGAAGTTGCGTACAACACACGCTACTGTGTTATTCAAAGAGAAGAATACCATGGAAGCTTGGGGTGTTACACATTAAGAACATAATAAAAAATTTATAAACAAACAATTTATTAAATAAGAAGTATTTCTTGATATTAAGAAATGTATATTGAAGTAATAGTAATTTGACCTTTAGAATAGTAATATAACCCTTATGAACAGTAACTCAGCCAATAAAATTGTAACCTCACCCATGAAAGTATAAATAAAATTGAGAAAACTTATGAAATATAATATGATTTAATTATATCATAGTATAAGTAATTAAATGATTTAAAAATTATTAATTAAGTGTTGTTATTTTTATAAGTCATTAATATTTAATTACAATTTTATAATTAATATAATGATTTTAAAGAAAATGTATTTTCAAATAATGTTCTCATAAATTAATATTTTTTTTCCTTTGATTATATGATAATTTTATGTGGATTTTATTAAATTTTAAAAATGTTAAAAAATAGTTATAATTTAAAAATCGGTATTTCCATGTAAATGATGATTTAATTAAAATTTAAATTTTTCATATTTAGAAAATTATTTTCATAAAATGGTCTTCATTTGTTAATTCTATATGTCAAAAAATTATTAGGGTGAATTTTTGGCATTTTTCTAAAATACTTGATTTTTTTGAATAGTAAAATACGGTAATTTATGATATTTGTACATTATAAGATAAATACACTATTACATGTGTCATAATTGTTGTAAGCACCATAATTTCAAACTCCCATTAATTGTTTTAATATATTTGGTGATAATTTTCAAAATATTTATAGTCTTGGGGAAAAATTATAAACTACTGAATAAAATAATGAGAAAACACCCCTCTCCCCCCCTATATATACCACCCATCACCACCTCTTCTCCTCACACCTCTCAATATTTGAGACTTGTAAAAATTGTACTCAAATAACATCCCAAGTCTCTTCTCCACATCCAAGAGATTTTTTTCTCATCAAATAACTAAAAATATTTTATTAAGGAGGCTCTCAAGGAGAAGAAATTCAAAAGGTAAATTTGGTTCTCCTTTTCTTTTATTTTCTTTTCAATTTATTTTCTTTTCTTATTCTCTCCTCACATACCCACATCCAAATGGAATGATAACTCCATTTCCTTACATATAATATAATTTTATTATTTTAATTTATAAATCCATCATCAAACCCCTTCTTCTCTCCCTTTTATTCTAGAAATTAAAATGTTGTTCGTTAGGTATTACTTTATGGCCTTCAAGGATGACAAATATTTATTTTATATAAACTTATTCATGGATGGTCATAAAACCATTTTTATGGTTAAAAAATTATAATACATGTATTACATTCTATTTAATTTTTCATGACCATTATATACACATGAAGTTAATTAAGAAGACAAAAATAGTTTGTGATGATCGAAAAACCACCAAAATTAACCAAAGCAATTATCATTAACTGTTTATCTAAGGATTCATCCTCATACTATATAACAAAATTATTTATAAGATCATTTAAAAAAATTTGTGTTCATTAATAACTTATAACTTCAATTCTATATTTATATTTCCATTTTACATGATCTTTCATACTCTTATACAAGCCAACCGATCATGAAAACTATGAAAATGAGCACTCTCAGCCAATAAAATTGAACATTATAACTCGTCAAAAAGGCCATAAAAGAACTTATTAAAATTATACTAAATCAATTACATGTATTAAATGGTTCTATTGTTTTTTATTAATGAAAATAATTTGACCATTTAGGACATTAATATCAAGTGAAGAACTTTTTCAGACATAAAGTAAGGGACTCTACCCAAACCACCATTTTTCCTTCAGGTTACACTCTCACTCTATATAATACAATGTAATGATTCTTAATTTTTGTTTACATTATCTAAATTTTGGTTTTATTTTCCAAAATCGTATATACATATCCTATCATCCTTCTTTGATAGATAAATACAAGCTTTAAAAAGGATCCCTTCTTAAATCTTTTGGATCAGAAAGCTCGATTAAAGGGAATTTCCCAATTTATTAACCATTATCATGTGCTTTCCATACTATATATTTCACCACCATAATTTTTATAAAACCAATCATTTTATCATGGAAAAATATCATGGTTCATTTCTAGTTTGGTGAAACTGATTATTCATTTTCTGTTTTAAATAATCTTTAATATTTTCTCTTAAAATCGTTCTAAAGTGGATAATTTCTAAATTTTATTAAACATTATTTGAAAATAATTTTACTTCATATGGACACCATTTATCATTATCTATGTCTATTTTCCTCTATGAATTTCCATGTATTTTCTAAATCTATTCTTTCATGGACACTTTTATAATACACTCATTTGTAATGCCTTATGACATTATTATGATACCCATTTCTTTCTTTGGGTATAACTTATATTATGCTTGATAACTTATGTATAATTATTCATGTAAAACTGGTATTAATTATCATTTTATATTGGTTTCACCCGATTAGATCTCTAATGCATTGGATAATTTTTAACCTTATGGTACATCATGTTGGGTCAGAGAGTGAACATGATTCCTTTGTGGGACTTTGTCCACCATATTATATAATCTCAGTAGTTAGCCTTGACTCATCTTTATGTCATGTTATATGATGTTTCCACAATACAATGATTCTATTATTATATTTTCCCATGTTATATATGTTATTATTCTTTGTGTTTATTCATGTTTTATCCCTTTTATGCCATCATGTTATTCCTTCTGACCCATGTGCTATATTTTATTCCTTTCCTTATTTCCTTACTGTGACTTTTAGCTCATCCCATTTTTTAATGTATTCTAAAGGTTATCCTATGTAGATATAGGAACCTCAATTGAATTTAGGAGATCTTTATATAAGATAAAAATAATTAAGTTTTATAATATTTCCATGTTTTAATTTTTATGTACCTAATCATCCAAAGACACTAGACTTTATGATCCTTATCTTTTAATTTTATATTTAATTATTCTTAAAATAATATAATAATAAGTGTAACAGGATAGGTTCTATATAGTGTTAAATATGATAAACAACATGGTTCATTTAAAAAAATACAATTTGATATCCACTTATATGGAAACCTTGACAATGAACACCATTATATCTTGAAATTGATAAAAATAACTTTTACTTATGCTATATTACAATAAAATTATATCCCTACCAACCCCTGTCTCTTATATATTTCATGTTATTCTTTTATCTACATGTTTAAGAGAGGGTATCATATTTGTTTCATCAGAGGACATTCACTAGTCTTTAGTTTAAGTAAATTGTGAATTTAAATGTGTTTTGGGCAATGATTTCTCAATTTGATTTCCTTATTTTTATACATATTTCCCAAGATATCTATATGAAAAAATATATATTTATAATAGATTGTGTATATTTTTTTAATAAATATAATAAAATTAAATTCTAACTTCAATGGAAATACAAATGGAGGAATATTAAGTAATTGATATTTCATTTTATAGTCGCGAGACACCACACACAAGGAAAACATTAGGGAAGAGTGAGGTGGGAGTGAAACATTTTTATAAAGGTTTATTTGAGTTGTCTTCACTATTTTATATTATTTTAAATATAACATTTAATGTTTTTTATTATTTAAAACTCCACTTCTACGTTAACAAGGTTTGATATCTAAAACCTAACATCTATTAAAACCTTGAAAACTCAATTTGATATCCTCTTATGTAGAATAATTTTGTTACCATTAAAAATGTAGTTTATTAGAAATCATATGGTATATCACCTAAATTATTTTAATGATAAAAACTCAACATTAATTTTTCCAAGAGTGGTGAGTGAAGAAATCTATGTGAGGTCAGTCATATAGTCATTGGGAAAATTTGAATTATTGAATAAATGTATAAAGGAAGTGAGATGGTGGGATGAATGTTTAATGAAGCATGATGTCGTCATTAATGAATTATTTTGTTATTTTATTATATTATAGTATAAGTTATTAAAATATAAAGGTTGATTTAATTTCTTGAATTATTTTTCTTTCCCATGAGTGCATTGGTTTTAGTGTAGGGGAGTGATGAAAGATAATTTTTTAAATAGTATTATATTATTCAAAGTTTTTAACCCCACTATAAATATTAAAATTTTTCAATTAACAAAACTTTTTATAAATTTTTATATTCTATAATTTATGTTTTAAATGGAATGAATATTAATTTTCCATTAATATAATAATTATGTAATACATTTTGATTAATTCTATATAGAATATTTATTTTTAATGTTTTTATGAAATTTTCAAAAGAAATGATATAAGACCCCATAATTTTATTGGTATGTATCTCTTTGAGTTTTTTGTTAAAATTATTTCCGTTGATTTTTTCCTCATATTTAAATATTGGTGGTTGTGTTTCATCATGGATGTCTATTTTTTTGAATAAATAAAGACTTGGGTTGGAAAGAAACTTGTAAGAACCTGAGAGGATCCATACAGAGTACAGTTCATGAATTCTATTCAAATTAATATAGTTGGAGTATAAGTGTATCCAGTGTTACCAAGGTTTCTTAGTATCTTTAGAAACCTTAAGGTGGTTTAGGTTTTTATAAGGAAACTTGGATAAAAAATATCTTCAAGACATTTACACATCATCTAAATTGGTTACACAACATGTAAAATCCACCAAAATCATGTGATTAAGTGATTCATAAAGTGAAGTGGCTACACGTCATGAACCAATCACACAATGTGTAATGTTACGGAAATTTTAATATTTATCTGAGGTAGTGGGTTTTAAGTGTGTCCTTCTAAAAATAAATACATTATGTTTAAATGAATTAGACATAATGTAATTCCCCACAAAGCAGTTTTAAAGTATGTCATGCAGATGAATTCTCATTCATATCATGTGTATCATTCTCCTCTTGACCCAAGGGAAACTTCTAGATGATTTTGGAGCACCTCTATCCATTATGAAGATAATGTTTGCGTGATCCATCCTCAGTAATTTTTCTTGATTTATTTTCCTTTACCTTTTATTTTTCAATGATCGCTGTGGTGAAATCACTTTACCATGGTCATTGTTGGTTCTGATCTTGATCAGTTTTGATCTAGGTTCTCATTGAAATATTCTACACCTTTTCATATATTGTTTTTTTTCCATCGGAAGCATTTCGTTCTTCACAAATTAAAGGTAGGTGGTCTAAATCATAACCCTATGTTCTGATTTTCAATTGTGAAGTATATGAAATATTGTGATTGCTCTAACACGTGTGAAAAGTAATTAATTAATTTAATGGAATGACAATAATCCTATGTTGTATTCTTTTTTAGTTCCCCTTGGATTCAATTAATTGTGTAAACTAGTATATGGTTACCCATTTGGTGAGAGAAACATTTAAAATAATGAATTGGAAATGGATTACATATGATTTTAGTATGATAGGTGATTCAGGTTATTGGATGATAAATATTCTCCATGGAAAATTTCTTAATTGATTAATTGAAATAATTTGTAAAATTAAAGTCAAATACTAATTATAATAATTAACCATTTGTTTTGATGTTGTAATTTTTTAATATGTTGGTTGTTGTGATACACACTTGTGAAACATGCAGGGAAGCGTATATTTGTGTTATTCCCTGACACGTGCTGGGATTTCCTATATACCACGCTATTCACTCACACATTTTGAGATTATTATATAACATTGTTATGACCTGAATCATTTTAATATTCTTATACACCAAGCTATGACCTAGAATATGTCGAGATGGTTTTATACTGGGCTAGGCCCTAACACATGTTGTGATGCTTATATAGTGGGCTTGGTCAAGTGATTTGTTATACCATGGGTATATAGTTGTGGTTGGAATGGTTATGAGACATTCTGAAATAATGTTGAGGCTTATTATGTTTTACCATATTCTATGGTTATGGATGACATAGTTGTGATACATACTCATGTATATTCAAGTATGGTTCTGAAGTAGATTGTTGGTATATTTTATTAAATATTGAACTAAATAATACACATGGTTATCGCATTATTTCGTGAACTTGTTATTAGACTGGTTTTCTTAAACATAGTGGTGTCAAACAACTAATTTTTACTCATACCCTGTTCCAGATGTCGTTTGGTACTCGTCTATATTTCTTGGAAGTATGTTTGGGTAAGGGAAAGGGACCTTATTAATAACATATTTCTTTCTTGATGGGTTAAAGTTATGAGATAGGTTCAACATGAGGATAAAGACAAGAGTATTTTTGGTTTATCCTATGTTAGATGACCCTTTAATTTGTAATGTTTTCATTTTGACATTTATGTACATATTATCATGTCATTACATGATACCAAATTTTTGGTATATTGGTTTCTCCTTTATTTTCCCAGTTCAATTATTTGGTTTCCATTATGTCTATTACTCTTATTTATTTATTTTATATGGCTTATTTATAGTTCTATGAAACTTCATACCAATAGTTATAGTCTCCCCACTATATATATCACACACCCACTACTAGTCGATAGCCTCTAGCATATGGGGAGGCATGCATGAGGTCTCGCAACCAACCCTTTTGTCTACATGAGAGAGTATCAGATTGGGGTATTTTACAAAGTTGAATCAAATGAGGAGGTTTCATTTTCTATTTCATTACTCATTAGGAAAGGTATAAATGAAATTAGAATGTTCTGAGACGTAGTAATGAGCTTTTTCATGGGATTAGCTAACCCATGTATGGGGGGAACCCGATTTCCATGGGATGGGATTATTTTTCCTAATGTTTACTTGTTATGGTTTGATTTTATTTCACTATGGGTAATTCACATGTGGTGTGATGTTATTATTTCTTAAGATTAACATTTTTGGATCAGTATGGAATGAGATTCTTGTGTATGGAACATGATAGGTGCATAGGTATATACACATACATGCATGGTTTAAGATAGGGAAAAACTTATATGAATGTGAGTTAATGCTTATATAGACAATGGTATGAAATATATGATATACATGATAAATTGAATGAAATATCTATTATTTCATGATAAATCACATTTTAAGACGTGTTTAGAGTGACTTGGAGTTAGTGGTTCTCTTTTTGAGTCACCTATCTAGGTTGACCTTGTCATTAACTAGTTCTCTAAGGTTTGAAATTTCCATGCATAATAATTTCCTCTTCATCATCTTCAAATTGAGTGTTAGTCTAGTGTAAATCAACATAAACCTAATATAGCTATACTGAAGCTTCTTGTAGCTTCTGAGGATCATATGTATGTTTAAAATCATGAAAGATTTCAGAGGGTTATGAGATCCATAGAGTGGAAGACAATTTTTACCATATCATTGATGTCTGATCTGACTAGAGACTTTTAACAAGAGCATATGACTATGTTAACTAGGGGGAGTGCCCCATGTAGCCTAGTTTTGGATTGATTCAGTATAAATGATATTTAAGAAACTCAAGACACCCACAAATAGTGAGGGTGAATCTTGCTTTATATATGATTCTTGGACCAGCCAAGTGATGGTGGGACATTATGGAGAAATATGGACAGTATAATGAGTTATATTTTAATGAATATTAAACCAATTTCTTGAGCCACTTCTATTTGGAGATATTTAGGAATGAGAAGGCTCGCAAGTTTAAGCATATGGAACATGAGGTAAATTCAGTGTTGTACAATGCTAGAAGTTTCACTAACCTATATATTTTTGTACCATCTATGGTAGCTAATGATATATCCAAGGTAAGAGGTTTTCAGGATGGGATTATCTATGACATCAAGTCACAGGGGAATGTTTTTTATTTGAGTAGTTTTGAGGATGTGATGAATTAGGTACTCATTATGTACGGGAATATGAGAGAGGCCCCAAGAAAGCTGCCAAGATATTTCAGCATGGATAACTGACATCTCTTTTTCAGGTAGCAAGTTGATTTTAGATGATAGTTTTTGCTAAATAAATTATGGTAACAAAATATAGGGCAGTGGAAATCCATCTCAGTATCATGTTTTTTTTAGTTCTATCAGTGTGTAAATTTTTTCACCATGCGCCCTTAGTGTCCTTACCCCACAGATGGGTGTCATGTTTGTGGCATATTGGGTCATATTAGGATGTTTTGCGGGAACATTCCACATTAGACTAGTAAAAAGGGATCAAGATTGGAACCTGAGTCTAGAACATGCTCAACTACCCCTCAGCAGGGTGGTATTTGGAGTTATACTAGTCATTCGGGATGAGATAGGGGACATTTTACCCCAGTACATGAGTGAAAATAACACTCAAATGGAACAACATAGGGGTGTCATAGTGTAACCTAGGGAAGAGTGGAAAGCTAGTTTCATGTTATATAGTCTTCCTTGATGGGTTTGTATGTAAGAGCTTCCACCATTAGAGGTATTATTCTTATATCATGTGCCTTATCATGATTTTTGTCTTATATAATATAATCACATTCCTTTTTTGTATTCTATTTTAAAAAAAATTAGGCTTAGTTGTAGAAATTTTGGAGGGTTCTTTGACTACCTATACCCTGTTGGGAGTGCGGTCAAAGAATATAAAACCTTATAAGATGTGCTTTTTAGATATTGGTGGTTACCATTTATTTTTAGAACTGTTAATATTGTAAATGATAGGTTTTGATTTTATTTTTTCTATGTATTTTATAATTATATACCGATCTCATATCAAAAGTTATTAGAGGAATGTAACCTTTTTATCTCCAGAAGAAGTGAATTTTTCTCTCCAAGGTGAGTGGAATCATATGGTTGGTCATACAGAACCAATTTAGCATGGCTTGGATTATCTCATGGCTCAAATAGTGAGTCTTGTTCTAGATGATGGTGGAATGAACTAGGATTTGTTTCCACTAGTGGTAGATTATTTTTAGGATTTCTTTCTAGATTATTTCTATGGATTATGGCTAGAGTGATATATTGAGTTCATGATTATGTTGGTGCTAAGAGAAGAGCTAGTATCAATTCTAACTTAAAAAATAACACCAGTAGTAATTTGAGTGTTAAAATTATACTTGGAAGATATAAAAGATAAGGGATTCATATGGAATAATACATCACATTTGGGGTTCTCCAGTTCTCTTCCCCAAAAAATTGATGGTACCCTGCACTTATCGATGGATTATTGGAGTTTGAACATGATGACAGTCAAGAACCAGAATCCCCTTAAACTCATCAGTGATCTCTTAGATTAACTAAGATGGTCTAGGATCTTCTATGAGATCAAATTGATATCAAGATACCATGATTTAAGTGTGAGAGCATCATACATACCTCAAAATGCTTTTTTGGAGAAGATATGGCTTGTATGAGTTCGTAGTGATGTCGTTTGGGTTGATTAATTCCCCAGTGGTATCCACGACCTTGATGAATAGAACCATGCATCCTTTTTGGTACTAGTTTGTATTCATTTTCATTAATAATATATTAGTTTACTCTAATTTATCATATTATCCTAACCAACATCTTGACATATTCTTGATTACGATGATAGAGCATTGGATTTATGTCAAGAAAACCAAATGTAGTTTCTGGATTGATAAAGTACACTTCTTGGGACATTTCATTTGTGAGGATGGAGTTTATATGTACATAGAAAAGGTTTCATCCATGGTATCTTGGTTATATCCCAATAATGTATTTGAGATTTGAATATTTATAGGGTTTGTAGGTTATTATCAGTACATTATCATGGACTTTTCCCATCTAGTACACCGATGTTGGGACCTACCAAGATAGGAGTGAAGTTTTTTTGGGTTGGATTCTTATGAGATATATTTTCAAAAGATGAAAGGTAGGATGACCTAGACACCAATACCCACATTACCTATAGTAGCTAATGCATATACCTTTTATTCTAATGCATCCAATATTGGACTTAAAGAAGTTATGATACAGGAGGATCAAGTATTTTTTATGGATATATACAGCTAAGGCAGAACAATAGGAATTACCCTACTCACAATCTAGAGTTAGTGGTGGTGGTACGTGACCTAAAATGATAGATACATTATCATATGGGTGAGTGGTATGTGGTGTACCTGGAACAAAAGAGCCTCAGATACATATTTTCTCAGTATGACCTAAACCTTTAATAGAGGAGGTGGTTGAGTGTTAGAAATCTTTTGACATCATGTTGGATTATAAACCAGGAAAGAGAAGTAGCATTACAGATTCATTAAGTTGAAGGATGTAGAAAGATTTAGTTCAAGAGTATTTCAATGAGTGGCAGATGATGACCAACATTACAGACATGCATCTAGATGTTCAGGAGTTTCAGGGATGATTAACTCTGATTTTAACATTTTTTATACATGTTCTTTTGGACCAGATCAAGATCAAGTAGTTATCTAATTTGTAGGGATTATTTTTTGACATACATCTTATATAGTGTGGAAACTACATTGGGATAGTCTCTTAGTAGTGGAAATTATCTTCTTTTCTATGGATTAGTATTGGTTCCTACATGATTACATGAGGAGCTGATTAGGTAGTTTCATGCTTTTAGATAGACATTACATCCAAGTTTTGAACACATGTATCATTATCTCCATATAAACTATTTGTGGTCAAAAATAAAGGAGGATTTATTAGGATTTTTGGTCAGATGTTTCATATTTCAGTAGGTGAAAGATGAACATTAGATTCCAACTAGGATTTTGTAGCCTTTATCAATTCCTGAGTGGAAATGGGATGATGGCCCTATGGATTTTCTGATAGGATTTTACAGGAAAAATCATTAGATCGACACTATATGGGTGATTTTCAATTAACTAATAAAGGTTCCCCACTTATTTCCTATTAGGGAAACCTTCACAGTTGATTATCTGGGTAGTATTTACATATATTAGGTAGATCATTTTCACAGTGTATAGAGTAGTAACATTTATGACAGAGATCCTTGATTCACATCACGGTTCAGGAAGGATCTTCATAAGGATTTGGGATTGTAGGTCCATTTGAGCCCAAATTATCATCCTCATACTAACGGTCAATCAGAGCAAACTATTATGGTTCTAGAGAATATGTTATGAGCCTATGTTTTGGATTTAATTGGTTCATGGGAGAAATATCTGTCACTCATGGAGTTCTCATGTAATAAAAGCTTCCATGAATAGGTCTATATGGAAACATTTGAGGCTTTTTTCATTGGTTCATTCAGTTCACCTCTTTGTTGGTTTCAGGTTGGTGAGTTAGTTCTTGTTGGAACTATTCTCATGTAGAACAAATCTAAATAGGTTTAGTTGATTAGAAAGTGGATGGTGACAATAAAAAGCATTCCTAAATCTTATGTTCTCAATCAAATATGACATATAGGTTCTAAGGATGGTCATCATGTTTCTTTTGGGTGTCACCTAGATAGGTGCAACACCGTATCAGGAAATAGGGAAAGTGGGTGACTAGTCATGTTGGACTATTTGAGGAAGTTTGAAGGGTTAGTCTAATGGATTATTGTTTATCCCTTCTATAGTGATATAATTCCCTACATGAAATTTTTCATGTGTCCCAACTTCAGAGATATCATTAAAATAATTCTAATGTGATATATGTAGCATATGTCAAGCTTGATAAATATTTATCCTTTGAGTACTATCTAATATGGATCATGGACCATAGTGATTGATATCTTTGGGGTAGGACTATAATATTGGTTCAAGTACAGTGTCATAATGGGTGTATTAAGGATGAGTCATGGGAGAGGGAGTCTAATATGTGAGCATAGTGGTCAGACTTGTACGGCAAGACCCTATAGTGATGCATGGAGTAGCTCAAGGATGAGTTATTGTATGGTGGGTAGGTTTTTAGATCCTGCATTTTTTTAGGTATATCTCTCTTTAGGTTTATCATTAAACGTATTTTAGTTGATTTTTTACTCATCTTTAAAACCTTTTGGTCTTGTTTTTTCATGGATGTATGTTTCTTTGAATAAACGTAGACTTGGTTTATAAGGAAACATAAGAAAACCAAGGGGTTCGACAAGGGTATTAGTTAATGGATCTTGTTTGAATTAATTGGTTTTGGGTATAAATGGGTTAACTGATCCCAATGGTTCTTGGTATGTTGATAATCCATAATGGGGGTTTGGATTTTTATATAGTAACTTAGTTAAAACCTATCTGTTGGACATATAAACAGAGTGTATATGGGTTAAACAATGTATATTATCCACTATACTCATGTTATGAATAGAGTCATGATGTAAAGTGGTTACATGTCATTAACCAATCACATGACATATAATGTTCAGGGAATTTTAATATTCAATTATGGTGATGGGATTTTTGAGTATCCTTCTAAAAATAAATACACTATGTGTAAATGAATTATACACCATGTAATTCACCAACCATTAGTTTTATAGTATATTAGGTGGTTGATTTCTCTTTTATATCATATCTTGACTTATCCTCCCAACCATGGGGCATCTTCGAAGTGATTTTGGAGCACCTCCCTCCATTATGAGTGTTCCATTTGTAAGATCATTTCAGGGTAAGTGTTTCTTCATTTTTTCCTTTCACTTATGTCATTATTTGACCATTTCATTGTAATCTCTTGACTTTAGTTGTTGTTGGTTTTGATCTTGATCAGTTTGGATCTAGGTTCTCCTTGCAATCTTCTGCACATTTTCCTTTGTTGTCAATTTTATTTTAATATTTGTGATCTTCAATGGTTAAAGTTATGGGTCTAAATTTTAACCTTATGGTGTGATTTTCAATTATGAATTATATGCATCATTTTTATTATGATAATGCATGTGTGAAATAATTAATTAATTGAATAGAATGATGATATTCCTATGTTGGATTATTCATTGGATCCATTTGGATTCAATTATTTATCTGACTCGGATCAGGTCTACCACTGGGAGAGAGAAACTTTTAAAATAATTAATTAAAAATGTATTACATGTGACTTTAAAATGATAGGTAATTCTGGTGATTGCTCGTTATAGATTCATAGTGGAAAATGGATTAATTGATTAATTGAAATAATTGGTAAATTAAATGATAAATTGTAATTAGAAGAAATAAACATTTGATTTTATGTTGTAATATTGTGATATACATGCTATTGTTATATTCATTTGTGACACATTATGAGACTCTTATATATCAGGATATGTTCTGGCCCATGATGAGATGCTTATATAGAAGGTTATGCACTGAAACATGCTGAGATTCTTATATACCAAGATACTCCCTGACACATGATGGGATGCTTATCTACAGCACTATTCCCTAGAACATGTTGAGATACTTATAGACCGGGCTAGGACATGATGCATAATGTGATTCTTATATAGCAGGCTTAGCCTAGTTAGTTTTTATACCATCAGTATATGGTTGTGGTTGGCATGGTTGTGAGACATTCTCAAAGATATTTCGGCATGGAACTGAGGTAAGTTATGTTTTACCATGGTTAGATGTTTGTTATTGTGGTGGTTTTGAAACATGCTCAAATATATTTTGGCATGGTTTCAAAGCAGTTTTTCTATATACTTTTAATTTTTGAATTAATTAATAAACCTATTTATCACATTATTTCATGAACTTCTTATCATACTCATTGTTTGGACATGGTAGTGTCAACCTAATGAGTCTTACTCTCATGCTATTTGGGCCACTATTTTGTAATCAAATAGATTTCGTGGATGTAGGTTTAGAAAAGGGAAAGGGATATTTTTGTTGAATTTTAGTTTTCTAGGTGGGTTTGAGTTAAGAGATTAGTTTGACTTGGGTTTATCTTATTTTAGATGACTCTTTTATTTTTAATGCTTTCATTTTGACATTTAGATACATATATTACTTTCATTACACAATACTTAATTTTTGGTATATTGGTTTCTCCTTTATTTTTCCATTTCTCTTATTTGGTTTCTTTTATGTCTATTACTCTGATTTATTTTTGTTAATAAAACTTATTTACACTGTTATGAAACTTAATTCTAGGTGGTGTAGTTTCCCGACTATACATATCACACCCATGCTTCTAGCCGGTGGCCTCTGGTGCATGGGGATGATAGCTTGAGTTCTCATAACCAACCCTTTTTTGCTATATGATAGATTTTCAGATCAGGGGAAATTACAAATGAATATACAGAATAATAGATGGCTCCAAAGATATATATCAACACACCTTTTTCTTATGTGACTATTACAAAAATTTGATAAAAAACATAATAGTAATGAATTAATTTTTTAAATCATTATCATCTATGGAAAATTAGGTTCATATATCATATATACATAAAACATAATTATTATTATAATTCATCATTATATTACTTCTAAAAGTATAACTTTATCCTTAGTACATATATTCACCTAAGTGTGTACTTCAAAAAATGGGGTGAGATAACACACTAGTAAAGGGGGATACAATAAAATGAATGTGAAACATGAATCGATAGTAAATGGGTGAGAATAATAATCATCATCATATAATAATCATTGTATCATCATCATAAGGATGAGGTAATCGTTTAAAAATCATGGAATTCAGCATATGGATAATAAAAATGCATCATAACGTAATTTTCAAATACCACATAAAGTTGTGAACAAAGAAAACATCATGTTCATGCATAACCTATGTTCACAAATCATAACATCATAATTATTCAGAATTATAACACCATATTGATAAATAAGAAAAATATTATCATGAGATATATAACATTACATAATACATTAGAGGGAAATATATATATTTTTCAACCCAACACATCATAAAAATATCCTAATCATTCATGATACATGGTAATAGATCCTATAATAATCATGGTCATGAAATGAACATAATGAAATGATTATTTTTTCATAAAGGTTTCATAAATAAAACATTCATGAATAAACATTGAGGATACCTAATGAAAAAGGGAATCCATATTTTTGAATAAAGTATCTTTTTTCATAGAAGATGATATAAATCATGATGAGTCATCAGATGCTTTAGAGAAATAAATTCAATTTTGAAAAATCAATATTTTTGGAATATAAGAAATTTTTTAAATTTAAGAGCATGTATATCACTGGAATAAAAGATAAATAAATTTTAAAATAAATTTTTAGGATATTATAGGATTTTTTATTCTGAAATCATTGTTAAATTGGAGATAAACCAAATTAAATAGCGGGGTTCGATAATCCCCTTACGAGAAATCCTTATTTATTTTGTCTCTTTTAAACCTCTAGAATAATTTAAATATGTTTATAAAAAAAGGAAATAAAATTTAATTGTGATCAATTTTATCAGTATTTATTTATTATAATAAATGTATTATATTTCTTACATCTAATTGTTAATAGTGAAATGATTTTATGTCATTTTTTATAAAATAATGCTTTATTAAATTATACTAATGCAATAAAAGTTCATTTACACACAAGAAAAATTATTTACATAATCATAAAATAAATTTAGTTAAAGAAACATATAATATATATATATATATATCCCTATCCATCTATAAAGGTGGTGACAAGTAGTGACATGGAATTATCCTCTTAGGCAGTTAACTGTTCGTTGATGGGAAATTGTCAAAATGGGAGGAAAGAGATGCTTATAATATAAATATATCATAAATATATTAATTATACTTGGTTAAAAAAATAGTATAATATATAAATTGTTATAAATTAACATTACAATATTATATTTTGAAACAAATATAGAAAATAGAGAAAGAAATATTAAAATGGGAAGAAATGTTGATGAATATTTACCCTCTTCTCGGTGTTTCTTCTATTCTATAACACTAAAATCAATGAAAACATGGATTTATATTAATCCTGAATGTCCCTAAGGATAATCATGGTCCTAATAGAGGGTTTCTTAGTTTATATTCATCTTTTTTAAGTGTAAGGTAAGTGGTTTTCCAAGGGAGTGTTGGGGGTTATTTATATTTAAAGAGAGGGTTATTTTTATGATAATATATTGAATAAATTATAATATCCATATAAAACTTTTAAATAGTAAAATTTATACATTATAAAATATATTTGAATAAAATTACATGATTTGAGGACTTTGAATCACTTTATAATTCAAATTTATCATTTTTAGAAAAATTAAAGTCGAAAATGAAAAAAAATTACTTAATTGGAAACTATATAATTTTAGACATTGGAAATTATATTTAATGTTTTGAAATAACGTTTATTATTTCTAAATAACCCATTTATCATATTATATTTATTTTTTACCAAGTTATAAAATTTTTTATTTATTAAGTAAATGTTAAAACATTATTATGTCATGATGCATGCAATATTTGAAAAACTATATTTTCATTATTCATAAAAAATTATAGTTCCTCATAAATTTTTCAAAAAATATATCTTATGAACTTTAAAAATGAAGATTATAAATATTATATTAATTTTATCAATTTAATTTTATAACAAAGTTTAATTTAATTATTAAAACAAAAAAAAAATATTTTTATAAAATTCATTATAAATAATTAATAAAAAATGTTTATAATTTGTTTTTGTTTTTAATCATGGTATTTATTTTATAGAATTAAAAAACATATATGTTATTCAATTATTCATTATAATATTACTTTAATTACATTAAATTATTCTGAGGTCAAATTTCTATTCCAACAGTGATTTTACTATTCCTAAGGGTGAGGTTATTATTCCTAGTATTAAGGTTACTACTATAATAGTCCCATTACTATTCTAATGATCATATTACGACTTATAAATACCTATAAATTCCATCATACATCATTCACTACAATTCAAACCATGGTTCTATATTTCCCATTTCTAAAAGGTGAATTAGCTTACTAATATCATTCTTTATTTCAATAGTGTTGTTTTGTGGGATCAATAATTCTTGAAGATCAGGATAAAGTAAATTTTCCTATTCTAGTTTTTCTTTTTTTTCTTTTTCTATCATATTTAAATATTTTGAATATTCATAGGATCAGTTGTTGAATAATTTATTTATCAACATTGATGACATAATGTGTTTTTTTTTCTTATTTTATATATATATATATATTACTATACAAGAAAATATAAAACAATTTCATTCTAGAAACTAATATCATTTAGAATGTTTGGACCATTATAATCTCCCCCTCCATTAGAAATTTCATCCCTAAAAATTCAACTCACATTCTCAGTTGATAATAGATGAGGTAAATTCTATTCCATTTTTCCTTATGTTACTCTATCACCTACTCATATTTCTAGTTCCACCACAAAAATTTGATAAAGAGAGTTATAATATTTTGTAGAAGTTTATCTCTATAGTATATGATCATCACCGACTATTACTCATTATAGAGGTCATGACCTGGTTATTCCACCTTTAGATTAAAAACTTGTGAGGGATCCTATATGTAATTCCTTAATAGATATACTTGGAAAAATCAAGAACTTCATTAATTTTTGGTATAAGTGTTTATAAAAATAAACTACTCCAATGTGATAAAAGATTTCAAAGGGGCTAATATATCTTGGGAAATGATTTCCTTGACTTCAAACTTATATAACTCTCTTCCATGATAATATTTGAAGGACCATTTTTTACCCAAATTCAAAACTCTATGTCCCTTCTATAGTTGTTAGTATATATCTTCTTCCGATCATGAGATGATTTTATATGTTTCTGTATGTCTTGAACCTTATCTATCATTTCATGCATAAGAATAGGTCCAAGTAGCTTCCAATCACCAAAAAATAGGAGTTATATATTTCTTCCTATATATATCTTCATATAAATCACCTTTAATAATCTAGAGGATTATATTAGAGTATGATAACTCAACTAATGGGGCATGTTGACATCATATTCCTTTAAATTCAAATTAAGAAGTCTATCAGTTTGTCCTCAAGTCATAGAATTCTACTTTAAGATTCAAAATTAGTTTTGGGCTGATAGTCCAAAATGAAATTCTGTTCAACATCCATGTCATATGGAAGACTTCATTATAATTTAAATGTGACCCTTGGATCATGATAAGATATTATTGAAAGAAACCTCGCCACTTCCTTTACGAATATCAAAGAAATTTGTTCAACGTATAAGTATTCCAAAATATCTATGAAGTGGGAAGTATTTGTGAGAAAATCCACCCCAGAACATATTACATTTCCTCCTTTGGATGACTTTATAAAAATAGTGGGAATGTACAAGGTAATATTATCCCATTTCTATGTGGATATTGGAAATTGTTTCATCATCCCCTTAGACTTTGGTTACTCTACTTTTACTTTCTAACTTACTTATAACTTTTAGATATACTTAATAATCTCCTTATTCATGTTTTCCTAACAGGTGTTCTCCTTAAGATCATGTAACTTTATAGTACTTATAAAATTAATTGAAAAATATGATCATTACGCAATATCCATTATTTTTTTCTTTATCCTATGTAATGAAGGATCATGAAGTCGAGTCCCAAATCGAATGAAACAATCTTCGTCAAATGTGGAATTTATAAAGCTTCCCTTCCATTAGTACTTCCACTTTTTTTGAATCTCTAGATTATCCTTTTATTCCTCCTTTATATTATCTTAGACAGATTATTGGGAAATGATTAGGTAAAGGTATAATGTATCGTATACTATTTTTCATTAAATATATATTCTTTTTATATCTATAAATATAGGGTCCTTCTTAATTCACATCATGGATAGAGTATCGGGTTCTTTTTGGCTAAGAGAAACATCTACCGTGTTCGATTATCCAAGATGGTATTTAGTAGAGAAAATGTAGTCATTGATAATATCTATCCATATTCACTTACACATTTTTTACTCTTTTGGATTGAAAATATGAATTATATTAATGTGATCTAGAAATACGTAACACTTCTTATCACAGAGGTAGTTCCATTAAATTTTTAAAGTGGAGATCATAGTTTCTAGTTATGCTCTTGTATCTTCAATTTTTATGAGGTATAGTCTATAAAATTATTATTCTATAAGATTATATAACCCAAAATTTTTGTTAATCATCATTGTATATCACAAACCCTTCACCACTTGATGGTAGAAGTATTAAAGGAATAGCTGTTTTTCTATTATTGATTTCCTTAAATATTTACTCAAATTATTTTATCTAGATATAAATTATCCACTTCCATGTTAAATTTTTTATTGTGCTTGAAAATAATGATAAATTTATCAAAAACTATCAGTATTACCCAACTAATCCATGAAAACTATGAATTATCATGACACCTGAGGGTCTAGGACATTCCTCAATTTCATTTTTCTTTAAAGGGTCCTTAAAAAATAAATCACAGTGGTTGCATTCCCCTATAATTTCACTTTCAGCACCGAAAAGTCACACTTTATGAACATATAATATATTCTCACATTTCATAATGTTTCTATTACTATCCTTAGATACTCTTCATGTTCCTTATTACTCTGGGGGTGAATGATAATATCATCAATAAATATTATTAAAAAAATTCAAGTTAGTCTCTAAAGACACTATGAATCAAAGTCATGAATATAACATGGGAATTCGAAAGTAAAAAATGGATTCACTATGAACTCATAGTTTCTATACCCAGTATGAGGGGTTTTAATCTAAATATCTTCCTTATTCTCCTTTATTTGATGATATTCCGAATGATGGTCTGAAATTGTGTAGTACTGAGCTTTTAAAAGATAATCTAACAAGTCATAAATATTTTTTGGGGAGTACTAGTTCTTTATAGTGATATTATTGAGCTCCTCCTAATTGATACATAGCCGCATTGATACATAAAGTTTCATAGAAAAGAGAAATGGAATTCCCAAAGGTGATACTCTAGGGTGTATTAAAAAAAATTCCAAATTCCCATGGGGTTGATTCTTTAACTCCTTCAATTAGATCAAGGCCATACTATAGGGGAACTGGGATATATGAGTGGATCTAGGTATAATGTCTAATTTGAACTCAACCTCAAAAAATGGGGGAAGGCCAGAAAACTCTTTGAGAAAAAAAATAGTATATAATATCAAAATACAAATTTCCTCAGGGTTAGTTCTTTCCTTTGATAAAACCATTTGGGAATGACATATATAGTCACAAGGTATCGTCACACACAACATTTATGGATTCTCCAAAGCTGATTCATGATATTTATTAAATTTTTATTGGGGAATGGGATAGTTTAGAATATAGAATGAGATTTCATTTTCCTGATAGTTGATGTGAGCTCAATATTATGAGACTCATTCCATGCCAAATATGGAGTAAAATTCCCCTGATGAGAGGATTGTGAGATTCTCTGTAATAAAAATCCTACAGTTTCTAGTAGGAGAATATTTTAATACTGAGGACCTAATAATCATAGAACTAATTATTTTTTTCAGATATATATAATATAAGGCATTCATCTTCAAATTTAACATTTCAAAAATCTTGAAGGATATAAAATAATTCATTAAACCAAAATATAATGATAATTTTTCCATTCCTAAGTGGAAAGTAAGTGTACCTCGTATGGATTAATTTTTATATTCATCCTCTATTGTAGTTATATAATGTGTGTTAACATTCTCCCTTATCTTTGGTGGTTTCTAACACTAATTACCCTCAATTTCCAATGGTTTAGTGTACTATCTTTCCTAGTTCCCTTGATCCTTATTGTGATGCATTGAACATTGGGTGGCATATTTGAATGTTCATTCTATTCTTCAATTCCATTATCTAGTTTCCGCTTGTCTCTTTGACATTCACGATCTTGGAGGACTTCTCTCCTATACATGAATCGTTTCATTAACCCTTTAATTCAAATAATTTTATTCTACTTTCCATATCTAGGACATGTGGGTGGGTGGATATTTATTCTTCCTTTTTAATTTGAACCATTATTTATTCTTATATACTTATCCATGGGACTATTGTCAATAATCCAACTCAAAATTGAGAGCATATAAAATGAATTCCTTATAACTCCCAATGTATTGGATATTTAGATCCTTTCATAGGTGTGGTTATAAACAACTAAAAAATCTATATATTTTTATATCATTATTGATAATAAATCAAGGTGTATATTACAAGAAATGGGAAATATTCCTTATAATTAATTATATATTCACCCTTATTTTTCTTAAGATATAGTAATTCACGACATATATTTTTTCAAAGAGTTTGAGAGAAATAATTTTTAATAAATAACTTCTTCATTTCATCTAACTCTATTTCTTCCATTTTATGTTTCAGATTCATATTCTTTATCAAATACACCAATTGATAAACTTATTTATCTAAACAATAGAAGACTAAAGTATCCCTTTCCTTATCAAAACAATGAAGTATAAAAAATATCATTTCATTCAGTTAAACAAATGTTCCATTATAAGTGGATCAAATGAACTTCTAAACATCAGTGGTATTTTCTGCACAAAGGACTCCATGTCTCATTGTTCCTTTATAGGAAAAGGAAGATATTCCACATAATTCATGTTATTGTTTATATCCTAAGAAACCTAGGATATAATTTCCATGATTTTTTGAACTACACCTCCCATTTAATTTGGAATATCATTCATACAATTCTTTCACTATCCATCACATAGGTTTTTAGTCACTTTTTTCATTGTTCCAACCAGTTTATAAAATATAAAAGGTCTAGAAAAGCATAAATTAATGAATATTGAATAAATAATTTATTGACCTGTGAAAATAAATTCTAAATTAAAATCTTATCAGATTATAATGCTTATCATTTTCCTCACATGATTCTTCGAAGATCATGTACATTAATCCTTTTTGGATTTTAAAATAATTATTTATTTACCTATAAATCCTTCATTATGGGTTGTATAGATTTTTTCGTTAACATAAGCTTGTCTATAGAGAGTGAAAACTAGGTGTGTATTAATTTCTCTTTCTTGTGAAGTAGGGGATGATCGAGTTAATATCCAATACAATCATTTTAGGGTTATTATATTGAGGTACATTTGTTACAGAGCCATGTACACTTATGGTATCCATAATGTGATTTTATTACTCAAAACCATATATTCATATATCTTACAATACATTTCAGATATTTTCATTAATATTAAATATTATAACTTAGTTTTTCACTAGTTTTTTCTTTTCCAAATTATGAAGTTTAAAAAAATCATACCTCTAATACCAAATATAATAACCTATCATTTTTTAATGATTGTTAGATAAATTTTAAGATAAATAAAATAATAATTATACATTCAAGGATTGAATGGTTTGTTATCAATTAAAAATTAGGATCATTCATGGTGTGATGGTTTTTTTCATGAAAAAATCAATCAATTAATTTATCCCCTAAAGAGATTCAATATATCCATCCCTATATTGTCTCTCGAGAAGGATTCCATTTGAGTTGTAAAACTGTCACTATTGCTTTGTTTATTTTCACAAGAAGAAAAACATGGGTATTTGATTAAAATTTATAATACACAATATAAATATAACTAGATTTCATGATAATTAAATAGAAAGGTATACAATTAATATGAAATTAAATGAATTTTAAATCATAATTAAAATAGTATTTTTTGTACAAGATGAAACCTCTCAGACACTCCCAACTTCCTTGTTTAAAAAATGTTTCTCAACTGAATTTCCCATTTTCTACAAATAAACCCCCAGGTGAACACCCATATTTTCATATATATCATATAAATACCTCAATATGATTTTTATCACTCTTAAATAAGTGATTAAATTACTTGAATAAATCCAATTAAGAAAACCTAATTGAAATAACTATGGTCAATGACAAGACCGCATTGGAGAAATTTAAATAGTGAAGTCATTTAATTTACATCATAGATTGAACAAAAATATTTTTTTTGATAAAAATATATTCATGAAAGAAAATAACAAGATTCATTTGAAAATAAATGTTTAGTAAAAATTTAAAAATATATTACACAAGAAAATTGTAACTCGGATGAGAGTGTTTGTCGGTTTTCAGCGTCTACAACCACTTAATTCTTAGCATCGCATCACTTGAGTAGCCCCATATTATCCACTACAACATGAATGATTAACATATTCCTCAAGATTTATATCTCAATATTTCCCTTTCTATCTTAATCTAGCCTCCTTTGGAATGATGAGGAGATAGAAATATAAAGAGAGGGAGGGCCTAGAAAATCTTTTTCTAGAAATTGTGTCCCTACAGTTGGATACTTTTTCTCCACCTTCTAGAATGAATATCCCTAAAGAATCTTCTAAATAGTTTTGATTCATTAAATCCACATTCTACCTTCCAATATTCATACTATTTAGACAAGTGGTTCAAAATTTATGAATTAATTACTAAAGAAAAATTTTTCTTCTTGAGGTTCCCTTCATCTTCTTTTTATTTGACACGTTTATAGGTTGACTTAATGATCAAATTTCTACTTAAAACTCAACATGAAAGTGAAAAATTGAGTCATATTTCATCTAAATTTTTAATTAATTCATTTGGACACATGTATACTTATTTATACCCAATTAATTTAGTTAGGGTCTATTCTACCAGAGAGAACAACTTTCCATAAAGATTGATTTATTTGGGTCTCCAGATGTTCGAATAAATACTTGGCCTAGTTGAAAAAAATCTATCCCACAAAGATAGGAAGAATAAAAAAAAATAATCACTTAACTGGGATCTATAAGGCATAGGATATGCCAAAAATAAATAATTTATTAAAAACATATAAAATACTTGAATTGTTAAATTTTCAATTTAATGTTCAAAACATCCATAAAGTCGAAAAAAATGCTATTCAGCTAAAATTGTTATATTAGTGGGGTTTAAATCATTTAAATATATATATATATAACTATGTAAATATAAATTATATCAATACATAACTTATTCATCAAACAAAAACATTATTTCAATTCTTTATCAGAGTCCTTATAAAATCTATTTTTCTCTCCTTTGAACTTTTATTCACCTAATAATATACATAAAAATGGAAATTTAAAAGTCCGATAAGGGGGTAACAAAGAAGGAATAAGATGCATGAATCAATAATTCCTGGATGAGCATAATTATCATCACCATATAATTATTATAAACAAATAATGCATCATGTTTATGTATAAAATATGTTCATAAAGTGTTACAACATTTTTCTGATCAGATGTTTTATAAATTTAATTTTGTTTTTAAATAAATAAATGCCTTATTTAGTAATGAAGATATAGAAAACACATTCACTAATTTTGTTATTTTTCACTATTATAAGTTATAATCTATCAAATTTTAAATACCATTAAGAAACCTAACCATTGAAAATATATTCATTTTACAATGATTGTTATTATTAGTATATATTAAGGGTCATAATAAAATACAATTTAAGCACATGAAATAAATGGTGACCTCGACCAGTAGGATTATACCCTATGAAGCCCATCTATAAGAGTTTCTATGGAATATGGAATCACTAGGTTTTACCCTTGACCATGTACAATATTTTATTCCTCAATTTAATCTCAAGAAAATTTTTTAATGTGAAATATTCATGAATATAAGGATAAATTGACCACACCATGTTCACCAAACTACCCCTAGAATGTGTTCAAATCGCACACCTTACCCATATAGTGTATGTTGGGGTAATTATGGATCATGATTCAAGACTTTAGTTATAAAGACCCATATTTTTCATGTAATTTTTTTTAAATATATGGAATTATTATAAGTCTACAAAAATTGATGGCACGTGATTCTGAGACCTGGTGTGCCCGAAATGAATTTTTGAACATTTTTTAAGGTGCATTTAGTAATCATGTGGGCAGAAATTTCTATATTTTCAACCGATGCTCGGATTAAAAATATGAGGGCACAGTTGAATCCACAATGCTAGGATTCGCTTAAGGGAGGCTTCACATCGACTGCAGTAAGTCTGGAGAAAAAGTTAGATTTTGGAGTTTTTAACAGAATAATAAAATAACTTTGTTATTTTATTTATTTATTTATTTTCCTCCAACAGAAAAGTGGTAGTGGTGGGACCAAGAACATATCAATCCATTAAATGGATTGACTCCTCAAATCCTTTATAATAGAACTATTGGAATTTGTAAGGTTCCTATTAAATGAACCTTCATTAATTCCACAGGCGCTACTCACCCTCCCCCCTATCCTATTTATATGGAGCTTGGGGATGAGTATTGAAATATATTCACCAAGATACAAAGTTCTAATAAAGGGCCGCAACTCCAATCACTTGGAGGATAGAGCCAGCCCCAGTGGGTGGTGAGGAGCGCCACCAAACAACGAACACCAACTCTTCCCCAAGCGTGGAGGCTCTCCAACAAACTTTAGGTAGGGATTTATTTTGTTATAATTTCAATTGATTATTGAATACTATTCCTCCCTTATGTTTTCAAGGTAACAAAAAGGACACGGGCCAAACAAACATGGTTAGGACCCTCTGCTACCTTGTTTACCTTTGCATTCTCTGTGGAAGACTGTCGGCGCGGCGACACCGACCGGTCACGATGGTGGTGGCACGTCGCCATGCGCCGTAGGAGGAGGACGTGGCACTATGTCACAAAAATTAGCGAATAGTTCGGCACCATCCGGCCGTGGAGGTGGTGCGATGTGCCATCACACGATGTCAGTGGCGAAGGTCGCGGCTAAAGTCGCAGCGGGTGAAGAGGGTGGCCGGCTCGAGCCAGTTGCGGAAGGCGGAGGTGGAGCGGCGCGCCATTGCGCGCCGCTGGAGAAAGACGCGGCTCAAAGCCATGGAGGTGGAGGGACCCACCCTCTTTTGGTTCCTAAGGAGACCGGTCAACACCCCATGGTGTTGCCGCTTCACAATATGAACGGCCCCTCAGCTGTTCGGGAAAACCAGAGGGACTTCCCCCCATGTCGGCTAGGGCGGGCACCGCTCCAGCAGGCCGCACATGCCCAGGAATTCATTCCACCATGGGTCGGGCCACACATACCCATAGGGCCATGCCTCCGAGGGTTAGTCTGCGCGAGGCCAGCGGTCCGCGCCTCCACAGGGTGGGCCGCGCGAGCCCAGTGGGCCGCCCCTTTGCAGGGCGGGCCGCGCGAGCCCAGCGTGTCGCGCCTCCGTGAGGCTAGCCACGCGAGCCCAGAAGGCCGCCCCTTGTGGGCTGAGCCATGCCCCTTTACAGGTTGGTCCAGACCGTAGCCCATCCGGGTTGGGTCGACCCGCACTGGGTCAGTCCGGGTCGGTCCCTTCCAGGCCAGTTTCACCTAAAAGACAATAAGTTGAAATTCGGGCATCTGTTTGACGAACCGTTTGTGGCATTGGGCCCCGTGGAGAGAGATGGTCATTTTGGTTTACTCCACTTGAGTTTTGTAGAATGTTAGAGTACGTCCGAGTTGGATAGAACCTGAATCCAACCGGGCCATCGAAACTAAAACGCTTATAATTCAATGATCGGGCATCTGATTGACGTGTTGTCTATCGCGTTGGAACCCTTACGACATGGATGTAATTTGGGATACTTATTCATAGATATTCATAGAAATTGAGGTAAAAATGATGGATTGATGAGAGGTTATCACATAATAAGTCATACTATGAGTGGGAATCCATTGGCTGACAGTGAGATGGAGGTTGGAGACAGATCATACGGAGGTTAGTATTAAGCAATCCTATGTGGGTCAGCACCGATCCTGTGTGGGTAAGATCCTATGTGGTTTAGCCCTATGTGATCCTATGCGGGTCAACGCATTCCAATCATATGTGCGTCAGATCATGTGTTGGTCAGTGCTCAATGATCCTATGTGGTTCAGTGCATACATATCTTGTGTGGGTCAGATCCTGTGTGGGTCAGTGGGGGTTAGTACATATTGATCCTATATGGGTTAGACTCGGTATAATCAGTAGTAGTGCCTATCGACAGAATAAGATGATCTAGATTCTTGAATAATCATCTATACTTTTGTGCCTTACTTATTTACCTATTGTAAGCTGAGTCTTTTACCTTCGTGGTGTTACTTATGTAGTACTTTTACCATCGTGGTGTTATCTTCATGGTGTTACCCATGTGGTACTTTTACCTTTGTGGTGTTATATTCGTGGTGTTACCTGTGTGGTACTTTTACCTTTGTGGTCCTACCTTCATGGTGTTACCTTTGTGGTATCCTTCCCTCATTTATGAGATGAGTATATCTTGATAACTTAGGTATATATATGGGCATCTACCTAAGTGGAGTTTTTGACTACTTCGTGCTTTTTGGTTGAGGTCTTCCTTTGTGGTTCTTCCTTTGTGGAACTCTGCAAGACCTTCGAGGGTCTCGAGGTCCCTACTGAGTATCGTTATACTCACCCCTACACGGGTTATGCCCACACCTTGTTGTGTCTTGTGCAGACAATAGAAAGTTTTGATCGAGGCTGAGGGAGTAAGGATGGGATGTACTCAGAGGTGGACCTTTGACGTGACGTGCTGCAGTGACTACTGATCATGAGTTGTACCAACCCCTCAGGTAGGATCCTCGGTGGATGATCCGAGAGATATTTTTCTCTTTTCAGTTGTACTTATACTTTCTATTTTGTCTTGTATTCCTACCCCTTTACTTTCATCACACTTTTTACTATAGCAGTTTACATTGTGGTTTCCTCTTGTTGTACTCTGGGATTTGTGTGTTTTTATTGGTTTAAATGCAATGCCTTCCCATTATAGGGATACGCCTTTCTGATGCTAGTCGCCAACCCCTAGCCTATGGAAGGCGGGCTTGGGGTAGTCACGGCACAGGCCCCAGGGGACGGGTTGTGACACTAGTAGTATGAATTTTTATATTTTATTTTAAATAATATATTTATTATTTTTTTATTACTTTATAAATAATTTATGAGTTTGATGAATAATATATTTTTAAATGAAGAAATAAAAATTGTTTTTTTAATATATATATTAAATTAAAACACTATTTTTTATAATTGAACTAAATTTTGAAAAAATATATTTTAATAAAAAAAATATTATTATTTAATATCTATTTAAATATAAATGATAATATAATATAATAATGATCAATGAAATTTTTATAAGTCTAAGAAAGTTGTTAGTATTTTTTTTAAAAAAATAATAATTTCTAATATATAAGTTTTATTTTTGAAAAGAGAAAATCATCACATTTTGAAGAATATTTTTAAATAGTAAATATTTTTTAGGAATTAAGTAGATCACAATTATCCAATAGATAATTTTTCATAATTTTTTTAGATAATCAAATTTATGGGAAAAAATTAAATACGGAATAAATATTCATTTTGTATTGTGACAAAATAATAGACCATAAGTGATGAAATATATCCATAAATAAAACATAAGACCATATATAAATATTTATACTTTACAATAATGTTTTTAAGTTGTTTGATTAATTTTATAAACCCATAATGAATCCTCTAAAACCAATATTATATTTTTATGGTTTTAAAATATATTCTTGATAAACATGACTCACTTTCACACCACCTAGATATTTTTTTAAGGGTCTCAATTCTATAATACATAAAATATTTATATTAACATCTATTTGGAAAAACCCATAGGAAAACCCCATGGTATGGTTTTTGGTTTTGATTGTTTTTTTCATATAGAGTCCAAAACATATGTTTAGTAATTAATAACGAATTCCCCTCTATTTTTCAAAAATATCCACCCAACCTCCATATCCCCATCACTCAAAATACATTTATAATTAATTTAATCGTCAATTCCCACTCTATATCCATCCCAATGTGTTCCCATTCTATAAATAATCTCATACCAATATTTTAGTGTCTCTATTTAAACATTATGGATCATCTCCTCATCATTTTTGTTCAAGAACATTATTTGTATTATTAAATTTATTTCCAATTTATCAGGTTGGAATGTATTTTTACACATATATTTTACTATACTTCGGATTTATAATTAATTATATACCACCTTTTACTCTCGTTAACCCCTTCCATTAATCCTTATATACACACTTTATACTATCGAAATTATCTTATGACTTTCAATGATAAAAATATTTTATAATGAATTCCCATTACCATTTATACTCAAGAGTATTCACATGGATGTATATATAATGAATTTATTAGGGTCTTCAATGTATATAACCCAATATCATTAATATTGGGACTAAATGTGATGAATGATTATTTTATATTGTATGATCTATATAGCACCCAAACACGTGTACATGATATTCATGCGATGGGTTGAACCAAAATAGTGTATGTTCAAAGTATTTTGTAATGTTTTCATATAATGAGATATCATGTATTGTCAATAAGAGGTTATTGTAAGAACATTGTCTTATGATGTGTCAGTGGTTAGCCTTGATTTATTCTTATGATGTCGTGCTTTATGTTGTTTCCACATTCCTATAGTGCATTAATGTTATCATATTATATCATGCTTTTATTTTTATGTTTATGATTCTCTCCCTATTTATTTCATGATGATACACCTATTGAATATCATGTTTTACTTTCATCAATGTTATTATTTAATTATTCTGTTTCTGGTCCATGTAGCTCAACCCTTTATTATTTCTATCCCTAGATTATCCCATGCAGTATTAGAAGATCAATGGAATATAAGGGCATGTTTTAAAGCTTTTAAATGATGTTTTTGTAACCATGTTTCATGTTATTGTTATATATACCTAATTTCCCTAACACACAAGGCCTCTCGGTATTATGGGATTGTATTATGTGTCTCATTGTGTAATAATTCATGAATTAAGGTGTATTAAATATATGGGCTGTCATAATTGGCATTAGAGGAATTTATAGTAATTTTGGGGGGATTGGGATTCGTAAACCATAGTGAAGACTTAATTATCTGACAAAAAAATAGAAGACATCCCTATTATATGGTAAAGTATAGTTTATGTGGTTTTTATGAAAAAAATCATTATCTAGATACAACAAGTGAATGTGGATCTAGCATAGTTGTACCTAGGAGTAAAAACCATGAAAATTGTGGATTGGAATTTGAATATATTATCATTGGTGCACAATAAAGTTTCTTTAATTCACACCTATTTGACAAACATGGGGGGTATGCTTTAGTAAATTCATAGTCTCCCTACAAACCATTATAAAGGGCATAGAAATGCACATCAAAATTTTTGTTAGTTAATAAATTATGGATAACTAAGATTAAAACATATTAAATTCATAAATTATAGAATATATATCATTTATGAGTAATCCTTTAAATGTTTATATTTTCCCTTTTTGTGTTCAATAGTTTTCAATTATCATCCCTATGTTTATTTTGGCTGAATTAAATTATTAGATCCAGAGTCTTGTAGTAACAAGTATGCTTATTTTCCAGTCAATAATAATTAATAACCTATGTGAATATAGTTATTATCATTCCTTTATATAATTTTTTTTTATTATAATATTACAACACTACCTCAAAATAGGGAAGATTATAAATCTTTGAAAATGGAAAATAGGTAAATTATTGTATCCCATGTATATAACTCCTCCTCTATCCATATTTTTGGGAGGAACATCCCATAGAATCTTATGATTCTCCCTTTTTGGAATTTGATGCAATTATGGGTATGAATTGGATTTCTATACATACAACCAATATAAATTACCATGTTAACGGAATTAACCTCCATATCATTATTTTCTCCTCGATTCTATACAAGCACAAGGAGGAGGATGAATATTATTTTGTATCATAATATCAATAATGGATATTATAGACTTATGAGAAAATTTATCTATCTAAAATGATTGATACTATAGAAAACCTCATCCTTAATTACATGCACACTGTAAGGGAAAATTTTGATGTGCTTCTCAAATAATTATCATGTCTTCCTCTAATCTTTAATATTCAGTGCTTAATTTAGCCCAAACTTGATGATTTACAATATCTAAGACTCCATATATAATGGACACTATTGAACTTAAATAACTAAGGAATAAATTGTAGGTGAATCTAGATAAAAGGTTTATATTTTCTAGTACTTCACCATGGGGTGAACCGATCCTCCTTATTGTGAAGAAGGATAGGTCAATGTTCCTTTTCATTGATTATAGTAGTCTCAATAAGATCATGATAAATAAAAGTATCCTCTTTCATATGTTGATGGATTTTTAGATAAACTATTTAGAGCCCAATAAATTTATATAGTGTATCTTTGGTTGGGATATTATCAATAATAGGTGATGATGGATGATATCCCTAAGACATATTTTCATACAAGTTATATAAACTATAAGTTTATAATTATTCTATTTGGACTCGATAATCATCTTGATATCTTTATGGAATTAATGTATAGTGTTTCTAGGGATTACCTTGATAATGTTCTGGCCATCTATAAATATTATATTCAAATCTACTCAAAAAGAAATAAAAAACATGGGGATCGTTTGAAATTTATAACGAAGACATTTCAAAAGTAAAAGTTATATTTGAAGTGTATTAAATGTTTTTTTAGATGAAGAATGTAAGATTTATCGGTAATTTTCTCACTGGAAATGTAATATCTATAGATCCTTCAAAAATAGAGGCAATTAAATGATGTATTATAGCAATAACTATTACAGAGGTCAACATTTCCCTTGAACTAGCTGGGTAATATTAGTGATTTGTGAGAAAATTATCACACTTTTCAAGCCCCCATACTAAGAAAATAAGGAAGGGAGTGATGTTTTCCCGAGATGGTAAATATGTGGAAATTTTTAAAGAGTTAATTAAGAGGATAAAAACAAAACATATGCTCACATTACCCACTAGTGGGTAAATATTTGTGATCTAAAGGGATTTATCTAAAAAGGGATTAGGTTTTTTATTAATGAAAGTTGAATAATTGATACCATATTCCTATTTAAAATTTAATATTTATGAGAAAAACTACCTAGTGAATGATTTGGAATTGGTTGTAGTTATCTTCACATTGAATATTTCGAGACATTATCTTTATGGTGAAAATTTATGAAATATATACAGATCACAAAACCTTCATGTATATATTCACACCAAATGAGAACAGCATACTCCAATGAAGGTAGTTAGATATGATCAAGGATTATTATTGTTTAATCCATTACCATAATGGGAAGGATAACCAAGTGGTATATATTATACATTGAATTGATCCTAAAGACCTATCATTCATGGGGATTGAAAGGGATAGAATATTTTTGGACATGAAAAGGATGGACATGGTAATAGTAAAAGGACCTTCATCCTTATTTTATTAAATAACTTCTCAAACATCCATTATCATGAGTATCGAGGATCTCCAAAAAGAATATGTATATGTACATAAAATTTTATCAAATATTCTAGTATACAAAATTATTATTATTTAGTTATAAATTTTGGAACCGAGATATATATCCCATCAAAACCATAATATAAAATGAAACTTCTTGATTATGTTTAAAACTCATTCTTCTCTATTCATCTAGGAAACACTAATATGTATACGGATCTAAAGAGAAACTTCTTGTGGGATAACATGAAGAAGAAGATTGGAAAAAATTTATATTTATTCCTGGTATTGAAAAAAACACAAATGAATGAAAAATGTCTATGTTTAGAATGAAAACATTTACCGTACAATTATAGAAATTGGAAAACATGAGTATATATTTTTTCATAGGACCCCCATGATATCTAAATGAAATAACAACATATAAAAGATAGTTGATCTCATTACATATTTATCATATTTTATTTCTCTCAGGGATGAATTATCTATTGAAAAAATAAACATGATATACATAAGGGATGTGGTAGGATTACAAGGATTTCAACTCACCATTATGTATGATCGAGATCTAAGTTTTATGTCAATGTTCCAGATATTCCTTTAGTAATCATTGGATATAGATCCAATTTTCAGTACTACATGTCACTATCAGATGGATTATCAGTATGAAAGAACCATTAGAACTCTAGATGATATGAGAGATCATGTTTAATGGATTTTAATTAATGTTGGGATCATCACCTTCCCCAAGAGGAGTTATCTTATAACGTCTATTTATATTATATAATTCAAATGGAACTATATAAGTATCTTTATGGGAAGATGTGTTGGACTCTTACATAATGGGAAGATGTTAGAGATCAAAAGGTTATACGAAATTATCTTATCAAAGAGATGAAAAGGAAGGTTCAAACCATTCAATGTCATATTAAATCCATATAAAGATGACCAAAAATCTATAAAACTAATCATCAATGAAATATGGAGTTTAATGTTAGAGACAAGGAGTTTCTTTGTAGATCACTATGTAAGAAAATCATACGGTTTGTAAAAAATAGAATTCTTAGTCATAGATAAATAATCCCCATTTAGACCCTTGATCACATTAGAATCAGGGATTATCGATTAACACTCCCACCTAACCTATCTCAATGGCATGATGTGTTCCATTTATCCCTCATGATGAAGTGGGAACCAAATCCATCTTATATACTGAATCCATAGGTAGTAACCTTAGATAAAGATCATTAAAAATAGGATTATCCAGTGAAGATATTATATTATAGAGAAATTTTTTTATGAAACAAGACAAATCATCTAGTCAAAGTGTTGTAGTGGAACCACAAGTTTGAAGATGAAACATAGTAACCACAATAGGTTATTAAAGATAAGTATTGTCTTCTATTTTACATTATTAAATTAAATTTCAAGGGTGAAATTTATGAAGGGTTAATGTTTAATGACATAATGTTTTATAAATGAAATTCCATTTTTAAATGAATAAATGCCTTAATAAGTAATGATGTTATAGAAACCACATGCACTGCTATGGTTATTTTGGACTGTTATAGGCTATATCCTATTAGATTTAGAACACTATTATTTATCCTAACTTTTGATAATATAGTTGTTGTATAATGGATTTTATAATTATTATATATTAAGCGTTATGACAAAATATAGTTTACAAAAATGAAAAAGGGGATAGCATCAACCAATAGTATCATACCCTATGAACCTCATTTATCAATTCTCCTGAGGGAGATGGAATCAATGGGAATTTCTCTTGACCATTACCATGCTGTAATTTAACAAATAAATCTTGAAAGGAATCATTTATGAGATAAGTTAAAACTTATCAAGAACAAAACTCCAACCATGTTCGTCGAAAAATCCCCAAGAAATTTTCACCACCACACAACTTAAACGTAGGGTGTACACATGTATAATAAGGGGTTATGTATCTATATCCTAGTACTATGAATTTTTATATTTTATTAGAAATCAAATATTGATTATAATTTTTTTTTTATTATTGCCTTATTAAATATTAACGAGTTTGATAAAAATTAGATTTTGATAGGAAGAAAACAAATTTCTATTTTTTATGATATATATATATATATATTCACTTAAAATAAACTTTTTTATAATATAATGAATTTTTGAAATAAATTATATTTTAATAAATTATTATTATCATATAATTTTTATTTACTTATAAATAATAATTTAATTTATTAATGTTTACTGTAATTTATATAATAGTTAGAATATTCTGATTATCCAAAAAATTATTGTTTTTTAATAAATAATGATTTTTATTTATAAGTGAAAATAAAAAAAATTGTAATTGTTTTGTAAAACAAATATTATTTTTGAAATAATCATGTTGAAATTATCCAATTGTATAGTGTTCAAAAAACTTTATGACTTTCAATATTTTGGGTAAAAATTAAATATGATATAAATATTTGGTGTATATTATGGAATCATTGTATCCCAAAAATGATTTCATAAATTCTCTAAAAGGTATAAAAGACCAAATATATATTTATAATTTAAAATAATGTGTTTTTGAAGTTATTTTATTAACTTTATAAACCCATAATTAATTCTCCAAAACCAATATTATATTTTATGGTTTTAAAATAAATACTTTATAAACATAACTCAATCCCACATCACCAAGAGTATTATTTTAAGGATTTCACATCAATGCATTATAAATTAATGCAATAAAATAATATTTGGATGAATTTATGCGAAAACCCCTAAGAAGGTATCTGAAATTGATTATTTTATCATATAGAGTCCAAAACCACAATTAGAAATTAATAAAATAATTCCACTCTCTTATGATATAAAAATGCACCCATCCTCCCATTCCTACTCAATAAAACCCATTTGAGAAATCAATTCAACATCCTTTATCCCTATATATTCCTCCCAATGTGTTTCTAAGTACATAATATAATTTTCCCAAGCTTTAAGAAGTGCCCTCTCAAGGTAAGGGATCCTCTCATCCTCTTATTTATTAAAGCACTTTAATTGTATTATGCCATTGATATCCAATTTATCAAGATGTAATGTGTATTTACACACCATTTTTAATTTAATTGTGATATATAATTAATTATATATAACCTTTCACTCTCATTAAATCCTTCTATGAATCTTTATGTACACTTCTTATGCTACCAAAATTATCTGGTAATTTTCCATTCCAAAAACATTTGTGTAGTGAAAATCCATTTCCATTTATACTAAATTTTATTCAAAAATATATGCATATCCATCATTGATTATGTAATTACATTTATTTAACCCACAATCCTCAATTTTTTGATTAAATATAGTGAAATATTCTCTTTTGTTGTATGATCTATGTTACACACATATGCGTGTAGATGATATTAATGTGACAGGTTGACCCAAAATTATATAAATCTCCAATAAATTGGGTAATGTTTTTATTTCATGATATACATGGTATGTTTTATGTGAGGTTATCATTAGTAAACTATGTTATGATATCTCCGTAGATGTCCTTGATTTATGCTTATGTTTTCATATTTTATGTTTATTCCACATTTATATGTTCCTCTGATGTTATCAACTTATATCAAGATTTGTTGTTCATGTTTATGATTATCCACCAATTTATGTCACTGTTTCCTCACGGATTTCGGGGATGACCTCCTGGACGGGAGATTCAAACGTTCCGATCGGTTTCTAGCGGGTTTGTTCGTAGAACCGGAAACATCCAATGATTCCACATCCGTTTGGACCTACTTTCCAAAGGTAGGCGCTCATTAGCTTGTGGACTAAGGAGGCTTAGGAATTTTCATTGGTCGAGAGGATGGGAGGTCGGACTCATCACACCTTTTTGAGGGGAATTATTGTCTACTCCGGGACTCTCTTTATAGATTTAAGTTATGTTCGTGAATCCTTATTACATTACCAAGTATAAAATGAGATTTCCTTAAGTTTTAACAATCAATGATTAAATATGCAAGAAATTTAGAGAATCTTTTATATGTATTCGAGGTTCTTCATCAATAGAGAATCATCTGTATCTATTTATAGATTCTTGGTCAATGGTATCCTTCGAAACAAAAAGTCTCTTGGTCATTATGATGACCGGGCAGGTTTTAAAGCCACTCAGTGAGGCACTTGAAGTTTATCATCATTCAGAAGGACATGGATTATTTCAAAGTTGGGATCGAACCCATAAATGGGCTACCTACGTATCCTTTGTTTTGGAAAAGGAATCAGAACCCACGTAGTTCGGGTAATGGAGTATGATGTTTATGATTGATGGCTCAAAGAAGAATGTCATAATTACTTTTACACTCTAAGCTCACGTGAGTCATGCTCGGTGTGAGAAACAAGAGGTATTGGTAAAAATTAGACAATTGTGCCATGAAAGATGCAATCAGAAGAATTTTTTTGGGGCTTATGTATGTATGACTGCCCAGATAGATGAAGGTTTAGGATTTACTTTTAGGGAGAAAATCCAAAAACAGGGTCCATAAAGGTATATGTGCTTTATGGAGATTTGAATACTCTAATCTTGGGGCTTTCTCCTAAGGAGGATGCCCAAGTTAGGAGGGTACTTATGATTGGATTTTACTCCTAAAAAGGAAACCCAAATCAAGAGTAAATTAGGACTGGTTAAGAGAAATTTAAGGGGGCTTGGGGTTTACTCCTGAAAAAGGAAAATCAACATTATGACTGGGAGTTACTCGTAAAAAGGAGGCCCAGGTTAGGGGACTTGGGGCTTACTCCTGAAAAGGAAGCCCAAGATTATGACTGGGACTTACTCCTAAAAAGGAGGCCCAGGTTAGGGGACTTGGGGCTTACTCTTGAAAAGGAATCCCAAGATTATGACTGAGTCTTATTCCTGAAAAGGAGACCCAGGTTAGGGATTAAGGTTTGGGGCTTACTCCTGAGGAGGATGCCCAAGTACTTGAGATTGGGGATTACTCCTGAAGAGGATGCCCAAGTTTGGGAACTTTAAGAATTTGGGGCTTACTCCTGAGGAAGATGCCCATATTAAAGGATTTATAACTGGGGATTATTCCTGAAAAGGAGACCCAAGTTAAGGATTCTCTCATCTTAAAGGATGAGGTTGAATGAATGAACACTCCATATTTAGTGACATAAGGATATTTAAATCACTAGGTTTTGAGAGATATTCCACAGAATTCCTTTCAGATAAGGAAGTCAAATCAAGAAATCATGCCATAAATGGCTTTGAAGAGTGTCTTGAAGACTGAATCTTGAAAAGGAAAGGTGTAATGGCTTAAGAGGGGTAAAATGGGCAAGATGGGCACCCAAAAAGGTAGGGGCGTGCAAGTCTTGAAAGGCGCGCAAGTATTGCGGCGGCGCGCAAGTATGGGTCGTGCAAGTATACTTGCGCGACATGAGGGGTACTTGTGAGATTCTCAAACATAATTAGAATACTTGAGCGACTCTTTATAAATCCCTTTAGAATCCTCTTGAAGTTCTTCCAGAAAAGGGACGCGCAAGTTATATTGAAGGAAATAAGTCGGCATGCAAGTGTTGATAAGTTTCAACACTTAGGACTTCCTTCTTCTCTTTAGATCTTCCGTTCTAGGTAAGAAATTACCTTATAAGTGTTCCGGAAGCTTTGAGAAGAGAATTGGACGTCGGGAGCTTCAATCCGAGTTTCTGGAAAAAGATCTTCTCGAATGGGGGGCCCACAGGGTCTATTTATAGGCAAAAGAAGACCCCGGGCAGTTACCAGGCGGTTACCACTTAGGTCGCGCAAGTGACTTGCGCGACCAAGGGTTCCACGCAAGTGTACTTGCGCGACAGTGAGATAACTTGCGTGGTGCAGCTGCTGTTGATCCTTTGTTCATGCCTTTGTCGATTTTTGATGTTTTCTTCAAAGGTTGAATCACTTTGAGCTCAGATATTCCCTTTTCTGATCTTTAGATTCTGTGACGAAAAAGGAGCGTCAACAAAAGTCCCCCCTCAGAGTTGGATCCCGAGAGAAATGAGGATTTGACTCTGAGGAAATCGAATCCATCCAAAGGAAAAGGGTGGCGCGCAAGTCTTCAGTGCACAGAGGGCGGCGCGCAAGTTTGCGTCGCGCAGGCCTTAAGCACTCTGGGTACGGCGCGCAGATAGGCTTCCTGGCCTATAAATACATGGCCTCACCTCCGTACAAGTATCCGGATTTCCGGACTTCATACCTTCGAGCTCTCGCCGCGCAGGTCACCTTAGTCGCATAGGTTGCTCTGTTTTCTAGTGTTTTCCTTGATGTCGCGCTACTGTAAAGGTATTTGTACTTGCGCGGTTTATACTTGCGCGTCAAAAACTAGCGCGACACATGGATACTTGCGCGCCATTTTTAGACTTGAGCGATTTAATGCCTTATCCATTTTTTCCAAATTCTCTCGCAAATTTTATGAAAAAATAAACCCATTTAAGAGTTAGTTTATTCATATTTTGTGCAGATTCAGTGGTTCCCAAGGGAATTGGAACGGCTGATGAACTGGCTAACAAGCGGATTGATGACATGATGAACATTATTGGCCATGATTACTATGATATCTGCAACAGCACTCTCCCAGATTTGGCTAAGTACTTGAAGAAATATCATCCTAATTTTCCACAGAGCATCCATCTGCCTTTGTGTGGTCATGGTCATCTGCAAGGAGTCAATGTTTCAGATGCAAAGAACTATACACCTGAAATGCAGTTGCGCTGCTACTCCTTCATTTCGGTTATGCTATGAATTAAGAGCAACAACAATGGTGTGAACTTTCAAATTCTTCCTCCTTGTCATTTCCTTACAGATATGAAAATGGAAAACCCATGGGCTGAAATGTTTTCCACTAATGGTTGGTGGAGAGAAGACAAACATGGTATTAGAGCAATATCTGAAAAGAGTACTCTTTCCAAATGGCTCTTTACTTCCAATGCTCCATTCTCAAATCCATGTATCCATCTTCCAAGTCTCTTGGACAAAAACAGAGTCACTGTTTGATCAGCATAAAATTTTCTCAAACCGCACTCAAGAACATCCTTTTACAATTGTTCCAAGAAGAGCTGGTATCACTGCATCTCTTATTGTATCCAGTTGAATGAATGAATTCCAGGTGGTTGCTAATGAAGCTCGAGATGCCGTAAATCAAATGAAGTGTTATGTTGAAAGCCACTTGTAATTTTTGAAAAAGAGAAGAGACTCCAGTCTGTGGATGTCCTTCTAACTCTTGTGTATCAATGAAAAATACTTTCATCTTCAATCATTTGTACCTGAATTTTTTCATTACCTGCTTCAAATTTACTTAAGCCAATGGGCCTAGTAAGCATAGTTTGATTTTTACTAGGATTATTACAAATAATCCTACAAACATTGAACTTTTTAATAGCTCAATATTACCTAAATCATACAAAAATGTATATTTAGTGCGCTGGAACTTGACTTTTATTCAGAGTTCCTTTGTCTTTTGTGGGCAGTTTAAAGTCATGCATTCCGGACATAAAGGGGCTAATGTTTAAGGTCGAAATAGCTTTGACCGAAATGGATTAAAATTGATTCAATTCCTTGACAATTTATCTGAAAACATATTGTCATGCTCAAGTATGAGAGAAAATATGTAAACTATGTCTTAAGAATATTTGAATCTGAGGAATGATATGAAAAAGAGCTAAAATGCATTAGAAGAAGTAGTTTCCAAGAATGAAGTTACTATTATTTAACAAAACCCGTTATGGGGTTGAAATATGCAGGGCCACCTATGGGCATTGGCTGCATTGTCAAATAAATAGTATCTTTCGGCTGACAAGTCTATTATGTGGACTGTTTATGCAAGTCCACCTATGGGCACGTGCTGCATAGTCAGGCGAAAAGAACTCCCAGAAATTTACTTTCCTAGTGCTAAAAGCCAATGAAAGTTTATGGAGATCCAAATTTTCCAAAGCATAGAGTTTGTTGTATGGAAAGAGGTACTTGAATATGGAGAATATATTTCCGAACAAGAATATCGAAGAACTATATGAATATCACTCCTACGAAGGTCTGACCCAAACGTAGGGAAGAAGAATAAACCATAGACTTGAATATTTTCAGATCATGAAAAAGGATATGGGAAAAATATGTTAAGGATGGCTATTTTTTTGCGGATCCCTACATACTTTCGTTTAATACAAATAAAGACAAAAGAGGTATTCTTCCCATGAATGAAGTTACCATTATTTAACAAACCCGTTAGGGGGTTGAAATATGCAGGGCCACCTAAGGGCATTGGCTGCATGGTCAAATAAATAGTATCTTTCGGCTGACAAGTCTGTTATGTGGACTGTTTATGCAAGGCCACCTATGGGCACGTGCTGCATAGTCAAGCAAAAGAATTCTCAGAAGTTTGACATTTTTGTGATTAGAATTCATGAAAAGGGTTAATAAGATCTGAAAATATTTAAGGTTAGGATTATAACACATAAATATGGGTATTGTCCAATGTATATAGAGATACATAGGTTAATGACAACCATAATCATGTTGTGGCTGGGTCCTGAATTGAAACTTGGACTTCACTACGTATCTTATAAGAATGAGAATCAAGCCATACGTAGTTCTTGAAATGCAGTTTAACGTCGTGCAGGACGAAAGTATGAGAAATCTTAGTTTAGGGTCATAGAATTCGGACCATAATAATGAATACACAGTGTGTGTTTTCATGAGGACTTTTTAGCTAAGGGACTGAAAGTGAAATTTGGGGTTAGGCCCAAAAGACTTGGGACTGGATTCGAGGGACACTCGAATGTTCCTACGTATCCCATAAGGATGGGAATCAAGTCCAAGTAGTTCTAGAACTACCCTTTGTACAAATTTTGTTCGTACATGTGAAGGGTGAAAGGGGACTTTAGTGCAATGATGGTTTAACCTAAGATAAAAAGTTTAGGCATTACCATGTATGCATGTAGTCTTTTGGAATGAAACATGATCAAAGAATATTGTAGTTTATTGTCATACCGGACAAAAGTGTTGTATAGTTTAATGTCATATAACAAGGACGAAAGTGAATCAATGTAAAGATATTGATTCCAGGGGCGGTTTCACAAATCATATGAGATGGTGGTGAACCGATGTGAAGAGATTGTTTTTGGGCTTGAACCCTGGGAGGTTGCCTACATACCCAGCCTGGAGGGAAAGGATCAAAGTCCGTGTAGTTCAATTAAAGAATGAATTAATGATCAAGATGTTCTTGGGGACAATGATCTAATAAAAAATGTTGTTGGGACTTACACATGGTTAGTGGCCCAAAGGGAGTATTACGGTTGATGTTCGCTCTAAGCTCACGTGAGTCATACTCGACGTGAGAAACAAGAGGTAACAATAACCTTAACGATGCATAGTTTAATGTCATGTGGGACATATAAAGGGACTATGCAGTTTAAAGTCTTGCAGTTAGGACTATTGGTGCTGCATAGTTTTAGTGTCATGTAGCAGGGACAAAATATAGTTTAATGTCATGTAGGACATATCAAGGACTTTCTATACAGTTTAGCGTCATGTAGTTAGGACGATGGGGACAATACAGTTTAACGTCATATTGGACGAAAGGGGGATTGTGCAGTTTATTGTCATGTAGTAAGGACAAAAGAGTGTACCATTTTAACGTCATGTCGGACGAAAGTGCGAATAGTTTAAGGTCATACGCATGGACCGTGAATGGTGCAGTTTAATGTCATACTGGACCTTTGAGATTATATAGTTTAACGTCTTTCCGGATGTAAGGGACTTTTATACAGTTTATCGTCATGTAGTTAGGACGTCACAGTTTAACGTCTTGCTGGATATAAGGGATTTGCAAATAGTTTATGGTCATATACATGGACCAGGGATGATGCAGTTTAAGGTCATGCTGGACGGTTTAGGGAACTTTTTCACAGTTTAATGTCATGTGGGACGAAGTTGCAGTTTAAAGTCATACTGGACCATTTTTGTATAGCTTAATGTCATATAGAAAGGACGAACTGGTGCTGTACAGTTTAAAGTCATGTAGCTAGGACTAAGGTGAACCAATACGAGGATATCAGTTCTGGGGACTTTTTACAGTTTATCGTCATGTTGGACGATGAAAGTGCCACACAGTTTAATGTCATGTAGATAGGACATAATTCAGTTTAGTGTCATTTAGGACAAAATATAGTTTAATGTCATCTCGGACATATAAGGAACTTCTGTACAGTTTAATGTCATGTATATAGGACATAATACAGTTTAGTGTCATGTAGGACAAACTGGTGTTGTACAGTTTAAAGTCATGTAGCTAGGACTTAGGTGAACCAATGTGATTGTTTTGGATCTGGGAACAATATTTTGTGTTTATACAAAATACTTCTTCAGAAATCTGGCATTAGTTGGAGTCGTGATGTGTTCTCCATCCATTGAGATTAGAGAATACGCTCCATTGGAGTAGACCTTATGTATTGAATAAGGTCCTTCCCATTTTGGTTCAAGCTTGGGAGGCTTCTTTCCTGGTATCATTGGTGCTCTGAGAACCAATACCAATTCTCCCAGAATGAATGAACGAAGATGAACTTTTTTGTTAAAAGCTCGTGCTATTCGATTCTGATAGATTTCCAAGTGGTGCAAAGTGCACAATCTTTTTTCATCTAACTGTTCCAATTCATTCAACCGCTTTTGGGATTTCTCATCTGTAGATAACTGATCACAAATGGCTATTCTGAGTGAGGTAAATTGAACTTCAATTGGAAAGACTATTTCTGTTCCATATACCAATGAATATGGAGTTGACCGCGTTGCATTGCGAGTGGTAGTCTGATAAGCCCATAAAGCATGGAAGAGTTTATCAGGCCATGACCTCTTATCTTTATCCACCATCTTTTGCAGTATATTTGAAAGAGTCTTGTTGAAGGATTCTATCTGGCCATTAGCCGCTGCATGATATCGAGATGAATGGTTGGACTTAATGTTGTATTCCTGATACAATTTCTTTACCTCAGAAGAACAGAAGTTGGTGCCGTTGTCCGTCAATATGGTATGAGGGACACCAAATCTAGTAATGATGTTAGACTTGATGAAGCTAACAATGCATTTAGAACTGACTTCTTTGAGAGGTACTGCCTCTGCCCATTTGGAAAAGAAATTAGTAGTAGTAAGAATGTACTTAAACTGCTTGGCCGTAGCTGAAGGGTAAGGTCCCACCACATCCATTCCCCATGTGGAAAATGGCCATGAGTATTTAGCTGTATGAAGAAACTCTGGAGGTTTATGAATGAAGTTGGAATATACTTGGCATGAATGACACTTCTTTGTGAAATTAACACAATCTTGTATCATTGAAGGCCAAAAGTATCCAAGCCTTCAAATTTGATCAGATAGTCTATGTCCAGACTGGTGGGCACCACAGACTCCTGCATGCACTTCTTTTATGACAGCCATTGTCTCTTCACCATCAATACATCTGAAGAGAACTCCATCAAAACCACGTTTGTAGAGAATTTTCTCGAGGTGGTTTGGGCTATCATAAAGAGCAAAATTGACCACACATCGCCGGATTTGTTCTTTCTCATCTCTATCAGGTGGAAGTGTTCCATTTTGAAGGTATTCCCTGATAGGTGACATCCATCCTGTAGTATGACCATACGGTTCAAGAATGGGACTAATTTCATTAATTTCCTCTGTTCTGACTTGAACATAAGGTGAAATTGCATGACGGTGGGTAATACAGATGGTTGTCTCGTCCCGATTTGGATCTGCTAAAGTTGTGGATATATTAGCCAGTGCATCAGCTTGAGAATTTTGTGATCTTGGGACATAAGAAAATGTCGGTTCTGAAGGGAATTCCGACATTAACTCTCTGACGTAATCATACAAAGGGATTAATTCTTCTTTTCTGATGGCATAATCCCCATTGACTTGTTTGATTACCAGGTCTGAATCACCTTTTACCTTTAAGTGATTCACTTGTGCTTGAAGTTCTAATTCCAAGCCTGTAATGAGAGCTTGGTATTCAGCTTCATTATTGGTACCACCTTCCCACAACAAAAAGGAATAAGGTAACACTGACTTATCTGGAGAAATGGGCACAATTCCTAAACCAACGTTGTTGAATTTAGGATTTTCCATTTTCTTCCCTGTTGGACTTCTAGAAGCACCATCAAAATACATTTCCCATGTTTGAGGACTCTCTTGAATAGAGAAAACTTCCTCATCAGGGAGTTCGATATCTGAATACGTGTCTTCCACTAAAGGATGTTCAGCCAGGAAATCAGCCAGAGCTTAACCATTAATTGCCTTTTGAGACACATACTGAATGTCGAACTACTGTAGAATAACCGCCCACCTTGCCAGACGTCCTGTAAGCATTGGATGACTAAGGATGAATTTGAGCAGATTATTACGAGATACCAATTGGACCTCATGATGTTGCAGGTAGTGTCTCAATTTATGAACTGTAAATATTAATGCTAGGCAGCACTTTTCAATACTTGAATACCGAGTTTCTGCTTCAATCATAGTTCTACTGAGATAGTAGAGACTATTTTCATTCCCAGCATCATTCTTTTGAGCGAGAAAGGCACCCAATGATAGCTCTAAAGCTGTCACATAGAGGATAAGCGGTCTACCCTCAACAGGTGGCATGAGTACTGGTGGACTCAAGAGGTATTTCTTGAGAACATCATATCCTTCTTGACATTCTTCAGTCCACTGGTAAGTGACTCCTTTCTTCAATAATTTGGTAAAGGGTAAACTTTTGCCTGCCAAATTAGCGATGAAACGTCGAATATAGGCTAAGTGTCCTTGAAGTCCTCTTAATTCTTTCAAATTCTGAGGAGGTGACATACCAAGGATTGATTTGGTCTTCTCAGGATCGACTTCAATACCACTATGGCGTACAACAAAGCCGAGGAATTTTCCTGAGGTTACCCCAAAAGCACATTTTAAAGGGTTCATCTTCAAATTATGTTGTCGAAGCTTGTGGAATATGACTTCCAAATCAGCCAAGTGATTAGAACATTATTTGGATTTAACCACCAAATCATCTACATAGCATTCAACAAACTTCCCTAAAAAAGGTTTGAAGATACGATGCATGGCGCGTTGATATGTTTCACCTTCATTCTTTAAACCAAAGGGCATCACCCGGTAACAAAACACACCTTGAGGAGCTCTGAATGCTGTATATTCCTCATCTTCTGGGGCCATTCGAATCAGATTATATCTGGAATATCCATCCATGAAATAAAGTACTTCATATCCAGCCGTCGCATCAATTAAGAGTTCTGTAATCGGAACCGGGAAATCATCTTTAGGAAAATACCGATTAAGATCTCTGAAATCGATGCAAACCCTAATTTGTCCATTCTTCTTATTTATAGGGACAATATTATCCAACCACTTGGGATATTGAACTTCTCTAACGAAGTTGGATTTGATCAGCTTATCCACTTCAGCTTCAATTTTGGAAGCATAGGTTGGGTGTGTTCTTCTCGCGGCTTGTTTAAAACCTCGATGTTCTTTTGGTAAACCCAAATGATGATTAGCAACATCAGGATCAATACCAGGAATTTCTGTATAATTCCAAGCAAAAATATCTTTATTTTGCTTTAGAAAAGAAATATAAATCTCTTGCTCTTCAAGGGTCATGGCCGCACTAATTAAAGTGGGGTGTGGATCTTTCTCTGTACCCAGATTTACTTCTCTGAGTTCATCCACAGCGGTAGAGATACCCTCTTCAAATGCTGGAGGAGAATCTCTAAGATCTTCCTCTTCCTCTTCATCATGTGTTATTTCTTCCGTTTCTACTTGCAAAGTAGATGAAAAAACGAAATTCTCATGATCATAAGAGATGTCAAAATTTTGACATTTTGAAGAAGAAGCTTCCATTTCTGACCCTATTGATGATAAAGGGTCTTCTTTGGGAAATAAAGTGGAGATGATGGATTGAGAATCGACATCATTATTCACCTCTGGTGTTGCTATAACTTCTTCTAGCCTGATTAGCAAAGTATAGAATTGTTGGACTTCATCACCACTTATGCTTTCATCACTGCTTGGTAGGTTACCAATTTCTCCCATGTTGTCTGGATCGATCGCCGTAATTGACATTATGGATCTTTCCATACGAGTATTTTGATTTGGGACTATTTTATCAATTTGACTAATAGGTAACACATAATATGTACTCACATGTGAAAATGGATTTATTGGAATTTTCTCCAAACCATATGGAGCATTAACTTTGGTAATTTCCTTCATTGTAGATTTTTATATTCCTTTCATGTGATAAAATTCCGCCTCAATGTATTGAGACTCACATGTCTTGAACGGGGCCTTATCACCATACAATGTTCCAACTTGACCATCGAAACAGTATTTGAGACATTGATGGTATGATGAAGGAATAGCTGCATGCTGATGTAGCCAGGGTCTTCCAAGCAAGATATTGAAAGCTGAGTCTTGATCAACAATCATAAAATCCGAATTGGATACAAGATCTCCAAACTGAGTTCTGAGAGTAACTTCTCCCAGTGGTTCTTGTTCATTTTTATCATATCCTTGTAACATCATGGTAGAAGGAGATAAATCAGATTCCGTGAGGCCCAATCGACGAAGTGTACGAATGGGCATGAGATTGACTCCTGAACCATTGTTAATGAAAGCTCTTCGAACATCCACACCATTGACTTTTCCAGATAAGTACAAAGGTTTTATGTGCCCCTACACAACATCATATTCATCTTTATCAGTAAAAGATATCACTGCATGGCATTCTGCAGGATTATTCTCTATGTGATAGATTTCAGCTGCAGCAATTTCAGCTTCAAACTCCTGAGGACTTGACAAAGCTTCGATGAGTGCTTCCCGAAGATCTTTTGACAGATTCAAAGCATCCAAAATTTATAACTTGGCTGGTACTTGGGCCAAGTGTTTCAATATATCATACTTTTGATCTAGAGGTCTGCGTTTCCCAATAGGAATATGCGGTTTAGCAGGTACCTTGGAAGCAGATGCTTTGGAAGCTGATGCATCTTGTATTGAAGTTGGCAACATCCTTGGTTTTGGAAGATTAGACTGATTAGATCCACTTACTTGCTGAGATAAAGAAGATGGAACCTTTAATCGGTCTTCCAAAATAACTGTGCCAAAACTGAGTTGGCCATTGGCAGAAGAACTTGCTTGTTCTTTTTGAGCTCGCTGAAGGGCTCTACCACGAGTTTCTGCTGCATATACAGTGCTAGCAGGGGTAAAATTAGAGTAGTGGCTTCGGAAAGATCCACGTCTTCCCCTGTTTCCTGAACCTCTAGAACTTCCTCGGATTCCCTTATTTGATACAGGGAATTCAGTCTCATCAAGACTGAAATATGGATCTGTTAATTGAATCATATTAACAGAACCAAAGATTAACTCTTCTTCTGATAAAGACTCTGCCTAGTTAGCCTGTTTAGGCTGTGTCGTTTGGTGGGATGGTGCCCGTGGCTTTGAAGTAGATGGCATGAAATCTGCCAGAGTCAAAGACAATTTAGGATTTGATACATACTCATCTTCTCCTGATTCCTCTTTCTTCTTTGAATTGCGCTGCCCTTTTGAGGATTTAGCTTTTGATGGAGGCTTTACTGCAGCTTTTGTAGGAGACACAATTGGCTTCTTCAATTGTGTTCGCAAAATGGAATGGGTCCGATTGATTGTCTTTCTGACCATCCAATCATCATATTTTTTCGCAGTTTTTCTTTTGACTTCCTGCCACTCGCCTCCTTCCTCTGGATCTGTAGCGGTAATACACGCTACATGAGCTGAAGAACCCTTCAATTTGACTTGTCCCAAGTCGACCATCTTTTGCAGGAGGTCCTTAAAGACAAAACACTCCTGGATGGGATGCCCCAACATTTGATGAAAGGGACAATAATTGGGATGGTCTTTATCTCCTTCCTTGTTTGGCCTCTTGGGCACTGGTAATTGAACCAAATTATTTTCCAGAGCCGAAATGAAGTAACCAGGAACTTGCTCACTTCAGAAAGAGTATGTTTTACTCTTCATATCCTCAAATTGTTTTCGTCGTTGATCTTTTTGATCATTTGGACGAAACAGCCTTTGTTGTTGGCGTTCAGGAGGTGGAGCCCTTCGAGAAGATGAAGGTTTTGAAGTAGAAATAGGTACAGGTGCTTGTTTAAGCATAACTGTAGCAGTTTCCGCTTCACCCATTCTCCTTCCTGGAGCTGATGGAATTATATGAGATTTAACCTTATCCTGTATAAGGGAATCTTCAATATGTTGAGCGATTGAAGTAAGGTCTCGAAACCCTCCTGTGTATTTCACAGGGATCGATGGCGTGCGTAATTCGTCACGCAAATTTGCCACACAGATTGGCAACAATTCCTCCTGAAGGAGTGCTAAACTCAGGGAATACGTTAATCCCTTCCAACGAGCAATGAAATCAGAGAATCTTTCATTCTCCCTTTGCTTGCAGTTTGTACGATCGAAAACTGTCGTTTTTGGAAAAGTTGAGCTAAACTGAAGAAGGAATTTTTGACGAAGATCCTCTCATCCGATGACTGATCGGGATTGCAAGCTTGTATACCAGACAAAAGCTGGTCCTTGCAAGGTTCGCACGAAGCATCTGAGTTTTACTGCTTCTTGCTGCTCTGGAGTTCCCATCATAGGATCACAACAAGACACGTAATGCGTCAAATGTTGTTCAGGGTCGCCTGATCCATTGAATGTAGGGAAAACAGGGTTTCCAAAACTGGATGGAGGAGAAATTGAATCTACCCATTCAGGGTAAACTTTATTTTCAGGTTGAACTTGCGCCCGTTTCCCTTCCATAGTTTCTAACCGAGCTGTTAATGACTCAATAGTAGTTATTAACTTTTGAGAAACATCAGGTTGAACTTGGTTTTGGGTAGGTGCAATGAATGGAGCTTGGACAGACGTGGTGGTTGGTGCTGCAACTGATGGTAGTGCTGCCAACCGTTGTTGTGTTTGACCTGTAGGATTAGACCTCTGAGGGTGTACTGATAAAGGAGGATATTCCTGATCCATCTCAGTAGTTACAACAAATTCCTTCGGCTGTCGGACTTCAGCATTCTTAAGAAGAAGACGACTCTGAAGTAGTTCTGCATTCAACCTTCTTAATTCTTTCAATTCTTCCTCCTGTTGTGCAAATCTTTTCTCTAATGAGAGTGATTGACCTCCTTTAGAGGAAGGGTGAGAAGTAACCTGATTCTTTCCTTTCCCCTTATTGGATCCTTTTCAGAGAGGGGGAAGTGGGTTACTTGACGGAATACCCAGATTTTGGGTAAGCCTTTGATTACGTGTGCGCACACCTTCTTCATTTAGGTCTATGTGCGCAACTTCTTGAGCAGGAACTTCTTCGTCTGATCCTTCTGATTGAGCCTCATCTGGTGAATCAGCAGCAACGACATTGATGACGTTAATGGATGCATATTGCATGGAATACTTTCTATCAGCATTTCTGTGATATTGTCTTCTTCCATGTCCATGATGAGACATGGAATTCCATTGACTTGATCCCTTAGGAACTTCTTGGAGAACCGTCACTTGGAGAGAATCTCCTGATAGCTTGGCGCTTCGTTCCTCTTGATACTTATTCCCTAATCGAGAAAATACTGACTTTCTCTGAGGGAGGGATTGAGGATTTAAAAAAGTCCCCAGTCCGGTGGACTGGGGATGTTCCTGCTGCTTCCGCTCAACTCCTCGAATCCCATTTGTTGACTCTGAGGGTTGGGTTAGAGAAGTCCCCAGTCTGACAAGCTGGGGTGTCTCTTGACATGCTATGTCTGAGATATTATTAAAATCTCTCTTGATCTTGTGAATCTTAGTTCGGAAATTAGCTGGATGCATTAACCTGTATCCACTTTTATTACCTGGTTCAACAGACCGTTGGATGATTTCTGAAACTTCTGTCATTTGATGATGTGTTTTCTCCAGACGAGAGGCTTGTGCAATATTCTCTCCTTCTTGATGTAGGAGCAATTCAACAACTTGTTCTCTATATACTTGATTTTGAGAGGAACTAGTTGAAGCCTGTTCTTGAGAAAACCTTTGATTATGAAAAAAGCCCATTGACTGTGGCCGGCCATGGGCAATAACATTGCATGAGACCATTTTCGGCGGGCTTTGATGACTGGAAAGCACTGTGAAATGTAGTGCTCCGTGAACACCCCATCCTCTGATATGAACATCAGATGGAGCATTGGAAATTAACTGACGCAATTTTCTTAGTGCGCCAAGGCATGAACGTTGAAGGGTTCTTTGTTGCTTTTCAGCCTTCGGATACCGAGATACTGATAGAGATGCCAAATAAATCTGGCATTGTAACCCTTCTATTATCTTAATATGATTTTCATAATCACCGTAAGATAATACTTTCTTCTTCAATTGACAAAGAGTCTTCCATATGTTGAGACGAATATCATGGATTCCATCATCCGTCAACATCTTTGGAATGTCGTACTGGGAGTCAGCCAAAGGCCAAAACATGACTGGTACTTCACCTTTTGCCAGTTTTTTCCTCATGTTCATCATTTCCTCTTTATCATTAAATGAAGATTCTTCTACCTGTTTGGACCAGAGTTGGTGTTTCCTTGTTGTTTCATCGGATTCAACAAGATTGGTAGAGATATCACTATTCATACTGGAAGATGAATGACCTAGGGATGGTTCGAAGAATAACCTGAACCGTAGGCTATCTTCTGATAGAGAAAGAGTTTCACCTGCCGATAGTAAAGCATCAGACATGACTAGTTTTACGTTTTCAAGTGCCTCGAGATAGGAGGTCTTTCTCGTCACTACATTTCCTTATGAAGAATTTTCGAGACAACGTGAATCACTACTGCGGAGAGGACTTTCGCAGCGAAGTTCATCACCATGAGGAGGACAGTCATGATGGGTTACAGCAAAAGATGAAATCTCCTGCTCCTTGGTCTTCTGACCACACAGAGGGTTCCTGTGGCTCTCATCTGAAGAAGAAACTTCAAGATTGACCGAACTTTCATGAAGCAAGCCTTCATGAGGAAGTGTCTGTTGAAGACCTTCAAAATTAATGTTCCCATCATTGAGAACTGAGGGAGTAGAATCTTGAATTCCGACAGATAAATGTCTGAGGGCTTCAAGAACTCCAGCATCGAGAAAGGCCTTGTTGCATATTGGCCTTTGATCTTCTGACTGTGCTGGGCATATCTTTTTCTTAGATGCCTTCTTACTCACTTTAGAAACCACTTGTTGACGAAAGTGGTTACTCTGAGAAGGTGTATGTTCCTGATCAAGAAAGATGGTCAGGTTAGGCTGACGATCTCCACTCAAATCAGGTGTATGTGCCTGACTTGGTTGTCCGTTTGATATGGGGGAGTATGCCCCATAACCCTCTTGGACTGGAACAGATGAGTGTGTCTGTTCCGGAGTGAATCGTTGATGTGTCACTCCACTGCTAGGGATAGATTTATGTGTATGTCCCTGAGATGATGCTGAAGCTGTTATGATATCCTGGAAAGCATCCAGAATATGAGCATGAATTTGCTTCTCCTCTTTCACCATTGAAAAAATATGTTTGGTGACTTCAGCTGCCGGAATGGGGATATACATCCATTCCGGGCATGGGGTAGGTGTATGTGCCTGCTCCTGTCCTCCTTTTCCTATCAGTGAATCCTGACAGTACTCAAGTGTGGAGGCAGAGAGTTGAGTCTGCCTCCTGTTTGTCGTCGGGGCTTTCCGACTGACTTCTCCGTGTGCTACTAAGCGAGACTGTTGGTAGGCTTGATTAGTATTAGGAGGTGTATGTGCCTGCTGATTACACTTCTCCAAACGCGGTTGACGAGATCCATCATATGTAGTCAGACGAGTCTGCTGACTAACTGGTGATGTATAAGCAGGTGTATATTCCTGTCTATAGTACTCCGCCGGGATTGCTTGGTGGGATTGGCGTGATGCTTCCAGACGAGTCTGCTGGAAAACGGAATTAAAACGGATAGGTGATTGTGCCTGCTCATTGTTTTCCACCAAGTTAGGTTGGTGGACTTCTCTGGAGATGGCAGGGATGAAAACCTGCCTATTGTTAACCGGATTCCGTCTCTGGCGGTTCATCTTGCCTTCTCGGGTTCGAGGAACCTGAGCTGAATGCCTGGAGTTGGTACCCTCATCATGTTGAGGGCACACTACCGCACGAGTCTGGCGGCTATTGTTGATGGGAGCCCTCGAGAAGGACTCCTGTCTTTTTGAATTAAGGTCCTGCGGGACCTGCTCATTCACTTCCTCAGAGTAAGGGAGTGAATGGAAATTGTGTTCCGGGGATAACGACCCGAAACGGTTGGAGACGGTAGTCAGCACCGCCTGCTTCTTGATCGCTGGCCACCGTGGTCCGGACGACCAGGTAAAGTTGTTAAATTGGAGGGCTTGACGAGCGGCCTCCAGAGTTGGGATAGTACCGTTGCGACGGTAATCCTTAACCAGTGCATTAGAAACCCAGCGTTGAAGACGCTGAGTTGGTGATGTCATCCTCAGAGCGGACGACGTTCCAGAAGGAGTCGTAGCATTGGTTTTCACAGCAGCAGACCTCACAGTAGAGGTGTTTATAGCAGCAGTATTCACAGGGGTGAATTTAAGGAAAGCCATTTTGCAGAAGATCTTGAGAAAAGAGTGCATGTTCCATATAACATACATAATCAAGATGAATCCAGCCACTGCATCTTTTGGATGAGAACATGTCAATGATTGCTTTGTTGGCCCAAGGGGCCTAACAAATAAGAAGAATATCACTTTAACTTGGTTAAGGATTCACGTCGGGTTCACTATTTTTGTTTCCTCACGGATTTCGGGGATGACCTCCTGGACGAGAGATTCAAACGTTCCGATCGGTTTCTAGCGGGTTTGTTCGTAGAACTGGAAACATCCAATGATTCCACATCTGTTTGGACCTACTTTCCAAAGGTAGGCGCTCATTAGCTTTTGGACTAATGAGGCTTAGGAATTTTCATTGGTCGAGAGGATGGGAGTCCGGACTCATCACACCTTTTTGAGGGGAATTATTGTCTACTCCGGGACTCTCTTTATATATTTAAGTTATGTTCGTGAATCCTTATTACATTACCAAGTATAAAATGATCTTTCCTTAAGTTTTAACAATCAATGATTAAATATGAAAAAAATTTAGAGAATCTTTTATATGTATTCGAGGTTCTTCATCAATAGAGAATCATCTGTATCTATTTAGAGATTCTTGGTCAATGGTATCCTTCGAAACAAAAAGTCTCTTGGTCATTATGATGACCGGGCTGGTTTTAAAGCCACTCAGTGAGGCACTTGAAGTTTATCGTCATTCAGAAGGACATGGATTATTTCAAAGTTGGGATCGAACCCATAAATGGGCTACCTACGTATCCTTTGTTTTGGAAGAGGAATCAGAACCCACGTAGTTCGGGTAATGGAGTATGATGTTTATGATTGATGGCTCAAAGAAGAATGTCATAATTACTTTTACACTCTAAGCTCACGTGAGTCATGCTCGGTGTGAGAAACAAGAGGTATTGGTAAAAATTAGACAATTGTGCCATGAAAGATGAAATCATAAGAATTTGTTTGGGGCTTATGTATGTATGACTGCCCAGATAGATGAAGGTTTAGGATTTACTTTTAGGGAGAAAATCCAGAAACAGGGTCCATAAAGGTATATTTGCTTTATGGAGATTTGAATACTCTAATCTTGGGGCTTGCTCCTAAGGAGGATGCCCAAGTTAGGAGGGGACTTATGATTGGATTTTACTCCTGAAAAGGAAACCCAAATCAAGAGTAAATTAGGACTGGTTAAGAGAAATTTAAGGGGGCTTGGGGTTTACTCCTGAAAAAGGAAACCCAAGATTATGAATGGGACTTACTCCTAAAAAGGAGGCCCAGGTTAGGAGACTTGGGGCTTACTCCTGAAAAGGAAGCCCAAGATTATGACTGGGACTTACTCCTAAAAAGGAGGCCCAGGTTAGGGGACTTGGGGATTACTCCTGAAAAGGAAGCCCAAGATTATGACTGAGTCTTATACCTGAAAAGGAGACCCAGGTTAGGGATTAAGGTTTGGGGCTTACTCCTGAGGAGGATGCCCAAGTACTTGAGATTGGGGCTTACTCCTGAAGATGATGCCCAAGTTTGGGAACTTTAAGAATTTGGGGCTTACTCCTAAGGAAGATGCCCATATTAAAGGATTTATAACTTGGGATTATTCCTGAAAAGGAGACCCAGGTTAAGGATTCTCTCATCTTAAAGGATGAGGTTGAATGAATGAACTCTCCATATTTAGTGACATAAGGATATTTAAATCACTAGGTTTTGAGAGATATTCCACAGAATTCCTTTCAGATAAGGAAGTCAAATCAAGAAATCATGCCATAAATGGCTTTGAAGAGTGTCTTGAAGACTGAATCTTGAAAAGGAAAGGTGTAATGGCTTAAGAGGGGTAAAATGGGCAAGATGGGCACCCAAAAAGGTAGGGGCGCGCAAGTCTTGAAAGGCGCGCAAGTATTGCGGCGGTGCGCAAGTATGGGTCGTGCAAGTAAACTTGCGCGACATGAGGGGTACTTGCGCGATTCCCAAACATCATTAGAATACTTGAGCGACTCTTTATAAATCCCTTTAGAATCCTCTTTAAGTTCTTCCAGAAAAGGGACGCACAAGTTATATTGAAGGAAATAAGTCGGCGCGCAAGTGTTGATAAGTTTCAACACTTAGGCCTTCCTTCTTCTCTTTAGATCTTCCGTTCTAGGTAAGAAATTACCTTAGAAGTGTTCCGGAAGCTTTGAGAAGAGACTTGGATGTCGGGAGCTTCAATCCGAGTTTCTGGAAAAAGATCTTCTCAAATGGGGGGCCCACAGGGTCTATTTATAGGCAAAAGAAGACCCCGGGCGGTTACCGGGCGGTTACCACTTAGGTCGCGCAAGTGACTTGCGCGACCAAGGGTGCCGCGCAAGTGTACTTGCGCGACAGTGAGATAACTTGCGCGGTGCAGCTTCTTTTGATCCTTTGTTCATGCCTTTGTCGATTTTTGATGTTTTCTTCAAAGGTTGAATCACTTTGAGCTCAGATATTCCCTTTTCTGGTCTTTAGATTCTGTGACGAAATAGGAGCGTCAACAGTCACCTTTATATGCCTCTTCAAAAACATGTATTACATTCACCATGATATTGTTTTATTATTCCATTACTTTGATTTATATCTCATCCCTTTTTTTATGTGCATCCCCATGAAATCGTGTGTGGTATTAGAAGATCAATTGAATATAAGGCCATTTTTATAGTTTTTATACAATTTCATTATTTACCTATTTAATGTTATTATTATATTTATCAAATTTCGCAAAGACACTAGGACTCTCTATCTTTTAGGATTTCACTATGTGTGTCCTTATATAATAAATCATGAATTAAGGTGTATTAAAGATATTGGTTATCTTAATTGTTTTTATGAACCAAGAAAAAACATGATCCTAAATAATATGCATAATCTAAACATATATATAATTTCAAAAAATTCACTAGAGGTATATAGAATTTCAGGACTTCTCATCAAATCATAAAATCACCATATTCATACATGTCATATGGGAAATGATCTTATAATAAGAAGAGTCAGGAAAACACCCAATGAAAGGAATGAGTTTCATAAAGGTTCCATAAATCATACATTCGTTAATATTATGTGGGGTTAAGAGATGAATAATTAAATTAATATATTGGGATAAAAGTTCATTTTTCTTTGAATAAGAAACAACTTAAGAGGAGTAAAGATATGATTTATAAAAATAAATACCTCTTTGAAAAATCTACGTAATTGGATTATAAAAAATATTTAGAAGGTATAAACAACTATATTCTAATAAATAAAAGGGAAATAATATTGAATTGACATGTTTAGGAAATTAGAGTAATTTCCATACTAAAATCAATGTTAAAAACAAGATAACCCCAAATAGGTTGTTGGGTTCGGCAATCCCCTTACTATAAATCCTGATTTATTTTGTTGCTTTTCTATATCATGTGTAATGATAATTAGATGATTAAAACATGAAACTAGAATTATTTTTTTTCAAATTTTACACTATATATCAATTATAATCATTTTATTATATTTTTTATTTTCCATTGATAATAATGAACTGTTTTGGTATCATATTATCCTTAAAATATCATGTCTTATTTTAATTTTTTTATTTTTTAAGTTAATTTATTCCTAATAAAAATTAATTATAGATAAATAATTACATGTAATTATATATTTTAATATTATATATAATTTATTGTATCCATATATGAACGTGGTTATAATAATAGATATGGAACTTCCCTCATAAGAGGTTAAGAAACCATTGACCGAACATTGTCAAAGTGGGAGAAATTAAATCTTGACATATAAAAATTGTGTTAATATAGTAATTAAAGACGTTTAAAATAAAAAAAAATAATGTATTTATACTATTTAATAAATCTTATAATATTTCAATTTAAATTTAATAGGTAAAATCTGGAAGGAAATAGGTAAATGGGAAGGAAAGTTGACAAAAACATTCCCTCTTCTAGGTGTGGCTTCTTTTTAATGATAGTAAACTTCTAGAAATAATTTATTTCAATTACCCCAAAACATCCCAATTTATTATATAGGTATTGAGATAGAATATATGGGTAGATAATCATAATTTTTAAGTGGGTGGTAAATGGTTTTTTAAGGGATGTGTGACGGGTTATTTATAATTGATGAGAGGAGTATTTTTATAATAAAATATTGAATATATTTTAATATCCATGGTAAAACTTTAAAATCTAAAATTTTCAATTATGAAATATATTTGATTAAAATATTATGATTTGAGTAAATTTAATCAATTTATATTTCTATTTGATTAGTTTAATCAAAATGAAATGGGAAAATGAAAATAACTATTTATTTAAAGGGACACCCTAGAAATTTAGAGTTTAGAAATTATTTTTTAGGTTTATAATTTTTTCTTTTTCTTTTTAAATTAATTATTTATCATATTAAATTGATTTTTTGTGGAGATAACCAATTTAAAATTTAATATGTCATTATTACATCATTATTATTTAATGAAACATGTTTTAATAGAAAAATAGCATTTTTACTATTCACATCAATATTGGTGTTTCTCAAAAATTTATCATAAGTCACCCTTGGTAATATTCAATGTGATGATTCTAAAAATGATATTTATTTTATAAAAATAAATTTATAAAATAATTAATTTTATTTATTATCATTAAATTTATAATATTTAAAAAATACGTTGAAATAAAAATTATTATAATAGTGATAACAATTTATGTGAGTTTTTAATCATGGTATTCATTTTATGACATTAAAATATTTATATTTTCTTAAATTAATCATAATAAATATTATTTTTATTACATTATATTATTTTGAGGTAAAATTACAATTCTAATGGTTTGGTTATTATTCTTAGCGGTCATATTACAATTCTCAACAACCATCTTACTATTTCAATAGTCACATTACTATTAAAATGATCATATTACCACCTATAAATATATCTTTATTTATTTATAAATCATTAACTAGAATTAATCACAAGGTCCAATATTTTTCTTTTCTATAATTTTGATTAGTTTATTATTATTTTATTTCATTTCCATAGTGTTGTTCATGGGAGTGATGATTCTAGTAGATCAGGATAATCCAAAATTTCCCATTAAAGTTTTTCTATTTTATATTTTTTCATTCTAGTACTATTAAGAATTTTTGGGGGATTGGTTTTTGGATAATGTAATGATATTCTATAATGATACTAATTTTTGTTTTTTATATGTGTTTAATGATTATAGTAGTATAAAATTATTATAACACATATTCATTCATGAAACAAATATAATTTATAATATCTTGGTCATTAGAAAATGAATATAAATGGAGGGTTTAATTTTCTATAATAATTGATTAAAAAAATTATAAATGGATTAAGAAACACTAGATACATTATTTTCACCAAAATTATATTCCTTCACCACTAAGGATACAATATCACCTTGTATTCTATATTAAACATAAAATTCAATTGGGAAATTTAAAAAAGTATCCCCTTGAAAGATATGGAAATGTCATTCCATAGTAATGGGATTTATGTTTCCAATATATAAGAGTCATTTATTTGGGTGAGTGATATATAAAGGTGCCTCTATGTATTCTCAAAGTGGTATGTAAAGGTAACTTCATGCATAAAATACTATATAAAAGAAAAATACATTGATGTGGGGATGAAACACCCCTGTGTAAGTGTACCCAGAAGGGGTAAAGTAAGTATCTGTATCTTATTCCCTTCCTATAAAGTATGTGGGTATCCAATGAACTAGAGATTTCTTGGGTTATCTAGTTATTTAATATTAAAAGTGTAGATATGGATGATCATACATACATTGTAGTGTGAACATTGGGAGATAATTAGACTAAAATTCGGTGGTAGTATAGGTAACTCATTAGAAATTATATTAAGTGTGTTTCTTTCTTCCTTTATTTTATGAGAACCCAAAATTCATTTTTTTAGTTTATATAATTTGTTCAAAACACCCATTCCCCCATTATAAAATTTTATGAAATTAGAAAATATCAAAAACAATATGGGCTTGAAAAATGAGTGTTTAGTTTAGATCCTAATGAGAAAAAAACTTCTTCACATTCCCTAATTTCACTCATGGGTTCTTCTAAAACATCTATTTGACACACTGAATAATTCAATAAGATTTTAGAACAAAAAAATTCAATTTAATTGTAGGGGATCTAATAAAACAATAATTTTCTTCTCATATTCTTAAATAAGTTTCTTTTTTTATTAATGTTCTTTCTATTTTCTAAATTTTTTCATTCTTTTTATTACACATTATTTCATCCATTCAATTACACTAAAAATGAATATTTAATAATTCTATAATGATCCTGACATTTATTAAAAATTATTTTAGTCTAAAAAAATAAGTCTTAAATTTAGGTATTCACCCATTAAAAAAAATTATAAACTAATACGTGTCTCTTTATACAGAATACTAGGGAAAACAATTAGGCCACGACATGAGATAAATTTGGTACATACCAATGGTAGTGAGGATTGAATCTACTACCATAATTCATCTATCCTACATTCAAACAATATTCCCCACCACAATCAAAATGAAGATGAACCAACATCATAGGATATTGAATATTTACTCAGTAGATATTTTTTTATATAAAAAATTAAGAAAAAAATTGTTAGATTGGATACATTGTGTAAATGACAACAATTTTGGAAAAAAATATACAATCTTACATAGAGAGACAATGTATATGGAGACCCACACTTTCATACATAAATATTACATCTTATTATATGGATGTTAATTACCTAATAAAATAATCAGTGGAAGAATTATATTGGTCTAGTTCCTTTGGAAACATAAATACATAAAGAAATTTTTCATAGGTAAACTACATCATTTTGAGAAATGTTCTTCATAATTGGCATCCTTCATAGGAATATCATACAAAATACCTTTCCTCATAAAATGGGGAGCAGAAACCTAAGAAAGTGTGAGATTATATGCTTAGTAAGGGTTAAAAAGTAAGATAACAAATACATTATTAGCATAATGGTATGTGAAAATTAAAATCAATTATGAAAATTATACCCTACATTTTAGAGATCAAAAACTCAAGTCATTGAGTTAATATTTTTCATTCATAATATATAGATCATAAGAGAATTCAATATCATATTACATTAGAGCATAAAATTGGAATAACACATAGACTTTTGGAATACACAACATCAAATAAATATTATTTCAAGGCTATAAAATAGACATTCATACATGTTAGGCTTAGGATAACCACCCATGTACCAACTTTTGGCTTGAGGTAACCTTATGAGTACCCGATTTTGGGCTTTGGATAAGCTCATGTGCACCTTTTTGGGATTAGAAAAATGAACCATAAACCATTTAAGATCATAGAAAATTAATCATTACACAATTCATTAGAGGAATATATAATCTTGGTCCCATCCATAAAATAATGAAAATAAAACATATTTCATCCACAAGAACATAAAATTTTCATCATATCATATCACATAAAAAGTAAATGGGTTTTATAAATATTTCATCATAACATAATCCATTTAATGGAAAAATATTTCATAAATATTTCATCATTTATTCAGGTCATAACCTATGGAAAAAAATAGGTTTCATAAACATAGCACATGGAAAAGAAATGGTTTCAATAAAAATAATTTCATCATAACCATAAACCTTCTAGATAAAGGATAAGAATGGTATCATTGGATCATATCCCTAGTAAATCATAAGTAACATCAATGCATGAAATATTTGATGGAAAATTATTATAAAATATTACTTATAACATTTCTTGTTGAAAACAACCTATCCATTTTTAAATAACATCATTGAAAAAGAAAAAATCACAAATATTAAATAAAAAATATTGTTATAAAATATAGTATAAATGTTGTAAATAAATCATCAAATAATTAAGTAGTTATAAGGGGAAATTTTAATTCCGATCATGTTCGTTAAAAAATATTTATTTCAAATTTAGAGTTAAAAGACAAAATAACTTCATTCAGAAAATGATAATAATATTCCCTTAAAATAATTAATAAATAAAAATAATTGGTAAAAATGTATTTAAAAATTAATTTTATAATATTAAAAACATTCTTTAAAACATTTTAATAAAACATAGTCATGAAAGAGAAATTATTTTCAACTAAAGAGAGAAATAATGTTTATTTTCCATTAAAAACATTTTTTTGAACCTTGAGTATATAAGAATTTAAAATAAATGTAAAACATTTATTTTCATGAAATAACCATAGGATATAAAATTTTATGAGTTTGTTAAGATATAGATTATAATATTTCATATTTAGAATTATAATCTTAAATAATCCCAATAAATAATAAGATTGTAACATAGAACCATTACCTCTTTGGTAACATTTGAATCATAAGTCCCATAAAAGAAGAAAACATATATGGATATGTATATACCATGTTTTCATGATAATAATTATAAAATTAATTCTTGGGTTGTATATAAAATATATAAAAGAAACAAGTGGGGAATATGGCATATGTCCTATAAAAATAAAAATGAAACCAATATCCATTACCAAAATTATGAATCATAAGACCCATTAAAGAATAAAATAAAATGAATATTTTAATATCATAAAAATAAGTATATTTTTTATATAACATATAAAATGGGTATTATTTACACAATACAAAAGAAATGATTGGTGAATATGATATAAGTCTTCCCGAAATAAAAAAGTGATTAGACATCCCTTACCTCAAGTCTTGAGTTTCTTCGATGAAATTAGAAAAACAAATGTAATAAATATAGGTTTATTAAAAATATATTCAAATACCATAATAAAATATATCACACCATTTTTTATTTACTTATGATATTTTATTACCCTTTTATTAATAATTTCTTATGTTTTAGGTAATATCTACTTCGTTTTTCATGAGTGTTTTGGTTTTGTATTTATAGTGTTTTAACATTGATCATGGATACAACATCTTCATAATTTTAACAATTATATAAATATCATATATATTAATTATAAATGTATTTAGAGTAAAAAAAAATAAGGTTATATATGGAAAATGAATTACACCATTCATTAAGATAGTAGTTTATACATATGCATGAATGATGTTTGAATGTTCTCGATGGACATAATGAAAGAAAGTTAAATATTAATTAATATTTATAGATTAATTATTATATAATTTATATCATATATATATTCATTAAACATACCCTTATTACTATCTATGTAAAAATAAAATTAAAAAGGTGTAACATCGCATTATGGAGGTGGTAGTCCACAAATATACATGATCGATGCAATCATTTTTCAAAAGATTAAAAAGTAAGAAGGTATGTGTGATATTATAAATAAAAAAGTATAATAATTTTATAAATATTATATTAATATGTGAAATCCATAATTATATCCACCCACTAAAGGTTTTCATGGAAAACAAAATACATTGGTTCGCGAGGTGGTGGTCCACCGTACACACGACCAACGGTTTCATTTCCCATTTTTTCAAAAAAGATATAGATATTGGTTATTAAATTAATGTAATAGAATATATGTAAATAGGAGATATAGATGCTATTATATCAATATATTTGAAGAATATATGAAGTACATGGATGAAAAAAAATAAAAAAAATCGTGGTTAAGAGCAATACCACTTCTACAGATTATCTCCTTAGGTTAGCTCCACTGTCTTTATTAGGAAAGATTTAAAATTATAATAAGTCATCTTGGACATGGGAATTTCATTAATGAAGATATTTTGGGTATTTATTGGCTGAACCAAAAAAATAGGTTTTTCTAGTGGAAAGGAGATAGGTGACCTTTTATAAGTTGGGGAGAAGACATAGTAGGAATTTTAGAAAGGAAAACATTATTCCCACATTTTCAACATTCAAAAATGAAAATATATTTCTTATTATTGAACTATATATAGTATAAGGTCCACATATGGTCATTTATTTGTATTTGGACAAATTTTTACATTATTATAACCCTTATATTTTAGTTTAACCCCTGGTAAACCCATTTTTATCTTAATCAAGGTAATTAATTTTTACTATTTTTACCATTCTTTATGACCAAAAATTAATTTGAATTTGTTATATGATATTAATGATTATTATTATTCCAAATATATAATCAATTTTACCAAATTAGATTCATATAATTGGCAGAATTTAATTTAAAATTAAACCCACGGTTGTGATAAGAAATGATTTTCCATAGAAAATGTTTTCATAAGTAAAAAATGTTTTTACATAAAAATTAAACATGAATTTTATTTAAATATTAGAAATTGGATTAAAAATAATATAATTTATCAAATTATAATTTTAAACCATTTTAATATAATATTTAACTTTTTAAATGTTTTAAAGGAAAAGGCAGTTTTCAATAAAAATCAGTATTTTTCAATATTCATCAATAAATTAATATTTTTAAAAACTCTAAAAAATTAACTATAATATAATTATGAATTTTTTTTAAAAAATTAATCTTATTTTTTCAACTAAATTTCTAAATGTGGAAAATATTTCTTCTATTATTTGATCACTAAAAATAATAAAAATATTTGTTGAGAAAAGTTTATTTTTGAAGAATATAAAGACTACTAAAATTAACAATTTTCACAATATATATATTTAACAGAATAATTTATACATATTTTTTAAAATTATTTATTATTATTCATTGATCCAAGTTTAACAGTATGGTTATAATGGTCATGTTTATATAATAATATTAATAGTATATTATGGTTCCTTAAAATTTGGTGTTTCGTGTAACACAAGATATTAATGAAAATAAATTGATTTGAAATATATGTTTCATAAAATGTCACTGTGTATAGAATACTAAACCAAAACTCCCATATCTAGTTCTAGAAATATAAATTTTACATTTCATTTTTTGATACCGTTAAATATGACTCAATTTTTTCTATCCTAACCCTACAACATCAAATGGAGTTATGGGATCACTTACACTCCAAAGGAAATTATTTTTTTAGTGTTTTCATAATTTGGAAAAACTATTATATAAACTAAAAGCATTAATTCAATTGAGTATATTTCCCACTATAATATTATTTTTATACTCCATAATATGTCCTCAACATCTCCCATAAATTTATTTATATTTGAAACCTTTCAAAACTCAAATCATTTATCATTATTCTTCATAACCAGGGGTAATAGAAACATAAGAAGGCTGATAAAAATACTCAGTAAGGGTAACATAAGAATTAATGATATAATGTAATTAGTGAGAGTAATATGATCATCGTATAAAGACATAATCCTATACCATGAGAATACCATAAGGTAATACTTACCAATTATTATCCCAATTTTCAATCATAAAACATATTATAAAGCCCCAATAAAGGAAAGACTCATTGTAAGAAATGGTCATGAGACATTTGATATCAATATTGATCAAAGAAATAACTAAAACACCATAACATTTCACCCATAAGATATAAAAATACATTTATTTAAACACAAAATCATTATCTTACCATGTGAAATCATAATATATCCATAAAACTAATTGAAAGTGTAGAGAAATCATGTTGGTAACTTATGGAATCATTTTCATAACACTCTTGATTATTGAGTAACCTTCATGGAAACACGTGGAGTAACTATCATAGTTAGATTTGAAATAAACATCATGGTTATACATATAATAATTGTCATAGTATATTACTATAATCTCTTAGAAGAAACCTAATTAGATAACTCTATCCCTTTAACCAATGATGTTGTGAGCTATAACTGGATCACCTGAACATGGTTTATAATGGAACCACATATTAACATAAAAAATTCCAAATAACCATAATATAAATAAAGTAAATTTATATTTCATATCAATATAAAATTCCTTGAAACATCCATTATTCCTTTCATAACATGATTATCCCATGGAAAATAAATAGTCACGATGAAAATATATTTTAAAAAATCATAATCCATCTAGATATATAATGAGGATGGTATCATTACAAAAATATAGATATTGAATCATATAAAACATCATTTTCATTTGGCCTTGATGAATGGACATACCATTAAAATTTCATAAAAATATTCCTGACTAAAAAACATTTCACTTTTAAAAACACTTTTTAAAAATAAAAATTCCAAAAATATTTTAAAAATCCTTTAATTTAAAAGTAACCTTGTGTACTTATAAAGTAATACTAAAAGAAAATAATATTAATGATGGAGGGAAAATTATTTCATGATGTAAATGTTAAAAATAAACAATCTTTTTAAAAATTTGTAAAATGGGTATAAGGTGACCCATTTGTAAAACATTGAGAAATTTATTTTTTAAAAAAATTTTAAAAGAAGGTAAAATATCATGTTAAATAAATTTTTGAAATATATTATGTTCATAAAATAAAATTTTTGAATTTTTTTAGAAACAAATTTATATGGAATAGATAGATTCATGATCTAAAGGAAGATATGATATCAATATCACTTACAAATGAATTTATTGATGTTTCATTAATCAATAAGGGAGGAAATAAAAATTAAATATGTAAAGAACATTTGTAAACAGAGAAGAATAAAAGAGACATGTTTCAAGAAAATAATAGAATTGGGTTTCCCCCCAAGGAAACTTAAACATAAACAATCACAAATACAGAAAATATTGTCACGTAAATCCTATACCACTTGGGAAAATTTTCAATTAAAAGAACCATAAAAATCATCAAATGTAAATTTAAATATCCTGAACATAAGGGGATTCATGTTATAATATTTAAAATGATATTTATATACACCTAATAAAAATTGTAAATTCATATCATAAACATTTGTATGACGTAAATTGAATTTAATATTAATAACCCTTACAAAGATCATATCATTGAATTCAGAGTAAATAAATGGAGTGATTATGTATAACAAATATAAATATTAAAAAAAGTATAAATATAGATTTTATAAATTTATATATCAATTTAAAAATAATAATTTCATAATAATAACAATGAAGAAAATTTATAACCCAACAAGAAGAAATTGTGCTACAAAAACTTATATAGCTTAGTAACTTTGAAGTAAATTCCCCTTGGATAATGTAATTCAAATTTCAAGTTAAAATAAAAATATGTATGAAGGATTCATGATATAATATGTAATAGGGGTATTATATAACAATATAATATGTAATAAGCATGATAATGTTTTTAGATATAGGATTTTTCCTCTGAGTGGTGTCCTCTCGCTCTTCCACAGTGGCTAGGGTTTCCCCTCATTTTTATTTTCCACTTCCACCTCTGGAATGGATTGGTTCATAGCTTCATATGGTCTCAGCGTGGCATGGTCGTGGTCTGGATTTGGTGTGGTGCATCTGGGATCCGGTGGGGTTTTTTATTTTTTTCGGTATCAGTGTTGATGAATATGTTCTTGGTGGTGTTACGACACTCGGCACGACTCACTCCTTCTGATGATGACATCTCGGTGTCGAAGTTCTCAGTGGTTATCTAGAATTTGGCTCAATGTGACTCACCCCTTCTAATGATGATATGTCGCGGTGTGGTTTCTACTTGGATTGGATCGATGAGTCCCATAATTTCTGGCATCGATGGAGTGGCTCTGACTCGATTCATCCGGCACAACTAGGCAATTCCTCCAGCGGGAATCCAGTGTGTCTTAGCATTATATTTGTAGTTACTTGGAGGGTGGAGGCTTTGGGTCTCGGTTTTTGTGATTTTTTCAGGTTTTATGTTTTGTTGATACTGGGTTTCATTCGATTAGATGTGAATATGGGGGTTTTTTGTTTGTTTTGCTTTGACGTCGATGGTCCTTCTCTCCACCTTCATGATGATTTTCTCACCACTATGATTGGCCTTCTTCAAAACCTAGTGAGGGTTCATCCATGGTCTGATCATATAATATCCCTACCCAAAGTGGTGTTTTGGGTTCCGGATGACTTGGATTCCCCCATTGGTGGTGTTCCCTCGACATGATCCTAGGTCATCCAGTCCTAGGTGATGATGGCTTGAACTTGTGTCCCTTGGAATGTCTTATGGGCCTCTGTAGTGGTAGTGGTGGGGTGTCTTGTGGTGTGTGATTTGATTTTCCCAGGATGGTCTTTAATGGTAGTTCTATGGACTCATGATTTCTTTATGTTGGGGAACCCAATTAGTTTATAAGTAATTTCTTCATATGTGGATAGAGCTGGACACCTTCATCATATGTGGCTTTTCAGATTTGGAAGATTGATAGGGTATAGTACAGCCATCAAAACTGGGCCCCTGTATTTTTTCATGGGACATCTTATTGAGCAGACATGCTCTAGTGGAGGCATTCCTTAACAAAGTTGATGTTGGGAAGGGTTAATTCTACATAGTCTTGTTCTGGGTTACAACCCTATTGATTTTTAGATTTTGAGTATGCCTCTGTGTCCTTGAAGTCTTAGGTTTTCCCCATTTTACCCTTTAAAAAAGTTTTTATTCAAAATCAATAAAAATATAGGCCTTTTATCCATTCAGTCAAAATATGCATCAATGAAGTCAATTGAGACTAAATCTCATATCTTGAGTCTAAATATTCAATTTATGTCTATTAACTCATCTTCTTTGGACAACCTCCTTTGATTTACACCTTAAGCCTTCTAAGGATGGTATTAATCCCCAAAAAATACCTATATAATGTTTATAGAGATGTTATTAAGCTATTTTGGAAGGTATTATTTGAACCAAATGGTTCATGATCCATGAATAAAAAAAAGAATTGGTACCCTTCTATAAGAGTGAGGAAGGGCACTTTTAGATTTTCTCAAAATTTAAAATTAATATAAATTAATTTTTATTGCTAAATGTATAAAAATTGATATTATTATAATATAAGATGATTATGTGTCAAAATAATCTCATAAAATAAAATTTTTAAAAGTTTGGATTATGTTTCTAACCATATATTTTGATTTTAACCACTCGTTAACCCTTTTTAAACCTACTCATACAAGAAGGTGTTTTACTCATTGATGGTCATGATAGAAAATAGAAATTGGAAAATTGGCCATAAATGGAAAATGGTTGATATTTCCATCCTATCTTACACATTTGGACTATTATAGAGTAACTATTAATTTTATATCATTTAATAAAAAGTTATTTTAATAAAATAACAATAATGTCAATATTAAAACTATTAATTTACATTAACATTAATAACATCACCAAATCAAATGAAATTATACTAAAAACCATTAATATATTCTTAAAATGTTGTATTTATCTAAAAAATTTGTGGATGGAATTAAATATTTCATATTATATTACTTTAAATATTTACAATATCATATATTTTATCTTTCCATTAATTTAATAATTACACTGTCAGCGTTGCATAAGAATTTATGGTAATTATTGAATAACTAAAAATTAAAAAATAATTATAATGATTACTATAATTAATTTTATCTATATATTAATATTTATAATCAAACATATCCTATGTTAATCCCCTTTTTAAAAATAGTATATTTTTTTAAAGGTTAGAGTGAAATTTTTTTTACTTTTCTTTACCTAAAATATTTTAAAACTGATAACCACATCGACAAAAAACTAAAAGCTCATATAACCAAATTTTGGTTAATTATAGATGAAATGGACTCATCAAATAGAATTTAAATTTTTGTTCAAGTAATTTTCTAATCAATATCATATTATTTTTAAACCTTCATTAAATGATTTACCATTTATTAGGGTAAAAAAACTACTTTGGTTACAATTACTAATGACTAAAAATTGGACCTATTTACCAAATTTGTATTATTCAAAATGTAACAACCCAACGTTTTATCAATTAAAATTTCATTTTTATATTTATTTAATATGTTATAATCACATAAAATTACTTTTATAATGCAATACAATCTTTATAAATGAATAATTAATGAAATAATAAGTATTTCTAGAAGTTAAGGAACTTGTATCGATGAAATATAATTATGAATTTCAAAATAGTAATGTGACCCATATAAATGGTAAATTGGCCAATTGAATATTAAAATTACCAATTAAAGTACAAATAAAATTTATCCATCTAATTATTGATAATATGATATAGTTATATCATAGTATATGAAAATAAATATTTTAAAAATTATTAATTAAGTGTTGCTATTTTTACATGTCATAAATATTTAATTAAACTTCTATGATTAATTTAATAAATTAAAATAAAATTTAATTTCATAAAATATAATCATAAATTAATATTTTTATTTCTTTTGATTATAATATAATTTTATGACACTTTAATTAATTTTTCAAAGTGTTAAAAAAGCAGTTTTAATTTTAAAATTTGTATTTTCCAAGTAAATGGTGATTTTAATTAAAAATTAAATTTCTAATATTTATAAACTTATTTTCATAAAATAAAGTTTATTTTTTAATTCTACATATCTAAAAATGGGTAGAGAAATTTTTTGGTATTTTTCTGAAATATTTGAATTTTTGTTTAATAGGGAAGTATGATAATTTACGGTATAAAAATATTATAAGTTAAATAAAATATTCCTTGAGTAATGTAAAATGAAAGAAAAATTGGTTTGAAATCACATAATATAATTAATTTATTTATTCTCAATAATCAATACATTTTCTTTCCATAAGAAAAATAATAATTTAATGAATTATATAATGAGAAAACACCCTTCTCCTCTACTATAATAACAACCCCTCACCACCTCTTCTCCTCACACCTATCAAACCTTGAACCATGTCTAGGTTCTTCTAAAATATCTTCCCAATCCCCTCCCCAATGTAAAAGAGTTTTTTTCTGAACAAGATACAAAAACTAATCCCTTAAGGAGGTTCTCGCGAAGAAGGAGTCAAGAGGTAAAACCCTCTTTCGTTTTCATTAAATTTCTTTTCAAGTTCTTTTTTTTGTATCTTCTACTCACTTCCCATTGTCCTAGTGACATTAAACCTCCATCATCATACATATAATATAATTTTATCGTGTTTGTGGAATAATTCTTCATCAGTTCTATTATCCACTCTCATTTATTTTAATAATGAAAACATCATCTGTGAGGTTTTGATTTTCCACCTTCATGGTGATGTGCTTTCATATTTCAATTAATCCATCAAGGATAGTCATGAAACCATTTTTATGGTTGAAAAATATTATATAATATGAATTATGATAAATTTTATGTTTTTAACTAGAATATATTCATGATATTTACTAATATAACAAAACTTTTTTATGATCAAAAAATGCTGAATTAATCTAATTTATTATCATTAATGATTTATCTAATGAATCATCCTAAATTATGGAAACTCAATGGTATTTTAATATTATATATGTTGATTAATAACATATAAGTTAATTTTTGGACAACTATCTTCATTCTAAATGATTTTCCATACACATATTCAAGTAAACTAATCCTGAAAACCTAGGAAAATAAGGATCGGGAATGATGAATTTTGAATCTCATAACCCCTCATAAGGGATATAAATGAACATAATAAAATTATAATAAGTAAAATACATCTATAAAAGGTTATTAATTAATTAATTAATGGATTTAATTTTATTATTTGTGACATTAAGATCAAGTGCATAATCATTTCAGACATAAGGTAAGGGATTATACCCAAACCTCCATAATTCCTTCAGGTTACTCTTTCTCTCTTTTTACCCAAATGAAATTATCATTTATTTTTATGTATATATTATAAATTATTGTATATATTCCAAAATCATATATATATATCCATTCATCCTTCATTTTTTGTGGATATACATGTTTTTAAAAAATTTCCTACTCAATTCTTCCTTACAAGCATGATTGATTTAAGGAAACTTCCCAAATTCTTAAAAAAAATCAATTTCACCCTATAAACTATTTCAAGAAACAATTGTTATTATAAAATCACTCAATTTTATTATAAATAAATTATTTTTTAACTTTTAGTTTAATATAAAATATTATTCCATTTTCTGATTTAAATTCTCTTTAATATTTTCATTAAACCGCACTAAAATGTTTTAGTTATAAATATTCTTAAATACTCTTTTTACATATTTGAAGCTTCAGTTTGACATCAATAATCATGATATGTTCCTATTTTTCTATTTTAATGTACTTTTATGATTAAATTTATTTCTTCTAAAGAAACTTTTATGAGACACCCATTTATTATTTTTTATGACATGATTGTGATACCCAATTCTTTCTATGGGTAACCCTTATGTTTATTCTTGATTATTATGTTTGATTATTTATTTGGAAAAGTTATTAATGAAAAATTTATGATGTGTGTTCCCATATAGCACTCCAATTTTTTGGGTAATGTTTAGTCTCATTAGATGTTAAGTGAAAAGGTCTTGGTGGTTAGCCTTGACTCATTATTCATGTGCAATTGTATTAGTGGTTATCTATGACTCATGATCCTCTTTGTGAAATGAGCCTTGAATATTGATCCTCTATGTGAAACAGGCCTTGACTCATGTTAAATTAATTTCTACTTTTTTTCCACATTACTATGAATCCCTGATTATATGATCCAATGTTATGATTCCTTATATTTAATCATGTTCCATGCATTTTTATATCATTATGTAACTCCTAAACCATGTGTTATGATTTTCTATTTTGTTTATTATCTTACTAAGATTTTATATCATCCATTTTTTTATGTTATCCCTAGGTTATCCTATTAATATGTATGGGATTAATGGATGTTAGGAGCTCATAATGGATGATAAATAAGGAAATGTTTTTTTAGTCACATGGTTTCAGTTTTATGTACCTAGTCTTCCAAAGGCATCTGAATTTATGATCCTTTGATTTTAATTTGATAGTTAGTTATGTTTGAAATCATGTTGTAATATGTGAAAAATTATAGGGTCTCTATAGTTGTTATGAGATCAAGTTTTAATTATTTTTGGATATTAGGAATAGATCACTTTAGTAAGAACCTTTGGGATAAGAATAGGTATAAGAAAACATCCTTAAATTTGGGTAAGTGTAGAGTATGTAGTTTATCAATAAAATTCATCCCTATATAGATATAAAAAGTGTTTTTCGTTCTGGAACAGAAGTAAATAGGATTAATAACTCTAGAAAGGTGTTTTGGGCCTGACTCGGGGTAACCTAGTATATGAAAATGGTCCTTACTGTGCACCTGGTTTGACAATCCCAGGGGATATTATTTGGTAAATTAATAATCTCATTACAAAACATTATTAAGGGAAAAAATAAAATTCCCATAAGAATTTATTATAGGAAACTTATCATGGATAACCTAGATTGAAATCTAGTGAATCTCAAGTTACTATATACATTTATTTTACATTTTTATCTTTTTATGTTCAATGTTTCCTTTTATAATTCTTACTAGATAAGTAATAAATACCCCCCCCCCTTCCAATTTCACATTATTTTTCTTAATTAATGGTGGGAAAGAGAACAACACATGGAAAAATGAATGTGATAGGAAATGTGAAGATTTCCCTCATGATATGCCAAATATGATGGGAATATGTGCTCAAAACATTATGGAAGTACTTGTTCAGCTGGCTCAAGTTATGAATAATAACAAGAATCATCTGTAATGACCGCCTTATAAAATAAAAGAGAATTTTACCATCAAATCCTCCATTCATAAAGGCCTCCCATTCTTTTTGGATCTTTTTATCCCCTCCTCATAGAATAGAGGATTAACTCCATTGAAAATATAATTTTTTGTCCTCTAGTGGTCATAAAAAGAGAAAGTTGTACTGGAGGTCTATCATTTTTATGGGGAAGCTGATCATTAGTGGACACTGATAAAAAATTCAAATTTCAATAAGTAAATTGATTCTATATATTGGGAGGAATTCAATAAAATGTTTTTCAATAAATATTTTCCCCAAACCCTCTGTCTCAATATGGAAAGAGAGTTCCTCATAATTAAGTAGAAGGAAGATAAGTCTATTAAGGTTTATGAAGAAAACATTACAAGGATTTAAAGATACACCTCTGACTTTGTCGTGAACATTGAAATCAAGGTGTATCTCTTCTTTGGTAGACTAAATTTGGGTCTTGGAAAAGAGTTGGTCATTCGATAATTTGATGGTTATGAGGATATTGTCCACTATGGAATTAAGTTTGAAATGGAAATTGGAGAATCTCAATGGTATCTTGGTCCCAGTGAAAACAATATAAAATAAAGTCTAATATGGGTGGATCTACAAATAAATCCCATGATAGAAAGAAGACTTCATTTCCCACATGTAAAAATTATGGGAAGAAGCATTTGGGGAACTATCTAAAGGGAACCAATAAATTCTTCAAATGTGGAAGAATGGTGCATATAGAAATGAACTGCCAAAGGGATATGAAGAATCCCACTAACTTGGAAGAATAAATCAAGGTTCATATACACGATTAGCCAGTAGTAGAGTTTTTGAACTCCATGGAATATGGGCATTTTGAAAACTAATTAACTAAACTCAGGATTAGAGGAGGAAATCAACAACAACCTCTAAGGAAACAAGGAAGAAATTATGATACCTCTACTATTGAGGTGGTTCCAGATAACAATGTGGTAATAGGTATGCTATTTATTCATTCAAGAATAGAGAATGTTCTATTTGATTATGGTTCTACACATTCTTTAATATTGTGAATGTTTAGTTGAACTATTCAATCACCAAGTAAAAATATGAATGTTGAGTGATCAATGAGTGCATCTAATGGGGAAATTATTGCATCCAAAGTTTATAACTCCTCTTTATAAAACTTTTTTGGACTAAAACTCCCAGAAAATCTTGTTATACTCTATTTGGTAGAGTTTGATGATATTTTGAGAATGGATTAGCAATATTTATATAAACACAATGTCAACTATCAGGAAAGTTAGATCAATTTTCACATCCCAAAGCATCCTCTAATAATGTATAAGTGTAATGAGGATGATGAATATCATTCAGAATCATTATATCAAGTTTGGATATTTTTCCCTTATAAGAAAGCTTGTCTGGTTTAAATTATTGATACAAAGGATAAAATCATGCTCAAATAAATTCCCATCATGAGAGATCACATCGATGTATTCAATGAATAATTTTATGGTCTTCCTCATGATCAAGAGTTTTAGTTCTCAATTGATCTTATTCTAAGTTCTCTTACTATATAAAATACTCATTATAGAATGTCCATCATTGAGCAGGAAGAGCTGAAGAAGTAGTTACAATAGAACCTGAAAAATGGTTTTATACACCCAAGTGATTCACTGTGGGGTTCACTAGTCCTATTCATTAAGAAAAAGGGTGTATCAATGTTCCTCTTCATTAATTATCATGAGCTCAATAAAATCATGATAAAGAACAAGTATCCCATACCACAGATAGATGCCTTATTTCATCAGGTGTGTGGGTCTAGTTATTTCTCTTTAGTGGACCTTCAGTTAGGAAATCACCAATTAAGGGTGAGGAATATATTTACAAGACTACCTTTCAAATTAGTTATGGACACTATGAGTTCATAGTTATTCCCTTATAACTCACTAATACTCCAACAATTTTCATGGATTTAATTGATAGTGTCTTTATATATTACCTCGAAAAATTTGTGGTAGTTTTTATTGATGATGTTATAATATACCACAAGAGAAAGGAGGAAGATGAGGATCATCTGAATACTATGATAAAGAATTTGAGAAGGGAGAAACATAATGCAATGTATTGTAAATGTGAGTTATGGATAGAGGAAGTATCATTCATGGGGAATGTTATCACTAAAAAAGGGATATATGTGGACCATTCCTAGAAAAAGGCTATCAAAGAGTGGCCTAGGCCAATATCTTTAACAGAGATCCGTAGTTTCATTGTCCTAGTTGGGTATTATCAATGAATTTTGAAGAAATTATCATGATTTTCAATCCCAGTAACCAAGTTTACATAGAATAGAGTGAATTTATTCTAGACCCAATAATGTGATTAAATCTTTAAGGAGCTCAAAAAGAGTCTTATCATTATGTGAGTACTCCCACTCCCAATGAGTGGAGAACTCTATGTGGTGTATAACGATGCATCAAATAAAGTCTTATGATGTATACTGATTAAAAATGTTAAAGTGATATCCTATGCCTTAAGGAATTTTAAAATTCATGAGAAAAACTATCATATGTATGATCTGGATTTGGCAGTTGTGATCCTTACATGGAAAATATGGTGGTATTATCTCTATGAGGAAAAATGTGAGATATTTACTGATCACAAGAGTCACAAATATATATTCACATAGAATAAGATTAATATGAACCAGTGAATATGGTTATATCTCATCAAGGATTACTACTTATTAATCCACTACCATCTTGGTGAGGAAAATAAGGTGGCGTATACTCTAAGCAGAAAGGATCATGCATCTTAATCAATGAAGAAAATTGAGAAGGATCCAATATTATTATACTTAAAAAGTATTGACATGGAAATCATTATGGGAGGAATATCCTCAATCCTTTCTCAAATGATTACTCAACCATTCATCTTGGAGTGAATAAAGGATCCTCAAAGAAATGATGTGGAAATTTAAAAAAGAGTGGAAGCTATCAGAAATGAGAAATCCTATAAGTTTAAGATTGATAAATATTGATTCATAAGATTGTTTTCGTGACTATGAGTACCATACAATATGGTGATAAAGAAATAGATTTTGAATGATGCACATAACTCAACCTTGTTTATTCACCCAGGGAGCACAAAGTTTTATCGAGATCTCTGGGAGAACTTTTGGTGGGACAATATGAAAAGGGAGATTAGTGAATATACATAAAAGTACCTAGTATGTTAGAAAGCAAAGGATGAATGGAAAGGTATAAATGGATGATGAAACCAATACCCATACCAACATGGAAGTGGGAAAACAACACCATGTACATTTTCACTGGACTTATAATGAGATCCAAAGGATACAATGTTATATGGGTTATTGTGGATTGTCTTAAAAATACGACTCACTTTATCACAATTTTATAGGACTTCTCACTAGATCAACTTACAATGATATATATCAAAGAGGTGGTAAGGCTGTATGAATTACCACTATCAATTGTATTTGATTGAGATCTAAGATTCACCTCAATGTTTTGAAAAAGTCTCCAACATGGTATATTCACTGAGTTGAACTTCAATATGTCCTATCATCCTAAAATGGATGGATAATCTTAGCGAACTAATTATACATTGGAATAAATGTTAAGAGAGTTTTTAATGGACTTAAAAGTAGGATGGGACCAACATCTTCCTTATGTTTAGTTCTCTTACAACAATATTTTCCACTCGAACATCTGAATAGATCCATATGAATACCATTATGGGAAAAGGTACAAAAAACCATCATGCTGGGATGAAGTCAGTGAACATAAGCTTCTAGGACCTAGAATGGTCTAAGAAATTGTGGACAAGGTGAAAACCATTCAGCAACACATCAAGGACACCCTAGTCGATAGAAGAGTTATGCATACAATCGTCAACGTGTCCTTGAGTTTAAAGTTGGAGACATGGTATTCCTCTACATATCTCCATGGAAGTGGATCGTGAGATTTGGGAACAAAGTAAAGTTAAGTCCCAAGTACATCAAACCCTTTGATAATCTTGATCATTTCATAGTTGTGGTGTATCCACTATCACTTCCACCTACCATGTCTAAAGTATATGATGTATTCCACATATCCCTCTTAAGTAAGTACATACCATATCCTTCACATGTACTAACTTCAAAGGTGGTACAAATGGAGAATGATTATTATTATGAGGAGAACCTAGTAGAGATCTTGAATCAAAGGGATAATGTTCTAGGAAAAAATACTAATCGCCTTTTCAAAGTACTAATGCAGAACCATAAGTACGAAGAGGCAACATGGGAACTGGATGAAGCGATGAAGGAAAATTACCCACATCTTTTTCATCTTATAATATAAAATGAAATTTTGAGGGAGAAATATCATAGGGGGGAAGAATGTAATGAACCAAAGTTCTATCAATGAAAATTTACTTCTTATAATTATTTCATATGGTATAATCACATTAACTTATTTTGAGAACACAATACAAACTTTTTAGATGAATAATGAATGAAATAAGAAGTATTTTTAGAAGTTAAGGAACCTATACTGATGAAATAGAAACACGAACTTTAGAATTGTAATATGACCTTTATGAATGTTAAACTAGCCTATTAAATAGTAACATCACCAATGAATGTATAAATAAAATTTATCTATCTTATAAGAGGAAATGTGATATAATTATATCATATTATAAGTAAATAAATATTTTAAAAATTATTAATTAAGTGTTGGTATTTTTGTAAGTCTTGAATATTTAATTATATTTTTATGATTATTTTAATTAATTAAAAGTATATTTATTTTCATAAAATTTATTCATAAACTAATATTTTAATTTATTATGATTATAAGATAATTTTATGATACCTTAATTAAGTTTTCAAAGTGTTAGAAAAGCTCTTTTAATAATAAAATTTGTATCTTCCAAGTAAATGATGGTTTTAATTAAGAATTAAATTTCCCATATTTAAAATATTATTTTTAATAAAATGGTGTTAATTTTTTAGTTATTCACATTTAAAAAAAATTAGTGTGATTTTTTGGGATTTTTCTGAAATGCATGAATTTTTGGTGAATAGTGAAATACGATAATTTACGGTATATATACATTATTTGTTAAATAATCTATTCCTTGAGTCATGAATGATGTAAGAAACATTGGATCAAACTCACATAATCTAATTACTTAATTTATTCTGAATAATTAACACTATTTATTGACTTTAGTAAAATAAAAAACTAATGAATTAATAATGTGAAAACACCCCACTCCTCCACTATAAAAAACCACCTCTCACCACCTCTTCTCCTTTCACCTCTAAATCATTGATAATTTTTTATATTCTACTCAAATATATTCCCAAGATCCTCCACCCAATTATAGGATCTGTTGGTCTTAACAAATGACCAAAACCAATCCCCTAAAAAGGTTCTCAAGAAGAAGGAATCAAGAGGTAAAACCCTCTTCTGTTTCTTTCAATTTAATTTCAAGTTCTTATCTTTTTTGTATTATCATAACATCCCTTTGACCAAGTGGCATGAAAACATAATTATTGTACATATAATTTAATTTTATCATGCTGATGTAATCATTCTTCATCAAATCTCTTCTCCTCTCTCTTTTATTTTAAGAATGAAAACATCATTTGTAAGGTGCTGATTTACCATCTTTATGGATGATATGCTTTCATCTTTAAATTTCACCTTCAATTATGGTCATGAAACCATTTTTATAACTGAATCGGATTATATTATATTTATTTTAACCTATTTAATTTTCTATAACAAGTATATATACTTGATATTTAATAATATAACAAAACTAATTTTTGATGAAAAAACATTAAATTAATCTAAATGATTATCATTAATGATTTATCTAATTAATCATCATATATTATGGAAAAATATTATTTTAATATTATATAAGTTTATTAACAACATGTAATTTTATTTTTTTCAAAATATCCTCATTATACATCATTTTCCATACACGAATTCCAATAAACTAATCATGAAAACCAATGAAATTGGCACTTCCGAATGATGAAATTGAATCTCATAACCCATGAAAAGAGACATAAATGAACTTAATAAAATTATAATAAATTAAATACATATATAAAAGGTTATTAATTAATTAATTAGTGTATTTAATTTTATTATTCCAGACATTAAGATCAAGTGCATAATTGTTTCGGACATAAGGTAAAGGATTCTACCCAAACCTCCAATATTCCTTTGGGTTATCATTTTTCTCTTTTTACCCAAATTAAATACAATTTTATTTTTATTTACATATTATAAATTATTTTTATATGTTCTTAAATCATGTATCAATATCCTTTCATCCTTATTTTTTGGGGATATACATTTTTTTAAAAGGTTCCCTACTTAATTCTTCCCAATAAGCAAGCCCTATTTAAGAGAACTTCTCAAATTCATACACAATTCCAAGTTCACTCTATAATATATTTTCAAAAATTATTATTTTTATCAAATAACTCATTTTATTATAAAAAAAATCTTATTTCACTTCTAGTTTTATATACAAAATTATTCCCTTTTCTGCTTTAAATGCACGTTAATATTTTCCTTAAACCATACTAAAATTTTTTAATTCTAAAGATTCTTAAAAACTCTTTTTACATGTTTACACTTTAGTTTTACATCACTAATCATTATATATTCCTATTTTAATTTATTAATTTCCTTTTATTATTCAATTATTTTATTTCATGAACACTTCTATGATACACCCATTTATTATGCTTTATGATATGACTATGATACCCAATTCCTTCCATGGGTAACCCTAATATTTATGTTTGATTTTATGTAAGATTATTTATGTGGATAACATATTCATGAACATGTTATGATGGGTGCACCTAGATATCATTCAAATTCATTGGGTAATGTTTATTCTCAATAGAAATTATGTGCAATGGTCATGGTGGTTTGCCTTGACTCATGTTTCATGTAAAATGATCTTGGTGGTTATCCTTGACTCGTGATCTTCTATATGCAATGATCATTGACTCATGATCCTCTATGTGCAATGATCCTTGACTCATGCTACAGTCATCTTTTATTTTTTTCCACATTACTATGAATCTGTGATTATATGATCCCATGTTATGATTCCTTATAGTTAATCATGTTCCGTGACTTTTTATATCATTATGTCATGCCTTCTAAACCATTTTCTAAGATATATTCTTATGTTTATTCTCTTATAAGGATTTTAGCTCATCCCTTTGTTCATGCTATCCTTATGTTATCATATTCATATGTAAGGGCTCAAAGGAAGTTAGGAACTCATAACTCATGATAAATAATAATAAAAATTCAGTCCCATGTTTTCAGTTTTATGTACCTATTCTTCCAAAGACACTATACTTTACGATCTTTGGACTGTAATTTGATTGTTAATTATTTTTGAAATAATGTAATATTATGTGAAAAAGGACCATGTCTCTATACAAAATATGTAAATATTTTTTAAATATTAAAAACACATAAGTGGTGGAATTATTTTAAAATGAAACTGGAAGAACATGAAGAAAAACAAATTAGAACATTACCTTTTAAGTATAAAAATATTTTAATATGAGATTCGTGTATAAAATTAATTATAGAACTAAAATTTATTGTGTTAAATCAATAGGAACTAATGAAATTTTAGAAAAAATCTATAAAATAGAATGTGAATTTATTAATTCATTAAATTAAAACAAAACATTCGATAAAAAAATATTATATTTCACTACTCAATAAAAAATCAAATTTGTTTTAAATTCTTGACATTTCACCATATAAAAATATATATTTTCATATTAAAAAATTGATAAGTATTTTAGAAAATAAAATTTCTAAAAGTTTCAGAAATTAATTATATTATTCAATCACAAAAAGAAATAAAAAAACTACTCTTTGATGAAAACATTTCATTGAAGAATAAAATGGATTTACATAAGAAATGAGTTATTGTTTCCTAATAGTTAATAAATATATTTGTATTGACTAATAAATATATATATTTCAAATATTGTTTAATTATATTCATAAATAAAAATTTAATAGCTATGTAATAATTTTTATATAAAAATAGTTCATAGTTCTTTTCATATCGATATTGTGTGTCATAAACATTATCAAACATAATGTAATTATTTTGAAATCTAGAGATATTACATTCTCACCCCATTAAAAAATATTTTCCCTATAATCTGAAAAAGGTCTTGGTAAACATATCTTTGACATTTCACAGTACCTTTGTTTTAAACACGCATCTTAATAAGGTTTAATACACCATTCTCTTAAAAAGAGGGGAAGGGAAATACGAAGTTCATCTATAATTTCATATAAATGGTTTTTCATAAAGGACAATGTTTGAAGGTTTTGAAAATAAAAAAATTAAAGAAAAAAATAATTCCCAAGGACTAATAGTGGGTGATATAAAATATGTTTAGGAGGAAGTAAACAACCATAGAATCAATAATTTTTAGTGGGTGAAGAGTCCATCGATTCATTAAAAATGATGTTAATAGGAAAAAATTGTTTAAAGATTATTTTCCATGGTTTTGGTAATTAATTTTCCATATAGAAAAATAATATAAGGAAATATGCATACTTTATATGTATAATATTATCCTTTCCAAAATTTCCAACATAATCTCATCTTTTTTATATTCAAGTTGAGTGTTTTATTCCTGACGCACTAGTATCATCTTCTAATGGATCCTGTAATTCCACAAAATTATAACAAGTTATTATTCTTATATTTAGACATATCAAATTCAAAAATGGTTATTATAAAAGAATATCGTTCAAAATTTTAATAGTAAATTATGTGAATAAATAATACCTCAATCTCCAAAATTAATTAGTAATACCCAATGATTAAAATGATTTCACATTAATCTCCAAATAACATCAATATCTCTTAAAGTAAGATTCCAAAAATGTATATTCATTGATCAGATAATATAAAAGATATGATAATGACTTCCATAAATAATTTAAATCCAAATAAATCCACACTAAGGTCATATATTCTTTTAAAAAATATTTCCACCTCGAATCCTCAAATAATATCACATAATCTTCCCCAATATTATAGTTAACTTCTTCTAGAATCACAATAATAACTTAAAAATGAAATCACTCTTCAATTTCATGGTTGTCTATATGATAAATCATATTTCTCCAAATTTTAATAACTCATAATTCCCAAAATAACAGCGACCATATAAACCCTTAAGAATATAAATAATTTTATAACTTATCCCATAAAAAAAGTAAAAGCATTTCCTCACAACTCGTTCCCCATGGCCCGTGTCAAGAATACCTGATAAAAAATATTTTTATTGAATATTTTATTTATATTAAATGATAAAATTTCCTCACATTATGTTAAATATGTTTATTTATAAAATATTTGGTATTTGATCATTCATTTGAAAATTTGATGGAAACTCCAGTATTTCCCTTTATAGTGCATTGAAGTATTTCAAACATAAATAATTTTATTTGAATTATTTGAAGTTAATTTTTTTCAAATATGATCCTGAATTAATTTTCTATATCTTTCATTTATGACATTAGAGCTAAATCATGCATTTGGTTGGTGAAAATTGGCCATGAAGTCAAAGTTGGGCTGGACTCGCCAGATTGTACATGGGTTCTGTATTTGGGTCATAACTTCTACATCTGCTCATGGATTGAGCCCAACTTTTGAGAGGAGATTTAAAACCCAATTTTTCATAAATTATCCCTCTATAAGAACATCTGGTTCACGCGTCTTTAATGTCAAACGGGCATTTCAAGTTTTCTTAAAATATTTGGTCGGGATTCCCCATTTACACTTAAAACCACTTTGAACCTATCCTCCTCACCACTCTATAAATTGGTTTTTTCACTATTTAGGATGTTTGTTAGAGTAATTGATAAGGTTTTTCCAAAAGGGTGTCTCTTGGGAGCCCCTCACAACTCTTGGAAGGAGTAAGGCTTTGTGAAAACATATCTTCCAAAAAGGCTCTCCTCTCCCACCTCCTCTTTGTATTTCTTTGCTTTCATTCTTGTATCTTGAATTTTTCATCAATTAAACATCTATTGTTTTTCATTTTCATCTTATTATCTTCCTCTTTGGGCTGGAATTCAAGAGTGTATATGAGATTTGGTTCTACCCTTTCAATCCTTTGCTCATGCAAAATGGCTCCATGATGACCACACCGCCCATGGAAGAGTAGTTTATTTAGAGATCGATCTATCTTACACCCTCTTCCTTTAATTATTTTGAATCATTTATAAACTATAATTCAATAAATATGATCTATAAATTGAGTTTTTTAATTATAAGAAACTAAGCAATCAATTGAACAATTTACACAAAAACACCCGAGGTTGCGAATTGTGTGAATTGTGAGAGCACGATCTTAATTGGTAATACAGGACCACATGAGATAAGTTTGTAGAGTTCAAATAAAATCCCTAAAATAAATTATTCCAAATCTCCAGAATAGATATGTTCTATAATTAACCACTTACCATAAGCTAACCTTATAACATCAATCAAATCAGGGTGATGCGATTGGATGTTCCGAAGCTAGCCTAGGGTTTAAGTAATTTCATCTTTGTGGTTAAGTTAACTCTTGTAGGGTTCGAGGGTTAACAAATTAGGGGATAATAACTAAATGGGTATTAATTTAAATGATAATTGTTAATAAGTAAATGAAGAGGTATAGTTATATTGATTATGCCTTTTAAATATTTCCTAAAAAAGCATCTTCTTATTGTGTCATTTTAATCGAACTTCATTTAAAATTAAAAAATTAAAAAAATGAAACCTTCTTCCAGAAAATTGCTTATAGTTTTATAAATGATAAAAAAACCTCATCCTTTAAAGTAGTGTTTTTATTATCTTTTATTTTATTTTTATAATACCTTTAAGAAGTTGTTTTAATTCACTTCCTCTTTTGAGAGATGACCATGGTCAGCCACTCTGCTGCACCTAAGTACCCAAAAATCAATAATCATTTTTGGGTTCCCAAGACAGCACCATTAAAATTGGTGTCGTTTCTAGGGAGGAAAGTAATTATTTCAACTAATTAGAGGTATTTATTTTATTTTAAATTTTATTCGCTTTTTCTTTTCTTTCTTCCTTCTTTACCCAATCTGAATCTTTTCTTCTTCTTTTATTTTCTTCTTCTTATTTTTGGACCATCAACTCAAACTTATAATTTTTATTATGGTCTACTTTCCTTATTTTTATTTTTATATGATTTATGGAATGAACTAATCTTGAATACCTCTTAGATCTTGACTTTGAAGTTGAACGCATCCTTTGGGCTCGAATCAGACATTCTCAGTCTATAGGAAGTTTCAACATTCAATGAGTTGAAGAATTCCTCCACTCCAAGAACATTGAAATTGGAAACAATTCTAAGTCCAACTTAAAACAATAACTAATGGCTGAAAATAATGAAAATTAACTTAATAGAACCATTTGATAATTGGTTTCACCTGATATTAATTATTAACCAAATTGCCTTGCATACCCAAATCTCTAATTGGACTTTGAACTGAAATCTGGATTAATTCACCTTCTTCTAAAATTTCATGGATTATCTGGTGTGGATAAAAATAAACATTTAAAATAATTTAATATGGTTTTCTCTACCTTAAAACCAAGAAATTTTTCTGAAGATCAAATCAAACTAAGAGCATCCCCATTCTTACTTGATAGAGCTACAAAGGACTGGATGTATTATATACAACCTGAAGATGTAACTTGTTGGAATTATTTAAAGTGTATTTTCTTGCAAATATTTTTTCCACCATTAAGGACCACTTCCATTCATAAGGAGATATTTGGGATCAAGAAAGTGCAAGGGCAGTCAATGTATGAGTACTGGGAGCAATTTAAGAAGTTGTGTGCAAGCTACCCACATCACCAAATCAATAAGAAAATCCTCATCCAATACTTATAATAAGGACTCAAACCTATAAAGAGGATCATGGTGGATGTTGCAGCTGGAGGGGCATTGGTAGAAAAGACACTAGTAGTTGCACGTGTGTTGATCGACAAGATGGCACAAAACTCCCAACAATTTGGCGATCGAGGTACACCACATGTTAGGTGAGTACATCTGGTAATTCCTTCCTCTCCTGAAAATCATTTGATTGATACTAAGTTGGAAGAATTGACCACTATTGTGAGGAAGATTACTTTGGAAAAAAATACATCCCAACCCCCTCCTTCAAAGCCTTGTGGAATTTTCACTGAGACATGCCACTCAAATGATTGTTTCCCCTAACTATAAGAGATGGAGGATTGTGCAGGGGTATTCCCTGGGAGACCATATCTGCAACAGAAACAGCCACATCCTGAAAATAAGTTTGATTCCTTTTCACCAGCATACAACCAAGGGTGTAAGGATAAATTTTACATTAGGTATGGCTTTGGACAAAAATAAATTCCCCCTTTTCAACAAAACTTCCAGTAACCTCCTCCTTACCAACAAGGTTTCCAACAACCCCAAAGGAGATTTGAAGCTTAAGCATAAACAATTCAACAATAGGGGAATTATCAATCAAAGGTAGATCCTAATACTGATGATATTTTGAAACAAATTGTTCTTAATCAACATAATGAGTTGAAGAGTCAAGGTTCAGAGCTTAGGGAGTTGAAGACTCAAATGAGCCATATTTCCACTACCCTCCATGAACTGGTAAGTAAGAATTTTGGAAATATACCTTCCCAACCTACTCCAAATCCCAAGGTAAATTTCAATGCCATCACATTGAGAAGTGGGAAGCAAAAAACTGATACATCTGCACCTGTCATTCCACTAGGATTCACCTCAACACCAGAAAATCCTCATTCCACACCAACTATTGAGAAACCCAAGGAGAAAGATAAAGGTAAGAAAAAGATTGATGATGTTCCTCTTAAACCCCTTCCCTTCCCAAATAGGGTTGTAAAAACTAAGATTATGACTGTGGAGGTGATGAAAAAAGAGATTTTGGACACATTCAAGCATGTGGAGATCAACATCCTTTTACTTGAATCTATTAAAAAAATACCAAGGTATACCAAATTCTTAAAAGAACTTTGTACCAATCGAAGAGGGCTTAAGGGAAATTAAAGGATCAATCTTGGAGGGAATGTGTTATCACTCATTACACCAACTCTAGAAATGCCAACATAGTGCAAGGATATAGGGACATTCACTATCTCATGCACCAAATGGGATTTTCAATTTTCTGATGCCCTTCATTATTTGGTAGCTTCCATAAATGTAATTTCTCACTCTATATTCTCTTCTTTATAGGTTGGTGAGTTGAAGCCGATGAGAGTAGTGGTGAAGTTGGCTAATAGAGCTACGGAATATCATGTGGGAGTCCTTGAGGATGTGCCTATTTGGGTAAGATACATGATCTTTCCAGTATATTTCTATGTGCTTAATATGGAGGATGATTAGGTAAGTTCTCATGCTCCCATTATCTTAGGTTGACCCTTCTCCAAAACTTCAAAAAATATTATAAATATCAATGAGGGTACACTTTCTATGGAGTTTGGAGATGAAGTTTTGATATTTAATGTCATGGAATCCATGAAGTACCCCCCAGAAGACCATTCTGTTTTTTTTATATCCCATTTTGAACCACCAAGTAAAAACCCCATGGATTTTGATTGTCCTTTTCTTAGGGAGATTATGAGCATTGGTTCTATTTTGATGTATAAGGGTACTTCCACACCTGTTTATAATGCACAAGACTCTCTTATATTTTATTTTGAAATGGAATCATATTCTGATTTTGATCATGTTAACTCTGATTATGACATGGTTGTTGAGTATGCTGATGTATTTGATGCTTTATTCTCTGATTTTGATGATTTATATTCTGATACTGATGTTCATTGTGCACATATTTCAGTTCCTTCAATTTCTCCATACATACATCACCCCCTTACATTGGAACTCTATCCATTACCACCAAATCTAAAATAATCATACTTGTTAAGTAGTGAGAAATTACCTGTTAAAATTTCTAACAATCTCTCTTTTGAACATGAAGAAAAACTTTTAAACCTTTTGAGGGAGAACATAATGGAAATTGGGTGGACCATGGGTGACATATCAGGTATTAGCCCCTCTATTTGCATGTATAGGATTCTTTTAGAGGATGGGGCTAAATTTGTTAGGCAGCCACAAAAAAGACTCAATCCAACCCTTTTGGAGGTTGTTAAAAAAGAGGTTGAAAAATTGCTGGAGGCCAGTATAATCTATCCCATTTCATATTCTTAGTGGTTGATTGTGCCTAAGAAAAGTGGTGTTACTATTGTTACAAATGATAAAGAGTAGTTAGTTCTAATGTTGGTACAAAATAGTTGGTGTGTATGTATTGATTATAGGAAACTAAATCATTCCACTCGCAAGGACCATTTCCCCCTCCCATTTATTGATATGATGCTTGAAAGAATAGATGGGAAAACACGCTATTTTTTCTTGGATGGATTTTATGGGTATTTTCATGTTCCTATTGCTCTACAGGATCAAGAGAAGACAATATTCACCTGTCCCTTTGGTACATTTGCCTACTGGAGGATTCTATTTGGACATTTCAATGCCCCAGGTACCTTCAAGAGATGCACAGTGAGTATTTTTTGTGATTTTATTGAGACCTACATGGTGTTATTCATGGATGATTTTACAGTGTATGGGTATTTATTTTATGATTGTATCTCTAGTTTGGGAAAGGTTTTGAATCATTGTATTGAGAAGAATATGGTCTTTAACTTTGAAAAGTTTCATTTCATGGTAGATCATGGAATTGTCTTAGGGAATTTAGTGTCAAAACATGGGATAGAGGTTGATAGATCTAATATAGACATTATTTCATGCTTACCCTATCCTTCATGTGTGTGTGATATCAGTTATTTCCTAGGGAATGCAGGCTTTTATCAGTTATTCATAAAATATTTTAGTAAGATTGCTCTTCCTTTGTTGTGATTACTTCAAAAGGATTCTAATTTTGTGTTTGATGATTCATATAGGGTATCATTTTATGAGCTAAATAAGTGTCTAATCACTTCACCAATCATACAGACCCCACGATGGGACATTTCTTTTGAGCTTATGTGTGGCACCTCCAACTTTGCGGTTGGAGCTATCTTATCTCAGAGGGTGGAGGGACTTTCACATTTGATTCTCTATGCATCGAGGACACTAGATTCAGCCCAATAAAACTAAAAACCACAGAAAAGGAGTTTCTTACTATCATATTTTCTTTAGATAATTCTGTTCATATTTATTGGGATCTAAAGTAATTATTTTTTCTAACCATGAAGATCTGAGTTGCCTCTTGAAGAAGCCAGGTTCAAATCCAAAACTTATCTGATGGATGCTCCTTCTACAAGAATTTGATATTGAGATAAAGGAAAATAAGGGGTCAGAAAACCTAGTAGTCGACCAGATGATTAGGATTACTCACACACTAGAGGATGACACCATGGACCAGGTACCACTTTGGGATACTTTCCCCAATGAGCATCTTTATTCCATCTCTAGTACGCATCCTTGGTATGCTGACTTAGTTAACTACCGTGTGGCCTCTGAAATTCCTAAAAATTTAAAGAAAAACCAAGTCCAAAAATTAAAGAGTGAGACTAGGTTTTATATGTGGGATGACCCTAAATTTTTGCACATGTCTAGTGACTAAGTTATTAGGAGGTTTGTTCCTGATCATGAGTTTGAGTCTATTCTGCAATTTTTTCATACACTTGCAATAGTACAAAAACCTTTTTTACGTCAGTTTTTTTATCTTTTTAACATCAGTTTTGAGGTTATGTAATTGTGAGAGATGTAAAAAATACTATTTTTTACATTTGTTATTTAATAACCAACGTTAAAAATGGAGTTTTATGGTTTTTAAAGTCAGTTTTTAAAAAACTAACGTGAAAGACCTTTGGGAAATTCCATTAAAAATGGATTTTTAAGTGTTTTAATATCGATTTTTAAAAAACCGACGTGAAAGACCTTTGGGAAATGCCATTAAAATCCATTTTTTCGTCGGTTTTAAAAAACCGACATGAAAAGTCATTTTTTACGTCGGTTATTTAAAAATCGACGTTAAAAATAACTTCTAACATCAGTTATTAAATAACCGATGCAAAAACTTTGTACCATCTTGTAGATAATTTTCTAAGCTTTGATTTTGCAGGTTGTAGAGCTCAAACGGAGTTACGGATCAAACGTTATGACCATCAGAAGTTTGATATATTTGTTTTGAGGAAAGATCGAATGAGCCAACTGTAGCTTCTTATTAGAAGGAATTTTATATTCTGAAGGAGGATTTTTAGTTTTACCATGATATAAATAATTATGCATCACTATAATAAAATAATAATCATCAAATAGTATATCAATTAAGAGAAATACTCAAAAAAATATAAATCATGGGAAACTAATTAAAAATACATTGATGATATCGCGGAAAGATGAAATAGTGGATTCATGTGGAATATAAAACAAGTTGAGTTGGTGGAACGATTATGGATGAATGAAATGATTGTTAAATGTTATATCACTTAAGAAAACAAATCATAAAAACCATAAATCATGGATAAACAATTAAAAATACCTTGATGAGATCACGGAAAGAAAAAATAATTGATTCATGTTGAATATCAAACGAGTTGAGTTGGGGTAATGGTGATGGCTGAAAGAAATGATCGTTAAATTAGGATATGTGTATAATGAAAACATATAACTGATATGATAAAAGAAAATGCGGTATTAAAAATTTTAGGAGGAAATTGGAAATTCCAATGCCGTAATGTAAAGAAATTGAAATTTCGCATTGGTGGGATATTAAAATTATCTTTCACATTGGTTTTATGATAACCGTCCTGAAGAAACATTAAAATTTTCCCTTATTTTTCACGTCGGGTATTTAATAACCGACGTGAAAAATCAATTCTAATCACTTTTTAACGTCTATTATTTAAAAACCGACATTAAAATCTATTTTTCACATTAGTTATTAAATAACCGATGTGAAAAATGATAATAAACAAGTATTTAATTTCCCAAGATTCGATTTTATAGGTCATAGAGCTCAAATAGAGTTACGGATTAAAAGTTATGGCCTTCATAAATTGGCATTTCCAAAGACTTTGTTTAGAGATGTTCAACATCTGATGCCCATAAATTTTGATCTGTAACTCCGATTGAGCTCTGTGAACTCTCAAATCAAATATTGGGAAATTATCTACATGTTTGTAAACATTTTTCATTTTGGTTATTAAATACCCGATGTGAAAAATCAGTTTTATTCACCTTTTCACATCGGTTATTTAATAACCGACCTGAAAAATGTAAACAAACATGTAGCTTATTTCCCAAGATTAGATTTGATAGGTCACGAAGCTCAAATGGAGTTATGGATTAATAGTTATGGCCTTCAGAAATTGTCATTTCCTAAGACTTAATTTATATATTATCAACTTCTGATGCCCATAACTTTTGATCCATAACTCCATTTCAGCTCCTTGACCTATCAAATCAATTCTTGGGAAATTAGATACATGCTTGTAAACATTTTTCATATCGTTTATTAAATAACCGACATGAAAAATAAATTTTAATCACCTTTTCACATCTGTTCTTAAATAATCGACATGAAAAATCAATTTTGATTACTTTTTCACATCGGTTATTTATAACCTACGTGAAAAAGTCTAGAAAATAGATTTTTCACGTTGGTTATTATATAACCAATGTGAAAAATCAATGAAAATGGATTTTTCACGTAGATTATTATATAACCAACTTGAAACTTGAACAAAAAAGGATTTTTCACATCGGTTATATAATAACTGACGTGATAAATCGATTTCACGTTGGTTCTAAAAAAAAGACGTGAAAATAGGCGACGTTAAAAATAGTTTTTGTACTAGTGTTGCTTTTGGTGGACACTTTGGACCCCAACAGATAGCTAGGAATGTTTTGGACTTTGGATTGTATTGTCCTAGTTTATTCCACGATGCTCATGTGTTTTTTAAGTCAATCTCACATTACCAACACACTGGAAATATTTCTAAGAGACACAGAATTCCCCAACAACCCATATTATTCTGTGTTATTTTTTATGTATGGGGCATTGATTTTATGAGTCCTTTTCCTAGTTAATTTGGTTTCTTGTATATTTTGTTTGTCATTGATTATGTGAGAAAATGGGTGGAGCCTAAGGCCATCAGGACTGATGATTATCATGTTGATGTGGAATTTGTCCAAGCATAGATTCTTTGTAGGTTTGAAGTACTGAAGTCCATCATTAGTAACCAAGGGACACACTTCTGCAATCAGAACATTTCTCCCCTTCTTCAGAAGTATGGGGTGACACAAAAAACATCAACACCATACCACCCCCAAACAAATGGTCAGGCTAAGGTTTCATATCATGAGTTAAAACCAATTTTGTAAAAAATTGTGTATCCAAATAGGAAGGATTAGAGAAAGTGCTTGGATGATGCATTGTGGGCTTATAGGACAACATACAAGACACCCATTGGTATTTCCCCATTTCATATTGTTTTTGGGAAACTGTTTCATCTCCCTGTGGAAGTTGAGCATCGGGCTTATTGGGCTATAAAGAAATGAAACATTTATTTAGCACAAGCTGGAATCCAAAGGAAGTTGAAAATTCAAGAGCTTGAGGAGATTTTATTGTCTTAATATGAGAACTCAAGGCTCTACAAGTAATGATCAAAAGCATCTCATGATATAATGATCTAACAAAGGGGATTTCATGTTAGAGATAAATTCCTTCACTATAGTTCACGACTGAAGCTGAAGCCTGGTATGTTGCATTCAAGATGGTTAGGTCCTTATGTTGTGACTAATGTTTTTCGTTATGGTGAAGTGGAGATCACACAAGAGGACACAAGAAGGATCTTTATAGTCAATGGGAAACATTTGAATAAATACATTGAGGTTCTTCCTACTGATGTAGTGGATTTCATCACACTGCATGACCCCATCATCACTTGAGAATATCAAGATATTCTTAACCCTTTCACTTTTTTATTAATTTTTCTATTTAAAATTATACATTTCATGTGCATATATAATGTCATGGATTCCCATTGAGGACAATGAAATATTTTAAGTGTAGGTTTGGAACCTTTTAGTTTAGTAATTTCAATTGTTTTCCTGTTTTTCAATGAGTTTCAAAAAAATAATTGTGTGCTTTTCAAATTTTGTGTGTTTATTTTTCTTTTTATTGTTTGTGTTTTTTAAACTTTTGATCTGAAATGATTCTCATCACCATTTTTGAAATCCATATCCATAATTGAAAAAATTATCCCATGAAACTAAGATTAAATTATTGCTGAAAATGACTTTGTTTCAAGTTCAAATATTTAGAAATTTCATGAAAAGTACTCTGAATTTTGAATCTTGTGCCACATCTCACTGTATTTATATTTAAAATCACATTCCTATGAGGCTTCGAAACCATTATTTTCATATTCTTTACATTTACCACACTTCTTGAGAGAACCAAACCATGCTTGATTTAACCAAAATTTGATTTATTCCTGTCAGAACATGAGGGTTTGAGGTACTTATGTTTTAATGATTAAGGAATTTGTTTAGTATTAAAGCCCATATTTCAAAGAATAATTTTTATAATGGCCTACCTTGAACATTTAATCCATGTATCCCTTAGAATCCATGAACAGCCTGTTAGTTTAGCCACATTACAATCCAATTTTCCCTATCCAACCAACTCTTGAAGTGAAATTGTTTAATCTAGTTGAACTTAAGTGTGGGGGGAGCTGTCTTGTGTTGTGATACCACATTCTTTGATACTTCGGGTGAAAAATTAAATTTTGAAGAGATATTTTTTATACTGAAGAAAATAATTATAATGAAATATGTGCCTTTTCTAGAGCTTTCATGATAATTGAAGTTTTTCCTTTCTAGAGCTTCTAATAGAGGAAGAAATTTGTGCTAATCTAGAGCTTTCAAGAAAATCATGCTTGAGAATATTGACATTTTTACTGCTGAAATGTTGAATGGTGCGCACTTTCATTTATTTTTCATGATGATGAACATGAATTGATTCTATGAGGATTGAGGAGGAGATTATATTTAAGTGAAAATTAGATTAATGCAATTTTTCTTCAAAAATATTCACTCCCCCTCATTCGGTCTCATAATTTTTCACATCTAAATCCTACCAACCAAAAGCCACAGAACAACCCTGGAAAGTACTCATGAAAAAAATATGTTCTTGACTCACATCAGGTGGCAATGTAGGAATTTATCAAGCCAATGGTGACTCATGTATCATTTTGGATGAGAAAGAAATTGCTGGAAAATTGACATTTGTGTGATAAGAGAAAATTCAAGTGAGGTGAGTGTTTTGTGCATGGGAGGATAAATGAATTGGAAATATATTGAATGATATAAATGGATAACATGAAATAATGAATTTTTATGAGTCATGATAACTTTTATTTCTTGGTGTGTAATTTTTGTATCCCATGGATATGTGTTTTAAAATTTGTTTTCATTTGATATTGATGTTTACTTGTCACAATTTTTCGGAATACGTGATATGAGGTTTTACCCAGGAGTGCAAAAGGGTAAGTGTGGGAGGGGTTGATAAAAAAATTATTGAATATTTTATTGACATTAAATGATAAAATTTCGTCACATTGTGATAAATATGTTTACTTATAAAATATTTGGGATTAGATCATTTATTTAAAATTTGATGCAAATTCCAATTTTACCCTTTATAGTGCACTGTAGTATTTTGAACATAAATAATTTTATTTGAATTATTTGAAGTTAATATTTTCTAAATATTTTTCTAAATTAATTTTCTACAACTCTTATTTAGGACATTGGAGCTAAACCATGCATTTGGTTGGTGCAAATGGGCCATGAAGTCACAGTTGGTCTGGACTCGCCAGATTGGACATGGGTTCTGTATTTGGGACATAAATTCTACATCCACGCATGGATTGTGATAAAATTTTGAGAGGATAACTAAAACCAAATTTCTCAAAAATTATCCTGCTCAAAGAACAGTTGTTTCATGCGTTTTTAAGGTCAAATGGGAAATTCAATTTGGCTTAAAATATTTGGCTGAGATTCCCCATTCACACTTAAAACCACTTAGAACCTAGCCTCCCCACCACTCTATAAATTGGTTTTTTCACTCTTTGGGATGGTTGGTTGAATTATTGGGAAGATTTTTCTGAAAGGGTGTCTCTTGGGAGCCCCTCACAACTCGTGGAAGGATTAAGACTTTGTAAAAACATCTCTTCCAAAAAGGGTCTCCTCTCCCACCTCCTCTTTGTATTTCTTTACTTTCATGCTTGTATCTTGAATTTCTCTTCAATTAATATTTTGTGTTTTTACCTTTTAATATTATTATCTTCCGATTTGTTCTGGAATTCAATATTGGAGATGATATTGGGTTATTCCCTTTCAATCCTTTGCTCATGCAAAACATCTCCATGATGACCACACTTCCCATGGAAGAGTAGTTTTCTTACTAACTGATCTATCTTTTACCCACTTCATTTAATTATTTTGAATCATTGATATACTTTAATTCACTTAATATGATCTATGAATTGAGTTTTTTAAATTATAAGAAACTAAGAAAGAAATTGAACAATTAACACAAAAACACGCGAGGTCGAGTACTGTGTGAATTGTGAGAGCGCGATCTTAATTGGTAATACAAGACCACGCTAGATCAGTTTGTAGAGTTCAAATGTAATCCCTAAAATAAATTAATAATAATATCCTGAATGGATATGTGCTCTAATTAACCACTAACCATAAGCTAACCTTATAACATCAATCAAAGCAGGGTGTTGCGATTGCGTGTTCCGAAGCAAGCGTAGGGTTTGAGTAATTTCATCTTTGTGGTTAAGTTAACTCTTATAGGGTTCAAGGGTTAAAAAATTAGGGGATCATAATTAAGTGGATATTAATTTAAATTATAATAATTAATATGTAAATTAAGTGGTATAGTTAGATCGATTACACCTTTTAAATATTTTCTAAAAAAATATCTTCTTATTTTTTCATTTTAATCAAACTTTATTTAAAAAATAAAAAATCAAAAAATGAAATATTCTTTTAGAAAACTTCTTCTAAGTTTTATAAATGGTAAAAAACCCATCCTTTCAAGTAATGTTTTTATTCTCTTTAATTTTATTTTTATATTACCTTTAAGAAGTTGTTTTAATTCACTTCCTCCTTTGATAGACGACCTTAGTCAACCACTTTACTGCACCTAAGTACTCAAAAATCACTAATCATTTGAGGGAGCCCATGACAGTGCTTTTCACTACCCCAAGACCACCTTCCATAGTCCAAGGGTTGGCAATTAGCACCGAGAGTCATATTCCTGAAAAAATGGGAACAAATTTCCTTTAAACCTGCAAACACACAGTCCAAGAATACAACGAGCACAACCCAAGTGGTAAAACTGCAGTAGTAAAAAGGTGTGTACTGAAAGTAAAAAATGGGTGAGTACTGTAAGTAAATGGGGATAGAATACAAGACCAATTGAAAAGTACAATAGTAATAGAAAAACATCTCCTGGAATCATCTTACAAGGTTCCAATATTAAGGGTAGGTACAGCTCACGGTCGGTCATCACTGCAGCACATCATGTCTAAAGGTTCACTTCCGAACACCGTCCAATCCTGGCTCCCAAACCTCGGTCAAAGTTGTTCATCACCTACATAAGACATAACAAGGTGTGGGTGAAGCTCATGCAGGGTTGAGTATAAAAATACTCAGTAGGGACCCCAAGACCCTTGAAGGTCTCCCAGAGTTCCAAAAAGGAAAAACCACAAAGCAAGACCCTAATCACAAAGTACGAATCAATAGTCAACTCACACCAGGTATACAACTCATAGATCAGGAATATATTTGATTAGACTTAATCTATATCATCTTATTCCATTTTGATGTTCCACAACTGATACCCAAAGAAGTTTTTCTATTATTGATCCACTCTTGGACATAAGCCATTATTCCATGATGGGACATAGTAAGGTTGGTCCTCACTGGGTAGCTACTGCTGATCTACACAGGGTCTCTAGAATGTTGATCCACACAGGGTCACTAGAATATTGATCGACATAGGGTCACTGAAATGTTGATCCACACAGGGTCACTCGATGCTGATCCACACAGGGTCTCCAGATGTTGATCCTCGATGTAATTCTCTAAAACTTACCCTCGTTGAGTATCTATTATGTGGATCCACACAGGTTTGCTATGATGTTGATCCACATAGGGTCACTACTTCCAAGATAGCCACCCACAAGATTCCTCGCACCCTGTGTGCTCGAGTTCTATAAAATCTTTTCCTCGAGATATCATTCATAACTAAACCACCAATAATCTCCAAAAATGAGTAATCCAAAGGACCTCCATGTTGTAAGGGTTCCAATGTGATAGACGGCGCGTCAATCGGACGCCCGATCTATGAGTTATAAGTGTTTTAGTACCGATGGTCTAGTTGGATTCAGGTTCAATCCAACCCGGTCATACTTCAACTCTCTCCAAAATTTGAGTGGAGTATACCAAAAGGACCATCTCACTCCATGAATCCTAGCACCATAGGCGGTTCATCAAACAAACATCTGGATTTCAAGTTATGGCATTTTAAGAGAAACCAGTCATGGATGGTTCTGCGTCCGATCCGACCCGGTCAGCCTGACTCGGCCTGGTATGGGCTGGCCCGACCCAGTTTGGGATAACCCGGCTCAACTTGGGTCTGACCCGAACTGGGTCCAACCCAGCCCAGCCTGAACCGGCCTAGGCTGGCTCGGTTGGACTCGTCGTGGCGGGCTCAGCCCGCTTGGTCGCGGCCTAGCCTGACCAACAGGGGGGCACAGCCTGGACCACAGAGGGTGTGGCCCAGACCACAGGGGGCGCGACCCGACCCACTGGGGGGCGGCCCGACCAGCAGGGGGCAGGGCTCGGCCCGCAGGGGGCACAGCCCGGCCCACAGGGGGGCGCATCCCGTCCCGCAGGGAGGCACGACTGAGCCTGTAGGAGTGTGTGGGGCCCATCCTAGCTGGAACGGGATGAACCCCCCCCCCCCCCCTCAAAATGAATAATTTTTTCGGTATATGGAGAGGAGATTTCACGTGGAACCACCTGGTCGTCGCGGGACCCGTAGGGGAGCGGGTCCCTCCTTCGTCGCGACCAACTTCAGTAGCCCGCGACGGCACGCCGCACCGCCTCTACGGCCAGCCAGTTTTGGCTGCCCTGCTCGACCGACACAGCTGAAATGTTGTGGCCTCCTCCACCTATGGTGCAGGATGGTGTACCGCACAGCCTCCATGGCTGGCCAATGTCGGCCGCCCTATGGACCGTCACGGCCTTCTCCTACAGTGCGCAACGGTGCGCCACCTACACCATGGTCGACCGCCACTATTTCCTGCCAGCGCAGGTCACCGGTGCCTCCACACCGGCGCTGTGTCGATGGCCTTCATGGTCCACCAGGTGAGCTCTAGTGCTCCGTTTTTCTATCTGATCACACCTACAAACTCCCTGGGTCGTCTCTTTCGCTGCTTGACCCTCAAATTTGGGTTATGCCCAACCCGAAAATTCACCCACATAGAACACAAAGATAAAACAAGTAGCGGAGGGACCAAGCTTTGTTCGTTTGGCCCGTGCCCTCCATGTTATCATCTTAAAAAGGGATAAGATATAAGATTAAAAAACTCTTGAAATTTAAACAAGCCAAAGCCCTACCTCGTGGGTCATTGGACAGCATCCCGCGTTTCAAGATGGGTTAGTTTTCGTTGATCCCAAAGCAAGCCTCCAACGATGCTGCTCAAATGATGATCTTCAGTTTTTGCTTCATGGATTTGTTCTTCATCAAGAGGATCCTCCAAAATCTTCCTCTCCAATATCACCACCCTTCATCCAACTAAAAACAAAACAAAAAATATGGAGAATAGGGGATTTATATTCACAACACATAATTAAGAGAGGTTCATTAATTAGTAATTAATGAACCTTCTTAATTTATTGTAGAATGGTTACACATTTTTGTGTAACTAGGCATTTAATGTTCTCCATTAAATATTTGACCACCCCTTGTGGTCCCCGCCACCAAAACCTAAAAGGGAGTTTGAGGATATTTAAAATATATTAGATTTATTTTATTAATGCTCTATGAAAAATGAAAAACCAACTTCCTCTCTCAATCCACTATGGTCAAGGTTAAGGCTTCCTAAAGTGGATCTTGGCGCTATGAGTTCAACGGTGCCCTCATATTTCAATTCCGAGCATCGATTTAAATGTTAGGATTTCCCCCTCGCACATTTGCTGAACGTACCTAAAAAATGTTTAGAAATTCATTCCAGGCACACTGAGCCTCGAAATCTCGCACCGTAAAATTTCACAGAATCTTAATAATTCTATATAATTTAAAAAAATTACATAGAAAATTTGGGTCTATACATTCTCCCCACCTTAGGGATTTTCGTCCCTGAAATCCACAATATAGACTAATGAAATAAGTGGGGGTAATGAGCACAAATCTGAGCCTCTCGCTCCCATGTGCTCTCATGGAGGTTCTCGTGCTGCCAGTGAACACGCACCAGAGGTATCGATCATCCAAAAAGGACCTACTCCTGTTGATCCTCAATCTCCACTAGAACCTCAGTAAAAGTCACCCCATCATCAATGTCTAGTTCACCCCATCTCATAATGTGTGATGGATCATGCACGTACTTCCTCAGCTGCAAAACATGGAAAATGTCATGCACCCAATGCATCTGTGGGGGAAGATCTAGGTGATACACCACCTCGCCAACTCTGCTAAGAACCTGAAAGGGTCTAATGAACTTTGGAGATAGTTTGTTGTCCCAGCCAAATATCTAAAAACCTCATTGAGGTGAGACCTGTAGGAAGACATGGTATTCTTCCTTGAACTCCAAAGGTCTATGTATCCTATCATCATAAGACGTATTCCTTCTCTCTGTAGTCTTTATCCACTCCTGGATGATCTGTACCTTCTCATTGGTAGCCAATACCAACTCTGGATCCATAAGTGCTGACTCCCCTAGGTTTATCTAGCATAAAGGTGATCTACATGGTCAACCATACAAGGCCTCAAATGGTGTCATACCGATGTTGGAGTGATAGTTGTTGTTGTACGCGAACTACACTAAGGTAAATTGATCCTCCCAACTACGACCAAAATCTAGGATGTAAGAAAAAAGCATGTCTTCTTTTGTCTAAATGGTCTGATCTGTCTAACCATCAATATGAGGATGAAATTTGGTGCTCAAACATATCTAAGTCTCAAATGCCTCTTGAAAACCCTTCCACAACCAGGATATAAAATGTGTGTCACAGTCAGAGATGATCGTCGATGGCACCCTAGGAATCCGTACAATCTTTTGTACAAAGAGGCATCCCAAGTCCTCTACTGATCTCTGCTCTCGGATGGGTAAGAAGTCGGCTGACTTGTTGAGTCGGTCAACGATCACCCAGATGGAATCAAGTCCCCTGGACATCAGTGGTAGCCCAATCACAAATTCCATGGAGATAACATCCCAATTCCACTCCAATACCTCTAGTGGTTGTGCTAAGCCTACTGGAACTTGATGCTCATCCTTCACTTGCTGACAAGTGAGGCATCATGAAACAAACTCTTCCACTACTTTCATTATTCTTTTCCACTAGTGTTAATGTCGGATGTCCTGGTACATCTTCATCACACCAGGATATACCACCATAGTGGACATAAGGAACTCCCTCAACACCTCCTCTCGTAGTTCCACTGGTACCATGGTGCATCCTCTGAAGAGGATGATGTGATCCCCACATTTAGAAAATCCATCAGGTGCGTGTCTTGAGGATATTTGGGCACATCGAGCCTCGCAGTCAATGTCTCTATCCACGAAATATTTCTACAACTCGACTAGCTTCTTTATCTCCTCACTCAGAAACTATAGACCATACTTCCTGCTGAGGGAATTTGCTACCACATTCCCCTTCCTAGGATTATAGACTATCTCAGAGTCATCGTCCTCTAGGAACTCTATCCATCACTAATCTATCAGGTTCAAGTTCTTTTGTGAGAAGATATACTTGAGACTCTTGTGATCATATTAGACTATAAAATGTTCTCCCATCAAGTAGTGTTCCACATTTTCAATGAGAAGACCAATACTACTAACTCTAGTTCATGGATAGAATAGTTCTGCTCATGTTTTCTCAGCTATCATTATCTATAATCAATCACTACTCGCTCCTACATCAAGAAACATCCAGGTATGGTCCCTAATACATTACAGAATATTTCTTACCTAATTCCCTCCTCTGGTAGCCTCAATATGGGGGTACTCGATAGAATCTGCCTCATCTCATGAAAACTCTTATGGCATATCTTTATCCACACGAAGGGATATCCCTTCTTCTTCAAACTGAAAAGGGTTCCGCAACTCTAGAAAAGTTAGGTATGAATCTCCAGTAGTACCCAGCCAACCCCATGAAACTCTGTACCTCGGTCACACTCCTGGGTGGCTCCCAAGAAAGCATAGCCTCTGTGTTCACCAGATCCACTGAAACTCAAGCCTCTGAGATAACATGTCCCAGAAAGTGGAACTTCTGTATCCAGAAATGGCACTTTGAGAGATTACCATAAAGCTGGTTCTCTCAGAATGTATCCAGAACTATCTTCAGATGATAGGCATGCTCCTACTACAAATTCAATTATATCAAGATTCCGTTGATGAATACCACCACAAAGTGATCAAGGTATGGTTGAATGATCCTTTTCATGAGTCCCATGAACACTGTAGAGGCGTTGGTCATGCCAAATGGCATAATATAGAACTCATAGTGGTCATACCAACATCTGAAGGTCATCTTCTGCACATCCTCATCTCGTACCCTAAGATGATGGTAGCATGATCTGAGGTCTATCTTCGAAAACCAACGAGAACCCTTCAGCTGATCGAAGAGATCATCAATCCTCGTAAGCAGATACTTGTTCTTTACAATCACCTAGTTCAGGTACCGATAATCCACACATAGCCTCAAACTCCCATTTTCCTTCTTGGAGAACAAAATCGGGGATGACCATGGAGAAACACTGGGCCTTATGAACCCCTTCCTTCATAAGTCCTCTAGCTATACCCGTAACTCACGAAGATCTATAGGATCCATCTGATATGTTGGTGTAGATATCAATGTCATATCAGGGTATAGGTCGATGTAGAAGTCCACCTCTCTGTGATGAGGTAGTCCTGGAACATCATTAGGGAAGACATCAGCATACTGGTCCACCACTATAGGATAGCTCAGACTCTCAACATCAACTAATCCAAGGGTAAGGCTAGCCAACTGATCTGTGATCGGCTACACCCTCCTCCGAGCATGTCCATCATGTTTTGCAATGGTTTCCTTCTCACCAGTGAAGGAAAACTTGGTCCCATCTTCACGGACACACCAAACTTTATGCATAATATAGTCAATATGATCATGGACTGTAGATAACCATTCCATACCCAAGATGATGTAGTAAGGCCTCAATGCCGCTACTAGAAGATTCCAACTGAATCTCTCACCTCCTAGAGTAATCTCACATAGTCAGAACCAGTGTGTAGTCATAGAATCATCTCCCATAGGAGTCTATAGTCGTAAGGATCGAGTCAACGGCTCCACCAGAATCCCCGATCTCTGAAATAGGGTCATGGCAATGAAAGAGTGACTAGAACATGTGTCTATAAGTACTGCAAATAAGGTGTATTAGACATAGATCGTACCTAAAATAATCTCTAGAGTGTCATTCTCATAGGCCTCAACTGCCTGGAGCTGAGCTTGTCCTTGTCCATCTTCTCCCTATGGTCGTGGTGGACCACTTGGAGGTGGTGGCGGTAGAACCTCGAATCACCACCCACCACCTATTGCATGGAAAACTCCTCTGTCATATATTCCCTCTTCATGCGGACCTCCCCACTCGAATCTTTGACTCTTCCTCGGTGGTCCCTCGACCATCTGTTGGTCATCAGTGTGGCTGGTCGGGCATTCATGAGCCATGTGACCCTTCCCACCGCACGTGAAGCACAGTCTTCTCCTATATTGTCCCACTCTACCTAATGATCCTCACACCTCTGACTCTACATCATGGGGTTGTCCACCATAATGTCTTGTCTTCATGGACCTCTATGTCATCTACCTACTACCGACCACAAATGACTCTACTACGTGTCTCCCGGTGGTGGGTCTCGTTGTCGGTGTCAGCTCATCAAGGAAACTCTCTACCAAGAGTGCTCTATCTAGCACTCCAAAATGCATCAATATGCTGAGAGATGCCATTGAATCTCTAATCTCCTGTCAGATTCCCTACTCGAAGGTCCAGGTCCTGAAGAAAGTTTCTCGCACCATGTCGGTAGAGTAGTGTGAGAGGTCGGTGTATCTTTTTGAGTAATGGGCCACAGTCAGGCTACCCTACTATAACTGTAACAGCTCCTGTATACGCACAGATCGTAGAGTCACTAGAATGAACTATTCCCTGAAGAGGCCCTCGAAATCTGCCTAGGTGAGGGTCACCTCGTCGTGTATCTAGAGTGTCAGGCTCAACCATCTCCCTACTGCTCCCTAGAAAAGACTCGCATCTAGAATCACCATCTGGTCGGCTGGTGTCCCAACCAGGTGAAAAACTCTGGACATAGCCTCTAGCCATTCCTCGACCACCTACGGATCATTCTCGCCTAAAAACCATAGAGTCCTCTACCGCTGGAACTCGTGCAACGTGCTTAGTCGGCATGTATCATCCGCCAATGGGGCTGGTGGCAATGTCTTCCGAATGGGTAGTGGTGTTGTTGGTACACCACATGACGGTGTTATCATTGTAAGAGGGTTCTACACCGAAGCCTCATCACTCGGTGGGTCGTAATCATGTACTCTCTTAGGAATCCCGGCTGGTTGTCTATGTGGTGGAATACTGAAAAGAAACAGGTGCACCACGATCATTAAGTTATACCTAGTGAGCTGACTCAAAGAGATCAAGTAAAAACATTTCTAAAACACACGCAATCAGTGTTTTCATGTACTGAGTCAGAATTCAGAATTCAGGGTCCTAGTATATGGATACACCAGCCACCGCACCAACACTAGATTCCCTAAATTGAAACCACACTCATAACACTTAACACTATTTCCCATGAAAAGATCATAGTCCTAGTTCTTCAGTAGAACTGACTCCTCTGATACCACTTTGTCACGACCTATCCCCTGAGGCCCATGCCATGACTACCCCAAACCCGCCTTCCATAGGCCATGGGTTGGCCACTAGCACCGAAAGACATATCCCTAAAAAATGGGAAGGCATTACCTTTAAACCTGGAAACACACAGTCCAAGAATACAACGAGCAAAATCCATGTAGTAAAACTGCAGTAGTAAAAAGGTGTGTACTAAAACTAAAAAGGGTGAGTACTATAAGTAAAGGGGAGCAGAATACAAGCCCAACTGAAAAGTACAATAGCAACAGAAAAACAGCTCTCGGAATCATCTACCAAGGTTCCTACCTAAATGGTAGGTACAGCTCATGGTCGGTCATCACTACGGCACGTCACGTCTAAAGGTACACCTCCAAACACCATCCATTTCTAGCTCCCAAACCTTAGTCAAAGATGTTCATCATCTTCACAAGACACAAAAAGGTGTGGGTGAAGCCCGTGTAGGGGTGAGTATAACAATACTCAGTAGGGACCCCAAGACCCCCAAAGGTCTCCCAGAGTTCCACAAAGGAAAAACCACAAAGCAAGACCTCAATCAAAAAGTGCGAATCAATAGTCAACTCACACCAGGTATACAAATCAGTGATCAGGAATATAGATGATTAGTCTTAAGTTATATCATATTATTCCATTTAGATGTTCCACAACTGATCCACAAAGAAGTTGTTCTATTATCGATCCACTCTTGGACGTCAGTCATTGTTCCACGATAGGCCACTGTAAGGCTAGTCCTCGTCGGGTAGCTACTGCTGATCTGTATAGGGTCGCTAGAATGTTGATACACACAGGGTTTCTCGATGTCGATAAACATAGGGTCTCTAGTTGCTGATCCTCAAAGGGATGCTCTAAAACTAGTCCTCGTTGGGTTGATATGATGTTGATCTAAACAAGGTCTTTATGATTCTGATCCACACAGGGTCGCTACATCCAAGACAACTAGCCACAAGATTCCCCGCACCCTGTGCGCTCATGTTCTGAAGAATCTGCTCCTCAAGATATCGATCATACCTCGACTACTACTAAGATCTACAAAGGAGTAACCCAGAGGACCGCCATGTTGTAAGGGTTGCAACGCGATAGACGGTACATCAATCGGACACCCGGTCTTTGAGTCAAAATCATTTTAGTACTGAGGGCCCAGTTGGATTCAGGTTCGATCCTACCCCTCCATACACCAACTTTCTCAAAAATTTGAGTGAAGTATACCAAAATTATTGTCTTACTCCAAGTATCCTAGTTTCACAGATGGTTCATCAAATGGATGTCTGGATTTCATGTTATGGCATTTCAAGCGAAACTGGGCCTATATGGGTCTACGTCCGGTCTGACCCGGTCGGACTGACCCAGCCCGGTTGGACTGGGTCACAGCGATCTCAGCCCTCTGGGCGGCGGTCCAGCCCGAGCCATTGGGAGGGCACGGGCCGGCCCGTAGGGGGCACGACCTGGTCGGCAGGGTCATGGCCCAGCCTGTAGGAGGTGCGGCCCGGCCTGTAGGGGGTGCGGCCCCACCCCCTGGAGGGCACCACCCCGCCCACAGGAGGGTGCTGCCCAACCCGTAGGAAGGCGCCACCTAGCCAGCAGGTGGGCACAGCCTAGCCCACAGGGGGGCATAGCCCAGCCCACAGGGGGGTGTGGCTTAACCCACCGGAGGGTGCGGGCCCCACCCTATCTTTCACGTGGGAACCCCCCACTCCCTTCTCCTGAATGGATAAGCCATTCGGGATACAGAGCGGTGGCGCCATGTGGCACTGCCAGGTCGCCACGAGACCCGCAGGGGAGCGGGTCCCTCCTTCGCCATGGCTTCAAGCTGTATCCACCTCCAACAGCGTGTGGCCGACCGGTGTCAGCCACCCTGCTCGACCGCTATGGCTGTAAAGTCGTGGACTCCTCCTCCTGCGGCGCATGATGACGCGCTGCACTGCATCCGTGGTCAGCTGGTGTTGGCTGCCCTGCTGACTGTCGCAACCTTCTCTTGTGGCGTGCAATGGCATGCCGCCTCCACTGCGGCCAGCCAGTGTCGGTCGCCTTCATCACCTGTCGGTGCAGGTCGCCAGTGTCGCTGCACCATTGGTCTTCCACGGTCCACCGGGTGACCTTCAGTGGTCCATTTTTTCATCTAATCGTGCCTACGGACTCCCCAGGTCATCTCCTTTGCTACTTGACCCTCAAATTTGGGTTCCGTCCAACCCAAAAATTCACCATCATATAATGCAAAGATAAACCAAGTGGCGGAGGGACTGGGTTTTGTTCATTTGGACAGTGGCCTCCGCATTATCATATGAATAAGGGAGAAGATATAAGATTCAACAAATCTTTAAATTTAAAAAAGTATAAACCCTACCTTGTGAGTCTTTGGAGAGCATCCCTCATATGAAGATGGGTCAGTTTTCATCATCTCGAAGCAAGCCTCCAATGATACCACTCAAATGACGATCTTCGGTTCTTTCTTAATGGATTTGTTCTTCATCAAGAGGCTCCTCCAAAATCCTCCTCTCCAATATCACCACCCTTATAACAACAAAAAACAAAACTAAAAATAGAGATAATAGGGGAGTTATAATCAAAACACATAATTAATAGAGGTTCATTAATTGGTAATTAATGAACCTCCTTAATTGTATGTAGGATGGTTACACATTTTTGTGTAACTGGGCATTTAATGTCCTCCATTAAATTCCCGACCACCCCTTGTGGTCCCCGCCACCAAAACCTAAAAGGGAGGTGGAGGATATTTAAAATAAATTAGATTTATTTTATTAATCCTCCATAAAAACCGAAAAAACCTACTTCCTCTCTCAACCCACTGCGGTCGATGTTAAGGCTCCCTTAAGCAAATCTCGGCGCTACGAGTTCAATGGTGCCCTCAGATTTCAATTCTAAGCATCGGTTCAAAAGTTTGGATTTCCTGCTCACACATTTACTGAACGTACCTCAAAAAAGTTCATAAATTCATTCTGGGCACACCGGATCTCAGAATCATGTGTCTTCAAATTTTTCAAAATCGTAATAATTCTATATAATTTTAAAAAATTACATTGAAAATTGGGGCCTTTACACATTCTTCCTCAAATAATAAATTATGTTAAACATATGTTTTACATATATCACTACCCATTAAAATTTCTCCCAAAATAACATTAATCACGTCAAAATTATATCACTTAAAACCTCAATAGGGGTGTCTAAAACATTGATATTATGATTAACTACAAACTTATAAATCCATGATGGTAACCATAAATCTTAAGATAAATCCACATGGAAACATCATAATCTCCAAAGATATCTAAACCATCCTTTGATTCCAATTGTATCAACCTTAGTCCCACACTCATAAATCCTCTTTAAAAAATATCTATATTTCTAGGTTTGATACGAATAAAAGTCTCCACATTTATTCCATCCAAAAAATACAACATAAAAATGAATCAGATACCGATGTACCTTTTTGGTTTTTCATTTTTAGAGAATAAGTATAAACTCTTTCATAAATAACACTCATTAAATCCAAGAGACTATTTTTCAAAAAATACCATGATTTTAATATTCAATATTAATTCCTCAACAAATCACACAAATATTATAACATATGAATCATTTCTAGACTCAAATAATTTATCATCATTTTTAATAATGTGGATTAAAGGAAATATTAGAAGGGTGATCTCAAATTATCAGTAAGGTTAAACATAAGCATCGTCAATTGAATTCCATTATTGAGATTAAGATAAAAAATGGTATGATGAAATAATCATATAAAATGAGAATAACATAATGGGATTCATACCAATCAATACCTAGATCATCAATCATGAAACATATCATAATGTTTCTATAAAGGAATGATTTTTTGGTATCAATAATTGTGATCCATTTTATATTAATCATGATCAAATGAATCATTACAAACCCATATATTTTCATCCATAAGTGGTAGAAATAAATTAATTTAAACACAAATTCATTATCACACCTTGTAAAATCATAATATTTTTATAGAACCCATTAACAAGAATAGATAAATTATATATGTAACTTAGGGAATAATTTTTTTATCACTCTTACATATGGAGAAACCTTTACAGTCACACATGGAGTAAGTATCAAAATTTCACTTGAAATAACTATCACTAGTATAATAAGAATAGAAATTGTAGTATATTAAAAGAATCTCTAAGTAGAAACTGAATTGATTAACATTTTCCCTTTACCCAATGAATTGGAGAGCTATAATAGACTCACCTCAACCAGGTTTATAACAGAACCACCCATCATCATAAATAATTCCCAAATACCATAACATAAATTATGTATATATAGCTTGTATTTTAATATAATGCTCTTATATAAATATGCTATTCCTTTCATAACTTGATTAAACCATGAAAAATAAATTGGTTCTTTGAAAATATGTTTGAAAAAATCATAGTCTATATAGATAATGAATGAGGATGGTATCTATAGCAACCCCACCCCAGTAGCTCAAATTCAGTTTTTTCTTTAGTTCAATGTTATAACATATAAGGAATCACATCCCAATGGACCATATAATTTAGTATTCTTGGTAAAAAAATTATATACATGATTATTGTATAAAATTTTATTACACAAATTAAATGATATCAATTTTTTAGAATGTCATTTTTCATCTAGATTATTCTTCCATAATTTCATAATAAACATAATGGATTACTCGGAAAAGAAAAAAAAATGTTTAACTCCAATGATCAATGAAGTTTAAGTTAATTGGAAGATATAATGAATCAATAATTAATAATAAAAATGGAAATGTAAATAACTGGACACACATTCCATTTAATCGATAGAATGGACATTATAATTAGATAAGGCATAAACAATTTAGAAAATTATATAACTAAAAACACATAACTTCTAATCAATAACTAAGAATTAAATGCATCTAGAGATAATATCATTGTGAAAATATCAAGGATAATTATAAATATTAATGAAGGAAATTACTAATTATTAAACATCATATCTCAAGCACATGATACATCCACCATCAAGGCCTTTCATAATAATGTTTAAACTATAAGTAGAAGCCCATTTAATTTGGCCGCATATTTTTTCTAATGAGACATATCGATGTATCGAGGGAATATTTATTACTGGGACCCACCTATGTCTGCATGTAATAGGTAATCCTCATATATCAAATAAAAAATTTAATTAATGAACAATGAATCATATCATAATATATTTGTATTGAGTGAAGGATACTGTTTTATCAATAATTCCCCATTTAATCAAATAATAGTCAAAGTAAAAATCATATGTAAAAAATATATAAATTTGAAGAAATAATCATATCCATTGTGAAATAATATTCATATTTAATAGAAATTTAATTTTAAATAAAAATTATTATAATAAACTGATTATTTCAAGAGAAAGTTAATAATCACAAATGAATGAGAAATTGCACGGTAACTTTTACCACTTTGTAATTTTCAAGTCAAATATCATTTTATGGAATGATTAAGATTTAAAATTAAAATACCATAAATTATTAATTAATCATTATATTACATGTAATTGGGGTAGTATATACACTATAAAAAATTGAATCAGTTCATAATATAAAATAAGTCTCAATGGAATGTAAATTGAGATGAAATCCCTTATAATACTCATATCATTTAAGTGGGAATAATAAATGAATTGATTATGTTCATAATATGTAAGTCCACATAAATAAGGTGGATATAGCACATGAAATAATAAAATTTCAATGCACACACAATCTTATCAGGACATAATCAATTAAGTTTATTTTTAACCCAATGAATGGAAATTGAATTAGTCATTTCCATACCAAATGATTCCTTTTAGTTGAATGTGATTTGAACTTATGTATAGTTGTTTGAAACATATTATTAACTTATAAAAAGACCATATTAATATTTATAATATCATAAATGATCATTTTATGACATCTTATCACATGTTCATTATAAATAATTTATTATTATCATTGTTTCTTGTATTAATTTCAGTGTTTTATAATGTATGTTTTGTCATGAATGATATTATTTTTGTGAATATTATATAGTTCTATCATTTACATAATATTAATCATGAAATAAATTTCATATTTTTAAATAAATTTATTCTTTAAAAACTAATCATGAATTATGGTTATGATAAATGAACTATGTTACAATCATAGAGACGGTATGCCAAACATAATCCTGAGTAACGTATCCATTTTTAGACATTATTATGGAATGGAGTTACATAATACAATATCTTTAAATAATTATCACAGTATCATATATAAAATATTATTTATTTTAATATACTTATATATATCCATGTGGTGTGTTAGTGAAAAGGGAGTCACATCACTTCGTGAAGGCGGTAGTTGACACGTACATGAGTGACACTATCATTTTTTAGTGTAATATTGAAAATGATATATTATATTTTAAAAATGATAAATATTTAAATAATAACATAATTATTTCATTTTTATAAAATATATTAATTAAATTTATCCTTATCACCTTCAATGTAAATCATTAGTAAAAAATGAATCACTTCACTTCGTGAGGCAGTAGGCCATCGTACACATGAGCGATGTTATGATATATAATACAAAATGGAAATTAAAAAATATATATAAATTAAATAATTAATTAAGAGTCATAATTATGTTATAAATATCATATATATACTTTATATAAATCATAATACTTAATCGTGAGAGGTGTAAATTAAAAAAACAAATAATATTAGTTCGCAAGGTCGTAGTCTGTCGTGCACATTAATGATTATTTCGTAACACAATTGATGAAACTGGAGATATTTTTTGGCCATTACCTTATTTTAAAACATCTAAATGTATGGATGGTACGTTGGTTATTATATCTTCATGTTTTAATAATAATTTATGAAAGTGGAGGAACAAATAAAACAAAAATCCTCCTTATAGAATGTTACATGATCTTCGGATTAACTACTTAGGTTTGCACAAAACTCCTTCCAAGGATGTATTTTATTCACAAAATAAGGATTCTATGTTTATAAGTGGTATTTTGGGAAGTTATTAGGGTGTTAAGTGGTGGAAAATAGTTTTATGGTTTGATGTAGAGAGGAGAGTGAGTGGCCATTTATAGCTGAGGTGAGTGGTGCACTAATAATTTTAGGAAAATATTCTATAAGACCCATGTTTTGATCATGCTAAAAGCCTTAAAAAGAGAAATTCTCTATCATATAATATATATGGTTGAAATTTGTCCATAAAATTAGTTTTTTACAAGTTTTTAGGTAATTTGTAACCCTTATCTTCTTAGATTATCCCCCAATAAATCCATTTTTACCTCAACTACTGTAATTAATTTTTTCTATTTTCTATTTTTATTTTGGTCAAAAAATATTTTAAAAATATTATAAATTATAATTTATGCTAATTTAAAATATGGAAACAATTTTTTCAAATTAAATTCATATAATTGGAAATTTTTAATATAAAATTAATCCCGCAGACCTAATGAGAAAGTAGGGTTTTAAAGAAAAAAGCATCAAAAGTGTGCAATGTTTTTTATAAAAATTCAATATGGAAATTAATAAAATTACATAAATTGGGTTAATTATTATAAATTTGAACTATTTTTCATTAAAAATAATTAAAAATATATATTAACATTATAAATTATTTAAATTATATGGTAGTTTTTAATTAATAGTCATTATTTTTCACTATTCGTCGAAAAATGAGATATTTCAGAAAAATCCCAAAAATTCACTATAAGGTAATTTTAGTTTTATTATTTAAAAAAATAAGTTAATTTTTATCAAATAAATTTTCTAATATTTTTAAAAACTAATTTGAAATTATGTGTGCAAAGATCGACTAAACCATCTTCAAGATAATAATGTTTTTCAGAAAATATTATATTTTCTTTTAAACGATTCATAATTATTTCTAATCAATAGATAAATAATAAACATTTGTAAACTATATGTTTTCAAAATTTATTTAATAATATTCATAAAAACCATTCCAATATATATGTGATACATATTATATTAAATAATACAATTTTTATAAAATTTCACATTTCTTTTAAACTCGGTGTTGTATGTAACATAAGCTAAATGTTGTGTTGCAAGTAATGAAATATTTTGAATTGATTGAATTTAAATAATAATAAATATATCATAACATATCAAGGTGTTATATTTTCATCCATTATTGGTGTTGTGTGTCATTCATATTATCGAATACAATGTTCTTATTGTAAAAATATTTGGGTGCCACATTCTCCCCACCTTAAATAAATTGTGTCCTCAAAATTTAAACTTGATCTTAGTAATCAACGGTTTGATATTTGGAAATAGCATTGTTGAAATACCCATATCATAAAAAGGTTTAATAAAATATACTCACAAAAATATATAAAGGGGTGGAGAAAGGTCATATGGAGTAATCCCATAACTAGGCTTCCAAGTTGGAGAAAATTAGTGGAAAGTGAAAATATGGACATACAATAAAATAATAAATAATTATAGATAGTGATTTAGGACATTGATAACAAGAAAGTAAATTTTTATGGGAATGTTAAGGTCCTTAAGAACCATACAACTATGATGATTAAAATTTATTACATATTTATGAAATATGATAACATTTTTGTTTCAAGATCCCTTTCCTAATTATAAGGGATTATTTTGATGCCTATGAATATAAGGAAATATACATACATTATATATTTTTTATTTAATAGGAATAATTTTATAGCTTTTCTGTGCTTCGATCAATTTCTACTTTATATCCTACTCCATGAAATAAATATACAAAAAAATAATTTTTTATGCATAAATCATTGAAATTAACTTTTAGTGGATATTATCATCCCAAAAATAGTAAGAAGGTACTCCTCCAATATTTACTAAAACCAAAATGGTAAGAAAATTTTATCCAATTACACAAAAATTTCATCTTAATACCTTCAAAAAAATAGTTCTGATTAATTGAAGATCAAAATATTTCTGGAAAAGATTAAAAGGAAGGTAAATAATTTAACATTATATTCCCTAGATAATATAAAGTGGTTGTTGATGTTGAATTAAAAATATTTGAATACCATGATCACCTTAAAAAGATAATGAGAATATTAATTCTTCCAAAAATAATATCTCAGGTTGTAAAATATATTCCATAGATCCAAACATGTGGTAATCTCTAGTAATGATAACATAAACCATCAAATCACTAACTAATTTCATGGTCACTAATAATATCCCATAAATATATCATTATCATTATTATCTCAACATATATCACATATTTAGGGTTATATTTCCCCCAATAATTTTTTTTACAATAATTTCATCTTTCCATAGAATCAATTTTCTTGGTACCACCCAACACATGCTTTCAAATCCATTAATAAATAGTACTAAAATAAAATCCTCATGCATTTCATGATTCTTATAATGATAATATAATTAATAAAATAATTTTACAAAATATTTATTCTCTCTATATAAAGAAGAATAATAATAATTACACTTTTTTTCAATATCATAAACTTGAACTTGATCCCTTAGCTTCTTGTAAGGTGTATTCCATTGACGGTTGGGGAATTAATTTTCATAGTTCCCCATATCCTTAAAATGGTAGTATTGCACATTGGAATTTTATTTCTTGACCTTGAAATCCAGAGTATGGTGTACTTTCTATCCACACTTTGAGAAAACTATCATTCTATTCGATAAAGTACCATGGTGTTTCTTTCCACAATTATCACATGTGGGATAATCCTTCTTTCCCTTCTTCCATTTACACAATTTTTTCACTTTTATACTATTATTATCTAGATTCCCTTTATAGATATAAGACATGGATAATTATTTATATATCTTGATATCATATAAAACTATTCCATCATATGTGGAAAACTTTTAAGAGACCAACACCCTTCAAATACTTTGCTTATTCCCTTCAAAAAAATAGTCAATCATGTACTCTGGTTTGTGTATGTAATTCATATAATCCCTATATAACATTGTAAATGTAGATTCATACTCCTCAAAACTTTCTTCTTATTTGGTATTTACACTAAGGAACATTCTCTTCATCTCATTTTTTACTCACAATGGAAATATTTTTTGAATAAGGCCACCTTAAATGCTTTCTATTCCATCAGTTCTATTTTCTCTTCCTCCTTAGTATTCTAGATCAACAACCACTATTGATCAGCATCACATTTGATGAAATACAATGGAAGTTTAACCTTTTTATTTTCACTACATCCATTGTACATAAATATTTTCTTTATATGATTAATACATTGTTCAGATACCATTGGATTAGTATCCCCACCAAATTATAGGGACTTCTATAACATAATTTGATCCAACATTAAAGAATATTACTGTGGAACTTTTTACTCTATCCGAGAAAGTTCATTTTTCATAACATGGTAAAAATATCATAATATAGACATAGTTTTATTAGTTCTAATACTAGCTGTATTGACTTCCTCAGTAGGTAAATCTCTATATTTTCCATGAGTATTGATACCCTTATTCCTTCTAGGTGTCATTTCTAAACAATTGAATTTACTGAATTACCTCATAAAATTATGAATGTTAATCATAATGTATAATTATAAATATGTTATAACATATATCCTAAATTAAAATTTGTGCATTTTTAATCTTAGTATCTTAAACATGGTATCTTAGGGGATATATTTGTGTTCAAATCATTTGTAATATATTATAAGAAATATGTAAATTATCCTAAGCATGCCCCTCGAGAGTGTTAAAATAAGAGCTCATTAAGGCATGTTTTCATGCACTTGGTGATGACCAGATCCATCTCAATTCACCCTTTAATGAGTTATTACCCCTCAGTACATCTGTACCAGAACAATACCCACATGTACTATCTAGAAAGAGATGTATTGATTAGAAATACAAAATAATATATTCTGTAACAAAACGTTTTTTTTCTTTTCTATGCATATCCTCAATTTCTATAATAGTGTTATGTTTCTTAATCTATGTTTTCCTTAATATAGTTCCAAAGGTTTTTATTAAACTTCCTATAGTACCAACTTTAGGGACCCTAACACCAGTAGACCGAATCTGGTGTCTGCTTTATTTGATTGACAAAAGATACAAGGAATAACATCCTGAAGGAAAAAATATTTTAGTAGTCCTGGTATACTAGGTATATACATGATCCCATAAAAAAATTTAATATAGAAATTACAATATAAATTTTTTTTCTAATATCATTATTCCCTCTAGAATATACTTGAATCTCTTTTATAGTACGCTTTATGGGTTCCAAGGAAAGGAAACAAATTAAGGGTGAGATCAACTAATTAGTAAGGGAGAAGTACAGTGGAATATATCATGAACCAATAAAGAATAAAAAATATTGAAAGGTAAATATATTAACACTCATTACATTTAATCAATAACTTTACCATCATAATTAGATAATCCATAAAAAATATGATATGGAAAATAGCTCAAAACACATTTCATTTAATCAATAATTAAGAATGAATTGCATCAAGATATAATACTATTGTCAAAATATCATGGATAATAATTACTCTTAATGAAGTAATGGCTTAATTATTAGAAGTAATATCTCAAAAATATAATACATCTATCATCAAGACCTTTCACAAGATGGTTTAAACTGCAGGTAGAACCCCTTTTAATTTGGATAAATATTTTGTCTCATGAGACATGTCAACGTATCGAGGGGAAATATATAAGTGATACCACTTGTAACTACATGTAAAAATAAATCGTCATATATCAATAATATGTTTAATTAATGAACAATTTTCCTTATTATCAAGTATCCATATTGAGTAATGTATATGAATGTATCAATATTTCCCCAGATAATCAAATAACTATTCAAGTAAATAATATATGTAAAAAATGGAACTCCATTTAGGGAATAATCATACCCATAAGGAAATAATATTGATATTTAATATAAATTTAATATCCAATGAAAAAATAATATAATGAATTGATTTTTTCATGAGAAAGTTATCAATCACAAAAGAAGGTGATATAACATAATAACTGTTACTACTTGATAATTTTCAAGTCAAATCTCCTTGGATAAAATGAATCAAAGGGAAACTTAAAATACCAAGATATATAAATTAATCATTGTATTACATGTCAAATGTGTAGTATATACACCACAGGAATGTAAATTGGTGTGTAATATCACATAAGTCTCAATGGAATGTAAATTGATATGAAATCCTTATAAAGATCATATCATTGAATTTTGGATTAATTAATGAATTAATTATATGTATAAAATTTAAAACCACATAAATAAAGTGTAAATACTACATAAAATTTAAAAAAATACACACATAATTATACCATTACATAATTAATGAAGTTGAATTTTAACCCAATGATTGGAAATTGAGTTAATAATTCAATTACCGGATGCTTTATTTTAGAATAAAAATTTTAAAATAAATTATATTGGTTTTAAACATGTTACTAACTTATAACAGAACTATATTAATATTTTTAATATCATATATGATCCTTTTAGGACATCTTATCACCTTTTCATTAATAATATTTCATTATTTTTAGTGTTTCGGGTGTTAATTGCCTTATTTTCTCATGCATGTTTTGTTATGATAGATCTGATTCTTGATCATATTATATAGTTATATCATCTCTAGAATAATAGTAATTAAATTATTATCATATTTTTAAATCACTTTTATTTTAAAAACTAATCATGAATGATGTTTATGAAAAATGAACTATGTTATAATTATGGATATTATAGGTCATACATACTGATTAGTAACGTTTCCATTTTTCTATTATCAATATAGAAAAGAGTTAAGTAATATTTTATCATTACATAAAAATAATAATACCATATAACATATATTATTCATTTATATATATACACACACATATAGATATATATATCATCCATGTGGTGTGGTGGTGAAAAGAGAGTCGCATCGCTTTGTGAAGGTGATAGTCCACACGTACATGATTGACATTATAATTTTTTAGTGTAAGAATGAAAATGATATGTTATATTTTTAGAATAATAAATATCTAATAAATATAATAATTATGTTATTTATATAACATAAATTAATAAAATATATCCTTATCACCTTCTATATAAATTTTATTTGAAAAACAAAACACATCGGTTCGCGAGGCGGTAGTCCACCAGACATAGGAGCGATGTTATCGCTCACCCTATGGAATGGAAAGAAAAATGTATAAATGAAATAATGAATAAATATATATAATTATGTTATAAATATCATATATATACATTTTCTGCATCAGAATACCCAACCATGATAGTTGGTAATGGAAAAAAAGAACGGCATCAGTTCATGAGGCGGTTGTCTTTCAAACACAAGAGTAATGTTTTAGTAGCCTATTTGATGGAAGTGGAGACTTTTCTAGGTCATTACATTACTATAAAAAACATATTAGTATATTTAAGATACATATAATATTATATCATCATGTGTTAAAAAGAAATTAAAGAGTTTTGGGATAAAAAAATTAAAATGATCAATGAAGAACTTTACCTCTTCTTAGGGTAAACTCAATCGGTTTGCACATAAAGAATTTATAGGTTGTATTTTGGTAGGTTGAAGTTTGGAATTTATTTGGTCAGGTGTTTTTTGAACCAAAATATTTTGAATATGTGAAGTGGACAGGAGAGGTGGTGACCTTTAATAAGTGAGGTGAGTGGCACACTTGTAATTTTTTTGAAAAGATTCAATCATACTCATGTTTTTATCACACTAAAAGCCTCCAAAAAATGGAATAAAAGAAAATATAAGATATAATATTAAAATAAGTCCATAAAATGGGTTTTTGAGATTTTTTTAGGTCATTTATAATCCTTAACATCTTAGTTTAACCATTGTTAAATTAATTTTTACCATAACTGCGGTAATTAATTTTTACTATTTTTACTATTCATTTTGGAAAAAAAATAAGTTTATTAGTAATTATTTATTATCATGACTTAAAATATATAATCTATTTTTACAAATTCAATTAATTTAAGTGTAAATTTTCAATTTAAACTTTATCTCATGGACTCGAATTGAAAGCGGGTTTTTAAAGAGAAAATGTTCATAATTTTACAATGTTTTAAATAAACATTCACTGTAAAATTTATTCTAATGAGATAAATTGGATTTATTCCCAATTTATTTAACTATTTTTACTTTAAAACCAATTCAATGTATAATTTTACATTATAAACTATTTAAACGAAAAGGCAGTTTTTGATTAAAATTCAATATTTTTAACTATTAATCAAAAAATGAAACATTTTAGAAAAACCCCAAATATTAACCCTAAGATAATTTTGGTATTATGGTTTAAAAAGTGAATTTAATTTTTTAAAATAATTTTTATAAAATTGATAAAAATAATTTCAAATTATGTGCACAAAGCATGAATAAAATAACTTCAAGAAAAATATAGTTTTTAGAAAATATTTCATTTTATTTTAAAAAAATCTTACAATATTATTATTCAATAGATAAATGAAAACATTTATAAAATATACATTTTAATATGTTAGTTAATCCAATTCATACCCTCCATTCCAACGCTAAGGTGATAACTATTATATTATATAATTGTATTTTTATATTATTTCACATTTTGTTTAAACTCAGTATTGCATGTAATAAAAGATAAGATAAGTGTTTCATTTAATGAAAGATTTTTAAGATATTGAATTTAAATAAAAAATATATATCATAATTTATTATGTTTTTATATTAATTTCTAATATTGGCGTTCTGTTCCATACACGATATTGGATACGATGTTGTTTTTTTTTTAATTTGAAGATTTTAAGGTTTCATTACAAAATATCTGTTGGTGATCATAAGTAACATCAATGGTTATTAGAATTGATAAATTGAAATACAATTAAAATATATTAAACACATTCTTGATTAAAATAACTTTTCACTTTAAAAATCCTTTTGAAAACAAAAAAAACATAAATATTGTGAAATAATTTTTCTTTTAAAATAAACTATAAAACATATAAATTTTTCAATGAAAATAATGGTCATAATGGTAGGAAAATCTTTTAATGTTTTAAATATAAAAAATAAAAATTCTTTTCAAACATTTTTAATAGGATTCTAAAGTGAAAATTTTGAAAATGTTTAGAAATTTCCTGTTGATAAACATTTTAAATGAAGGTAAAAGATCATGTAAAATAAATTTAAAAATCATTTATGTTTTGAAAAGAAAATTTTATAAAAAATTAGAAAATAAGGATATATAATTTAAAAAATCATGATATAAAGAAATATTCAAGATCATTATCACTTAAAAATGACCTTGTTGATTTTTCATTAATAAATAACACATGAAATCTAAATTAAACATATAAACCACTTTCATAACTAGGGGAGAATAATAGAGATTTGGTTAATGAAAATAAGAGTATGTTATTTCCCTAGAAGGAACCTTGACCATAAAAAATCCAAAAAATAATAGAGATTGTAATGTAAAGTCGTTTTCACTTTGGAAACTTTTCAGTCAAAATCCACATAAAAGAATAAATTCAAATGAGACATTAAATATTTGAAAGATAATTAAATTCATGATATAAGACATCAAAGAGGTAGTATACAAACATTATTAAAACATATATGTTTATATCATAAACACATATACAATGGAATGATAATTTGAGATGAATAACACTTACAATGATCATATCATTGAATTGAGAGTTAATTGATAGAGATATTATGTGAAATATATGTAAATACACAAAAAAGAAGTGGAAATATAGAATAAGTCAATTTTTATATCAATTTAAAAATTATAATGGCATAAAAAATGTAGTGATTAAAATTTATAACCTGCCAAAAATGTTGAGTTAAGAATACTTTTTCCACTTGGTAACTTTCAACTCAAATCCTCGGGGATTAAGTACTTAAAAATGATACTTGAAATACAATGAATTATTATGGATTAATGATATAACATGTAAAAGGGTCTGTATATACCCAATATAAAATAAATTAGGATCATAAAAAATAAAATATTCCTCAATGAAATTAAATTGAGATGAAATCTCATACCTTGAGTGTAGGCCTTCCAATTATATCCTTTAACGAATCTTTTTCAGAAAATGTCCTTTGATTTACATATTAATCCCTTGAATTTTAATATTATTCCCAAACTATGACCTATATAATGTGGAGAGGTATTTTAGGAAAGTATTTTTTTAAGGTTTGGATGAACCAAATGGTTCTTGAGTTGTGAATAAATTATAAATAGAGCTACCCTTTTATTAGAGATGGTAGGGGCACTCATGGGATTTTATAGAATATTAAATTAATATAAATTAATTTTCATATTAAAAGGTATCCAAATTTATAATATTCTATGATAATATGTTTATGAGTCGATATATTCTCATCTATTAAATTTGTTACATGTTTTTATTTTGTTTCCACCCTTATCTTTTGGTTTTATCTATCGTTAACCCTTTTAACACCAACCACGAAAAAAGGGTTTATACTCATTGTGGGTTATGATAGTAATTATGAATAGATGAATCACCCATAAATTGACCATGGTTGATGTTTTACACTATATAATAAAAAAATTGATGATATTTGATTTTTTGTAATTTTATATCATTTAATGAAATATTTTTTTCATAAAATATCACCAAGGTCGATTTTACAACTATTTATTTACTTAGAGTATAAGAACATCAATAAATCAAATTAAATTTAAATAAAAGTCTCTTTTATATGCCTAATATGTTATATTTATCAATAAAATTCATGGATCACATTAATTATGTAGAATATTATTCCTTTTAATATTATTAATATCATTTATTTTATTTTTCCATTAATTGAAAATTTACAGCATCAGCATTGCGTAAGAATTTAAGGTAAATATTTCTTAACAAAAAAATTAAAAATAAATTAATATGATGAAAATAAATCATTTAGATTATAAATTAATATTTATAACTAATCATATGCTATTTTTTCCCACCTAGTTAAAATAATATAGTTATTAAAAACAATAGTGTGAATTTTTTTACTTTTCTTTACATAAAATATTATAAAGATCGTATTTATATAAAAATAAAAAAAGGAAATATAAACTAATATTTTATGAGTATGGACTAAATTAAATCATCCAATAAAATTAATCCATGTTTTATAGTCATTTTTCTATTCCTTATCATGTTATTTTTAGCCCTTAATTACTTGATATACCCTTTTTCGAGGTGATAAATTTTATTATGATTACTATTCAAAATGACTAAAAATAAAATGGTAATATTTACCAAATTTAGACCAACTTATTACAAGAATATAATCCATATTTAAAAATTTAAAACATATAAGTGGTAGAATTTAATTAAAAATTAAACCAAGAAATGTGATGAAAAATGATTCTTGAGAGAATTTCCTTTTACGTATAAAAATATATTTATACAAATATTACATATAAAATTAATTTTTTTAAAATAAATATATTATTTAAAATCAAATGGAACCATTGAAATTTTATAATAATCTAAAATACAATTTTAATTTTTAAATAATTTAAAATAAAACATAGTTTTCAAGAAAAATAGTATTTTTAACTATTCACTAAAAAAATCAAACATTTCAAAAAATTATAAAAATATTATCTTAAGATACTTATGATGTCCTAATTAAAAATATTATATTTATTTTATAAACAAATAAAAAACATTTTATAAATTCATTATTCTATTTTCTCACAAAATGAAATAAATACCTATTTTGTAAGAAAATAAAACATTGAATAATAAAATGGGTTTAAAAAATTGAGTGCTTATTCAATAAGTATTAATAAATAAATTTTAATTGATTTAAACCATTATATATATATTTAAAAAATTACAAAATACTATTCATACTGGCCAATTTAATAACTAGTCTATAATGGTCATTTAATAATATGTTATGATTCATTTAATATCGGTGTTGTGTTTTATATACATTATTGAATCTAATTTCCTTCTTTAAAAATGTCTGAATATTACTGGTTGTTAAATTGTGCCCCTTAAAAACAATTTAACCCTGTAAATTAAATAATATTAACATAAACAACATATGATAATTATGCCTCATTATATCATTAGGTTCCCATGTAGCTTCATCAATTTGGTGGTTTTTCTATAGAATATTTACTAGGTGAGTAGTATTGTTTTGTATCAAAATATTACTATGATATAGAATCTCTATAGGTTTTTCCTCATCTTAAATATCATGATCCATTGGTATGACATCTAATTTTAGTAAATATTAGGGATTTATGTATTTAAATTTTTTTTGAATAAAAGACGAATTCATTAAAAACAGAGATCAGCAGAAGTACAAGCGTGAAGCCATGACGGAAAGTGGTCCTAGAGGCCACCAGCTGGTGGGAAGCATTGTTCCCTTCCCTTCTGATGAAGGAGAAGGTGCGGGATATGAAATAGTGATGGAGAGAGTGGATTTTCCAGATGAGGGGGACAAAGGATTGAAGGTCACCGTCATTGCGGTTGATGGAATTGATAATAGTGAGATAGTCTAACTCAAGGTGGATTTTCTCCCATCCACGATCTTTGTCAAACATTAGCCCAGCAAGGATGGAAGTGGATTCGGTAACAACGGGCTCCCAAATAGCATGATGGGATTCATGTTTGGCTGCAATCATTTGACCCAAATGATCCCGGGCCAACAAACCAAGGTCGACAGGACCATCCTTGGGTAGAGACACATCCACATTAATCTTGAGGATCCCTTCCGGTGGCATACACCAATGGGAGGAAGGGGAAAGGGATCCAAATGGATCTTGTTGACCATAGTGATGCTCTTATCCCTCAATCTAGGATGATTCTCGCTCAATCTAGAAATCGGGAGGCTTGAAGACATGGTTGAATGCAGCATCATTACGACGAACCCAAATGATCCAAGCCATGATGCAAAGTGAGCCCGCCAAGGTTGATGAAGAGGAAGAGAACCAATTACTTAGGAGAGAGGGGAGGTTAAAGGCCAATCCAGTGAATAATCCACAAATGAGCCCCATTTTTTCCAAATATCCTTTGCCCCCAGACATTAGATGATAGCGTGGAGGGGAGATTTTGGGACGTCCGGGCGGAAGGGGAAGAACATGCCACTAGATAAATGTCAGAAGGAAATGAGGCTCATGGTAGGGAGTATGATCGACCACACCTTCCACCAGAAGTGGTGGATTTTTGGGGGGATGTTGAGTTTACACAGCGAATCCCATGTCCCCCCTTCCCTTACGTCTGACTGAGTACAAAGAGCGAGTCGATAGCCGGATTTTACCGAATAGGCTCCCAAGATTTCATTAATCTAGAAGAGGTGGTCGGGGCCTGCATCGGGAACACAGGGGATACTCTGGATAATCCTTCTGTCTCTTTCATTGAACCATGAGTGAATCTTTTCCATGCACCACCTATTCCCATGATCAGCAAACAAGCACCGGACGATGGCACCTTCGAGCCCAGGTTGGGCTGGGGATGATGCCCGCCTTCCGTCCTTATCTATCAGCTAGGGGTCTATCCAGATAGAAACTGTTGAACCATTCACAATCCTCCAAACCATCCTTCTCTCCAGGAGGCTACGGGAGCCCCAGACACTTCTCCAGAGGAAGTTGGGTCGGGGGCCAAGAGAGGAATCCTGGAAATACTTGTGGGAGAAGTATTTATCACAGAGAACTTGCACACAGAGAGAGGATGTGTGGTTAATAAGGCGACATCCTTTCTTTTCCAACAATGCATCATTAAAGTGAAAGAGGTCCTGGAAACCCATTCCTCTCTCAGATTTTGGCTAGCCGAGATTTTTCCAGGTGATCCAGCGGGTTTTATTCCTTCCATTGTTTTGTCCCCACCAGAATTTTGTTGTGCGCGAGTGGATCTGGTTGACAACAATAGCAAGAAGCTTAAACAGGGACATAAAGTAGCTAGGAATAGATTGAAGGGAAGCCTTTATGAGGGTTTCCTTGCCGTCTTTGGAAATTATTTTTGGGGTCCATCCTTGGATTTTTTTCTCTATCTTATCAAGAAAAGATATGAAGATTTCTTTTTTGGATCAGCCGATCACCGTGGGTAGCCCGAGGTACTTCTGATGCTTCTCGACCATATGAATTCCTGCAATGGCACAAAGTTATTCTATTTTGGAAAGTGGGACCCCAGAGCTGAAGGAGACTTCTAACTTTCCATGACTGATTTTTTTCCCAAAGGCCCTCTCATACTATTGGATCACATGGCCTATACTAAGGCACTCATTATGGGATTCTCTGGAGAAAAGAAGGCAATCATCGGTAAAAAAAAGGTGTGAAACCGGGGGGGGCTTGCATGGTAGACCTTTTCCCTATGAATTGAATGAGAGGAAGCTTCCCCGGACATGAGGTTAGAAAAAACATCAGCCACCAAGATAAAAAGAAAAGGGGAAATAGGGTCTCCCTGGTGAAGGCCTCGGGTTGGGGAGAAGCCATGGGTGAGCACCCAATTAACATTAATTTGGAAGGATACAGACGAGACACAGTGCATGATCATCTCTTTCCATTTAGAGAAGAAGCACATTTTCAGCATCAATAATTTGAGGAAATTCCATTCCACTTTATCGTAGGCCTTGTTCATGTCCAGTTTCCATTCCATGGTTCCTCTTTTCATGGTGGAGCGAGTTTTCATTGAGTGGAACACTTCATGGGACACAATGGCATTATCAGTAATCAGTCTCTTAGCCACGAAAGCACTTTGATTTTCAGAGATGATATCAGGCAACCATGGGAGCAGCCGATTAACAAGGATCTTTGGGAAGATCTTGTACGATACATTTCAGAGGCTGATAGGTCTGAAATCAGGGACCATGAGGGGTTTCTTGATTTTGGGGATGAGGATGAGGATAGTTTAGTTAATGTCAAAAAGGCTTGTTTCCCCGGCCCAAATCTTCTTCATCAGATTGCAGATGTCAGGACCAATAATGTGCCAATATTGTTTGTAGAAGAGGGCGTGGAAGCCATCCAGGCCTAGGGCCTTAGTAGGGTGGATATGTTTCTGGGCCAGATGAATCTCGTCGTCCGTCACATCTTTGGTAAGTTTTCTGTTAATTTGTTCGGTGATCACAGGTCTGATGCAGTCCTCAACCTCAGTAGAGATGTTAAGACTTCCTACCAAAACAATTCTAGAAATAATTGGAGATAGTGTCTTGGATTCCATCATTTTTGAAGTCTTTGGTACTATCTGGATGTGAGATGCAAGAGATAAAAAAATTTGGCGCCTAGCTGAGGCATTAAGATGAAAATAGTGGGTGTTGGCGTCCCCTTATTTAATGTGGGTATCACGCACCTGCATAGCCCAGAAGCTTTCCTTGATTCACAGGGCAGCATCTAGATCCCTTTGAATGGCACTGATTTGGAGATAGTGCAATTGGATGGGGGTTAGTTAAGTATCTTGCGCAGTTTTCTTTCGAGGAAATCATAGTGCCTGTCAGGTTGACGAAATTTTTTATTTCTCCATGTCCTCAGATCTAATGTTATCTGTTAGAGATTTGACCCAATGTCTGCATGTCCATTCTTCTAGCCTGAACAAATAACATCTTTGCATTCATGTTCTTTAGTCCAGAAGCTTTCAAATATGAAGGGTCTTCTGCCTTTATTGTTTCGGTCTCCTTGGGTGCATTCAATCACAATCGGACAGTGGTATGAGAAATTGAGTGATAGGTGCTCAATGTGAAACATTTTGAAAATATTCATCCAATCCGTTGAGCCCAGAAATCTATCAAGGTGCTCCGAAATATGGGTTTCGTCTGTGTTGCCTCAAAACCAAGTGAATGGACTACCCATGAATCTCAGATCGACCAGATCCACCCTAGTAATTGCATTCTTAAAGTCAGACATCGATGAGGAGGGTCAAATATCTCCGCCACTTTTTTCCTTATGATAAAAGATCTCATTAAATTCACCTCCAAAGAGAAAAGGGCTTGGAAAATCACGTCGCAGATTGCAAAGGAGATCCCACGACTTCCACTTCTCAGTGTGGGATGGCCAGCCATAGAAACCCACAAAGTTACACGGTGGGGTATGGGCATCATGAATATCTGCCACCACATGGTGCGAGGAGAAGGATAAGATCCTAACATCAACATTATCCTTCCATAGGAGACATAGACCCCTTGAGTGGCCTTGTTAGGGAACCAAGAGGCAGCATTGGAAACTGCATTTCAGCGCAAGGCCAGTGGTGTCCTTGTTTTCCAATATGGTTTCGGACAGGAAAACCATATCAGGGCAACTTTGAGCACAATGGTTCTGGAGTATTCAAACCATTTGTGGGTTTCCAAGCCCATGGAAGTTCCAGCATAAAATGATCATTGCTCTAGGTGGGGCTGGAACATACCTGCCTCTGCCTTTGATTCCTCCGGGATCATTTTTTCACCCGCCTCTTTCCATATTTTTGGGCTGTTTTCAGCCGAAGTACTCATTTCAATTTGTCATTTCAGCTCCCCGGGTTTTGTATTAACTACTTTTCCTTATTTTTTATCACAGTGTGCCCTCTTCCAAGTTCGACAAGTAACGGGGCCTGTTGCCATTAATCCTGTCTTCCTAGAGTCACCTTATAGATAGATGTCTGATGTAGCCATTTCGGGATCAAGGTCGGGATCTGGTGGTTCGGTGCACATTTGATTCGGGTTCAAGATTTGTTCTGGTGGGTTCTTCGGTTTTGTAAGAGACTCTATTGGTGTTGGTAAAGTATCTTTTAGGGGGGTAGAGTATGTGCCTGATTCGATTTCTTGCTACTTCGTTCGACTCTCCTGGAAAACCTCATTATTGCACATGGTGATTATGATCTGGAAAGGTCTACCTACTTCCCTCTAGAAAATTGGGATTTCTTCATGGAACTCTGGAGGTCCTAGTATGATGAATTTAGTGTGTTCAGTTTCCGCCCACCTCATGTGAGCCATCGTGAGACGATCAAGATCCTTTTTTTCACCTCTGGGATAAAGGCAATTTTTGTCATTTTAGATCATAGCCAGGGACCATATTGTAATTTGATATTACCTGATTCATTCCTATTATTTGCGTCAAATGTTCTCTCCTGATGGCCAATACTCCCACAGAAGAAGCAGAAAATTGGGAGTTTCTCAAACTTGAATGAGATCCAAATGTGAGCATCATCGAGCTTCAAAAACATGCCCCTCATCAGAGGCTCTGACACTTCAACCTCTACTTTAATCCAAACCATGGGTCCCCATTGGATTGGGTCCGAATTGTCCCACTCAATAAATTGTCTGATGCAATCACCAATTTATCTCAGAACCTGTTTCATTCTCCCATGAAATGGGATTCCTTTAATACGTATCCAGAAGGGGGATCGGGTAAGGTTAATATACTGGATATCATCCCCACCTTTAAATTCTTCCATGAGGAGGAGTTGGTTATCAAAGGACCATGGCCTCCATTTGAGGATTTTATCTCTATGTTTTTCATTGAAGAAATCAAAGACTAGGAGATTGATCCCCACTTCTCGGATAGCCACTCCCCCTTCCAGTTTCCATAAATTTTGAATAGTGTTTCTTAGGGCCCCCTGGTTGATTGTGATTTTTGCCAATAATCTTCCGATAACCAGCAGTGACATGCATTTTTCTAGCAGCGTATATTCATTTCTTCGAGCCTCAATTGACGCTTTTTCTTTTTCTTTCAAGGAAAAATTCTTCCATTGATACACTAGATCTTCTTCCATGGTGCGGGTCACGTTGATTCTGATTTTCAGTTCCGCTTCAAGGATCAGTTATCGATGTGTCCACACGCATCCTATGACAATGATGCACTGTCCAAGACCAGCCCAAGGTCCCTTTAGTCCAGGCACGGCCCGAGAGTTACCGTGTTTCACACTTTGACCATGGATAGACCACTCAGTAAGAGTAGTGTGACCGTTCTTCGTGACGAGGCTTCGAGAAAATGCCTCTCGTGGCCAGTCCTTCACGAAGCAGGAGTTGACGGCCTCACGAACAAGGCCTTTTGTGGTCAGTCCTTTGAAAAAAATGCCTCTCATGGCTAGTCCTTCATGAAGCACCTATGTCTCCGCGAAACTGGTCGTAAAACCACTGGTGTGCTCCGCTTCAAAAGAAAAAACTTGAATGCTGGCAACAAGACCCAATGAGGTTCGTGGATCTGAAACCCGACTCCACTGTGCTAGATCTGTTTCAAAGGATCAATCACAAAATCGTGAAAGGGTTGTGGATCTGGTTCCCTATTTTCCAGATCTGGTTTTCTATAAGATAGATCTTGATGAAATCGATTCCGTGAATCGGGAATGAAGAGCATACGCTCTTTGAAGCAGAAACTCAAATGTCGTTTCCCTTTCCCCTATGCTTACAGGCACCGGAGGGATGAGTACAAGCTCAAGCTCGGACCCAAGGTGTCGGAATCAGGGGCCACCGCAGAACCAAGTATCTAGATTTCGATGAAGCCAGTTGATTTCGGGTCCAAAGTCGTTGGATCGAAGGTGGGAGAGGGGTCTGTAGCCGAAGTGTGGGATTCTGAGGAGGGTGACGACCGTCGTTCCCACTCAGTCACATGCCACCGTGGTCTAAATGAGAGGCACAAATGAAAACTCTAGGAGTTCCTAGGAGATAAATATCTCATAAAGGGAGATAAGATATTTACTTATTCATTGTAGATACACGGAACACATTGTGGACTTGAGAGAGGTTTGATGTATGTGCCAAGAAATAAGCTATCATCCCTAATCCATCAAGAACTTTGAAAGGGAAAATTTAACTTTGTCTTAGATTTCTATTCTTCCATAATCAAAAAAATCTTCCATAGAAAAAATCAAAGTAAACCCTTCTCACCAAATTTATAATTCGGTTCATGCATATGATTTTCAGTATAAATTTTCCATTGACTATGAGTTGTCTTGATGTGTGGTTGAATGGATCTGAGTTTTTCTTCCATTTTCTTGGCCTTCTCAGGTCCCAATTGCATTATTTCTCAAAATTCATCAAATCATGTTGTATTTGTACACTTCTATCCATATATGTCTTCATAAAGAGCCATATGAATACTTGAATTAATTATATAGTTCTATGAAAACTCAACAAGAGGAAGATGTTGATCCCAAACACATTTTAAATCCATAGAAAAAGATATCAACATTTCCTACAGGGTTTAAATTGTTCTCTTACACTGACCATATATCTAAGGATGATAAATTATAATGAAAATCAACTCCATGCCAAGATCCCACTAAATTATTTTTTAGATCATTGAGGTAATCAACAGATCCCATTCAGATACAATAGAATGCGGTACTCCATGAAATCTTACAAATTCCTTAATGTATATCTTGTAAAGTTGAACTCAAGAGTAATATTATCTGATAGAGATAAATTGTGACTATTTTATAAGGAAATATACAATAACCCATATAAAAGTTTTACCTTTATATGTTTTTTGATGTTCAATAAAAAATCCATGGTGATGTTTTCGGATTTCTATTCTGGTATCGGTAATTTTTGTAAAATCCACTTACAATTTTCTCTTAGCCATAAATTTTTAATATACCAAGAACCAAGAAATAGACTCTTAAATTTCTCTCTTCATGTTATTCCACAAAAAATACTCTTTAAAATATATCTACATTATTGTACTTATAGGATGAACAGAGAATGAAGAACTATGAGATGCATCTAGAAACCCCTTCTTCAAATATGGTATAGATGGAACACTTACACGATTCCTAATCCTTATTATTTATTAATAACTAAGGATAAAATTAGTAAAAAAAATTATCTTCTTCTTTAGAAATATATATTTCTTATATTCCTCCTTAATATTAACTAGTATGGTTGGTTGAACACTCATTCAAGAAAGATATTATTTACATACTTCCTTCATGATTTCCTAATGATTTCTTTAAAAATCCATAAATATTGAATCTTCTTTGATCCTTATAATGAATAATATATCATGATCATTTTGACTCAAAGCATCAAACACCTTTTCCTCTTTCCTAGGGTGGTGATTTATTGGGTAGTCATAATCTTTATTTAGTTATGACCACATTCTATAGTGCATATTTAACTCCATCTATGTGAATATATACATTAATATTTTATGATCAGTTTATATATTTCATATTTCTCAACTAATATAATGAATATATATCTTTGTTGAAAAATAATACAGATAACTAGAAATCTTAATTTGGGTAACTTTACTTATGGTCCTTTAATTATCATGATCTATAAGCAATCACAATATTATTCAGCCTAAGAACTTATCCCAATACATTTTTTAATGCATCACTATAAATTAAAAATCCTTCTTCACATTATGGTAATTTTAGTACAGGTGTGATAACTAACCATCACTTTAGTCCCTTCAAATTTTCCTCACATTCATCTATCCAAAGGAACTTTTCTCCCTTCAAAGTTAACTTGTTATGTAGATTGAATAGTTATAAGAAATGTTTTACAAAGGAACTATAATATCTAGAAACAACCCAGAAAACTATGGATATTAGAAACTGTTTTTGGTCTAGTATAATGTTAAATATCCTCCTTCTTTGGTGGATTCACTTATATACCTTCTATTTATATTATATAACCCAAAAATGAAAATTTATTCAGCAAAAATTCACACATGGTATATTTTTTATATGGATTCATATTCCTTAGGGTCTTCAGTGCAATACTCAGTTGAACTTCATGAGATTTCTCTTTTAATTGAAAATAATAATATCAACAAATAATATCAAGAACTAATTAAGGTAATCCCTAAATACTATATTCATTAAATATGTCACACCCAGATTTTCAATTTCCATCCTTTGTTTCAAAACCACTTTTGGTTCTTGGTTTTCTCTTGGTCTTAGGGTGTTCCAGTATTAGATTTTGGTGGACCCTATATTCTTTATCTATGATCTTGGTATTGGGGGTATTGGGTAGTAATTGGCCTCCTATTTTTTCAATGGTATGGTATGAGTTTTAGGTGTTTCGGAGTTGTATTTGTGGCTCTTCTAGTGGCACCGCTTGTGGGGAAAGTTTTTGGGGTGTTTTATACCCTTGAGTTGGATAATTCTTGAGGTGGAAAGGTGGTTTTATTTTGGGTATTATTTCCCATATCCTTGTTCTATCTTTCCCCCCAGTTTTACCCCTTGGACCCCCCTAAAATTGAGGTATTTTGGACACTTTTTTAGTGGATAGAAGGGGGAACATGATTTGGGCTTACTGTTTTCTAAACCATGCAAGCAAACCGTACGACCTTGTCCAGGTCATTAAAAATGTATTTAATTTACAATTTTCCCACTTGGGATTTAGTAAAACTCACCCCTTTCTTCCCTCATTTGACTATTTCATCCATGGTAGCCCCCAAGCTCCCTTGGAACTCATTTTTTAATGGGTTTTGGATGGGTAAACTTCAAGTTATCTTCATGAAAGTAATTTTAGCTTTGATTTCTCTCCATTCTTTAGGGATTCATCCCCTATCATTGAGGTTTCTCTTTTCCAAAAACTAGGGATTAGTACCTAGGATTTGTCTTTGATTTTCTTGGTCTAATTTTGGGGTTTTAGGTTTGTTTTCACACCTTGTGGTGCGGTGGTGGTGTGGTTGGATTTTCGCACAAAGATTCAATGGTTTTAACAATTTTGGTAGGTGATTCAATTTTTATGAAATCCTTGTGACTTAAACTACTTTGTTTATAGTATTTTCGTGTTTATATCATTTGATTATTGGTTCAAAATTTGGTTTTATAGGTGTTTGTAAAGAAAATTAATTTTTATTTCCATTTTCATGTGAAATTGGGGGGTTTTCATAGAAATATTTTATTGGTCCATTTGGGGCTGCCCTATGGATACTTAGTTGATTTTATTGAAATTTATTAGGGATAAAAAACATGTTTTTACTGTTTATATCATTTGGTTGTTGCTATGAAAATTTATTTTAATGGTTTTTGTGAAGCATATGGACTTTAAGTGCCATGTTTGTGTCAAAATAGAGCTTTTACAAAGATATCACTTCTTGGTTTATATGGGGCTTCCCTATAATTGATTTTTTTTGTTTAATTGGGAGTTTTTGTACTTAAATTTTGTTTTGGTAACTTATAAGAGTGCACATGGTGTGCAATGTGGGTATTTCAAGGAGTTTTGGGTATAAAACAAGGCAAGATTTTGATAAGTTGTTTTATTGAAAATCAAAATGTTTTGTTGTTTGTTTTAAGGGGTATAAAGTGTGTATAGATACTATATTTTTTTATGTGACCATTAGTGGTGTTTTTATATAATATATGATGTATTTATAATGTTGAAATTGTTTGACCACAAATGGGGAAGCCTAGGTACCTAGGTGGGCGGATATGTACTAGTACGGCTAGTGACTCAGATAGGTATTTTCCCTATTTCACTGAGAAAATGGATAAAGAAAACTCTAACTAAACTATATGTATGATGTTTGGGGACTAATAGGTTATGTTTATGTTCCCTACTAGTGTCTCATGCACGAGAAAGTATTGTAACATGGATATTTTATACCGAGGTATGAGGTATATAGGGCTCGAGACTATCTAGTGCCTAAGGGTGTTCCTGGTTTTGGTGCTCATTGGATTTTTCATATTTACCATTTTTGTAGGGTGTGTTTGGATTTAAATTACAGTAGATAAAATTTCTTATTCAAATGCATTAAAATTTTGAAACTATTAGTTTGAAAATTATTTTCAATTGAAAGTTTCATTTCTTGGAATTTATTGCCGCTTTTCATTACATATTAAAACTACCTACTTTTTCACCTTGTATTTCATAATATTTAGAATATTTTGGTGTAATACTATTAGGGTTAGGCTCACACTCTAATTACACCCCTTGGTTTTAAGTATACTTGGTCATGTTTGACACAGGTAAAGGAAAGACTTTGCGTGATGGTGGTCCGGGGTGTTAGTTCCCATCCTTGGTGTGGAGTTGTGGAGACGGATTATGGGTGATGACCCCTTGTCATGTGGAGTCCTTGGGGATGTTTTTATGATATTAATTTTCATCTTTTGACCTCTTGTATTTTTTTTTTAAATTATGTATTCATTTATGGATTTTGTAGATACCTTTTTTGGTATGAATTTTTCAGATTCAGTTTATCAAATGTCTTTGATGTTTTATGTATCCATATTTAGGTAAATCATTCCCAAACCAAGATAAATGATACATGGACACTTGTTCCCACACATTGGGATAGGTAACACCCTTTAGTCCCTATCATGGGCTGGGTTTGGTGCTGGTTTTGATGTCGACCAGATTCGGTTCGTGACAAAATGGTATCAAAGGGAGGTTCACTCTTTGGGTCGTGTAATTTGTGGAAGAGTTGGGATAGTATGGAGCTATAATTTTCAGGAATTGACATTCCAGTCATGGGTAGTTTTCCTTCCCAACATACTTTAAGACAGGATTCAAGTCTCTATGGGATGTTGGGTTTTATCTATGTTAATTATTTCTCATGGTTCATTGATGATTGGGGAAACTGAAAAGAGAGTTGGGTCAATGGTCTCAGTGAGCTCACAAGGTCTGGAAATCCATGTGAAGCCTGAGATATTTCTTAAAAACACTCTCTATGATAGTGAAGTGATTGTAATATGGCCACCAACCATATTTCCAAGTCACCCACCAACACTAGTTTCCTCTCACATTGTCTTATGTCTCTTTGTTTTGGAATCTTGAAAACTAGGTTTTTCAAGAAAAAATTACTTTATTTTAATTAGTTTGATTTTTATTATGTGATTTTATAGTAAAGTGAAAATGGTTTTATTTCTGAAAGTATATAAATGAAATTTTAGAATTATTTTGAAAGGGTAAATTATGTGTTTACACCTCTTTTGAAATTATAAATTATGTAAAGGGGGTTTTGAAAATGTGTTTCTAATACAATTTTCTAAACCATCGAAAAGTGTTTTGAATTGAATTGAGTGTTCTAGAATTTATTTTTGGGGGTTGAATATGGATTTTGATGTGGAAAATACTGATCATTTGGAAATTTTTATAAAATTTTAGAACCTTGTTTTGAAATGAGAAGAGTTGAGTTCTTAAATAAATGGAGATTTATGAAATGGTGTTTTTCATGAAATTAGAAGTGTTTTAAAATGGGTTGAAATGGTTTGAAATGGTTTTTAAAGGCATGAAAGTGAGTTTTTATTGAATTATGGGTGCTTTATGAATTGATTTGTGAGATGAAAATTGGGTTTTGATTTTACAGTTTGCGGATTTGAGAAAGGGAAAGTGTGGTTAAAACATTTTGATTTTGAAAAGAGGAAAGGTTTGGTTTTGGTATTTTGTATTCTCAAGGGTGACCACATGCATGGTTTTATATGGAAATATTTATTGATATGATGTGGGTTCCTAGTTTGGCATGTAAACATGCATGCGTGAGGCTCATGAGATACCCTCGGTAAATGCGCAACCCACCAACACTAAGAATGCTTTTGAATGAAAGTGTTGTGTTTTGATAAAGTGGGATTGGGAGGTGTGGCTTATGTGTTTTAAGGATTTTTATTGTCGGATGTTTTGATTTCAATAACCCCTCTTGTTTTATTGATGTTTTGGGATGTTGTTTCATTGATAAGTTGGAATAGAGCATTAGTCAGTGGTCTCTTTTGAGAACACGTTTGGGAGGCCAGTGTGGTGGCTCCCCTCATGTGTTTGGCTCAGGTTTATGGTATGTTGTGACCAAATGACCAAATTAGTTGGGTTCTTTAGTTTTCTTTTTGGCTAGGGTACGCCACCATAAATATTTAATGCATGATTCATGTGTGTTCCATGGTGATTCACCATTGAATGATCCTCCAGTTTATCAACATAAATACTTTCCTCCTGATATTTGGAGATTTATTTTACCTCTCTTCATTTTTGGTTATGAGGTTTCCCTTATAGTGGGAGAGTGGTTGTGGGAGGTTGAAATAGACCTTAGTTTCTTATGTTTCCTGATTCATCAAAGGTGAATGAATTTCGGGGTTGTCAGTGTAGAATGATGTCTTAAAGGGCATCTGGGTATTTCATCAGTCTTGTCAAAGTAAGATTTCATGTTAGGCCACCAGTGTGGAATTTCTGGCCAAGAGTGGTTGTTATGGCCACTTACTGAAATTGTGTACTGTTTGGGACTAAACATAAGGTCCCTCCCCTAGTTTTTTTTATTATCCTCAATGGTCATGTTGGTGGCACCTTGTGATGTCGTGTGTCTGTTTTACTATAAGGGTGAAGCTTTTTCAATATTATGGGAGTCTCTATTTTGTTGGATGTGTGTCTCCATTTAGGGAATTCCAAAATCATATGTTCTAGAGGAAAGTGTTTCTATGTGTCCTTTAATTCTTTTGTTTCCCATCCAAATAAACAATGGGTGATGTGTGTCTATCCCATAAGCCTTGTGTTGGTAAAATTATGGGTTGGGGTAAAGTGCGTTTGAAGTGTATCATGTATCATTAAGACCATCTAAGATCATAGTGTAATTGTTTATGGCACTAAAAGAAGAATTTCTATTCAAGGGGTTTACAAAGCCTAACTATGAGGCCTAAGATGCTTCAATAATTTGAGCTCCAGCCATAGATCTTAGAGATAAGATGGCGCGTAGTCAAGGGAAATCCTAGAGTCTTTCAAACCTTTGTTCAAAGTCCTATCCTCTGTATGAAAGATGGGAATAGTTTAAACCTATCGTGTCGTCATCTTGCTTCTTTTTTCCCCATTCAATGGAAAGAGTTGGAGGTACTAGTGCCCATTTTTATCTCCCAATGTCATTCTATTCCCATTTGGTTTCCATCGAGTTTTTGGATTATGGTTGGGAATTTGGATAAATAGGTTGAGCACATGGTTTGTGAACGATTAGTAGTGATTTTGCGCCAACCTAGGAAACCATGCGACAAGAGACAGTAGCTACCAAATGGTATCCTCATGGATGTGTGCCTCGGCCCATGTAATTGTGCAAAGATTCCTCTTTGTACAAAATGCTTTGAACGATTATATCACGGTTTCCTAAACTGTGTGGACTAACCATGTGGTCGTGTGAACTCTTTAAATTTTTGAGTCTTTTCATGTCAACCCATGATAGTTAGTTAAGATGGTTGGTTCTTACGGTGGGAAGACCCATCATGGGTTTCACGTAAGTTATCATGGAAAAAAATTCTAATGTTAATTTACCCATTATGTTGGGGAGACCGTTCAGGCCTACCCCAATTGGTGTCCTCATTCTGTATTAGAAATTAAGTTGTCTCTAGTGGTGGGAAGTCTGTGTGGGGTCACCCCATATTAGTGACTTGGTTTTCTCCTTGGTGTTTTCTTGGTAGGAGGTAGTATCATTAAAGGCTATCGGGACACCAATTTCTTACTTGGGTAAATGTGGTATTGGATCATGCCCAATGGTTTTATTTAAGTAAGGTTGTGGTAGAGTTATTTGGGTTCGTTGTTTGTTTCAGGTGGATTACTTGAGTGTCGTCTGGTAGTGTTTGAGGTGTTTGGTTCTGGGATTTGGTCTGAATTTGTTTGATCATTTTAGGTAAGTGAGTAATGTTTTGGTTGGTGAGAGTATTATCTTTCTTTGTTTCATCAACTGGAGGTGTTTGGCCTTTTGGAGGTGGGTGAAAACATAGAAAGGGAGCTCATCTTGGTCTATCTTTTGGGATTTGTTTTAACATATGGGTTTTTTGTGGATTTTAGGGGGCATAAAGCTTTATAGTGAGGAGAATTTTCACACTTTGATTTTCAATTTCCATACTTTGTTTCAAAACCACTTTTGATTCTTGTTTTTCTCTTGGTCTCAGGGTGTTCTGGGATTAGATTTTAGTGTCTCTTGTGTTATTGATATATGATCTTGGTCTTGGGGGTATTGGGTGGTAATTGGCCTCCTCTTTTTTCAATGGTATGGTATGAGGTTTAGTTGGTTTGGAGTTAGATTTGTGACTCTACTAGTAGCACCACTTGTGGGATAAGTTGTTGGGGTAGTTTATACCCTTGAGTTGGATGAGTCTTGTGGTAAAAGGTGGTTTTATTTTGGGTATTATTTCCCCTATCCTTGGCCAATCTTTCCCCTTAGTTTTCACCCTAGTTTTCTCCATTTGACCCCCCTAAAATTGAGGGAGTTTGGACACTTTTTGAGTGGACATAAGGAGGAGCAAGGTTTGGGCGCACGGTTTGCTAAGCCATGCAATAAAACTGTGTGGACTTGTCCAAGTCATTAAAAATGTTTTCAATTTAAAATTTTATCCTCCCTAGATTTATTCAAACTCACCCCTTTCTTCCCTTATTTGACCATTCCATCCATTGAAGCCTCCAAAGCTCCCCAAACCTCCCTTGGAACTCATTTTTTAATGGGTTTTTGATGGGGAAACTTCAAGCTCTCTTCATGTAAGTACTTCTATCTTTGATTTCTCTCCATTATTTAGGGTTTCATCTCCTATCCTTGAGGTTTATCTTGTCCAGAAACTATGGCTTCATACCTAGTGTTTTTATTTTATTTTCTTGGTCTAATATCAGGGTTTTAGGTTGTTTTTCACCACCTTTGTGGTGTGTCGGTGGTGCGGTTATATTTTCACACAAAGATTCAAGGGTTTTAACAATTTTGGTAGGTGATTCCATTATGTATGAAATACTTGTGAATTATCCTAATTTTTTATAGTATTTTAATTTTTATCTCATTTTATTATTGGTGTGAAAATTGGTTTTATAGGTGTTTGTAAATCAAATGAATTTTTGGTGCCATTTTCATGTGAAATTGGGGGGTTTTCATAGAAATATTTTATTATTCCATTTGGGGATGACCTATGGATACTTATTTGATTTTATTGAAATGTATTAGGTCTTAAAAACATGTTTTTAATTTTTATCTTCTTTGGTTGTTTCTATAAAAAAAATTAATTGTGTTTTTGAAGCATATGGACTTTAAGTTCCATGTTTGTGTGAAAATGGAGGTTTTATAAAGATATCACTTTTTGTTTTATATGGGTCGGCCATATAATTAATTTTTTGGTTTAATTGAGAGTTTTTGGACATAAATTTTTGTTTTGGTAACTTATAAGTGTGCACATGGTGTGAAATGTGGTGATTTCAAGGATTTTTTGGTATAAAACAAGGCAAGATTTTGAGAAGTTGTTTTATTGAAAATCAAAATGTTTTATTGTGTGTTTTACAAGGTATAAAGTGTGTATAGATACTGTATTTTTTTATGTGATCATTAGTGGTATTTTTATATGAAATTGTATGTATTTAGAATTCTTAAATTGTTTGAGCATAAAGGGGGAATCCTAGGTACCTAGGTTGGTGGATATGTACTAGTACAACTAGTGATATGGATGGGTGTTGTCCCTGTTTCACTGAGAAAAAGGATAAATACAACTCTAATTAAACTATATGGATGATTTTTAGGGACCAATAGGTTATGGGTATGTTCCCTACTAGTGTCTTGTGCATGGTAAATGATTGTGACATGGATATTTTACACCGAGGTATGAGGTACATAGGGCCCAAAACTATCTAGTGCCTCTGGGTGTTCCTGATTTTAATGCTCATTGGATTTGTGGTATTTACCATTTTATTAGGGTGTGTTTGGATGTAAATTATAGTAGCTAAAATTTCTTATTCAAATGTTTTAACATTATGAAACTTTTAGTTTGAAAACTGTTTTCAATTGAAAGTTCCATTTCTTATAATTTATTGCTACTTTTCCTAACATATTAAAACTGCCTGCTTTTTCACCTTCTATTGCATACTCGTTGGAATATTTCAGTGGTATATTATTGTGATTAGTCCCAAACCCTATTTAAACCCCTTGGGTTTAAGTATACTTGGTCATTTTTTGACACAGGTAAAGGAGAGGCTTTGGGTGATGGCAATTAAGGGTGTCAGTTCCCATCCTTGGTGCGGAGTTGTGGAGACAACTTGTGGGTGATAACCCCTTGTCATGTGGAGTCCTTGGGGATATTTTGATAATTTTTCTTTTAGTATTTAGACCTCTTGTATTGTGTTTGAACTTATGTATTCAGTTATGAATTTTTTTTAAACCTTGTTTGGTATGAATTTTTCAAATTCAGTTATCAAATTTTTTTTATGTTTTATGCATCCATATTTGGGTAAATCATTCCCAAATAAAAATAAATGATACCTGGGCATGTTTTCCAGACCATGGGGATAGGGAAAGACCTTTTTTTCTTGTCATGGGTTGGGTTTGGCACTGATTTTGATGGCATCTAGATTTGGTTTGTGACAAAATCCATGAAAAGAGTTGGTGAATTAGTAAGACCAAATGGAATTACTATATATTCATAGTGTATATAAATTTTATGGAATGTTATTTTGGTTATATAATCCTTCTTCACCCTCAATTGATAATATTTATAATTAATTTCATTCTTTGAAAATCATTGATATCTATATCTTTGATCAAATAATCCATCAATACGGACTAGTGGATACTTGTTCTTGAATGTGATATTTTTCATCTCCTGGTAGTCAATGAAGATGTGCATTGATCCAAATCTATTCTTAACCAAATTGAAAGGTTCACCCCATGGTGACACACTTTACTAACTAAATTATTTTGAAAATGTCCACTTTAGTTTCATATAAATTTCTTGCAACACAATGAGGGTCATTCTATAGTTAGTCATTGAAATATTCATCAATCTAGGTATGAGTTATATTGAAAAATAAGCATCATAGTTTTGGGGAAGACTAGGAAACTCTTCCAAAAATTCATTATAAAACTATTTCAAAATAGACTTATCATCATTTTTTATTTTATACACAACCATTTAAGATAAACACCATTTATAGTAGGAATCAATACCCATACAATGGATGTGATTTCAATAAGAAGTTCATATTTATCATCATACTGATAGATTATCATATGTTGGTTTGGAATATCAAATGTGACTTCAATTTATTTAGAAATTGATGTTTTCTATAAGTATATAAAGAAAATCCATTCCAATGATAATTAAATATTCAACCATATTGAGAATAACAAGATTTGGGGAAATCAAATTCCCACACACTATAATAATAGAATAATAATATACTTGATATGAAATCATCATACCATTAGAGGTTTCCACTACTAACTCAATATCTAATATTTTGGGTGGAATTTTGATACCATTTATAAATTAATAATATATAAAATAGTGGGCATATAAAAAATCAAACAATACATTATCTATTCTATAATGGATGTTATGTATACCATTACTCACATAGTTATCATATCCCTTACCAAAAATAGATATCTTATGTTATTTCTCTATGTCTATCATCTAAGGTGATTGGTGAGGTCAATCATTTTCCTTAACCTTCAGATTAGAGAAATTTTAAGCATTATTTTTTAACTCTTTGTATTTGAAACACTGGAGTGTGGGTGGTATGTTATGTGCATGTTTCTCTTTATTTATATCATCAGCTAACGTCTTCCCAATACTTTGTTATTAAGCCACTCAGTGACCTTTATTTGCGCACATAAAACATTTACTAGTCCCCTAAATAAATTTTCTTTAATATTTCCTTCTATACATGATCCATAATAAAATATCATATTCCTCTATATAATGTTTTTAGAGTTTCATTTTAATACCATATTTATTTTCATTTCAAAACCTTGAGATGGATGAGTAAGTACGATATCCATTTCCACTATGATGTCGAATAAAAACAATTCTTCATATCCACTGAAGTCCCTTATGGATAACTCCCATCATAGGCTTGGTTTTAAGTAGATGAATAATTTATCATCTTTATATTCAGGTTGGATGATAAAACCAAAAGTGTACCTCATGAATCTTGTTAAATTTTCCTCATACATAATAATAGATTTAACATCCATTTGTTTTAGCTCTATGAATTAATTCACCATGTTTGAATGAAGAATTAGAGGAATGTACTTATTGAAACATAATCTATTAAACTACTCCAAGTATATGGAGTTATTTTAATCTTGTTGACACATATTCTTGAAAGGAGGAAAATATTGATCCACTTTTCCATCTAAATGGTAGAAAACCAAAATTACCTTTTTTGTGCTCCAAAAATTTGATAATTGTAAATATCATTTCAATTGTACTATTAGATTTCTTAGTAACTAGTGGATTAGTGTAACCACTAAAAAATATTTTATGTTACATCATAAATGAATCAATAGAATCTCATTCCCTCATTTACTCAGTTGTATGTTTGGTATGATTCATTTATTTCAACATTTGTGTGAGAAATAAATAAATATTTTATATTCCAACTCCAATGATGTTTTAACACTCTCAAGGATAACAATTTAATTTTTTTTTCACCTTCATCATTAACATGATTTCTTTAGGTTCCGTCCATCGACTAAAGCCAAAAATCATAGTGTGAAAAAAAATCATAGTGGGTAAAAAATAATAATCATAAAAAAACATTTATATGATGTCAAAATCATGAAACATTTTTTTAGCCTATAAAACCTTAGTTTTATCCAAGATAATTCATGGTTATCATTTATTCAACTACGTCATGATGTTCTATAAGGAGTTTGTGAATTTCAAAAACATATCCCATGGGAGTGTCAATCCAGGTGTATAGAAAGGCCCCTTATCAGCACTGGGGGATGATTGAGTCAAATAACAATGTGTTATTTTCATATTTAATATCCCTGTGTAATAGTGTTATAGATCCATATACAATTATTGTATCTATACAGGTATGTGATTTTTTTCAAACCACTATCTCTATCTTTTAACAAAATTCCATGATATTTTCATATACACAGAATTATCCTTAGACATATCCATAGGGTTCTCACTAATTTTTTTCATCCTTGATCCAAATTATAACTAAACCTTTATTTGATACCAACTATATTGACACAAACATTCATAGATTTATAATACATCTTAGTATATGAATATTAATCATGTAACATAGCAATCCATGCTAGATTCATGTGGGTATAGTGCCTTTTGAAACATGGATACAATAACAACTAGTTCATAGATGAACTATATCATCTCTCACTATGTTATTCCTAACTATAAACCTTATTTGACATGTCACACATAATACCTTTCTTTATAACCCGAGGAAAATAAACATTACAAAGGGTGATCTCAGCTACTCAGTATGGGTAAATAAGGGATATATTAATATTACATGAGCATAATGGTATGTGAAAATAGGAATAATAATCAAAAACCATTGGTTGCATATCATATATCGTAAACATGAGTCACGGAATAAATCATGGAAGATCATAATACATGAATCATAAAATAATCAAAGAACATAATCCAGCAGAGTATAACATTGGAATAAGAGAAATATTTTTTCTATACACATAAAGATAGAGAATGTTATATCAAGGCTACCCACTAAGACATTAATGACTTGTTGGTGTTGTCCTAACCTATAATTTAACTACTTATTGAATGGGATAACCACACCTATACCAACTTTTGGGATTTGGATAACCAATCTTATACCCATTTTAGGCTTTTGATAATCTCATGTTTAGCATTAGAGCTCATAGAACATTAATCATTATGAAAAGCATTAAAGGGCTATATAATTTTGGGTTTACCTAAAACATGATAAAAAATATAAATGTCTAACATGAGATCCTAAAAAATTCATCAAATCATAAGCCATATAATTAAAATGGGCTTCATAAAAATTTCATCAAAATATAACCCATTTAAAAGAAATAGGTTTCATAAATACTTCATTCTTTCATCATAGCATAACCTGTGGAAAATATACATGTTTGATAACCATAAACCATGGAATAGAAATGGGTTCCATAAAAATCTAGTCATTATAATCATAAAACATCTAGTTAAAGGATAAGGATGGAATCATTGGATAATGTACCCAGTAAATCTTATGTAACAATAGAGGATATCATCATAGAAGGAAAATGATTTCAAATGATTACTTGGAACATTTTTTACGGAAAAATATCCTTTTCATTTTGAAATCACATAATTAAAATCTAAAAACAACATAGATATTAAAAAAATAAATCCTTGAATATATGTAAAATAAGATTCAAATAATTGAGTGGTCATGATGGTGAAGAATTCTGTTCATGTTGTGTATATTAAAAAATTATACCAATTACATGTTCAGTAAAAATTCAAAAGAACCACATTTAAAAATGATAATAATATTATTTTCAATTTTTTTTGTAAAAATTAAAACATAGGGAAAAATTTTCTGACATTCATTAGAGAATATTAAAATCATTATTTAAAATATTTTTAGAAATCATTGAAATAGAAGAGAAATTATTTTCAAATAAAGAGATAAATAACTTATGTTTTCCATTAAAACATTATTTTGAAAATATGAATATATAAAGTGGGGAAAGTGAATGTAAAACATGTATTTTCAAGAAATAATGATAAGAAAATAATCTTCATGAGTTTATTGAGAGATATATCATACAATTTCAACATCAGAAGCATAATCATAAACAATCCTGATAAATAGTGGGATCGTATTATTAAACCATTACCACTTTGGTAACCTTTGAATCGTAAGCCCAATAAAATAAAGAACCTTATATTGATGTTTATATCCAATATTTTTCATGAGAAGAATAATAAAAGTCAATAATGGGTAGTATATATATCACCCCCAAACCTTGAATTTTTAATTATTCTTAATTATTAAAAATTATCATTAATTATTAAATAAAATTTATTCGTGTTCTTGAGTTTGAATCTAAAATGGTTTGAAAATTTTCAATTTTTTTGTTTTCTTAATAGTCACGAAGTTGATGCATTTTTAGGGAAAACCATGTACCAACCTAGGGCATACTATGTGGTCCATATAGTGGGCCTCTATTGACCATATGGTCAGGCACATGGTCATGCACCATACCCCAAGATCCCTTGTGGCCACCTCCCTTTGGGGTAGAGGCTGTCATATGTTTGACGCACGGTCCTCTAGACCCTACGGAAAAACCATGTGGCCTTCTAGATTCTAAATAAAAAAATTACCATTATTTATTATTACAAAGTAATTTTTTATTATTATTATAGGTATATTATTATTATTATTATTATTATTATTCTTTTCACTCCCCCTTTTTTATCCTCAAGTCACATCACCCCCACCCCATTTTATCTTGGTGTCTCATGGAACCCCATGGTCAAAGACCCCCCCCCCACGTGACACAACCTCCTCTCCTACCTCAATTTGTGGCTATTTTTCCTCCCTATCATGTTTTTGATCTCCTCTTTTAATCTTATCTTCCCCTCTTCTTCCTTTTTTACTCTTTTATTTTTGGTTTCTCTTCCCTCTATGTAGTGTGCATGAACTATTTGATCACTAACCTAGTTTTGTGATTTATTTTTGTTAGATCTTGGTTCCTAGGGCCCATGAGGCTTGAATAAGTCTAGTTCTAACCATGGATAACAATGGCACTGGGTTCTCTACAAAATTTGGGTAGGGTTTATTCTATTTTAATTTTATGGTCCAATTCTAATTTAGTGTTTTTGTGATTTTTTTGTTTCTTCCTTTTTTATTTAGTGTATATTGGACCATCATTCATGAGGGAGACCTACACATGTATTCATAGGTATGGATTTCATATATATATATATATATATCCTCTTTTTATATATTACCTCATGGTGAGAATATTATCTAAGTTGGAACTAGGGGTATATATATATGTATAAATGAATATACGTGTAAGAATAAAAGAGTGGGTTCATATTTCCTTCAACAAAAAAGTGTGTTTTGAGGTAGGTTCCCTTAGTTAGATCCTTTAAATTGAATTCTTTGATTTCTTATGTGTTTTTAAAAAAAATCATTATTATATAATATCGCTATGATTTTAAAATGTATTGGATGTTTGGTATATTATTTTACCTATTTTTCACATTTTATTCTAATATTTGACATGTACACCTCTTACTAAAATATATTTCCAGGATTTTCTGAAGACGATAAATTTTTTAAATACTCATATGTGTTTAAAATGATTTTCAAAAAAATTATTGTACATTATAAAGTAATTTTTATCCCATGAGTGGGTTTCCATTAAGTATTAATGGAATAAATAATTTTTAATGGGCTCTAAGGTTGTTTTCTAAATTATTTAGAATTTTTCATGGTTGTTTTCAAATATTCCTTGGTATTTTTGAGATGGATGTGAAATGGATTTTTTCCCGACGGTTTTGTTGAATAATGGTGCCAGACATGTGGGGTTTTCCTTTGAATAACAATGAATTTGTGTGTGGATTGAAATTGGTAAATTTCAATGTTTTTTAAAATAAAATAGATCAAATGGGAATACTAGGAATCAATGTGGGTTTCTATAGACTAGTAAGTTATTTGGGTTAGATGTTAAATTACCCACGCTCTCTAAAAAGTGTATTCTATAACACTAACTAAACAAATGATGATGACTTGGTGACCACTAAAACATTGGTTGTGATCACTCTTGCAACTCATGAATAAGAACATTCTATATGGATTGATCATAGTGGTACAAGGATATTAGGGGCCTAACAACCAAGAATACTAGGTATTCTCTTTGGGTGATTTCTAAATTATACCCCATTTTTTATATGGTACTTCTTTATTAACTGATTTATGCTAAGTTTTAATTTCATTCGAAAAAAATGAAAAAAAAATTACATTCCACTATTGTGTATAACCTAATTAAATTATTCATTTACTACATGCTCCTTTAGGTAAATGGGGTTTTGGAAAAATGAACCCCCTTTATAAATTGGTTTTCTAGGTAAAAGTGATAAATTGTTTTTAAAATATCTAGTTTGTTACTCATTTTATAAGATATAGAAATACATATTTTATTTATCCATAATTCCAAACTCTCTTGAATGGGATTTATTTTTAATGGTAACACATATGGAATATTTTGTTCAGGCACACCTATAGAGTTTTAATACTCATGAAAATATCTCTATCATTGTATTTATCTTCTTGTGCTACCTCCATCATGATCTCATTCACCACAGAGAAACATTGGTTCAATTATTGGTGGACACCCAAAGGGTCACAAAGATGTATGTCTAGTTTTATTTCATTCTACAGTTGCATTTTTTCATTATTTTTCAGCTTATATTTATTTATTTTCCTATATTTTATCTTATAAAAATTTTAAAATTGATTATATTTGATTTATGATACTTTTTTATCCTAATAGTATCTGGAATGCCACTTGGGCCTTGTCAAATGCCAGCTCAGGTGAATGGTTTAGGGTCGACCTGGGTAGGTTCATGACAAAATGATATCAGAGCTTCCCTTTATTTTATGGGTTATTAGATAGATAAAATATAGGATTTTTGGGTATTATGAGTAAGTTTATTGGTTGGATCTTAATCACCACCACTCGTAAAGAGACCAAATTCACCAATGGTATCTGGGTTTCGAGTCATTATTTTTGGTTTTGGGTTTTTTGTTAGCGTTTTTTTAGTTTGATGAGCTTGTGTATGTTAGGGAATGATAGTAGAAGTGATATAGTGATACATAGTGAGTTTACATGGAATATAGAACCTTATGGATCTTGTTTCATGGTTTAATATGATTTAGTGGTTAGTGTATGTAAATTTCATGGTTTTCTAAACCAAGTGGCCTGTTTATACAGGAAAACTGGTTCTATATCATAGTTATTTTTATGTGGGTGATTATTTGTTCTGATTCTGGTTCATGTGAGTGGATTTTTAATTGAAAATAATTTTTACAAGGCATTTTTGAGTGAAAATTTTGGGTTAAAATAGGAAAAGGCTTCTTTTATAATGGGATATTTGGTTTTTTATGGGAAGTTAGAAGCGGTGCATTAGTTTTAAAAGTGGATATGATGGATGTGAATTTATCCAAGAGGACATAAAATAGAAAAATGTATCATAAAATGGTGTTTCAGGTCTATTATGTCTTTGGATTTGGAATATGAAATTTAATTTTGAAAGAGGGAATATAATTTGAATATGGGTGAATTTAAAAATGATTATTTTAAAAAATAGTTTTCTTAGATTATTTTTTGATGTTGTTGTTTATTTGTTTCATTTTAGATATAGTTTGTTTTTTATTTGGTTTTGTAATGTGTTGTTTTATGAGCTTTGTATTTGGTTTAAAATGTTAATTTGATGAGTTCTGGTTTGATGTTGATTTGGTTTTGTGATTTATGTTGTTTAGAGTATGTTGCCTAGAAAGACCCATAATGTTTCTAGGGAAACTCTACTAGTCATTGGCCCTGCCTAAACTCCTAGTGGAGTAGTAAAGCTATTATCTTATAAATTTTTTTCTATAATATATAGTGATCAAGGTCTGTTATATGATGTATAGTGTCTTAAGTAAGTTAATAGTTTCTTCAAGTTTTTGGGAACTCCAAATTCCATGAGGGTGTGAGTTGTTATGGGTTTTTTTCATGGAACAGGATTAAACTAGTGGAAAAAGATAATTCCATCATCATTTTTAGTTAGTATGTCTCAAGAAATCATTAAAAACACTTCTATAAAATGGTTTTTTTGTTGAAGTGAAACAGATGAATATTCTAGAGCTTGTGGATTCTCAACAAAATCAATTGATGGTGAAGGGAAATGTTGACCATTTATATGAACTGGTTTCCTTTTATATAGGGATAATGTCAATAGGTCAGTTAGATTCTCATATTTTCATGTGGGGTCTTTTTTTATGGATCAGTGATCCTGATATTTTTTCTAGGAATGTCATAGAGGGAATCATGTGGAAGTTTATAGTCTTCTTTCTATTGGTTCTTATGGAGGTTAGCCATCTGATGAGGAGTGTAAATAGGGGGAACTTGTCCTAGATAAGTATCCTTGTTAGTTTCTTCCTTTTATTCATCAGACCACTCACTTGTTTGCTTCCATTGGGGTCATTTTTTGCATTTAGATCCATCTTTTCATAATCCTATAAAGGATTTTTTTCAATGAGGCTTCTTATGATACTTGAATAAGTTTGAAAAGTTGTGTTTCTGAAAGAATTAGTTTTTATTAGGAATTAGTATCTCCTAACTATGGAAAATAAGATGCTTTATGAAATTGATGATCCAACCATATGTCTCAGGGTGATTATTTTAACACAGTATAGGTGTTTCCAGGTTTGGGTGACATATATCCAACTTGTTGTCTCTAATTTCAAAGTTAATACCATTAATATTTTCCCCTATTGTGGTTTTTTATTCTTGTAAACCTTTTACTTTAGAAATTTTAGTAATATCTTTCTGGAAATTTATGTGGTTTCACCTTATTGATGTGAAATCATAAATGGTTAGTATTCATTTGGATTGGTTACAGTTTTTGAGTGGTAATCATTTAGAGATGTATGTGTGTTGAGAAATTATGAATTATTACTTATACAAGTTCTTTGTTCAAGTCTTTTTGTTTGAACCCTTATCGTGTTGGTGGATAGTTTCATTGAGAAATATTCTAAGTTAAATTGCATTTCTAGTATGTTTCTTAATGGTGGGGAGACCCACTACAAGACACATTGATATATTCTATTAACTTAGTTATATGTGGCTTGTTGAGTTGAAAGTTCACACTGTGTTTCTTAGTTTCAGTTGGTCTGGGTCAGTTTTGAGTATTGATGTTTTTATTCAATTGTCTAGGTGACTTTCTTTGGTAAAAAATAGTAAAATATTGGAAGAATGGACACACCCCAACCTAGAATTTTTAGTTATTTTTAATAGTTCATAATTATTTTTAATTATAAAATTATATTTATTCGGGTTCTATAGTTTTGGGCAGAGCCAATTTTAAATTTTGTGGTTTTGGTATAGGGGAATGGTTGGAACATGGTTAGCAGAAATCAAGCCCCAACCTAGAGAAAACCATTTCACCTATACAATGACCCTCGCTCAGCCACACGGTCAGGTGCATGACCGTGAACTGTACCTCAGGATCCCATTCAGCCTCCTCCCTCATAGTAGATAGTGTCGTAGGGTTGGATCATAGTTTGGTAGATTTTGTGGAAAAAACCATGTGATCTCACATATTTAAAAAAAATATTGTTATATATTATTATTAATAAATGTTATGTTATTATGATTATGATTATTAATATTAATATTATTATCAAGATTATGATTATAATTATTATTACAATTATATTATTATTACTATTATTATTATAATTATTATCTTTCATTGTCTTTTTTCTCCTTAGGTCATGAGACCCCCTCCTGAGACCCCCTCCCTCCCCCTTTCCTATTGGTGTCACAAGTTACCCCACAGCTGATTCCCCCCATCGTCCTTTCCATAAATACCCATCCTTTATTAGTTGTGGTAGTTTTTTCCTCCTAATCATGGGTGAAATCTACTCCTAAAAGCATATATTCCCTAGCCCTTTCTTTCTTCCTCTTTTATTTTTGGTTTCTCTTCCCTCTATGTGGTGTACATGACCTAGTCGAGCCCTAACCTGATTTAGGGTTTTCTTTATATTGTTTCTTGGTTCCTTGGCCTCATTGGGATTTATTAAGGATATTTCTAACCGTGGTTGTCGAAGTAAGTGGGTTCACTATGAAATTCTGGTAGTGATTATTACATTTTATTTATTTGGCCCGATTTTAATTAAGGTTTCTTATGATTTTTTAATTTCTATTATTTTTATCTAGTGTCTTTTGGACGACAATTCTTGAGGGATACATACATACATATTCATAGGTAATGCATATATATATATATATATATTTATTTATTTATTTATTTATTTATAAATGTATATGTGTGTAAGTGTGGAAGAGTGTATTCAGATTTCCTTCATCAAAATCAGTGTGTTTTGAGGCTGGTTCCCTATGTCTAAGCCTTTAAATTGATTTCTTTGATTTCATATGTTTTTATAAAGGTTGTTTTAATTATTATATAATATGATTATGATATAAAAAATGGTTATGATTATTGGTATTGGATTTTCCCAAGTTTTCATGTTTCACTCTATGATTTGACATGTACACCCCTCACTAAAATGTGTTTCCATGCTTGTCTCAAGAGGTTAAATATTTGAAATACTCAAGTGTGTTTCCAAAGATTTGGAAGATGTTCATTGAAAATTTAAAATTAGTTTTGGTCCATTGATTGGGTTTACTTAAAGTCATAATGGTATAAGTGATTTAAAATACGTTTTAAGGTTTTCTAATAAATGATTTATAATGGGTTATTGGGGTTTTCAATGATTCATTGGTGTGTTTTAGATGGTTGTGAAATTGATTTTTCCCATGTGGTTTTTCTGAAATAAGGTGCTAGACATGTGGGGGCTTCATTTAAACAATATTGAAATTTTTTGTGGATTTAAAATGTGAAATTTACATGTTTTGAAAAATAAAATAGAGCACATGGTAATCTTGGGTGTCTAGGAGGGTTTTTATATACTAGTACGTTGTTTGGGTTAGTAGGGTATTGAGTCAGGCTCTCTGGTATGTTCACACTACAACACTAAATAAACGAATGATGTTTACTTGGGGACTGATGGATCTTTGGATGTGACATATCTAGTGACTTGTTTATGATAATGTTCTATATGGATTGATTACCAGGGTATGAATACCCTAGGTCCCTAAAAACCTAGATTCTTAGGGATTCTCCCATGGTGCTTGTTATCGTTTTCCCATATTTTCCAATGGTGTTTCTTTATTAAATTATTTATTTATAGTTTTAATTTCATTATATAAATAATTAAAAATAAATTTTACATTAAAATATTTTATAACACAAAATAAAATTCATCCATTAGTTCATTATCATTTATGTATATGTGTTTTTTTTGGAAAAATGAATCCAACTATTTTAATGGTTTCCAAGGTAAAAAAAATGGTTTTAAGAATATCTAGCCAATTAATTTTTTTTTAGAATGGATAGGAAACCTTATTTTATGTAATAATATTTACATACTAGCATGACTTGGTTTTATTTTTAATGTTAATACATAGGTAATAGTTTTTTCAGGTATGAATATAGATTTTTATATTAATCCCTATAACTCTATCTTTATTTTTAGCTTTCGTTTCTGCCTCCAACTCAATCTCAGTTATTATAGATCGATGTTGGTTCCATGGTTTGTGGTAAACCACAGGATCACATTTATTTATGCCCAGTTTCATTTCTTTCCTCTCATAGTATTTATATTTTCCATTATTTTTCAGTTTATATTTATTTAGTTTTCTACATTTATGGGCTAAACTGTTCTCGATTGGGTAAGTTTGATGCCTGAGAATAGTTTCCATCCCAGGAGGATTGGGAATGCCTTATAGTCCTTATCACAAAAAGACTGGGTGACTATTTTAGGGTTATCCCAGTTTGGTTTATGAAAATATGCACCAAAAAAAAATTAATTGGTGAATATAACATGTGTCTCATTAAAATAATAGTGATTTGAAAATTTCTTACCACATTGGAAAAAAATTGAATTATAAGCCTTGTTAAATAATAACATCTAATAAAACATTAAATATCATAAAGATATGGAGTTTTATTATTAAAATTTTCAAATGGGTGTTATATACACCACAAAAAATAAATAAGTGGTAAATATGACATATATTCCCAGAAATATAAAAGAAACTAGAGATCTTTTACCTCAAGTCTTGAAATTCTTTATACAGGTTTGAAACTACTATGTAATAAATATTGGATTATTATAAATCTCTTATAGAATATTAATAATATATATAATACCATATATGATTTATTTATGGCCTTTTAACACCTATTTATTAACAATTCCTTGTTAAAATTGTGTTTTGAGTTAAAACTACTTCGTTTTCATATTTCTTTTGATTTGGTATTTTCAGTCCTTTTATATTGATCATGATTCCATAATCATCAAAATTTTAAAAATTATATATATATATATATATCATATATATTCATTTTAATTTTATTTATAGTAATTCATTAATTTTAGAGATAGAAAATTAATTATATTGTTCATGGAGATAATAAGTCGTACATATGAATGAATGTTGTTTCCATTTTATCAACAGATTGAATGAAAGAAAGGTAAATGTTTATTCCCATTTATAGAATGATTTTTATATCATATATATCATATATATTCATTAAATATACATTTATTACCATCCATGTCAAAATGTAAGGAAAATGTGTCACATCATTTGGTGGAGGCAATAGTCCACACGTTCAAAAGAGCAACATTTTCATTTTTCTAAGAATTTCATGTTAAGAAGGTCTATGTGATTTCATAATTCTAGAAGACTAATTGTGTAATAAATATTATATAAATTTTTTAAATCCACTATTATATCTTTCTATGAAATCCAGTGATGGAAATTGAATTACATCAGTTTGTAAAGTTGTAGTCCTCCGTACACAGAATTGATGGATTCATTTCCCATTTGATAGATGAGGAGGTGTATATATGTTATGAAATAAACAAAATAGCATCTCATTATATTATATAAATTTATGTTATTATATCATAATTTTTCTATTATATTTGAATGATGTTAAATATAAATAAAATAAAATCCCCGGTTAAGAATTATACCTCTTCTTTATAACACCTCATTAGGTTGGAAGAAAACTCCTTCATATGGGGGTTCACAAATCAAAATAATGATACTAAGAAGTAGAAAGGTAAGTAATGAAGTTATTTTAGAAGGTGATGGTTGATCCAAAAATTTTTGGCACTGTGAAGAGGCTAAAGAGTGGGCGCCCTTTTATATGAGGGAGAGATAACACACATAGAAATTTTTAAAAGAAAAGTTTATACCCATGTTTAACACATGAATAAGGATCCAAAATGGTTAATTTTGGAACCTTATATGACATAATGTCTAAATATATCCATTAAATATCTTTTAGATAATTATTTAGGTCATTTTAAATCCTATTGTATTAGTTTAACCCCCAGTAAGCTCATTTTAACCTTAACTGTGATAATTAATTTTCACAGTTTTTACTATTAATTATAACCAAATATTATATTGAAATAATTATATAAATATAATTATTATTATAAAAAATATATAACTTATTTATATAATTTCAATTCATAGAAGTGGGATAATTTAATTTAAAATTAAACTCATAGAGGGAACTAAAAATATCTTTCCAAATAAAATATTTCATAAGTATAATAAACATTTATATCAAAATTCAAAATTAATTTGATTCCAATGATATAAATTGAATTAATCTTAATATAATTGAACTAATTTTTTTTAATACATTCTAAATCATTATTTCTCTATATAAATTCTTTAAACTAAAAGGTAATTTTCAATAAAAATCAATATATTTTGTTATTCATCAGAAAATTAACTTTTTCATAAAAATATCAAAAATTCATTGTAAGATAATTTTTACATGAGGATATCAAACATGAAGTTTTTTTTGATAAATTTTATATAAGTAGAAAATTTTCTTTTTCATTTTTTCACAAAAATAAATAAAAAACATTTTTTAAGAAAAAAAAAGTATTTTCTAAGAATATAATGACTTTACTAAAAACTATGTACTTTTTTGTCAATATGTTTTAATTGTCTAAAATTATTATACATAATTATAAAAATATGGTCATTCCTATTCATAATTCCAAGTTTAACTACTATGTTTTAAAGTTCAAGTTTAAATGATAATATTAGTAGTATATTACATCTCATTAAAATTCAGTGTTACATGTAAATCAATAAATTTAATAAATTAAATGTATTTGAAAAACAAAATTCATAAAATCTTAGGGTATTAAAATTCCCTTTTCTTTAAATGACATAAATCTTATGAAAAAATATTTTAGTAATACTTCACTCCCAAATATTTAAATGATCTTTCCTAAGAACACCATAAATAACAAAGGATATCAAATGAGATATAATTAGCAGATGATCAAACCCTTGACTTAATTGTTTTAAAGTTATTTTAAAATTAATTTAATAATTAATTATATTTGTTTTTAACAATGATGTAAATTAATCACTGTTTTAGTATGCTATAAATAAATATGATGAAGAAGCACAAATAAGAGAACATGATGATGAAATTTATAAAAGAATATGTATCGGTGGTTTTGTTTGATTAAATAACATCTCAAAATGAAACTAATCAGTAATAATATGATATTAACTTAGTTAATTTAAATTATATTAATATATAATGATTAACTGACCTACTGTTATATATTATTTCAATAAAAACATTTTTACCATCCTTATAAATTTAGGATGGTATAACCTAGTAAAAATATTTAATAAAAAAATAAGATTCTCTAGGACATATAATGAAGCCTAGACTCTCTCAATAAGAACGAGGCTAAAATATGGGGGGAGAAACAAAAAATGGAGTCCATTTGATTTATTTTCCCTGCCTAATTAAATTGAAAATTTCACATTAATCTAGTGGTTGGAATATTTTAATTTTCATATATAATACACAAAGGCCAACATCTAAATATAGAAACATGTAAAATTCACTTATTTTGGTTTCTATCAATGAAACAAAATCCACCTTATTATTGAGGATTATCCACTCAAATTTTTTGGTTATATGTAGTTTTAAACACAAAATCTACTTAGAAAATGATCCAATATTTTTTCCCTCCCCTCTATCTCATTATACATTTTATTTGAATAAATTTATCAGGTATATTCTTATTTTTACTTAAATTAAACCCCATTAGAAGGTATATGTGAACTTAAATCAAGTATTATATTAGAATAATAACCAGATTATATTCTTCCTACATATTATTTTTATCTCTTCTGGTTTATGAATTTTTATAAGATTAAATGGATGTATTGGATATGTTTGAGTGGATCACATACTTTAAAAACAATTTGGGAATCTATTTGAGAAGTTTTCATTCTTTTTATTTTATATATTTTTAAGTAATAGTGTGTTATTAGTTATGAAATTTTAGCATTAATTTTCTTTCTTCATTTTGGAAATTCCATTCTAGTTTATAATAAGTCAATGATTTTTTAAAATATTTTAATGTAAATGATTAATGATGTGGATTTTTTTTTAATATATCGATTATATTGAACTCAGATGGGTTGAAAATAAATTTCCATGTCTTGAATTTCTTGTCCCAATTATTTTTTATCCCCAACCTAAGAGACATTGTATACTATATTTAACACATTTCTCCTTATCATCCAATTTAGGAGAATCTTGGGTCGTGAGTAAAACTAGAGATTTTCTTGAATAATATTTGGTATAAAAAATTTTGAGTGTGTTATGCATGATAAAGGGAATCATTCATTCTAAAAATGTATTTTGTAAACCCATAATACAGTTACATTAACAGTTGACCCCCTTTAAGCATTTGAAGACATGAAATACCTATTAAGAGGATATATTTTAAGAAATTTATATCCCTACCTACCCATATCGTTTATTCATTTCAAGTTATACTTTCAAATATTTTTGATGAAGATTATATGTTTTTCATATATAGAGATGAAGTTCACTATTTTTTGGGTTTTGTGAAGGGGGATTTTAAATATTTTTTTAGATATGGAATTACAAGTTGGGTTCATAAGTTTTATATATGTTTTTATATTTATCTTCATGAAAAACAAATATATCTATAAATTAATAGATTCTAAATATTTTAAAATAATTAATATAAAAATATAAAAAAATAAAAATATATATATAGTATTATTTACTCATTGATATTTCATTTTATGGGTATAACCCACAACATATAATAATAAAAAAGGGGAAGAGTGAACTGGGAGTGATACATTTTGATAGGGGTTTATTTGACTTAGATTAACTATTTTACATTGGTTAAAATATGACATTTAATGTACTTAATATATTAAAAACTCTTATATATTTCAACAAATTTTTAAATTTAAAATTGTCTAAGACATTTACCCCAGAAAAACCTGCTGAAATTCCTCCTAAGTGGCACATTTATTTCAATTAGTAGGTAACATAGGATCCAGGAAAGCATATCGAATTCCTCTTGTACTCTTTCAATGAGATAAACTCTATATTATATATTATTTTAGTGAATAGGTAAAATTTACAAGGGAGGTAAGTAAAGTAATGGTTGGGTAGGATTTTATGGTTGAAATTATAGTTAAAAAGAAAGAAAATTGGATTTATTTTAGATGAAGCTTGATTATTTCATTAATGAATTAATTGTATATTTTATTCTTTTCTAGATGAGTGTATAAACTAGGTATGCTATTTTTTTACTTAAATATATATCATTTCCTAGGAGTGTAATGGTTTTAGTATAGGGAAGTGATGAATCCAAGTTTTTTTAAAAAAATTAAATTTTTCTATCTTAGTTATCCCAAAAAACTAATATAAATTCAGAGAACTTAATACATATTTTAATACTTTGAGAGATTATATATTTTATTTGTTAAATAGATTATATTTTTATTTTTAATTAATTAAATAAATTTGGCATTTATTTTTATTAAGCCTATATTGAATACATTTTTTCATGATTTTTAATTAATTTTTTTAAGAAATGAAACATATTGAAGATAGATATCCTTTTATTTGAATATAGTAGGATGATTTAATTTTCAAAAGTTAAAAATTGATGAATTTTAAATAGAATGGGAAAAAATTTATAATTTAGGGTCACCAAGACCAAATATAAAATTAAATTCATTTACAATTGAATAATAGATCTCCCATATGACACTTGATGATATGAAAAAGTCAATTTAGTGATATGTAAAAGTCACCCCCATAGACCAAGTGATAAATTATTGTCATTCCTTAGTTATGGGATTGATTAAATCCATACATAAATATTATTTTCATGAAAAATTGATACATAAGAGTACCTATTAATACTAAAAAAGTGATATTTGAAGATAAACCCATGAATAAATTTACATATAAAATTCTTAATCTTTTTTATGGAGATAAAATGAAAATATGTAATAGTCCCTAGCAGGGATAAGAAATGTAGAAGTATTTTATTTTATTCCTATAAAGGTAGTGTATATTCAGTGAAACCAAAGATTATGTATGAATTGGGAAATCACACATTAATAATATAAAGTGGGATGTTCATGAAAATGTTATAGTTCAAACTTTTAGAGATAATTAAACAAACATTTAAGGTAGTTAAGAGAACTCATTAGAACAATACTAGAAGTATTTATTTATTTCTTACATTATTTTATGAGAATTATTTTATATGTTTACTTTCATACATTATTTCATCTATCAAAATAAACCCTTTTCAATTCTACATTTAAATTAGAATACAATTAAAATAAACATACGGTTTAGGATAATGAGTGTTTAGTTTTGATAATTACTATAAAAACCCATGGTCATATTCCATGTCATGGGGGATTCCAAAAAAAAATATTTTATTTATAGAATCCTTTTTTAATATCCAAGAACCATAAAATTTAGTGATATTTCCAAGGATCCAACTAAACACTATTTTTTTAAAATCTGTAATTAGTTTATATAATTTTTTGTATTCTTCATTTCATTCCATATTCATTATTTATTCCTTTTAATTAAACTTAATATAATAGTGGAAATTTATTTATTGGATCCTCACATATAATACTAATTAACTGAGATAGAAAAAATCACTACTAATTATAGGGATTCATGCCTGAATTTTTTTTAAACATTTCAACATCTCTTCCTATAGGATATGTTAAAACTAATTTTTTTACTAAAACGTAACAAATATTTTTCAAAAAAAAATTGTTGGAGGATGTAAGATATTACCATAATGAATCAATCCAACATTTAAATCATTTTCTGTAGTAATATTGAGCCTAATATCCTAGAGATTGTTTCTTCTTTATTACATTGAAATAATATATAAGGAAATTGCATCCTGAAGGTTCAAATAGTTTAGTAATCCTAGTAAACTAGATACAATATTGAATAATTCATTTCATTTGAATATACATATTACACCATAATTGTTTTTTATAATATCATTATTTAGTCTAGAATATTCTTAAATATCATTCATAGAATACTTCATGGATTCTAGGGAAAGGAAGGAAAGTAAGGGTGAACTTAAATACTTGGTAAGAGTTAAGAATAAAGAAAGATGTCATGAATAAATAAGAATAGTCAAAAGGGAATGGTAAATAACTAAACACAAACTATATTTAAATAACATGAATATAATGATAAGATTATAAATAATCAAAATGGAGTGTAAAATAAATGAACATTCATGTGATTTAAATAATTGGATAAGTTATAATCAATATGGATAGGTAAATAATAGAAAACACATTCCATGTTATGAATACATTGAGAATGAAAGGAATTTGGAGATAAGAAAATTGTGAAAATATCATGAAAAATAATAATTTAATTCTTAGTGAAGGTAATTCTCTGTTATTTGATATTATGGTCTTATGCATCATGATACCTCTACTTTCAAGACCATTCACAATATGGTTTAAAACTACTAGGTACAAACTCAATTAGTATGACTAACCAACATTATGTTATCTTACTAATTCACCTAATGATACTACTAATGCATTGATGGGTATCATTAACTGATCCCCACCCATCTATGCATGTATTAATAATTCCTCATATATCAAAAAATTAATTTAATTTATAAACAATGTACAGCATCATAATATATCCATATTTAGAAAAGAATACATATTTATCAATATTTCCCTATATAAAGAAAAAATTATACGTAGAAAAATGTATGTAGATATTATATGTGGTTTAACCAATAAATATATCAATGATAAATAATACAGATATTTAGGGTAAATTTAATGTTTAATGATCATACTAAATTGAGTATTTCAAGGGAACGTTAATGTATACAAATTATACATAAAAAAGTTAATGTCAATACATAATTTAGGTCAAAACCATATAGATTAATAATAATTATGGTGTTAATAAAAAATATACTAATTGGTGTAACAATAATTTGATTTTTCTATTGATGAATATAAATACCATAAAAAGAACTTTATTGACATTCTTGTGTAATTTATCCTTTTCATTTTGATAATCAATTTTAAAAACAAATTAGTCAAACAAATTTAAAGAAAAACTATTGTTTGAAAATAATATTTGAGAAATTAATTGGAATATTTAAAAAAATTGATTTTTCATGAATTTTTTAAATTTTGTTCATGTTATACACGATAAAATAAAAAATCCATTCAATTTTTATGGGAAAGACAAACATGCGTTATTTTGAAAACAACTTAATGATTTATTTCAAAAAAAAAGTAAAATGGGTAAAGATGAATTTAATAAAAAAATTAAAAGGTTTTAAAAATATATTTTAAAATTTTTTTAGAAAACATGCTTTTGGAAGAAAATGGGTTTTTCACCGAAGAAATCAATGAATTAATATTTTCTTAAAACGATCTATCAATAATTTTAAGTACCATAGAGTGGGAAAATGGTTCTATTACTTGATAATGTTACTAAGTAAACATAGGAGAATAATTTTAAAGTTATTATTATCCAATTATCAAATAATTTCCTTCAATATAAATTCAAGTATAAAAATCATGATTAAAATGATATTGTGAAATAATTCCTTATAGAGGTCATAACATTGAATGGAGGATTATATCACAACCTTCCTTCACCAATATGAGGGAAGGGATAGAAAACTTCCAGACCCTTCTGTCTTCAAGTTGAAGGAGAGATAATGACCCCTGAGTCCCACTTTCAATAGGCCTTGGAATGGCGACTAGCACCAAGGGTATAGAATCTCACGTAGTATGGAAGCCATTAACCTTTTTGTAAAAGAATATAGAGAGATAAAATGGTAAAACCCAAACAACTCTAAAAGATGAAAGTAAAAGTAAATCCACAAATCCATTCCCATATACATGTTCAAAATAAACTGATACAAATACAAGAAAACTCTTAATAAAACTACCAAAATAAAAGAAAATCAACAATGATGAGTACCCCCGGAAACCTAAAAGCATTTTCATATATGTAGGGTGAGTATACATGTATACTTAGTAGGGAAACCAAAAGCTCTCGTGCACAAGTGGGGAGAAATTCTAATGCCCCGTGACAAAAGAGGTAAACAAAACACCTAGCAAGGAAACTATCCACTCATCCTCACCAAGGCACACTCCCTAAATAACGCAAGTCAGGTAAAGTAATAGTAATATCACATTGATATTTGGGTACCCCTCACCACTTTCCCATTGGTTATTTAGGTCATCCTACGCATCATACCTCCCCCACAAACTCCACTACAGTCACACTGCCTCCCCCAACTACAACCATATGGTCCATCACAATCACACATCTTTCAATCCCCCCAACCACAACCATATGGGCCACCATAACCACACACCCCACCCATAGATGCCTGAGCCATAACAACAACCACCATGCCCGAAGACACCTGGGCCAGAACCACCACTACCATGCCTGAAGACACCTAGGCCTCATCCTAAAGAAACTTGGGAAAGAAACATGCCCGCACACACCTAGGCCAACCACCACAACACACCATACCCAAAGAGTCTTGGGACATAATAATCCTTAGCCATCACAGCCTACCTAAAAAATCTTAGGCTACCTAAGAGAGGGATCATAAAATGAGCTAATAACCATCCACTCATAGGAATATTGGGAGAAACAACCTCCCCCATTAAAAGGGGGTGTTCAGCACGAAGTGATCAACATGGGTGGGGTATGCATGAGAAACATAATAACTACATTTTATAAATATAATTAATCAATCACTCATCCCAACCTAATGGTTCCGAAATAGACAACCAGCCCATACACCACCACTCTCGCTGCTATCCATATATGAAAAAATATGCAACAGCCACAACCAAAACTGATTTATGGAAACAACTCCCATATTGTACCCGTTCTCATTATCATATTAAAGTGATTCCATTTAAAACATTCCTCCACTACCGAAAAACTAACAGGCATAACCACAATCCAAAATAAACACTGGAAGAAAGCATCCAAGAAAACATTTAATCATTCACACTTGATTCTCTTGTTAATTAACAACATCAAAAGGGATACTTGAGATACCTCAAAGTACTAGGACCAAACCAATCCCCAACATACCGGCTCCACACAGCCTCTGATTCACAAACCAACAAGTGGAAAAATAATGGTCCCATCCCCATTCATATCACCCTACAAAGAATCAGATAGAGAAACCATACATATCATCTGAATGGAGCAAGAGGTTTCCAAAATATTATCAAACACTATTCATTAAGTTCCTTATTTCTGTATGGTTAACTAGGGTGATCACACAAGGGTTTTCCATTCATCAAGAATCCATTTAATCAATGAAGTTTATGTGATTAACAATTTTCCATGTTACATCCATTAAATCACAAGATTATCTAGAAAAAATAGTTTCATTAGTTCGCAAGAAAGGACCACCAATGGCCAATATTTTTAGTGAAAAAAATCCCATACAATTTACCACATAAAAATAGAGGTAACATAGCAATGTCAATATCACTATTCCTACCCCTTTATTATTTAAAATGGCATGTTATTTATCTTTGTTAAAGTTGGTTTCATCTACTTCCTGAAGGATCATCATCATACCCACCCTATATGATGCACAGTTAAAGAGATATGAAGGAAAAACCCCTACTTGTATGATCAAGGATCGGCATTTCCTCCTCGCACCAAGAACTATGGTCACGCGAGCAGTAGGAAAAACTTTACAAAGGTTGAGCAGGAAGGGATCCACCATGATCGCATGACTCATCTCCTGAGGAAGGAATTCAAGTGCATCAAGAGGGAACCAAAGAGAGTGAGGAATAAGATATTAGTGATAAATGCCCAATCCTATAGTTACAGGATGTGCAATATCAAAGTTATTAAAAAGTGGATTGTGTTTTAATCACACGGCTGGGCAGTTTCAAATGTTATAAATTACTGAGATTTTATAATTCTCCTTGAAGATGGTGGAGATAATAGGTGTTAGTTAATAGGTTTTCTTTAAATGGAGAAAAGGAACACCTAACAGGGGGAAAACTGGAAACATGGGAAAGGGTGTGACACTGAGTAAAAGGCAATACATTTTTGGTAATTGAGGGTCACCCCACTCTTAGGGGATTTAAGATATCATTTATGAGCTTAAAAACGGCCTTAAACCACTTTAAAAGGGGTATGAAGACATAAAGGATGCATTATGAGTAAATTAGAGAAAGAAACCTGACACCCCATGGTCGCACCATTTGGGTGAGGCACCAATAAGTGTCTCACTGATCAGTGGCACCGATAGGTGACACCACAGTGACACCCTTCCACCAACACCAGCACCCTTCTAGATCACTAAGGGTGTCTGGGACACCCCAAACACCAGAATTTTACAAATTAATGGACCAGGAAGGTCCAGGAAATTACATTAGATACCTCTCAAACTATTCTCATCCTCGAGAATCAAGACTAAATCCGACAAAAAGAGTTGTTTGAACAACCACCTCGTGAGATGACTCTCAGGGGAAAACCACCCTAGTGTTGTTTGAAACCAGGAACAACCCTCAACATATAGGAACACCTCTCTTATCTATCTCTTGAACAACTATGTAAACACTTGGTAACTACATAACAAAAAAACACACTGTCCAGACATACAGATTAAGGATTTCCTTTTTCCAAGTCAAGATACTATCCGCTTTGGGTTGCACTAACTCACCCACACAGGTTTAATCACATCCACATTAATACATCTTGATTAGGGATCAAGTTCTCCCCGCCCCACAGTCAAGAATTTTCACACACATTCACAATGTAAAGGAAACAAATCATCTCATAACCAAACATGGTCAGCATTACATCATAGAAAGTCACAAAAACAAGAAAATCAAGGAAGGATCAGAACAGTAACTCAAAACAGCATTGTGTACTGGGAAAGAATCTGAATTTCTCGCTCCCAAGTGCTCTCCTTGAGGCCACCATGCCTCCACAACACATGAACCAAAGGAATGGTCCATCCACAAAGCACCTTCTCCTTTTAATATTTGATCCTTATTGGTCACTCCATGAATGTAGCATCTTCCCCTATATCTAACTCTCCCAAGTCAATGACATGGGAGTCATCATGTAGATATCGACGAAGCTAGGAGACATAGAAAATGTCATGGATCCTTTCCAACTAAGGTGGAAACGCTAGCTGATATTCCACCTCACCGACTTACCCCAACACTTCGAAAGGCCCGATGAACCTAGGAGAGAGCTTTCTCCCCATTCCAAACCTTTTCTACCCAAGTCGAGGGGAAACCTTCAAAAACACATGGTCTCCAATCTCAAACTCCAAAGGACTCCTCCTATGATCGACATATGACTTCTGTTGATCCTTATCCACTTTTATCCTCCTATTCACAAGATAAAACTTCTTTTTTGTGCTCTGTAATACCTTTGGTACAAGAACACTTGCCTCCCCAACCTCGATCCATCACACGGGTGAACGACACGGCCTCCCATACAAGGCTTCAAATGGTGTCATGACAATAGAATAGTGATAGCTATTATTATAAGCAAACTCCACTAAGGTAAAATTTCCTACCCATGATCCCTCAAATTCCAAAACACATTCTTGTATCATATCCTCCTACTTCTAGATGGTTCGCTCTGTCAGCCCATCTGTCTGGGGGTAGAAAATGGTGTTAAGGAATAGCTGGGTTCAAAAAGAATGCTACAATCCCCTCAAAACTCATGAGGTAAATTGTGCATTCCAATACAAGACTATGGACCTTGGAACTCCATGAAACTGCACCACCTCATCCACATATCCTTATGCTAAGTCATACACCGCACCCGACTCTTTGATTGCCAGGAAGTGAGTTGATATCGTCATTTGGTCCACCACTTCCCAAATAGCATCATAACTTACTTGAAACCTAGGTAGTTCTATGATGAAATACATCAGGATATCATACCACTTCCACTAGGGGAAATCTAAAGGCTACAACCAACCTCTTTGGATTCGGTGTTCATCCTTCACCTGCTGACAGACTAGGCACATCGTTACAAACTTTACCACTACCCGTTTCACCCTGAGCCACCAAAATTGTTCCCTCGGGCCATAGTAGATCTTGGAAACTCATGGGTGTACTATTAGGGGTGAGTTATGGAACTCACTAATAACTCCTTTGTGTAATGCCTCTGGGAAAAACAACTTCCTACAGAAAATCATCTGATTCTGACCATCCTCTGACCACCCTTTCAGAGCATTACCTTGGCCAACCCAATCACACATCACTTCACTCTTTGAGTCTCCCCACTGAGACTCCTCTATATTCCGCAATAAATAGGATTGCACTATCATCTGAAATAGACATCCCCTACCACTATCCACCCTTGAATCCATATGTACACCTTCAAACTCCTCCACCACCTTACAAGCATTCATGGATTCCCAAAAAGCTTCCCTCTAGGACTTCCTTCTCAATGCATTAGCCACAAAATTTCCCTTACCTTTAGTATAAGAGATATTGAAGTCGTATTACTGAAGAAACTCCACCCAGCTTCACCGTTATAATTTCATGTCCTAATAGGTAAAAATATGCCTCAAAGTCTTGTGATCTACGAAGACCAAAAAGTTACCCCCAATGAGGTAATTCCACCACAACTTCAATGAGAACACTACTACTACAGTATCTAGGTCATGGGTGGAATAGTTATGCTCATGAGGACGTAATTGCCTAGACCCATAAGAGGTAACTATCCATTGCTGAATCAGCACACATCCCAAGCCCACACCAGAATCATAATGAAAAAACTCAAACAACACCCCTTCTTCTGGAAACCTGATCACTGGAGTACTAACCAACCATTCCTTCATATAGCTAAAAGCTGCTCGATAATACTCAGTCCATAAGAAGTCCTAGTTCTTTCTAGTCAATTTTTTCAAAGGAGCTACAACTCAATAGAAGTTAGGTACAAACCTCCGATAATAGCCTGCTAGAACCGGGAAACTATAAACCTCCATAATTTTCTTGGATACTTTCCAAGAAACAACTACTTCAACCTTTGATGGATCTGCCACTACCCCTTTTTGAGACACCGCATGTCCAATAAAGTGCACTTCTCATTTTGAGAACTTTCACTTGGAAAACTTCCAATAGATCTAGTGGTGCCAAAGGATCTCCAGGATCATCTTGATGTTCTCATTATTCTCTTCCTCTGATCTTGATTAGATCAGGATGTTTTCGATAAACATAATGAAAATCTGGTCTAGAAACTCATGGAAAATAGAGTTCATGAGCCCCATGAACATAGCATGTGCATTCGTAACACTGAACATCATGACTACAAACTCAAAGTGCCTATACCTGCACCTAAAAGCAGTCTTCAGGATATCATCATCTTTCACCCTTAACTGGTGATACCCAGACCACATATCGATCTTAGAGAACCAACCTTCTTCCCTCAGCTTGTCAAAGAGATTTTCTATCCTTGGGATAGGGTAACAGTTCTTAACTATTACCTGATTCATTCTCTTATAGTCTATGCACATATTGATACCACCATCTTCCTTTTTGTAAAAAAGACTAGATCACCCCATGGATATATGATGGGTCATAAAAAACCCTTCTTTACAAAATTGTCAATCTGAATCCACAACTCTCGCAACTCTGAAGGCACCATCCGATAAGGATCCATCGAAATCGGATGGGCATTAGGTTGTAAGTCTATACCAAACTCAATTTCACGTCAAGGGGGTAGATTCACAACCTCCTTGGGAAAAACATCCAGGAACTCTCTGACAACTATTGGAACATCCATCATCTCAGCATCCACTGATTCTACTGACAGCTCAACTAACTTAGAAATAAGAGGCTCCACACATCGTCTCCCCACCTGAAAACTCCATTCTCCAACAAAATACACACGCCATCTATACTCATAAGATAAAATGACTCTTCACTGGAAGTAGTCGATAAAAAAATTCATAGAAAATAGCCATTCGATTCCTAGGATGACATAATATGGCTACATTTTCAGTAGAAGGAGATCCTCACTAGACTAATGCGGCCCCAACATCAGTCTGCATCCTTGACAAACATCAAATAGGTTGGTCTAACCCCCAAATGGAGTACTCATAACCAGGGGGATAAAGAGTCTCTCTATGTCTGGGACTAATGAATGGGCTAGATAGGGTATAACAAAGGAGTTTGAAGCAACTGAATCAAACAAGGAATAGGCAAGAGTACTAAACAAGCTGATCGTACCTCGAACGGCCTTTGACCCTGCTGAAACTACCACCTCTACGGCATGCAACTTCCCACACCCAGTTCCTATACCCCTTGACTATCGGATGCCACCCTGATTGTGCCCTGTTCAAGGTCCTTGAGGAGCATCCTGAGGTCAGCCTCCTCCTGCAAGGTCTAATATTCATGGAGTGGGATCTTGTTGCCCCTACTGCTACTGTTGAAAAGGTCTTGTTGGAAACTGTTTCTACTGATGTGGGTGTTGAACCTGCCCATCCCCACCGCAGTGCACTCAAACTGGACACCGACTTTGGATGTTCCCAAAACCCCTAAAAGAGAAGCACCTCAGTCCCGATCCCATGGAGAAAGGGTGAGGAATGATAGATTGAAACTGGAATTGTTGGGGTCTTCTCCCCGCGAACCAAAACATGGAAGGACCCAATGCTAGACATCTACTGCTAACGAACTTCCCCTTTGATGAACCCATCTGGCTCCCCTCTTGTGGCACACCTCCCAGTGATTTCATACTCTATAATACCTCATCCTTCTTCTAAATCTCCAATTACATCAATAGAGTGAAGGGAGTAACAGCATACTGAAGGGAAGGTCAGAGTGCCTCCTCTAAGCGTCTTTCCCACAACTCCTCATCCGGGAAGAGGTATGGAGTGAAATGAAGGAGATACTTAAACTTGATCACCAAATCCCTTACCATCATACTCCATTGCTAAAGGGAGATAATCTATTGCCTCTTTTCGGCCTTCATCGTGGAAGAAAGAAATTCTGCCTGGAACTCCTTCTCAAAGTCAGTCAATGAAACTTAAACTCCCTTCTTCTCCCCGAGATAGAGTGTCCACCACTGATGCACTACCCCTCACATCTGGCTCATGGATAGAGGAACCCAGTACTCTGCTGGATCTCGGATCAAGCTGAAAGCTAACACCAACTCCTTGAGCTATCTCTCCATCTCTATATTTGAGACGCTACCCTCGTACTTCCAAAGGGTCTGCCATTGAAAATCACAAAGAATATTCTACCATTGGTCACCATATTCCTCTCATTCAATCCTTCGATGATCGACCAAATCATCCTCTTGGGCCTCGATCACCCACACTATTTTTGGATGTCTTCTGGGTTCCATAGCTGCAAGGTAAACAAGGAATGTCTAATCCTGATTAGTGTAAAATATTCCTTTTAAATTTTTCTTAAACTTTTAATTTATTTTAAATTCCCAAAACACCCAATCCACATAAGAACACAAGTCATTATGATGCATGTACCTTTCCTAGGGTCTTTACCCTGTAATTAGTGTATCCTCACCTGGTCATTTGGTAGGCCCAGAGTCTATAAGTCATATCACAGGGGGCCCTACAATCCCATGTCCTACCAGTCTTCCCTGGCCTATTTCCCACACCAATATTTACTAAAACAAATTCCCTACCATCCCATGAAATTTTCACCGTGCCTAAATCCAAACTTTATCCTATCCCTCAACCATCACCTCTGATACCATTCTGTCATGACCCGCCTTCACCAAGATGAAGGATGGGATAGAAAACTATCATACCCTTACTTCTTCAAGTTTAAGTATAGATAATGACCCTCGAGTCCTACCTCAATAGACCCTAGAGTGGTGATTAAAACCAAGGGTATATAATCACTTCTAGTATGGAAGGAATTAACTTTTTTGTAAAAAAAGATCAGGAGATAAGATGGTAAAACCCAAACAAATCTAAAATATGAAAGTAAAATTAAATCCAAAAATCCATTCCCATATGCATGTTCAAAATAAACTGATTTAGGTACTAGAAAAATCTAAAGAAAAGTGCCAAAAGAAACGAAAAGAAGTAACGACGACTCCCAAAGCTCAAGGTAGTATGGTCTGACACGGTCCTCAAAATCCCTCTGAAACCTGAAAGTAGTTGTATATACATAGGGTGAGTATACAAGTATGCTCAGTAGGGAAACCAAAAGTTCTCATGCACATGTGTGGAGACATTCTAATGCCCCATGAAAAAATAGGTAACCAAAAAAACTATCAAGGAAACTATTCATCTAGCCTCACTAAGGCACACTTCCCAAATAACACAAGTCAGGTAAATTAATAGTAATAGCACTTCGATATTTGGGTACCCCGCACCGCTTTCCCACTAGTTATTTGGGACATCCTATGCATCAGACCTCCCCCAAAAACTCCAATGCAGTCCCACTGCCGCCCCTAACTACAATCATATGGGATATCACAATCAAACATCTTCCCTTCCCCCAATAATAACTATATGGTCCACCACAACCACACACCCTGCCTGCAGACACCTGGATCCACAACAACCACAACCATGCCTAAAGACACCTGGGCCAGAACCACCACTAGCATCCCCAAAGACACCTAGGCCTCATCCCAAAGACACTTGGGAAACAAACCTGCCCACACACACCTAGGCCAACCACCACAACACACCATGATTGAGGATTATTGGGCCATAATAATCCCTAGGTTTTCACAGCCTGCCTGAAGAATCTTAGGCTACCCAAGAGAGGGTGAAGAAAAAGAGATAATAACCAGCCACTCATAGGAATATTGGGAAAAACACCCTCCCCTATTAAATGGGGGTGTTTGGCATGAAGTTATCAAAATGGGTGGGGTGCACATGATAAACACAATAACTTCATTTTATACATATAAGTAATCAAGAACTCATCTGAACCTAAGGGTGATGAAATAGACAACTAGCACATACACCGCCACTCTCGCTGTTATCCATACATGCAAAAATACACAACAACCACAACCAAAACCTATTTTTGGAAAAAAAATCCCCCATTTTAATCATTCTTGTTATCATGTTCATGTGATTCTATCTAAAACATTCCTCCACTACCGGTAAAATAACAGTCATAACCACAATCCAAAACAACAGCTAGAAGAAAACAGTCAAGCAAACATTTAAGCATTCACACCCAGTTCTATTATTGAGTAACAACATCAAAAGGGATCATCGAGATCCCTCAAAGTACTAGAACCAAACAAATCCCCAACATACCGGCTCCACAAGGCCTCTGATTCACAAACCAACAACTGGAAAACCAGAGGTACCATCCCCATTCAAATCACCCCATAAAGCATCAGACAAAGCAACCATACATATCACCCGAACGGAGTAATAAGTTTCCAAAAAAAATATCCAACACCATTCATTAAGATCCTTCTTTTTTTATGGTTAACTGGGGTGATCACACAAGGATTTTTCATTCATTGAGAATCCATTTAATTAACCAATTTTATGTGATTAACCAATTTCCATGTTACAGCCATTCAATCATAGGACTATCCAAAAAATAGAGTTTTATTAGTGCACAATAAAGGACCACCAATGGTCACTATTTTCAATGGACATAAGACCATACAATTAACAACATAAAAAAAAGGTAACACAGCAATGTCAACATCACCATTCCCACCCCTTTATTATTTAAAAAGGTTTGTTCATTATCTTTGTTAAAGTTGGTTTCATCTATATCCCTAAGGATCATCATCATACCCATCAATCATTATGCATATTTAAATATAGATGAAGGAAAAAATTCCTACTTTGATGATCAAGGATTGATGTTTCATCATCGTTCCTAGAAATGTGGTCGTGTGATCAGTAGGAAAAATATCAAGAAGGATGATAGTGAAGGGCTATAGCACAGGTTCATGACTCGTCTCTTGAGGAAGGACTTCAAGTGAATCTAGAGGGAATAAAAGAGACCAAGGAAGAATATATTGGTGATAAAGGCCCGATCCTAGAGTTACAGGATGTGTAATCTTGAAGTGCTTAAAAAGAGGATCATGGTTTGATCACATGTATGGGTGGTTGAACACATTATAAATTATTGATATTTAATAATTCTCCTTAGAGATGGTGGATATAATGGGTTTGAGTTAATTTGTTTCCTTTAAACTAATAAAAAGAACATGTAATCGGGGATAAATTAGAAACACGGAAAAGGGTGTGACACCAAGGAAAAGGACACATGTTTTGGTAATCAAGGTTATACCCACTCTTAGGGGATTTAAGATATCATTTATGGTCTTAAAAATATCCTTAAACCACTTTAAAAAGGGCATGAACACTTAAAGTAGGCATTATAGGAAAATTGGGGAAAGAAACCCAATACCCTACAGTCGCACTGTTTGGGTGAGCCACCGATCGGTGAGAGTGGTCGGCGAAACCGATTGGTGAGACACTGATCGGAGAGACACCAATCGGTGAGACACCTATTGGTGGAACTGATAGGTGAAACCACAATAGAAACCTACCACTAATGGCCTTCTATCTTATTGATGGTTTCCAGGACACCCCAAACACTAGAATTTGACGAAGTAATGGACCGGGAAGGTCTGAGCCATTATATATCAATCAATGAATTGATTTTTTTCATCAAATGTAAATACACATAAAACAAGTGAAATACAAAAATATATAGTCAACATTCATATTACATATAATCTTATAATATCAAATACAACGAAGGAGTAATATAACTCAATGAAAATAAATTGAGTCGTCAAATTATTTACCAATTAGTAAATTTTAATTTATATCCCCTTAGATTAAATAATTCAAATTAAAATAAAAAATAATTCCTAAATATTTAATTATTCATGATATTATATGTTAAACTATAAGTAAATGCACCCTTAAAATAAATTTGGTTCATAATATTACAATATGCCTCAATGAAGGGAAATTGAGATGATGTCCCATACCTCACACTTCCTTTTGGTTGAATATGCATTAAAATTATGTATAGTGGTTATAAATATTCTATTAACTTATAAAAGAACCATATTAATATTTATAATATCATATATTATCCTTTTATAAATTCTTATCATTAATTTTTTTAATAATCATTTGTTATTCTCATCATTTCTGTTATTAATTAAATTGTTATCTCATGTGTGTTTTGTCATGAATGATTTGGTTATTGTACATATTATATAGTTATACAATATCTAAATGAATAATCATGACTTTATTATCCTTTTATAATTATGGAGATGGTAGGTTTTATGTATAAATAAAAAATATTTTTATTTTTCAATGATCATTATGGAAATAAGTTAAGTTATATTTTATCCTTAAAAAATTATTATAATTTTATATAAACCATATCATTTATTCAAATAAACTTTTATATATCATCCATGTGTGTGGTTATGAAAAGATTGTCACATAGCTTTGTGAAGGTGGTATGCCATAGGTACACGAACGATGTTATCATTTTTAAGATATTGAGAAGGTAAAATGATATATTATCATTACTTAATGATAAATAAATAATTAATATCATAATTCTTTTCTTTATATCACATATAATAATTAAATTTTTCCTTATCATCTTCCATGTAAAGCATTATAGAAATATGAATCACATCACTTCGCGAAGTAGTAGTTTTCCGTACACACGAGCGACGCTATCGTATATCCTATAGTATGGAAATTATAAAAGAATAATTGATATAATTACTCCATTAGTGTAATTATATTAAAAATAACACATATATACTTTATATAAAATATCATACCCAACCATGAGAAGTGGTAATGGGAAAACAAATGACATCAGTTTACGAGGTGGAAATCCATCATACAACAGAGTGATTATTTTGTAACCTATTTGATGGAATAGGGTGTGGTTATAACTCATTATCTTATTATAAAAACATATATTTATATTAAATAATATTATATTATTACATAATAATGGTTTAATAATAATATAAGGTGGTGGAGTAAGAAATAAAATAGAAACACTCATTGAAGAATATTACCTCTTCTTCAGGTATCCACCTTATGATTACAACAAAGAATTACAATGTTGAATTTCCTCTAAAAATAAGAATTATAGGATTATAGGAGATAGATTATGAAGTTTTTTCAGTAGGTATTTTCATAACCATATGTATTTTAAGTTTTGAAGTGGATTAGAGAGTGGGTGGCCTTTATAACTTATGTGAGTGGCAGGCTTGTATTTTTTTGAAGAGATTCCATCATACCAACGTTTTTATCATTAAAAAAGCCTCATAAATGGCCCATTATTAACCTATAAGTGATAATGTAGACATATTTAAAGAAAAAATATTTTGGGAAAGTGGGTGGGTCATTTTAACCCTTATCTCCTTAGTTTACCTCTGGTAAATCCAGTTTCATATTAACCACAATAATTAATTTTTACTATTTTTACTATTTATTTTGGACAAAAATTAAGTTAATGTTATTATAAATTATAAATTATTCTGATTTAAAATACATAATCCATTTTCTAAAATTAAATTCACATAATTTTAAATGTATAATTTAAAAATAATATTTCATAGTTGATGAGCAAGTGAGTTTTAAAGAGAAAATGGTCAAAAGTTTAAAAAGATTTTATTTCAAAATTAAACAATAAAGTGATTCCAATTAAATAAATAGTATTAATTAATATATAATTTTACTAATTTTACTTTAACAAAAATCAAAATATAATTTAACTTGATAATAAATTTAAATGAAAATGTTGTTTTCAATTAAAATTCATTATTTTTTACTAATCATCAAAAAATGAAACTTTTCAAAAAATACCAAAAAATCATCATAAGATAATATTTATAATCTGAATTGAAAAATAAAGTACAATTTTTTAAATATATTTTTCTATAAGTGGTGAAAATTAATTTTAAATTATATTTGTAAAGTGCGATCAAATAATATTTTAAGAAAATACACTTTTTAAAAAAACATTTATTTTTATTCTAAATAATTATTATTTTATTTATAATCAATAGATAAAAATAATTTTAAAAAATTAGTCATTATTATTCATAACCTCTATTTCAATGGCTAGGTAATAACCATTATAATAATATTTTAATAATATTTCATATTTTTCTTAAACTCGGTGTAGTGTGTAAAGTAAGATGAACTCAGTGGTGCATGTAAAAAAAATTATACTCAGTGTTTCCTATAATTAAATCTAAAATAAGTGTTTCATTTAATGAAAGATATTGAAAATCTTGAATTTATTTAAAAATAACTATATCATAAAACCTTCAGGTGTTATATTTTCTTCAAATATTGACATTTCATGTCACATAGACTATAAAATACAATATCATAATTTTATAATTTCATGGTGTTACATTATCCCCACATTAAATAAATTGCCTCTTAAAAATTTAATCATGTTCTCAAAAATCATGGTTTCAACATTTATAAATACTATTGTTGGAAAAAACCACATCATAAAGGGGTTAAAAAAATAACCTCTTAATGAGAGAAAAAGGGAAGTACAATGGTAATATAGAATAACCACATATATAGGTTTCCATATAAGAGAACATTGGTGGAATGTGAAGATGTGGAAATATAATAAATTTGTAAATAATTATAGAGAGTTATTTTGGTTATTGATCACAAATAAGTGGATGTTAAATGTAATGTTAAGGGCCTCAAAACCATAAATATATGATGATTTAAAAGACCATCTGAGTCAATAGATATGAATGTAATAGGATAAAATATTTGTTTCAAGATACTTTTTCTAAATTTTAGGAATTCATATACTATCTAAGAATATTAGTAAATATGAATACTTGATATATTTTTATTTTATAATAATTTATCCTTCGGTTGTGATTTGATCAATTTCCAATTCATCCCTTACTGCAAGAAATGAATATCCAAAATTTAATTTTTTTTATGCCTCATGAAGTAAAATTCACTTTTAAAGTATCATAAGATAACTATTATAGTAACAAGTCTTTCTTGGTATCTATAACTATTTTCCAAGACCAATATAGTTAGTTTAACATATCTTATATAATACATTTATCTATAAAATTGAAAAGTAACACCACTAGTTTATCATTAATATTTATTTGTTTAAATCATTTAATAATTAAATATCTAGTAAGACATAACATTGGAATTTGGTAGGCACTAGACCCTTATCATCCTTCGGTCCTTGGTTTAAGCACCACGACCTTTCTAGATGTATCAGGTTTTCACCCGGCAGGAGGGTTTTCCTATTTATAAAACAATGTTAAAATAATTCCTATAATGATCCCAAAAAACATATAATGGAAATCTTTGAAATAAAATTAATCAATAAATATCTTTTTAATATGTTTATCAATACAATTTTCTTAATAATTTCTCACAATTTTATATTACTGTTATTACAATTCCATTAATGATCTTATTAACCCTAAAGGATATCAAGACCTTTAACCATAAGTCTATAAAATGTAAAGGCATTATATCTCAAATAACTTTTCCACTAAAACATATACTTGCCATAAATTTCTCCAAAATATGTTTAATAATGATAGGATCGAGACACATAAAACCTAAAAAGTTTGTTTATTAAGTTCAACTTATGGTTAACCTAAAACTCATAACCCATTATGGTATCTATGAATCTTATGTTAATAAATACATAAATGCTTCTAAAATGTAACACAATACTTAGATACTTCATGATTCTTATAACCAAAATACCATTTATAAAATAATTTCACAATTTAATTCTTAAATCAAAATAAAAAAAGACTCCATCTATTATATTTCAATATGGGTCCATCCTTCATCTAGGGGTTAAACTAGTCCATTAATTATCATTATTTATTCAAATCCTTTATGATGGTTGGTAAATAAAATTTGAATTATCCTAAACATATATCTCAGTATTGTCATACTAGGTGCACAGTAATTCCCATTGTCATGCACCAGGTAACAATTTGGTCAATCCCAATACACCATTTTAAGAGTTATTACCCATAGGTTTCTCAGTTCTAGAACCCAATTTACCTATAATATCAAGATAGTGATGTATTTCTAGGGAAAATGATATAATATATTCCTTACCAAAAAAATTATTTTCTTCTATATCTATCCTGAAATCTTATCATTGGGTTATATTCTGTTATCAATGTTTTCCTAAATCTAGTTCCCAAGGTTTCTAAAAAACTTCTTATGATATTAATTGTAGTGACCCTGACCCTAGTATCCTAAAGCTGGTTTCTGATTTATTAAATTAGCATAATACATTGGGAAATCGAATCCCATTGGACTGAATAGTTTAGTAGTCTTGATAAAATAGATACATACACGATTATTGTATTTCATTTTTTTATAAAAAATATAATATTTTTTTTTGAGAATATCATTATTCACACTATCATATTCTTGAATATTTTTTTTAGTATACTTCATATATTCATGATAAAGTAGGAAAAACTAGTGTGAGATCAAATGATTAGTAAGGGTTAAGTACAACAGAAGTTATCATGAATAAATAAGCATAAACGACAGGGAATGGAAAATAATTTAACACAAATTCCATTTAAATAACATGACAATAAAAATAACATAAGAACTAATAAATATGTAAAGTTAAATATATGGTAATTAATCCCATTTAAATAAACTTATAAGTCTTGTTCAATAGTGAATGGTAAATAACATAAAACACATTCCATTTAATCAATAAAATGAGAATAAAATGAACCTAGATATAATTTCATTGTGAAATTATCCCAAATAATAATAAAATGTTTCTTAAAAAAATTAAATTATAAATTATTTGATTCCATGATCTCATTCATCATGATACTTCTACCATTAAGACTTTTCATAATATGGTTTACAACTCTTTAGTATAAACTAATTTTTTTGGATAACTAATTTGATTCTAGATTACTAATTCAACTCATGAGAATGCCTATGAATCAAGGGATATTATTAACTGGACCCCACTAGTTTCTATATTTCCAAAAAAAATTATATATTGAATAATAAATTTAATTCATTAAAAATTTTCCCCATCATCAAATATTTATATTGAGTAAGGAATACAAATTTAACAATATTTCCTAAGACAAAAAAATATCATTCAATATAGAACACTATATGTAGAAAAAAAATACGATTTATAGAACACACATATCTATGATAAATAACATGGTTGTTTAGTATAAATTTAATTTCCAATGATCAAATGAAGTTAAATATTTCAATGGAAAATTAATGACTAAAAAATAAATAATTAATGTGAATATAAATACTTTCCTTGTTAATAATCATAAACCATCTAGAGGAATAATAAGGATTTTATCACTGTATTATATACCCAACGGATTAAGAATAATGAGTTTATTTCATTTATTAATTGAAATAATATAAAAATTATATTTAAAAAATATTCTTGAGAAAAATATCATTTTCATTTTGAAAAATACTTTTCAAAAAAAAAATTTGAAAAAAATTTTGAAAATAATTTTATTTGAAAATAATATATGAAACCTATAATAGGATATTTAAAATATTTGTGAGGTCATGAAGGATTGAAATTTTGTTCATTCTATAATAGTTAAAAAATATTTGTTTCAGTTTTTTAAAATCCACACAGACATTATTTTAAAAATTAAATGAATATTTATATGAAATATTTTTTGTAATAACTAAAAATGAGTAAATATTTATATAATAAATCATTTCTAAATCGGTTAAAAAAAATTTGAAAATATTTGATAAAACATGGTTTTAAAAGAAGTTGGATTTCTGACCAAAGGTTGAAATGAAGTCAGATTTTCTTATAAAAATTTTCTCAGTCTTTATAAGTTCTAAAGAGAGGGGAAATCATACTATTACATTAACAATTTCATGAATAACCTGAGGATACTAAAATTAAATGGTTTATTTTATAATGATTAAATAATTTTCTTCAATATAAATTCATGTATAAAAAATCCCAATTAAAATGAAATTGTGAAAAGAACCCTCATAATGGTCATAATAATGAAGGGGGATTAATCAATGATTGGATTATGTGTATAAAATTTAAATCCACCTAAAACAAGTGTAAATACAAAAATATATTGTAAAATTTAATTAATAATATTATTATAATGTCTATGAAAATGAAAAATTAATATAACTCAATGAAAAGAAATTGACTAATGAAATTTTTTCCACTTGGTGCATTTTAATTCACAACCACCTAGATTAAATAATTAAAATTTAAATATAAAATACAATTAATAATGTAGTATTCATGAAATTAAATTTCAAAATGGTAAGTAAAAGCACCATTAACATAAATTAGGTGCATAACATTACAATATGCCTCAATGAAGGGAAATTGAGATGAAGTCCCTTGCCTCATGATTCCTCTTAGTTGAACATGGTTTATCATTATTTATATTGGTTTTAAACATGTTATTATATAATAAAATAAAAATATTGATATTTATAATATCATATATGATCCCTTTATACCATCTTAACACCTATTTGTCAATAATCTTTTGATATATTCATTGTTTCGATTATTAATTTCTTTGTTTTCTCATGTGTGTTTCATCATAGAAGATCATGTTATTTCACATATTATATAGTAATATAATCTCCAGAATAATAATAATGTAATAATTATCATATTTTTCAATAAATTTTAATTTTAAATATAATCATTAAATATGGTTACAATAAATGGGCTACGTTATAATGGTGGAGATGGTAGGTCATACGTATAAATGTGTAATATTTCCATTATTCAATTATCATTCTGAAAAGGAGGTAATAAATATTTTATCTTATTATAATGATAATAATACCATATAAACCATATATATATATTATCCATGTAGTTAGGTGATGAAAATAGAGTCACATTCCTTCATGAAGGTGGTAGTCCACACATTGAGAACGATGTTCTCATATTTAGGAGAGTGAAAAGTTAAAATGATATATTATCATTCCATAATGATAAATATGCCTTGAATATAAAACTTATGTTATTTATATAACATATAATCATTATCATTATCCTTAAAAACTTCCTTATAATGTGTTAGTGAAAGGTGAATCACATTGCATTCTGGGGTGGTATTCTTACATACACAGTAGTGACATTATCGTATCTCATATGGTATAGAGTCTAAAAAAGTTAGAATTGATATAATTACTAAAAAGTTATAATTATATAATAAATATAATATATATACTTCATATCCATCATTATACTCAACTAGGAGAGGTGGTAATGGAAAAAAGAATGACCTCGGTTCACGAGGCGGTAGTCTTCCTTACACATGAATGATTATTTCAGAACTCATTTGATGGAAATAGAGGTAGTTGTAGGTCATGGACATATTATAAAAAAATATTATTATATTTAATATAGTTATTTTTTTATATTGTCGTTTTTTAATAATAATTTAATGAGGTGGATGAAAATATTAAATAAAAATTCTTTTTGAAGAACATTACCTCTTCTTCGGGTATCCTTCTTATGTTAGTGCCAAAGACTACATAGATAGGTTTTCTGACCAAAATAAGGATTATAGTATGAGGGGAGGAAATTTTGGAAGTTATTTGGGTATTTATTGTCAAAAAAGGGTATGAAGCTGTGAATTTCATGGGAGATGGGTGGTCTTTATAAGTGAGGTGAGTGGAACACTTGTAATTATTAAAAATAAATCAACCACACCCACATTTATATATTTCCACAGGCCTCCAAAATTTTCCATAGTCAATCTTAAAAGATATAAGGTCTAAATATATCTATAAAATGGGTTTTGGGATAGATATTTGGGCATTTTAACCCTTATCATCTTAGATTAACCCCTAAGTAAATCAATTGCTACCTTAACCACGGTAATTTATTTTCACTATTTTCACTATTCATTTTTGTAAAAAATTAAGTTAAACTTATTATAAATTATAAAGTATTCTTATTAAAAATATTGAATCCATTTTATTATATTTAATTCACATAATTTGATAATATATTTTAAAATTAATCCCACAGACATGATGAGAAAGAGGGGTTTTAAATAGAAAATGTTCCAAATTTTATAATCTTTTTATATCAAAATTTAATATGAAATTTGTTACATTGACCTAAATTATATTAATTCATATATAATTGAACTAATTTAACTTTTAAACTATTTTTAAATATATTTTATCCGTAAAAACAGTTTAAATTGAAAATCCATTTTCAATTAAACTTCATAAGTTTTCATTATTCATCAAAAAATAGAACTTTTTAAAAAAACCCAAAAATTATCACTAAGAATAATTATAATATGATGATTTGAAAATTTAATTTATTTTCAAAAAATATATTTTCCATAATTCATTAAAATTAATTTTAAATTATGTGTATATAAGGATATTAAACCATCTTTTAGAAAAATATAGTGTTTTAGAAAAAAATTCATTTTCTTCTAAAGAATTTTTATTTTATTTATAATCAATAGATAATCATAATATTCTTAAATTTAGTTATTATTATTAATAAACTCCATTTAAATGGATAGGTGATAAATATTAAAAAAAATTAACAATATTTCACATTTCCATTAAACTCGGTGTTGCATGTAACACAATCTTCACTTAGTGTTGAATGTAACGTAAGTTAAACTCGGTGTTGTTTGTAAGGAAAGATATTCAAAATATTGAATTTATTTAACAATAAATATATATTAAAGTATTCTATTGTTATATTTTCTTTTAATCTTGGTGTTGTGTGCGCATATGCTATAGAATATAATTTTCAACTTTTAGAATTTTTGGGTGTTACATATTCCCTCACACGATCAGAATGAGGAAGATCTAACACCCTTGTAAATTGAATGGTTACTCACTAGATCATTTTTTACTAAACCAAAAAATCAATGAAGAGTATATTTTGATGGGAGAACTGGAGAAAATAAAGGATATGATAGCCACCAATCTCCATTTTTAAAAGGAGTAAGAGCTGCAATAAGAAAAATTTAAAGAGATAATGTCCATTCTAAAAGAAGAAATAGACGAGTAAAATGAACACTAAAACCTTTTATTCATGTGCATTTCAAATATCATGTATGAGGAGAACCAGTAAAAATAAATGATTCTAATTGAGATATTGGATGAAGGTAATAGTACCCTTGATTTCTTTTATTTACATTTTCTAAAATTCATTTGAAAACATACCCTCTTTTATTAATAATGATTTAGATTCATCACTATTATAGTATTACTTAAATATAGACAAATAAGAATCACAAAAATAATTAAAAATGGTGTTTAAATTTGTAGATAAATATGTATGAGTAGTTATTCTAGAAAAAATAACTTATAAATCTGACATAAATGGGGGGAATAATATTTAAAATTAACTTTTTAAAATTATATTCAAATAGAGAAATATATAGTCCTCTATTTAGAAAAAATTTCTATAAAAACCTTGAAAAAAACAATATAAATAAAGGATATTACCACCTAAGTGGAATTCAAACAATAAAAAAGGATTCCCTATGGCATGTGGTGAATACTAGATTATCTCATCAAGAACGAGACTTACCTATAAGGGATAAATAACTAATAAATGGTAGATCAATTATTTTATTTTCCAACTCCCAATAAATTAAAAATCATTTATTAATTTTGATGTGGTCATATTTTAATTTTCACATGGGTTACTAAATAACCAATTCACATTTATAGAAATGGGATAAAATCACATGTGTTGTTTTATATCAATGAAACCAAACACACCTTCTGATTAGGGATGATCCACTAAAGCTTCCTTTTTATTGGTGTCACTAAAAACATTACACATATAGGGAATCTTCAATGATTATTTTCCATCCCTTATTTATCATTTTTATTTTTATTTGAATAATTTTCTTACATATATTCCTATTTTTACATGATGGTCACACTATTGGAAAATATATAGTAGATAAAGTCAAGTATACTATTGGAATAATAAACATTTTTTATTCTTAATTCACATTTTTTTTATCAATACTAATATTTTTTCACTTTTATAATCTTAAATGTGTAGTGTTGGATATGTTTGGGGGAATCATTTTATTTTTAATACATGTTTTAAGATTTTTTTTCTATGAGTTTCCAATATATGATTGTGTTCTATTTTGTATTTTTTGTGTTTTTTTAGTTATGTAATTTGAGATTTTAATTTTTTACTCCCTTGTAAAAATGTCATTCTTATTTTTATAAATTAAATAGATTTGGAATTTATGATTCTAAATGATTGTTGATGTGATTTTTTCACTATTTTCATGATCATGAACTCAACTGAGTCAGCTAAAAATGAATTCCCATGACAATAATTAGTTAGACCAATTACTTTTAATCTCCAAACCAAGATACATTCTATGAAAATTTTGAAAAATTATTCTTTAAAAACGATTTCATGAAATTATTGGTTCATGAGTGATAATATAACATTCTATTATTATATAAACCTTAAATATTCTAGTGGGTTATAAGTGATAGAGATCATCATTAATATAAAAAATCCCTTCTTAAATCCACTTATCTATTTAACTTTGTTGTTGACCCACTTTAGTCCTTATAATACATGAAATATAATTTCTAAAACCTATATTACATTTAATTTTTATCCCTTTAATCCCATTTATTTTTTGTATTTCATTTTATAATTTTATCTAAGTGTGGGGAAAGTTTATTTTCTTGGAATATTGGGTGGGTTTTCATAGATTATTTTGCTAAGTTAAGGGTTACCTTTAATATTTTTTGAGTAATGGTTTCATAAGTTGATTGAATAAATATTATACATGTTTATTTAGGTTGAAATAATATATATATAATTATATTTTATATATTTTAAAAGATAAATAAATCAAAAGAAAAAATAATAAACTCAAAGTAAATGAAGTTAGAGGATGATTTACTCATTGATATTTAATTTTATGGATGTAGATCACCATAAACAAGAGGATCAAAGGGTATGTGTTAGTTGTAATGATACATTTTTATATTGGTTGAGATGAGTTTCCTTCAGGATTTTATAATAGTAAAAATATATCATTTAATGTGTCTAAGAGAGTAAAAACTCATATTATTCCAGAATTAAAGTTCACATATAAAACCTATAAAAACTTTAACAATGGAACAAGTTTCTTAAAGTATAATTATTTATAAAAAAAATTCTATTAGTATAGAACATGGGATCTTGTAATGAAAATGAGAGATCACATGTACTCTTGGAATGTCAAAAATTAATCATTAAATTTTTATAGAGTTAATATAGAAAATATACATGTAAGGTAATTTATTTAGTACATTTTCAATATTTAAATGATTAAAATTTATGTAAATGGAAGTTGGGGTAATGGGATGAAATTTAAATGAAGAAAGATAATTTCAGTAATGAATTAATTAGTTATTTAAATCTTTTCTAGTAGAAGTTCTTAAACTAGCCAGGATGGGATTATGGATTTAATTCATTTAATTTCATATAAGTATTATAGTTTCTATATTAGGTTGTGATAAAAGCTAATATTACCAATTTTTAATATAATTTTCAATTTTAATCTAACCCATAACTATTAAAAACCTTTGGAATTGATAAATATTTTGACACATTTGGAGGTTCTGAAATTTAATTGTTAAATTGATTAAATATTGATTCTTAATTTATTTAATAATTCTGGAATATAATTGGTTTTAAAATTTATTGAATAATTGTTTTTCGTGATTTATTTAAAAATTATTGGATGAATGAAATATTCATAAAATATATGTCCTAAAAGTTGAATGTAGTTATAGGATATAATTTCTAGAAGTTTAAAATTGATGAATTAGAAAAGTATTAGGGAACATAACACACATAAGTCCCACTAACCCCATATATAAATATAGTTATCTTTTCACATAATATTCACAATCATATGTGAAACATGGTGATATATAAAATTAAATTGGGTGATGTAAAAATTTAACCCCTATGACTTGGATGATATGTATAGGTCATTCCATAATAATATGATAGTTGTTTACCATAAAAAAGATTCATTTCCATAGGTGGGTGATACATAAATGTACCTCTACAGATTCACCAAGTGATACAAAAATAAGAACCCTAGATACAATGGAACAAAAATCTAAAATATTATTTAGTGAGTATGAAACACTTATACATAAGAGTACCTAGTGGATGAAATATAAAGTTCATTCCTTTTAAACTAGAGAGACAATACTTTCCACGCACGTCGCAACACGTGAAAATTTACAGTATTTATTATCCTGCCAACTACTGTAGAAGTGGCGAGCAGGGTCGAACCACAGAGAGAATGTGAGTAGACACTAGAAATGTCCTCTTGGAGGAATGTTCAGGCAGATGGGATTTAATTGTGTGATTAAAAACTAAGTTCTAAAAACTAAATGACTGTTTTAAAAATGACTATTTAAATTTACTAAAATTATCTAAGTGAACTAAGATATGAAATAAAATGGCGGAGATGGAAGTGTCAGAGTCGTGACGTCCGTTAAAGTGCATGCAATGTCAATTATTTAATTCCCACATTTGAATATTTATTTATTCAATTATCACTGATTCCAAATTTAATCAAAATACTATCTGGTCTCATTCTCTGATGTTAGAGAATATTCTAATGTTTACACAAATTATCCGTCATTTCGTTCTCTATCCTGATGAATAATTTGCGTGGCATTATAGCACTGAATCACTTGATGAAATATGATGACCTGTTTCTCACAAAGTTGAAGTATCTACTTGCATCGGGTTCGCTCACATGAGATCACTTATTCAGTATCACTCACACAAGTTTGAATAATTTCACACATAAAATATTAATTTTCTAAATAATATATTTATTTATTCGGAATTCTCTCATGCGCTTGATCGAATTCCGAATAAATAAATTCTCTGAAGAACTCTCGTTCGTGATTACTTATTAGGTATCACATGAATGGGCACCAAAGCATGTGTGCAGAGCCCAAATAATAATTAATTTCAATGAAGATATAATTAATTAAATAAACATCCAATTAAAATTAATTTAAAAGGAAATCAAACATTAGGATAAATTAAAGACATGCAATTACCATCACTTTCGTCACAACTCTGACACAAAAAGGATTAGCATGCCATCATGACGAGATGACAAATAAAATAATAAATAGAATATATCACCATGCTCATGTCATTTCTGTGGTCACTGTGAGACACCGTCAACGATCTCAAAAATAATCATCGCTCCGCTCCATGCATTCGCTGATGCCACACCCGAATCAAACCACTGCACCGCTGAAAATATGATCTGATCTACGCTTGCTCTCACCGTCTAAAATCAATCTCTGGAAGCTTAGAAGAACTTCCTCTCATGTCGATGATGTGTCCAAACCTTCGTTGCACTTCTGGAATGGTGAAGGTGTGGTCGCCAATTGTTGTGTTGGGCAGCGGCGGATGTCGGTGGCCTGTTTTTCACCAGCCTAACGGAGAAATATGGGGTGAGCAGTAGTGGCCAAGAGGGGAGAGGGAGGTGAGGAGGGCACTGATTATCCAAGGGGAGAGGGGAGCGGCGGTTGGGATGTGGGTGAATGGGTGAGCGGGTGAGAGAGAGCGTGGTGATGAGGTGAATTCAGGGATTGGAGAGAGGATACGGAGGGTTTAGGGGAGTAAGGCCACGGGGTCTGGGAGATGGAGAGAAAGGGGAGGCGGCGGGTGAGATAAGGGGGGCTGAGAGTGGAGAGGAGGGAGCAGGGTAGCGGGTAGGTGGGGGCTGCTAGGGGAGATAAGGGGTCGGCGGGTCTGCTGGGGGAGATATGGGAGGTGCTGGAATGATGGGTAGGCCGGTTATGCAGGGGAGAAAAAAGGGCATGAGATTGGAGAGAGAAAAGGCATAATGGAAAGGGGTGACGTGGGAGAGGGGAATGGGTCAAAGGGGAGGATGTGGTTGATTGGTGAGAGAAAAAAAGGAATGGGGAGGGGTGTGGTGCGTGGATAGAGAGGGAGGTTAAGGAAAAGAGGAGGGGTAGGTTAGATAGGGGAAAATAAATGAAAAAAATAAAAAAGCTAAATCTAATTTTAAAATTCAAAATTCAAAATAATCTATGAATCTAAAAGTTAAATAATAATAATAATAATAATTGTATTTAAATATTAATGCACATGTAATTAAATATAATACTACTATTAAATATAATATACTAATAACAAATACTATTTTATTAATACAACAAAATAATGAAATAAAATAAAATACAAATTAAAATATACATACTAATAAAAATTAATAAAATAAAATAAACTAAAATTAGAGAAACTAATAATAATAATATAGTGTTAAATATAATATATAAAATTAATATAACTAATAAAAATAATAAATCACTAATGTAAGTATATAAATTAACTACAAATTATCAATATATCTAAACTACTACAAAACTAAAAAAATAAAATAAAAATAAAAAACTGGTTAAACTAATTAATTAAAAATAAGTTAGAAAATTATAAAAAATACATGTAAAATCCATGTACATCAAATTCCCCACACTTAAACTTGTTTACTCATGGGAAAAACAATCTGAAATAAAACACAAGTGGTCCCTTAGACAAATCCAAACATCAAAATTACAAGTTCAAAATTTTTCATTCTGTTTCCTCATAAAATATCATGCTTCATTTAAAACTTCAATTTTTAAGAATAATTTTTCATCTACTCACAATCTTTTCAAAACAAGTACGTGCACTCATTTATCATGTGACCTACCTCGCCATCACTCTCATCTCTCAAAATATATAATCAAAGTTTTACTCAATTATCATACACATGCATGCTTACCATTGGCTTGCCATGAATTTCACATCTCCACTAGTTGAAATCAAAAGAAAGCACCAATCTCATGGAATTTACATGAGGTTCAAATGTATCTGAGGTTGCGGGACGGTGGGTAAAAAAATTGACATATTTTTGGTAAAAAGGAGGGTTGAATCTTGAAATAAATGTATGATATATGTCAATCCAAATGTCTCCCTCAAACTCTCACTCCCCCACACTTAAAAAAATGTTTTTCCTCAAGTATATGATAATCCAATGTTTCACTCTTTTTTTTACACAACTCACTCAAATAAGATGGGTAGGAAAAACTAGTGAGTATCAGTTCCAAAACCCCATGAAATAAATGGCAGACAATAATCCCAAATAATGGTACACAAGTAGCGTATATGCTGTAACATCTCAATGAAAGTAGGTCATATAGAAAACTTTTAGTTCCTGGAGTAATGGGTCATCACTTTTATAGGTATCCCTAAAAGCGAGGGTTACCACGTAATGACCACCAATATACTCATTGTTGGAACCAAAAGGATTCTATATTCCCATATCAAAATACATGCAATGAATATGGCTACTGTGAAATATAACTCATATGATCGGGATGAGAGAATTTCGATCCATGTGCATCAAATGACTCACTACCCCTCAAAGAACCCTCTCCATGAGTAAATATCTCCCCCACACTTAGATTCAAAATTATCATGCAAAAATTCAAGAAATGGGTAGGGAAGGGTATCGAATATGGTCTCATCTTAATAGAATTATTCATGGATTCTAAGGGTTATACTATGGAGAAAGTTTATGGGTGGCTCAGTGGGTCAATGGGGCAGAAATATCAAATAGATGCCTCGGTCATTTTAGTGCAACTTTCAAAATTCCTATAGCTTTGATAGAAAAACATGGAAAGTTCTAGAAGACATAACATGATTGATATTCCCTCAAGAAAAAGATAGATAAGAGATGACTTAAAATGGATCAAAGTCCTCACGGGTATGGAAATAAAATGTTGGACAACACAGATGAGCATTAGTGCAAATAAGTGTCTCAAAAATATACAAGTTTTTGAAAAAAATTATTTGAAGCATGAAATAATATCAGTAATCATCTAAGTCATGAGATCAAAGATCAAAGAATTCCAAAAAAAGAATCAGGTGCTCAAACTTTCTAGGGACACAAGTGGTATGTTCCCGACTGTGTTGCAACAAAAATACAGCGGATTTTATGTGGGTTCATCAATGACAGGAATGTTAGTTTTTTAAAAAAAATTAAAATTTTTCTTGTTTTTTTGTTAGTTTACATGGTGTTTTTGGAAGCATAAAATATAGAAAAAATAAAACACTTCCCTGTGTAAGTGCAGATTGATGTAGAGAGGCTGTTTGTATCCGATGAAGCTTCAGAAATGGTATACCTGTAAAACCTACACATTGACAGCACATGCTCACATCATATCAAAGAAGTCACGCCATAATCAAAATCATGTGGATGATAAAAATATTTATGATGAATTTAAATCCACTATAGTTCCAGGAGAAAACAGATTGTGGTAAATGCATGCCTTTTTATTTAAAATAAAACTAAATGAAATGAAATTAAATGCAGTGAAAAGAAAACAAAAAAATAATGGGTTGCCTCCCATTGAGTGCTAAGTTTACTTCATCTTCATCTAGACGTTATTGAAACTCCACCAGTATCAAACAGAAATGTAAACCATGCATTTGATTATTTTTTAGTAGGAGTGTGGAATCCATTCATTGAAGATGAGTTTATTCTATAAGATTCACAAAATCTCGACAGAATCTTGTGAGAATAATGGTTGTGTGGAATGAAATGAAAATATTCCAACTCAAAAGGGAATTAATATACCTCTCATGAAGAAAGACTCATAGAATTATTGAATTTTGGGCAAAGTCCGTCAGTGGAAAGATCAAGAATATTACCTCTTTGAACATACACAAGTGAAAAAGTGCCTTTAGAATACTCCTTCAGTGGTCATCTTATATCCATCACATCCTTGAATGTAGTATTTGGGTTAACAATGTATCCCAATTCATTTTTATTTCTAACCACCAGCATAGGGAAATCCACTAGTTTCCAACTCAATTCATGCTCTATGGTTACATTGATTGTGCCAAGGTCAAAAATATTGTTAGAATATGTGGGTATTTCAAGTGAAGTGTTTTTAACCTTGACACATGGAGAAAGTGGCATAGGATCAATTGGAGCAGATGACTCTATTGTGTCAAGAATGAAATATTTTTCAAAATTTTATTCTATACCACCCTCATCATATTTCTCTGTTGGTATATGTTTCACCGCAAACTCAGGATCCTCCAAGTAATCCCATTCTTCCATTATTTCTAGAAAATTATGATTGGTCTCTACCACCAATGCTGATTGATTCTACGACTCCAAAAAAGTTTCATATGTCTCCATTTTAGAAAAAATTTCAGACTCACATAGATTTTCAGAAAGAGGTGATTCGATGTCATTTGAAGTGATGTCCTCTTGAGTGTGACAATCCATTGTCCCTTGGTTCAATTCTGAATCTATCATGGTAAATAAGGGTCCTAGTTAAATATTCTCTTCATCCTCAAAAGGTGCAATTTGATAGACATTGGAAGTTTCCTTTTTCACTTTGGGATGACTAGGTTGTGAATTCACCGAAGAAGGACATGAAATCACATTTTCCGAGGGACTAATATGTTCAACAGGGCGGAAGACCAAGATCTTATATTCTTAAAATGTGATTAGATTGGAAGAATTAAATTCTGATGGATAGGAGTCATCACTTGGATGAAAAGAAGGTGGATCAATCTCATTTTCAAAATCAGGACATTAATGTTGTTCAAATGGAACCTCTATTGCATTTTTCTCAAAATAATTGTTTTGAATTGGATCTTGAAGTGGTAGTGAGGCAAATAGTTTAAAAAGTTGAGTCATTTGATTTCCTAAATTTTTCATTTGATTTTCTAAATATTTCATTGAATTTTATAAACCTTTTGTTTGATTTTGTAAATCTTTTTTTGAAGAATGTAACTTTACATTGTGTTCATCTTGAAGTTCAAACATCCTATTTGTCTCAGTGATAGCAGATTGCAACATGTGCTCAATTATTAAATCATTTGTTTGACATGAATTATCAAGTTCTAAATTTTTAAGAATTCATTGACTTTGAAAATGATCAAATGGTGGATAAGGACTAGTAGTAGAATACCTATCATAACACAGACTTGAATGATAATCATTAAAATAAATAGGATTACCTGGATAGTGCATGTGTGGTGAAAGATTATAATCCATACCTTGCAATGTTGGTGGGTAGGGTGGGTACTGGTTGTAATTTTGTGGTACGAACCACGTCATTCGGAGTTTTTTGGTGTCTTTAGAATTCCTGCAATGAAAAATTCTGAGTAGTAAACTGTTTTCTTTTTTGTTTTTTTTTAGTTTTTTTTATTTTATTTTTTTGACCTAAATCACTCTTTTAAAAAAATATCTAATGATAATATTCTCCACAGAAACGGTGCCAGAAATTTGGAACACATGTTGCAACACGTACAAATTTTCAATATTTATTATCCTACCAACTACTGTAGAAGTGGCGAGCAGGGTCGGACCACAGAGAGAATGTGAGTAGACACTAGAAATGTCCTCTTGGAGGAATGTTCAGGTAGATGGGATTTAATTGTGTGATTAACAAATAAGTTCTAAAAACTAAATGACTATTTTAAAAATGACTATTTAAATTGACTAAAATTTTCTAAGTGAACTAAGATATGAAAGAAACTGGCGGAGATGGAAGTGTCAGAGTCATGACGTCCGTTCAAGTGCATGAAATGTCAATTATTTAATTCCCACATTTGAATATTTATTTATTCAATTATCACCGATTCCAAATTTAATCAAAATACTATCTGGTATCGTTCTCTGATGTTAGACAATATTCTAATGTTTACACAAATTATTTGTCATTTCATTCTCTATATAGACGAATAATTTTCTCGTCATTATAGAACTGAATCACTTGATGAAATACGATGACCCGTTTCTCACAAAGTCGAAGTTTCTACCTGCGTCGGATTTTCTCACATGAGATCACTTATCTATTATCACTCACACAAGTTTGAAGAAGCGCCCACACAAAATATTAATTTTCCAATTAATATATTTATTTATTCATAATTCTCTCGCGCGCTTGATCAAATTTTGAAAAAATAAATTCTCTGACGAACTCCTGTTCATTATTACTTATTAGGTATCACATGAAAGGGCACCAAAGCATGTGTACAAAGCCCAAATAACAATTAATTTCAACGTAGATATAATTAATTAAATAAAAATCCAATTAAAATTAATTTAAAAGGCAATCAAACATGAGGATAAATTAAAGACATGAAATTACCATCACTTTCGTCACAACTCCGACACAAAAAGGATTAGCCTGCCATCATGGAAACACATCACATAAAATAATAAATAGAAGATATCACCATGATCGTGTTGTTGTTTTGGTCACCGTGAGATGCCATCAATGATCACAAAAATAATCATTGCTCTGCTCCATGCATTCTCTGAAGCCAAACCTGAATCAAACCACCGCGCCGCTGAAAATATGATCTGATCTGCGCTTTCTCTCGTCGTGCGACATCAATCTCTGGAAGATTAGATGAACCGACACGCATGTCGATGATGTTTCTGAACCTTTGTTGTGTTTCTCGAATGGTGAAGGTGTGGTTGCCGATTTTTGTGTTGGGCAGCGGTGGATGTCGGTGGCCTGTTTTTCACCTGCCTAACGGAGGAATATGGGGTCAGTGGTGGTGGATGAGAGGGTCGAGGGAGGTGAGGAGGGCGTTGGATATCCAAGGGGAGAGGGGAGCGGCGGCTGGGATGTGGGTGAACGGGTGATCGGGTGAGAGAGATCGTGGGGATGAGGGGAATTCGAGGATTAGAGAGAGGAGATGGCGGGTTGAGGGGAGTGAGGTCGCGGGGTCTGGGAGATAGAGAGAAAGGGGAGGCGGCGGGTGAGATAAGGGGGCCGAGAGTGGAGAGGAGGGATCATGGTAGCGGGTAGGCGGGGGATGTTGGGGGAGATAAGGGAGGCACTGGAATGATGGGTAGGCCGGTTAGGCAGGGGAGAAAAAAACGGCATGAGATTGGAGAGAGAAAAGGCATAATGGGAAGGGGTGATATGGGAGAGGGGAATGGGTCAAAGGAGTGGATGCGGTTGATTGGTGAGAGAAAAAAAAGGAATAGGGAGGGGTGTGGTTCGTGGATAGAGAGGGAGGTTAAGGAAAAGAGGAGGGGTAGGTTAGATAGGGGAAATAAATGAAAAAAATAAAAAAGTTAAATCTAATTTTAAAATTCAAAATTTAAAATAATCTATGAATATAAAAGTTAAATAATAATAATAATAGTATTTAAATATTAATGCACATGTAATTAAATATAATACTACTATTAAATATAATAAACTAATAACAAAAACTATTTTATTAATACAACAAAATAATGAAATAATATAAAATACAAATTAAAATATATATAATAATAAAAATTAATAAAATAAACTAAACTAAAATTAGAGAAACTAATAATAATAATATAGTGTTAAATATAATATATAAAATTAATATAACTAATAAAAATAGTAAATCACTAATATAAGTATATAAATTAACTAAAAATTATCAATATATCTAAACTACTACAAAACTAAAAAATAAACTAAAAATAAAAAATTGGTTGAACTAATTAATTAAAACTAAGTTAGAAAATTATAAAAAATATATGTAAAATCCATGTACATCAATACTCATATTTAAAAATTATTTCTTGATATATATATATATAGGTGATGTCAGAGTCCAAACTATTACGTAAATTTCATGTCTATGTTATGGTGATGAATTAATCATTTGTAAGGGTTAAGGATGATTCATAATAGTTTTATGGTAAGATGATATTTGTTTCAACTAGTTATCAAACCCCTCATTCATTTCCCCCCTCCATCATATTAGTAATTTATTGTATAAGATTCCATGTGACCATTTATCCAACCATTTAAGTAGAAAATGGTTATGGTTAATGAAAATGTATTTTTAAATCCATGAGAATATTTAAGATATGATCATATGAAAGAGACATCACCCTTTGGATTCCACAAGTTGATGTGATCAAAAGAGAGGCAATTGATGATTATTTCATAAAGGGTTATGAAAAGGATAAAATGTGATGAGTATATATATATATATATATATATCTCCCTAAATAGAGGGGATTAAAGTCATTCTTGATAATAACAAATAATTTTTTATATTGAATTTTTATATTTTATTAATATAATTCATTATATTGATGGTGTGTGATTTCTATTCAATTATTTCCTTTTTATTTCTATTTTGGAATTTGAACCTCCATGATAATAGATTAATAACCTGATGGTTTCATTGGGAGAGGTATTTTGAAAATCACCTGAGATCCTATGAATTTATTTTTTTATAAAATATTGATCTCAAAGAACTCAAGGGGTTGTAGGGATCAAATATTAGTGATAATGCCTCTCATCCCTATTTTATATCTTCTAACATCACACTATGTATAATTATTTCCCATAATTTTAACTCACTAATAAAATAAATGTATTTTATGAATAATTATGGTATTTATATTTCCAAATGAGTTAGTGGAGTGATTTCTTGGGAGAATAGTATTCTCTTTTAAACCTTTTAATGAGGTGGATAACAAGTTAAATCGAGAGTTCTTGGGTGAAAATGGAATTATACAATGAAAAATTTAGAGGGATATATTCATTCATACATCTATGTGTGAACATTAAAACATAATTACAATGACATTATGAGCATACAAGGGAACTCATTAACACTGAACCTTCACTTAATTCTTTTAATATTCATATGAAATCAAGTTAACATTCCTGAATTCATTCAGTCTACCCATTACCCCCTTTATTTTCTTCTTTTAAATTATAAAACTGAAAAAATAATATAATAAATACTATAATGGGTGTTTTGTTCATAACTTTTTGAGGTAAAATCATGTTCATCTTATTAATTTTCACATGTTGGATTTTAAAACTTCTATTTTATGAAATAAATACTTAAATGTGATTTGTGAACCATAACTTATCCAGTATCCACTTTACAAAGAATGAAATGGAAGGTAATTCACCTAAGTGATTATTCACTTCCTTACTCATAGCTATTGAGTTGAGGTAGATACCAATTCATTGGATAATATGTGTTCTCCAACCATTTCTCCAATACATAGGATGACCTGATATATAGACACAACCCAAGATATATTTATTTCCTATAGTGTTGAAGTATATATTTTTCCCCCATAGATGTTTATTTCCCAAAATATTTTGGAATTTATATGTTTTGTTCCTTAGAGATGTGTATTTACTCAAACTAGATATGTTAATTTTCTTCAACACATTAGAGATAGACTGAGAAATGTATTTCCTTTAGTGATTCTTAAATAGGTAGTGGCATTCAAATCCTATATTATCCCATGGTAAGTTCTTATAGGGTTAATTATGAGGTGTGTAAACTAATATGGGTTATGAGATATTATTACAACTTTTTTTGAGAAACCATATTCTTTGGTGAGTGTGAAAGAAGATAGCTATAAAGATTGATCAAGATTGTTCATAGATATTAATTTTGATAACGTGAGGAAATTTTAGTTTGTATACACTTTATTTAATATTTATTCACATATAAAATGTATGTATATGGGGTTGTATCAATTCTGGGGACAACCATGTTGGGTATTGTTATACTCACCTATGCAAGTGAAGATTTTTGGTATTTTCCTTATATCCATATAGATCAGTAGATGAAAAATTAACATAATCATATATCCTATATATGGATTGAGAATTTGGATACTTATTTAAGTGGAAACCTCATTATGTTGGTTACCATAAATTCATCTAGATTGTAGTTACATTGGTTTGACACGTGTGAGTTGAATCTAAGGTTTATTTTGTATTTATCACATTATGTCATAGTGATATATGTGTGTGTGTTATTGTTTAGTTTATATTTCATGCATATTATGGTGGATTTGAAAGTATTATAGCATATGATTGATTCATTTATAGGTAACTCCACCAATGTTATATGGATACCTCATTGATGGTCGATATTCCATAGCCTAGTGGAGGTGAGATTGGGAAGTTCACATAACTGTCAAACATGACACGACATATAATATCATAAATCGTCACAGAGAGGAATCCCCCACATGATATTACAATATTATGAGAACAATCTAATTTCTAATATTATTATTCTTTAATAAAATTTTATCTATGGACATGGTCTTATTATAGTGATGCTTGATGGAAGATAAACCCACACTATGGTAGGCATCATCTGATCCATCAAAAAAATATCCCTACTATACAAAATTATAATTAACCACAACATTGTGTCTCTTTACTAAAGGGGATGATCATTTATAGGATAGGTTATTATCATCAACTAGGCATACATTCATTTACACAATAAAATTCAAAAAAAAATATAACACTTGATGCTCAGGTGAGATCACAATCCCTTAGGAAATTACTGACTTATCCTCCCAATCTAGGTCATATCATTATCCATGATATATTCTACCAAAAAACTCTACCTCAAACATTAAATTTCTAATAACTATATCACATTTTATAAATAATCCCATTTATAAAAACATTCACTACACTCATCCTATGAAAAATAAAAAGGAGGGAACCCACCCACCTCATAATCCCACTTTTTTATCTATACCTAGGATCATCTCTATATTAGGAAAACATACCTTAAATATATTATTAAATCTTAATCAAAATAATCAAACATACTAACTCACAATATAAAAATGATTCCCAATAAATAGGGCAATCCTACAAGAACCTAAGTGGCCACAACCATTCATGATAAATTACAAATTTTTCTAGAAGGAAAATGTTGAACAATTTTATACACCTCCCAATAAATTTCAAGGTATCATGTACCATCCAAATTTTATACCAAGACCTAATTACAACCAATGTATGATCACTGAATAAATGTATCACTATCACCCTATGACTCACTCCAACCATTTAAGGTAAATTAAGAGTTCTAGTCTTTCTTATAATACCAAATGTGGGTCACATAAGGTCTAATGGATATTCTATTATCAAGGTACCTATAGACATCCCAGTCATGTTAATATAACCCATAACATAGTGAAAGGTTTAGTTCATATGGATTATGGAGACTCACCTTTTTTATTTTATAAACCATTCATTACATAGTAAAAAAATTTGATAATACAATAGATCTTTTTGGATTTAGTGCCTTGGTAATAGGAACATAATACATGAAAAAAAACTATTTTATTTAACTTGAAAGACATATTATTTGGATTTTTTATGTTACTTTTACTACATCTTATATCCTAGGTTCATACATCAATGAAAGGGGTGAGCATAAAGCCCATCAAAGAAGTAATCAAATGAGATATTTAGCATGTGACAAAGAGAAATATCAATAAGAAAACATCATATAAATAGGATTCATATCATAATTAGAAGAAAATGAATCCTAATATGTAAATTTATCCACAATATAAAAATGATACATTCAAAATCACATCACCAATTTTTATCACTAGCTTTTATAGACCATTAAAACAAAGGTTATTCACAAATGTATCATAAAATATGTCATATCTAGATATTATTTCTTTAAAAAATGAATTCGATTGATATCAGGATTCACACTTCATATGTATTTATTCATGTGAGACACATCGATCATAATAAATCATTTTACCAATAACCTAAGGAGAAAACATAATCAGTTTCATATAAACTCATTGAGTGTATAACTTTTTAAAAAATGAACATTAGTTCATTTTTAACCCATGAGAAGTGAAGTTTGGATTAATAAATGTATATACCTTATCAATATATTATATTTACATCTAGTTTAATACCCTTTGAAAATTTCGTGGTTGGGTTATTCTCAATATTTTAATTTTTCATTCTAAAGATAAAAAATCACAGAATGAATTTACTAGAATGACGGTAAACAACATGAAATAAAGGGTGTGAATAATGAGTTAGAATGGATTTATCTCATTGATAAAAACCATTTGTTAAGTAAGGGGAATATAAAAATTATATAAAAATAAATAATCTTTGACATTAAAAGGACTCAGTAAAAGGAGATACTTGAATGAAAATGAAGAAGAGGAGAATTATCTTATCTTGAATCTTTTCTTCCAAAAACTTGAGGATGACACATCAAGACCTTTAGGGAACCTTTAAAGGATTCTATGGTAGTTAAAATGACTAAAAATTCTTGATTATGGTATTTTGAGTGTATTTTGGGTGTTTTGAGGGTGTATTTATACTTAAGGAGGGGTGTCTTTAAGTGATTAAATATTGTTAATTTTGTATTTAAAGATAACCAAAATTGGGTGGAATTATTTCTAAAAAAATTGGTTGATAATTACTATAAAAAAATATATATATGGTCTTCCAATACATCAAACACCCATTTAATGCTTTATTTTTTATGAATTTTAATCTCTTGCCAGTTAACTTTAACCTGCTATATTATTTTACTTATACCATGATAAATCTTTTTTTACCATGATAACATTATTATGTATAAAAATGAAATTAACCTTGTTATTTAAATTGTACCTTTTAATTACAAATATTTAATCAATTTTTTGTGATTCAACTTATAAAACTTATAAAAATCAATTCTATTATGATACGTATATAACTCAAAAAACAGTTTTTAGAGAGGATAAAATTATGGTTTTCAAAAAGCTAAGAAAATGTTTTTGAATTTAATAAATTATATAATATGTTGTTACTTAAAATTTTATTATTAATATTATGGAATAATACATTTTAAATATTGATCATATCCTAATTATATATTAAGAGTTTTAATATTACATAAAAAAACGTCATTTTCTCTTTTTAATCAAAAAATTATAAAATTACAATAAATTCACACTAATCTAATTTCAATATAAAGAATAAAAAAATGATATTTATTTTACCAAATAATTATATTTGTTTGTGTGTTTGATAATTTTTACTTTAAATGAAAATATTTATTTGTTGAAATGTATGAATATTTTATGACATAATAAGTTTTTTGGTCGTAATAAAAATTAAATAGGACGTTATTAATTTATATTATCAAAAATTGAGTTTTATAATATAACTCCATGAAAATACAAAAAAAATTAAAATTTTAAATTTAAATTAATACATAATTTTAATGGAAATTAAAATATAATTTACAAAAAAAATATAAAATAATACCAATAGTCACTTTATTGTGCCAACAATAATAATAATGAAGAACCGTGTTATTAATTATCATAATTCCCATATTCTATATTGTCTAACATTCCTCACACCTATAGATAATATTGACCTATAAATACACAACAATTATCTCTTCATCCCACGCTACATCACATACAAATGTTCTTACACATCCTTTGATAATGTCTATTGTTTTTGTGATTATTTTTTTCCTTTTTATGATAATTATGGAATTGGAGATATTTATAGGGATTTGAAGCCTATGTAGTATGTTTAAATGAATTTATTATTATTCCATACGTATATTTAATTAATATTCCACTTTTTACTGTTATATGTATAAAAATGATGTGTAATGTTCATATGAAATATTAAAATTGTTTTTATATGATTCTATTGTAAAACATAATAGATATTTATTGAGTGACGGGAGTTACTTTATTTAAAAGAATAACAGATTTTGGGTGTTTAAATTGTTCCACCCTAAAAGAATATTTTTCCTCAAAATTTTATCATATTGATCGATACCTTTAATTCAAATGTTCATGGCCTTAATCTGATACCAATAATGGTAACCCACCTTTTTATTTCAAAAACCAGTCATTACATTGTATAACATTTAACAATATGGAGGATATTTAGGGGTTTAGTTCCTTAGAAATAGGAACATAATACATAAAAAGAAAAATATAATTTTATTGCATTATAAATATATCTTCAAAGGTTCATCCTCATTTACTTTCACAGAATCTCATATCTTGAGGAAAAACATTAATGAAAGGGTGAGCATAAATCTCATCAAGGGAGTAATCAATGAAGATACATAGCATGTGGAAAATAGGAATATCAATAATTCATGATCATATTAACATGGGTCATATAATAATATAAATAAAAATAATCATTACATGGAAATGTGCATATATCATAAAGATGAGACAATTATAGGCATATCACCTTAGTTTTTCACCAGGTTTCATAAATCATAATTACCAAGGTTATTCATGAAAGTACAGTAAAACATGTCATCTATATATATTATTTCATTACCAAATTTATTGTAGTGATACTAAGGATCACCATTCATATGTATTAATTCATGTGATACATGTGTATTATAATAATTCATTTAGAAGACAACTTGAGGAGAATAAATAATGAGTTTTATATAAAATCATTGAATGTATAAATGATTAAAAATGGAAACTAGTTAATTTTTATCCCATGAGAAGGTAATATGGTATTAATAATTGTATATCCTCAATAAATAAGTTTTATTTAATTCTTGTTAAGTGACATTTTAAAAGGAAGTTTTTTGGGTATTCACAATATTGAAATTTTTCATGTAAAAGAAGGAAATTCAAGGAATGTATTCGGAAGCATGACGACAAAAAATATGAGTTAAAGGGAAGTAATAATGAGAGAGAATGAAGGGATAACAATAATAAAACACTATTTGGTGAGTAATGGGAATATCAAAAGTGAATTAAAAGAAAGAATATTTGACATTAATATGACTCTAGAAAAGGTGATATTTGAATGAAAAGGAAGAAGTTAAGAATTCCCTTACATTAAATATTTGATTCCTAAAACATGAGAATGGAACCTATAGACATTTATGGGACCTTTAAGGGAATATTATGGAAGTTAAATGAAAATAAAATTATTTTTATGGTATTTTAAGTGGGGATTAGGAGTGGTAAGGGTTTAATTATACTTGAGGAGGGATGGCTATAAGTGATTAAATAATGATTATTTTTTATTTAAGGCTAACCGAAATTGGGTGGAATTAATTCCAAATATTTTGGTTTAAAATTAATTACTTAATGGATTTTTAGGGTCTTAAAATACATAAACTACCGATTTCATGTTTTATTTTTTTATACTTTAAGTTGTTACCATTTAACTTTAACCTAGTAAATTATTTTACTTATACTACAATAACTCTTTCTTTTCCATTGTAAATTTTTTCTATTTTAAAATTAAATTAAAATTTTTACATAATATAAACCTTATAATTCCAGATATTCAATCTATTTTACTTGATTAAATTTATAAAAGTGATAAAAATCAATTCTAATAGAATACAAGTATAACTCATAAAACTAATTTTTTAGAAAGGATAAAATTGTGGTTTTCAAAATGTTAAGCATGTGTTTCTAAAAGTTACACAATATGTATGTTATTAATTTAAAAAAATATTAAATATTTGGATTAATAGATTGTAAATTTTTATCGTATCTTAATTATATCATATGATTTTTCATATTTCGTAAAAAAAACTATATTTTCACTTTCTAACCCAAAAATCAACTTTTTTTAGAAAATTCCCATCAAGTATACAAAAAATAATTTTTTTTATATTGAATCCAAAAAATATATTTATTTAATCAACACAATTATATAAATAAGATAATTTTATATTTTAATAAAATATTTATTCATTGAAAATTAACATCATTTTATGTCCTAATTAATCATCTAGTCATTATAAAAATTACATAGGACATAATTTATTTATATTGTTATAAAAAAGTGTTTTATAAGATAACACCATGAAATTAATTTTTTTAAAATTATTATTTTATATTAAAAATTGATTTTAATGGAAATTAAAATATACTTTCCTAAAATAGTATTATAAAATAACCCAATAGTCACATTATTATGCTAACAACAATAAAAATGACCACTTGTCTTATTGATTTGTAATTCCCTGACCCCAGTTACCCAGATTCGGTGCATTATTACATAACATTGGCATGATCACAAGAAATATCAAATCTCGAAAGACCGATTGGTTTAGTAGCCTTGGAAACACTAGATATATTCATAAAGTTTTACATTACATCATAAAGTGAAAAACTACTACAACAACATATTGTCTCTATAGTCCACACTATTATCCCCTCATAATATCCCTGTAGTTAATTCATAATTTACTTCTTCACATCCTGGGAAAAATAAAACATAGAAAAGGGGTGAGCTCAAATGCCCAGTAAGGGTAACAATATAGCGGAAACTTTCATAAACAAGAATAAACATTTAAGGCAATGTATAACTTAAACAAAAGCCTTTTAAACTTGAACTTCAACATAGTATGGAAAAAATGAAATAATTCCATTTACTTATTCACATGGATGTTCTACTAATCGAATAATCACATGCAATATCAATAACCACTTTCATAATGATGGAATGCATAATGCCAGACTATCATAACCACATAGCCAAGGCCTCATGCCAAGACTAAAAATAAGATTTTGTCAAGGCCTTGTGCCAAGACACTAGTTTGTCTCATGAGACCTACCGATGCATCGAGGAGCTATAGCGGGCTCCACCTGTCACATATTAAGTCCAATGCATTCCCATATGAAAAGGTTTAAACATAACATAAACATTCATATTAAAACTAGCGTACGAAATGTAAATACTTCATTAATAAACTATTAATGGTATAAAAATAACACATCCACAGTCAAACATATCACAAAACCTTCAATACAATACAAGAAGTTTTTTATCATAATAAATCTACTTCAAATAAGCGTAAAATCCATCAAAGGATGTTGACATAGATGAAATCAAAACTCTTTTTAGAGAAATATATATTTCTATTTTAAAATCATTTAAGAGTCATATATTTATAAAATAAAACATTTTCTTTGAAAATATTCTTATAAGCTTGTAAGGGAAGCTTTGACGATTTTATAACGGCGGAAAATAGCCGCACCCGCTGTATAAGTTAAAAAAACATTCTTACCTTAATTCTGTCGAAAAGGTTAAAAAGTAACTTGTTTGGAAAACGATTGAAAGATTCCTTTATAAAACTCTTATAAAAAATTCAAACAAGGGTATAAATGACTTTAACCCATATTCTTGTAAATAGTAAAAATGTTTTGAAATACATTTTTAAGAAACATGGATGTGGGTGATAAAGAGATCCCAGTAGATTATTACGTATAAACAGCCTCGGATAATGAAGAGATTGTGAAATAACCCTTACCTTGTACTTTTCCTTGGTTGGGGTAGGTTAACCTCCTGTATAATGGTGAAATAATAATTATTAAATTATACAAGAATCATATACATTAATATGATATCATATATGATCTTTTAACATTGATTTGTTAATAATATCTTAGTATTATTGTTGTTTCAGGTGTTAAATTACTCGTTTTATTTTATATGTTTTGTTACGTAAGCCGTGTTTTCATGGATAGGTTGTATATTAATCATATACAGAATTATATCAAGTCCTTAGATACTATTATTAATCATCAAATGAGAATTATACTTGAATGGATACAATGGAGAATGAATCTCATTGCGTTCGTGGAGACGGTAGTCCGTACATACGCACGAGCGACAATATCATTCTTTTGATATTAAAATAATATATAATTAGATGGTATATCATATATACAGAATCATTATCATGTTATATTTATTATTTACATGAGTTACACTTCATTATTATACCCATCCAAATAATAATTTATTGAATAACAATTACACCACAACGTGGAGACGATAAGCCGTACGTACGCACGTATGGTGACATGTTATTCAAAAGATGGATAGAATACTGAATATGGTTTTACCATATTTATAATAAAATTATAGTATATATAAGATACTGGAGTTATTATTTTAGAATGATAATAACAAATAAGGAAGAAGTGGAAGAAGAAAGGAACTTGGAAAAGGGTGGTGAAATCATTACCTCTTCTTTGGGTTCTTCCTTTTGATTTGATCAAAAGGGATCCTTAAGTTGGATTTCTGACTAAAGGAAGGCCTCTAGGATGAAGTGAGGGAAGTTTAGAGAGTATTTGTGCATAGTTTGGCCGAACCAAAATTCTTTTAAGGTGTGAGTTAAAGAGAAGGGAGTGTTCCCTTTTATAAGAGGGGTGAGGGGCGCCTTTGGAAAGCTAGAAATATTATTTTATAATAAATTCATATTCGGTTTCTAATGTCTCTAAAGTGGATTATTTAAAGTTTAAGGTGGGGATGGGTCTAAAACCACTCAACCAATATAATTTAGATAGTTTTGGGTTACTATATTAACCTTATCTTTAAGTATTAACTCTTAGTTAATTAGTTTCACTTTTACAATGTATCTTTGTATTTTTATATTATATGGTTAATAAACTTACTATATACATCCAAGAGACCCCCAAGTGGTCCATTAATGATTCACCTATCATGATATAAGTCTCTTTGCCAAATATTAGATTTTTAGTAATTTAATATCAATTAATAATATAATATTTGTTTTAAAAACTCTTTTATGTCAATTTTGACACTATTCAATAATTGATTTTTTTAAAACTCATAACAGAATTATTAATTCGAACAAAGTTAATTACATCATTCCTAAAATTTCATATTAACCTATAAAATTAGTTTAATTCATTAAAAGTCTCAAATTGTATTTATTTGGGTATTTATAGTATCAATTATTTTAATTTTTCACTATTATGGTAATTATTTCATCATCATTGTGTCATAAATAAATTAAATTATTGAATGTCTAAAAATTGTAAATAAAATATCATTATGTAGGAAATATTTTTATCTTTCTAATTAATATTTACAATTGAATTTATCTTATGTATAACCCGATATTAAAAATGTTTTAGTAAATAAACTTTGGTTTTAACTCTTTTAACTCTTCTTTGAATTAAATAATAATAAATGTCCTAATCTAATCCAAGTGGACCTAAATGATGATATTTTATTCCTAAGGTTTTTTTTGGTCAAGATACACTTGTCCAATAAAATTAGGACACGTGTTAGGGTAATATTAATGTCATTTTACCCTTAATTACCCTATTTACTTTTAACCGTGGTAAATAAAAGTAAAAAGTTACTATTCACCAAAAAATTATTTTCATCTCATTGAACCACATTTTACTACTTGATATTAATCGTGTCCCTTGTATTTTCGAAATTCCATTCACAGAAGTGGTAAAATTAAGTTTTATGAAAAATTCAGTTTTTTAACTACCACTTAGTGGTTTCACTATTCATCAAAAATTAAAGTTTTTCAGAACAATGCCAAAATTTCACCCTAAGATATAATTGATATTCCTAATTAAAAAATTATGTGTATTTTACAAAATTCCAAACATATAAGTTTCATTAATTAATTTTATAATTAATTCCCGCGGTTACAACAAATAGCGTGTTTTTAAGAAATAATATATATCAAAAGATTGACAATTGTTTATGTCCAATTTCAAAGTGAAATTAATTATAATGAACACCATTGGATAAAATGGTAAAAATATATTCTAATTATACTTTAAAACCACTAAATAATATAATTTATCGATATAAATTATTTTGATTTAAAAAGTTGTTTTTAAGTATTTTTCACTAATCATAAAAATTGGAAGTTCTCAGAAAAATACCAAAAATTCAACTTAGGATAATTTCGATATTCTGAATCCAAAAATGAAATCCATTTTGAAATATAAAATATATATAATTTCAAAAAGTATGTGTTACTATTCATAACGGCTAGTTTGATTGGTTGTGGTGTGTTAGAACTCGATGTTGCTTACAACACACTCTATCACATTATTCAAAGAGAAGCGTACCGTAGAAGCTTGGGGTGTAACATTCTCCCCTCCTTCAAATAATTTCGTCCTTGAAATTTCTAGAATACTACAGCATGAAAGGACTCGATTGGTTCTTCATCATAAGTTCGTCGGGTTCCCACGTTGCCTCTTCCATCTTATGGTTTTTCCACAAAACTTTTACCAGACGCGTCGTCTGATTTCTCAGCACTTGTTTTCTCATATCAAGAATCCTGAAGGGCTCTTCACAATAAGACAGATCGGGTTCCAGTTCTAATTCCTCATAGGTGAGTACATGTGTTGGGTCAGGCATGTATTTCCTCAATAGAGATACGTGGAACACATCGTGAACTTTGGAGAGACTTGGAGGCATTGCCAATCGGTAAGCTACAACCCCAATTCGTTCTAGAATTTTGAAAGGTCTGATGTACCTGGGACTCAATTTACCTTTCTTACAAAAACATTTGAATACCTTCCATAGAGATACCTTCATGAAAACATGATCACCGACTTGAAATTCCAAATACTTCCTTCGATTATCGGCATAGCTCTTCTGCCTACTTTGAGCTGCTTTGATATGGTTTTGCATTAACTTAACCTTTTCCATCGTTTCCTCCACCAGTTCTGGGCCTACAAGTTTTCTTTCACCAACGTCATCCCAATAGGTTGGTGTACGACATCTCTTTCTGTATAACACTTCATATGGTGCCATCTGAATACTCGAATGGAAGCTATTGTTATAGAAAAATTCTACCAGAGGTAAATATTGATCCCACATACCCAGAAAGTCAAGTGAGCAGGATCTCAACATGTCTTCTAAGGTTTTAATAGTTTGTTCTGATTGTCCATCTGTTTGAGGGTGGTAGGCAGTGCTCAAATGAAGTTCAGTATCCAAGGCTTTCTGAAGACTTTTCCAGAATCTTGAAGTAAAATGAGGATCACAATCAGAAACAATCGATAGGGGTACTCCATGAAGTCTCACAACTTCATTAATATATAGTCTTGCTAGTCGTTCAAGTGGTAAATCTTCCCTTATAGCAAGAAAATGTGTTGACTTGGTAAGACGATCAATAATGACCCATATTGCATCATTCCTTATAGGATTCTTTGGTAGCCCCATGACAAAGTCCATCGTAATATTGTCCCATTTCCACTCCGGTATGGGAAGAGGTTGCATGACTCCTCCAGGTTGTTGCCTTCCAGCTTTCACTTGTTGAAAAACCATACATCTTGACACAAAATCAGCAATCTCCCTCTTCATGTTGTCCCACCAAAAATGTTCCTTCAAATCTCTATACATTTTGGTGCTCCCAGGGTGTATAGAGAAATTGGAACTATGAGCATCATCCAGCAATTCCCTTTTTAGATCAGGTGTATCGGGAACACAAAGTCTCTTCCCGAATTTCAAAATTCCATCTTCATGCACAAAGGCTCTCAATCTCCCATCATTCACAGCTTTAATATTCTTTTGAAATTATTCATCATCATCCTGAGAACTCTTAATCCTTTCTAGTAAAGATGGTTTGGAAACCATTTGAAAAAGCATTGATGTTTCACCTTCCCTGGTTATTCCCATGTCCATCTTCACTAGATCAATGAAAATTGGATCCCTTTCAATTCTCATATTGTTCAAAACTCCATGGTCTTTTCTGCTCAAAGAATCTACCACCTTGTTTGCCTTCCCCGGGTGGTAGTGTATCGTGCAATCATAATCCTTGAGTAATTCAAGCCATCTCCTTTGCCTCATGTTGAGTTCTTTTTGTGAGAAAATATACTTCAAACTCTTGTGATCAGTATAAATCTCACATTTTTCACCATAGAGATAGTGCCTCCATATCTTCAAAGCAAATATCACAGCTGCTAACTCGAGATCATGAGTAAAATAGTTTTTCTCATGAATTTTCAACTGTTGTGATACATAGGAAATAACCCTATCATTATACATAAGGACACAACCAAGTCCTTTCTTCGATGCATCACTATAAATAACGAACCCATCATTCCCCGATGGTAGAGTCAATATAGGAGCATTGACTAATCTTCTATTTAGTTCTTCAAAATATTCTTCACACTCTTTTGTCCAAACAAATTTAACCCCTTTATGTGTGAGCTTCTTTAATGGGTTCGACAATCGGGAAAAATTCTGGACGAAACGTCGATAATAACCTGTCAAACCAATAAAACTGCGTACCTCAGTTATACTCGTAGGTGCTGGCCATTCTTGGATTGCCTTGGTCTTAGAAGGATCAACATAGATTCCATCTTTACAGAAAATATGGACAAGAAAATAAATCTCCTGAATCCAGAATTCACACTTGCTAAACTTCCCATATAATTCATGTCTTCTCAGAGTCTTCAAGATAATGCGCAAGTGATTTTTATGATCTTCATAGCTTTTGCAGTATACCAAGATATCATTAATAAATACCACCAAAAATTCATCAAGATATTACTTGAAAACTATATTCATCAGATCCATGAATATAGAGGGTGCATTAGTCAATCCAAAAGTCATTACAGTAAACTCGTAATGCCCATACCTGGTTCGAAATGTTGTCTTCGGAATGTCTTCCTTCTTCACACACAACTGATGGTATCCAGATCGAAGGTCAATCTTTGAAAAGTATTGATCTCCATGCAGTTGGTCAAATAAATCATCAATGTGAGGTAGGGGATACTTGTTCTTTATTGTTATGGCATTGATCTCCCTATAGTTGATACATAACCTCATAGATCCATCTTTCTTTTTAACAAAAAGAACAGGGGCTCCCCATGGAGAAACACTAGGGCGAATAAATCCCTTATTACTCAATTCCTCTAGTTGTTTCTTTAGTTCAACTAATTCTATAGTGGCCATTCTATAAGGGGTCTTTGATATAGGCATTGATCCAGGAATTAAATCAATGGAAAACTCAACTTATCGTTCTGAAGGATGTCCAGGTAAATCGTCTGGAAACACATCTACATATTCTTTAACAATAGGTACATCCTCTATTTGAACATTCCTTTCCTCACCCACTGTAATTTCATCCTCTTCCTCCACAATAATTGAATTTATTTGAGCTACTGGGGTGGATCTAGATAAGAATTAGGTGGTGGTGATTCTGCTCTAAAGATAAGGTGTTCCTTATCATTATCATCAAAAATCGTAACCTCCTTCTTCTTACAATAAATCTTCGCATCATAGTCCGAAAGCCAATCCATACCAAGGATTATATCAAACTCAATCATAGGTATGATGATGAGATCAACAGATAAAGAACATTTATGTGCTCTAATGGGGACTGATTCACAAAACTTTATTGCAATGATACTTCCCTTAGGAGTTTTAACAGACAAATCCCTTGTTAAATCAAATTGGAAATATCTAATTTTCTTAGAAAACTGGGAATATATGAAACAATGCGATGATCCAGAATCAAATAATGCATTTTCTAAACTTTAGGAAACCATTAAATTACCTGCCACCACGTCTTTCGGAGCTTCTACCTCAGAAGTAGTGATAGCATAAGCTTAGCCTTGATCCCTTGGCCTTTTCTGAGGTAAGTTCCCTTGACGCTTAGGACATTCATTTGCATAATGTCCCATCTCTCTGCAATTGTAGCATTGAACATTGGTAGCTTCCTTCTTCCCTTTGCATTCACGATCTTGGTTTCCTTTTTCACCACACTTGTAACAGACACACATTCCCTTCAAGCAAGTACCGGCGTGTTTCTTCCCACATTTACCATAGGATGGATATTCAACCTTTCCCTTCTTCCCCTTATTTCCATTCCCAGATTGATCAGCAGATCTCTTCTTCTCTTACTTTGCTTTAAAGTCATAAGACTTAGAGAATTCCTTTTCTATCTTGATAGCACATGAGACAATGTCTTCGTACGACGAGAAGGATTGTGAGACTAATGCTCGATGGAGAAATGGTTTTAACCCATCAAAGAAATGATCAATATTACTTCTTGGGTTACGTATATAATCTCTAGCATACCTTGCTAACCTTGTAAAGTTAGCCTCATACTTTGCGACATTCTCATCCTCCTTTTGTCTCAGACTCAGAAATTTTCTTTCCATATATGCTCGATGGTCACGAGGAAAGTATTTTTCTAAAACTATATCTTTGAACTCCCTCCATTCCATATTTTATACTTCATCATCTTCCTTCATGTTTTGAATCAAAGACCACCATTGATCAAAATCTCCAGTGAGGTGGTAAACTTCCATGATAACTTTTCCCATTTCACTACTCCCCAAAGCCTGAAATATTTTCTCTAGGAAATTTATCCATTGCTCAGATACTAAGGGATTTGTACTCCCATTGAACGCTGGTGTTTTTTGCCTCATGAATCGATCTAACATTGATCCTACACGCTGCAGATCAGGGTGCTCCATACGGGTAAGGTTATTATTCATAACCTGAGTGAGTTGTCCCAGTATGGTGATTAGTTGATCGGCACCAGTTGCATCACCAGCTCCACTATAATTATCTTGAGCAGGAGGGAAATCCCTACATGGAGTGCGTGCATTGATACGGTTTCCATTTCATCCCCTAGGCACCATTTCTAAACAATGGCATAAACTAGATCAGTTTATGAATCAAAATACATAATTCCATACTTATAAAACACTTAACATAAATTGAACTATTTATGGATATAATCCATAATCATAAAAAAAATTCTTTGAGGAAGTATATACTCATAAACCCTTCATAATGATTTATTAATAAAATGAGAGTTAGCCTAAGAATATCCCCTGGGAGTGTCGTAACCAAGAGTGCAGCAAGGCCCGTTGTCGTGCACCAGTTCCCGTTCGAGTCTAGCTCAAAGAAGTGTTTTTGGGTTTTACCCCTAGGTACATTTGCGCTAGAGCCACCTCTACCTGCTCGTATCCAAACAGGGTTTTATTGCTCAGAAAACTCATAAAATCTCTACAATACCAAAATTCTAGGAAGTTCTTCTATACTAATCTTCAAAGTCCATCTTAGGTCTATGTGCTCTAATCAGAGTTTATCTAAATCTAGCTTCCAAGGTTTGTACTAAACTTCCTCTAATACCAACTGTAACACCCCGACCCCAGTTACCCAGAGTCTGTGCATTATTACATAACATTGGCATGATCACAAGAAAGATCAAATCTCGAAAGACCGATTGGTTTAGTATCCTTGGAAATACTAGATATATTCATAAAGTTTTACATTACATCATAAAGTGAAAAAATACTATAACAACATATTGTCTCCATAGTCCACACTATTATCCCCTCATAATATCCCTACAGGTCATTCATAATTTACTTCTTTACATCCTGGGAAAAATAAAACATAGAAAATGGGTGAGCTCAAATGCCCAGTAAGGGTAACAATATAGTGGAAACTTTCATAAACAAGAATAAACATTTAAGGCAATGTATAACTAAAACAAAATCCTTATAAACTTGAACTTCAACATAGTATGGCAAAAATTAAATAATTCCATTTATTTATTCACATGGATATTCTACTAATCGAATAATCACATGCAATATCAATAACAACTTTCATAATGATGGAATGCATAATTCTAGTCTATCATAACCACATAGCCAAGGCCTCGTGCCAAGAATACAAATAAGATTTTGTCAAGGCCTTGTACCAAGACACAAGTTTGTCTCATGAGACCTACCAATGCATCGAGGAGCTATAGCGGGCTCCACCCGTCACATATTAAGTCCAATTCATTCTCATATGAAAAGGTTTAAACATAACATAAATATTCGTATTAAAACTAGCATATGAAATGTAAATACTTCATCCATAAACTATGAATGGTATAAAAATAACACATCCACAGACAAACATATCACAAAACCTTCAATACAAAATAGAAGTTTTGTATCATAATAAATCTACTTCAAATAAGCGTAAAATCCATCAAAGGATGTTGACATAGATAAAATCAAAACTCTTTTTATAGAAATATATCTTTCTATTTTGTAATCATTTAAGAGTCATATATTTATAAAATAAAACATTTTCTTTGAAAATATTCTTATAAGCTTGTAATGGAAGCTTCGACGATTTTATAACGGCGGAAAATAGCCGCACTCGCCGTATAAGTTAAAAAAACATTCTTACCTTAATTCTGTCGAAAAGGTTAAAAAGTAACTTGTTTGGAAAAGGACGAAAAGATTCATTTATAAAAATCTTATAAAAATTAAAACAAGGGTATAAATGACTTTAACCCATATTCTTGTAAATAGTAAAAATGTTTTGAAATATATTTTTAAGAAACATGAATGTGGATGATAAAGAGATCCCAGTAGATTATTACGTATAAACAACCTCGGATAATGAAGAGATTGTGAAATAACCCTTACCTTGTAATTTTCCTTGGTTGGGGTAGGTTAACCTCCTATATAATGGTGAAATAATTGTTATTAAATTATACAAGAATCATATACATTAATATGATATCATATATGATCTTTTAACATTGATATGTCAATAATATCTTAGTATTATCGTTGTTTCGGGTGTTAACTTACTCATTTTCTTTTATATGTTTTGTTACGTAAGCCGTGTTTGTCATGGATAGGTTGTATCTTAATCATATCTAGAATGATATCAATTCCTTATATACTATTATTAATCATCAAATGAGAATTATACTTGAATGGATACGATGGAGAATGAATCTCATCGCGTTCGTGGAGATGGTAGTCCGTACGTACGCACGAGCGACAATATCATTCTTTTGATATTAAAATAATATATAATTGGATAGTATATCATATATAAAGAATAATTATCATGTTATATTTATTATTTACATGAGTTACACATCATTATTATACCCATCCAAATAATAATTTATTGAATAACAATTACACCACGACGTGGAGACGGTAAGCCGTACGTACGCACGTATGGTGACATGTTATTCAAAGGATGGATAGAATATTGAATATGTTTGTACCATATTTATAATAAAATTACAGTATATATAAGATACTGGAGTTATTATTTTAGAATGTTAATAACAAAGAAGGAAGAAGTGGAATAAGAAAGGAACTTGGAAAAGGGCGGTGAAATCATTACCTCTTCTTCGGGTTCTTCCTTTTGATTTGATCAAAAGGGCTCCTTAAGTTAGATTTATGACTAAAGGAAGGCCTTTAGGATGAATTGAGGGAATTTTATAGAGTATTTGGGCAGAGGTTGGCCGAACCAAAATGATTTTAAGGTGTGATTTAAAGAGAAGGGAGAGTTCTCTTTTATAAGTGGGGTGAGGGGCACCTTTGGAAAGCTAGAAATATTATTTTATAATAAATTAATATTCAGTTTATAATGGCTTCAAAGTAGATTATTTAAAGGTTAAGGTGGGTATGGGTCGAAAACAACTCAACCAATATAATTTTTACAGGTTTGGGTTACTATATTAACCTTATCTTTAAGTATTAACTCTTAGTTAATTAGTTTCACTTTTACAATGTCTCTTTGTATTTTTATATTATATGGTTAATAAACTTGCTATATACATCCAAGATACACCCAAGTGGTCCATTAATGATACACCTATCATGATATAAGTCTCTTGGCCGAACCTTAGTTTTTTAGAAATTTAATATCAATTAATAATATAATATTTGTTTTAAAAACACTTTTATGTCAATTTTGACACTATTCAATAATTGATTTTTGTAAAAATCATAAGAGAATGATTTCTTCGAAAACAGTTAATTAAATCATTACTAATATGTCATATTAACCTATAAAATTATTTTAATTCATTAAAAGTCTCAAATTATATTTATTTGTGAATTTATAGTATCAATTATTTTAATTTTTCACTATTATGGTAATTACTGCATCATCATTGTGTCATAAATAAATTAACTTATTGAATGTATAAAAATTATAAAAAAAAATCATTATATAAGAAATCTTTTTATATTTCTAATTCATATTTACAATCGAATTTATCTTATATATAACCCTATATTAAAAATGTTTTAGTAAATAAACTTTGGTTTTAACTCTTTTAACTCTTCTTTGAATTAAATAATAATAAATGTCCTAATCTAATCCAAGTGGACCTAAATGATAATATTTTATTCCTAAGGTTATTTTTGGTTGAGGTACACTTTTCCAATAGAATTAGGACATGTTTTAGGGTAATATTAATATCATTTTACCCTTAATTACCCTATTTACTTTTAACCGTGGTAAATAAAAGTAAAAAGTTACTATTCACCAAAAAATTATTTTCATCTCATTGAACCACATTTTACTACTTGATATTAACCGTGTCTCTCGTATTTTTGAAATTCCATTCACAGAAGCGGTAAAATTAAGTTTTATGAAAAATTCAGTTTTTTAACTACCACTTAGTGGTTTCACTATTCATCAAAAATTGAAGTTTTTCAGAACAATGTCAAAATTCCACCCTAAGATATAATTGATATTCAGAATTCAAAAATGATGTCTATTTTACAAAATTCCAAACATATAAGTTTCATTAATTAATTTTATAATTAATTCCCGCTGTTACAACAAATAGCGTGTTTTTAAGAAACAATATATATCAAATGATTGACAATTGTTTATATCCAATTTCAAAGTGAAATTAATTATAATAAACACCATTGGATAAAATGGTAAAAATATATTCTAATTATACTTTAAAACCACTAAATAATATAATTTATCACTATAAATTATTTTGATTGAAAAAGTTGTTTTTAAGTATTTTTCACTATTCATAAAAATTGGAAGTTCTCAGAAAAATACCAAAAATTTAACTTAGGATAATTTCGATATTCTGAATCCAAAAATGAAATCCATTTTGAAATATAAAATATATATAATTTCAAAAATTAGGTTTTACTATTCATAATGCCTAGTTCGATTGGTTGTGGTGTGTTAGAACTCGATGTTGCGTACAACACACGCTATCACATTATTCAAAGAGAAGCGTACCATATAAGCTTGGGGTGTTAGATGATTAATAGTCATAATTCCAATAATCCATATTTTATAACATTCTTCATTCCTAATGGTCATGTTTACCCATAAATATGGCATAATTTTCTCCTCATCCCTCACTACATCACCTATAATAGTTATTTCACATCCTTTATTAATTTCTATTATTTTCCAAATGCTTATATTTTTTTTATAATATTTTTGGATGGTGAGATGTTATTGGGAGATTTAAAGCCTATAGGGTTTGTTTTAATTAATTTTTTATTACTCACTGTGTATATACATTTAATATTCATCATCTAATTATTAAATATCTACATGTGATTTTTAAAGTTAGTATGATATTTAAAAATTCGTTTTATATTATTTTTTTGTATAACATTACAAAAAAATGTTTAGAGGAAAGAGTTTATTTATTTAAAAGATGAACTTTTTGGTTCATTACATTTATCCTATGCTATAATTCATCACAATGCAATAAATGACCATAAAAAAACAAACGTAATTCAATGGGGATCACACAACCAGATAAGATTTAGAAAATTAGGGCTCTCACCCACCTCCACAATTTAAAACATGAAAAAACATGAATCAAAACAATCGATATTTATTTCATTCGTGATGTCAATTAAAAACATTCATAATTATTTCAAAATATAACTACATGGGACCTTTTACCATATAAATGCATTGAAAAAAACCCCCCAATGTAAATTCTATTATAAAAATCAAACAAACTCCCCTTTGACATCATATTAAAAACCTATATAATTTGAAAAAAGTTACATTTGAAATTAACTTTGAAAAATAAATTACTTTTAAAACCCATTTAAAAGGATAAATCATTTTCTATTTTGAAATCCCATTAAAATATTAACCCACACCCCAAAAAAATATCATGTTAGATGGTCATTATTTACTATGATTCTGATATAAAAACAACCCATTTATAGGGTGATAGAAAATAATGTCAAAGAAAATACCAATTATAATAATAGTCAAAAAAATATTAAAATATTATAAACCTACCTTTATTAATCATATATTTATTTAATCTAATAATATTTCAACCACCGTCAAGATAATGGGAACTAATCCAAATAATAACAACTAATATTTAATTAATGAATAATTTCAAAATAATGATATCAATCAACATATCTAAATCCACACATATCAGTTGTTATAAAAATAGTGAAACATAAAGAAAAGGGGTGTGGTATGCTCTAAATATATCTTTATACTTAATCCAAATAAATTATGAAATCTAAAACCTAAGTTATGGTTTAATTTTATTCAACTTCCTCAAAATCTATATAATTATGCAATAGAAAATATTCCTAAACATAAATGATGTTTAAAGGTGATAATTCGTTAATCTTAAGACACCTATATAGACCACACATGAAATCCCCCATTGATAAGAAGTGATTCCACCATAATCCAGTGGAATGAAACCTCAAAACCATAGGTTCACACACTATAATTATATTATAATTATGGTGAGGGCTAAAAGAAAAAAAAATTAAATATATGGTTTGATTTTACTTTACAAATCAATTTGATCATTCCTATATCAAAGGGAGATAAAGGATGGAAAAATTAAAACCTATAAGGAGAGTTTACCCTTATTATGTTTGGACAATATAAGGAAATCTAAATTATGGGTTAAATTAACCCCCTACCACCCATAAAAATATCAAACATACCCTTTAAGAAAAATAGTTTAGGTTCTAATGGATACTAGATAGCCTATCACTTGGTAACTAGTGGCTCACTGGGATCCTAGTGAAAGACCATGGATAAAGGAAAATAAATTTCAAAAAATATTGATGTCAAAACAATTTATTACCATTTAATACAGCTACGTAGCTAGCCTAGATTTTCTATGAAAGGAAATTATTAATCACCACCATTTTCTTCACTTCTTTTTATTTTTTAATTTTTTTTATAAAGTAAGAAAATATAATTGAGGTGTGTGTTCAAATGAAAGGAAAATAAAATAATCAAAGATAATAATTAAATAAAAGAATCGGTGAGAAGAAAATTGAGTGTTACTAAGTTGATTCCTAGGATTATAGCTTCATTTTACTAATATTCATTTTTCTATTAGTTATATATATATACTTAAATAAAATAATTAATATGATTCATCTGTCCATCACTCATTCATTAAAGATATAAAGAAAGAAGAAATTATAATTTTATATATATTAATCCCTACATCATTATAGATATATTGGAAGGAATCATTCTTCAAGTTAGTGAATGTCCTTAGTAGAACTCTTAAATATATCCAGGAGCTGCATCCCACCACATATATCCCCCAAGTGTGAACTACTCCCCACTAAAAATTTCAGCTCCACCATATAAAGTAAATTAATAGGGGATGGAACAATTGAATTAAATATAGTGAGATAAGAAGGGGAAGTGTGAATTATTACAGGAAATTGAGACCACTGATTTCTCCCACAGTAAATAACTCACAATGCAATATTATCTTGAATTCAATAATTAAGAATAAATAAATTTTATTTAAACATGGTTGCACTAAATTGGTGCCTTCTCTTGGGTCCACCCAAATTATGGTTTTATTATTATAAACATGGATAAGAGAGATTATAGGATAGGGAATATAAAAACCAAATGAAATATGTAGAAAGAAAAAAAACATAATAGTGTCTGGGAGTCCCTGAATATATTTCCCCAAGGGTTAGTTCTCAATTTAATAGCTCATTCATGTGTGTCAGTTGAATGATATTCCCACTCATCCCTTATTTAAATCATCTTTAGGCATCAGTCAACTTTTGATTTAGTTCTCATGATCATAATTCATACTATCTATAGGATCAGGCTCCACATGGATAATTTTTTATTCAAATGCTTGATTTTTTTTGGAAATATTTATGGGGAATCTTTGATCATCTCCTCTAGTAATTCGTGGAAACCACATGGATATTAACTCAATCCCACAAACCCCATTGATAATTCTAGGGAATTTTTGGGTATCTTCAACTTTATGTAGATTCAAAAGTGATGATTATATGCATTCACAGAACCTTGGAAAAGAAGATTCAAAAAATAGTGGACAAATATGTGTTTCTTGATGATTTCACAATGTTTTATGATATAAAATATCATATTGGAGATATTTAGTGAAAAGTGTACAAACATAAATACTCATTATATAATACAATCATATCGTATACCATGATCCATCAATAGAGTGCACTATAGTCTATGATATATCCATCCATTAGATATAATGGGAAGAAATCATTGTATTTCAAACCTGTAATCATAGTTTCATGTTGATAAAAATAGTTTTTAATATTTTACATGACTGTTTTACAAGATCATTAATGTTGATGTTCCCTTATCATTGAATAATTTTATAGTATAGCCACTACTGATCACCTGGTAAATATATCATGATAGTCTAGTCATGATGACCATATATTTTTTGTGATTATTTAGTCATTGGTGTTAATATCTAGGTATCAAAAAATTCAATAACACTACCCTGATTTTCGATTTTCAAATATTTCCCTATGACTAACTTATGTTCAATAAAAGACATTCTTATGATAGGTGGCTCAGAAGGTTGATATCATATGTCATAATAAGTGATTCATTCATATTCATTTTTTTTGTAGAGTAACAATATATAACTCATCTCCCTTGGTGTGAGTCTCAGTCAGGGCTGGCAGTGGGGTCTCCTTGGAAATTTCTCATATGTTACTACATTCCTAATAATTTTAGTCATACAAATAATAGGTAAAATTATGTTTGTTCATACATAACATGAATAAGAACCCCTTATCTCATATGAATATGTATTAAAATCTTTTTTATTCTTATGTGATACTTTATTCTCATATAAGAGTAACTCGTCCTACAAAAATATTTTTAAAAACATATTTTCATTTATATTTCCATCATCATTAAAATATAGAATAATAATGTGACAACTAAATCTCTAAATTTGGACCAGTTTCTTAATAAACTCTAAATCACACCAAACTACCAAAAATTTTAAATATTTCCATTAATTATAAAAAATATATTTGGTGTTTTCATTAATTTCATAAAATAAATTTTAATTTAAAATATCACCCACTAGCTTCTTGGTGGCCAAAACAAGTGGGTATCCCTACAGGTTAGTCTATTGGGAAACCTATGTCACTGGACTATATATCTAGTGGCTAATAATAACACCTCTATTTCCTTTTCAAACTACCAAAGACCCAAAAACTCAATCCATGTATTCTCTTAACATCTTAATATCTCATATAAATATATATATATATATATCAAAAACATGTATAAAACACCCCTTATCTAATAAATATTTAAAATTTAAAATTTTTTCATCCACCAATGTAATGAAAGAAAGACCCAGCTCCTAGATTACAGATACACCAAGTATTGGTTCATTACAATATACACAATGAAGACACGGTGTTCGGTCTACACTACAAAAGGAGTCTGGTGTTTTAAAATGCACTATGGTTTATTGGTTTTCTCTTAACACAATTCATGTAATGTATGGTGATTAAGTCCACGTTTATGGAATAATACATTGAATGAGTATAAGGTAGACTAATTTTATCATACATTGACCCTGATAGATTTTATTTTTGAAATTTATAAGAATGGACCATTATGTATCTCTTAATACCTCAACATTTACTTTTCTTTTGATCATTATTTACAATTCACATATATTAAAACCAGATTTTTCATGTGTTTTTATTAAATAAAAAAGGAAAATATCGCGAATTATGTGTCATGAATATAATTTATTTTAGTTTTTACTCATTGAGATATGATTCATGGTTTTATACTATGGTTCGTTTCATTAGTTTATAAATATTATTTTTTTTAGCCCCTGATAACTCCAATCAAATTTGGCAACATTTATAGAGAGGAAAAATTATTTTCACTCATTATTATTCACAATTATATATTTTATAATATTTATTTATTATATATATTGAATATATATATATATAATGTATTATAATTCATTGTTAATGATACACCCATAACTATAAGCAATGAGATTATAATTTTGTCCAATGATTTGAACTTACAATGTCTGTCATTTTTTCACATCGCCACATAATCCATTTTAAATTTATATTATGAAAAAGTTTTTAGGGAGATTTTTGAGAGTTATTAATACTTTTATTAAGGGTTAATTTGTATCATAATATCTAGATTCATTGTTTTAATAAAAATATTTTTTATTTTTCTTATAATATTATGGTGTGTGAGAGAGGAAGAGTGAAAAAAAATTAAATTCATTATTTCATCTCTATTTGTTTCATGAATCAATTTATAAATCATATTTACAATATATTTATCCTCTCTTCATATTTTTTAATTGAGTTTACATGGTAAATATATTGTTTGTGGTCACAACCAAAAAAGAAAACTTGTGTTTTTTAGTGTTCTATAGTTTAGTTCACTACTCTTCAAAAAATTCAAGTATTGTAAGGTGATTATTTCAAGGGTTTAGGATTTATTCATTGAATTGTTGTAAGAGATACTAATCTCATCATATATGAAACATGATGTATTTTTTTCATTTAAAATGAATAGAAATTACTTCTCTATTAACATCTCATTCTATTAATTTAGTTTGATTATTTTTTAAATTTCATAAATATCACTACCAAATTTATTATTATTTTTTAAACATAAAAATTAACAAAAAGTGACTTGAAAATGAGTAATACTAAGATTGAGTGATGGAGATATTATTTTAGTTCTATGTTATATTATATTAATTTAGTGACTTATCTAAATATTTTCCCAAAATTATACAACTTTGGTAGAAGAACAATTGGCATCAATAAAAGAAGAAATCATTTTTCTTATATATGAATAAAACATTAAGGAAGTTTAAAGTTAATTTAATGATCCTTGTTACCTCCTCTATGAAGTATATTTCAATAAAAATATATACCAGTCAATTTTTTAATTTTTTTCAGATTGAAATGAATAATATCTCTACTTGTTTTCAAATTGCAAACTAAACATCCTTATTACTTGATAAATATTTTGATGATGAAGAAGACACTCAAAAATGAATATTTTGGAAGAAAAAAAATATTATCCATATTTAATACCCACAAATAAATATGGGGAATATGTTACCACAAAATAATATAATGAAGGCTAAATTTTACAAGTTGAATTAGAAGAGAATTTACATTATAATATAAGTAATCTTATATTTTGGTCTATAGAAATGCTCAAGTTGAAAAAAAAGTAAGAGGTTTAATATATTACTTTTATAACATTATTTCATTACATTAACATAAATAAGGATGGGAAAACCATTTAAAAATAACCAAGGGACCTCTAGAAGTAAAATATTTAAAATAGATGAATATATGAGAATACTTGTGGCTTCAAACTAAGAAATCCATTATTCCCATCAAACTATAGATAATCCACTACAACTATATGTATTTTTAAAAAAATGATATCTTTTTTGATGAATCACAAGAATTTTTTTACTTTTTTTTAATAATACATTAGTTTTTAGTTTTTATTTAAATAGAAAATGACTTTTTTATATTCTTATAGGAAAGAGGAATCTAGATAGAAGAATACCTTATTCTGAGATATCTACTGAAAAAATTAGTTTTCTTCTTTTCATCATAAATGTCTTATGATTATACTTTTATTTTCATTATTTTAATTTGTATGATCATCTATGAGTTAAATTGAGGATAATGCAATTAATTACTAAAAGAGAGGGGATAAAAATGTTTTCTAGTTAATTTTTTCTTTATATTTTTTATATTTTTCATTTTTGGGTATTTTTATTAAAATATTTAACATAAATTTTATAATATAAATTCAATTTTACAACTTATTTAATTATTATGAATTCATATTTTTTAAAATTTAATGTTTAAATGGTTATTAATATGATTTTATTCTATTGACTTTTTTATTCATTCTCTTGCTTTTTAGATTATTGTGAAAGTCTAATCCCATGAGTTATTATCCCATATAATGATTCTTATCTTGAATGGAAGTTAAATATATTTGACACATTATTTAATATAACCTCATTTTCATTTGAAAATATTGACCATTATTATTTTAGTAGAATTTTTTAGGAAAGTTTTTCATTTTTTTATTTAAGGAATTATGTTAACAATATTGAAGATTTTTTGATAATTTTAGACCTTATAACCCATTAGTAAAACCTTAACATTTTATCGTTCTTTAATACCTTATAATATAAGGATATAAATATAGGTGATACACATTTCATGATAATTTTCCCCTACCTATCCATATCTTGAGTGATTTTTCAATGAATTGTATTTCATAAAAAGTGTGAAGTAGTGATTATTTCATGAGTTTTTTTTCAAAATTGTTATATATATAAAGGTAATGTTCAAGAAATTTATATTTTTGTAAGAAGTTATATGATTAAATTTTATTATATATCTTTGAATCATCATATTATTTATGAAAAATATATTTAAAAAATTATCAATAGGAAATGATGTGTATATAATAAAATATAATAATATTTTGAAAAAATATAAAGTTAAATAAAAAATGAGTGAATGAATTTATCACTAATTTCACTCTTTGAACAAATTTTAATAATAAATTATGAATTTTTTGTTTGGTGATATAATTTTATGAAATTTAATGATGGACTTTATTTAGAGTTCGAAATATAAATCAGGCATCATTCATAAAGTGAAAACCAACACATTGAATCATTTATATTTTTCATATTATTACCCACCAGTCATTATCCATTTACAATGCTTATGAAACTCTTCTTTATTGAAACATTTCCACGACCTATTTTGTGTGGAGAGATAAAAAATATTGAAATCTTATAAAAAAATTCATGTTTTTAAAAATGTGGTAAACTTAGAATGTATAATTCATATTTTGTGAAGTGTGATATGAATTCCTTTGAATAAAGGTTTAAAAATGGTGCATCAATGAAAATAATATGTTATAATGATTTTGAATGAAAGAAAAGATAAATAATTGGAATTTATTTTATAAATGAAACATGGTAAATTTTTAATTGAATGTAATTTAATATGTTCTCTCACTTACGACACATGTGTTAAATTTGATTATGGTATATGTAACTTCGTGAGATTTTATCATGTGTTTTGAATTAATTTTTCTTTTTTTTGAAATATCCATTCCCTCATACAATACCATATACAAATAAAACTAGGAACATTTTAAAAGTATTAAATATAACCTTTATAATATATTTATTAAATTAATGGCTATAAATAGAAGTAATCACATTATGAAATATATAGAAAAATTTTATAAAATACTTTCTAACAAGTAAACAATTTTATCATGAAAATTAAGTCTAATCACTAGGGTTTTCCTTATACATATACCTATATAAACTTCAATAAGTAAAACTTAAGAGAAGTCGCACACATGAGAAGTTCATGCACGTGGAAAGCATTGTGAGAATAATTCTAGTTGAATCACCACCTATGACTTACCATACTATATAGCTTTCCCTTATATATTATGTAGATGTCATCAAGAGTTTTTTAAGTATAATTTATGATTATTTTAAAAATTAATTATCAAAATTATAAATTTTTATTTTCATTATGATTTATTTTTATTCATTTTATCCATTATATATATTTTTGTAATAAACTTATTTTTCCACATTATGCATTGTAATATTAAAATTAATTTTTATTACTCTTAGAATTTTAATTTAATAAAATATACTTTACTTTTAGATTCATCACATTAAAAATATCTTACGATGAAATTTTTTGATTTTTCTAAAGAAGGATGATTTTCAATTTAATAGTGAAAATGAATTTTTTATAATTTATAAAACTTTTATGAAATCATTATAATATAGGTATGATATAAAAATATATGAAATATTTTTATAATAATAATGTATTTAAAAAATGAATAATTTAATTCAAAATTAATATGTTGAATTTATAAGTCTATGCTTACCTTTTTGTTGTCTACGTTATGGTTTATTATAATAAAAAAATATGTCATTTTACCTATAATTATGTATTCACAATGAACCAATATTTTTTGTATTTATTTTAAATTAAAAAACTCCTTTATTTAATCATAAACTAATAAATTTCTTTGGTGTAAATATTATGCTTCATCTTCGTGGGAATTAATTTTTTCCTTAAATGCGCATTGGTTTAAATATTACTTTTATTATTTTAAAGATAGGTTAGTTAAAATTAATTTTTACCATTTCATTGAATTTAATCATGAATAATTATTTTTTATTTGAAATCAATATGTTAAAATTTATTTTTTTTATCATTTTTTTGTTATAGAAATAATTTATTGAGGTATATATTTTTTACCACGGTAAAGGTAAAATGAGGTAAAAAAGGGTTAAAGTGATAAAAGATCAAAATATCATGAAACCCAATATATACATATTTTTTGAAGAATTTATCAACCAGTAATTTTCCCCACTCCATTATTTTCAACTATAGATCCACTTTTCTTTAAAAAAACATGCATTTAATAGAATATAAAGAGTATTTAAAAAAAGTCACCCCTATCCCACATAAAATAATCCCATAACCATCCCACTTCTCCTCAAAACAAAAGATTATTAGATCAAAAAAATATGAATAATCCTCTTCAAATCACTATTTTAAATGTCTAGTAGTTTTTTGCCTCAAAAAAGATAATTACATTAAGGATTAATGAGTTTCTTAGAAGAGGATATTCAAGGAAGTGGATGTTTTTTAAACAAGTTATTTCTGGTTTCACTCTTCATTTATCTCTTCCAAAACCATTCAAACAACAATAACATAATTACATTAGTATAATTATTATACTAAAAATTTATTATATCAATATAATAATCATTTTATACACGCCCACCATCCATTTGAAAAATGAAAACATTGTCCACATTATGTGTGAACTACCACCTACATGAACGATGTATTTCATTTTTAATCACATCATTATATGGCATGTTATAAATATATATATAGTGATATTAATAGGTAAATAATTTTTTGATTTTATTTTTGGAATGGTAATATTAATATCTTTGAAATTATTAATATATCTATTTTTTTCATTAAAAGTTTACCAAAACAAGATCATCATGGATTCCATTATCAAAAACCATACACATAACTTTAATAAAATTAAAATTGTTGTTCATAATTAATTTAAACACAATTTCTCTAAAGAATAATATTATTCTGGTAAAGTTGAAGTTTGTATCATAGAATAGGTAGTGATCACTCAATTTCAAAACTTGCTGGAAATGATAAAAATTACCAATATTCAAATATGAATATAAACAATGACCTACTAATATATGTGTAATGAATGATTGTAATTTTATTGCATAAAAGGAAACTTATATTAATTTTTTTCTTAAATAAGTGATTATTATTTTTTTGTTTATTATAAAGGTTGTTAAAATACATTTGATAATGTAAGGATAAACATTAAGGGTTTTCATTCTAATCTAACATAAAATTTGAGATTTTTATGATTAAATTTTCATGTGGTTTATTTTTATGAAAATTATTTCTAAAAACCTCTATTTTATTCTCATATGGTTTTTCATGAGATTTATATGTCTTATTACAATTTTACATACCCTTTGTTTTATAATTTTCTCAAACTAGTTCTTATAAGAGAAAGAGACCTTACCTCTTCTTTTTTATCCAAAAATATTTATTTACCATTCCCAAATTTCTATTTTGTTTTATTGATTTCCTTATCTCTTTCTATGCTATTTATTAAAGAATTTTAAATATACTTTACATTCTTTATAAAATTAATCTTTTTTAATGTTTTTAATTTGATCATTTTCTACAGAAGTTGACATTCTTTACAATGTGTGAAATGAATCTTTTTTATAAAAATATAATTGTGAATAAATGAATAATGGTTGCTTTTCTAGATGATTGTAACCCTGTGGTTAGATTAGATGAACTAGGAATTCATTATTTCATACCCCTTATGTTTTAGTCTTTGATAAAAAAATACAATTATGGAGGAATGAATAATGGGTGAGCTTAAAATTATATATATCTATTAATAATGGGTAAATAATGAACTCATGGGATGATAGGGAATGAGTAGTTCACCCAAACCATTAATAAACTCTATCCACTTATTGAAGTGTGGGCCCTGAATTATTTATTCCTTCAATAATTTGGGTAATGACTTATATCCCATGATATGAAATATCTAGGATTAAAGAGAGAACAAAAATTCTTTAATGGACTCAATCCATAGTGTGATTATGGTCATGGATGTATGCCTTGAAATAAGTAATGATTTTCTATTAATTTTTATATTAAAAAATAGTATCCTTTTTTATGTTCTAATAGATCATTATGATTGATTCCAATTTCTTCACACTTATTTCTCATGTCCTGTTTTATTCAAAAAACCGGTATCCCCTGACTGATGATTTGTCATGAACCAACCCGGGTCGACCCTAAACCAGTCACCTAAGTCGGCACACGGCATGTCCTTAAGGGCTTTCCCGATCCCCACAGGATGGAAACCAGTGTCGGGCATCAAAATTTAACTGTTGGGAACAATTTTTCCCATGAACAAAAAATAAATAGATAAAAAACTGATGATAAAGATAAGATCTGGCAGCATAATGAAAATAAAATCGAACATACCTCCTTGTGACCTCCTAGGTCACCTCCCAACTCAAGACCACATTGCTCCAACATTGAGTAGCTGAACCAGGAACCTGTATGAGAACTGAACCTGCAATTGGAAATATATAATATGCATGAGCACCAAGATGCTCAGTAGGGATGTCAAGAATAAACCACTAAATCCAACAATTCTCTTTTCCAAAACAGTCCACTAACACAAGTTTGAAATATAGATATAAAAGTATGGTTTTCACATTTTAAAATAAGAAACATGTTGTTCCCATTTAAAAACCCAACACACGCTACATACCATTCCCAAAATCATTTTTCATTTTATAAATAAAAACTGAAACATAAAACACTAAAGTTGTGCTAGAGTAAAATAAGTAAAAATTGAAAACTAAAAATAAACTAGTGAAATGGAAAGTAAATAAGCAATGTAAATAATCCAGTAACCATGGGTGATCCTAAACATCCCTATAAGACCCCTGGACGTACTCGGTTTTGGAACCACCTTCCGGCGTATGGTGAAGCTCCTAAGTATATAACCAACTGGCCACCCTAACTAATTAATCCACTGGAAATTCCCGCCTGGCCTAACAACAAATCCAGGGGGTACCAACCCGTCTAATTAGGGTTGGTCAGCAACCATCACTCGATCATCTAAAAGACTCCCAAGAACCCATGTTGATTATAATAATACTGTGTAAGAAGGAAGGCACTCACACACGTGACTCATCTCACTACACTTTCCTACCCCAAACACGGATGCTTCCTATGCATTCACCCATAAAGGGTTACCCTAGATAGGAGCACCCCATATACTTATATATATGCATACATGTCAAACATAAAAAGTTCCAACCGGGCCATCACATCATTTGGTTATCAAAACCACTTTATTAAACACTTGGAGTTGTAAATCGGGCCTCTAGTTTTACATAATCAAATGCCTTTATGAAAACATTTAACAAGCTCTTTTAAAACAACTCTAAACACAACTTTAGTATTTAAAAAGACAAACGGGCCCTTAGGTTCCAAGTTTCAAAGAATTGAAATAAAATTTTTTAGTGATACTATATTCAATTTCATAAAAATGAACCAAGCGTTGCCTCACACCACACACTCAACAAAATATATACACCAAAAGCCAAATGGGTATTAACTCATGGATTTATTTTTAAACCAGTTTAAAGAATCGCATGAAGAGACCCAAAACATTTAGAAAACAAGAACCACTTATAAAACCAAGGATTCGAGAAAACTACCAATTTAAAGGGACAAGATAAATAATTTTTTAAAAAAACACGAAGTTCCATAAAACAAACCAGTGCAGACCAAACAAGTTCCAAAACAGAATGTTTCTATAAGAAAAAACCACTCAAGTCATCAAAAAATATCATTTCAAATAAATTCATTTAGTTCCAACCAAGTTGGCAAGGCATAAACATGTGTTTAAATAGAGGAGCATCCAAAAATCTATTTTTAGTCAAACATTTCAACAGGAAAACACTACTATAAGTTAAATATAAATATAATATAGGTGCGAAACATAATCTAAGATTTAATTAAGAAAACGCAAGCATTAAATGGATTAAAATTTAGAGCAAAGGTCTGGAGACACCTACACATAACCAAGGAACTATTTCAAAGTTGTTTTTAACACTTTTAACTATCAAAGAAACACTACAATGAATAAACTATTAGAATTATAAGGGTGCGAATAACATTTATAAGTTAAATGAAACCATGAAAGTGCCTATGGAAAACTTCAGAAAGAGAGAAGGGATGGAAACACCTACCTCAAGAGCAGAACCAATTTAACATTTGGCAGTTGACCAATTTATCAGCAACTGCTCGGAATTTTTCAACACACATGGTCATACCTTCATATAAATATATATATATATATATATATATCTTAATTCAATTCATGTATTCCCCGCACCATGAGGGAATATATAAATGGGAGATATATATATATATATATTATTTTCATACCTTATTATATGCATGTGCACACCTTCAACGTTGGCCAAAACTCACTACAACAATTACAAGAACCATAAAACTCAGCAGTACAGATCAACTCACACCTAATTAAATTACTAAGAAACCATAAACACTATACAGAAGCCCTTTTTATAATCCAAACCACCATTTGAAAACAAAACACTTTTTCAAATACAAAAGTCGTAATCATCAAGCTTTTAGAGGACAAACCTCATTTGAAAATCCAAGACATACTTCAAATCAATTTTAAAAAACATTTCAAATGGGGACAACCTCACTAAACCATGAAAATTTCTCAAATCCACTTGAGAACAAGTTTGAAAACTTTAATAAAAAAACCTCTAAAGGTAAACCCCACCCAAAGAATTTAACAAAACCATTTCCAAAACAAAACCACTTATCCATATTCAATCACATAGACAAAAACACATGCATGAATGGAAGGACATGCCAAAACCTATTTTTAGCAAGTTAAACCAACAATAAATCATTACCATAATATAACTAAGATTATAATAATAGAGTGAAACATAATCTGAGATTTAATTATGAAAACCCGATAATTAAATGGATTAAAGACAAAGGGGAGAAAGGGAAAGGAAACACATACCACAACCTGTGAGAATGCAATGATGTTTTAGCGAAAGGAGGAACCGAGTCTCGCGGTCCCTTCGCACACCCGCAGGGGAGCTGCACATCGGAGAAGAGGCGATTAGGCTGGTTGCGTGTAATCAGGGAGTCTATGAAAGAGGTGCACTGCATAAGGGAGGACTGATGGAGGAGACTTGGCTATCGGTGATAAAATTGGTTGTTGGAGGAGCCACGTACACCGGTGTAGTTGGAGGAAGGAGTCGCGGGCACTGGTAGGGTCGGTCGGGGGAGTCGCACACACTGAGGAGGAGGCCAGCCGGAGCAGGGGTTCTCACCGAAGAGGGGAAACTAGCTATGAGATGTAAGGCTGACCGGGTGGAGGGGAAGTAGAGGGTGCAGCTTTAATGGACCAGGGAAGAGCCATGGGGGCCAGATCGCGGTAGTCGGCTGGAGCAGCTGGGTGGGGGAGGTCGGTGCTAGGGTACGAGGAAAGGGTGACGAGACCTGCTAGGTGCGTGAGGTCGGGGCATGGTAAGTATCCAGAGGAAATGCAAGGTCGGAGGCGGGGGCCGAACAAGGAGGTGGGGTCGGTAGGCGGACATAGAGGGCGAGCAGGGAGAGCGACTCGCGCTGGGAGGGAGGACCCGGGGGAGACCCAGGCGGCGCAATGGGAAACGGGGAGGCAACGGGGTAGACTAGGGTTTGGAGTTTTTTTTTCATTTTATTATAGTAATAATAATAATAATAATACCAAAATAATAACAATAAGAAGAAGAATAATAATAGTGGTAATAATGATAATATAAATGAAATTTTGATAAAAGTAATACTAATAGAAATTTAATCAGAATAATATTAATATCAATTTATTGATATTATAATTATCATTATCTACCAAAATAATATCATCGTGGAATTTTAAACATTTATAAAATTTAGTTATTTTAAGTATCGGGAAACCGCACATTGTCTAGGACCGAACGCACGGGCACCACTAATGGTACGATGACTATGCACTAGCCTGAGACCCACTGAAAACATCAAAGCATCAAAAATTTCAAACCCAAAACCAAACCCAACTCTATCCAAAATATCTTAAACCGAAAGAAAAAATAATAATAAGAATAATAATAGGCGTTCGTGGTCAGGGTGTGACATGATTTATGATATATTTTCTGGGGGGGTATGATTATCTTATGTTATGTCCATGAACCTTGATTATTTTATCACACCCACATGTTTATCTTTTCCTCACTTATGATCGTCAATTTTTTTCCCCATGCATGTATATTGTTATTGAGAATCTGATCTCACCCATTCTTATGTTTCCATTACCTTGATTTTTAAGAATAATACAAAGTATGTTATATCAAAATGGGTTTCACATGAGAAGATTATTTGTGGATATATTAAATTTTTTGTAAAATAAGTTGACTATTTATATAATATCCAATGATACTAAACCATTATTTTATGGGGAGTCATTTATTATGATATGTAATGAATATTCATATTAAATGATGTAATATATGTTTATTGAATTATTCTGTCTCCTCAGTAGGTATCATAGTAGAGTTTGGTTATTTTTAAGGATTAGGTTATTGATATTAAGAGTACAAAAGTTATGGAAACTAGGTTTTAATATAGGGATTAATAGGTTGAACTAATAATATTTTGTAAGATGAAATGAACGTTTGGTAATTTAGGATTTCTAAGGATTTATTTTCAATATCATATATTTAAATACTTTTATAACTTTTACCTAATACTCACACTAAAAAATTAGTTCCATTCAATGGTTATAATTGTAACACCCCAAGCTTCCATGGTACACTTCTCTTTGAATAATATAGTAGCGTGTGTTGTACGCAACCTCGAGTTATAACACACTGTGACCAATCAAAGTAGCCGTTATGAATAGTAATACGCACGTTTTGAATTTATATAAATTTTTTATTTCAAAATGGACTTCATTTTTGGATTCAGAATATAAAAATTAGCCTAATTTTAATTTTTTGTATTTTTCGGAGAACTTCCAATTTTTGATGAATAATGAAAAATACTAAACTTTAATTAAAAACAATTTTTTTAATAAAAATAATTTATAGTGATAAATTATACTATTGAGTGGTTTTAAAGTATAACTAGAATATATTTTTACCATTTTATCCAATGCTGGTCATTATAATTAATTTCACTTTGAAATTCGACATAAACAATTGTCAATTTTTTGATTGATATTATTTCTTAAAAACATGCTATTTGTTTTGACAACGGGAATTAATTATAAAATTAATTAATGCAACTTATATTTTTGTAATTTTGTAAAATAGACATCATTTTTGAATTTGGGATATCAATTATAGCTTAGGGCGAATTTTTGGTATTGCTCTGAAAAACTTCAATTTTTGATGAATAGTGAAACCACTAAGTGGTAGTTAAAAAACTAATTTTTCGTTTAAATGAAACTTTACTGCTTCTATAAATTGAATTTAAAAAAACCTACATACATGGTTGTCATTAGTAAGTAAAATTTGGTTCAATGGGATGAAAATAATTTTTTGTGAATAGTAACTTTTGAGTTTTATTAATCGCGATTTGAGGTAATTAGTGTAATTTAAGGTAAATATAATGTTATAATAATATGAATTTACCTTTAAACTTGTCATACCCTTATTCTATGATTCATTTCCGACCAAGAAAATCCATGGGTCAACTTGGGGACCTCATGGAGCCACTTGGGTAAGAAAATTACATTAATAACTTTTTATAAAATTATCACAAACATGTGTTGTTTTACTAAAACAATTATTACATGGGGTTATATAAGTTAAATTTTCGACTATAAATATTAATTGGAAATATAAAAGGATTTCCTACATCATTTTAATTTTTTGATAATTTTTAGGCATTAGATAAATAAATTTATTTATGACACCATGATGATGCTGTGATTACCTCATGAGTGAACAATTTAAATAAAATGAGAAGATAAGGTAATATATAAGACTTAAACTTGTCTAAAACCTATTTTATGGGTATATTTCGAACCCTTATCACCTTATCCTAGAATTATATCATTTTGGGACCTTTAAAATCCAAAAATCATTTCATAATAAAGTAACATTTCATGACTTTCCAAGAGTGCCCCTCCTCTCCTCTTATAAAAGGCCCCCACATCTACCAACTTATTCACACCATAAAAGATATTTGGCTCGGCCAACCTCTGACCAAATACTTTCTCAAATTCCCTCTCTTTCTCCTAGAAGCCTCACTTTGGGCAGAAGTCTTCCCAAGGAAGCCTTTGGCTCAAATCAAAAATAATTACCCAATTTTAAGGTAATGTATTCTCTTATGTTCTTTTGTTTTATTTTGCTTCTCCAAACCCTTAAACTCTTTTTATTCCTATATTTTGTAACAACACTAGTATCTTCAATATACTAGGATGTTTTTATGAGAATTTGTTTATTTACACTTACACACACCTTCATCTAATGGTTAGATAACATATTATTTCTGTGGGTGGTGAATTACTGCCTCACAAAACGATGATTGTTCAATCTTCTTTTAACACCTCTCATGGTGGCCATTAAGATGTCACTATATTGATATATGATATGTATTATTTTTATTTTTTCCTTATTCTTCTATATTTTTCATTTATGGCATATCTTTATGATTTCCATTATGGGTAAATGCGATAATTTCATTTTAGGAAGTGCGGACTACCGCCCCCTCAAAGTGATTTGAATCGTTAATGCCATATGTGGGACATATAAAGGATGGATTAAATGATATTATATATGATATTATACTCAAAGTATAATATACCTTTATATCATTATGATTTCATTCCATTAAATACAAAATAGAAATGAAAGTAGCGTTCATGCGTACGTACGGCTTACCGTCTCCATGAACGGTGCATTTCATTTCTTACCTCTAAATGTTATGTAATATTCCAAATGAATGTATATACTGGATATATATTATATATATGATATCTACATCATGGATATAATTCTGGATATAATGGATATTTTACCACATGAACAACTTATAATTATAAGAAGTTTATTTTTTACTCAAGTACGAAAGATTGACAAAACGACCATTATTAAATTAAATAATTAAATAATGATCATAACATGGTAATAAGTGATATAAAAGGAATAATGAACTTTAAAAAGTTTCTTAAGCAGGTATAAATTAACTCCAGTTTATTATTCAGGAGGATAAAGAATGATCGAGTCAAGTCGGACATGAGGTAAGGTACTTCGTCTCAATCTCCTTTCATTGAGGCATATTTTGTTTTATACACAATGTTCTTTTATATGGTGTATAAACCCCTTTTACTTTTACATTTATTCAAAAGTAATATTTTTATATGAAGAGTTTTACTAAAAGAAAAAAAGGAATTTTTTTTGTCGTACGTATGCGGTGAAAACGACTTCTCCGCCGTCGTGACCATTATTTGAGTTTCGGCTTCCTCTATAAGCCATAACTATTTTTTAAAATGAAAAATAAATACAAAGTTTTACTTTTCTTTTATTTTGGTATTGAAAATGGTTTTATCATATCAATGTGTTCTATTGATATCTTGTGATTGAAATGTGGAAATTTTATGTTTCCATTATGCATGTTTTATGTGATACGATTATGTTATGGTTTATGATATGTTTAAACCTTTTCATATAAAGAATGTATTGTACTTAGTATGTGATGGGTGGAGCCCACTATAGCTCCTCAATGCATCGGTAGGTCTCGTGAGAAAAACTAGTGTCTTGGCACAACGCCTTGACAAAATCTTATTTGTAGTCTTGGCACAAGGCCTTGACTATGTGGTTATGATAGTCTGGCATTATGCATTCCATCATTATGAAAGCGGTTATTGATATTGCATGTGATTATTCAACTAGTAGAATATCCATGTGAATAAGTAAATGGAATTATTTCATTTTATTTTTTCCATATTATGCTGAATTTCAAGTTTAAAAGGCTTTTTTTTTAGTTATAAATTGCCTTAAATGATTATGTTTATTTATGAAAGTTTCCGCTATATTGTTATCCTTACTGAGCATCTGAGCTCACCCCTTTCTATGTTTTATTTTTCCCAGGATGTGAAGAAATATTTTATGACTGACCTGCAGGAATAGTCTGAAGGGGATACGAGTGTGGACTATGGAGACCATGTTATTGTAGTTTTTTACTTTATGATGTAATGTAACATTTATGAGTGTATCTAGTGTTTCCAAGGCTACTAAACTAATCGGTCTTTCGAGACTTGATATTTTGTGATCATGCCAATGTTATGTAATAATGAACTGACTCTAGGTAACTGGGTTCGGGGTGTTACAGTTGGTATCAGAGGCAGTTTAGTACTAACCTTGGAAGCTAGATTTAGAAAAACTCTGATTAGAGAACATAGCCCTAAGATAGACTTTGAGGATTAGTATAGAAGAAATTCCAAGAATTTTGGTATTGTAGAGATTTTGTGAGTTTTCTGAGCAATAAATCCCTGTCTAGATACGAGCAGGTAGAGGCGGATATGGAACAGATGTACCTAGGGGTAAAACCCGAAAACACCGCTTTGATCTAGACACGAACGAGAACTGCTGCATGACAACGGGTCTTTCTGCACTCTTGGTTATGACACTCCTGGAGGATATTCTTAGGATAATTCTTATTTTCTTTACAAACCATTATGAAGGGTTTATGAGTATATACTTCCACAAAGAAAATATTTTTATGATTATGGATTATATCCATAAACTGTTCAATTTATGTTAAGTGTTTTACAAGTATGGAATTATGTATATTGATTCGTAAACTGATCTAGTTTATGCCATTGTTTAGAAATGGCGCCTAGTGGAAGGAATGTAAACTGTATCAATGCACGCACTCCATGTAGGGATTTCCCTCCTACTCAAGATAATTGTAGTGGAGATGGTGATACAACTGGTGCTGATCAGCTTATCACCATATTGGGACAACTCACTATAGTTATGAATAATAACCTTACTCTTATGGAGCACCCTGATCTGCAAAGTGGAGGATCAATGTTAGATCGCTTCCTGAGGAAATAACCACCAACATTTAATGGGGGTATAAATCCATTAGTAGCTGAGAAATGGATAAATTCCCTGGAGAAAATATTCCATTCCTTGGGGAGTAGTGAAAGGGAAAAGGTTATCATGGCATTTTACCGCCTCCCTGGAGATACTGATCAATGGTGGTCATTGATTCAAAACACAAAGGAAGATGATGAAGTATCAAATATGGAATGGAGGGAGTTCAAAGAGATTTTCTTAAAAAAATACTTTCCTTGTGACCATCGAGTAGATATGGAAAGGCAATTTCTCAAAATGAGAAAAAAGGAGGATGAGAATGTCGCAAAGTATGAGGCTAACTTTACAAGGTTAGAGAGGCATTTGGAAGATTATATATATAACCCAAGAAGTAATATTGATCGTTTATTTGATGGGTTAAAACCATTTCTCCATCGAGCTTTAGTACCACAATCCTTCTCATCATACGAAGATATAGTCTCGTGTTCTATCAAGACAGAAAAGGAATTCTCTAAATCTTATAACAATAAAGTAAAGCAAGAGAAGAAAAGAACGGTGGAATAAGAGACCGATAAAGGGAAAAAGGGAAAGAAGGATTTTCCATTATGTGATAATTGTGGGAAGAATCACCCTAGTACTTGCCTAAAAGGAATGGGAGTTTGTTATAAATGTGGAGAAAAAGTTCACTAGGCTCGTGATTGCAAGGGAAAGAAAGAGGCTATCAATGTTGAATGCTACAACTATAGAGAAATGGGGCATTATGCAAATTAATTTCCTAAGCGTCAGGGAAACTTACCTCAAAAAAGGCCAAGGGATCAAGGCCAAGCTTATGTTGTTACTATAGTTGAAGTGGAATAGATAATGTATTGGTGCTTTTGGACTCAAGGATTATATTTTGGTTATAAGAATAATGTGATATATATAAGGTTTGTACTACAATACTTTTTTTTCACATTAAGGTTTTAATATGACTAAGGTAATCATATTTTCAGTATGTGACAATAAGAGAATCTTTACTTTGTCTGTGGAATCAGATGTCACAATGGATTTTGGAATTTAGATACCTTTTATAGAGAGTCTGGACAGAGGTATTTTGGATAACTATAATGTTTGGAATGGATTAAGTTGAACTTTGAATAGTATTATTTAAGGTTAAAAAATTTCTTATGATTATTTTTCAAATATTATAATACTATAGTTTTTGGAAAAGGACAACCTACAGGTCGGGGGATAACCCGTCATGTCGAACAAAGCTGCAGGAATCGAACCCACAACCATAGTGCGACAGGCCTTTATTACCTACCACTAGCCTACAGGAAGTCCCTGGTTATTACAAAATAGTTTTCCTAATCTAAATGGTATGTGTTAATATTTGGAACTGTGTACGATTAGGATAAATATAATATTTTTGAGTTCTATTATCTTTTTGAGTGAAAGATGAGTTTGTGGTAGAAATTAGTTGAAGGTTGAAATTCTACTTGTCAAGTATAAATATATATATATATATATATATATATATATCTTATTCTATGAAGAAATTAATTCTTAAACTTTAGGTAAGGTATATTAAAACAAAAATTTGTTATCCTAATACCTTATGTTTTGTTGAACTAGTGATATTTTCATCATAGATTGATGGCTTTGAGGCCCTCAATTTTACACTTTTTTGTGATTGATGACCTCGATCAATCCCTATAAATATTTACATTTTTCCTCTAATTATGTATCTATAATTTCCACCAATGTTCTCCTATTTGAAACCCTAATTTGGTGGTGACTTTCTTATTTCCCTTTACCTCTTATTAAGACTAAATTTTATTAACCCTATTTCTGATATGGGTTTTCCACAAAGTAATTTTCTATTTTCCACCTTTTATTTTCGAAGAACAATTTCAAATTGCGAGGATGCAATTTATTGAAGGAGGGGAGAATGTAACACCCCAAGCTTCCATGGTACACTTCTCTTTGAATAATACAATAGCGTGTGTTGTACGCAACCTCGAGTTCTAACACACCGTGACCAATCAAAGTAGCCATAATGAATATTAATACCAATTTTTTCAATTTATATAAATTTTATATTTCAAAATGGACTTCATTTTTGGATTCAGAATATCAAAATTATCCTAAGTTAAATTTTTGGTATTTTTCAAAGAACTTCCAATTTTTTATGAATAGTGAAAAATATTAAACTTTAATTAAAAACAACTTTTTAAATAAAAATAATTTATAGTGATAAATTATACTCTTGAGTAGTTTTAAAGTACAATTAGAATATATTTTTACCATTTTATCCAATGTTAGTCATTAGAATTAATTTCACTTTGAAATTGGACATAAACAATTGTCAATATTTTGATTGATATTGTTTCTTAAAAACACTCTATTGGTTTTGAAAATGGGATTTAATTATAAAATTAATTAATGAAACTTATATGTTTTAAATTTTTTAAAATATACATCATTTTTGAATTCAGAATATCAATTATAGCTTAGGGAGAATTTTTCGTATTGTTCTAAAAAACTTTAATTTTTGATTAATAGTGAAACCACTAAGTGGTAGTTAAAAAACTGATTTTTTGTTTAAATGAGACTTTACCGCTTCTATGAATTGAATTTCAAAAATCCTACATACATGGTTATCATTATTAAGTAAAATGTGGTTCAATGGGATGAAAATAATTTTTGGTGAATAGTAACGTTTGAGTTTTATTAACTGCGATTAGAGGTAATTAGTGTAATTTAAGGTAAATATAATGTTATAATAATATGAAATTACCTTTACACTTGTTATACCCTTATTTTATGAGTCATTTCCAACCAAGACAATCCATGGGTCAACTTGGGGACCCCATGGAGCCACTTGGGTAAGAAAATGACATTAATAACTTTTTATAAAATTGTCACAAACATGTGTTGTTTTACTAAAACAATTATTACATGGGGTTATATAAGTTAAATTTTTGACTATAAATATTAATTGGAAATATAAAAATATTTCCTACATCATGGTAATTTATTTATAATTTTTAGGCATTAAATAAATAATCTTATTTATGACACCATGTTGATGTGATTACCTCATTAATGAACAATTTAAATAAAATGAAAATATAAGGTAAAATATAAGACTTACACTTTTCTAAAACCTATTGGATGGGTATATTTAGAACTCTTATCACATTATCCTCTAAATATATCATTTTCAGACCTTCAAAATCCGAAAATCATTTCATAATAAAGTAACATTTCATGACTTTCCAAGAGTGCCCCTCCTCTCCTCTTATAAAAGGCCCCCACCTCTACCACCTTATTCACACCTTCAAAGCCATTTGGCTCGGCCAACCTCTATCCCAATACTCTCTCAACTTCCCTATATTACTCCTATAAGCCTAACTTTGTGCATAAGTCTTCCCAAGGAAGCCTTTAGCTCAAATCAAAAATAATTACCCGATTTTAAGGTAATGTCTTCTCTTATGTTCTTTTGTTTTATTTTGCTTCTCCAACCCCTTAAACACTTTTTATTCCTTTATTTTGTAATAACACAAGTATACTAAATATACTAGGGTGTTTTTATGAGAATTATTTTATTTACACTTACACACACCTTCTTCTAATGGTTAAAGAACATACTGTTTCTGTGGGTGGTGAATTACTGCCTCACAAAACGATGATTGTTCAATCTTCTTTTAACACCTCTCATGGTGACCATTAAGATGTCACTATATTTATATATTATGTATATTATGTTTATGTTTTCCTTATGATTCTGTATTTTTCATTTATGGCATACCTTTATGATTTCCACTATGGGTAAATGTGATAATTTCATTTTAGGAAGTGCGGACTACCGCCCCCTCAAAGTGATTTGAATCGTTAATGCCATATGTGGGACGTATAAAGGATGAAGTAAATGATATTATATATGATATTATACTGGAAGTATAATATACCTTTATATCATTATGATTTTATTCCATTAAATATGAAATAGAAATGAAAGTAGCGTTTATGCGTACGTACGGCATACCGTCTCCATGAATGGTGCATTTCATTTCTTACCTCTAAATGTTATGTAATATTATAAATGAATGTATATACTGGATATATATGATATATATGATATCTACATCATGAATATAATTTTGGATATAATGGATATTTTACCACATGAACAACTTGTAATTATAAGAAGTTTATTTTTGACTCAAGTACCAAAGATCGACAAAATGACCGTTATTAACTTAAATAATTACATATTGTTCATAAAATGGTAATAAGTGATATAAAAGGAATAATTAACTTGAAAAATGTTCTTAATAAAGTATAAATTAACTCTAGTTTATTATTTAGGATGTTAAAGAACGATCGAGTCAAGTCGGACACGAGGTAAGGGACTTTGTCTCAATCTCCTTTCATTGAGGCATATTTTGTTTTATACATAACTTTCTTTTATACAGTGTATAAACCCCTTTAACTTTTACATATATTAAAAAGGAATATTTTTATACGAATCAATTTACTAAACATCAAAAAGGAATGTTTTTTTGTCGTACGTATGCGGCGACAATGACTTCTCCACCATCGTGACCATTATTTGAGTTTCGGCTTCCTCTACAAGCCATAACTTTTTTTTAAAATGAAAAATAAATTCCAAGTTTTACTTTTCTTTTATTTTGGTATTGAAAATGGTTTTATCATATCAATGTGTTGTATTGATATCTTGTGATTGAAATGTGGAAATGTTATGTTTCCATTATTCATGTTTTATGTGATACGATTATGTTATGGTTTATGATATGTTTAAACCTTTTCATATAAGGAATGCATTGGACTTAGTATGTGACGGGTGGAGCCCGATATAGCTCCTCGATGCTTCGGTAGGTCTCATGAGACAAACTAGTGTCTTGGCACAAGGCCTTGACAAAATCTTATTTGTAGTCTTGGAACAAGGCCTTGACTATGTGGTTATGATAGTTTGGAATTATGCATTCCATCATTATAAAAGTGGTTATTGATATTGCATGTGATTATTCGACTATTAGAATATCCATGTGAATAAGTAAATGGCATTATTTCATTTTATTTTTTCTATATTATGATGAAGTTCAAGTTTAAAAGGCTTTTGTTTTAGTTATGCATTGCCTTAAATTCTTATGTTTATTTATGAAATTTTCTGCTATATTGTTATCCTTACTGAGAATCTGAGATCACCCCTTTCTATGTTTTATTTTTCCCAGGATGTGAAGAAATATTTTATGACTGACCTACAGGGATATTCTGAAGGGGATATGAGTGTAGACTATGGAGACCATGTTATTGTAGTTTTTCACATTATGATGTAATGTAAAATTTATGAATGTATCTAGTGTTTCCAAGACTACTAAACTAATCGGTATTTCGAGACTTGATCTTTTGTGATCATTCCAATGTTACGTAATAATGCATCGACTCTGTGTAACTAGGTTCGGGGCATTACAATAACTATGAGGATTCAAGTTAACAATGAAGGTAATGGATAATGTAATGATTATCCCTCTGAGAAACCAAATGAGATGGGATCTAGAGTATAAAATATCATATAAATACTCACCCAAAATATCTCAAGATAAGAATAATAACATGAAACATGTTAAAATCCCAATTACATTGAGGAATGAATAACACACCATTTAATCCTTCTTGTGGAATCAAACACACTTCTTTATTGGGTATTCTAATTGAAAAATCACCAAAAAATGGATCATTGAAATATATATATATATATATATTCTTTAATCTATATTTCTCAAAGAATGAAATGTTTACCTTAAATGATTATCATTCGGAAGGTAAATTTTACCAAAGGTGTACTCTTATACAAAATGAAATACTAAAAGCGGATGTTGACTCTTTTTATTAAAAGGTGTTTATAAAAATATTGTTAAAAAAATATTTTACCACTAATCTTCACACTAAAAAGGAGATAGTGTTCATGGATTTGAAATAAAATTAGTATTAAACACTTTGTTCCTAGGAGGAAATATTGACAAGGAATAAAATTCATACCTCTTGTTTTATCATTGGCCCTAAATAAAAAATAAATCATTTTTCTAGTATATTAAAAACAAGTCTCATAAATTCATAGTCTATAAGGAACTTTTTTTGTAACACCCTAAGTTTTTATAGACCATTTTTTTCAAATAAATTAAAATTTTCATTTATATCTTTCAATGCATTAATTTATACATTCCTTTCACATTAAACCAACTTGTCATGTGTTACACATAACTCCGAGTTGGTGTACGATACATGCAACACTGAGTATATATTTTGTTCAATGTATAAAAGAAATATGTTTGGATTATGTTATATAAAACACCAAATGAATATTTCACTATACGCAACACTGACTTGGCTTGCGTTACACGCAAGAGTAACCTTCCTCGATAGCTTCCGTTGTACGCAATATTGAGTTTCACTAAACAATGATATATTATTAAAATATTATTACTTAATTGGATATAAACTAGGTATTATGAATATTATTAACCACATTTTGAATTTTATATAACATTAACATTCATATTATGTATTTTCTAAACATGATATAAGAACAAATTCAATTTTTTAGATAAATGATGTATTTTTCAAAAAATGCATTTTTTCCGCCTTTTGATGGAACACACATTTAAAATATAGTTTTTAACACTTTCATATATTCTATTTGATAGAATAAACTTATTATTTGGAAGTGGGACATAAAAATTTACCTTGGTTGAAATTGTGGTATTTTTATGATGAAATTCATATTTTAATGAATAGTGAAAAATACTCCATTTTAATTCAAAATTGTCTTTTAATATAATTTATTTATATAGATATATTATCATTATAATTGGTTTTAAAGTTTAATTGGATTATGTTTTTATAATTTAATCCAATTTTGGTCATTTTATGTAAATTCACATTTAAATTGGACATAAACACGTGTCAATATTTTGATAATTTTTACTTCTTAAAAACCCGCTTTCTGGTTTTGATAATGGGACTAAATTTTAAATTAATTTCTACCAATTATATGTTTTGAATTTATAAAAATGGATGTCATATTTTTAATCATAAGGTAAAAATTATTTAAATAGGTACCTTTTATTTTTTGACATTATGAATAGTAACTTTAGTAATTATTTTTATTTGCTATGGTTAAAGGGTAAATCAGGTAAATAAGGGTAACAAATAATATTATAATAATATAAAACTAAAATAACACATTTCCTAATCCTATTTTATATGATATGTACTACCATTAGTATCCTTGGGTCAATTTTAAAACCCCATGGATCCACTTGGGTGTGATAATGACCTTTTATAATTTTTAATTTAAAGTAAAGAGAAATATAACATAAACATGTATCTTTTACTAAAACATTTTTAATATAGGGTTATATAACTGATATAATTGACTATAAATAGTAATTATAAAGGTAAAAATATTTTATAAATAATTTTATTTTATTTATAATTTTTATATATTAAATAAATTTATTTATTTATGACACAATGATGATGTAGTGATTACCTTATTAGTGAAATATTCAAATAAATGATATTATAAATATTAAAATAAATGTAATTTGAACATTTTTATGCCATAAACGAATTTTTTAGATTAAATTTAAATGTCAGGTATTATTTAATTCATGTTTTTATAAGTAATCAAGTTGTCATGACTTTAATAAAAATCAATTACTAAATAGTGTCAAAACTAACATAAATGAGTTTTTAAAACAAATACTATTTTATTAAATGATATAATAGTCCTAAAAATATAATAATTGTAAAAATGAATTATACAATGTTAAAAATGTCGTTAGTTATCCACTTTATGTTTTCTTGGAATTTTATAGTAAATATAGTAACCATATATTATGAAAATACAAGAAGACATGGTAAGAGTTAATGTTTTTAACTCAGAGTTAAAGTTAAAAGATAAGGTTACTTTTATGACCTAAACTTATCTAAACCCTATTAGTTGAACGGATTTAGACCCATAATCATCTTATCTTAGATATAAATGAATTTTGGACCATTAGAAACCGAAAATAAATTTATAATAATTTAATATTTAAAGACTTTCTTAAAGGTCCCCTCACCTCTCCTATAAAAGGGAACTTTTCCTTATCTTTTAATCACACCTATAAATCCATTTTTCTTGGAAAAACCCTGAACATTTACTCTCCTAACTTCCCTATATTAATATTAGAGTTAAAAATTTTGGAATAAATCTATTCTAAGGATACTTTTTGTGAAAATCAAAAGGAGATACTCAAAAAAGAGGTAATTATTTTATCACCTCTTTCAAAGTTCTTTTCTTCTTATACTTCCTATTCTTATATTGTTTCCATACTAAAGTAATAAATCTAGTATATTATACATGATGATATGTTATTATAATTATGTTAAAACCTTATAACTCCTTTTATCCATCCTACGAATAACAATATCACTATAGGTGTGTGTGTACGGCTTATCGTCTCCACGTCATGGTATAATTTTTTATTCAACAATACTTAATTTGGATGGGTAGAATGATGAGTATAATGGATTTAAATAATGAATATAACATCATAATTATTATTTATAATTAATATATCATCCAATTATATACCATTTAACCATTAAGTGAATGATATCATCGCTCGTGCGTACGTACGGCCTACCGTCTCCACGACGGGATGAGATTCATTCTCCGCGTTAACCATTCAAGAATGATTAAAAAGTATATAAAATAAATAAGAATAAAATATATTCAATAATAATGATAATTTATTTATGTGTGTGTGTTTTTGTATATATATTTCATTTACTTTCTTCCATTCAATTCAATAAGGAAACAGAAACAGCATTCATGCGTACGTACAACCTACCATCTCCATGAACGGTGTATTCCATTTCATTTATCTATCTATTATATATATTTATATACTAAATATTTATGATATATAAATCATTTTTTACATTATATAATTAAATCATGATCTGAGTAATAAGATCAAGAATAAAAATTCAAAACACATACTATAAATAAAACAATTATTACCCAAAATGTTTCTTTAACATGGAATTGATAAATAAACAGGTAATATAAAGTCATAATTGAATCATATATGATATCATAAATATTATTATGGTTATTTTAAATTTTAATAATATGTTTAAACCCATTATAAAGGAGTTTTGGACACATACAGAAGAAATCTAACCTAAGGTAAAGGATAATTTTTCAATCTCATTATTATTCGAGATTGTTTATTCATAAGTATTTACTGGGGTATATTTATCATTAACATACATGTTTCTGAAATATATAATATTATTTATATTATTATACTATTGTTTAAAGTAAATTTTACCCATTTTTGAATTTTTTTATTAAACGGTGTGTAAGGAATCTTTCTTTAATTTTCCATATGAGATATTTTTTGACTTTTACAGCAAGAGTACGAGAAGAATGTTTTTTTAACTTATACAACATGAATGGATTTTTACATCTTCATAGTGTCTTGTTTCCATTGAATCTTACTCTACATTATTTCAAGTTTATTTTCAAATAAATACTTTTCTTTTAAAATTGCACATAATTTTGAGAAAAGAAAATGTTTTTGAAGAAGAAAAGATATTTTCCTCAATAATTAAGTTCAAGTATTTTATCAAAATTATTTTCCATATAATATGGCATATATTTATGTTTATATCCCTATTATTAATTTGATTTTATTTTGTTTATGATAAAATTATTTTTATTAATTACATTTATTTTATATGGATTATGATGGAATAATGTTTAATAAACCCATTTTATTTCATGGGTTATGGTATGATGAATGATTTATGTTTTTATGGAACATGTAAGAATGATTTCATTATGAGATGGGTGGGAAATATATCTCTCTATAATGCATTGGTAAAGATTTATATATCATGAGAAATAAATTACTAGAATGACAAGTAAACTCAGTTCAGTAATACAGGGCCGGAAATGACAAGCAAATATGTTTCAGTAATACATGGATGGAATGGCAAGTAAACTCAGTTCAGTAATGGAATTTTTCCACTATGATGGTCTTAGAAGTAATGCCTTGGCTACTATGAAAATAATATTATGTGCTTATTTTCTTTCCAAAATTCCATGTTTTATGTCAATGTTATTTTATCATGGTTTGTGTTCATTTATGATTTATGCCTTATGAACTGCCAAGATTCATTTCATGACTCACGATTTTGATATTCAAAATTTATGTTCATGTTTTTAAATTCTTATGTTTATATTTTGTTTAATTTTATTTATGTTTTCCCTTATATATCATTTGACCTCACCTTTTTTATGTTTTCATTTCCCCAGGATATAAAGAAAGGTTTTAGGTTGGAAAACTAATGGGGAAGATCTTTATAGGAGATGTTGAATATATTTTACCAAGCTATAAGAATGTGTTCTAAGTTTCCAAAGACACTAAAATAATACGGTATTTGGGAGTATATTTGTGTAATTTATTATGTATTCCACAAAATAAATGAAATGTCCATGTATGTCAATATTGGGTTGTTGGATTGTTAGCTATAAATAGATTTTTTGATGTTATCTCAAGGTAGAAAATTAGATTATATACTCTCATTAGTACTTTTATGTAATGTCCTAATTTTTTCCATGAAATACTTTGGAATATTTATATGAATATTCCAATATCCAAGCACTAAGATTGTGTGAGATTCAGAGACCCAATTTGCCTAGAATCACTTTCTGAAATATATTAAATATATTAACTATTACGTGCATGAAATTTTCCTAAAAAAGTTGAATATCTCCTAATAGGTTGCTTGAATAAGAAATATGAGTGATTAGTTGAGTTTAGAATGCAGTTTATACACTATGTGTGACATAATATTTGTCAGCATTGGTCATTTTTGAATTATTCCTCATGGGCGTAAACAAATAAAATTAATTTATTAATTAATTTTTTTATTTATTTTTGATGTAGTGACCAAATTAAAATTTAAATATATATCTATGGATTTTTTTCTCAAGGTTGGACACTAAACCATGGAGACCTAAGATTTGTTGTAGGAGAATGTTCTTAGAGAATGATGATGGAACAAGATCAGGTCGGGGATCATGTGCCAATGTCGCTCAAGGATCTCACCAATGACAACGACGCAAATTAGTTCTTTTATTAGTGATTTATCCAAATTGAGTTAGGAAATTGTTTTTATTGGATTATTTCCTTGTGATTTATTTCAACAATAAACATGGATCAATCAACCAATATAATGATATACATATCATGCATATTGTAGAATGGGTTAGTTTTATTTTGGAATTGGGAGAATTTGTTTGTGATTATTTTTTATTTCTTCTATCTTCATTCTAATAAAAAAATCAAGGTCTACATGAATATTGACTAAGTTCCATTCCTTATTATTATTCCTTGTACTTTTCTCCCATGATTTCTTCATTCATCGCTAGAATTCTTCATTGGCTCATGGTTTTACATCTACCGAGAAATTGATTGTTGTGCACCCGTTTCTTAGGGAAATGAATTGATATTATATATTTGAGCTCGACATGATATGATAGAGGTGCAAGGGGATATCAATAATTGGATCAGACTGGATTGGATACCCCCAATTCGATAGGGGCGTGAAGATGGTGGAAAGATGAATGTAAATTGATTTTACAAATACATTCATACAAATAACCACAATGAGGCTCAACCAGAATAGATCTATGATTTTTGGAAAGGTAAGGTAGAGAATCATGGTAGTGGCGATGCTAGGACACACTAGGGTTTAGAGAAAAACTTGATCCACATGGACTGTAATCTAGGATTACATGGTGTGTAGGGCCCTACTAGTAGTCTCTACGGTTTTAGGATAGAGTTAAGGATCACACAACATGTGACCCTTGAAGGAACCCAGAACACCCTGAGAGGGAAGGGGTGAATCAGGGTGTTAACTTTTTCTTTTTAAAGTTGTGGATCTTGTTCCCACGTTGATAGGAACTTTTTAAATCAGTCAAACAAATGAAAGTAGGAAGTTGACACAGCACTTTTACTTGGTTCACCGCAAAGGGCTACGTCCAAGGAGCATACACTAACAGGTTGTTGGTTGTACCTAATTCCACTAAACTTTACTCATTGTGGATTACAATGTTCATGTACAGTCACTCTATCCCAGGCACACTGCCTTTACAAAAGTTTAGGGATAGATCACTACGTCCCTCATGTCACTCCCATTGACTCCCCCTGTCTCACTGCCTTTGGTGAAGTCCCAGTCAGTTTGTAGATGTGAAGGTATTTTCAATAGATTTTCATTAAAGTCTTTGCCTCTGCTTAGCACGAGACTCTGCTTGCATCAAAGACCGAAAATGATTCACTTGAATGCACTGAACCACTGAACCGGATAGTCAAAAATGTGCAAACAGGTTTCACTGACAATTTTACACAACACCAATTTTTATGTGTGACCTCATGTTTTTCACGCAACTTTACCTTTTACATGAAAGCTGGAATTTTTCACGCAACTCTCAATTTTTCCACGCGAGCCATAATTTTTCGCACAAGTCCAAAAAATTTCTCACCGCTTTAAATTTTTCTGTACGAGCTGGAATATTTCACGCAGTGCAGAATATTTCACACAACCCGGAAATTTTTTCGCAGCTCATAATTTTTTGTGCAGCTCAGAATTTTTCACACAATCCCCTTTACGCAAACCTTTTATGCGCATCAGACCTCGGATCTTCTCTAAGTCTTCAACCGTACAGAATGAGGGGGTCACCTCTTATTTAGAGGCGTCTTAGACCCCCACACAAAAAAACCCCTATGGCACGAAAAAACTCTCATTTGGCGCATAATATTTCACACAGGTATCATTTTTTGCACACATCTCCAGATTTTTCACACAGCCCATGCCTTTTCCATTTTTCAACATTCTGATTCTGAAACACTATTTACACAAAAAAACCTTGCTCCACTATTTTTCACACCACACTGTTTTTCATGAAAAACTCAAATATTTCACGCACGCCACTATTTTTCACGCACACCACTATTTTTCACGCACACCTCACTTATTTCGCGCACCACTTCCTCTTTGTGCGCACCTCCTCTTGCCAAAAACCTATGTCTTCATTTTCTAATTTTCAGGCCCAAAAATTTGGAAAACACTGGGAAATGGCACCACCTTAAATATTGTTGTCTTCTTGAACTGTATGATCACTTTACTAGCACACATTCTTAACTTCTACTAAGGATTGACAATAAACACAAACCATAATTCAATTCATGAAAATAATAGTCATGGTTCCAACAATCTCCCCATTTGGGTTTGTTAGCAATCACAAGATAAATTCAATATAGCACCAGCCACATGTAAACCAAAAAATCAAGAATAAACTCAGCCAACACTCTAAGTCTACATGAGAAATGCTCGGTGTAGAAAACAAGAGGGGAAGAATGAATTGGGATCCCGTGTTTTGGAGTTCTTAATGAATCCCAAGCAATCCTCTTAAATTTTCCCAGAATCATTACATGTCCAATGTATTCCTTCTTATACTATCACCAAAATCTCTTCGTGATACCAAACATGTCCTGAATTTATTCCTTATCCCCCATTGGAAATAAACCCAAAGATCGGTATTTTCTCATTGAACATCTCAATACACCACCTGGATAGTATCTCCCCCACGAACTTTCATCACATTCATAAACAGATTAAAAGCAATTAACAAAACTGGGGAGTGGGGTGTTTTGTAACCTCCTTATGCACTGAGAGTTGTCTGAACACCAAGGTTTAACTGATGCTTCTAAAACACAGCCGCTGACAATGGCTTGGTCAGGATATCAGCCACTTGCTCATTAGTTCCCGCATGATCAATTCTAATCATTCCTTGCTCAAATTTTTATTTGATAAAGTGATACCTGATTTCAATATGTTTTGTACAAGAATGATGAACGGGATTATTTGTAAGATCAATTGTTCTCTTGTTATGATAGTAAATTACCATTGGTTGTTTCACCTCATCACCAATATTTGTTAGTTGTTGCTTCATCCATAGCAGTTGAGTGCATGTTTTTGTGGCAGAGATATACTCAACTTCAGTAGTACTAAGAGAAGTACTTTCTTGTTTCTTGCTGAACCAGCCAACACATTTATTCTCAATATAGAATGCTCCACCACTGGTGGACTTTCTGTCAACTATATTTCCAGCCCATTCAGCATCAGAAAATACTGATAATTCAATGTCCCTTCCTACAGCAAAGTATAAGCCACAATTGTGAGTCCCTTGAATATACCTCATGATTCTTTTTACTGATGTCATATGTTGTTCCTTCAGATTACTTTGAAAGTGGGCTGCTAAGAATGTTGAAAATACAATGTCTGGTTGTGTTGCTGTCAGGTACAATAAGCTTCCAATAATCCTCCTGTATATTGTGGGATATATAGCGGTTCCATCCTCATAATTTCCAAGTTTGGTTCCAACTACAATCGGAGTTGACATCGGTTTGGAGTCATGCATATTAAACTTCTTTAGCAGCTCTCTTGCATAATTTTCCTGAGAAATGAAAGTGTAATACTTTTTTTGAATCACCTGCAACCCCAAGAAATATGTGAGCTCCCCAATCATAGACATTTCAAATTCTTATTTCATGTGATTGGAAAATTCATCCACTGATTTCTGTTTGCTTCCACCAAATATAATGTCATCAATGTAGACTAGAACCATGAACTGATCTTTTTCTGAATTCTTCACATATAGATTGTGATCTACTCCTCCTCTTTTGAATTCCAGCTTCTTGAGATAAGAGTCCAGCCGGGAATACCATGCTCGTGGTGCCTACTTCAAACCATATAGATCTTTCTTTAGTTTTCAAACCTTTGTTTCATCATTACCAAGAAGAAAACCCACTAGTTGTTCAATATAGACTTCTTCTTCGAGTAAACCATTCAAGAATGTTTTCTTGACATCCATTTGATATACTTTATATCCTCTTTGGAGTGCCATGGAAAGGAAAAGACTGATTGACTCCAGTCTAGCCACTGGAGTAAAGGTTTCTTCAACATCAACACCTTCAATATTGGATTATCTTTTACATACCATTTGTGCCTTTTTCTAATAACAATTACATGCTCATCAAACTTGTTCTTGAAGATCCATTTTGTACCAATAACATTGTGACCTTCGGGTCTCTAGACAAGATCCCATGTCTGATTCTTGTCAATATGATCTAACTCTTCATTCATGGTTTTCACCAAAGATTCATCCTTTGCTGCTTCTTCAAATGAGGATGGATCCACAACTGACAAAAATGTAGATTGTGTGTTATTACTCATCCTCCTTGTTTGTGTGGGTGCACTCCTATCCCCAATTATGTTAGATGGATCAATATCATCTCTTTGATTTCTCCTATGTGTTTCAGTTGCATTCTCTCTAGCCAGAGTTTCTTCTTCAGATTCTTCTTCTGAGTCAACATCATGATGTGACTGCTGAGCATTTTTTACACCTTCCTCTATTTCTGTATTTTTATTTTCTCCGCATTCACTTTCTTTCTCACTTTCTATCACATCATCATATGAAATCCTTGAAGCATTTGTGGTTTTCTCTTCAATGAACTTAACATCGTTTCTTTCCAGAATCCTTCATAATCGCTTGTTGAAACACTTGTAGGCTTTGCTGTTCATTGAGTATCTAAGTAAAATTCATTCATCTTCATTGTCACCATACTTCCCTTAATTTCATTATTTGTTCCTGATGAAGAATTTACTTCCAAAAACATGAAAATATTTAAAAGAGGGCTTCCTTCCATGCCACAATTCATATGGTGTCTTGGTCTCACCCATATAAAGTCCTGTTTGATTTTAAATATACACTACAGCTTGAACAGCCTCTTTCCAATAATGTCATGGAATACGACTCTCAATCAGCATAGTTCATGCCATATTGTTCATTTATCAATTCATGCATTCAACAACTCCATTTTTTTTGTGGAGTTCTCACTTCTGCTACCTCATGTTGTATCCCATGTTTTTCTAGATAGTTTTCAAATTCAATGGATGTGTATTCCCCTCCATTGTCAGATCGTAGTACTTTGTTGTTCGTCTAGTATCATTCTCAGCAATTCGACGATATGTTTTCATGCAGTCAAGCACCTGTCATTTTCTGTGAATAACCATTACACATGCCATTCTACTGTAATCATCTATAAAAAGGACAAAGTACCTTTCTACATGAGTTCTGGCAACACTTATCAGCCCGCATACATTTGTATGAATTAGATCAAGAAGATGAGATTCCCTTTTCTTCTTTGGATGATATGAACTTCAGACTAGCTTCCCACGAATTCAATCATCACAAGACTTTTCATGCTCATTCTTTAGGTTGGGAATGTCCATGAAAATCCTCAATTTTAATATTTTATTCATGTCTTGTTGATTGATGTGTCCCAGTCTTCAATGCCACAAACTATTTTCTTCTTCAACAGTCATGTAACAAACATTTTCTTTACTATCAACCTGATACAAGTTGCCTTCTATTATGCATCCCTTCATAAGTGAATTTTCTTTCTCTCCCTTGATAGTGCATCCTTTCTGATTAAAATTAACTATAAGTCCCGAGTCACAGAGTTGACTCATGCTGAGTAGAATATAACATAGGCCATCTACATAAAGGACTTCAGTCTTCTTTAGCTCTCCATTAGATAATTCAGTACTTCCACTGCTTTTGATTTTCAAAGCTCCATCATTACCAAATCATACTATACCATCAACCTTACTTTTGATATCCATTAATAGGCCTGCATTACCTGTTATATGAGACAAACAACCGCTATCGAGAATCTAGGTGCTATTGTTTTTTATAGCTTTGAGGGCCACCTCTGCAAGGTTGGATTTCTCAATTTTCTTCTTTACCTTCCATGAGACATTAGATTGAGTGTAGAACACTAATGGACTTTCAATTCTTTCTTCTGTGTACATGGGTTCTTTATAGTCTAAATATTCTTCCATAGGAGAAAACCTGTTTGAAATAGAAACACTAGCTTGTTGACAATATTTGACTTGTCTCAGACTCTGGCATGAGGTGTCTATGTCTCTCCTCAGTTTGAAATCAATGGACTTATAACCAAAGTTAGAACAATGAAAACAATATCCATAGAAAGTTTTTCTTCTAAGAGAATTAGGATATGAATATGTTATTCTTTGTTGAACTCCCATATCCTCTTCATTCAAATAGTTTCTTGCCTCTTCACAATAAGACATGGTATGGCCTGGATATCCACATAACTGACACTTCATGAGAGGAAATGTCTTCTCACTTCTGTTTATCCTCATTACTTATTTCATGGGATAATAGTTTGAGTGCCTCTTATTGCTGGAGGCTTGAGGATAGTCTTATTTTATTCTTTTATATTGAATTGGAGGTTTCTTTTTCAGCACTTCATGTGATTTTTCTACATGAACAACTTTCATCTTGCCTTTATTTTGGTCCCCTTTGTTTATAGAATTTGATTATTCGGCCTCATAATCGATTCCACTATTTCCCATGCAAATAGGTCTTTGATCATTCAAAAGATTTTCAAATCCATTGTAACTGTGTTTTTCTCTTTCCAACAACTCAGCATCTGAGAACCTTCTAAAGTGTATTTTCTTCCTTGATTCTTTTGAAATTGATTCACTCTCAAGTTTTTTTCTAAGAGTAACAACTTAATCTTCAAGACTCTCAGTAGTCTTGGTATTTTCTTCTAGTCTAGTGGTGAGGTCATTGATGACCTTTTCTTGATCTTAAATTTTCAGCTTTAGATTCACTACATCATCAGTGCTTTCAATAATCTTATATTGCACTTTCACAAATTCTTCCAGTTGTTCAATTTCAGCTTCGATTTGATCAACATAATCAGATGATTCTTCAACAATTGATTTCCACTTATTGCAACTCTTAAATTTCATCTCAAGCTTACAAATAGAATATTTAAGTTGCAAATCATGATTGGAATTAGTTGTAAACTGATTGTATTGACCATTATCTTTTGATGGTTTTGATTTTTCAATCATTGCCATCATGGAAGCATGGTTTTCAGTTTTAAATTCTGGTTCTTATTCTTCACAAAATTCATTATCATCATCTTTCTTTTCATAGAGAAAACTCTTCTTCGGAACATTCTTTCTAGATTTCAAGTATCCCTTTTTGAAAAACCTTTTATGAGGCTTCTCAATGTTTTCATCTTCACTATCTTCATCATTGATATTTCTTAAAAATTGATAGGTAATGTGCCCAACTTTTCCACAACGAAAACATGTGAGTGGTAACTTCCCTTTGAATTTCCCTTTTCCCTTCTGGAACTTCTTTGCAATGAGAGAAAGAATTTATTTTTACTTATCATCTTCACCACTAATATCTTTTTAAATTTTCAGTTCATCCATGGCTTTGAATTCCATTTCCTTGCTCACACGAGTCGTAGCATCTTCTGGTTTGACTCTCATTTCATATGCTACCAATCTGCTCAGTAGATCATCAAGAGAAATTTTTGGAAAGATCTATTTCCTCAAGGGATAATACCTTTTCATTGTACAGGGATGGAAGTCTTCTTAATATTTTCTGTACAATATCAATGTCTTTGATTTCTTCACCTAGACCCCAAATTTCTCCAACCACTTCAGTAATTTGATTGAAGAATTTTTCTGCATTCTCGTCTAGATGCATCTTCAGATCATCAAACCAATTGTGTAGGACTTGTAATTTTTCCTCCTTCACTTTTCTATCTCCTTCATAAATATTTTCAAGTTTATCCCACATGGATTTTTCTAAGGTGAAACTCATCACCTTTAGATAGATCTTATCAGAAAGGGTTGTGGTGAGTGCATTTTGTGCTTTAGCATCTGCATCAAGAATTTTCCTGTCTGTGTCAGTTATAGCCAGGCATGTTGGATCAGTGAGTTGTATTCCTTTCACATTAGAAAAAAGAACTTCCATTCCAAGAGATCTTATATGAGATCTCATTTTGTTCTTCCAGATTTGGAAATTACTTCCATCAAAGATAGGTACTCCTCTGACATTGGCTGAATTGTCCATAACAGTAAATAATAGATCAAACACCAGTCAACCTCCCTCTGATACCACTTGAAGGACCCCGGAACACCCTGAGAGGGGAGGGGTGAATCAGGGTGTTAACTTTTTCTTTTTAAAGTTTTGTATCTTGTTCCCACATTGATAGAAACTTGTTAAACCTGTCAAATAAATGAAATTAGGAAGTTTAAACATCACTTTTACTTGGTTCACCACAAAGGGATACATACAAGGAGCATACGTCGAAAGGTTGTCGGTCGTACCTAATTCCACTAAACTTCACTAGTTGTGGATTACAATGTTCAGGTACAGTCACTCTGTCCCAGGCACACTGCCTTTACAAAATTCCAGGGATAGCTCACTGCATCCCTCGGGTCACTCCCGTTGACTCCCCCTGGCTCACTACCTTTGGTGACGTCCCAGTCAGTTTGTAGACGTGAAGGTCTCTTCAATATATTTTCATTGAAGTATTTGCATCTGCTTATCATGAGACTCTACTTACATCAAAGACCGGAAATTATGCACTTTAATGCATTGAACCACTGAACTGGATAGTCAGAAATGCACAAACAGGTTTCACTGACAATTTTGCACAACACAAAGTTTTATGTGCGACCTCAAGTTTTTCGTGCAACTTCACCTTTTACGTGCAAGCTGGAATTTTTCACGCAACTATCAATTTTTCCACGTGAGCCAAAAATTTTCGCGCAAGTCCAAAGTTTTTCACGCTGCTTTAAATATTTCAGCGCGAGCCGAAATATTTCACGCATAGCGGGATATTTCGTGCAACCCGGAAATTTTTTTGCTGATCAGAATTTTTCACACAGCTCATAATTTTTCACACAAGACCCTTTATGTGAACCTTTTATGTGAATCAGACCTCAAATATTCTCTAAGTCTTCAACTGTGCAGAATGAGGGGGGTCACCTCTTATTTATAGGCATCTCAGACCCCCGCGTTCAAAACCCCCTGTGGCGTGAAAAAACTCTCATTTGGCGTGTAATATTTCTCACAGGTATCGTTTTTCATGCACATCTCCAGATTTTTCATGATTCCCATTACTTTTCCATTTTTCGACATTATGATTCTGAAACACTATTTGCGTGAAAAACCTTGCTCCACTATTTCACGCACCACGCTGTTTTTCATGAAAAACTCAAATATTTCACGCGCACCGCTATTTTTCGCGCACGCCGCTGTTTTTCACGCATGCCTTTCTTATTTCGCACACCACTTCCTTTTTGTGCGCACCTCCTCTTACCAAGAACCTATATATTCATTTTCCAATTTTCAGGCCCAAAATTTTGGCAAACTCTGGGAAATGGTACCACCTTCAATACTGTTGTCTGCTTGAACTGTATGATCACTTTACTGGCACACATTCTGAACTTATAATGAGGATTGAAAACAAACACAAACCATACTCCAATTCATGCAAAGAAGAGCCATGGTTCCAACAACCCTATCGTATGGCATGTGATCACTTCCCAAACGGCTTAGCATATACCTTAGAGGGTATAAAAACAAGACTTGAGATTACATATCAAGAGTCTCTCTATGTACTCCTTCACATACATGTCCAAACTTAGAATAAATGGGATAAGATGATTGTTTTTACACTATAATAAGTACACAGGTATCCACACACCATGTACTATTACACAAACATGAACATGTGTTATTTACATAGGTAGGACCTACAACCGAAGGGACACAAATTGTACCCCTATTACATGTCGTTTTCTCCCTTAAAGTTGTCTTGGATCCCTTGTACTTTGTATCATTGACATGTTTTGTTAGGTTTTTTTCCCCACATCCTTTACCCGAGGGTTAGTATGTAATTTCATAGTACATATAGGACATTTATCCCTTCATTAGGACTTCTTCAATAGAGTTTTTGGAATCCTTATGTGAGTCCCCGAGTGAGATCCTCTATCATCTTCATTCCATTGTTGGCGTTATTAGTATCTTCGTGACCAACACTATACGGGTATTTTTTTTCCTTGACTTAGTGGGATAATCTAGATTGAGTTGTTGGTATCCCCCATGGCCCTAGGAGTGATCCTCATCTATGTATCGTATCTTCTTATACATACAGTGTATACTTCTATGATGATACCCAATAAGTACTACCTCTCAGATGGATTTCATCAGTTCGATCTGACTTATTAATTGTGTTCTCCTAGAAAAGTGCTTTGTGGAACCTTTTAGCTATAATCATAGGCTTTAATTATGTTTATGACATTATATTTAGACTATGTGTCTTTTCTGAGTATATATGGATATTATTGTTATATGTTTTGTATAAATATACCTATGTATAGATAGTTTTTACTCTTGGTGATTTGTGTTTGGTGATGTTGTGGTTTCCTACTAGGTATTTTTATACTCACCCCTTTATAGGATCTTCTCACATGTTTCATGTCATATGAAGATGATATACCTTTTTGAGGAGTCATTGGTGGACTTGGAGTAGGTGGAGCTAGACTGGGCTAGATAGACCGAGGTTTGTACTATTGTTTCATTTAACAGTGTTCCCCTCTATTTTGGTTAGGTGGGACTTTACTTTCCTATTTTGGTTAGGCTTTCCTTTAGCCCCTTTTTACGCTTTCTAAAAGTTTTTTTCATACTTTGGTTTTGGTATTATAGTAGTATTCATTCATTTTTTCAGTTATTTTAAATTTATTGATTGTATGGGCTTGTAGATGTTTGTTTTCATACATTAGTTTAAGTAAAATTCCACCCATGTTTGTGATATGCCTTCTTGGTTCTATTCATCAACCCCTAGCCTATTGGAGACATGGTTGGGGAAGTTGTGTCTCGAGCCCCATCGATCCAGGTTGTGACAGAATTGTATCAAATCATGTTACCCATCTTAAAGTGTTATGACACTTCCTAGGTTTACGATTAGAGTTTGGAGTTTCTTTTGTCTAGTTTTGATGTTTTTTTGGAACTAGGGAAACAATGTTAATGTGTATAATTTATAACTCTTAGGCTGGGGAGTCTATTTTTGGTGTGGTGGATAAAGTATCCATTCACCAATACCTTGGTAACATACTTGTTGAATCGGTATATGTTGAAACTTGTTTTAAAGAAAATCATGGTATATAATTCATATAGAATGGGTTGTGGCTTCCATGTCCTTCTTGATTCATCTCTCTAGATATACTAATTGGTTGTGGTATGTCTTGATCACTATCATTATGCCTTTATGATTTCATCCACCTAGGATTCCAAGAAAGTGTCATAATTATGATAAGATGAGTGATGAGGTTTTAGAATAGGGACCCACTCATGATGTTCTTTTATCTAGGTGTGAACTGAGTAGTGTTACCACCTATTGAGCAGTGTATGGATCCATTCATGGATTTTGTATGTGATCTTTCACATGTTGAGAATTAAATAGCTCCAGCAGGGTAAGACGATGATATGTGTAGGATTGGAATGTTATGTGGGTTCCAACGATTGGTAACTATGAGGTTATATGATGAGACAGACCCTCCTATGTTAGTGGATTGACTCAAGGAAGTGGTATAGGTTTCCATTGTGTGTGGACCCCGACCAATCAGGTGGTTGCACTTGTGACCCATTTTCTCCATGGAGCAATATTTTGATATGGTGGTATCATAAGATGAAATGCCTATGTTTAGTTTCAATTACATGTTTTAGAGTTTATAGATCCTCCAAATTGAATAGTGGGATAGAACCATTTCTCATATTGTGGAGGACTGGCATGAACCTGTGATGTGGATGTCCTACATGAATTAGATCCCTCTCTGATGGTGATCCAGGTAGCGAGACATCTCTAGGGTGACTTAGTGAATCATAAGAACCATGTTTCAATGATCTTTGATGTGGAATTTGATATACAAGAAAGGGGGGAAATTATCCCACTGAGATGATTCCTTGGGATGTGATCCAAAAATGTATGGGAGAGTTAGTTCCACCTAAAGAGGATAGTGTTGAGGTTTGGTAGATAAGTTTCTATGACTTGTACCTTTGATGTTATTGGTTGTGTTAAAGTTTCAGAGAAATACCTGGTTGTATTATACAGGTGGGATTGGGAAAGAATTATTTCCAAATTCTCATAGCTCATGATGGCTTCAGTACAATTTGAGATACGACATGTGCCTTCACTACCCCTATTGAAAATTTCATATAGAGTTATGAGATACATTTCGCTCAATTTACCCCCTATTTGAGACCTATTAATACTAGTTTAGACATTTTTTACCAACCCTTATGATGGATCCTCATGTAGATAGGATCAGTGATTTCACTCTTGTACCACAAAGTGACCTAACTCTGATAGGAGAGAGAGAGAGACTCGCATGGAAATCCTTTCATAGTGGCTGCAGGAAGCTATAATGGTTTCCATAGTATGGATTGGTTTCCTAATATCCATTATTAGATGTTTTCTTCCTATGATAGTATCATTACTTATGATGGTTGATATAGATTTTTCCTCCTTTGATAAGGATTGATCCCATGCAGGTCAAGATAGGATCTTTTGTAGAAGGTTACAACCACATCCTTATCGGTTGGCTAGTATTACCCTTGTAGAAGCGGATTCTATGATATTTCTATTCCTATGATTCTAGTGTTGTATTAGGGAATCCTTGTTGAGGATGTTCTAGGTTTACCTCACCATTAAGATTTTTTTCTGCATTAACTTGCACCAAGGATGACCTAATATCTTTTCTAGCGTATCGGATGGCCCCATGTAGCTATAATAGTTGGAGGTGTGGTTGGAGGAGTCTATAGAGTTGGGGATATATAAGACCCAGTGTTTTTTCTTGGGAAGCCCTCTGTTGTTCTCTTGAGAGGAAAATGAGATCCTGGAGTTGGATTTGGATTGGTGTCAGTTGGTCCAGGTGACACGAGGAAATTTATTTCCCCTGAGAATGATGACCCATTTTCCCATTGGATGGAGGAAAGTGGAATCTCAGAGTTAGACTTGAGATGTTTATCACCTACTTCATTTGGGGAGTAGGATATAATATAAGTAGAATTATAGTGATACTATTATTGTTTTGAGTTGGTGGTGATTCCCTATGGTGAGTATTATTCCATAGCAGAATTAAGAGACTTATAGACTCGATCCTTAACCCTTCTTGGACCAGTTCATGGTAGTCATCATCGATGGAATTCATGTATCATCTAAGTCATAGTTTGACCACGAAATTCATAGGAGTACAGTTCTTGAATTTATTTGGGAGTGATAGTTTCATGGAAGCTCTCGTGGATCTATTTCCAGATTCAAAGTTCCACTTCTTTGGATATGTCATTTAGAGGAAATAGTTGAAGAGGACACTGCAAAGGTTGAGGTAGTGCTTTCTTCGAATGCACCCAAGAGTGTTACCAAGGGGTAGAGTTTCCTTAGATTGATGGGGTAACATTAGAGGTTTGTACCTGATTTCTCCAATGTGGAAACACCCTTGACATCTTAGACTCAGAAGGGGCATCCTTTCAGGTGGAAAAATGGTTCTAGTAGTTATTTCAGGAGATAAGTAAAATATTGATGAGGGCTCCCTTCTTGATATTTCCATAAGTGGGTGTCGAGTATGTAGTGTTATGTGATGAATCAAGGATTATATGTGGTTTTTTTTGATGTAGAGGAAGGTGGTTTTTTCCAATGGTTTATGTCAGTTGAGACCACATGAGAAGAACTACACCACCCATGATCTTGAGCTAGCAGTGGTAGACTTTACATTGAATATATAGCGACACTACTTGATGGGTTAGTGGTTTATAATATGCTCTGACCATGTTATTCTCATGTATATCTTCTCATAAAAGGATTTTAACTTGGGACAGAGGTGATGGATAGAGTTCTCAAGGACTATGACTTGGATATTTTCTATACTCCTGGAAAAGGGAATTTGGTGGTAGATTTTATCAGTAGGAAATTTTATTCTCAGTTGTTGGTAGAGACATTAGATAAATTTACCCCTTTGTATTTGACCCTTTTTGGGGTAAGTATGGTATAGGGTACCTCATGTTGATGCTTAATCCCCTTTTTTCATGAAAGAGTTAGGGAGTCATGAATTGGGAATATTGACATGGAGATCTTGTGTGATTGGGTATCCACTAAATACATTTCCGATGATAATTCTTTGATGGAGGGAATCACGTCATAATTTTTCAGGTATAGACGGTGATTCTGTTCACAATGATAGAATATGTGCTAAGGATGTTTCCTTCCTATAATAGGTACATCTAGTGGAGGTGAGTATGTACCTAGATCTCTAGGAATTGGTTGGGTAGACAAGGTACTTTCAGTGAGATTATATGTTAAACTCTTATTGTTTTGATTTTCTATGGATGATGAACAACAAGTATTTATAGACAGTTTTGAACACTTGTGCATGCATGAGGTAGGACAACATTATGGAATTACCCTAACAGTCATCATTTAATATGATATTTACTTCACAAAATGACTAGGGATAGGATATGAGAAGCCCTTATGGACTCCAATGCAGCTGGGCATAGTGTTTTTTCCCCTAGCCAGCTGGCTAGGTAGAATGGACTATCCAGGTTCTGGTGAACATGGTTTGGCTAAGTATGTCAGTATTGATCCACAACTGGGAGGATCATATAAAATCAGTGTAATTTTCATATCATGATGATTACCACTCCACCATAGTAGTATCACCTTTTTTGGGCCATAAATGAGTAACCTTACATGACACTACTATAATGGTATGAGCCAGAGGGTAATAGTTATTTGGTCCTAGTTTTGGTGCTAATGTTGGTTATAATGGTTCATTTAATCCAGGGGAGAATGATAAATACACAAAAAACATCAGTAGTCTTTTGTGGACTAGTTTTGGAAGCCTATGGAGTTCTATAGTTACGATGCCTTAGCCAGTACGGTTGGATATATCCGGTAATCATAGGTTATCTTTTTGTTATTGTTATTTTGGGATAGAAAGGTGGTTCTCAACTTAACCCTGAGACCATAGTAGTTTTGGGTTTGGTTGATGCTATACACATGTCACAGCTGAGGAGGAATGTGCACAACTCATTGTACGATATCAACCTGGGTTAGATGGACTGTGGGAGTGGAGTGTCCTTTTCAAAGAGAAGGAAATGTTGATCAATGGAAGGGGAAATACCCTTTGTCGGTGAGCTCTTTCCATGGATTCATCTTTGTTAATGGTGCATAAAATCATTATAAGATCTCATGGGAGTGGGAGACCCAATTGATAGTTCACTTTTTCTACCTTTTACTTATTTTATGCTTTTCAAGGACGAAAATACTTAAAGGTGGGAATAATTTAATGTCCCATTTTTTGTAGTGTAAGAATTTGAAATATTTTTAGGAATATTTCAAGAGTGATGCACTAAAAAGCATGAGATTATGAGGCCTGGTGTTCCTAGAATTAATTTTTGAAATATATTAAATATACTAAATATCAAGCATGTGCAATTTTCCTTAAAAAGTGGAATAACTCTTAAATGGGGACTTGTGTCAGAAATCCAACTAAATTGTTGAGTTTGTAATGCATGTATTACCCTAGGTGTGACATAATCTTTGTCGGTGTGGGATAAAACTGGAAAAATCACTATGGGTGTAAACAATAATAAATAATTAATTAATTAATTTTTATTATTATTTTTGACACAGCGACCAAATTCCTCATTAACTATATGAGTGTGGATTTTTTCTATGGGTTGGATGCTATATGTTGGATTCCTAGGAGTTGTTGGAGGATATCGTTCTTGATGAAGGACAAATAGTCAAGATCTGGTCAAGGATTGTGCACCAATGAAACTCAAAGATCTCACCATCAACAACGATGTAGATCTTTTCTTCATAGGTGATCAATCCAAATCGAGATAGGATGTAGTTTTGATTATATTATTTCCCTATTTTTTTATATGATGAACATGGATCAATATACCAACATATTGATCCACGGATCGTGTGTATTGCAGGATGGTTTAGATTTATATAGTAATTTGGAGAATTTATTTGTGATTATTTTTCATCTCTTCAATCATCATTCTAATAGAAAATAATCAAGGTCGACACAAACATTGACCAATATTTTTTCCTCAAGATTTTTCTTGGTGATTTTCTCCCCCAATTTCTTCATTCGTCAAGGGAATTATAGGCACTTGGTTTGACATCCATCAAGAAATCGATCATTAGGAACCTGTTTCTTGGTGTAATGATTTGATATTATAGATTCGAGATTAGCATGATGTGATGAAGGTGTGACAATGATATCGGTGAGAAGATCAAACCAGGATGGAGACCCCTGATTTAAGAAGGGAGTGAAAAAGGTAATGGGATGAATGGAAAAAATTCAATTGAATTTGGAGGATGAATTCAGGCAAACATACATGGTGAGGCTCGGCTGGAATGGATCCATGATTTCCAGTGAGATCAAAGCCACGAATCGAGGCAGCAGTGGCCTGAGTGTATGTGAAAGGAAGAACCAGGTTTTCTAGAAAAATCCAATACACATAGCATGTGATCCTAGATTACATGGTGTGTGGGGACCTCCTAGCGATGTCTAGGGTTTTGGGATGTAAGTAAGGATCACATGGAATATCACCCTATCACATGGAAAGTGATCACCTCCCAAACATCTTGTCATGTACCTTGGACAATACATGAATATGGACTAAGAGTGCATATCTAGAGGCATTCCATGTACTCCTATAAGGACACAACTAGATCGAGAATACATGGGCTAAGGTGTGTACTGGACATGGGAAGCCACACGATTTGAATTATTACACGAACACAAACACAGGATATTTACATGGGCAAGACCTGGGGTTGAAGTGACACAATGTATACCCCTATTACATGAGGTGTACTCCCTTAAAAATATATTGAAGCCCTTTTTATCTATATATTGGACAAGTTTCATTAGGGTGTGTTCCCCATATCCTTTCCATGAGGGTTATTATGGAATTGACTCCTACACAAAGGATAGTGATCCCTTCAGTAGTACTTCTTGGATATATTTATTGTAATCCTTTCGTGAATCTTGAAGTGATATCATCTATCATCTTCATTCCCTATCTGGATTTATTAGTATCATCATACCAACACTATGCAAGTGTCGATCCTCTTCTTAGAGGTTCAATCTAGATTGAGTTTTTGGTATCCCCATGGCCCTGGGAGTGATCCTCATATGTGTATCATATTTCTTTAGATGTCTTGTGTATACTTATTTGAAGATACTCAACAAGAACTACCTCTCGGATGGAACTCTACAGTGCTATCTGGATCATGTACCATTTTCTACTTGATGAGTGAGTTGTTCAAACTTTGAGCTATAATCCTTGGTTGGCATTATGGTTGAGACCATATATTGAGATTTTGTGTCATTGTTGAGTATATATGGATATTCTTGTTATATTTGTTATAGAAATATACCTATATAGAGATGATTGTTACTCTTGATTCTTTGTGTGTGATGATTTTGGGGTTTCCTATAGGGTATTGTTAGACTCACCCCTACATGGGATCTTCCTGCATGTGTCGTGTCTTATGTAGAAAAAGGAAATTTTTGCAGAGTCCTTGGTGGACTAGTAGTAGGTGGAGTTAATTTTTCAATATAGGAAAAGGTGTATACCAATGTTGCATTTGATAAAAGTCCCCTCTGTTTGAGAAGGTGGGACTTTACTTTCTAATTTTTTTTGGGCTTGTACTTGACCCCTTCTATGATTTCAAGTATTTTTTTCGTACTCTGTTTATGGGATTATAGTTGTATGCATGCATTGATTTTAGTTTTTTTACATTTAATCATTGTATTGTCTTATATATGTGTGTTTTCATACTAGTGATTAAGTAAAATGCCTCCCATGTGTGTGATTTTCCTTCTTAGTGCTAGTCTTCAACCCCTGGTCTATTGGAGGTAGGCATGGGGTAGTTGCATCTCGAGCCCCTTTGGGTCAGTTCGTGCAATTATATTTCATGGATAAGAAGGTAAAAAGACTTCTTGGGGAAACTAAAATGATAAAAAGTTTGGAAGAATGAAAAATAATCTTTATATATGCAAAAAAAATGGAATAAGTGTTGGGGAATTCCTTAAATATAGGAGTGAATAGTTCAATTGTAAATGAACTAGATGTTAATCATAATAATTATGAATGGATATGAAGAGGACAAACAATTAAATAGGTAAAAATAAAGGTCCTGAAAATTCACTACACACACACTAATTCTTAAATTATAAGGAGCATAGAAATTTGGACAATAAGTTCACCAATCTAAGTTTTAATGATGATTATCAATTCCAGCAACCTCTAAATCTATGATATAAAAGGAAATCCTATGAAATCACAATTGTTGAAGTGGGGTATGAGAATGATGTGGTGAAGTAAATAGTTATCATCAACTATAGAACTATAAATTTATTATTTTATTATAGTTATTCCCACTTTATAATATTTTCAGTGTTTGATAAGGGAATAAAATCAACACCTCAATGACTAGATTTCTAGTTATTAATGAAAACACTATGTGATTATATGATTGCATCTATATTATATAACTCATCACTAATAGAATTTCCTGGGAATATGTTTCTTAAAAATATAATTATTATACCTTTAGTTTAATTTGATGTGATATTGGACATGGATTGGATCCATCTATATAAATCCCATATTAGTTGTTGGGATTAGAAAATTCCATTTAATATCTCAAATAAACCCATGTTCTTATATTGTTGGAAATTTGGAAAAAAAATCTATATGGAAATTACTTTAAATTTATGTGACTTAAAAACCAATCAAGATGGGTATTTAGTTTAAATGGTTGGGTAAAACATTGATATTGAATTTAGGGATATTTTGTGGTAATGTGTCAATGTATTTCCAGGATAGTTTCCGAGTGTACCCCCAGATATCATGGTATAGTTTTCAATATAACGCATACCAAGTGCTAAGCCAATATCGAAGAGTCCATATTCAATAGACCCAATTTAATTGGAGAAATTGGAGAATCAGCTGTAAGAGAATATAAATAAGGTTTTATTCCCACAATTGTTTCACCATAGGGTGCACCCATCCCATTTTTTATGAAAAAATATGGATCAATGTGTCTTTACATTTATCACCATGAACTTAACATGATTATGATATAGAATATGTATCCTCTATCAAGTATTGATGACTTATTCTATGAAGTACAATGAGATTAGCAGTTATCAAAGATTGATGTTCAATTTGGATATCATTAATAAAGGTTGAAAATAAATTTTATTTAATATATATATTTTCATAAAATATATAAACACTATGAATATACAGTGATTCCATTTAGACTCTCAAATTCCCCTACTATCTTTATGGATCTTATTAATATAGCATATTATGATTACCTTGATCAAATTGTTATAGTATTTATACATGATATTATCATACATTTCCCAAAGAAAGGAAGATCATGATGATCATTTTAGTATTATATTTCAAACCTTTTTAAAGGATAAATTATATGCCAAAAATTTTATCTATGAATTTTTGGATGCAGAGATTATCATTCTTGGATCATATAATCACAAGTGAGGGTTTATATATGGATCCTCCAATGAATGAAGTGACTAAAAAATGGAACATAAAAACCAATGTAATATAGATACATTATTCTATTGTATTGGATGGATATTATGGATAATTTATGTTAAATTTAACATGACATTCAAATCCACTAATTAAGTTAACTAGGAAGGGTGTCATGTTCCTATGGAAAAACTAATATGAATAAAGTTCTTAGGAGCTCAAAATATAGTTGGACACTATAAATGTACTCATATTACCTTTTACTGGAGAATGGTATGTAATATATAATGATGTGTCAATGAATAGATTAGGATCTGTACTCTTTTAGAATATCATGGTGTTAAATATTACTCACATCAATTAAATCATCATGATAAAAAATACACAATGCATGATTTGAAGCTAGCTATTGTAATATTTTCATTAAAGATATGGAGGTATTATCTCTATGGTCATAAGTTTGAAATATATTTTGATCACAGGAGAAAATGAAAATTTTCACATGAAAGGAGTTAAAAATTCACCAAAGGATATGGTCAAAGTTAATCAAAGACTATTACTATTAAATGTATTACTATTTTTTTGGATGAAAAACATTGTGGCTGATTCGTTGAGAAGGAATATTGTATAACTTATCTATGATGAGATTGAAAGATCCTAATAATATGTATTTAGAGATTGAGAGGCCTATGAATTATTTATTTTGAGAGGATCTTGATCATAATGTAGGAAATAATATTATGTAGACATCGAATATTATTCAGAATGATGATATAGATATAGCAGAAAATTGAATATATGATATCAGGAACTAATAGAACTGAAGGATTATTAGATTATGCGCATAGATCATCAATCTCTTACATCCTTAAATTAATAAGGGTTATATATGTAGAGACCCGAAGCTTGACGTATGTCATGTACATTACATTTGCGATACTTATATTACGAATAAGTAGTATACATTAACACTAACGTGATCGTACATGAAGTCTTTGTATAGTGTACTTGGACATATCCGCTAAGTCTTCTAATCGTGGTGAAAGTTTTCAATATCTCCCATAAAGGTCATCCCTTTTTTCTACCTAAAACTTTCTTTATATCCTGGGGAAAAGAAAACATAAAAGGGTGAGCTCAAATGCTCAGTAAGGGTAAACAAATGAAAAATCAATCACATCATATACATAGCTTTTGGAAATCTTAACCTGCAAAAGAGCTCATAATATCATAACATGGGATATATCATAGAAGTGAAATGTAATCCCAATAATCATAACATAAAACATGAAACTTTTTGGCATACACACATAATCATAGAAAATCATTTCTTGTTAGTCAAGACTCATTGCCAAGACTATCTTAGTGGACAAAGTCCCTTTCTGAATCGAGTAACCCTCGTTTCAGTCCTGTTTCACTGAACCGGTGTAACCTACCATTTCAGCCATGTCTATCTCATGAGATATAAAATCTTTACCCAATGCATTGGAGGGAGATATAGGTCCCACCCATCTCATAATGATACCATTCTTATGTGTGCCACAAAATCATAAATCATACATCATTGCATAACCCATGAAATAAAATGGGATTCTTAAACAACATTACATCATAAAACAATTCATATAAGATAAAGGAATTCATAAAAATATTTCCATCACAACATAATCAAACCAATGTAATAATAGGGATAAAAAAATAACCCTTTTATTATCTTAGATGGAAAATAATTTTGATAAAATACTTGAACTCCATTCTTGAGGAAAATATCCTTTCTTCTTCAAAAACATTTTTTCCTTTCATAACATGTCATACGAATTTAAAATAAAAGAAGTTGATTAAAAATAAACTTGAAAACTTTTAAAGGAAGTTTCTTAGAAATAATGTTTTAAAAATCTATTCAGGCCGTATAAGTTAAAAAAAACATTCTTCGTACTTTTGTCGGAAAAGTCAAAAAGTACCTCGTACGGAAAACGACAAAAGATTCCTTTCACTTCTTTTACTAAAAACTCACCGAAGGGTAAAAATGGATTTAAAAAATTGTAGGTGGATGGAAATAATATTACATATTGATGAAACATGGATGTGGATGATAAAATACACCCCAGTAAATACTTACGAATAAACAATCTCGGATAAAAATGGGATTGTGATATTTCCCTTACCTTAGGTCCGATTTGCTTTGTTCGTGTCCGAAGCTCCTGTATAATGGTTTAAATAATGTTATTGACTTATTCCAGAATCATACATATTGATATGATATCATATATGGTCATATTATTAGCTTCTTGTTAGTAATATTTCATTGTTACTTGTTACTCGGGTCTTTATAACTTTTTGTTCTTATGCGTGTTTTGTCGAATAAATTCTTATTCTTAACTTTAGGTTATAGATAATTCATTTCCAGAATGGTATTAGTGTAGTATATATCATATTCATTCATTCAATTCATTTATATAATCATTATGAAATGAAGATCATGTAGAACGAGTCGCATCACATCGTGGAGACGGTATTCCGTACGTACGCACGAGTGATGATATCGTTCCTATGATCGTGGAATTGTATTGGAGTATATATATATATTATTTCAGTATCAATATTACTTCATAATAATCATATATAGTTACTCATTACACCATTATACCCATCCTTGTAAGGTGATGGTGGAAAATAGATTACACCACGGCGTGGAGACGGTATTCCGTACGTACGCACGCGCGGTGATTTCATTTTTCCGTAGGATGGATAGAAGGTGAATTAGGGTTGTTTCATATTTATAATAACATATCAGTATGTAAGTAATACTGATGTTATTACTTTGTCATGAAACAACTAAAGAAGAAGAAGTTGAAGACGAAAGAAATTAAAAAGATCGGTAATGGATATTACCTCTTCTTTGGAACGCCTCTTTGAATCCTCCACCTAAGGAACTAAGATTGGTCTTTGGAGAAGACCAGGACCTCTAGGATTATTCTAGGGAAGTGGAGAGGATAAAATGGCAGGGGTTGGCTAAGCTTGAGTGCTCAAATTGGTGTGAGGAGGAGAGGGAGGAGGTGCCCTTTTATAAGGGAGGAGAGGGGCACCTTAGGAATATCTCAAAATATTATTTTATATTAAAGTCAAAATCAGTTTATAATGGTTCCAAAGGGTCTTATTTCGAAGATAAAGTGGGGATGGGTCGAAATCCTATAAACCAATAAGATTTAGACAAGTTTAGGGTATTATTTTAACCTTATCAATTAGATTTAACTCTAAGTTAATTAATTTAACTTTTACCGTGTCTTTTTGTTTTCTTTCACTATATGGTTAATACACTTACTATAACATGCCAAACGAACCCCAAATTGTTTATTATTAATATATATATCCTTATCTAAGTCATTTGGCCGAACCTTAGATTTTTAGGAATAAAATAACAATTAATAATATAATATTTGATTTAAAAACTATTTTGTGCCAATTTTGACACTATTTGATATATGATTTTTGTGAAAGTCATAACAGAATTATATGTTCGAACCAAGTTGATTAAATCAACATTAATATATCATAGTAACCTAGAAAATTAGTGGAATTCATAAAAAGTCTCAAATTACATTTATTTTGGTGTTTATAACATCAATTATGTCAATATTTCATTAATAAGATAATTACTGCATCATCATTGTGTCATAAATAAATTAAATTATTTAATGTCTAAAAATTACAAATAAAATACCCTTATGTAGGAAATATTTTTAGATTTCTAATTAATATTTATAGTCGAATTTATCTTATGTATAACCCCATATTAAAAATGATTTACTTATTAAACTTTGATTTTAACTATTTTAACCCTTCTTTAAATAAATTAATAATAAATGTCCTAATCTAATCCAAGTGGGCCTAAATGGTCATATTTTATTCCTAAGTTTGTTTTTGGTCGAATTAAACTTGTCCAATAGAATTAGGACATGTGTTAGGGTAATATTGATATCATATTTACCCTTAGTTACTCTATTTACTATTAACCGCGGTAAAAATAGTAAAAAGTTACTATTCACCAAAAAATTATTTTCATCTCATTGAACCACATTTTAGTCCTTGATATTAACCGTGTCTCTCGGATTTTTGAAATTCCATTCACAGAAGCGGTAAAATTAAGTTTTATGCAAAATTCAGTTTTTAACCTACCACTTAGTGGTTTCACTATTCATCAAAAATTGAAAGTTTTCAGAAAAATACCAAAATTTCACCCTAGGCTAATTTCGATATTCTGAGTCCAAAAATGAAGTCCATTTTGAAAAATAAAATTTATAAAATTTCAAAAAGTGGTTATTACTATTCATAACGGCTAGTTTTAATAGCATATTGTTGTTTAGTGAAACTCGGTATTGCGTACGACGCAAGCTATCGAGGAAGGTCGCGATTGCGTGTAAAGAAAGCCAAGCAAGTGTTGTGTAGAAAAAGATTCCTTTGATGATTTATATAACATAAAAGTCTCGGGTGTTACATTCTACCCCCCTTAAAAAGAATTTCACCCTCGAAATTCATCACTTTGTAACAAACAGATGAGGATAATTCTCCCTCATCATATCCTCAAGCTCCCATGTAGATTCTTCAAGTTGGTGGTTCCTCCATAAAACCTTCACCAAGCGAGTGGTCTTGTTTCGTAGGACTTTTTCGCTACGATCCAGAATCTCTATCGGCTGTTCTTCATAAGAAAGATCTTGCTCCAGCGGTACAACTTCTGAGCTGAGTACATGTGAAGGATCTGGTATGTACTTTCTCAGGAGAGATACATGGAACACATCGTGAACTTGAGAGAGATTCGGTGGAAGCGCCAATCGGTAAGCTACCTTCCCAATACGATCCAGTATTTCGAAAGGACCGATATATCTAGGGCTCAACTTCCCCTTCTTTCCAAATCTCATAACCCTCTTCCAGGGAGATATTCGTAAGAACACTTTATCACCCACTTCAAACTCTAGGTCTTTTCTTCGGTTGTCGGCATAACTTTTCTGTCGACTCTGAGCTGCTCTTATGTGTTGTTGAATAGATCTGACCTTTTCTGCCATTTCATCAACGAGATCAGGTCCTAATAGCTTTCTTTCCCCAACTTCATCCCAGCAAGTTGGAGTCCTGCATTTCTTTCCATAGAGAGCTTCATAAGGAGCCATCTGAATACTGGAGTGAAAGCTATTATTATAAGAAAATTCTACCAAAGGTAGGTGTTGATCCCAACCTCCTTTTAAATCCATATAGCAAGCTCTCAACATATCTTCTAGGGTTTGAATTGTTCTCTCAGACTGACCATCTGTCTGGGGATGATAAGCAGTGCTGAAACTCAACTCTGTATCCAGAGTATGCTGAAGACTTCGCCAGAACTTCGAGGTAAATCTCGGATCCCGATCAGAATAATAGAAAGTGGTACTCCATGCAATCTTACCACTTCCTTTACATATATCCTGGCAAGCTGATCTAGAGAGAAATCATCTCTAATAGGAATGAAGTGTGCAGACTTTGTAAGACGATCAACTATGACCCAGATAGCATTATTTCTTTTGGATGTTTTAGGAAGTCCTGTGACAAAGTCCATAGTGATGTTTTCTCATTTCCATTCGGGTATGGGTAATGGTTGTAACATCCCCTTAGACTTTTGTCTCTCAGCTTTAACTTGTTGACAAACTAAGCATCGAGAGACATATTCAGCAACATCTCTTTTCATGTCATCCCACCAGAAGTACTCTTTCAGGTCCCTATACATCTTCGTGCTTCCAGGATGAATAGAGAATGAAGAACTATGAGCCTCATCCAGCAGCTCCTTCTTTAATTCGGGGATGGGAGGAACACAAACCCGATTCCTGAACTTTATTATCCCATCACAATCAAGGTTGAATTCAGGAACATTTCTCACCTTCTTTTGTAACTCGACATCTTCTTTCTGTGCCTCTTTAATCTTCACATGTATAGATGGTTGAACATTCATTTGAGAAAGATAGGATTTTTCCCCTTCCATTATAATTCCAAGATCCATCCTTTGTAAATCCATAAATATTGGATCTTTTGTGATCCTCATCATGGATAAACTAGCATGGTCTTGTCGACTTAATGCATCTGCCACCTTGTTTGCTTTCCCAGGGTGGTAATGGATTGAGCAGTCATAATCCTTAATCAGCTCCAACCATCTTCTTTGGCGCATATTCAGCTCCTTTTGTGTGAAAATATACTTTAGACTTTTATGATCAGTATAAATATCACACCTTTCACCATAAAGGTAATGCCTCCAAATCTTTAATTCAAAGATTACCGCAGCCAACTCCAAATCATGTGTTGGGTAATTTTTCTCATGGATTTTCAACTGTCGTGAGGCATAAGCTATCACCATATCATTTTGCATAAGAACACACCCCAATCCCTTCTTGGATGCATCACTGTAGATCACAAACCTTTCTCCACTACAAGGCAGTGTGAGCACAGGTGCACTGGATAACCTTCTTTTCAACTCCTTGAAATTCTCTTCACATTCCTCTGTCCAGACAAACTTAACTCCTTTCCGAGTCAACTTGGTGAGTGGATTAGATAATCGTGAAAAATCTTTTACAAAACGTCGATAATATCCAGCCAAACCAAGAAAACTTCGGATCTCAGTTACTGTTGTTGGTCTTGACCATCTTTCGATAACCTCTGTTTTTGCTGGATCCACAGATATCCCCTCTTTTGAGATTATATGACCCAAAAATGCAACTTTTTGAAGCCAAAATTCACACTTGGTAAATTTGGAATAAAGATTCTCCTTTCTCAGGGTCTTCAATATAATTCTCAAGTGATCTTCATGCTCTTCCTTGCTCTTTGAATAGACAAGAATATCGTCTATAAAGACTACCACAAATTGATCAAGATAGTCTCTAAAGACTCTATTCATTAGATCCATGAAGATAGCAGGGGCATTAGTAAGACCAAATGGCATCACTATAAATTCATAGTGTCCATACCTTGTACGGAAAGTCATCTTTGGTATATCCTCCCTTTTGACCCTTAATTGATGATACCCTGAACGAAGATCAATCTTGGAAAAGTATTGAGCTCCGCGTAGTTGGTCAAATAAGTCATCAATGCGTGGGAGAGGATATTTGTTCTTGATAGTGATCTTGTTAAGTTCTCGATAATCAATGCAAAGTCTCATTGATCCATCTTTCTTCTTAACAAATAGAATAGGTGCTCCCCAAGGTGACGCACTAGGGCGTATGAATCCCTTATCAAGATTCTCTTGGAGTTGCTTCTTCAATTCCTGCAACTCAATTGGGGCCATTCTATAAGGTGTCTTTGAAATAGGCAAAGCACCCGGTACGAGTTCTATTGAAAACTCAACTTCACGATTTGGTGGAAGACCCGGCAATTCCTCCGGAAAGACATCATCAAACTCCCGTACAATGGGCATATTCTTAATCGTGAGTTTCTCACCAACCATTTGAGATAAATAACCTTCATTTAGTGGAATCAATACCCATAAGATGGAAGAAATTTCCACTGGAAGGTTATGTTCATCCTTGCATTGATAGACGATCGTAGATTGATCTGGAATATGAAATGTGACTTCCCTTCTTTGGAAATCAATATGAGCTCCATGTAGAGAAAGCCAATCCATGCCAAGAATCACATCAAATTCCACTAAAGGAAGGATCACAAGATTTGCAGGAAGCACTTTCCCACAAACTTCGATCGGAGAAGAATTATAAACTTTTGATGCGATTGATGTGCCATTAGGTGTTGTCACAGCTAACTCAACATCTAATTGTTGAGGTAATACGGTGATACCCTTAGAAAATTTTTCAGAAATAAAAGAGTGGGTGGATCCAGAATCAAATAAAACATTTGCTACTTTAGAGTGGATGGTAAGTGTACCTTTCACCACATCGTTATCGTACTCCACATCGCTGATAGAAATTGCATGTGACTTTCCTTTGTCTTTAGCCTTAAGATTTTGTTGACGTCGACCATCATCATCAACCCTTGGATTTGGGCATTGATTGGCATAATGCCCCATCTCCTTGCACTTGAAACATTGAAGTGTAGTAGGTTCGTTCTGTGTATCCCTTCCTTTGTTTGCGTCATTAGACATCTTCTTCTCATTATTACGGCATTCAAATGCCCGATGACCTTCTTTTCCACATTTAAAACATTTACTTGTCCCTTTAAGACAACTCCCTCCATGTTTCTTTCCACACTTTGAGCATAAGGAAAAGCTCATCTTCTTTTCCATGTGCTCTTTAGATTTTTCTTTGAATTCCATCTTCCTCTTCTTATCAAACCCATGTGACTGATGGGTTACTCCAATCTCCATCTCGACTTTGAGAGCACATCGAACGATTTCCTCGTAGCTATTGAAGTCCCTTATGGCTAACGCCCTTCGAAGACTTGGTTTTAAGCCGCTAAAGAATCGATCGATCTTACTCTCAGGTTGGATAATAATACCAGAAGCGTACCTTGCAAGTCCTGTAAAATTTGCTTCATAGGTACCAACAGATTCATCATCCCTTTGCTTCAGTTCAAGAAACTCTTTCTCCATCTTTGTTCGGAGAATACGAGGGAAGTACTTATTGAAAAATAAGTTCTTGAACTCGTCCCATTCCATAGACTCAATTTCATCCCTTTGCCTCGTATTCTTAACAAGATTCCACCATTGATCAGCATCTCCTTCCAAACGATACACTGCTAGGATGACTTTATCATGCTCAGAACATTGAAGAACTGAAAATATCTTTTCAGTAGTACTAATCCATTGTTCAGCAACTAATGGATCAGTAGACCCGCTGAAAGAAGGTGGACGCTGCCTCATGAAGGATTCAACAGAATGTTGCTCCCTCCTTTGCTCGTTTGGAAATCCTGCATGATTCATAGCTTGAGAAAGTTGTGTGAGCATGGCTACAAGATTTTGCATTCCAGCTCCCATATCGTTTGTTTGCTCAGGGGGACAATCATTGCATTGCCCATCGCATTCCGCATTAACACGGTTCCTTCGGGTTCCAGCCATTGACTAAAACCAAGAAGAATAGTGTGAGCAACACTAATTATAATAGGAAACCACATAATTCAAGAATAAAATTTTCATGTTTAAGGTCTTATCCTAGGTTATTCAAGGCCATTTCTAAAACACTAAGATTGTGTTCTATGCTTAGACTTATCCTTAGGGTTCTTACTAAGGCTTTCACATCCTAGTTTCCAAAGGTTGACTATACCTTTCCTCTGATACCAACTGTAGAGACCCGAAGCTTGACGTACATGGACATTACATTACATTTGCGGAATACTTAGTACATAACAAAAACACACACTAAAGGATCGTAATAGTTTAGTGTCTTTGGAAACTCGGAACGTAATCTTCTAATCGTGGTGAAAGTTCTTCAATATCTCCCATAAAGGTCATCCCTTTTTTCTACCTAAAACCTTTCTTTATATCCTGGGGAAAAGAAAACATAAAAGGGTGAGCTCAAATGCTCAGTAAGGGTAAACAAAATAAAAATCAATCACATCATATACATAGCTTTTGGAAATCTTAACCTGCAAAAGAGCTCATAATATCATAACATGGGATATATCATAGAAGTGAAATGTAATCCCAATAATCATAACATAAAACATGAAACTTTTTGGCATACACACATAATCATAGAAAATCATTTCTTGTTAGTCAAGACTCATTGCCAAGACTACCTTAGTGGACAAAGTCCCTTTCTGAATCGAGTAACCCTCGTTTCAGTCCTGTTTCACTGAACCGGTGTAACCTACCATTTCAGCCATGTCTATCTCATGAGATATAAAATCTTTACCCAATTCATTGGAGGGAGATATAGGTCCCACCCATCTCATAATGATACCATTCTTATGTGTGCCACAAAATCATAAATCATACATCATTGCATAACCCATGAAATAAAATGGGATTCTTAAACAACATTACATCATAAAACAATTCATATAAGATAAAGGAATTCATAAAAATATTTCCATCACAACATAATCAAACCAATGTAATAATAGGGATAAAAACAGAACCCTTTTATTATCTTATATGGAAAATAATTTTGATAAAATACTTGAACTCCATTCTTGAGGAAAATATCCTTTCTTCTTCAAAAACATTTTTTCCTTTCATAACATGTCATACGAATTTAAAATAAAATAAGTTGATTAAAAATAAACTTGAAAACTTGTAAAGGAAGTTTCTTAGAAATAATGTTTTAAAAATCCATTCAGGCCGTATAAGTTAAAAAAACATTCTTCGTACTTTTGTCGGAAAAGTCAAAAAGTACCTCGTACGGAAAACGACAAAAGATTCCTTTCACTTCTTTTACTAAAAACTCACCGAAGGGTAAAAATGGATTTAAACAATTGTAGGTGGATGGAAATAATATTACATATTGATGAAACATGGATGTGGATGATAAAATACACCCCAGTAAATACTTACGAATAAACAATCTCGGATAAAAATGGGATTGTGATATTTCCCTTACCTTAGGTCCAATTTGCTTTGTTCGTGTCCGAAGCTCCTGTATAATGGTTTAAATAATGTTATTGACTTATTCCAGAATCATACATATTGATATGATATCATATATGGTCATATTATTAGCTTCTTGTTAGTAATATTTCATTGTTACTTGTTACTCGGGTCTTTATAACTTTTTGTTCTTATGCGTGTTTTGTCGAATAAATTCTTATTCTTATCTTTAGGTTATAGATAATTCATTTCCAGAATGGTATTAGTGTAGTATATACCATATTCATTCATTCAATTCATTTATATAATCATTATGAAATGAAGATCATGTAGAACGAGTCGCATCACATCGTGGAGACGGTATTCCGTACGTACGCACGAGTGATGATATCGTTCCTATGATCATGGAATTGTATTGGAGTATATATATATATTATTTCAGTATCAATATTACTTCATAATAATCATATATAGTTACTCATTACACCATTATACCCATCCTTGTAAGGTGATTGTGGAAAATAGATTACACCACGGCGTGGAGACGGTATTCCGTACGTACGCACGCACGGTGATTTCATTTTTCCGTAGGATGGATAGAAGGTGAATTAGGGTTGTTTCATATTTATAATAACATATCAGTATGTAAGTAATACTGATGTTATTACTTTGTCATGAAACAACTAAAGAAGAAGAAGTTCAAGATGAAAGAAATTAAAAAGATCGGTAATGGATATTACCTCTTCTTTGGAACGCCTCTTTGAATCCTCCACCTAAGGAACTAAGATTGGTCTTTGGAGAATACCAGGACCTCTAGGATTATTCTAGGGAAGTGGAGAGGAGAAAATGGTAGGGGTTGGCCGAGATTGAGTGCTCAAATTGGTGTGAGGAGGAGAGGGAGGAGGTGCCCTTTTATAAGGGAGGAGAGGGGCACCTTAGGAATATCTCAAAATATTATTTTATATTAAAGTCAAAATCGGTTTATAATGGTTCCAAAGGGTCTTATTTCGAAGATAAAGTGGGGATGGGTCGAAATCCTATAAACCAATAATATTTATACAAGTTTAGGGTATTATTTTAACCTTATCAATTAGATTTAACTCTAAGTTAATTAATTTAACTTTTACCGTGTCTTTTTGTTTTCTTTCACTATATGGTTAATACACTTACTATAACATGCCAAACGAACCCCAAATTGTTTATTATTAATATATATATCCTTATCTAAGTCATTTGGACGAACCTTAGATTTTTAGGAATAAAATAACAATTAATAATATAATATTTGATTTAAAAACTATTTTGTGTCAATTTTGACACTATTTGATATATGATTTTTGTGAAAGTCATAACAGAATTATATGTTCGAACCAAGTTGATTAAATCAACATTAATATATCATAGTAACCTAGAAAATTAGTGGAATTCATAAAAAGTCTCAAATTACATTTATTTTGGTGTTTATAACATCAATTATGTCAATATTTCATTAATAAGATAATTACTGCATCATCATTGTGTCATAAATAAATTAAATTATTTAATGTCTAAAAATTACAAATAAAATACCCTTATGTAGGAAATCTTTTTAGCTTTCTAATGAATATTTATAGTCGAATTTATCTTATGTATAACCCCATATTAAAAATGATTTACTTATTAAACTTTGATTTTAACTATTTTAACCCTTCTTTAAATAAATTAATAATAAATGTCCTAATCTAATCCAAGTGGGCCTAAATGGTCATATTTTATTCCTAAGTTTGTTTTTGGTCGAATTAAACTTTTCCAATAGAATTAGGACATGTGTTAGGGTAATATTGATATCATATTTACCCTTAGTTACTCTATTTACTATTAACCGCGGTAAAAATAGTAAAAAGTTACTATTCACCAAAAAATTATTTTCATCTCATTGAACCACATTTTAGTCCTTGATATTAACCGTGTCTCTCGGATTTTTGAAATTCCATTCACAGAAGCGGTAAAATTAAGTTTTATGCAAAATTCAGTTTTTAACCTACCACTTAGTGGTTTCACTATTCATCAAAAATTGAAAGTTTTCAGAAAAATACCAAAATTTCACCCTAGGCTAATTTCGATATTCTGAGTCCAAAAATGAAGTCCATTTTGAAAAATAAAATTTATAAAATTTCAAAAAGTGGTTATTACTATTCATAACGGCTAGTTTTAATAGCATATTGTTGTTTAGTGAAACTCGGTATTGCGTACGACGCAAGCTATCGAGGAAGGTCGCGATTGCGTGTAAAGAAAGCCAAGCAAGTGTTGTGTAGAAAAAGATTCCTTTGATGATTTATATAACATAAAAGTCTCGGGTGTTACAATATATATCTAATTAAATATTTTTTAGGGAAAATATAAAGAGGGAGATTAACAAGTATGTATCTCGATTCTTGGTATGCCATCCAGAAAAGGTAGGACCTAAAAATTATAATTTTTTTATAAAACTATTATTCATACCAATATATAAATGTGTGAATATCACCATTGATTTTATTTTATTTATTCCAAATACTTATAATGTTCGGAATCCCATTTAGGTAATAATTAATAACTTTATAGTGTTAACACATTTCATTACTATTAAAGAAGAATTATCACTCTATCAAATTTCCATATTGTAAATAATTTTAGTGGAAATGATAAATATAGTACCACTCCCAATTGTATCTGATCAATATTTGAGGTTTATCATGATGTTTTGTAAATTTCATCAATAGTAATTGTATAAAAATATGTGATTTGTCACTTCCTTTCATCCTCAAATTGATGATAAATCATAAAGGGTCATTCAAATACTAAAGAATATTCTAAGATTATATTAAATAGATTTTTTGAGGTTTGGGTCAAAATATACCCCTATTAGAGTTATCATTTAATAAAATTTCCCATTATATCATGTAGGTGGGGTCATATAAGGCTCTCTATTTAAAGAGTTTTGAAACTCCATCATATTAGGATAAAGTTGGAGACCATAAGTTACTTGGACAATATCTTGATCAAGAAATGTAAGAGATTATCCAATACATTCAACAAGGTATTAAAATTTCATATAGATAATAGAAGTTCTATACTGATTATCATCGATGAGATATATAGCTAACCATACTTTTCATACATAAATACTACATATTTTTATATGAATATTAATGAAATTAAATTATGCTCTATGATAATACCATAAAGTTTTATTATCATTGGAGTTATATAAATATAAAAAAAATATTTAATAAATGATCAACATCATCTCACAAATAAATTTTCATAACTAGTATCCTTCTTAGACACATAATACTTAAAATATTTCTTCATATCCTTGGGGGAATGAAAAAAATAATGAATGGTGAGCACAGGTTCTTAGTAAGGGTAAATAAGGGAGATATCAATGATCATTTAATCATAGATTGGGTATAATGTTTATGAGAATATGAGATTAAATTTTGAAAATCATACATGACAACTTTTAGATCATAAACACAAGTCATGAAATCAATCATGGTAGTTTATATGACATAAATCATAAACTTTAAGGTCCAAGATATTATGGTATTCTCTTTTAAATTTTTTTATTGAGTTATAATGTTGAGAAGGCATGTGATATTTTTTTGGTAGTTTCTACAGATTCTTTCTGATGTACTACCTATAGGGCCATTTTACATCCTAAATTTTTAGTTTATTACATAAATATATCATAGGGATAAATCCATAAAATATTTTATGACATGTGAATCTTTCAAGATGTAAAATAATTTTTGGCGTCATAAATTCCTTTTACTATATAAGATCCCATTATAAATTTATAAATAATATATCTGGGTAAATTTAAATTAAGGTAATGTGTTTATATGTATATATGAGTTATCAGATATTAAGTCCATAAATGAGGGTTTTTGACAATAAATACTTGGGCCTAGTAGATTTTTATCACATTAAACACTTGATGTTTCTTCATTTAGTAGGCCACTCATCTCCTGAGCCACTAATATACTTATAGGTGAGATTAGGGTGTCTCCTATCCTTTTGATTTCATCCATTCAATGTTTTATCTACATGGTGTGTTCATATATTCTTCTTGTTACACATTTTTTTTCTTATTCTTTGATATTGGTCACATTAGTGGTATTGTGATTAATTTTGGATTTGATAACCCTACAGTCATTTTCTGTTTCATCCATTCTATATCCTTTATGTGATCCTCTCCCGGAGGCCGATCCTCATGTTTTTTGTGGTATGACATTCCAGGTATTTGAGGTGTGTGTTTTATTACCTTATCCACTAACAACATATCTTATTGAATTGATTATAAGATATTCGAATCAATTCTTGGCCCTCAATTGTTGTCATTTTATTCCTCCTGATATTGGTGGGTCTCATTGCAAGTGTGTAAAACCCTAGTTTTGTTATGTGGTTATATCTATTTCCTTTTTGATTTAACATTTATTTCTCATGTTTTAAAAATTATTTTATAAATTAATTGGAATGATTTTTTTGTGTACATAAATGGATTTGGAATAAATGATTGTTTTTTCATAGTTTTGGTAAAGGAAAATTTGTGTTTTCAAATAATTTTGAATTGTTTTGAAAAAAATTAGTTTCAAATAAGGTTTAAAGAAAGAAAATTATAGTTTAAATTTATTTTGAAAATAACTTTTCAAATTATTTGGTAAGTTTAATCACATGAGATAACTTGGGTATACATGTGGAAGTTTTAACCTAATTCCATCATTAGTGAATTATTTGGGGGTTAACTCATGGGGTAGTCCTTTGCTTCAGAGGCCTGTTATTCTAGGGACATTATATTGATAATGGATGGGTCACTCATGGTGTGTTACTCTACTCCCTAGGGAAATTTTTCTAGGGATGTGATACTGAAATTATTGGGGGGTTCACTCATGGTGTCTTCCTCTACTCCTTAGGCCCATGATCTTAGTATATGAGTGTGCACTAGTTGATTGCAGTTTTATTAGTCTTATAGCCAGAATAATTATTATCCCCTGGAATGATTTAATTGTGCTTTGAATTTTTACTCTATTGGAATTGACATACCTATTTTGAATGTGATAAATGTTTATAGAAATTATAGTTTGAAACTTGTTTTCCTGGCAGGCTTTAGAACTATTATAAAGGGGAAATATTTACCTTTCACTTTCTATAAAATTCATTATCATTTATTATTCAATGTTTTCTATAAAATGTGAATGTTTTTATTATTTTTATAGAGATATTATATAGAACATAAGTTTGGTATCCTATTGATACTATTTATCTCACACCCTTTACATCCCTTTGGTAGTTTGTAGACATGTTTATGCCTTTTGATACAGGAAAAGGCAAGGCACCGTAATGAGGTGATGAGATTTTCTATCATCTTGGTATGGGTAGAGAACGGTGAGATGGTTTCATGTTAACCATTTTACCATATGTATTAGTCAATTTCTATTAGTTTTCATTTTCTATAGGACTTGTACATTGGGTTTTTATTGACTGTTTTTTTCAGGTGGCAGTTTTTGAGGGTATCCCAAGTATGTTCATTACAAAAATGGAATCAGATCATAGTTATGCTCAGTCTTGGGAAGTTATCAGTTAGGATATAGGACTACCGAAACTTAAGAGGTAGGTTGCATTGAGTTCTTAGTTATCTCTTTCCATAAATAGACTCAAGTTACCATGATATATTGGGATGTGTGTCTCTTATGTCGATTTCATGATCATGATCCTATATTTTTCATTCATTTTTTGGTTTGAGGTTAGATTATCCCATTGTCTGATAATTTCATATGTTTCCAATGTACAATAATATGCATCTCTAACATCTTCTATGGGTTCTATATAAGGGTTTAGTGGATTCTCCCCATGGTAATCTACCTTTATATAAAACATTTATAGATGGTATATTGTGATTAGTTCTTGATATAGACCAAAATTTACCACAAGTCTAGAACATACTTGTTGTGGTATAGTCAAGAGTTAGAGGATAAAGGTATCAATCTTAGGAGTTCTTACATTAGAAAATAAAATCAATTAAGGGTAAGAATTTACCTCAATAGGGGGAGGATTGGCTATAAATGATTGATCATATATTCAAAATATTTGATACACATAAGAATACCAAGGTGAGGTGCATAATTTTCAAACATGAGGGGCCCCAGCGATTGTGGGATTCCATGGTATAGGAAGATAGCCACATGTTCCTGTACTGGAAGGTTTTCAAGACAAACTTCTTCTTGCAGCTTTCCTTGGAGACTCTAATGACCAAAATTCCTATAAAGTTCATATCTTTTTAGTAAAGAGATATCTCTATGTCATAATACCCCTATCGGTTATCATAGCTAGTTATTTTTTCTCTAGAAATGGTGATGAATTATTAGTTGAAATATTAGAAGTACCTGGAGGGTTTGCAATTGCATATCATATCATAGGTATTTATGATAAATATTTCAACATATGTGTAGATGGTAGATAGGTATATGATGGTAGATATGAACATGATAGACATGTTTGTCTATTTTCCATTCTATTTCACCCATTGGTAGCCTCAGTGCATGCAGGGTAAGAAGATGAAGTGGCATGAGTGTCATGGGAGTGGTAGATGTGGTTCTTAGCAGTGGGTCTCCACTACACCATTAGTTACAGCTATTAGTGTGCCCATGACATTCTATCATTGAAGAATGTTTGGGCACAGTCGATGTTCATTTATTGTTTCTGTGAAGATGTGAAATAGTTTTAGCCACTATATCCATCAATAGTGATTCTATCAATCTATGTTTATGCCTTGTTATGTTTAGTGATCGTCGGCTCCAAGGGCCCCTGTGGTGCATTAAAAATCTTCAAAGTCTATAGGGATCCAGCTAGATTCCTTAAGAGTGAAAAACTATCCTACAGTGGATGTGTCTACAACGAAGGTTGATGCGGGTCTATTGACAGTGATAGCTACCATATTTATTTCATCCCTTATGATGATTGGTTTATTTGATATTGGTTCCTCACACACATTTATATCTACCCATTTTTTGATATTTTAAATAATCCAATGGATCTAATTTCATTTATAATAGAGTTAAAAACACCTCTTTGGAAGTGTATAGATTTGGGGATTCGATGTCCTTCATTTTCTCCATCGATAGATGACATGGATTTAGTCTACTATTTTTTCATTTTCGATATGGACCTACTTAATGTCAACATCAGGATATATTGTCTTATTTCTCATCATGTGAAAGTTGATTGTAATCATGAGAATGTATTATTACTTACTTCCAATAGGTTATCTTGGGTCTTTCAATGATACATGGATTTAAGATCTAGTTGTAGAGGACTTTCCTACCCAGATCTTAGGAGTATGTTGTTACCTATTATAATTAGGCCTAATGTCTTTTTCACTATTTATGATCTTCTCATGATTGTTAGAAACTATCGTGACATTTTTTCAAAAAAATGACCTAGTCTTACTCTATAGAGGGAGGTGGATTTTTTGATCGATTTGGTCTTAGGTACATAGAGAATCTAAATACCCTCATATTTTATAGAACCAATGGAGCTGATAGAGGTCAAGACTTAGTTGAATAATTTTATAGAAAAAGGTTTCTTTTTTCCTAATGTTTCACTATGTGTAGACCCAGTGATCTAAGGCTGATTATTGAATTCGATTGTTTGTGGACTATTATAAGTTAAACCTTGTGAAAGTTAAGAATAAGTATATATTTCCCCGATAGGATTATTTTTTTGAGAAGTTAATTGGGGAAAAGTGGATTTCAAAGATCAATCATTGACTAGGTAATCATTAGTTCATAGTTTGGGAGTATGATATACTGAAGATAGATTTCAAGAAATGATGTATCCCACACAATATAATATGGTGTATTTTGGTCTGACTAATACTCCTTTAGTTTTTATGGCTTCAATAAAGGATAAATCCATTAGTATCTCAACACTTTTTTATAGTGTTCATGGATGATATTTTGTTTTATTTGAGGACTGAGTGGGAGAATAAACAACATATTTGTTTAGTTTTGGAAAATATGAGGAGACTACGACTATTTGGGAAGCTTCTTAAATGAAATTTATATGTCCATGAATTTACTTTCTTAGGTCACATGTTTTCTTAGTGTGTTTTATCAGTTGATCCTGAGAATGTGAAGGATGTCTTCTTATGGGAGGAGGTGCAAATTATGTTTTATATTTAGATATTACTTATTGTTTATAGATATTATTAATTTTTCATCAAGGATTTCATTAATATGGATTCACCTTTGACTATTTTTTCTAGGAAAGGGATGATATTTATTTTGGATAAAAATTGGAAAACATCTTTTATTAATTTGAAATGACTTCTAACATAAGAACCAATTTTGATTTTTGATGAGCTCAAAAAGGGGTATGTTGAATATTGTGATACTTTAGGTGTTTTTTTTGGTTTATTCCCTTATATAAGATGATCATTTTATGTCTTATAAACCTATCATATTAATCCATAAGATAAAATTACCCCATTAATTATTTAGAGATTTTCATGTTTCTTCATGTGCTTAAATATTGAAGGAACTATTTTTTGGGGGGGGAGATTCATAGTCTTTTCTAACATTTGATTTTGATATTTCCTATATCTCTTGGAAGGGTAATTTAATTATATATTCTATTAACATGAATGTACCATTGAAAACTGTCTTGTAATCTATGGAAGAGTATAGCCTGATGGGGCCTATTCACTCAATTTCACTTATATTCTCATGAGGATGTTTTGGGTATGGTTATGACCAGTGTTTTTCTATTTTAATATGTCCATGTGTCTATTTCAAATGGCCAATAGCAGAATGATGTTTTAATGGGTATTTGATAATCCCTTTATAGCAAGGATACTATTTATGGTTGTTCTCTCTATTTAGATGGTCCTATCCTCTTTGGGGATCTGTTTTTCATCCTAGCATCTGTGAGGGGTTTAGTTTAGTTTAAAAATCATAGTTCTTCATGTTCTATTCATTTAGGAACTATAATGATGTATTATGACATGATATAACAATTATGTTGTCCAGGTATGAAGCCCGACATTGTAGATTATCATTACCACTATTACACCTTCAAATAGAGAATAGTAGAGCATCTAAAACCTTAGGTTTTTCTCTAACCCCATATAGTACTATTTTGAAAATGGGATGAGGATTCCATGGAAATTGTTGTTGGATTACCATGGACAACCCAAGGGAATAATTCTATCTGGGTGCTGATTGATAGGTTAACGAAATCATCTCATTTTATTCTGATCATAGACCCAACTAAGGTTTAAGTTCTATGTAATCTATATGTGTATGATATTATTAGGTAACATGTGGTTCCCTCTACCATTTTTTCATATAGGGATTCTAGTTTTACCTCCCAGTTATGAAATATTCTCTAGGAGTTGATGGGAACTTAGGTTCTATTGATTAAACCATTCCATCCACATGTAGATGGTCACATAGAGTGTGATATTCAGATCCTGGAGGATATTCTCTATGCTTTCATTTTGAATTTTTATATATTTTATGATACCCATGTCGGATTAGTTGTGTATTCTTGTAATAATAGTTACAATATGTCGATCTAAATGGATCCCTTCAAGCCTTTGTGTGGTACCCCATGTGTGTCACCTCTTTGTTGGGTAGAGGTAGGTGAGGCCACTCTTGTGGAACTAAGTCTCATTCAGGAGACATATACAAGGATTCCAGATATACATCAACATATAGTTATAGTAACGAATCAAAAAAATCATATACAGATCGTCAACATCGAACTTTGGGGCTTTCTGTAGGTGAACACGTTTCCTTGAATGTTTCTCCTCGATTAGGTCAGTGTTGGATTAAGAAAACTATAATGTTGGAACTAAGATATATTAGACTATTTTAGGTCACTTAGTGACTTGGGATGGTTGTGTTTCAGTTATTATTACCAGCTCAGTTGTCAGGTATTCATAATTTTTTCTACATATCTCAACTCAGGAAGTACCATGCTTTTACCTCTCATGTTCTCAGTTTGGAAGAGACTGATTTGGAGCTAAATGTTTTAACTTTAGAGTATTTAGTGGATATCATTTATTTTTAGAGGAATTTATTTCATGGGAAGTATATCTTTTTGGATAGACTATAATAGAAACATGGATCATATTCTCATGAGATATGGGAGAATGAATTGTTGGTGAGGGGGTAATGGAATCGCCTCTTTTCATAGCATATTTTGTTCACTTGACTTCAAGGGGATGGAAAGTCTTATGGTGATGATATTGTAAAATTTTAGATTTTAAGGCATGCTATTTTTAATGCTTATGAGTGTTTTTTTTTAGGATGGGAGGTTTAGAATTTTTTTGGGAGTTTTGGAAAATCCTGGGCTTGGTACTGTATGGAAGATCATTTTATATCATAAATCTATAGTTTACTATGTAGATATTTTGCTAAGAATAAGTATTAAAACAGTTTATGGAATAATAATATTTCAAAATAAAAAAAATCCTTTTTCATTCTATAAATTCCATTTCCATCATAATATCATCTTTTACAAAATAAAAACATTGATTGGGATTATTTAAACTTGAGGTGACATGTCATCCAGCATATATGAGTTGAGGATATTTACACTATAAATGAGGTGTTCAAGCTGAAAATCATTCATCCTATTAGGTATTAATCACGTTTCAAATATGATTTTTTTAATCTAGTAGGCCACTCCACTATCAAAACTTATGTATCATTCTAGGTAAAATTTTGGTGTTTCCTCTCCTTCTGAGTTCCTTTATTCAACATTTGATCTCCATGGAATTTGTGTAACATCTTCCTAGTATGTAGTCTTTCTTATTATTCATTTCTATTGGTTTTGGAAGCATCATTTCACTGAGTTTTGGATTCTTTATCACAATGGTGGTTTTTTAACCATTTCTAGATCCTTCATGTGATCATCTATTAAAGGACGACCCTCGTGTTGGTTGTGGTGTGACATGTAGGTTCTTTGTGGTATGTATTTTTTTATAATTTTTTCCAACCTCTTTTCTTATTGAAGTGATTCTATGATATGGGAATCAATTGTAGAGCCTCTATTTCTTCCATTTCACTTCTTCATGTGTTGTGGATCTCATTGTGGGTATGCACAACCTGAGTTGAGTTAGGTGGTCCTGTCTCTTTCCTTTATTGAATTAATCTTGATTTCTCATATTTTTTAAAATGTTTTATAAATGAATTCTAATGGTTTTTTGTGTTTCCATAAATGGATTTGGAATAAAATATGGTTTTTTCATGGTTTTAGTAAAGGAAATTGGTTGTTTTCAATGCATTAAAAAATGCATTTTTGAAGAAAGTTTGAAGAAATAAAAGAATTCTTTAAAATTAATTTTAAAAATCACTTTTGAAATGATTTAGGAAAATTTAGCACATGGTAAAACTTGGTTACTTAAGTGGATGGTTTAGCCTAGGGACATAATCCCTATATTGTTAGGGGGTTCACTCATAAGGTGTTCCTCTTCACCCTTGGATTGTTGTTCTATTAACCAAATATTGAAAATTTTGGGGGGTTCCCTCATGGGTTTCCCCTATATTCCCTAGACTCATTGTTCTAGGGACATGATATTGAAATTTTGTTGGGGTTGAATCAGTGGGGATTTCTATAATCCTTAGTCTTGTTCTCTATGGTTTTGAGTATGAACTATTTTACTATGGTATGATTAGTTTGCTAGCCTGTCATTTTGTGATCCCTTGGTAATATTTACCTATGCTTTGAATTTGTACTATTTTGGCTTTGTTATACCCATTAAAGTTGTGATAAATGTTTATACAAATTATTCTTTTGATATATTTGTCCTTAATTTTATTATAACTATGGAATGAAGGAAATATTTACCATTATTTTGGTAAAAAATGCTTTATCTTCTATAATTCCATGTTTTCCTTAAAATGAGAATAATTGGATTGTTTGTATAGAGACTTTATATGGAACACCTGAGTGGGATTCTGCAGCACCTATTTTGTTAACACCTTGCACACCCCTTCGGTGGTGTATAGACCTAGTTGTTCCTTATGATGAAGTAAAAAAAATCAAGGAATTTCTGAGAGGTGGAGTGGTTTTCTATCAGCTGGGTATGGATAGAAAGTGCTGAGACTATGGGATATTTCCCCCATTATCAAATGGATTTGTCACTTTCTATTGGTTTTATTTTGTTGTTGGACTTCTAATTTGGGTTTTTTTGACTATTTCAAGTTTTATTACTTCTTCTATGTTATCTCAGTTAAGGGATATATATATATATATATATTATTTTTTATTCCATTGTTTCTTTCTGTTTTTATATATATTCCATGTCGTCTGATTCAGGGTGTGGGAAATTTTTAACTCTAGTTTTTGTAGATACTTGGGTGCTAATCACTAGCCAATGGCGATCGGGAATTCCCTTTAAGTATGTTGTACATCGGGTCTGGTGCTAGTTTTTTAGGGTATCTTGCGTCAATTCATTACATAATGGGATCAAATAACATAAGTAATGATAACATAACAATAGTATAAAATTCTTCCATAAAGTATTTGAATAATGTGTTGCATAATCATAATCATTATAATCTTGTGTAAATTCTAACCAACATGACATTCAAAACATGTTAGGATAAGTCTATCTTCTTATGTACCTACTTCAGGCTTGGGATAACCTCCAGTGTACTCTATTTTAGGCTTGTGATAACCTCCCATGTACCATATTTTGGGCTTCGGATAACCTTCCTTGTAACGTTTAAGATCTTTTAAATTAAATAGTTAGCAAATTAATTAGGGGATATATAATTCTAGGTCCACCCATAACATAATCATTAATCCATTCATATTTATGCCACAAAGATCATAAAAACATTCATCATCACTTACCTAGTAGAAATGAAACTGGGTTTCAATGATAATTCCTCATCATAATTATAAATCATCTTGAGAAAAAATAAATATGGTGTCATTGGATCATATCCTCAGTAAAGAATAATTAACCTCAAAAGATTTTATCATAGATGAAAAAATCATTAATGATATATTTAGAATATTTATAGAGGAATGTACATGTTTCATTTTTAAATCGCATATTAAAATAAAATAATTTCATAAATATAAAGGAAGGAATTTTATTTGAAAATAATAATGGAAAATTTTAAATGAATATTTAAATTATTGATCTGTCATGATGGTGGGAAATTCTATTCATGTCATGTATGTTAAAACAAAGAGTCCTTTCAAATATTTGGTAAGAAGCCAAAAGTACATCATTTAGAAAACAATAAGAAGATTCATTTCAAAAAGAATTAAAAAAAATTAAATCATGGGTAAAAATGGATTTAAATAATTATTTAATAATATAAAAACATTTTGGAAATCATTTTTATAAATTATAGATATATAAGAAAAAAGAATTTCAACTGAAGTGAGAAATAATTCCATTTTTTCCTTAAAAACTTTACTTCGGTCTCTTGGGTAATTAATGTGAGGAAAATTAATGAAAAACATGTATTCTTAAGAAATAACTTGAGGATAAAAAAATTAAATGGGTTTTTTAGGAAAGTATCTTATAATTTCCTTTTATGGAAATTCAAGAATAAACAATCCTGATTAAAATTTGATTGAAACATAAATCCCTTACCACATTGGTAAACTTCGAATAAAGACCTCATGAATTGGACAAACTAATATAGATATGTGTATCCTATTTATTTTCATGATATGAATTATAAAATACCTTCATGGGAATAATATACACCACATAAATGAATCATGTGGTGAATAAGGCATGTGTCTAGCGAAAATAAAAGTGAGATAAAAATCTCTTACCTCAATTTCAAATTTATATGAAGGCATCCTATCAACCTATATAATAAAATGAAATTTAATATAATTATAGTAAAAAATAACTTAAAAACATATAATATTAGATATGATCTAATTATTACATTTCAAAACACATTTATTAATCATTCCTTATTAAATTGTCGTTTCTCAGTGTTAACTCTTTATTTTTTCCTAAAAATTTCAGTTCGGTGGTTCTGGTACATGTAATTTGATCATGGTTTCATCATCTCCAAAATTTTAATAAATATATAAATATAATATATTTTAATTAAATATTTATTTTGATTCACCAATAAAGGATAGTGATAGAAAAATGAATTACAACATTCATGGAGATGGTGGGTCACACGTATGCATGAACGTTGTTTTCACCTTTCGAAATTTGAAATGATAGATATGTAAATAATAATTCAACTTTATAGAATAATAATAATATCCTAAATTAAATATATATTTATTAAATGATACATTATACCCATACAAGTGGTAATGAAAAACATATTACATCTCTATGTGGAGACGATATTTAAAACTTACACGTGAGGGATGTTTTCATTTTCCATAGGTTGGAAAGAAGGTGGATAATGGTTGTTACATGATCATAATAACAATTTAGTAGATTTAATATACTTAATTAATGATTCTTTAATGGACACAATGAATTTTTAGGAGGTATAAGGATAAATTAAATTGAAAATGATTGTTTTTGAGTTGTACCACTTCATTGAGAAACCTGTTTTTATATACACCTTTGCGTTTGCTTCAACCACTTCCAGTCCCTACATGGAAGTGGAATGAAATCACTATGGACTTTGACGTTGGGTTACCTCAAAACCAGAGGAAGAATAACGCGATTTGTGATCGACAAGCTGACCAAGTCAGCTCACTTTATACCTATTCGAGATACAACCAAAGTTGAGAAGTTGGGAAATATCTTTGTGAAAGAAGTTTTTCGTTTGCATAGAGTTCCATCTGTTATAGTCTTTGATATGGATCCTCAGTTTACTTCTCACTTTTGGAGAGGCCTTCAGGAGGCATTGGGATCTCAGGTCCGTTTGAGCACGGCCTACCATCCACAGTCAGATGGCCAGATAGAGAGAGCTATTCATATCCTTGAGGACATGCTCCGTGCATGTGTTCTTGACTTTGGTGGATCTTGGGATGATCATCTATGGCTAGTTGAGTTTTCTTATAACAACAGTTATCAGTCTGCGATCAAAATGGCTCCTTTTGAGGCTTTGTATAGTCATCCTTGTAAATATCCTTTATGTTGGTCGGAGATTGGTGAAAGTTCCTTGGTAGGAACGAGTTTGGTCCAAGAGACGATAGCTAAGATCCAGTTGATTCGTTAGATAATGTTGACAGCACAGAATTGGTACAAGTCTTATACTGATCGTCACCATAAACCTTTAGAGTTCTCAGTTGGTGACCAGGTGTTCTTGAAAGTTTCACCCTGATTAGGTCATCGACGGCTTGGGAGGCAAGGGAAACTTTCTCCTCATTTTGTGGGATCTTTCGTGGTTATCGTTCTTGTAGGGAAAGTTACTTAACGTCTAGTTCTACCACTACAGCTGACGTCGATACAAAACATGTTCCATGTATCACGGCTGCGAAAGTATCTCTCTGATCCATCTCATGTTGTGAGCTGGAATGATCTTGAGATTGAACTAGATTTATCTGTTACTGAATGACCAGTCAGGGTAGTTGATTCTGAGACCAGGGTACTTTGTGGGAGAACGATACCTCTGGTCTGTGTACTTTGGTAGTATAGTTCTGATTCTCATGAGACGTGGGAAAAGGAGGCACTAATGAGAGAGCAATGGCCTCATCTTTTTGACATGGAGGTTTCTTCATAGGCTTTCTGGGGGTAGAAAGATCTTATGGTGGGGAGGTTGTAACATCACATTACATTTTCAGGTACTTTTGATGTTTCTAAGTACCTCTATTTTGGAGTAGTTACTTGGGAGAGTCGGGAGAACTTTAAATGTTGTTTTGGTGAAAAGGGGAAGTCGCACGAGCGGCGCACGGGTTGTCTAAACTGTGTGGCCAAACTGTGTGCAGTTGGTCTTAGAGGTAGTAGCTTCCACACGGGTGGCACACAGTTTGTCTAACCGTGTGGCCAAACTGTGCGAGAAGGGTGGTCGAGGCAGAAGCTAATGCATGGCTAGTGCACGGTTTTTCAAACCGTGTGAACTAACCATGCGGCCACTTAAATGTGATACTTAAATTGTGGATATCACTCAGTTTTGCCTCTAAGTGCCTCATTTTTTCTCCTAAGTAGCCCTAACTCAGGATTTACCTTCTCCTAAGGTCATAGAAGATTCTCCGATCATTCCAGAGGTGATCCAAAGTCTCCTCTTGGTAAATCAAAGCTGGATTCTTGAGGTATGTGATTGTTCTTCATCATTCTTGATCGGTTTCTTAGATCTAGTTAGATCTACTTCTCCTCTTCTCTCGGTTTCTTAGATCTACACCCATTATGGGTAGATCTAAGTGTGTGGATGCAAAATATGATGAAATTTGGTCTTGATATTTCTATGAGAAGATATCTAAGGCGGGTTCTTGAAGGAGCAACCTGGTTTTCTTGAGCGTTCTCGACCGTTGTGGTTTTGGTCAAAACCTTTGAGGTAGGTGGTTCCATCCCGACTTACCAAATTTATTATTATTGTATTTTCTTGATTTATTTCAATTGTTGATTTAAATTCAATTTCTCAAGTAATATTTCAATTAAATTGATAAAAACTTGATTCTAGTGAATCGAGATATTTGAAATGGTTTTTGGCATGGAAATTTGGAAAACCCCAATTCCATTGAATTGGGTGTGTTTATGGAAATTTGTTGATTTAAATTCTTCAATTTAAATTGCGGGTTTTATGGAAATGATTTCAATTAAATTGTTGAATTTAATTGTGAAAATTAATTGTGTGATGATGTATTTGGTTTTGAATGGATTTCAAATTGGTGAAAATGGCTTAAAATGATTTGATAGAAACCCAGTGGTTTTATCTTGTGAAAAAGGCATGTTTTAAATAAAACCTGTTTTGGTTTTAAATGGAATGAAATTGGAACTTTTGAAATGGAATAATGGGATTGATCGTATTTTAAGCATTCTTAAAATAGTTTACCCATCATGTAAGAGTGCATGAAGGACTTAGGTAATTATTGAATTATTTGGATACACTCTACGCTATGACAACGTTCTAAAACATACTTGTGGCGGGTCACCTCCCCGACGGGTTGGTGACGAGTCTCTTTTGGCCAGTGTCATAGGGACGTGTGTATACACATTTGCTGAGTTCACATAGATAGTGTGGAATCCTATAACTGGTTAATACTATCGTACCTTTTGGATGATGCCCATGTTTCTTGCTTGTTTATTTATATTTGAGATATAAATATATGCCAATGATTTTGAACTGCTTACCTTCCTGATAAATTTATATAAACTGTTTTATATAAATTTTTTACTTAATCCATTGTTTTAGAAATATTCCATCATTTGTAAAGACTTTTCTGAAAATATTTATTTCCATCATTTGAACATGTATAGCATATTTTGTTATAATATGCTTTCAATTTCCAAACCTGTTTATTTGAAAATTGGAATATTTTATTTGGATAATCTATATTTGGAATCTGTTACAGAATCTTTGGTGGTATCCTACTAGGCTTAGGCTCACACCCTACTTTTGCCTTCGGGTGTTTGCAGATTTCCTCCTTCCATGCTTGAGTAAAGGGAAGGAATCTCTTGGAGGAGGATCTAGCTGTTGATATTCTCTTAGTGAATTGTGTCCTTAGGAGATGTGGGATTGTTTTTCACTTTTTGGTACTTGGGTTATAGTACATTGGGATTTCATGCCTCTATTTTTTTCTGGTACATTACTCCCATTGGAGTTTCTTTCTGTTTTGCATACTGTCTTGTTTCTTTTTCTTCCGCATTATTGTGGAAAAATTGGTCCCTCTTGCATGTTGTGTGATTCCAGGTGCTAGTCTCCAACATGTGGGGATTAGGAATGCCCTTCGGGCTATGTCAGGGTCGTCTCGGTTATCGGGTTACCAGGGTACCTGGGCTGGTTCGTGACAAAATAACATCATGTTGCATTTTTAGGTACTTTTGATGTTTCTAAGTACCTATGTTTTGGATTAGTGGCTTGGGAGAGTCGGGAGAACTTTAAATATTTTTTTGGGAAAAGGGGGACGTCGCACGGGCGGCGCACGGGTAGTTTAAACCATGCGGCCAAACTGTGCGCAGTTGGTCTTGGAGGCAGTAGCTTCCGCATGGGCAGTGCACGGTTTGTCTAACCATGCGGCCAAATCATGCGAGAAGGGTGGCCGAGGCAGAAGCTAATGCACAGCTAGCGCACGTTTTTTCAAACTGTGTGAACTAACCATGTGGCCACTTAAATGAGATTCTTAAATTGTGGATCTCACTCGGTTTTGCCTCTGAGTGCCTTGTTTTTCCTCCTAAGCAGTCCTAACTTGGGATTTGTCTTCTCCTAAGGTCATAGAAGGTTCTCCCATCGTTCTGGAGGCGATCCAAAGGCTCATCTTGGTGAATCGAAGCCGGATTCTTGAGGTATGTGATTGTTCTTCATCGTTCTTGATCGGTTTCTTAGATCTACTTAGATCTACTTCTCCTTTTCTCTCGGTTTCTTAGATATACGCCCGTTATGGGTAGATCTAAGTGTGTGGATGCCAAATATGATGATATTTGGTCTTGATCTTGCTAAGAGAAGAGATCTAAGGCGGGTTCTTGAAGAAGCAACCCGGTTTTCTTGAGCGTTCTCGACCTGTCATGACCCGACCCTACCTGGGCTCGAGCCGCAACTACCCCAAGCCCACCTCCATAGGCCAGGGGCTGGCGACAAGCCCCAAAGGCTAAACAACTCAGGGAGGCCTTTTCCTGAGTACCTATACACACACACGCAGCACACTCAATGCAAAAGTGCAGAGTAAAAGAAAAAGAAAAGTAAAGCAAAGTGCAACTTCTATATATAAACCACAAAAGTGCATCGACCTCTAACAGTACAAGAAAGTGCTGAAGGTAAACTGAAAAAGGAAAGGGGAAAACATGCGCCCAACCAGAAAAGGTGCTACAACCCGGCAATAGGTAAACAAAAGAAAAATAGTTGGAAGGGTCCCCCACCTGGAACCCGACTCTGACCACCGCAAGCGGTCCAAGCTCCCGAACTCCTAAGCTCCACTGAAGTCACGACCAACCTGTCCGTCGTCTGCAAGGTCACACCAAGTGCGGGAAAATCCCAAGTAGGGGTGAGTATAAGAATACTCAGTAGAATACTCCCAAGGCTCGAGGGAGCAACAAAGGAGGTACCTAAGGTTGATCAGTAGATCGAACAGGGAAAAGTAAAAGAGTACAACCGAGAGTAAAGTAAGAGTAAAATAAGGAGTGTAGTAGAGTAACAGTAGAGAGTCCAGCTCAACCCAACAAGAGAAAGGAGATAGACTCATCTAGACACAAGGATCTAGAAACGGTGAGAAGATGAACTTCTTGTCGAGTCTTCACTACCTATAGTAGGAGAGTAGACTCATCCAACTACGAGAAGCTAGACTCAGAAAGCACGTGGCATACCTTGTGCTTCTTCGCCTCTCCTGGAAGGAGAGTAGCCAAAACCCAAGGAGTGGGTACTGGAACAAGGTATATACATATCCATATGCTCAATCAAGAAGCCCGAACAAGATCGTAAGGGGATCCCCATCCCGTAGCTCAGCCAAAGAAAGTGAGTAACCAATAGTCCCAGAAGTAAACACCATTGATGCCCAGCATCCCGCACGTCTGCCCCGAACTGCAAGTCAAGGGGCTCAAATCACCACACCTTGACACTATCCACTTTGGGTGGCACTGACTTGCCCGCATGTGTTTAGGTAGTGTCTCAAGGACACGTCTCAGTGGGGAAAGTGCCCCTAGTACTTGAGAGTTTTGGGGGAATGTCAAACCACACCTCGTCACTGCCCCACACTCGAGAGGTCTCCTCAAAGTCGACAGGCGACCCCCTGCCCAGCCCCGCTGGTGGGTAATCCCTGGAATTTGATGGGTTCCCACTGGAGGGAGACCTGGAAAGAGTCGATGGGTGCCACACTGCCCAGTCCCAAAAAAGGGTAATCCACTGGAGGGAGACCTGGAAAAATTCGTCGACGATCCCCAATGACTAGTCCCGTAAAAGGGTACTCCACTAGAGGGAGGCTCGGAATAGTCATCGGGGACCACTTCCCAACCCAGATGAAGGTAAACCCGGCATCAGGGACTACTTCCCAGCCCAGCTGGAGGTAAACCTGGCATCGGGGACCACTTCCTAGCCCCGCTGGAGGTAAACCTGGAACCACTCTGGCCATCCCTACTAGATGGTACTGCTCGGTGAACACTGCTGTACTGGCCATCCCTATTGGATGGTAACCCACTGGTCATCCCTGCTGGATGGTACTGCTCTGGCCATCCCTACTGGATGGTACGACTGTCCAACCCTACTGGAAACAACCTCCTAGGTAGAGGATCGGTGCCCGCGTAATGTGTTGGTCACACTGAATCCACAAGAACTCTACCAGGGAACACGAAGTAACTCTGACGGACAAACCATCGAGAAAAGAACCAGGGGAAAACCAATCGACCCTGCTGGGAGAAACCATCTTGAACAGGACTATGGGGAAACCCACTCAACCCTGCTGGTCCAACAAACGAGAAAAGAACCAGGGGAAACTCAACCCTACTGGTCAAACAAACGAGAACAGAACCAGGGGAAACTCAACCCTGCTGGTCAAACAAATGAGAACAGAACCAGGGGAAACTCAACCCTGCTAGTCAAACAAACGAGAACCGAACCAGGGGGAAAATCAACCCCACTGGTCAAACAAACGAGTACAGAAGGACCCTCTACGTCGCGAGAGGTCAAAGGTACATAAAGCAGAACACGGCACGCACATGGGTCCCACATGACGGGTGGCCCCAAGTCAACTCCAACCAAGCGCACAAACATTCTTAGGTACAAACATCCACATGTACCTCCAACCATTCTTGCATACTCCCAGAGTATTCCATGTCTCCATCCCAAAGGCTAACGTGCACACGGCACCCAACGTCAACGCGAAGGCGTAAACGTAACAACTCCAACTTGCCACCTCATCGGCCCAGGCACAGCCAACTACATCTCTTCAAGCATTACTTCACTCACACGGGAGTACATGCGATCACATGCCAAGGGTCCGCTACAAACACAGTAGGACGAACCACCACCGGAGCACCTTTCATATTTCCACATTTAATAAGATCGCGTAAGAGGCTCCGCTTGCCTAAACAAATTACATCGTTGTAATCCTTGTAGAAAAACATGCAAGATAGACTACTTACTCGCCTCAAACGGATATTCGACAGAAAAGTCGCCAACACCGCTTTACGCCCGAACGACGTCCCTTGATCCCAAGCCTTGGTCCCAAAAACAGTCGGGTGCATCGCACCATTGTGATCCCCTCAGGAAAACACGTCAAAAGGACTCCTCACTTGAGTGTAACGGATATCCGGAGGAAAAGATGCATTCTGGCACACCGCACACGAGCGGTGCTACGTGGGACCCACATCCCGGTCCCAAATCACAATGAACGGATCACACCGTTGCGATCCTATCGAAAAAGTACACAAGATGCACTATTCACTTGTCCAAAATGGACACCCGGTGATAAAGCTGGAAATCACCGCCAACTCCCAAAACGGCCATCACGGGGCCCGCACCACCGTGCGGAATTAAAGCGGGAGGATTGCTTCATTGCAATGCCCCCGCAAAAACACCCAAGATCAACTACTCGCACGCCCTGAACGAATGTCCGATGAAAAAGTTGTAAAGCACTGCACACAGCTCGAAAAACGGGTCATGGGGCCCATGCCTCAACTTCATTTTCAATGCCCGAAACCGCACTGGAAAACTCCGCCTCGGCACCAGGGTCCCAATACCGCTGACGGTGCTCAAATCGGACGTCGGATGTGTCTGTGCCGCTCAAAACATGAACCCCCGGAAAAACATCAAACTACTTAAAGGCGTGTCGCGCCACCGTGGCCCCTGTTTCGGGAGTTAAAACCCCCCAAAACCATCTCAAAATATTTTCCTCAATTTAAGGGACGCGTCGCCGCAGACGGTGCCCAAATAGGACACCCTGCGAATGATTTATGATATATAAATAATTTTCATAATAATAATAATATTATTATTATTATTATTATAAACCTTTTTTAAAAAAATACCTAGACCGGCCATCCTGGCCGGTCTTCTTCCACACGCCACCAACAAGACCCGTATTTACGGGTCCTTTTTCTGCCAGCTAGGGTCCAAAGACCCCGGTCTTCTCCCGCAACGATTGGCCAAAGGCCGGTCCTCCCCCCCGCGTCGCGCCTATTGGCGCCTGCTGCCGACGACCGTCGCGGCCCCTGCCGCTCCCCGCTCGACCTCACCCGCGCCTCCGTCGGGACCCCCGTCTCGCCCGGCCGACACCCGCTGCTGAGAAGCCCCTCCGAACCAGCTGAACCGCCGTCTGCCTGAGGCCGAGCCACCGCCGCTGCGTGGGGATACGCCGGACCACCGTCCCAGCTCGCCGGAGAACCCAAAACACCGGAAAAAAACACCAAAAACCCGCGATCTTCGACGGACGACAGCGATCACCTCCGAACTCGGATTTCAATTCCGAGAAGTGCGTCAGAGATCTCAGAAAATATACTACACGTTTATGAGATTTTTTTGACAATTTGACGGCAATTCGATGTGATAAATTGAGTTCAAAGTAGGTACGATAAATAAAAATGGAAACGAAGAATTCCTACCTCTTTGGGCGTAGCCCGGAGCTTCGTGAGCGTTCTGCCTTCCCCGGATCCGCAATCACCTTGGAGGAAGAGAGGGGATCTTGGGCTTGAGGTTGAGAGCTCCTTGGTTGGGATATCCTTCCACCAGGAGGTGAAAAGGGAGGTGAGGAGGAGAAGGGGGAAGAGATGGGTTAAATATAAAAAAATTAATTAAAACATTTAATTAATTTAAACCCCCATAATGACCCACATCCGAAACCACCGGCGCGGTCAATATTAAGCTTCCCCTAGGGTAAAAACCACCTCCCAAGTGCAACGCAAGTCTCGTAATTTTAATCCGAGGCCCCGTTCAAAAGTTATCAAATTTAACGTCTGAAGCCGCCAAATTACGAAAACGCCCCTGGCGGCATTTTTCACAGAAGGTCCGCGCCTGCGAAACTCACACCCCTCCTAGGGTAAATAGAACATTACGGACTCAACGGTGCCCTCAGTTTTCCAATCCGAGCCACCGTTTAAGAGATACTTGAGTTAATCCATTAAACGAATAAATTAATTTATTTATTTATCTGTTTAATGTTCTGTTAACGTGCGAGGGGTCCCAACGCCCCGCGCCGACATGTTTTATGTTGTTCCGAGGGTAAAAACACCATTTTGGACCCATCCGTGTACTTATTTTTAGGATCTGAAGCACCGTTTATGAGTTATCTTATTTATTTGGCGTGCTGAGTGTGAACGTACTGAAAATTTAATTCTGGCCACACCGGGGCTCGGAATTGCACGTCGTCGAAGGCGCTGCTCTGGAATAACATAAAGAATATTCCAAAGTCTTTTATAGAAAAAATTGGGTTCTTACATCATTCCCTCCTTCAAGATTTTCATCCCCGAAAAGTAAAATTAGGGAAACAAATCAGGGTACTAAGCCTGCACCTGGCTCTCCCATACCCAGAAGAACTCTTGCATAGTCCCGCATCACTGCACACAGACTAAAGAGTTTGATCTGTTCATGCGAGGTCTTCCCTTGCCGATGGCGTGCATAAAAGTACGCACACGTCTCTTCAGGTAAACCACGCGGGAGACATCGTGCACCCACTCCAGACTTTGGGGTTAGGGCAAGGTGGTAGGGAACCTCATCATCCCTTCGCACGGTCTCAAACGGCCCGAAGGCTCTTGGGGGTAGCTTACCTCCCCGGCCGAACCCCTACGCCGCACGCCGTGACTAGAATCACTGTTTGGACCTGGGACAAAACCCGGTGATTCCCTCCTTCAGAATATCTATATGGTGAAACACCCAAAGATATCTGGTCATGCAAGATTTCACAGTCGATGTACCACGGCCCAAACTCTCTTACACTCTCGGAGAGCGAAGGAGTCAACACCATCGACTAGAGAAAAAGTTCCCATGACTTTTACCTTACCAACACAGGGTTACACTGACGCCCTGCGCCACCCTGGTAATAACTCAAACAAGGAGCAGGGAGAAAAGAATTTCACACATAGAGCCTAACAATTCTACTAAAAAAGTATAAGAACTTTAGAGCATACCTCTTATCAGCTTATGCCCTGCAGGATCATAGACATTCAAAGCTCACGGCTGTTCGCGGTCCCAACTGTCAGCTCTCAGAGCCTGACGTGGACCACCTAGTGGTGATGGGAAGACCTCGTAAAGCCATCCCCCACTACCAGCTCCTCCTTCTCCTCTACTAGCACCACCTCTCAGGGTGCTACTCTGATCAATGCACTGCCTCTGCCACGGTGGTGCATCTGCTACCTGCCTGATGTTCTCGGCGTGCCTGGTCGGGCAGTCCCGTGCCAAGTGACCTCGCCCATCGCAAGCATAACACCGACTCTCTCTAGGCTACACTAGTTCCCTCCGACACCATTGTGGTTTACGAACACACCCCTGAGTCCGGTTATCAGAAATCCACCTGCGTTGAGGTTCTGCTTGACGACGTTCGCTAGCTGCGGCAGACGTCTCGGCTCTGTCGAGCCTGCTGCCACCACCAACTGTAGAATGTGATAGGAAGCTCTCTGTCACCAGTGCCTGCTCTAGCACCCCGACATAAGTGGAAATTCACAAGGGTACTATGATAGCACGAATCTCTCAGCGGAGACCCTGCTCAAACTTTCGTGCTCGAAAGTTGTCGTCATGGACCAAGTCCGGGTAAAAGCGTGCACAGTCTGCGAAACTAGCTGCATACTCAGCCACCGTCATCCCTCCCTTCTGAAACTGTAGGAGCTCCTGAATCTGAATGGAGCATAAGCAGGAGGGGAAAAACTCCTCACGAAACAAAAACTAAAAGTCGGCCCACGAAAGAGACGACTCATCAAGAAACTGAGTCACCAGACTCCACCAACGCCAAGCTGCTCTGTGGAAAAGGTTGGAGGACATAGCCACAATAAGATCTACTGGCGTCTGCACAAGCCTAAAAAGGAGAACCACTATCTCGAACCAAACCTCTACTGCCTAAGGGTATGGCTCACCCCTGAACCTCAGCGGTCTCTGTCACTGGAACTCACGGAGCGCACTCAACCTGCGCTCAAGCTCAGTCTGCTCTACTGAAGCTATCTGCTGCTCAACAGGTGGGGGTGCTGCTACCGACCCACCCAGAGAAAGGGGCTCCCATGATGGGTCCTGGACTGATGCCTCGTAGCTCACAGGGTCGTCGTCACGAACCAAAGTTGGTATCCTGGATGGCTGTCTTCACAGAGACATCTTGAATATTATCAAGGAGTGTCGTGATCAGATGAGCATATATGTATATCACAACAACAACAATGATGGAGAGCTGAATCAAGGACAATCAAGGACTCAATCCTATGTGATGCACAAACCAATTTCCCTACAACAAGTTTCTCAGCATGCCGAGTCTACAAGCGGGTTATCAAGGTCCTGGTGAATGGATACGTCGGTCGCCGCACCATCACTGGACTCCCTGGCCTGAGAGCCGCTCTCGAGACATATTAACATTGTTTCCCTAAATCCCAACCAATTCCTCTTTAGGGACGTCCGAACAACATCCCAAGGAACGAACCACCTTTGATACCACTTTGTCACAACCCGACCCTACCTGGGCTCGATCCGCAACTACCCCAAGCCCGCCTCCATAGGCCAGGGGCTGGCGACAAGCGCCGAAGGCTAAAAAACTCGAGGAGGCCTTTGCCTGAGTACCTATACACACACACACAGCACACTCAATGAAAAAGTGTAGAGTAAAAGAAAAATAAAAGTAAAGAAAAGTGCAACTTCTATATATAAACCACAAAAGTGCATCGACCTCTAACAGTACAAGCAAGTGATGAAGGTAAAATGAAAAAGGAAAGGGCAAACACGTGCCCAACCATAAAAGGTGCCACAACTCGGCAACAGGTAAACAAAAGCAAAACAGCTAGAAGGGTCCCCCACCTGGAGCCCGAATCTGACCACCGCACGCGTTCCAAGCTCCCGAACTCCTAAGCTCCACTGAAGTCACGACCGACCTGTCCGTTATCTGCAAGGGCACACCAAGTGCGGGAAAATCCCAAGCAGGGGTGAGTATAAAAATACTCAGTAGGATACCCTGAAGGCTCAAGGGAGCAACAAAGGAGGTACCAAAGGGTGAGCAGTAGATCGAACAGGGAAAAGTAAAGGAGTACAACCGAGAGTGAGGTAAGAGTAGAACAGGGAGTGCAGTAGAGTAACAGTAGAGAGTCCAGCTCAATCCAACAAGAGAAAGGAGATAGACTCGTCCAGACACAAGGAGCTGGAAACTGTGAGAAGATGAACTTATCATAGAGTCTTCGCTACCTATATCAGGAGAGTAGACTCATCCAACCATGAGAAGCCAGACATGGAAAGCACGTGGCATACCCCGTGCTTCTTCGCCTCTCTTGGAAGGAGAGTAGCCAAAACCCAAGGAGTGGGTACTGGAACAAGGTGTATACATATCCATATGCTCAATCAAGAATCCCGAACAAGATCGTAAGGGGATCCCCATCCCGTAGCTCAGCCCAAGAAAGTGAGTAGCCAACAGTACCAGAAGTAAACATCATCGATGCCCAGCATCCCGCACGTCTGCCCCAAACTGCAAGTCAAGGGGCTCAAATCACCGCACCTTGACACTATCCGCTTTGGGCGGCACTGACTCACCTACACGGTTTTAGGTCGCGTCGCAAGGACGCGTCTCGGTGGGGAAAGCGCCCCTCGTACTTGAGAGTTATAGGGGAACGTCAAACCACACCTTGTCACTGCCCCGTAGTCGAGAGTTCTCCTCAAAGTCGACAGGCGATCCCTTGCCTAGCCTCGCTGGAGGGTAATCCCTGGAAGTCGACGGGTTCCCACTGGAGGGAGACCTGGAAAGAGTCGATGGGTGCCACATTGCCCAGTCCTGAAAAAGGGTAATCCACTGGAGGGAGACCTAGAAAAATTCATCTACGAGTCCCAATGCCCAGTCCCATAAAAGGGTACTCCACTGGAGGGAGGCTCGGAACAGTCATCGGGGACCACTTCCCAACCCAACTGGAGGTAAACCCGACATCGGGGACCACTTCCCAGCCTAGGTGGAGGTAAAACCGGCATCGGGGACCACATCCCAGCCCCGCTGGAGGTAAACCTAGAACTGCTCTAGCCATCCCTACTGGATGGTACTGCTCGGTGAACACCGTTGTACTGGTCATCCCTGATGGATGGTAACCCACTGGCCATCACTGTTGGATGGTACTGCTCTGGCCATCCCTGCTGGATCGTACAGCTGGCCAGCCCTATTGGAAACAACCTCCAGGCCATCCCTGCTGGAAACAACCTCCTGGGTAGAGGATCGGTGCCCACGTAATGTGTTGGTCACACCGAATCCACAAGAACTCTACCAGGGAACATGAAGTAACTCTGCCGGCCAAACCATCGAGAACAGAACTAGGGGAAAACCACTCGACCCTGTTGGTCAAAACCATTGTGAACAGGACCAGGGGGAAACCCACTCAACCCTGCTGGTCCAACAAATGAGAACAGAACTAGGGGAAACTCAACCCTGCTAGTCAAACAAACGAGAACAGAACCAGGGGAAACTCAACCCTGCTGGTCAAACAAACGATAACAGAACCAGGGGAAACTTAACCCTCCTGGTCAAACAAACGAGAATAGAACCAGGGGGAAACTCAACCATGCTGGTCAAACAATTGAGTACATAAGGACCCTCTATGTCGCGAGAGGTCAAAGGTACGTTATTTAGAACACGGCACGCACATGGGGCCCACACTACAGGTGGACCCAAGTCAACTCCAACCAAGAGCACAAACATTCTCAGGTACAAACATCCACATGTACCTCTAAGCATTCTCGCATACTCCCAGAGTATGCCGTGTCTCCAGCCCAAACGCTAACGTGCACACGGCACCCAATGTCAATGCAAAGGCGTAAACGTAACAACTCCAACTTTCCACCTCATCGGCCCAGGCAAGGCCAACTACATCTCTTCAAGCATTACTTCACTCACACGGGAGTGCATGCGATCACACGCCAAGGGTCCACTACAAACACAGTAGGATGAACCGCCACCGGAGCACCTTTCATATTTTCACATTTAATAAGATCGCGTAAGAGGATCTGCTTGCCTGAACAGATTACACCGTTGTAATCCTCGTGGAAAAACATGCGAGATAGACTACTTAATCGCCTCAAACGGATATCCGACGGAAAAGTTGCTAACACCACTCTACGCCCGAACGACGTCCCGTGATCCTGAGCCTCGGTCCCGAAAACAGTCGGGTGCATCGTACCATTGCAATCCCCTTGGTAAAACATGTCAAAAGGACTGCTCACTTGAGTGGAACGGATATCCAGAGGAAAAGATGCATTCTGGCGCACCGCACATGAGTGGTGCTATGTGGAACCCACATCCTGGTCCCAAAGCACAATGAACGGATCGCACCGTTGCAATCCTCTCGAAAAAGTACACAAGATGGACTATTCACTTGTCCAAAATGGACACCCGGTGATAAAGCTGGAAATCACTGCCAACTCCCAAAACGGCCCTCATGGGGCCCCCACCATCGTGTGGAATTAAAGTGAGTGGATTGTGTCATTGCAATGCCCCCAAAAAAACACCCAAGATCAACTACTCGCACGCCCCGAATAGACGTCTGATGAAAATTTTGTAAAGAATTGTATGCAGCTCAAAAAACGGGCCATGGGGGCCATGCCTCAACTTCGATTTCAACACCCAAAACCACTCTGCCTTGGCACCAGGGTCCCAACGCTACTGGCAGCGCTCAAATCAGACGTCAGATGTGTCCGCGCCTCTCAAAACATGAACCCCTGGAAAAACCTCAAACTACTTAAAGGCGTGTCGCACCACCGAGGCCCCCGTTTCGGGAGTTAAAAACCCCCCGAAACCATCTCAAAATATTCGCCTCGATTTAAGGGACATGTCGCTGCAGACGGTGCCCAAATCGGACGTCCTACGAATGATTTATGAAATATAAATCATTTTCATAACAATAATATTATTATTATTATTATTATTATTATTATTATTATTATAAACCTTTTTTTAACCTAGACCGACCATCTTGGTCGGTCTTCTTCCGCACGCCGCCAGCAGGACCCGCATTTGTGGGTCCTTTGTCTGCCAGCCGGGGTCCAAAGACCCCTGTCTTCTCCTGCAACGACCGGCCAAAGGCCGGTCCTCACCCCCCCCCCCCCCCATGTCGCGCCTGTTGGCGCCTTCTACCGACGACGGCCGCGACCGGCGCCGCGGCCCTTGCCGCTCCCCGCTCGACCTCACCCGCGCCTCCGCCGGGACCCCCGTCTCGCCCGGCCGACACCCGCTGCCGAGAAGCCCCGCCAAACCAGCTAATTCGCCGCCTGCCTGAGGCCGACCCACCGCCGCCGCGTGCGGATACGCCGGACCGCCGTCCCAGCTCGCAGGAGAACCAAAAATGTCGGAAAAAAACACCAAAAACCCGCGATCTTCGACGAACGACAGCGATCGCCTCCGAACTCAGATTTCAATTCTGAGAAGTGAATCGGAGAGCTTAGAAAATATACTACGCAGTTATGGGCTTTGTTCGATGATTTGACGGAAATTCGATGTGATAAATTGAGTTCAAAGTAGGTATGGGAAATAAAAATGGAAACGAAGAATTCCTACCTCTTTGGGCGTAGCCCGGAGCTTCGTGAGCGTTCCGCCTTCGCTAGATCCGCAATCACCTTGGAGGAAGAGAGGGGATCTTGGGCTTGAGGTTGAGAGCTCCTTGGTTGGGAGCTCCTTCCGCTAGGAGGTGCAAAGGGAGGGGAGGAGGAGAAGGGGTAAGAGATGGGTAAAATATAAATAAAAAATTAATTAAAACATTTAATTAATTTAAACCCCCATAATGACCCGCATCTGAAACCACCGGTATGGTCAAGATTAAGCTTCCCATAGGGTAAACACCACTTCCCGAGCACAATGGCGGTCTCTAATTTTAATCCTAGGCCCCATTCAAAAGTTATCAAATTTAACGTCTGTAGCCGCCAAATTACGAAAACACCCCTGGCAGCATTTTTCACAGAAGGTTCGCGCCCGCGAAACTCACACCCCTCATAGGGTAAATGGAATTCTTCATACTCAACAGTTCCCTCGGTTTTCCAATCCAAGACACTGTTTAAGAGATACTTGAGTTAAGCCATTAAACGAATAAATTTATTTATTTATTTATCCATTTAATGTTCCGTTAACGGGCGATGGGTCCCAACGTCCCGCGACGACATGTTTTATGTCTTTCCTAGAGTAAAAACCCCATTTCGGACCCATCCGTGCACTTAGTTTTAGGATCTGAAGCACCGTTTAGGAGTTATCCCATTTATTTGGCGTGCCCAGTGTGAACGCACTGAAAATTTAATTCCGGCAACACCGGGGCTCGAAATTGCACGCCGTCTGAAGGCGCTGCTCTGGAATAACATCAACAATATTCCAAAGTCTTTTATAGAAAAAACCAGGTTCTTACACGACCGTTGTGTTTTTGGTCAAAACCTTTGAGGTAGGTGGTTCCGTCCCGACTTACCAAATTGATTATCATTGTATTTGCTTGATTTATTTCAATTATTGATTTAAATTCAATTGCTCAAGTTTGCTTTCAATTAAATTGATAAAAACTAGATTCCAATGAGTTGAGATATTTGAAATGGTTTTGGGAATGGAAATTTGGAAAACCCTGATTCCATTGAATTGGGTGTGTTTATGGAAATTTGATGATTTAAATTGTTCAATTTAAATTGTGGATTTGATGGAAATGATTTCAATTAAAATTTTGAATTTAATTGTGAAAATAAATTGTGTGATGATGGATTTGGTTTTGAATGGATTTCAAATTGGTGAAAATGGCTTAAAATGATTTGATAGAAACCCAGTGGTTTTATCTTGTGAAAAAGGCATGTTTTGAATAAAACCTGTTTTGGTTTTAAATGGAATGAAATTGGCACTTTTGAAATGGAAGAATGGGATTGATCATATTTTAAGCATTCTTAAAATAGTTCACCCATTATGTAAGAGATCATGCAATACTTAGGTAGTTAGTGAGTTATTTGGATACACTCTACGCTACGACAATGTTCTAAAACATACTTGCGGTGGGTTACATCCCCGACGGGTTAGTGATGAGTCTCCTTTGGCCAATGTCATAGGTATATGTGTATACACATTTGTTGAGTTCACATAGAGAGTGTGGAATCCTATAACTAGTTAATACTATTGTACCATTTGGTATATGACCATGTTGCTCGCTTGTTTATTTATATTCGAGATATAAATGTATGTCAATGCTTTTGAACTACTTACATGCCTGCTGAATTTATATAAACTGTTTTATATAAATGTTTTACTTAAGCCATTGTTTTAGAAATATTCCATCATTTGTAATGCCTTTTCTTAAAATATTTATTTCCATCATTTGAAACTGTATAGCATATTTTGTTAGAATATGCATTGAATTGCCAAACCTGTTTATTTGAAAATTGGAAGATTTTCTTTGGAAATCTATATTTGGCATCTGTTATGAAATCTTTGGTGGTATCCTACTAGGTTTAGGCTCACACCCTACTTTTTCCTTCATGTGTTTGTAGATTTCCTCCTTCCAAGCTCAAGCAAAGGGAAGGAATCTCTTGGAGTAGGATCCAGCTGTTGATCTTCTCTTGGTGGATTGTGTCCTTAGAGGATTTGGGATTGTTTTTCCCTTTTTATTACTTGGGTTGTAGTAAATTGGGCTTTCATGCCTCTGTTTTTTTTGGTACATTACTCCCAATGGAGTTTATTTCTGTTTTTCATACTAACTTGTTTCTTTTTCTTCCGCATTCTTGTGGAAAAATTGTTCCCTCTTGCATGTTGTGTGATCCCAGGTGCTAGTCGCCGACCCATGGGGATCGGGAATTCCCTTTAGGCTATGTCAGGGTTGGCTCAGTTATCGGGTTACCAGGGTACCCGGGCTGGTTCGTGACAAAATGGTATCAGAGGGAGGTTTAAGCATCTTGCCTTGATGACAGTATGCATTTGAGTATTCTTGTTGGGACTTAGGAGATAGTTGTGATTGAGTGTCTGGCCAGCTCTCACCATAATGAACCTTAAGTCATTAGGGTTGGTTAGGGAAATACGACTTGTGGATTAGTTCTAGTATTTTCCCGGTTTTGATTTCGATAGAGTGGAATCCAAATCTTGTTGTCCCTTTTTTTAAGAATAGTTTTCCTTGTTACTCTATTTGAGTGTTAATCAAATGTATTTTTATGTTGTGTAGCAACATGCCTTCGAGAAGACATGAGAATAGGATCCAAAAAGTGGCTGCTGCTGAATCTCAGCAAGCGAGTCCTATTGTAGATCTGAGTCTGGTTGAGGTGATTGTTCACACTGTCCAAGCTCTAGGACAGGCGCCACCTCCAGTTCCTGTTCAGACTCTAGCTATATATCCTCATAGTGATATTCTCCGAAGTCGTTCTCAAGATTTCCTACGCCAGAAGACACCAGTTTTCAAAGGTTCCACTGACCCTCAACATGCTGTGGAATGGTTAAGTAAGATTGAATGTCTGTTTGGGTTCTTGGAGACACCTGATGTGATCAAGGTGAAGTGTTCCACCTTTGTACTGGAGGGGCCTAGTAGGAGATGGTGGGACATGATGGTGACGGCTGGGAAACATGAGGGTTTGGAGTGAAAAGACTTTAGGGTTCTTTTCACTAACCAGTTTTATCCAGAATCAATGGTGTTGGCCAAGGCTGTGGAGTTTTTCAAGATTGAGCAGGCCAACAAAATAGTGACTGAGTACTCAAATCGCTTTTCTGAGTTGATACAGTTTGCTCCTAAGATTGTATCTAATGAGAAGATGAAGGCTCGATGATTCGAGTTGGGAATTCGATCAGATATCCGTTCCCAGGTTTTCTTACTGAAGCTACCCACTTATGCTGATGTACTGGATAGGGCCATATGGACTTGGCAGGAAAGTCAGGGTTAAAGGAGGTTCTTTTCCCTCCTAGTGGCAATGTTGGTTCCTTTAAAGGAAAATGGAAGCATGACGTTTCTCATGGCAGTTCTCGACAACAGAGTCATTCCAGACCTCCAGTAGAAACAGGAGGGGCTTCTTTGACTTGCTATCAGTGTGGAAAGACAGGACATTCTAAGATGGTTTTCACTGAGGCACCCAAGAACTGTAGCTCCTGCAGACGTTTAGGGAACTTACAGAGATTCTGCCATCACTTCTCTACTTCACATAGTAGAACGGGATCATCAGCACCTCCAGAAACTGTGGGGAAATCAAATGTTTCACGTACAAAAGGGTTCCAGCCACACGCATCCGGAACGAAGCTTCTTCACGTAGTGGAAAAGTCGCTAGAGGTAGCTGATACAGGTCCTGCAACTGTGAGAGGTACCATTACTATAGCTTCATCTTTAATGACAACTCTTTTTGATACTGGTACATCTCACTCTTTTATTTCAACCCAACTTGTTAATCTGCTTAATCTACCTATGGAGCTTGTATCTTGTACGATGGATATTACTACACCCCTTGGTGCAATGAGGGAAAAGGGTCTTTGTAGTCCTGCTTGTGTCTTCTCTCAATCAAATGTTGATCATGTTTGGAGTTTTCTGGTTCTCGACATGAGAACTTTTGACGTTATATTTGGGATGGATTGGCTCATTGACAATAAATCCCAGATCGATTGTTATCTTCAACAGGTCTACCTTACTACACCCAGTGGTGTGCCTCTTGTTTTTCAAGGAGAATGGGACCCAAGGTCAAGAAAAGTTGGACCCTCTTATCCAGAGTTGGGGAAAGTTATATCAGTGTTTTATTTTGATCTAGAGAGAGATTCAATGTGTGGTGATCTTCCTTCAATCGTCGCTGAGTTTTCCGACGTGTTTCCTTCTAACTTCTCTGGTTTTTCACCAGTAAGGGAGGTTAATTTCTCTATTGACTTAATGCATGGTACTCAACCAGTTTCTATTCCCTCCTACCGAATGGATCCAGCTGAACTAAAAGAACTGAAGTTTCAGTTAGATGATCTTCTTGAGAAAGGTTTTATATGCCCGAGTGCGTCACCTTGGGCAGCACCTGTTCTCTTCGCTAAGAAGGCTGATGGTTCTCTTTGCTTATGTGTTGATTATCGAAAGCTCAATCGAGTTATGATAAAGAATAAATATCTGTTACCACGAATTGATGATTTGTTTGATCAATTGTAAGGGGTGAATTGGTTTTCAAAAATTGATCTTCGATCGGGTTACCATCAGTTGAGGATAAAAGAATCTGACATTCATAAGACCACTTTTTGGAGTAGGTATGGCCATTATGAGTACCTTGTTATGCCCTTCAGCCTAACAAATGCTCATGTAGTTTTCATGGATTTGATGAACAAGGTTTTCTGTGAGTATCTAGATAATTTCGTGGTAGTCTTTGTGGATGACATTCTTGTCTACTCAAAGTCTGAGGAGGATCATGTGCATCATCTGAGAATAGTTTTGAGTCTTCTAAGGAATCACCAACTTTATGCCAAGCTTTAAAAGTGTGATTTCTGGATTCAAGAAGTGAAATTATTAGGACATGTTGTGTAAAAACAAGGAATATCAGTTGATCCTGAGAAGGTGAAGGTTGTTATGACTTTGGAACAACCACGAAATGTTTTCAAGATTCAGAGCTTCTTCGGATTAGCAGAATATTATCGTCAGTTTGTTAAAGACTTCTCAAAGTTAGCTTCTCCAATGACTGCTCTGACTCAAAAGGGAGTGAATTTTTCCTGGAATGATAAATGTCAGAGTTCTTTTGTTGAGCTAAAGCGTATTTTGACTACTGCGTCGGTGTTAACTCTTCCTAAGGCCGGGATAGGTTATGTGGTCTTCTGCGATGCATCGGGTTCAGGTTTGGGATGTGTCCTCATGCAGGGTAATCATGTTGTTGCCTATGGGTCTCATCAGCTTAAGCCTCATGAGAAGAACTATCCTACCCATGACCTTGAGCTTGTAGCTGTAATACACGCACTTAGGTGTTGGAGACATTGCCTTTATAGAGAAAGGTTTATTTTGTATTCAAACCACAAGATCTTGAGTTATATCTTCTCTCAAAAAGATTTGAATCTCTGCCAAAGGCATTGGGTGGAGTACCTGCAATCTTTCGACTTTGACATTGCCTATACCCCGGGGAAAGGGAATGTAGTTGCAGATGCGTTAAGCAGGAAACTTCCATCATAGACTGTGAAAGAATCTTCAGAAGAGTGAAGTTTGATGGCTCTTTTTGCTCAGTTGCATATTGGAGTTCTGTGGAAGGCGAGTGATGTTTCTTTAGCCAGTGTTCAGTTAACTTCTGCTCTCCTCAAATTAATTCTTCAGGAACAAAAAATGGATGATGAATTCCATAGCATTAGGGACTCTCTTTATGGTGGGGAGACCGACACTCAGTGGTCGTTCTCCAAAGAGGGTGTTTTGTGTTATCGAAACTATTACGTTGTGCCATTAGTGGCAAGGAAGGATGTGATGGGGGTTGCCATAACTCTCAGTGGGTTGTATACCCAGGAACCACGAATATGTTCTATGACATGCGGCGATAGTTCTGGTGGCCAGGTATGAGATGAGACATCACTGAGTTTGTATCTCCTTGCTATACATGCCAACAGGTGAAAGCCGAGCACCAGAAACCTTCGAGTTTGATTCAATAACTTACAGTCCCTACATGGAAGTGGGATGAAATCTCTATGGAATTTGTGGTTGGGTTACCTCAAACCCAGAGGAATAAGAACGCGATATGGGTTGTGATCAACTGGATGACCAAGTCGGATCACATTATACCTATTCGAGATACAACCAAAGTTGAGGTGTTGGGAAATATCTATGTAAATTAAGTTGTTCGTTTGCATGGAGTTCCATCTGTTATAGTCTCTGATTGGGATCCTTGGTTTACTTCCCACTTTCGGAGAGGCCTTAAAGAGGCACTAGGATCTCAGGTCCGTTTGAGAACGGCCTACCATCCACAGTCAGATGGCCAGATAGAGAGAGTTATTCAGATCCTTGAGGTTATGCTTTGTGCATGTGTTCTCGACTTTGGTGGATCTTCGGATGATCATCTGGGGCTAGTTGAGTTTTCTTATAACAACATTTATCAATCTGTGATCAAAATGGCTCCTTTTGAGGCTTTGTATGGTTGTCCTTGTAAATCTCCCTTATGTTGGTCGGAGATTGGTGAAAGTTCCTTTGTAGGACCGAGTTTGGTCCAAGAGATGACAGCTAAGATCCAGTTGATTCATTAGAGAATGTTGACAGCACATAATTGGTACAAGTATTATGCTGATCGTCGCCGTAAACCTTTAGAGTTCTCAGTTGGTGACCAGGTGTTCTTGAAAGTTTCACCCTGATTTGGTTGTCGATGGCTTGGGAGGCAAGGGAAACTTTCTCCTTGTTTTGCGAGGTTGTTGGTCTTGTATGGAAAGTTTCTTACCGTCTAGCTCTACCACCACAGCTGACGTTGATACATAACGTGTTCCATGTATCGCATCTGTGAAAGTATCTCTCTGATCTATCTCATGTTGTGAGCTGGAGTGATCTTGAGATTGAACCAGATTTATCTGTTACTGAACGACCAATTGGGGTTGTTGATTCTGAGACCAAGGTACTTCATGGGAGAACGATACCTCTGGTCCACATACTTTGGTGGCATGGTTCTGATTCTCATGAGACGTGGGAAAGGGAGTCACTAATGAGAGAGTAGTGGCCTCATCTTTTTGATGTGGAGGTTTCTCATAGGCTTTCTAGGGGAAGAAAGATCTTATGGTGGGGAGGTTGTAACATCATGTTACATTTTCATGTACTTTTGATGTTTCTAAGTATCTATGTTTTGGATTAGTGACTTGGGAGAGTCGGGAGAACTTTAAATGTTTTTTTGGGGAAAAGGGGAAGTCACACGGGCGGTGCACAGGTTGTCTAAACCATGCGGCCAAACTGTGCGCAGTTGGTCTTGGAGGTAGTAGCTTCCACACGAGCAGCACACAGTTTGTCTAACCGTGCGGCCAAACCGTGCGAGAAGGGTGGTCGAGGCAGAAGCTAACGCACGTCTAGCACACGGTTTGTCAAGCCGTGCGAACTAACCGTGCGGACACTTAAATGAGATCCTTAAATTGTGGATCTCACTCGGTTTTGCCTCTAAGTGCCTCATTTTTCCTCTTAAGCGGCCCTAACTTGGTATTTGTCTTCTCCTAAGGTCAGAGAAGGTTCTCCCATCATTAAAAAGGCGATCCAAAGGCTCCTCTTGGTGAATCAAATCCAGATTCTTGAGGTATGTGATCATTCTTCATCGTTCTTGATCGGTTTCTTAGATCTACTTAGATCTACTTCTCCTCCTCTCTTGGTTTCTTAGATCTACACCCGTTATGGGTAGATCTAAGTATGTGGATGCCAAATATGATGATATTTGGTCTTGATCTTACTAGGAGAATAGATCTAAGGCGGGTTCTTGAAGGAGCAACCTGGTTTTCTTGAGCGTTCTCGACCGTTGTGGTTTTGGTCAAAACCTTTGAGGTAGGTGGTTCCATCCCGACTTACCAAATTGATTATCATTGTATTTTCTTGATTTATTTCAATTGTTGATTTAAATTCAATAGCTCAAGTTTTCTTTCAATTAAATTGATAAAAACTCGATTCTAGTGAATCGAGATATTTGAAATGGTTTTGGGCATGGAAATTTGGAAAACCCCAATTCCATTGAATTGGGTGTGTTTATGGAAATTTTCTGATTTAAATTGTTCAATTTAAATTGTGGATTTGATGGAAATGATTTCAATTAAATTGTTGAATTTAATTGTGAAAATAAATTGTGTGATGATGGATTTGGTTTTGAATGGATTTCAAATTGGTGAAAATGGATTAAAATGATTTGATAGAAACCCAGTGATTTTATCTTGTGAAAAAGGCATGTTTTGAATAAAACCTGTTTTGGTTTTAAATGGAATGAAATTTGAACTTTTGAAATAGAAGAATGAGATTGATCATATTTTAATCATTCTTAAAATAGTTCGCCCATCATGTAAGAGCGCATGCAAGCCTTAGGTAGTTAGTGAGTTATTTGGACACACTCTACGCTACGACAATGTTCTAAAACATACTTGCGGCGAGTCACATCCCCGACGGGTTGGTGATGAGTCTTCTTTGGCCAATGTCATAGGAACGTGTGTATACACATCTGTTGAGTTCACATAGAGAGTGTGGAATCCTATAACTGGTTAATACTATCGTACCATTTAGCAGATGACCATATTGCTCGCTTGTTTATTTATATTCGAGATATAAATATATGCCAGTGCTTTTGAACTGCTTACATGCCTGCTGAATTTATATAAACTGTTTTATATAAATGTTTTACTTAAGCCATTGTTTTAGAAATATTCCATCATTTGTAAAGCCTTTGCTTAAAATATTTATTTCCATCATTTGAAAATGTATATAATATTTTGTTAGAATATGCTTTGAATTGTCAAACCTGTTTATTTGAAAATTGGAAGCTTTTCTTTGGATAATCTATATTTAGCATCTGTTACAGAATCTTTGGTGGTATCCTACTGGGATTAGGCCCACACCCTACTTTTTCCTTCGGGTGTTTGTAGATTTCCTCCTTTCAGGCTCGATCAAAGGGAAGGAATCTCTTGGAGGAGGATCTAGCTGTTGATTTTCTCTTGGTGAATTGTGTCCTTAGGGGCTTTGGGACTATTTTTCCCTTTTTAATACTTGGGTTGTAGTACATTGGGCTTTCATGCCTTTTTGTTTTTTTTTGGTACATTACTCCCAGTGAAGTTTCTTTCTGTTTTTCACATTGTCTTGTTTATTTTGCTTCCGCATTCTTGTGGAAAAATCGTTCCCTCTTGCATGTTGTGTGATGCCAGGTGCTAGTTGTCAACCCGTGGGGATCGGTTCAGGCTATGTTAGGGTTGGCTCGGTTATCGGGTTACCAGGGTACCCGGGCTAGTTCGTGACAGGTTAGGAGTTGTACCTCTTCATTGAGAAACCTGTTTTTACATACACCTTAAGCCATGAAAGGATGGTCTTTATTGTGAAAAATGGTATAGGATTTGTATAAAGACTCTACGATTATATTTTGTAGGTATTGGCTGATCTACAATGCTCAAAAGGTGTGTGGAAGAGAAGACAATATGTTCCCTTTTATAAGGAGAGGGGCACACTTGGAATTACTTAATGTATTAAATTAATATAAATTAATTTTTCAGTGGCTAAAAAATTATATATTTAGAATAGAGTATTTAGATATGTCAAAATACTATCATAAAATAATATTTATACAATTCTATTTGATGTTTCAACCCCTATCTCATAGTTTTAACCCCAGTTGATCCATTCCTAAAAAACATGATATCAATGTTTTTAATCTTTAAGTGTCTACAAAGTTAATATAAAATGAAAAGTGGTATATTAATGGACAATAGTTTATCTTTATAACCATAATCCATGGAAATTTTCTTATATAGTATTTTTATTATTTTTATATTAGTTAATAAAAAATTATTTATTATAAAATTTCCTTAATGATATTTTTTTAATTATGTGAAATATTATTTTATAAGATGTGTCGACCCCATATAAAATGTTTCCAAAAATAATATGAATTTAAATATAAGTAGATATTATCTTAATATAATCATCTAATCAATTTTTTTAGGTTTATATATTATTATAAACATTATCATTCGGTTTAACGCATTGGTCACCCAATTTTAACTTTAACCGTGGTATTGAATATTTCAATATTAAAGGGATAAAATTTTACAAATAAGGTGATAATTAGATCATTGTTTGCCAAGGGATTACATTGATGATTTTTATTCATCCAATGTTTCCTCTTGAAATATTTTTTTGGTGTTTTTATATAGTTTAAAAAAATATTTATCATAAAATACAATTATTGTCATTTTATGAACTATTCACATAAATTTACAATGAAAACAACATGACCACAACAGAATTTGAATATAAACCTTTCATATAACCCAAATATGTTATGTTTTTTTAAATAGTGGATCATAATAATTCATCAAAATTTTCTTACTTTTATTAATTTTAAAATAATTTATTTTTTTCTATTAATTGAGTAAATATTGTGTCGGCGTTTGATTATCCAATAAAAAACATATATTTTAATTACATTTTAATGGTATTAAATGTTAATTTTTGATCTTATGGGCCTGAGTTAGTGCATTTTCATTATGAACATCCATTCTCATCATTTGTGCACTTCTTGCCTAATATACACCAATTTAAGCCCAATGAGTCATTTGATTCTAAGGAATGTAATTATCAATATTTTAATTTGATATTTTGGGAACTATATCTACACTTAAATTTGAACATTTTTCATTCAGGGATCAATGGATGATTCATAAACAATGATGGAGATATTTGGAGATGAATGAAATCAATTCTAGAGAAGGCAGATTGGACACCATCCCACTTATGAGACTGTGGGGCCCAACATACAGGCCAAATGAATCCCAAATTTTTTGGGATGATAGAAGAAATGTTTAGTAACAAATCACTCTTCAGGAGATAATGCTAATTCGGCCTCTATAGTGGTCATTAAGGCGGCCCAAGTTAGAGATACAATTCTGGGCCAGATTCTGCGGCCCGGAAAAACAGCCCACTAATTTGATCATATCTCAGAATCCACAACTCTAAATGGGCCCAAATTTTACAGGAGGTTAGAAGACATCCGGAGATCCATTTTCTTATTCTATGGAACACTCTGATTCGTCCATATAGAAGGTCTTCCAAATGCGTCTTTTCGGTGATGGAAAGCTGGCTGCCACCTTGGGTCAAGGGTGGAAAAATCAACTCTCCCTTACTTTCCACCCACCTATGGCCTACCAAAATTAATTGAGGAGACTTGGACTGTTGGAGGATCGACCCAAGGACTCAAAAATTCCTATTTAAGGCAGTGGTGTTGGAGTATTGAGGAATCTTTGGTGCTTGGTTCAATTGTAATGTTATGCTGTGATTTTGTTGTCTCAAATTTGTTTTTCACTTGTAAGTTGTTCAATTCACTTTAATTTCTTAATAAAAGTTCTTATTCTCCTCTTATTCTGTTGTTCTACATCTCACTTTGATACCATTGCCTCAAGGTGTGAATTTATTCTCACCAAATCTTGTGAAATTATTCACACAACGGTGGAGTGATCATTTTATTTTTGTTGTTTTCTTTACTTCTCCATGTCCTCCCTCATGAGTCTACTTTTCGCTTCCATTGAAACCATAGAATAAATGGAGGGATAACCCACTTATGGGTTGATACAAGAGAGTAGCAAGAGGATGTATTGGATGTTATTTATCACCTCATTAATGTATAATCACTTCTTTAATTGAGATTTTTATTTGATGATTTTTAAACTCCATCGTCCTTGTTGAATTTAAGGCCACACACTTCAAGTGCTAATACGAACCTTTACCTTGAAGTGCTCAAAACTTTGATCCTTCAAGTGTATAGGTGATTAGTATTAAAGGGTGTAGGCATTAAACCAGTAAGTGATGATGTTGTTTTATCTCCTTAAATGAACCCATCTCAAATATAAGAAATTGAAATCATTAAAAAGGAAATACGTCCAATCCACCCCGAGCGATAACCTAGGATCAACTCATTCTTTTAAATTGAATTCACTTAAGTCTCTTAGAGTAACTTTAAAATCATCTAAAATAAACCCAAGTTGGCCACTTCATAGCCAAAAATAGTCCATAGAATGTACGTGTCTATAGGTTACTTCTTAGGTCTCTATGGATTCGACAACCCAAGCTAGACTACAAGGACCGTTCTACCTTCATATCTTGGGTAAATTTGAGCGAGAATCAAATTTTGGCGCCGTTTCCGGGGACCTAAGTAAGTTATCTTAGACACTATCATCCTTTTTTTCATCCTACTTCTCTTTTATCACCCCTCACTTCTATGGAAGTCAATTTTGAACAAGTCCAAATATGGGAAACCTATCCCTACTTTGATCACCCAGCCCCATGTGTGATGTACAATGACCATCCTAATTTCTAAATGTGGGATCATCAACAACCTAATGAAACACATTGTTTTTACCCCTATTATCTACAAAACATCTCAACATATAATGAGTTTCAATCCCCACAAAGCCAATCTGAACACCCTCCTGTGCAATTCCAACAACTTAATTATCCACCTAGAATAGACCATTCGGATCAACCCATTATCCATACTAATAAACATCCATTACTTGAAAAACTATGTCAACAAATGGAGATAATGAATTTTGAGGTTTCATCGTTGAGGTTAGAACTACAAAGCATTAAAAATTGTGAGGAACCCATCCCTACACAAATTGTCCCTTCCATAACCTTATGTGAAGTGTCTAGTTTCCCACAAACCTCTCATGAATTTAATGAAGAGAAAACCTTTGGATTTGGGGAAGATGAAGAGTATCAAGGAATTTTCGATGGGTGTTTAAATCAGGAGGAAATTGACTTTTTGGATTCAAAAGAGGAGAATTTGACATCATGGATTGAGTCTCCTAAGTATAACTTCATTGATGAATTTTCAAAAACACCAACCATTGAACCATTGAGAGAAATCACAAACATTGAGTCCAAATCCATTCCTAAAACTGATATGTCTAATTTGGTGGATGAATATTCTTTTCCAAAGGAACCAATTCCATTGAGAAATCTTGAAAATGAAATTGAGTTTAATTCAAAGTGCCAACCGATGTTTGAATTTCCTATCCAAACCGAGCTCAAAATTAGTATTCTTCCTTCCTCGCTCAAGTATCCCTTCATAGTGTATAACCATGACCTTTATGATGGAGTTAATTCTTCTCTTGAAACTAATAATGTAGGAATGATCATTTATGTCTTAGGAAAGACTAGAGAAGCAACTAGATCCACCATTTCAGAAATTCATTGGATTTACCTGCTCATTTTAGAACAGAAGTTTGTGCATGAAACAAATTCTAAACATAGAATCAATATCAACCTAGTAGAAGTGGTGAAACATGTGGTCCTTAAAATGTTGAAAGTTGGTATTGGGTAAGTTGTTGGGTTCAAGTCGAGCTAACGACGTTAAACAAAGCGTTGCACGGGAGGCAACCTGTGGTTTTTATGTTTCTAATCTTTTTGAATCATCTTTATTTTTCAAATAAAAATAATTAATCATTTTTATATTTAAAAATAAAAAAAAAATACTTTTGACATGTTCTTCTATTATGAGTATGGATGGGTACGAAAGGGGAGCACCATATTCATCTGTGACATGTGGTGTGATCCTTGAGTAATACCTTACCCAGAAATTTAAAAAGAAGACAATGTATCATCAGTTTATTTTGTTTTTTTTTATAGGTTAAGATAAAAATAATAAAAATAATAATAATATAATAATAATTAAAAAATGGGACACGCCATAAGTCGTGGGGCAAACCCCGTCACAACTGGCAAAGCCGCGGGGACTCGAACCCGGGACCGAAGGGAGACAGGGGCGCGCACTTACCACTGACCTATGGCTTAATGTGCTTACTTATTCTATAATTTATATATATATACTTATATTTTACTTTTATATATATATATATATATATATATATATTGTTTTGTTTTTTTTGTTTGTTTTCCTTTTTCCACTAGGGAACTTTACAAGCGACATGGATATCAAAGGACTAAATTCAAGTGACAAGAACTTCAAACATCAACCACCAGGTGACTTCATTCTATGATCCTCATATTTCAATTTCCTTTTTGAACTCCCCTTTTATTCCTCTACCCCATTCTAAATTTTATTTTTATGAAACTAGGGACAGTTTCATTCTAAGTTGAGGGGTGTGAAAACAAAATGTTTACTTAAAAAAAACAATGATAAAAAAAGAAGTAAAATTCCTTTATCATTCATATAATAACATCTTTTCTCACATTAAAACTACATAGAAAATAACTTTTATTTCCTTGACTCTTAATTTAATTCATGATTAAGTTTAAAAGCATTGATTTTGGAAGTTTGGTTGTCCAATGAAAATTTTCATCATTTTTATTTTCATCCATTAAATCAAAATGCCACAATGCACGTCCTCTAGACTGTGGGGTACTAATTTGAATTTTTGGGGTCCCATAATAAATAGCATAGGCTGGTTTGATTTTTATGAATAATATGAGTATTCAAAAAAAATTGTGTGTAGAGCAATGGATTGATAAAATGTGAGGCTTTCGGCACTTGGGGATCATGACTCCAGAGTTGTCTAGCCCTGGGTTTTTCAATCTATCTCTATTTATGGTAATATGAATTTGTTTTTGATTAAGTTAACTCAAGATGACGCCCGAGTATGTGGGCTTCACTTGGTGCCCTAAGGCCTTTGAGTCTGGGAGTCATCGGCAAAGTCTTGCTACATGGGTTAATTTGATTAACTGCAATCTCAATTACTATAGCAATATTGCAAAAAAAATCCAAAAAAAAAGAGGAATGAAGAATACTCATATTAGGATTAAATGTGATTCCACCTAGCGCTTCCATGATTTCCCCCTTGAATGAAAATAAACCCCCATATCTATTGTGATTCACAACACATCATTACACCTAATTGAGTTGGATGAAGTATGATGATGGATTTGATCAAAGGAATGGGCTTGGGATTGAGATCTTCTTTTAAATTCATCTTGTTTTAAATTATCTTGATAGGTTATAAAAATATATTTGTGTGCAGTTTACATTGTGAGCATTGTTTGTTATAATGTGTTTGAAAAATGAATTCAAATAAAATCATTGAATTATTTGCTCGGGACTAGCAAATCTCAAGTTGGGGGGTGTGATTATACAATAAAAAACATATATTTTAATTAAATTTTAATGGTATTAAATGTTCATTTTTGATCTTATGGGCCTAAGTTAGGGAATTTTCATTATGAACATCCATTCTCATCATTTGTGCACTTCATGCCTGATATACACCAATTTAGGCCCAATGAGTCATCTGATTCTAAGGAATGTAATTATCAATATTTTAATTTGATATTTTGGGAACTATATCTGCACTTAAATGTGAACATTTTTCATTCAGGGATCAATGGATGATTCATAAACGATGATGGAGATATTTGGAGATGAATGGAAGCAATTCTAGAGAAGGCAGATTGGACACCATCCCACTTATGAGACTGTGGGGCCCAACATACAGGCCCAATGAATCCCAAATTTTGTGGGATGATAGAAGAAATGTTTAGGAACAAATTACTCTTCAGGATATAATGCTAATTCGGCCTCTATGGTGGTCATTAAGGCGGCCCAAGTTAGAGATACAATTATGGGCCAGATTCTGCGGCCCAGAAAAACAGCCCACTAATTTGATCATATCTCAGAATCCACAACTCCAAATAGGCCCAAATTTTACAGGAGGTTAGAAGACATCTGGAGCTCCATTTTCTTCTTCTATGGCCCACTCTGATTCGGCCTTCTAGAAGGTCTTCCAAACGCGTCTGTTCGGTGAAGGAAAGCTGGCTGCCACCTCGGGTCAAGGGTGGAAAAATCAACTCTCCCTTACTTTCCACCCACCTATGGCCTACCACAATTAATTGAGGAGACTTGGACTGTTGAAGGCTCAACCCAAGGGCTCAAAAATGCCTATTTAAGGCAGTGGTGTTGGAGGATTTACGAATCTTTGGTGCTTGGTTCAATTGTAATGTTATGCTGCGATTTTGTTGTCTCAAATTTTTCTTTCACTTGTAAGTTGTTCAATTCACTTTAGTTTCTTAATAAAAGTTCTTCTTCTCCTCTTATTCTGTTGTTCTACATCTCACTTTTATATCGTTGCCTTAAGGTGTGAATTTATTCACACCAAATCTTGTGAAATTATTCACACAACGGTGGAGTGATCATTTTATTTTTGTTGTTTTCTTTACTTCTCCATGTCCTCCCTCATGAGTCTACTTTCCGCTTCCATTGAAACCATAGAATCAATGAAGGGTTAACTCACTTATGGGTTGATCCAAGGGAGTAGAAAGGGGCTGGATTGGATGTTATTTATCACCTCATTAATGTATAATCACTTCTTTAATTGAGATTTTTATTTGATGATTTTTAAACTTCATCGTCCTTGTTGAATTTAAGGCCACACACTTCAAGTGCTAATACGAACCTTTACCTTGAAGTGCTCAAAACTTTGATCCTTCAAGTGTATAGGTGATTAGTATTAAAGGGTGTAGTCATTAAACTAGTAAGTGATGATGTTGTTTTATCTCCTTAAATGAACTCATCTCAAATATAAGAAATTGAAATCATTAAAAAGGAAATACGTCCAATCCACCCTGAGCGATAACCTAGGATCAACTCATTCTTTTAAATTGAATTCACTTAAGTCTCTTAGAGTACCTTTAAAACCATCTAAAATCAACCCAAGTTGGCCACTTCATAGCCAAAAACAGTTCATAGAATGTACGTGTCTATAGGTTATTTCTTAGGTCTATGTGGATTCGACAACCCAAGCTAGACTACAAGGACCATTCTACCTTCATATCTTGGGTAAATTTGAGCGAGAATCAGCGTTGTGTAATCATTTAATGTAATTATTAAATCACCACAAATTAAAAATAAAATAACATGATCAAAATACTATTTTACCTATAATATAAATATTTATAACAGAACTAATTCTCATTTTATCCATCTGTAAAAAAATTAGATATTAAATTCAAGAGAGTGATATTTTGTATTAATTCATGTCTAAAAATAATATATATGTTAGAAACAACACAAAATGGCACAAAATGGACATATATTAATGAATTGGATTGGAAAGACCGAATTTATACCATTAAATGAAATAAGGGAATGATTTTGGATGATATTGAGACTTTATCTCATGGTTTTATCCTTGTTTTACCCATTATACATTTACCATGTTGACAAATATTTACTATGATTACTATTCCTAATGTCTAAAAATAAAAGGGACTTATTTACAAAATTTGACCCTACTAATTCCAAATATGTAATCTGTTTTTTAGGATTCTATTTCTAGAAGTGACATATGTCCTTTTTAAAATAAGTGTGCAAAAAGAAATTAAAAATATTTTTTTAGAAAAATGATTTTTAAGCCCAAAAATGAACTTATACAATAATTAGGTATAATGTAAATTCATATGTAATTAATTTTACTATATCTCAATAAACAAGGCTTTTATTACATTGAGATTAAATATAAATAATAATGGAAATTTTCAATGAAATGAAATGACTAGTTTAAAAAAAAAGGTGCATTTTTTTACTATTCACTAACAAATCAATCTTTCCCTAAGAATACCAAAATTTTACCCTAAGATAATTTTGATAGTATGATTTCAAAAAAAATCTTTATTACTATATTAAATTTCAAATGTGATATAAATTAATTATAATATTCTCAAAAAGTGAAATAAAAACCTTTTTGTAGAATTTTTTTAAACATAAATTAGCATTACTAAAGTGTATAATTTTTTCTTATGCATTAAATAATTCATTTGATTTACGTAAATCATTTCAATATATATTTTATAATTTTTTAATCCCATTTATATCCATCAACATATCATGGTTCAATTTAAGCTCAGTGTTGTCTGTTAAGATAGCCATCAAACACTTAAATTTTATTTAAAGAGAAATATATTCTAAAATCTCAATATGTTACATTCTCAAACCTGTTAAATAAATGTCACCATCAAAATTGTTATCTTGGTATACAATGGTCTGAAATTTGAAAACAATTTTATTGAAGAACTGCATCATACAAAGAGACAATAAAACTTCTTTTGAATATGGGGGTGAGAAACATAAAGGTTGCCTAAAATAACACATAATCGGGTTCTAAGATAAGTTGAACATTGGTGGGATGTAAAAATATAGTCATGAAGGAGAAAACTAAAATCCAATAGAAAATATAGACGAATAGAGAACATAAAAATGAGAATGTCCATCAATCCATTCATAATTTTATTAAAGATAGTGCAAGAAAAACACAACAAAGCAACAAAACAACAAAGAAACGTGAAAATGAGAGCTACAAAGATATAAAAGAGTGCATCCCAAGAGAGTCCCCTCTTGCTAGATTATCCCACTCGATAAACAATTAACACAAATCAGAAGGATGATGCTTGTACTAGTGGTCGCCATAGAAGCAAGATGATCAACAATTTTGTTCCCCTCCCTCCATGTGTGCAAAACATCTATGGATTCACTAATGTAACTTCTGCATCTTCTGATGACATATAATATGGACCAGGGAGTGGTGATAGTGTCGAGCATGGAGTCATGAATAATGATAGAATTTGTTTCCAGAGTTGCTGACACAATGTTCCTCTATCTGCATAACTGAAGACCGGTGAGAAGGGCCATTACCTCAGGGAGTGCCCAGTGCCAAAGTGAGTGGTGAAAATCGGGTTAATCTGGGCTCTCAAATCCAGAAGCACACCACCACCCTTCATATCATTTAAGCAACATGAACCATCGGTATTGAGATTGAAACAAGTGGGGTACGATGTCCAGCAAACCCAATGACCAGGATTAACCAAGGAAGCAGCATCAGAGCCCACCTGGAGCGATCTAAGTAAAGGAGCCTCATGTGATTTCTTAACAGGACGCACCATATCAATCAGAAGATTTTTTACCCTTATGACCAGATATCTCCCCGAAAAAGCCACTCCCTCATGTTTGGACTTATTTCTAGCATGCCAAATACACCAGCGCCCTGCTGCTAAGATATGGACACGGGCTTTCCTTTCCGGACCTGCTTCCCCCACACCATGAAAGCATCTCACGAGAAAAGGGGAGTCCATTAAATCTGATAAAAAAATACTAGTGAAATCACCAAAGGCTCTCCACACATTGCTAGCCCATTGACCGGTGAAAAACATATGATCAGTACTCTCCTCCTTGTAATCCCTACAGCATAGACATCTAGAGACCAGATTAATGCCGATCTTTTTAACGTTATCGTCCATAGGTAATTCCCGATTCCTCATCCTCCAAAAAAGGAAGTTATACTTGACTGGAATCTCTGTAATCCATAAGGTGGGACCCCAACTATCATGGAACGTCGAGTTGCGAGTCACCCTCTGATACTCCTTCACTGAAAAGGCCCCTCAAGAGGATGTAGTAAAAACACATTTTTCTGGTTCTTCATTGATAATAATAAGATCAAAGGACCCGCACTGATTATTATCCAACACTGTATTGATAAACGATGGGAACATGCTTGCATGTTTGAAGGAGGTATCAGGAACTGAACAGCCTGAAAAGCAAAGCAGAGCTTAGAACCAACCCAGTTGTGATGCCAGAATGTAATATCTCCTCTGCCCACAATCCACCTAGAATGGTGTTATAGAGATCTAATGTCGGGAGCAATCATGGGTCATAACAACGAACGACTCCCGCCAAGATTGATGCTTCCTCCACAGGTTTTAGAACCCTTGAATCTACCCGAAGGCGTTCGTTTTTCAATAACTTCCCACGAGCTTTGCTTTCATGCCATGCAACGTGTCAAGGATACTCCTTACTCCAATAACTCCCTCCTGAATGGGCCTCGCCATCCTGCTCCAGGAAGACCGGTGTCTTCTGCTATCCTCATGGGCGTCCCAGATAAAAGAAGACAGTATATTACCAATTATGTTGATCACTCCCTTCGGGACTTTGGTTGTAGATAAAGCATGGCTTGGAATAGAAGACAAGACATTAGCTAAAGTAATCCTCCATTGAAATGATAAAAAATGGTTCTTCCAATTTGTGACATGACCGGAAATTCTCCCTACAATATTATCAATGCAATTAGTACGCATATGTCAAGGAGATATCGGGGCACTGAGATATTGCATGGGAAGGGATCCTTTCTGCATTCCCAACCTCCGACCCATGCAGCTAATTCGTGTTTCCGAGCATTTATTTGAAATTTAGAAATGTCTCCCGGTACGATTAATGACATGTCCACTACAATGGTAGTGGGCTTCAAGTATTTTATTGATGCCATAGACTGAACTCTTGCAGAAATTAATGAAGATGATTGTGTCATCTTCAAACATGATATGAGAAATTCAGGTAAAGCATTACAATGATAAGGCGAGATGTTCCCATTCAAGATGGATCTGCTAATATTTATGCTTTTGGATGATAAGAAATATACTTAGAACTAATGGATCTCCTTGTCTCAATCCACATATTGCCTTAGAGAAACCATGATTCCCTCCCATGAAGTGAACAGTCAACCATAAGGAACTGAAACACCTAAAGATAAGGCCTGAGGCCCAATAAGAGAATCGCATACCCGCCATCACTTTAATAATGAAGCTCCATTAGAATATATCGTAGGCTTTATCCATATCTAGCTTGAGCACCATGTTTGAGCCATGTGTTTTAATGTCCAGGTCGTTGATGATAACCTGAGCTAAGGCAATGAAACCCTGAGTAGATCTTTCTAGAAAAAACCATGTTGTTCAACTGAGACCTAGCTAGGGAGATGAGAGGGAAGTCTTCTATTGATAATAGAAGCCAACACTTTGTACGTAAAATTGCACATACTCACTGGACAAAACTATTGGAGGGTGGAAGGATAATTGATTTTAGAAATGACAACTCTAGTGGTAGCACTGAAAGCACGAGGGAGATGGCCACCGCGAAAGAAATCGTGAATGACCATCACTATATCCTCTCTAATCGTATTCCAGGAGCCTATGAAGAAAGATCCCTGGAATCCATCAGGACCATGAGCACTCTCCAAGTAGAAGCTCTTCATAGCCTCTAAAATTTCTCTCTCATTGGGTAAGAATTCAAACTGCTCATTATCATGCCTAGAAACAATATTAGGAACCACATTTGTTACCTATTCAGATCCACTTGGGAATCCATCAGGCATCCTAAGATTAGGACCAACAAGGAGATCTTTAAAGAATGTCTCAGCCATGCGCCCAACCATAATGTCGTCGTCATAGTAAGAACTGTCTTCTAACAGGATATTGGGACTAACAGTTTGTCGTCTTTCTTTAATACACACATGGAAGTAGGCTAAGTTTGGGTCCCCCTCACGAAGCCATCTCACTCTCGATTGTTCTCTCGCCAACTGTTCATGTCTCAAATGCATTTCGACCAATTGATCATTCCTGTTAATAAGTTCACCAAACACATCCACATTCCAAACTGGACTCGAAATGATCAATTGTTGCCTTAACTACACCCATGTCCATATCACGAGGTGGTAGCTTTTTTATCCACTCCCGGAGATCACCTTTGAGCCGTCTTAGTTTGTTTCGTAACTTTTTCCATGCACTCCCATAGATAGGCCTATTCCATGAATCATTCACTGTCTTCTGATAGTCCGGGTAGTTAATCCAAAGATGGGAGAAACTGTAGCTTTCCATCTGCTCCTGCTTGAAAGAAAGAGACCAAACAGGGGGACTGATCAGAAACACTACACACCAGATAACTTTGGAATTTGGATGAGCAGAAATAGCATAGATATTTGTGAGACATCGATCAAAACTACGCCATATTTGTAATCTTCCTCTTTGATTATTGCACCAAGTGTAATAGATTCCAGAAAAAGCTAAGTCCATAAATCCTTTTCGAGCCATAAATTGAGAGAAATCCAAGTTGGCCTTGTGAGAAAAGGCCCCTCTACCTTTCTTCTTACTTATCTCTGCCACTATATTGAAATCACCTCCAACAAACCAGAAGGAATCCGCTGGATCAAAGGATTCAAGTTCTTTCCATAGGGAAACACTATTTTGAGCATCACACCTACAATAGAAAAAAGAGAAGAAAAAATATTGAGTGAGGGTTGTAACCTTGGTGGTAACACATTGATCCGAAGCTTGGACCAGATCCACTGAGATGATTGAACTCTATAAGATCCTGATATGAATATTGTGTGGGTCAGCATGCATGAACCCATTCAAGTTGATTCTGCAAGCAAACTCTCCTATTTTGGATGAGCTTTGCTTAGGATCAAGAACCGCGACTAAAGAAACCTTATTACATTGGACCTCATTTTTGATCAGGTCGGTTTTAACCCGAGCACCCAAGCCTCGGGCATTCCAGATGAGAAGAGAAGACATTTAAAATGTTAGCACCTGGCTTTGGCCCCAGGCAGAAAGGCCTCATTACCCTGAAGATAAAACTGCTAGCAATATTGACTTGACTGGTATCCAGTACGCTGCCAATATGATCCGGAGAAGAAGTCACCGGAGGAGGAGTTGATAGCAGCTGGCCACTGGATTTATACCTACCTGGTTTGCTCTGTGTGATTTTTGGTGAAGAGGGCTGCAGGCCACCTTCTATATTTATAGGCTCGCCTGAAGGAGAGGGAATAGAAGGAACTATCTTCTTAAGTGGGTTGGAAAGTAGCGGCTCGTCCCGAAGACAAAGCCGAAGATCATCGCGACCAAGAGGAAGAGCGCTTGAAGGAACTTCAGAAGAAGAAAGAGTCTCTTATGTTGTACCAGTGAAATGGGAAGAAGGAAATATTATGAGGGGGGGAACAAGAACATCTTTGCTTTTGATAACCACGTGAAATCATGTTGAAAATGGAATGATATATCCTTGGGAGACATGGAAGATGGCTCCCTGAAATGCACCAAGGCCAAGCAACAATTTCCTTCAACCTCCAAGAGAGATGGTTGGAGAGGATCGTGGAACAGGTTATCCAAGCCACCTTGAGGGGGAGGCATATGCTTTGAAACCTGTTCTCCGACAAATACTTCGGATTTGGCGACATGCCGTCTAAAAGGCGGCGAATTTGAGCCCTCTCCCAGATCTTCTGAGTGTTTCCTCCTGCAAACGGGCAATGAATGACCTTGCAGATGACAGAAGGAGAAAAACCTGGGAGCCGCAGGATAAACAAGAGTTTGTCGCCATTCAAAAGACTCCTGGATATAAAGAACAATCTTCTCTAGAAGAGGAAAAGATAAATCAAATTCCACGCAGACCCGGGCCACAGAAGCGCCCTCCAGGAGAAATGTACAATCATCTAAGAAACCCTAGTCGGGGAGAATCCCTTCCATGGTGGATCTCCTTATCCCACCACATCAGAGAGAAACACCATCTGCCCACAAACCATGGAGCTTTGCACCACGCTTGAACGAAGCCCTCCTCTGAAGCCAGAACCACGCAAAAGGATTTTCGATTCAGATAAGAAACCCTAGTCGGGGCTGCCAGTCCCCACGAACCCACAAAGCTGCAAAAAACCAAAAGCATCAGTCTATGAGAGCCAAATCTCGCCACCGGCGTCCAGCGAAGACAATCCGAAGCAGCGCTAAAAGCTGCAGAGGAAAAATCCAGAACCGGACATGCTCTGTCCATCGACACCGACGGGGAGACACAAGAAACCTCCGGAAAGCAAGGGGGTTGAGACCAAATAGAGGGGCCGTAAATAACGTCCTCGAAATATTTCCCATGCCACAGAGGTGCTCTGGTTTCCACCGCCGCGTCAGAGGGCAGACGGAGAGAGGAATCTGACGAGGGGAATGGATCGAAAATCACCAGAGCAGGGGCCGCCGCCTTCGGAGCTCTAGCCAGAGGCCTCACGGTTGAGAAAGACTGAATTTAGGGCGGCGCATTATGAGTGTTCTTAGGAGAAGGGAGAGTCCATTACTTGCATTTTTCCTCTTAACGGGTCGAAAGAGAATGTTTATAATCACAAAATCAAAAATTATTGAGGGGTGGAAAGTGAAGGTAAAGGGATTGTGTTTTTATTTTATAATCCTTTTACTAATATTTAGGATTCTTTTACTTTCATGATATATAACATCGGAAAATGTAATTTTATGATTTCTTTGCATTTTAGATGTGCAATTTCATCTATTGGTTGGGATTTCATGAATTTCCACATCATCTCTTACTCCAAAAAAATCAATATTAGTGATCAGTTTTTCATGTCTGAACCACTATAATTATCATTTAATACACTATAAGATCTATAAAAGAATGTTCTATCATTCCCTTTTTCTCCAATTATTTAATAAAATTGAAATGATTAGAATAAGTTATCCAATATGGATGATTCAATACAGTAATCTCTATAAAATCAATAATAAGAAGCAATTTTTATCTTGTCTAGCCAAATTTAAAATAAATATCAGAGGGATGGAAAATAAATTTCAAAAATAAACTAAACATTAATCCCCTAAGGAACATGAAGTAGTTATTAATCTCATATACCAAATATGTGAATATCTGGATCTTATATTCTCTTAAAACATTGTAACTTCCAAAATCAGCATAAAACCTCAATGAAATGACATATTCTTCCATAAAGTAACACAGTTTTTATTCTAAGTAAAATCATAGACTATTGAATATATCTCACAAATATAATAATGTAATAAATGCTATAAAGATAACACAAACAACATTTTCATCAAATCACTAATCAATTCCAAAGTCACCAATTATATCCTTTAAACATTATCAATTTCAATCATTTTTGTACCCTAACAAAACATTATTAACAAAAAATTAGTAATATATTAAGGGTTGTTTTCCCCTTGATAATCGAAAAAGGTTCGGGACCAAGAATGCCTGACCCCCCCCCCCCCAATTTATTAAGAAAAGAAAAGCACAACAACATAGTCAAAATACATAAAAAATACTACTATAGAACAATCCTTGTCACGACCCCCTCCCCACAAAGTGTACCCCTCCTGGGCCGACAATGTGAGAAGGGAGATAATGACCCCCCGAGTCCCGCCTTCAGTAGGCCCCGGGTTGGTGACTAGCACCGAGGGTATAGTAAACACACAAAATGGAAGGCATTACCCTATAAGAGAACACATGCGAAAGAGAGAGATAAGATAGACACCAACCAACTCCAACTCCAACTCAGACTGAAATATAAAAGAAAACCCAAGTACACATATATAATGTCATGCAAAACCACTACAACTGGAAGGGAAAAACTACAAGTACCCAAAAGAAAGTAAAAACAGCAGCGACCACGAAACCCGAACAGCTCCTGCAACCCCAAGCTAGTGGTAACCAACCTGATCTCCAACCTGCTCGAAGTGACCTGAAAAAAATAGTTTATATACACATAGGGTGAGTACAACAGTATACTTAGTAGGATCCTCCCCAAAGCCTCTCATGCAAAAGTAAAGAAAGCATGCTAAAGCACAGTGAACAACAAGTGAAACTAACTCGTCACCTAAATAGGTATACTAAGTTCTCAGCCTCACCATGACTACTCTCACCAAGTAACGCATACAAGAGTATATAATATAATAAAGAATATCAAGGGTACTCTACTACTACTTCTCAACTGGTTTTCCGCTTTTCCTCAACGCCGCACGTCATAAGCATCTCTCTCTAAAAAGGCTTGCCCGCAGACACCTGGGCGAAGCACCACAATATGCACCTTGTGCAACAAAACCACCATGTCCACGTAAGCAAAGTAACCAGGTAGTTTCTGGGAGCCACCACGACTCCCATAACGTGTATCATACATCGGGAATTAAACCTCAAGCCATTATAGCTCATACACTGAGTAAGGAACCTCAATCCATCATAGCCTATACATGTTACACCTATAGTAGTCCATAAGAAACTATATCTAGAATATATATGTGTGAATAACCACAAGTCATTACAACCCTCTACACACATATATGAGAAAAACTAACCATTCTGCCTACCAGCACAATTAACTGCCAAGAGAAGAGAGCGGGGCCAAAGGGGGTAGTCAACCATCCATCCTCCCACCAGAATGTTGGGGAAAACACCCCCCAGGGCTTAGAATCCCTGGGGTGTCAGTTGCCCTAACTGACGGGGTGGAGTAGCGTATAGAGACACAAAAAGTACAGAATATACTATAGCTCACAACCCCACTATGGACATAACCTAGTAATAGACACAATTGCAGCTAACGTCTCTCGGACTCCCGACTGCCACTTTTAAGACTAGGTATCCCATAAGCACACAACAATTTAAAGAGCTTAATTACATTACTTCATTCCCTTTTTATCAGTTGCACTTTTGGTTAATTAATTCTTTAAACATTAATTAACCATTAACAATTCCACATTAAATTTCATTAGCATCACACCCAAAGTCCATTGTCCCTTTAAAATTATAACTTCAGCATTGCATCCCAGAAAGCTCCAACCCCATGGGCTAACATCATTTATTCAATTATTTATTTACAACATTACTTTCTCATATTCCCAGGCATTATAGAAAAACATTCTATGCTACTAAACACAAGGGGGCTCAACATGGTGAGTAGATGAACTACCCGTCGAGTCTTTGCCGCCTATAGCAAGAGCGTAGACCTATCCTCCCTTGAGAAGCTAAACACAGAAAGCACGTGGCATACCCCGCATGTTTTCACCTCTTTTGGAAGAAGAGTAAGCAAGAACATATGCCTTGAGAAGTGGGTAAAGTAAAGTAGATAAACAACCAAAAAGAATCAGTAAGAATCCAAACATTTACATCCAACTCATTTCATCATCCCCGGTGTCCTCCCCGAGACCCACATGCATAAAATGATGAATCTTGCCACTATAGGTGTCAATTGTTACCACAACCAGTAGGCCTTCCTACCCCCACATATCACAACAACCATCCAGACTCACATCACAACAGAAGTAGCAGGAAAAAAACATCATATCAATTAGTCTCTTGGACCTTAAACAAGCAAGAGGGTAACTCAGAACCCTACAATGAATTATCTTTTATCAAACAACCAGTTCTTTAATATATCTTGGATTAATCGATTTATTATTCATAGGTTCCAAATTCGGGAAACCTAACCAGTAAACTATCACAAATAATTAAACATTCTTACTGCATCAATTTGATTAACATCAAATTACAACAACAACCATAAAATTCATCCATATGCCTCTTTATCTTTATCCAAACAATTGTCAATTAATTCCAGATTTATGTTCTTTACCAATTTCCATCAAGAATGAAAAGATAAACAAAGAAAACATAGATATCACATTATCTAACAAAACAAGAGGCAATAACATACGATGGATATCAATTTATTTATCCGGTTCAAAAATTTAATATATCAATTCCATTGTGACCCAGTGGATAAAACATACTAACTCTACAGTTGCACGTAAAAGAAAAGAGAAGCAATGAATCCCCTACCTCAAACGGTTCTCGACGTTCTTTATATGAGAACGAGCCACACAACGGGTTATGATCTCCTCCCCCATGACAATTGTATCCACCCAAGGATGTAGAGATACCACCACACCTGTCAACACCCAAGAAAAGACCATTAGGAACATGGAGATAGAATTCCATAAAAGGGAAAGGGGAAACAGAAGGAGATGAACCCAAAAGAATGAGTATTGAACAATCATCGTTTCGGGAGGCAGAATTTCGCCATCCACGGAAACCGTTTGTTCTTTAACCATTTGATGTAGTTGTGTGGGAGTGTAGCTCGAATAAATATTATAACAACATCCTAGTATATTGAAGATACTGGTGTTGTTACAAAAGAAATAAATAAAAAGAGTTTAGGGGGTTGGAGAAGCAAAATAAAACAAATGAACATGAGGGAAAGAATTACCTTTAAAAGTGTAACTCCTTTTGATTTGAGCCTAAAGGCTTCCTTAGTAAGGATTCTGCCCAAAAGGAAACCTCTAGGATGAGGAGAGGGATGTGGAGAGAGTAAATGGGCAGGGGTTGGCCGAGCCAAAGGCTTGATGAGTGTGTGTGAGGTGGTAGAGGTGGGGGCCTTTTATAAGAGGAGAGAAGGGGCACTTTTGGAAAGTAAGGAAATATTACTTTATTTGAAAATGTGTTTCGGTTTCAAAAGGTCCCACATTGATATAATTCGTGGATAAGGTGATAAGGCATCGAAATCCACTCATCCAATTGGTTTTGGCCATGTGTAGGTTGTAGATTTTTCATTATCTTTCCATTTTAATTAAATCGTCAAATAATGATGTCATCGCTGCATCATTATTATGTCATAAATAATTTAATTTCTTTAATGTCTAAAAATTATAAAAAAAATACTATGATATAGGAAATCTTTTTATATTTCCAATTAATATTTATAATCAAAATTTGGACTTGTATAACCCCACTTAAAAATTGTTTTCGTAAAACATATTATGTTTGTGTCATTTTCACTTCAACATTAAATAAAAAGTAATTTATGTCATTTCCCAACAAAAGTGGATCCATGGGGTCCCCAAGTTGACCCATGACTTTTAATTGTCGTCCATGACACAACCAATGAGGTTGGGACATGTTTCAAGTTCATTTCATTTTATTAAAGCATTATTTTTACCTTAAACTACACTAATTATCACTAAACGCGATTAAAAACTTAATAAGTTACTATTCACCAAAAAATTATATTTATCCCATTGAACCACATTTTACTTCTTAATGACAACCATGTATGTCAGATTTTTAAAATTCAATACACATTAGTGGTAAACTTTCATTTAACTGAAAAATCAGTTTGCTTGATTACCACTTAGTGGTTTCACTATTCATCAAAAAATTGAAGTTTTTCAGAAAATTACCAAAAATTCACCCTAAGCTATATTTGATATTCCGAATTCAAAATTCAAAACATATAAGTCAAATTAATTAATTTAATAATTAATTCCCGCTGTCATGACAAATAGCGTGTTTTTATAAAACAATTAAGTATCAAAAGATTGACACTAGTTTAAGTCTGATTTCAAAGTGAAATTAATTCCAACGACCACTATTGGATTTAATGGTAAAAATATTTTCTAATTTCACTTTAAAACAAATTAAAAATATAATCTAATCATATAAATAAATTAGATTAAAAAGTGGTTTTGAATTAAAATACAACATTTTATACTATTCATTAAAAAAATGAACTTTATCGGAAAGATACCAAAAATTTACACAAAGTAAATTTTGATGTCCCGATTCTTAATAAGAGTTTTATTTGGTCCAAAAGAATGTTTAAGAGTGAAAAAAACTATATTTAATGACGGTTCGCCATCAAAAGGTGATAAGTGAACCTTTAGTGAAAACTAGGGCATATACGCCTAAAATTGAATTCTTTCCGTATTTTAATCCTCTATCCTTTATTGGATAAATGTAAAAACATTTAAAAACATATATAATCATATTTTAGTTATTTCTATCCATTCCCGCCATTATAACGGCTACATGTTAACTACCATTTAAAATAATATTATTTTATTATTAGCGTGCAACGTAAGATTCCCAAGAAACTCGTTGTTGCATGTTGGGTACGCCATCGAGCATAGTGTCCCCTTTAAAGTCATATTAATATTTTATTCACAAATATGGATAAATATGAAAATGTCATATTCTTTATTTACCTGGGGTGTTACATCCTTCCCCCCTTTTGGGAATTGAGTCCTCGCAATTTTAAAAAAAATTGGGCTTGGAAACATCCTTGAAAGTCCCGCATCGGAAGAAGAGTCGGTAAAACAACCACTTTTAAAATAAAGAAAGATAAGAACAGAGGTCACCCGAGTTAACCCATACTAGGATTCCAAGTATGAAAATATGGACATGGAGGAAAAAACAAAGGTCATGTTCTGATGGAGAGTGATAGAAAACACGTTTAGGAGAAAGTTAACCACGAGAAAATCACAAACTTGTGATGGGTTAAACGGTATTCGATTCCCCAGTAGGAAAAGTTAATAGACAACATTTTTGTTTTAAGTTACTTTTTATTGATGAATTTATTCATAAGGAAACATAATCACTTATCATGTTGACTTTCAACTTTTACTAGATTCCTTAATCAAACTCATATTTTTTTCCAAAAGACGAGTATTTAGGGAGACTTGTTCGCACTAAGAGTACTATAATCAACTTCTAGAGAATCACCTAATCCACAAAAGAGAACTATGTACAGCCCATGTCTTTAGGCTTTAACCAAGACCAAAACCAAAAAGGTTAGTACAAGGTCAGATAATCCAGAAAAGGATAACCCATTAAAAAGAAAATCTATTTTTAATCTCCAAAATTTGTCCAACAAAACCCGAAGTTCAACGAGGACCATCTGATAAACAATTTGTCCATAAAATTCTTCAAAGTAAACCAAACTAAGATTGAAACCCAAATATTTGAAGGATTTAGTCACATAGTCTTCCAAGTTAAATCGTAACATTTATCTCCAAACAACATCAGTTGCTCCTAAAGTCCCGTATTGAAAAGTAATTAACCTAATCACATATCCTCCATGATAGGTTAATCATTTTCATAAATAACCCAAAATCAACTTACTCTTAATTCATAAAATCCTATAACCAAAAATAATCAGTCAAACTAACCAGGGACTTCACGTAGTCCAGTGGTAGGCGATAAATACCAGTCGCACTTTGGTTGTGGGTTCGATTCCCGCAGCTTTGTCCGACGCGACGGGATGTCACACGGTCTGCGTGTTGTCCTTTTTTCCAAAACTATATAATTCTTAAAACATTCCCCAAAATGAGATAAAATCTTTAAAGATGATCATAACATATTTTAACCTCAAGTTTATCTCATGCCTTTCATTTTATAACATATAGTAACCCGTAATTACCTCAAAAGTAAGAATCATATAAACCCTAATGGTTACCTTAATAATTATTACCTGAATTTCCACATCGAGTTGACCATATCGTACATGATGTATTAGAGAACTCACCAAGGTTGAAGTGGTTGATCATGAATCTTTGATAGTTGGTTTAGAACAACTATGAGATTCCTCATTGAATCCTCCATTTTATCTAGTATCTTAATCATAGAACCACCATAGTTTCCTTCAAACCTGTTGTCTCTTTGGTGCCTGCTAGATCCATCCATTCACTAAAAATAGAAATTTCAGTGTGAGTATATCAACAAAACCATCATGTACTAATGAGGAAGGTAAACACTAAGATACACTTACTCATTTACTTTATCTAAAACTAGGACTCTTTCTGAAATCCTAACCATTATGGTAATGTCACTTATGCTTAAAGAATACCCTAACCTCTAAAGTTATCTAAACCAACTTCTGATACCAACTATAAGGCCCCAGCCTTAATCCTTACTTAATCTTGAGTTATTACAAGATTACACATTGAGGATCTTTTCAGGTTTGGAGTTTTAGAGAATTAGATCATGAAACTTGCATTACATTCCACATTTAAACAAAGAGGTTACATAAAAGACAGTATTCATTCTTCCCATCAACGGAAACATATTTAAAATAAAACATGGATTCTTTCTTGACACATCCTTGACACTATCGTCTCATCATGTACCTTTCCCTTGACCTGTGAAAAACATTTCAAAAACTTGGGATGAGCATAAAAAGCTCAGTAAGGGATATAAAAATATGGAAAGGAAACATGAGTTCATATATACATAAGAATGAAATCATAATTTACCCATAAAACATAGGCACTTTAACCTACCTCATCAAATCATGAATAAATCATAGAAATCATAAGACATAAAGGTAACTTGAGGCATTCATAACATTCTTACGTAGGGAGTAACCCTCTTGGTTACGTTTGGAATACCCATCACAGTATATTCCCTAAAATCTCTTCGGAGAAACCTTAACGTTTCACTCCTTCGCGTTACCCAATGCATTGGAGAGCTATAACGGGCTCACCCGCCCTTAGTTTATCACGGAACCACCCATTTTCATAACAATGCCCAAGAACCATAACATAAATGTGTCACATAAAACATGCATAAAGGAAACATAACATTTCCATATTTCAATCACAATATAACATTTTAGTATATTGAAATATTGAATCCATTCAAAAGAAACCATTTCCAAAACCATTTAAAACATTTAATAAAGAGATTTGTGAATCAAAGTGTCCCATACCACCTTGAAGCTTAAAATTTTAAACCATTAATATCTATATAAATAAATCCTTAAAACCATTTTGAAAACATGGATATTAATAAGAACAAATAATTAAAACATTTAAAATGATATTTTGGTTAAAGGGGTTTTACCAAAATCAGAGACACTTGAATACAATAATTGAGGAATAACATTTGGTCAGAACTTTATAATATCATGAGAATAAATGGATTCATGATATAATACTCCAAAGGACAGTATATACACCATATAAGAGTGAATTGGTGCATAACAACAATGAACCCTCAATAGAAATGTCAAATGTGATGAAATCCCTTATAAAGAAGGTATCCTTAAATTAAGGACAAATCAATCTCAAAAATATGTGTGACAAATATAAATACACCCAATATAAGTGGATATTAAGTGTAAAACAATAAAAGTTCATTCACACATATTCAATGGATGACATATTCAATGACTACATGTTGAACCCAAAGAAATCGAAATTGGGTTAAAAAGTTCCCTTGACAGCCTAACGGCAACACATCAAAATGAGTTGATGAGAGATAAAAAGTGTATCTCATCACTTGGACATAAAATTTACATCAATAAGGATATATGAGAACATATCCCAACATAACAATATGTAAATTAAAAGACCCAATAAAAGAAGTCTTTTAAAAAAGAGGAGGGTGAAAGGTTCCCTTACCGACTTGGGTATCTTTCAAAACATACACCCCATGAAAGAAGGACAACAGATCATTGATGTAAATACTCATAAACGAAATTATATTACACAAAGAGTAGAATAATGGGCAGTACATACACCACTCAATGGAATTTGTGGCAAATGTAGCATAAATCTCACGAGAATAAAAGTGAGATGAAAAATCCCTTACGAAAATTCGGCAGCCTAACGGCGCCACTCAAAACTTCCAAAAATGATTTATGAGAGGAAATAGGGTCTCTCATCATATGAACATAATAAGTACAGTAGGAGTAATATAAAATAACATCCCAATAATAAGAAATATGAGCATAAAAGGAATGACATAAAGAGTGTACTTAAAAAGAAAGAGAGGTGTAGGATCCCTTATCTCGGGTCCGACTTGACTCGATCGTTCTTTAATCTCCTGAATAATAAACTTGAGTTAATTTCTAATTCCTTAAGAACCTTTTTCAAGTTCATTATTACTTTTATAAAACTTATTACCATGTCATAAACATTATGTAATCATTTAAGTTAATAATATTTGTTTTGCCGATATTTGGTTCTTAAGTCGAAAGTGGACTTCTTACAATTACATGTTGTTCGTGTGGCCAAATGTTTATTATATCCAGAATTGTATTCATGATGTAAATATAATATATTTCATATATATCCAGTACATGCATGCATTTATAACATTACATAATCATTTGGAGGTAAGAAATGAAATGCACCGTTCACGGAGACGGTAAGCCGTACGTACGCATGAACGCTACTTTCATTTCTATTTCGTATTTTATAGAATGTAATAATAATGATATAAAGGTATATTATAATTCTAGTATAATATAATATATAATATCATAGTTCCATCCTTTATACGTCCCACATATGGTATTTAACGAATCAAATCACTTTGAGGGGGCGGTAGTCCGCACTTCCTTAAATGAAGATATCGCGTTTACCCATAATGGAAACCATAAAGGTAAGCCACAAATAAAAAATACAGAAGCTTAAGTAAAGAATAAACATATTATATATCACATATAAAAATAGTGACATCATAATGGCCACCTTTGAAGGTGTTAGATGAGTATTGAACAATCATCGTTTTGGGAGGCAGAATTTCGCCATCCACGGAAACCGTATGTTCTTTAACCATTTGATGTAGTTGTGTGGGAGTGTAGCTCGAATAAATATTATAACAACATCCTAGTATATTGAAGATACTGGTGTTGTTACAAAAGGAATAAATAAAAAGAGTTTAGGGGGTTGGAGAACCAAAATAAAACAAATGAACATGAGAGAAAGAATTACCTTTAAAAGTGTAACTCCTTTTGATTTGAGCCTAAAGGCTTCCTTAGTAAGAATTATGCCCAAAGGGAAACCTCTAGGATGAGGAGAGGGATGTGGAGAGAGTAAATGGGCAGGGGTTGGCCGAGCCAAAGGCTTGATGAGTGTGTGTAAGGTGGTAGAGGTGGGGGCCTTTTATAAGAGGAGAGGAGGGGCACTTTTGGAAAGTAAGGAAATATTACTTTATTTGAAAATGTGTTTCGGTTTCAAAAGGTCCCACATTGATATAATTCGTGGATAAGGTGATAAGGCATCGAAATCCACTCATCCAATTGGTTTTGGCCATGTGTAGGTTGTAGATTTTTCATTATCTTTCGATTTTAATTAAATCGTCAAATAATGATGTCATCGCTGCATCATTATTATGTCATAAATAATTTAATTTCTTTAATGTCTAAAAATTATAAAAAAAATACTATGATATAGGAAATCTTTTTATATTTCCAATGAATATTTATAATCAAAATTTGGACTTGTATAACCCCACTTAAAAATTGTTTTTGTAAAACATATTATGTTTGTGTCATTTTCACTTCAACATTAAATAAAAAGTAATTTATGTCATTTCCCAACAAAAGTGGATCCATGGGGTCCCCAAGTTGACCCATGGCTTGTCATGGTCGGCCATGACACAACCAATGAGGTTGGTACATGTGTCAAGTTCATTTCATTTTATTAAAGCATTATTTTTACCTTAAACTACACTAATTACCACTAAACGCGATTAAAAACTTAATAAGTTACTATTCACCAAAAATTATTTTTATCCCATTGAACCACATTTTACTTCTTAATGACAACCATGTATGTCGGATTTTTAAAATTCAATACACATTAGTGGTAAACTTTTATTTAACTGAAAAATCAGTTTGCTTGATTACCACTTAGTGGTTTCACTATTCATCAAAAAATTGAAGTTTTTCAGAAAATTTCCAAAAATTCACCCTAAGCTATATTTGATATTCCGAATTCAAAATTCAAAACATATAAGTCAAATTAATTAATTTAATAATTAATTCCCACTGTCATGACAAATAGCGTGTTTTTATAAAACAATTAAGTATCAAAAGATTGACACTAGTTTAAGTCTGATTTCAAAGTGAAATTAATTCCAACGACCACTATTGGATTTAATGGTAAAAATATTTTCTAATTTCACTTTAAAATCAATTCAAAATATAATCTAATCATATAAATAAATTAGATTAAAAAGTGGTTTTGAATTAAAATACAACATTTTATACTATTCATTAAAAAAAATGAACTTTATCGGAAAGATACCAAAAATTTACACAAAGTAAATTTTGATGTCCCGATTCTTAATAAGAGTTTTATTTGGTCCAAAAGAATGTTTAAGAGTGAACAAAACTATATTTAATGACGGTTCTCCATCAAAAGGTGATAAGTGAACCTTTAGTGAAAACTAGGGCATATACGCCTAAAATTGAATTCTTTCCGTATTTTAATCCTCTATCCTTTATTGGATAAATGTAAAAACATTTAAAAACATATATAATCATATTTTAGTTATTTCTATCCATTCCCGCCATTATAACGGCTACATGTTAACTACCATTTAAAATAATATTATTTTATTATTAGCGTGCAACGTAAGATTCCCAAGAAACTCGTTGTTGCATGTTGGGTACGCCATCGAGCATAGTGTCCCCTTTAAAGTCATATTAATATTTTATTCACAAATATGGATAAATATGAAAATGTCATATTCTTTATTTACCTGGGGTGTTACATAGGTGGTTCCATCCCGACTTACCAAATTGATTATCATTGTATTTTCTTGATTTATTTCAATTGTTGATTTAAATTCAATTACTTAAGTTTTCTTTCAATTAAATTGATAAAAACTCGATTCTAGTGAATCGAGATATTTGAAATGGTTTTGGGCATGGAAATTTGGAAAACCCCAATTCCATTGAATTGGGTGTGTTTTTGGAAATTTTCTGATTTAAATTGTTCAATTTAAATTGTGGATTTGATGGAAATGATTTCAATTAAATTGTTGAATTTAATTGTGAAAATAAATTGTGTGATGATGGATTTGGTTTTGAATGGATTTAAAATTGGTGAAAATGGCTTAAAATGATTTGATAGAAACCCAGTGATTTTATCTTGTGAAAAATGCATGTTTTGAATAAAACCTGTTTTGGTTTTAAATGGAATGAAATTGGAACTTTTGAAATGGAAGAACGAGATTGATCGTATTTTAAGCATTCTTAAAATAGTTTGCCCGTCATGTAAGAGTGCATGCAAGCCTTAGGTAGTTAGTGAGTTATTTGGATACACTCTACGCTACGACAATGTTCTAAAACATACTTGCGGCGGGTCACATCCCCGACGGGTTGGTGACGAGTCTTCTTTGGACAGTGTCATAGGGACGTGTGTATACACATCTGTTGAGTTCACATAGAGAGTGTGGAATCATATAACTGGTTAATACTATCGTACCATTTGGCAGATGACCATGTTGCTCGCTTGTTTATTTATATTCGAGATATAAATATATGCCAGTGCTTTTGAACTGCTTACATGCCTGTATAATTTATATAAACTGTTTTATATAAATGTTTTACTTAAGCCATTGTTTTAGAAATATTCCATCCTTTGTAAAGCCTTTGCTTAAAATATTTATTTCCATCATTTAAAAATGTATAGAATATTTTGTTAGAATATGCTTTGAATTTTCAAACCTGTTTATTTGAAAATTGAAAGCTTTTCTTTGGATAATCTATATTTGGCATCTGTTACGGAATCTTTGGTGGTATCCTACAGGGATTAGGCTCACACCCTACTTTTGCCTTCAAGTGTTTGTAGATTTTCTCCTTCCAGGCTCGAGCAAATGGAAGGAATCTCTTGGAGGAGGATCCAGCTATTGATCTTCTCTTGGTGAATTGTGTCCTTAGGGGCTTTGGGACTATTTTCCCCTTTTTAGTACTTGGGTTGTAGTACATTGGGCTTTCATGCCTTTTTTGTTTTTTTTTTGTACATTACTCCCAGTGGAGTTTCTTTTTGTTTTGCATATTGTCTTGTTTCTTTTGCTTCCGCATTCTTGTGGAAAAATCGTTCCCTCTTGCATGTTGTGTGATGCCAGGTGCTAGTTGCCGACCCATGGGGATCGGGAATGCCCTTCGGGCTATGTCAGGGCTGGCTCGGTTATCGGGTTACCAGGGTACCCGGGCTGGTTCGTGACAGGTTAGGAGTTGTACCTCTTCATTGAGAAACCTATTTTTACATACACCTTAAGCCATGAAAGGATGGTCTTTATTGTGAAAAATGGTATAGGATTTGTTTAAAGACTCTATGATTATATTTTGTAGGTATTGGCTGATCTACAATGCTCAAAAGGTGTGTGGAAGAGAAGACAATATGTTCCCTTTTATAAGGAGAGGGGCACACTTGGAATTACTTAATGTATTAAATTAATATAAATTAATTTTTCAGTGGATAAAAAATTATATATTTAGAATAGAGTATTTAGATATGTCAAAATACTATCATAAAATAATATTTATACAATTCTATTTGATGTTTCAACCCTTATCTCATAGTTTTAACCCCAGTTGATCCATTCCAAAAAACATGATATCAATGTTTTTACTCTTTAGGGGTCTACAAAGTTAATATAAAATGAAAAGTGGTATATTAATGGACAATAGTTTATATTTATAACCATAATCCATGGAAATTTTCTTATATCGTATTTTTATTATTTTTATATTAGTTAATAAAAAATTGTTTATTATAAAATTTCCTTAATGACATTTTTTTAATTATGTGAAATATTATTTTATAAGATGTGTCGACCTCATGTAAAATGTTTCCAAAAATAATATGAATTTAAATATAAGTAAGATATTATCTTAATATAATCATCTAATCAATTTTTTTAGGTTTATATATCATTATAAACATTATCATTCGGTTTAACGCATTGGTCACCCAATTTTAACTTTAACCGTGGTATTGAATATTTCAATATTAAAGGGATAAAATTTTACAAATAAGGTGATAATTGGATCATTTTTTGCCAAGGGATTACATTGATGATTGTTATTCATCCAATGCTTCCTCTTGAAATATTTTTTTGGTGTTTTTATATAGTTTAAAAAAATATTTATCATAAAATACAATTAATGTCATTTTATGAACTATTCACATAAATTTACAATGAAAACAACATGACCACAACAGAATTCGAATATAAACCTTTCATATAACCCTAATATGTTATGTTTTTTTTAAATAGTGGATCATAATAATTCATCAAAATTTTCTTACTTTTATTAATTTTAAAATCATTTATTTTTTTCTATTAATTGAGTAAATATTGTGTCGGCGTTGTGTAATCATTTAATGTAATTATTAAATCACCACAAATTAAAAATAAAATAACATGATCAAAATACTATTTTACCTATAAAATAAAAATTTATAACAGAACTAATTCTCATTTTATCCATCTGTAAAAAATTTAGATATTAAATTCAAGAGAGTGATATTTTGTATTAATTCATTTCTAAAAATAATATATATGTTAAAAACAACAAAAAATGGCACAAAATGGACATATATTAATGAATTGGATTGGAATGACCGAATTTATACCATTAAATGAAATAAGGGAATGATTTTGGATGATAATGAGACTTTATCTCATGGTTTTATCCTTGTTTTACCCATTATACATTTACCAAGGTGACAAATATTTACCATGATTACTATTCCTAATGTCTAAAAATAAAAGGGACCTATTTACAAAATTTGACCCTACTAATTCCAAATATGTAATCTGTTTTTTAGGATTCTATTTCTAGAAGTGACATATGTCCTTTTTAAAATAAGTGTGCAAAAAGAAATTAAAAATATTTTTTTAGGAAAATGTTTTTTAAGCCCAGAAATGAACTTATACAATAATTAGGTATAATGTAAATTCATATGTAATTAATTTTACTATATCTCAATAAACAAGGCTTTTATTACATTGAGATTAAATATAAATAATAATGGTAATTTTCAATGAAATGAAATGACTAGTTTAAAAAAAGGTGCATTTTTTGACTATTCACTAACAAATCAATCTTTCCCTAAGAATACCAAAATTTCATCCTAAGATAATTTTGATAGTATGATTTCAAAAAAAAAAATCTTTATTACTATATTAAATTTCAAATGTGATATAAAGTAATTATAATATTCTCAAAAAGTGAAATAAAAAACTTTTTTGTAGAATTTTTTTTAAACATAAATTAGCATTACTAAAAAGTGTATAATTTTTTCTTATGCATTAAATAATTCATTTGATTTACGTAAATCATTCCAATATATATTTTATAATTTTTTAATCCCATTTATATCCATCAACATATCATGGTTCAATTTAAGCTCAGTGTTGTCTGTTAAGATAGCCATCAAACACTTAGATTTTATTTAAAGAGAAATATATTCTAAAATCTCAGTATGTTACATTCTCAAACCTGTTAAATAAATGTCGCCATCAAAATTGATATCTTAGTATACAATGGTCTGAAATTTGAAAACAATTTTATTGAAGAACCGCATCATACAAATAGACAATAAAACTTTTTTTGAATATGGGGGTGAGAAACATAAAGGTTGCCTAAAATAACACATAATCGGGTTCTAAGATAAGTTGAACATTGGTGGGATGTAAAAATATAGTCATTAAGGAGAAAACTAAAATCCAATGGAAAATATAGACTAATAGAGAACATAAAAATGAGAATGTCCATCAATCCATTCATAATTTTATTAAAGATAGTGCAAGAAAAACACAATAAAGCAACAAAACAACAAAACAACAAAGAAACGTGAAAATGAGAGCTACAAAGATATAAAAGAGTGCATCCCAAGAGAGTCCCCTCTTGCTAGATTATCCCCCTCGATAAAAAATTAACAAAAATCAGAAGGATGATGCTTGTACCGGTGGTCGCCATAGAAGCAAGATGATCAACAATTTTGTTCCCCTCCCTCCATGTGTGCAAAACATCTATGGATTCACTAATGTAACTTCTGCATCTTCTGATGACATATAATATGGACCAGGGAGTGGTGATAGTGTCAAGCATGGAGTCATGACTAATGATAGAATTTGTTTCTAGAGTTACTGACACAATGTTCCTCTGTCTGCATAACTGAAGACCGGTGAGAAGGGCCATTACCTCAAGGAGTGCCCAGTGCCAAAGTGAGTGGTGAAAATCGGGTTAATCCGGGCTCTCAAATCCAGAAGCACACCAACACCCTTCATATCATTTAAGCAACATGAACCATCGGTATTGAGATTGAAACAAGTGGGGTACGATGTCCAGCGAACCTAATGACCAGGATTAACCAAGGAAGCAGCATCAGAGCCCACCTGGAGCGGTCGGAGTGAAGGAGGCTCATGTGATTTCTTAACAGGATGCACCATATCAATCAGAAGATTTTTTACCCTTATGACCAGATATCTCCCCGAAAAAGCCACTCCCTCATGTTTGGACTTATTTCTAGCATGCAAAATACACCAGCGCCCTGCTGCTAAGATATGGACACGGGCTTTCCTTTCCGGACCTGCTTCCCCCACACCATGAAAGCATCTCACGAGAAAAGGGGAGTCCATTAAATCTGATAAAAAATACTAGTGAAATCACCAAAGGCTCTCCACACATTGCTAGCCCATTGACCGGTGAAAAACATATGATCAGTACTCTCCTCCTTGTAATCCCTACAGCATAGACATTTGGAGACCAGATTAATGCCGATCTTTTTAACGTTATCGTCCATAGGTAATTCCCGATTCCTCATCCTCCAAAAAAGGAAGTTATACTTGACTGGAATCTCTGTAATCCATAAGGTGGGACCCCAACTATCATGGAACGTCGAGTTGCGAGTCACCCTCTGATACTCCTTCATTGAAAAGGCCCCTCAAGAGGATGTAGTAAAAACACATTTTTCTGGTTCTTCATTGATAATAATAAGATCAAAGGACTCGCACTGATTATTATCCAACACTGTATTGATAAACGATGGGAACATGCTTGCATGTTTGAAGGAGGTATCAGGAACTGAACAGCATGAAAAGCAAAGCAGAGCTTAGAACCAACCCAGTTGTGATGCCAGAATGTAATATCTCCTCTGCCCACAATCCACCAGAATGGTGTTATAGAGATCTAATGTCGGGAGCAATCATGGGTCATAACAACGAACGACTCCCGCCAAGATTGATGCTTCCTCCACAGGTTTTAGAACCCTTGAATCTACCCGAAGGCGTTCGTTTTTCAATAACTTCCCACGAGCTTTGCTTTCATGCCATGCAACGTGTCAAGGATACTCCTTACTCCAATAACTCCCTCCTGAATGGGCCTCGCCATCCTGCTCCAGGAAGACCGATGTCTTCTGCTATCCTCATGGGCGTCCTAGATAAAAGAAGACAGTATATTATCAATTATGTTGATCACTCCCTTCAGGACTTTGGTTGTAGATAAAGCATGGCTTGGAATAGAAGACAAGACATTTGCTAAAGTAATCCTCCATTGAAATGATAAAAAATGGTTCTTCCAGTTTGTGACATGACCGGAAATTCTTCCTACAATATTATCAATGCAATTAGTACGCATATGTCAAGGAGATATCGGGGCACTGAGATATTGCATGGGAAGGGATCCTTTCTGCATTCCCAACCTCCGACCCATGCAGCTAATTCGTGTTTCCGAGCATTTATTTGAAATTTAGAAATGTCTCCCGGTACGATTAATGACATGTCCACTACAATGGTAGTGGGCTTCAAGTATTTTATTGATGCCATAGACTGAACTCTTGCAGAAATTAATGAAGATGATTGTGTCGTCTTCAAACATGATATGAGAAATTCAGCTAAAGCATTACAATGATAAGGCGGAATGTTTCCATTCAAGATGGATCTGTTAATATTTATGCTGAGGACATCTTGGATGATAAGAAATATACTTAGAAATAATGGATCTCCTTGTCTCAATCCACATATTGCCTTAGAGAAACCATGATTCCCTCCCATGAAGTGAACAATCAACCATGAAGAACTGAAACACCTAAAGATAAGGCCTGAGGCCCAATAAGAGAATCGCATACCCGCCATCACTTTAATAATGAAGCTCCATTAGAATATATCGTAGGCTTTATCCATATCTAGCTTGAGCACCATGTTTGAGCCATGTGTTTTAATGTCCAAGTCGTTGATGATAACCTGAGCTAAGGCAATGAAACCCTGAGTAGATCTTTCTAGAAAAAACCATGTTGTTCAACTGAGACCTAGCTAGGGAGATGAGAGGGAAGTCTTCTATTGATAATAGAAGCCACCACTTTGTACGTAAAATTGCACATACTCACTGGACAATACTATTGGAGGGTGGAAGGATAATTGATTTTAGGAATGACAACTCTAGTGGTTGCACTGAAAGCACGAGGGAGATGGCCACCGCGAAAGAAATCGTGAATGACCATCACTATATCCTCTCTAACCGTATTCCAGGAGCCTATGAAGAAAGATCCCTGGAACCCATCAGGACCATGAGCACTCTCCGAGTATAAGCTCTTCATAGCCTCTAAAATTTCTCTCTCATTGGGTAAGAATTCAAACTGCTCATTATCATGCCTAGAAACAATATTAGGAACCACATTTGTTACCTATTCATATCCACTAGGGAATCCATCAGGCATCCTAGGATTAGGACAAAACAAGGAGATCTTTGAAGAATGTCTCACCCATGCGCCCAACCATAATGTCATCATCATAGTAAGAACCGTCTTCTAACAGGATATTGGGACTAACAGTTTGTCGTCTTTCTTTAATACGCACATGGAAGTAGGCTAAGTTTGGGTCCCCCTCACGAAGCCATCTCACTCTCGATTGTTCTCTTGCCAATTGTTCATGTCTCAAATGCATTTCAACCAATTGATCCTTCCTGTTAATAAGTTCACCAAACACATCCACATTCCAGACTGGACTCGAAATGATCAATTGTTGCCTTAACTACATCCATGTCCATATCACGAGGTGGTAGCTTTTTTATCCACTCCCGAAGATCACCTTTGAGCCGTCTTAGTTTGTTCCGTAACTTTTTCCATGCACTCCCATAGATAGGCCTATTCCATGAATCATTCACTGTCTTCTGATAGTTCGGGTAGTTAATCCAAAGATGGGAGAAACTGTAGCTTTCCATCCGCTCCTGCTTGAAAGAAAGAGAGACCAAACATGGGGACTGATCAGAAACACTACACACCAGATAACTTTAGAATTTGGGTGAGCAGAAATAGCATAGATATTTGTAAGACATCGATCAAAACTACGCCATATTTGTAATCTTCCTCTTTGATTATTGCACCAAGTGTAATAGATTCCAGAAAAAGCTAAGTCCATAAATCCTTTTCGAGCCATACATTGAGAGAAATCCAAGTTGGCCTTGTGAGAAAAGGCCCCTCTACCTTTCTTCTTACTTATCTCTGCCACTATATTGAAATCACCTCCAACAAACCAGAAGGAATCCGCTGGATCAAAGGATTCAAGTTCTTTCCATAGGGAAACACTATTTTGAGCATCACAGCTACAATAGAAAAGAGAGAAGAAAAAATATTGAGTGAGGGTTGTAACCTTGGTGGTAACACATTGATCCGAAGCTTGGACCAGATCCACTGAGATGATTGAACTCTATAAGATCCTGATATGAATATTGTGTGGGTCAGCATGCATGAACCCACTCAAGTTGATTCTGCAAGCAAACTCTCCTATTTTGGATGAGCTTTGCTTAGGATCAAGAACCACGACTAAAGAAACCTTATTACATTGGACCTCATTTTTGATCAGGTCGGTTTTAACCCGAGCACCCAAGCCTCGGGCATTCCAGATGAGAAGAGAAGACATTTAAAATGTTAGCACCTGGCTTTGGCCCCAGGCAGAAAGGCCTCATTACCCTGAAGATAAAACTGCTAGCAATATTGACTTGACTGGTATCCAGTACGCTGCCAATATGATCCGGAGAAGAAGTCACCGGAGGAGGAGTTGATAGCAGCTGGCCACTGGATTTATACCTACCTGGTCTGCTCTGTGTGATTTTTGGTGAAGAGGGCTGCAGGCCACCTTCTATATTTATAGGCTCGCCTGAAGGAGAGGGAATAGAAGGAACTATCTTCTTAAGTGGGTTGGAAAGTAGCGGCTCGTCCCGAAGACAAAGCCGAAGATCATCGCGACCAAGAGGAAGAGCGCTTGAAGGAACTTCAGAAGAAGAAAGAGTCTCTTATGTTGTACCAGTGAAATGGGAAGAAGGAAATATTATGAGGGGGGGAACAAGAACATCTTTGCTTTTGATAACCACGTGAAATCATGTTGAAAATGGAATGATATATCCTTGGGAGACATGGAAGATGGCTCCCTGAAATGCACCAAGGCCAAGCAACAATTTCCTTCAACCTCCAAGAGAGATGGTTGGAGAGGATCGTGGAACAGGTTATCCAAGCCACCTTGAGGGGGAGGCATATGCTTTGAAACCTGTTCTCCGACAAATACTTCGGATTTGGCGACATGCCGTCTAAAAGGCGGCGAATTTGAGCCCTCTCCCAGATCTTCTGAGTGTTTCCTCCTGCAAACGGGCAATGAATGACCTTGCAGATGACAGAAGGAGAAAAACCTGGGAGCCGCAGGATAAACAAGAGTTTGTGGCCATTCAAAAGACTCCTGGATATAAAGAACAACCTTCTCTAGAAGAGGAAAAGATAAATCAAATTCCACGCAGACCCGGGCCACAGAAGCGCCCTCCAGGAGAAATGTACAATCATCTAAGAAACCCTAGTCGGGGAGAATCCCTTCCATGGTGGATCTCCTTATCCCACCACATCAGAGAGAAACACCATCTGCCCACAAACCATGGAGCTTTGCACCACGCTTGAACGAAGTCCTCCTCTGAAGCCAGAACCACGCAAAAGGATTTTCGATTCAGATAAGAAACCCTAGTCGGGGCTGCCAGTCCCCACGAACCCACAAAGCTGCAAAAAACCAAAAGCATCAGTCTATGAGAGCCAAATCTCGCCACCGGCGTCCAGCGAAGACAATCCGAAGCAGCGCTAAAAGCTGCAGAGGAAAAATCCAGAACCGGACATGCTCTGTCCATCGACACCGACGGGGAGACACAAGAAACCTCCGGAAAGCAAGGGGGTTGAGACCAAATAGAGGGGCCGTGAATAACGTCCTCGAAATATTTCCCATGCCACAGAGGTGCTCTGGTTTCCACCGCCGCGTCAGAGGGCAGACGGAGAGAGGAATCTGACGAGGGGAATGGATCGAAAATCACCAGAGCAGGGGCCGCCGCCTTCGGAGCTCTAGCCAGAGGCCTCACGGTTGAGAAAGATTGAATTTAGGGCGGCGCATTATGAGTGTTCTTAGGAGAAGGGAGAGTCCATTACTTGCATTTTTCCTCTTAACGGGTCGAAAGAGAATGTTTATAATCACAAAAATCAAAAATTATTGAGGGGTGGAAAGTGAAGGTAAAGGGATTGTGTTTTTATTTTATAATCCTTTTACTAATGTTTAGGATTCTTTTACTTTCATGATATATAACATCAGAAAATGTAATTTTCTGATTTCTTTGCATTTCAGAAGTGCAATTTCATCTATTGGTTGGGATTTCATGAATTTCCACATCATCTCTTACTCCAAAAAAATCAATATTAGTGATCAGTTTTTCATGTCTGAACCACTATAATTATCATTTAATACACTATAAGATCTATAAAAGAATGTTCTATCATTCCCTTTTTCTCCAATTATTTAATAAAATTGAAATGATTAGAATAAGTTATCCAATATGGATGATTCAATACAGTAATCTCTATAAAATCAATAATAAGAAGCAATTTTTATCTTGTCTAGCCAAATTTAAAATAAATATCAGAGGGATGGAAAATAAATTTCAAAAATAAACTAAACATTAATCCCCTAAGGAACATGAAGTAGTTAATAATCTCATATACCAAATATGTGAATATCTGGATCTTATATTCTCTTAAAACATTGTAACTTCCAAAATCAGCATAAAACCTCAATGAAATAACATATTCTTCCATAAAGTAACACAATTTTTATTCTAAGTAAAATCATAGACTATTGAATATATCTCACAAATATAATAATGCAATAAATGCTATAAAGATAACACAAACATCATTTTCATCAAATCACTAATCAATTCCAAAGTCACCAATTATATCCTTTAAACATTATCAATTTCAATCATCTTTGTACCCTAACAAAACATTATTAACAAAAAATTAGTAATATATTAAGGGTTGTTTTCCCCTTGATAATCGAAAAAGGTTCGGGACCAAGAATGCCTGACCCCCCCCCAATTTATTAAGAAAAGAAAAGCACAACAACATAGTCAAAATACATAAAAAATACCACTATAGAACAATCCTTGTCACGACCCCCTCCCCACAAAGTGTACCCCTCCTGGGGCGACAATGTGAGAAGGGAGATAATGACCCCCCCGAGTCCCGCCTTTAGTAGGCCCCAGGTTGGTGACTAGCACTGAGGGTTTAGTAAACACACAAACGGGAGGCATTACCCTATAAGAGAACACATGCGAAAGAGAGAGATAAGAGAGACATCAACCAACTCCAACTCCAACTCAGACTGAAATATAAAAGAAAACTCAAGTACTCATATGTAATGTCATGCAAAACCACTACAACTGAAAGGGAAAAACTACAAGTACCCAAAAGAAAGTAAAAACAACAGCGACCACGAAGCCCGAACAACTCCTGCAACCCCAAGCTAGTGGTAACCAGCCTGATCTCCAACCTGCTCGAAGTGACCTGAAAAAAATAGTTTATATACACATACGGTGAGTACAACAGTATACTCAGTAGGATCCTCCCCAAAGTCTCTCGTGCAAAAGTAAAGAAAGCATGCTAAAGCACAGTGAACAACAAGTGAAACTAACTCGTCACCTAAATAGGTATACTAAGTTCCCAGCCTCACCATGACTACTCTCACCAAGTAACGCATACAAGAGTATATAATATAATAAAGAATATCAAGGGTACTCTACTACTACTTCTCCACTGGTTTTCCGCTTTTCCTCGACGTCGCACGTAGGGGTGTCCAAACTCGACCCGACCCGACCGACCCAACCCGACCCGATCGGGTTGGGTCGGGTTGGGTCGGGTTCAAGATTTCATATGCACGGGTCGGGTCATTACGGGCTGACCCGTGGTCGGGTTGGGTCGGGTCACAGGTTGGGAGAAAAATTACCCAACCCGACCCAATGACCCGACACTAACCCTGCACATCCCGCGGTCACGGGTTGCCTCGCCCTCGTCATCTTCCTCCACCACCACCTCCACTGCACGATGCACCCGTCGCGAACCCACACAAAGTCTCCTTCGCCTCCACCTCCATATCCATCAAAATCACCATCCATAACCCTAGAACCACCACAGAACACCTACAGAAGATATAAATCCATCACCCACTACCGATCCCGCCGCCAACTGCCACCTTTTTTTGGGGTCAATTCGTCGTCGAGGTCGTCCTGGCGTGGTGAGGAAAATCAAGCACTGATGCCTGCGAACCAAGAAATTTTGTCATGTGCCACCGGTTGAAATCCCAAATCGAACGTCAACATATTACCGACCTCAACAGAGGAGAAAATGAAGCTTCGCTTTATCGGAGATTCACCGATGCACACCTCCACCTAGATGAAGACAGCTGAACCAAAAATGATGAAGCCGGAAAATCGAGATCTGTCTGCCATAACCACTCCTCTTAAAACCGACTAAGCATGCTGATGAACGATATCACGACTTACCTGAGAAAATGTCAAGGGCAGCGTCTTGGGATGAAAATTTCAGGAGATCACGACTGACCTGTACAGGCGCTCCGATGAGATGGAGGAGATCATGATTCACCACCGGCCTGAGATGAAGATCACCCGTCGAACCCTCGATGGCCATTTGGTGAAGAAGAGATGGAGTCGCCCGAGGGAGGAGAATTGGAAGGAGGCGTGCGGGATAATCTGGGGCGATGAGTATTTTTTGTTTACATAACCCGATCGACCCGATCAACCCAACCCGGTGTTGGACGGGTTGGGTCGGGTCGGGTCCGAAACAGAAAACACATATGACCCGACCCAACCCGACCCGACCTATTTTGGTCGGGCCGGGCCCAAAAAACCCTCAAACCCGACCCGACCCGACCCATGGACACCCCTAGTCGCACGTCATAAGCATCTCTCTCTAAAAAGGCTTGCCCGCAGACACCTGGGCGAAGCACCACAATATGCACCTCGTGCAACAAAACCACCATGTCCACGTAAGCAAAGTAACCAGGTAGTTTCTGGGATACACCACGACTCCCATAACGTGTATCATATGTCGGGAATTAAACCTCAAGCCATTATAGCTCATACACTAAGTAAGGAACCTCAAGCCATCATAGCCTATACATGTTACGCCTATAGTAGTACATAAGAAACTATATCCAAAATATATATGTGTGAATAACCACAAGTCATTACAGCCCTCTACACACATATATGGGAAAAACTAACCATTGTGCCTACCAGCACAATTAACTACCAAGAGAAGAGAGCGGGTCCAAAGGGGGTAGTCAACCATCCATCCTCCCACCAGAATGTTGGGGAAAACACCCCCAGGGCTTATAATCCCTAGGGTGTCAGTTGCCCTAACTGACGGGGTGGAGTAGCGTATAGAAACACAAAAAGTACAGAATATACTATAGCTCACAACCCCACTATGGACATAATCTAGTCATAGACACAATTGCAGCTAACGTCTCTCGGACTCCCGACTGCCACTTTTAAGACTAGGTATCCCATAAGCACACAACAATTTAAAGAGCTTAATTACATTACTTCATTCCCTTTTTATTAGTTTCACTTTTGGTTAATTAATTCTTTAAACATTAATTAACCATTAACAATTCCACATTAAATTTCATTAGCATCACACCCAAAGTCCATTGTCCCTTTAAAATTATAACTTCAGCATTGCGTCCCAGAAAGCTCCAACCCCATGGGTTAACATCATTTATTCAATTATTTATTTACAACATTACTTTCTCATATTCCCAGGCATTATAGAAAAACATTCTATGCTACTAAACACAAGGGGGCTCAACACGGTGAGTAGATGAACTACCCGTCGAGTCTTTGCCGCCTATAGCAAGAGCGTAGACCTATCCTCCCTTGAGAAGCTAAACACAGAAAGCACGTGGAATACCCCGCATGTTTTCACCCCTTTTGAAATAAGGGTAATCAAGACCATCTTCCTTGAGAAGTGGGGAAAATAAAGTAGATAAACAACCAAAAAGAATCAGTAAGAATCCAAACATTTACATCCAACTCATTTCATCATCCCCGCTGTCCTCCCCGACACCCACATGCATAAACCGATGAATGTTTCCACTATAGGTGTCAACTGTTACCACAACCAGTAGGCCTCCCTACCCCCACATATCACAACAACCATCCAGACTCACATCACAACAGAAGTAGTAGGAAAACAAACATCATATCAATTAGGCTCTTGGACCTTAAACAAGCAAGAGGGTAACTCATAACCCTACAATGAATTATCTTTTATCAAACAACCAGTTCTTTAATATATCTTGGATTAACTGATTTATTATTCATAGGGTCCAAATTTGGGAAACCTAACCAGTAAGCTATCACAAATAATTAAACATTCTTACTGCATCAATTTGATTAACATCAAATTACAACAACAACCATAAAATTCATCCATGTGCCTCTTTATCTTTATCCAAACAATTGTCAATTAATTCCAGCTTTATGTTCTTTACCAATTTACATCAAGAATGAAAATATAAACAAAGAAAACATAGATATCACATTATCTAACAAAACAAGAGGCAATAACATACGATGGATATCAATTTATTTATCTGGTTAAAAAATTTAATATATCAATTCCATTGTGACCTAGTGGCTAAAACATACTAACTCTACAGTTGCACGTAAAAGAAAAGAGAAGCAATGAATCCCCTACCTCAAACGGTTCTCAACGTTATTTATATGAGAACGAGCCACACAACGGGTTATGATCTCCCCCCCCATGACAATTGTATCCACCCAAGGATGTAGAGATACAACTACACCTGTCAACACCCAAGAAAATACCATTAGGAACATGGAGATAAAATTCCATAAAAGGGCAAGGGGAAACAGAAGGAGATGAACCCAAAAGAATAACGATAGAACATACCTTATATCAGAGATCGATCGATACTGCTTGGTTGCACCAAAAACAGAGGGGAACCAATCCAAGGAGGAAATTTTGATCGCACCACTCCTATGGAATGGAATGGAATGTTCAAGCATATCACACCCGAGAACAATGAGGAAAAACTAGGGAGGAATATATATTGTCCCTTTAGAAGATTTAATGGAGTAGTGGTTTAAGACACACTGGATTTTCCATTAAAAGTGGATCACATTAAACCACACAGTTTGACCAAGTAAAAGCATCCCGAGCCTTAAAGAGAAAAAATAATATAGGGGTTATGGCCTTTGAATCAACCATAGAGTCCCTAAAACGAGGCTTTAAATGCATTTTACGCCAAAGGAAATGTTAAAGGGGTGAAGCTGTAGGAAGCTGGAAACACTATTCATGAAATCGAAATTTGGATAAGGAAATAGAGGTTATAGTTGGAACCTCACCATTATGGAAACACTGTACACCCTACTGTTTTAGAAACATTGTACACCCTACCATTCTAGAAACATTGTTCATGAACTCAAAATTTGTCAAAGGAAAGAGGTCACCGTTGGAACCTCACCGTTCTGGAAATTTGGAAAAGTGTTGCGGATAAGTCACTTTGACCTCCCGGAACACCTCAGACACCAAATTTTTGCAAAGGAATGGGCCATAGAGGTTCGGGCCATTACATCAGATACCTCTCAAAACATTCTCATCCTTGATAATTCAAAACCAACCTAAAAGGAAAAAAAGAAGTATGAACAACCACCCATCGAGATACCTCTCAAAAGAGAGAAAGCCACAAGAAGCAACAAAAGAAAGCCATCTCATAAACACGAAAGGTCTATAACCACAATGGGGACATCGTTACATGAAAAGAGTTAAACATCAATCAACTCTGGGTACTGAGCACGTATCTGTGACTCACGTTCCCATGTACTCTCCTCCATGCCACTGTATTGCCACAAGACACGAACCAAGGGGATATAATGCCCGCACAACACCTTCTCTTTGTAGTCTTGGATCTCCATAGGTCGCTCCTCAAAGGTTACATCACCATCAACATTGATCTCTCCCCAATCGATGACTTGAGAGTCATCATGAAGATAACGATGAATCTGTGATATATGAAAAACATCATGTATCCGAATCATCTATGGGGGAAGTTCTACTCGATACACCACAACTCCAACACGATCTAACACCTCAAAAGGCCCAACAAACCAGGGATAAAGCTTAATCCCATGACCAAACCTTCACTGCCCATGACGGGGAGTCACCTTCAGAAACATGTGATCCCCAACATCAAACTCCAAGGGTCTTCTCATTTGATCGACATATGATTTCTAAAGATCTTGCGTTCTCTTCATCCTCTCACAAATCACCTGAACTATCTCTGTTGTATTCTGCACTAGTTCCAGTCCAAGAATTGCTGACTCTTCGACCCTAGTCCAACACAACGAAGAACGACATGGCTGTCCATACAAGGCTTCAAACAATGCCATACTGATGGTGGAGTGAAAAATATTTTTGTAAGTGAACTCCACCAAGGGTAAGTGCCTCATCCACGAACCTCCAAAATCTTGGACACAAGAGCATAACATGTCTTCAAGAGTTTGGATAGTCCGCTCTTTCTAACTGTTTGTCTGAGGATAAAAAGCAATGATAAGGCTTATTTGAGAACCGAAATCATGCTGGAGACCTCTCCACACACTGGAGGTAAAACGAGGATCTCGATCAGAAATGATTGTCCTTGAGACTCCATGAAGTCTCACCACATCCTCCAGGTACTGCCAGGACAAAACTTCCACTGAGCTCGACTCCTTGAGCGCTATGAAGTGGGATGATTTTGTTAGACAATCCAATACCACCCAAATAACATCATGTCCTCCCATAGCTCGAGGTAAACCAGTAACAAAGTCCATTGAGATGTACTCCCACTTCCACTGAGGAACAGATAATGACTAGAGAAGACCACCAAGAACACGATGTTCGACCTTCACCTTCTGGAAGACCAAACATCGAGAAACAAACTCCGCAACCGCACACATTAGCCTAGGCCACCAAAACTGGCTCCTCAAGGCTCGGTATATCTTTGTCATGTGAGGATGCACCGCTAAAGGAGAACTATGAAAATCTATGAGAACCGTCTCGCGCATTGTAAAAGGAACAAAAAGCCTTTCTTGATACAACACTCGATGTTGTTCATCCTCAGACCAACCATCATGGGCCTCACCAACAACAACTCAGTTTCTCCAGACCTCCACCTCAAGATCCCCCAACTGGGAATCTTCCACCTAATGCACCAGAGATGACTACACCGTCATCTAAAAAAGTCAACATCTACACCCCAACTTCTCTCATATCGATATGTAAAGCTGACAGTTCTTCCATTACTCTCCATGAGTCACCAGATTCACGCACTACATCACTACGTGACTTCCGACTCAGCGCATCAGCTAGAACATTCTCCTTTCTAGGTGTATATGATATTTTGAAGTCGTATTCCTATAAGAAATCCATCCACTAACGCTGTCTCAAGTTCAAGTCACGCTGGGAGAAAACATACCTCAAACTCTTATGATCAGTGAAAACCACAAAGTGCTTGCCAATGAGGTAATGTCTCCACAACTTCCGAGAAAACACAATGGCTGACAACTCAACATCATGGGTGGAATAGTTAAGTTCATGGGGACGCAACTGTCGAGACCCATAAGAAATGACTGATCTCTACTGTATCAGAACACAACCTAACCCCAGATGTGAAGCATCGTAGAAAACATCAAAATGAACTCCATCTGCTGGAATACAAAGAACTGGAGCACTTACTAACTTCTTCTTTAGATACTCGAAAGCTTCCTGAAACTGATCAGTCCATATGAACGCCCAATCCTTCCTATTCAAAGCTGTCATAGGAGTCACAACTCGAGATAAATCAGCTACGAACCTCCTGTAGTAGCCTGCGAGACCAAGGAAACTTCACACCTCTGACACTATCTTGGGGGATGCCCAAGACACAACTACTTATATCTTCGATTGATCCATATATACTCCCTAATGAGACAAAACATACCCCAAGAAATGGACTTCTTGATCCCAAAACTCACACTTCGACAACTTCCTAAACGACTGTTGTTGACAAAGAACTCCCAAAACGATGTGTAGATGCTCTGCATGCTCCTCATCAAATGTGGAGTACACAAGGATTTCGTTGATGAAAACCACCAAGAACTTGTCCAAGAACTCACGTAACACAGCATTCATCAATACCATGAACTTAGCTGTAGAATTTCTCACACCGAATGGCATTACAATGAACTCATAATGCCCATGACGACAACAAAAAGCAGTCTTTGGGATATCCTCATCCTTCACATGCATATGATGATATCCTGACCATAAGTTGATTTTTGAGAACCAACTTTCACCCTTCAGTTGATCGAATAAATCATCAATACATGGAAGAGGATAGCGATTCTTCACTGTCACTTTGTTTAAGTGATGATAATTGACACACAACCGCAAACTGTCGCCAGCCTTCTTCACGAAAAAAACTAGTGCACCCCACAGAGACACACTCGGTCGAACAAAACCACACTATAAACATACCATCAAGCTGTATATGTAGCTCTCGTAACTCATAAGGGTCCATCCTATATAGAGACATAGAGATAAAATATTCTCCTAGTTGTATCTCAATCTCAAAATCAATCTCTATAGTACCCCCGGTTTCTGGTATGTAACCCTTTCTTGATGATTTTAATGGTTATAAAGTTAAGGTTGATGAATAGGAGAGTCAGGAGAACTTGAAATGAGTTTTGGGGTAAAAAGGGAAGTCGCACGGGAGGTGCACGGTTTGTCTAAACTGTGCAGCCAAACCGTGCGGAGTTGGTATTGGAGGCAGTAGGTTCCTCATGGGTAGTGCACATGTTGTCTAACCATGTGGAAAAACCATGAAAAAAGGGTGGATGAGACAGTAGCTAACACACAGTTAGCGCATGGTTTTTCAAACCGTGTGAACTAACCATGCAGGCACTTAAATGAGATCCTTAAATTGTGGATCTCATGCATTTTCACCTCTAAATACCTCTTTTAAGCTCCTAAGCAGCCCTAACTCAGGATTTTGATTCTCCCAAGGTCAAGGAAGGTTCTCCCATCATTCCGGAGGTGATCCGAAGGCTTCCCTTGGCGAATCGAAGCCGGATTCTTGAGGTATGTGATCATTCTTGTTTCGTTTCTTAGATCTACTTAGATCTACTTCTCCTCTTCTCTCAGTTTCTTAGATCTATGCCTGTTATGGGTAGATCTAAGTGTGTGGATGCCAAATATGATGATTTTTGGTCTTGGTTGTGTTAGGAGAAGAGATCTAAGAAGGATTCTTGGAGAATCAACCCAGTTTTCTCATGCGTTCTTCGTTTGTTGGGGTTTCACCTATTTTGTTGAGTTAGGTGGCTTCACTCTCGATTCCTCTTTCATAAAACTTGAAGGCTTAGTTTTAAATTGTTTTCCTTGATTGAAATGGTTTGTTTATCTGTTGTGAAAGAATGGTTAAAACCCCCTTTTAGTAACGGGTGATGGAAATTGTGTGTTTTTGGAAAGTGGTTGTTGAAGTAAATTTAAAATGGTGATTTTAAATTGGCTATTGTTTTGCTTCTTGAAATAAATGGTTTTCAATAAAAGGGTGATGCTTTATTAAAAGGTTTTTAACACACTTGGTTTTGGGCATGGACTTGCATGGGTTGTGGTGTGTGTTCATGTGCATTGGGATGGATAAGGGTGAGAAGTCCCCCCATCAAAAGGTTGGGATGGATAAGGGTGAGAAGTCCCCCCATCACTAGGTTGGGACAGATAAGGTAGTGAAGTACCCCCGTCAAGGTAGTTCACTAAGTGACAACTTAGTGGAAGGATAACTCACCACTCACGAGTATTGGGAGGTCCAGGTTGCATGCATGGTTGGTTGTGTGGATTAGTGAAATGGAATGAATTTTCCAAATGGAAAGGTGAATTGGATTGGAAACTTTGCTCGATTGTTTTTCTTGAGAAAGATGGTTTTTGTTGGAAAATGGTTTTTGTTGGAAAATGTTTTTGACATGGAACTTGTTATATTGTGCACTGTTTTGGAATTGTTTTATATAAATTATTTTATATAAATGTGCTAACATGTTTTATCCTATAGGAATGGGTTGAGAAGTCATCGGGGAAAACCTACTGAGTTTCATCACTCACCCCCTGCTTTGTCACATTGGTGCTTTTGCAGATGTCATGTACCGGGATGCTGGAAAAGGTAAAGTGTTGCATACTGCTTCGTGATGCTTGGGATGGTTCGTGATGTTGGATCTTGGAGCTTGTGAAGCATAGAGTTGTGTTGTTGTCTCGTATTCTTTGAGTTGTATTTCTGCTGTTTACTCTGATTTAGTGTTGGTTTCCATTGTGGTACTCTTGATTGGTTTATGATAAAATAAACGGTTGAGTTGCCTTAGCTGTTATCATGCATCATTTAATTGTTTAGTTTAGTTATGGTTGTTGGTTCTGTGGTATGTTCAAAAAGGGTAAATTGTCCCCCACTAGTTTTGAAACCCTTAGGAATTTATTTCCAGCCTTTGGTGCCTTGGGGATGTTACTTAAGGCATATTAATGACTCGTTGAGCTCTCAATCCAATAAGAATTGGTGGGTCATTACAAATGGTATCAGTTTGTTCGGTCCTTGCCTAACAAGTGGTCATCGATGATCTTGGTTTTGGTGTTGAAATTCCTTTTCATCTATTCCTTGGGTCAGAATCTTAGACAGGAGTAGGATTGTCGGAACTTGAAATGTATAGCATAAAAGGACGTAGCTAACCCATTTATGCTGAACTTCAAGTTACCAGGGTGTTGGGTACATAAGTGTTTTGGATACACTTCTAGAATGTTGGAAATCTCATTGTCATGGGTTTAGCCAATGAGATGCACATGACATGCATTTTAGAGGAATGACTTCCCACTAGGATTGCATATCTCATTGTGAGGAATGAGTATGGATTTTGTGTAAGGTGCCAATTTTTTAAAAATGAAGAAATTGTTTTCAACTGAAAGACTTTGAAAATAGGGTATTTTGTGTATTTTGAAAATGGATTGATTTTCAAAAAGTATGTTGAATGTTTTCAAAAATGGTTGAACATGGGAAAAGGTTGTTTTGTGAATAATGTTGTGATATATGATGTGATATAATTTGAAATGCTAAGCCTTCAGTTGCTAGGAAGTGAGACTAACGACATGCGTTGTTTGTATAGAAAATGGCACCTGTTAGGCGTTGTAGAAACCAACCTGAAGAAGCTGTGGAGAATGTGGTTGCACCTGAACCACGTGTGAACCAAGAGATGGTTTAGAGTATCATTCAAGCGTTCTAGGATGTGGACACAGAGAATCAGAGTGATGATTCAAGGCATATAGACCATTCCGTCTAGTTCTAGAAGCAGAATCCACCCATCTTTCGGGTTGATTCTGAACCAAAATAGGAAGAGGTGTGGCTAAGTGGGATGAATTGTATCTTTGATTTCATCGGCACACCAGCAGAACTGAAAGTAAAGTTGGCGACGTATATGCTGGAGGATCTTGCATGACAGTGGTGGGAGCTAGTGGTGCATGCTAAGGTGGACCAAGGACTGTTCTGGGAGGAATTTGAGGAGTTTTTCAATAAAAAATTATATCCCCACACGTTTAAGATCCATAGGATGATGGAATTTTTCAGCCTAAAGTAGGAGAATCTCTCTGTCATGGAGTATGCGGATAAATTCATGAATTTAGTGTGCTTTGCAGTGGAAGTTTCTACAAGTGCATCGCTGAAGGCACGCATCTTTGAATCAGGGTTGCGACAGGAGATTCACTCAAAGATAGTTGTGCTCTGTATTACGGATTATATGAAAATGGTAAACAGAGCAACAGTAGCTAAAAGAGACATCTCAGGAGTTATGGGGGGAGGAAGTAGGATGATACCCACGAGAATGGGTGGGAACTCTAATGCTGGGAACAAGCGGAAGAGGGACACCTACTTCTAAGGTGGGAGTGAAAATTAGAATCAGACGAATGGATTAGTGAATCTTCCTCCACAAACCATGATGAAAGCTGAGTGTTTTCAATGTGTCTCAATTGATCACATGAAAAGAGAATGTACAGTACCACCGAGAGCCTACCATAATTGCAACAAGATGGGGCATCTTCAGCGATATTGTCACAGTGCTCCACGGTCGGGTGTTTGTGAAACTTCTCAGATGCCGCAAACATCTTATGCTTCGACAGGGCGAGGACAACAACATCAGTCTTGACAATATAATAGAACTAGCCATGGTGATTCTCGAAATACCATGACTCCTCAACAAGGAAAGTCTCAGCGAGGCAACAAGGAGAACAGTGTAGCCACGAAGCAATTGTATGGAGCTGAGCAGATGATTGTTGATGATCATGTTGGACCATCAACAGTACGAGGTGTGATTATTTTGAATTCTACCTTTGTGCAAGTGTTTTTTGATACTGGTGCATCACATTCCTTCATTGTTTCTTGTGATATTGAATTTCTATGTTTAAAACTGGAAATGATGCCTTCTATCTTGAAACTACAAAATCCTCTTGGTGAAAGTGAATGTCAAGCCTTCGTGTGTCAAGCATGTGCTATAACTGTTGATGGAGCTGAGCTAGAATGGGACTTCTCCATGTTGGATATGGATCTCTATGATGTAATCCTGGGTATGGATTGGTTGACAAGGTTTAAGGCTCACATCAACTGTTATAGGAGAACTGTTAGTTTCAAGACTGAGGACGACATCAACCATCTCTTTATAGGAGAAAGGATAGTAAAGAAAGGCACAAAGAACGTGTTGGAACCAATGGTGGGAATGATCTATCACCAATTGGTAGCATTGACTTTGGCATCAATGGAAGAGATTGAGGAAAATAGTTTTCCAGTCGTGGTGGATCAATTTCCAGATGTCTTTCCCAAGAACTTCTCAGGGTTACCACCTCTAAGGGAAGTAGATTTTACGATTGATCTCCTTCTGGGGACCAGTCCTATTTCCCTTCCATCTTATAGGATGACACCAATAGAATTACGGGAATTGAAAGTGCAGTTAGAGGAGCTGTAAAGCAAGGGTTTCATTTGGCCAAGCCTGTCTCCATGGGTAGCACCAGTTTTGTTTGTAAAGAAAGTAGATTAAACTTTGAGGCTATGTGTGGATTATTGTAAAATTAACCAAATTATGATAAAGAATAGATATCCACTTCCACGCATTGATGACCTGTTTAATCAATTGAGGGGAGCTCAGTGGTTCTCCAAGATTGACTTGTAGTCAGGATATCACCAGTTGCAAGTTCAGAAGGAGGATATTCCGAAGACAGCCTTCAAAAGCAGATATGGACACTACGAATATGTAATCATGCCTTTTGGTCTTACGAATTCACCAGCAGTATTTATGGAATTTATGAAGCAGATACTTCAGTGATATCTGGATTCTTTTGTTGTGGTGTTTGTAGACGACATATTGGTGTATTCAAGAACAAGGGCTGAGCATGAGCAACACTTGGTGAAGGTGTTGGAAATCTTGAGAGACCATCAGTTGTATACCAAATTATCAAAGTGATATTTTTGGATACAAGAAGTATGATTTATGGGCCATGTTGTTTATAAGAAAGGTGTTTTAGTAGATCCAGAAAAGATAGAAGCTGTTCTTTCTTGGCAACCGCCGAAGAATGTCTTTGAAATATGAAGTTTTCTTAGTCTAGATGGTTATTAACGACGCTTTTTACGTGACTTCTCACAACTATCTTTTCCTATGATAGCATTGGAAAAGAAGAAAAGTGCATTTCAATGGACTGAAGAATGTCATAGATCTTTTCAAGTGTTGAAAGTTTTCCTTACATCAACACCTATCTTGATCTTGTCTGAATCAGGACAGGGGTATGTGGTGTATTGTGATGCTTCAGGAACAGGGTTGGGTTATGTTCTCATTTAAGGAGACCATGTGGTTGCTTATGGCTCAAGGCAGTTGAGGGTGCATGAGAAAAATTACCCAACACATGATTTGGAGTTGGATACAGTCGTCCACACTTTGAACACATAGAGACATTATCTCTTTGGTGAGAAATTTACTGTGTTTACGGATAAAAAAAGTTTGAAACCCAATTTCTCACAGCGAGATTTGAATCTGAGGTAGAGGAGATGGATGGAGTATCTTCAAATGTTCGACTTTGACTTGATGTATACACCGGGTAAGGGAAATTCAGTGGCCGATGCATTAAGTAGAAATTCATATGCTCAGTTGGCGAAAGAAGATTTAGATGAGTGGCAGTTGATGTCGGTCCTAGCCAACATACCTATGGAATGTGAAGACCGATATGATGTTGCGGTTTTCTTTCTAGTTGCTCTTGTTCCTGATTTGGTGGAGATAGTAAAGGAGGCACAGGAATCCAATGTAGACTGTGTTGCGATGAGTTCAAAACTCAATGGTGGGGAGACCATTGAGGGATGAAAGCTGGATGGTAGTTTAGTTTTTCGGTTTCGAGATCGGATGATTGTAACTTTAACTACTCAGGAACAACACCTCGATGCTTACCACCATTCCAAATGGGCTGTCCATCCAGGAATACAGAAGATATATAAGGCGTTGAAGGCGCAGTTTTGGTGGAGTGGCATGAAACGGAAGGTAGCTGAATTTGTTTCAAGGTGTTTAGCTTGTCAGCAAGTTAAAGAAGAACATCAGCAGCTAGTGGGTATGTTGCAGTATTTACTTATTACAGTGTGGAAATGGGATCAGATAGTAAGGTATTTTGTTACAGGTCTTCCAAGAACAGTCCGGAAACACGATACCATTTGGGTGAAAGTGCATCGTCTAACCAAGTTGGCCCATTTCATCCCTATTCGTGAAACTCATAAGGTAGAAGATCTTCCAAAAATCTATATTCAAGAAGTGGTAAAGATTCATGGTGTACCAGTGTCTATCGTGTCAGAAAGAGATCTGAGGTTCACATCTCGTTTCTGGTGATCCTTACAGAAAGCCCTGAGAACTCAGTTGAATATGAGTATGACGTATCATCCTCAAATGGATGGACAATCTGAAAGGATGATACAGACATTGGAAGACATGTTTCGGGATTGTGTAATGGATTTTGGGGGCTTATGGGAGGAGCATATACCCTTAGTGTTGTTCTTATACAATAATAGCTATCAAGACTCGATACGCATGGCTCCGTTTGAAGCATTGTATGGGCGTCCTTGTCATTCTCCACTATGATGGGTGGAAACAGGTGAGACTTCACTAGTTGGGTTGAGCCTTGTCCAAGAAACAATGAAGAAGATTCAATTGATAAAAAAGAGGATGGAGACGACACAGAGTTGTCAGAAATCTTATGCAGATCACTATCGAAGACCGTTGTCGTTTGTTGTGGGTGATCATGTCTTCTTGAGGATCTATCCAAGGCTTAGACATCATCATTTCAGGAAGCAGGGAAAGTTATCTCTAAGATACATTGGCCCTTTTGAGATACTGGAACAGGTTGGAGAGGTGGCATATCGATTTTCATTACCACCAAGGTTCAGTGCAGTGCATAATGTGTTCCATGTATCTCAGTTGAAGAAGTATCAGCCCGATCCTGACCATGTGATCAGATGGGATCACGTTGACCGAGAGCCGGATGCTTCGTTAGTACATATTCTGGTGCGGATTGTGGATATTCAAGATAAAGTATTGCATGGAAAAATCATCGGTCTAGTACAGGTTTTATGGAAGCATGGTCAGATTTAGGAAGAGACTTGGGAACGTGAGAAAGAAATGAAAGAACAGTGGCCATAACTCTTTCATGCAAGCAGTGGTTTTCTACTTTCTGAGGACGGAAATGACAATGGTGGAGAGAATTTAGCACCCCTAGTTTCTGGAATGTAACCCTTTCTTGATTCTTTTAATGGTTATAATGTTAAGGTTGACAAATAGAAGATTCGTGAGAACTTGAAATGAGTTTTGGGGAAAAAAGGGAAGTTGCACAGGAGGCGCACGGTTTGTCTAAACCGTGCGGCCAAACCTTGCAGAGTTGGTATTGGAGGCAGTAGGTTCCGCATGAGCGGTGCACATGCTGTCTAACCGTGCATCCAAACCATACGAGAAGGGTGGCTGAGGCAATAGCTAACGCACGGTTGGCGCACGGTTTGTCAAACCGTCTGAACTAACCGTGCATGCACTTAAATGAGATCCTTAAATTGTGGATCTCATGCGTTTTCACCTCTAAATACCTCGTTTAAGCTCCTAAGTAGCCCTAACTTGGGATTTTGGTTATCCTAAGGTCAAGGAAGGTTCTCCCATCATTCTGGAGGTGATCCGAAGGCTTCCCTTGGCGAATCGAAGCTGGATTCTTGAGGTATGTGATCGTTCTTATTTGGTTTCTTAGATCTACTTAGATCTACTTCTCCTCTTCTCTTAGTTTCTTAGATCTATGCCCTTTATGGGTATATCTAAGTGTGTGGATGCCAAATATGACGATTTTTGGTCTTGGTTGTGTTAGGAGAAGAGATCTAAGGAGGATTTTTGGAGAATCAACCCGGTTTTCTCGTGCGTTCTTCTTTTGTTGGGGTTTCGCCTATTCTGTTGAGGTAGGTGGCTTCACTCTCGATTACTCTTTATTATAACTTGAAGGCTTAGTTTTAAATTTTTTTCCTTGATTGAAATGGTTTGTTTATATGTTGTGAAAGAATGGTTGAAACCCCTTTTTAGTAAAGGGTGATAGAAATTATGTGTTTTTGGAAAGTGGTTGTTGAAGTAAATTTAAAATGGTGATTTTAAATTGGATATGGTTTTGCTGCTTGAAATAAATGGTTTTTAATAAAAGGGTGATTCTTTATTGAAAGGTTTTGAACACACTTGGTTTTTGGCATGGACTTTCATGGGTTGTGGTGTGTATTCATGTGAATTGGGATGGATAAGGGCGAGAAGTCCCCCCATCAAAAGGTTGGGATGGATAAGGGCGAGAAGTCCCCACATCACTAGGTTGGGACGGATAAGGTTGTGAAGTACCCCTATCAAGGTAGTTCACTAAGTGATGACTTAGTGGAAGGACAACTCACCACTCGCGAGTATAGAGAGGTCCAGGTTTCATGCATGGTTGGTTGTGTGGATTAGTGAAATGGAATGAATGTGCCAAATGGAAATGTGAATTAGATTGGAAACTTTTCTTGGTTGTTTTTCTTGAGAAAGATGGTTTTTGTTGGAAAATGGATTTGACATGGAACTTGTTATATTGTGCACTATTTTAAAATTGTTTTATATAAATTGTTTTATATAAATGTGCTAACATATTTTATCCTAGAGGCATGGGTTGGGAAGTTATCGGGGAAAACTTATAAGTTTAATCACTCACCCCCTGCTTGGGCACATTGGTGCTTTTGCAGATGTCATGTACCAGGATGTTGACAAAGGTAAAGTGTTGCATACTGCTTCGTGATGCTTGGTCTGGTTCATGATGTTGGAGCTTGGAGCTTTTGGAGCATGGAGTTGTGTTGTTGCATTGTAGTCTTTGAGTTATATTTCCATTTTTTACTCTGATTTAGTGTTGGTTTCCATTGTGGTACTCTTGGTTGGTTTATGATAAAATAAACGGTTGAGTTTCCTTAACTGTTATCATGCATCAGTTAGTTGTTTAGTTTAGTTATGGTTGTTGGTTCTGTGGTATGTTCAAAAAGGGTAAATCATCCCCCAATAGTTTTGAAACCCTTTGGCATTTATTTCCATCCTTTGGCTCCTCGGGGATGTCGCTTAAGGCCTAGTAATGACTCGTTGAGCTCTCAATCCAATAAGAATTGGCGGGTCATTACAATCTCTCGTCGAGGGGGTAATGCTACAACCTCTTCTGAAAAGATATAAGGGTACTCTTCTATGACCCTAGGAAATTCAAATTGATGAACATCTGAAGAACTCAACACCAGCTCATCCATCATGGATAATAAGGACAGAACATGCCTATGACCCATGTAAGGGTCTCTCTCACCAACAAACACCACTGACTCTCCATCCGCATCGAAGAAAATGACCCGCTTCCTGAAGAAATCCATGATAGCCTGCACCGAATACAACCAATCCATGTTGAGGATGAAATCATATGGTTGTATTTGTAAACATAGGAAATCTCCCCAAGAGAAGTGTTTCCCCAACACTAGCTCACAGTATCTACATACTTCAAACAAGTCAGCTCAACCTCTAACTAGTGTAGTTAACGCCAATGGCACTGGAAGCCTCTTCACCTCAAGTCTCAAATCATGGATAAGGGTAGGTGATATGAAGGAGTGTGTCTCTCCTGAACCAAACAAGGCATACAGAAAGGTAGAAAATAAGCAAAGGGTACCTCGAATGACATCCGGCTTGCCTGGCACTGGAAATGATAAAGCATGAAGCTGACCACAACCTCCTCCATGGCCTCTATAACCCTGATGATGACCACCACCATGACTGCGCTCTGCTCTCTGAGGATGGGGAGAGTCACGGGGCTGTCCTATGCCTGCCCTATCTACCCTCTGCTGATCTAAAGCTAGTTCAACCTGCTGCTACTGCCTTGGCTAGAACTACCTCAACGGAGGAACCTAGAGTGGAACACCTGGTGCACGATGTCTGCTCTGAAAGGTCAAGAATTCTCGCTGCTGATGACCTCAACCACCATAAATAAAACAACTGCATAATCACTTGGAATAGGTTTGAGAGATATTTCCCCTGGAGAAATGAGATGCTGAGGGATGGGACCTACCCCTGGCTGAACGGAAACTCTTATACCTTGAAAACTGGGAACCCCGAACCACAACTCTGCTTCGTGAGGAATCATGAAAACTCCCCTCTCATGGTGATCTGGTTCTGGCCAATGTCCTTTCGATGACCTCTGCACTCGTCCACCCCTCAAGATATGTCATTAGTATAAATAGGAACACACTAGAGCTCCCCTGTCGAAGGGTAAGAAGCTCCTGACAACTAGACACCTTCACAGTCAAAGAAAGAAACTTGACTCTAAACTTGTCTTGAAACTCCTCCCATGATATTGCTGACTCCTTGTGATCCCCAAGGAATAAGAACCACTACCGCCTCACTGCTCCACACAACATCACCACAACCAAGGACACCGAATTCTCCTTCCAAGAACGGATTGAACTAAATCCTATCTCGACCTCCTCCAACCAGTCTTCTGTGACTACATCTAAAATGGAGCCCTCTTACTTTTGCAGACTCTGGTGCTGAAACTCTCGAAGTGTCCTCCTCCAAGTGTCGTCATCGTCAACCTCTACCCTATGGAAATCTACTAGCACAGCCTGATGGATATCATCTATGTGATCTTGATGAGGATGTCGACTTGGAGCGATACCTGTAAAATAACAAACAATTAGATCTCATAAACCCGGAATATGGAAGACTCAACATTAATTAATTAATTATTTTCTTTTATTCATTTTAGGTTATCATATCCCAAGGTCCACCCATTCAAACACAGACACAAGAAAAAATGATGCATGATCCTTTCCTAGGTCTCTACCCTACAACTAGTATCACCTTGTTTAGTATCCATTGTAAACATAAAGGTCCATACATATGTCTCATCTGGTCTCCAGTGTTTACATCACTTTCTAAACTAAACTGACACAGTTTCCCTACCAACCCATGCAACCTCACATGCGCCTAACTCTAAACTCCATCCTATCCCTCAACCTAACCTCTGATGCCACTCTTTCACAACCTCCTCCCCACAAAGTGTACCCCTCTTGGGAAAGCAATGTGAGAAGGGAGATAATGACCCCCCGAGTCCCACCTCTAGTTGGCCCTAGGATGGCGACTAGCACCGAGGATATAGTAAACACGCAAATGGGAGGCATTAACCTCTAAGAGAATACATGAAAAAGAGAGAGATAAGATAGACACAAACCAACTCCAACTCAGACTGAAATATAAAAAAAACTTAACTACACATATGTAATGTCATGAAAAACCACTACAACTGAAATGGGAAAACTACAAATACTTAAAATAAAGTAAAAACATCAGTGACCATGAAGCCCGAATAGCTCCTGCAACCCCAAGCTAGTGGTAACCAGCCTGATCTCCAACCTGCTCCAAGTGACCTGAAAAAAACAATTAATATACAAATAGGTGAGTATAACAATATACTCAGTAGGATCCTCCACATAGCCTCTTGTGCAAAAGTAAATAAAGAATTCTAAAGCACAGTGAACAACAAGTGAAACTAACTCATCACCTAAACAGGTATACTAAGTTCCTAGCCTCACCATGGCTACTCTCATTAAGTAACACATACAAGAGTATATAATATAATAAAGAATATCAAGGGTACCCTGCTACTACTTCCCCACTGGTTTTCCGCTTTACCCCAATGTCACGCGTCCTACACATCTCTCTCCAAAAAGGCTTGCCCGCAGACACCTGGGCGAAGCACCACAATATGCACCTTATGAAACAAAACCACCATGTCCGCGTAAGCAAAGTAACCAGGTTGTTTTTGGGAGCCACCACAACTCGCATAATGTGTATCATATGTCGGGTATTAAACCTCAAACCATTATAACCCATACACTAAGTAAGGAACCTAAAGACATCATAGCCTATACACGTTATGCCTATAGTATTCCATAGGAAACTATATCCAAAATATATGTGTGTGAATGACCACAATCCATTACATCCCTCTACACACATATATGGGGAAAACTAACTATTGTTCCTACCAGCATAAGTAACTACCAAGAGAAGAGAGCAGGGCAAAAGGGGGTAGTCATCCATCCATCCTCCCACCAGAATGTTGGGGTAAACACCCCCCCAGGGCTCATAATCCCTGGGGTGTCAGTTTCTCTAACTGATGGGGTGGAGTAGCGTATAGAAACAAAAAAGTACAGAATATACTATAGCTCACAACCCCAATATGGGAATAACCTTGTCTTAGACACAAATGCAGCTAACATCTCTCAGACTCCTGACTTTCACTTCTAATATTAGGTGTACTATAAGCACACAACCATTTAAAGAGATTAATTACATTACTTAATTCCCTTTTCACCAGTTTCACTTTAGGTTAAATAATTATTTAAACATTAATTAACCATTAACAACTCCACATTAAATTTCATTAGCATCACACCCAAAGTCCACTGTCCCTTTAAAATTATAACCTCAACATTGCATCCCAGTAAGCTCCAACCCCATGGGTTAACATAATTTATTCAATTATTTATTTACAACATTAATTCCCCATATTCACAGGAATTCTAGAAAAACATTCTATTCTACTAAACATAAGGGGGCTTAACATGGTGAGTAGATGAACTACCCATTGAGTCTTTACTACCTATAGCAAGAGCGTAGACCTATCCTCCCTTGAGAAGATAAACATGGAAATCACGTGGCATACCCCACTCGTCTTCACCCCTTTCATAAGAAGGGTAAGCAAGACCAGCTGCCTTGAGCAGTGGGGAAAGTAAAGCAGATAAACAACAAAAAAGAATCAGTAAGAATCCAAACATTCACATCCAACCCATTTCATCATCCCTGGTGTCCTCCTCGACACCCACATGCATAAACCGATGCATCTCACCACTCTAGGCGTCAACTGCTGCCACAACCAGTAGGCCTCCCTACCCACACATATCACAATAGACATCAAGGCTCACATCACAACACAATTAGCATGAAAACAAGCATCATATCAATTGGGCTCTTGGCACTTAAATAAGAAAGAGGGTAACTCAGAACCTTACAAGGAATTATCTTTTATCAAAAAACCAGTTCTTTAATCCATCTTGGATTAAACGATTTATTATTTGTAGGTTACAAATTTTGGAAACCTAACCAGTAAGCTATCAAAAATAATTAAACATGCTTACTACCTCAATTTGATTAACATCAAATTACAAAAAAACCATCATATTCATCCATATGCCTCTTTATCTTTAGCCAAACAATTTTCAATTAATTTCAGCTTTACATTATTTACGAATTTACATCAAGAACGAAAAGATAAACAATGAAAGCATAGATATCACACTATCTATCAAAACAAGAGGCAATGGCATATGATGGATATCAATTTATATATCTAGTTCAAATATTTAATATGTCAATTACATTGTGACTCAGTGGCTAAAATATGCTAACTCTAAAGTTGCATGTAAAACAAAAGAGAAGTAATGAATCCCCTACCTCAAATGGTTCTTGACGTTCTTTATAAGAGAACAAGCCACACAGTGGGTTATGATCTCCTCCCCCATGACAACTGTATCCACCAGAGGATACAGAGACACCACTACACCGGTCAATACCCAAGAAAATTCCATTAGGAACATGGAGTTAGCATTCCATAAAAGGGAAAGGGGAAACCGAAGGATATGAACCCAAAGTAATGATGATAGAATATACCTTATATCAGAGATCGATCGATACTACTTGGTTGCACCAAAAATAGAGGGGAACCAATCCAAGGAGGAAAGTTTGATCGTAACACTCCTATGGAAAGGAATGGAATGTTCGAGCATCTCACACCTGAGAACAAGGATGAAGAACTAGGGAAGAAGATATATCATCCCTTTAGAAGATTTAACGGAGTAGTGGTTTAAAATATGGTGGATTTTCTATTAAAAGTAGATTGTATTAAACCACACGGTTTGAACAAGTAAAAGCATCCCGAGCCTTAGGAAAAAAATTAATATAGGAGTTATGGACTTTTAATAAGCCTTAGAGTCCTTAAAACGAGGCTTTAAATGCATTTTATGTCAAAGGAAACATTAACGGGGTGAAACTGTAGGAAGCTGGAAACACTGTTCATGGACTCGAAATTTTGAAAAGGAAATGGAGGTTACAGTTGGAACCTCACCATTCTGGAAACACTATACACCCTACCATTCTACAAACACTATACACCCTACCGTTTTGGAAACACTGTACACCCTACTGTTCTGGAAACACTATTCATGAACTCAAAATTTGGAAAAGGAAAGAGGTCACCGTTGGAACATCACCATTCTGTAAATTTGGAAAAGTGTTGCATATAAGTCACCTTGACCTCCCGGAACACCTCAGACACCAGATTTTTGCAACGGAATGGACCATAGATGTCTGGCTCATTAAAATCCTTATATGTTTCATGATTCTTATAATAAAAATATCTATGATTAAAACACTTCTGCAAAATAATTCTTAAATCCCAATACATAAAAATATTAATCATTCGACATCAACAATTTATAAAACTTAGAAGCTTCCTTAGTGTGGGGGTTAACCCTTGGATTAGGGCATTGAATCAAGATGTTCCCAAGTTTCTTACATATAATACATTGAATTACCCTATAGTTCATTACTTTGTGTGCTCCACGTGCACATATAAAACATCTCCCTCTTCCATTAATACGTTCTCTAAGGTGCTCATTACCATATTCTTCACATGAGGAAAATTGAACATTCATTCCTATACCGTCATTACTGCATGCAGTTTCAAAAAATACCATCATCCTATTATTTGATAATTTAGAAAACTCACCAAAGTTTATAATTCTAATCCTATATCTTATTAACTAATTAGGAATAATAATTATGTTTGACCTTTAAGTACATATTTCATTTAATTTTACAGGAGTAAAATCATTCCATTGTCCATCATAATCAACATTAAAATGAATCCACCAAGTTTAATACATTTAATAAAACCAAAAACCATAATATGAGAGACCATGATCATAATGTTAGATAGTGGAAAACGATTATATAATTTCTAAATATTGATACCTTATTCCCAATAAATGTATCATTAGGTGTAAGGTAGGTCATCCATGACCATAATATTTTAAATCCTTCACAATGGTTCATAAAGAAAATGTGAATTAATCTAAGTATATTTCTTGGGAGCGTCAAAATAGGTTTACCGAAAGGGCACACCCAACCTGCACTAGAATGTTGGTAAATATATAATCAACTAACTATTTTAAGGTTTATTACCCCTAGATTCATATATGTTAATACCATTTCCACTTATAATATCTAGAAAAGATGTTTTTCTAGAAAAACCATATAATCTATACCCTACTAGAAATTTAGGATGTTATCAAATACATAGAATTATCACAATTTTTTTCACCAATGTTATATAATCCTAATATCTAAATATTTACTAATCCCTACTCTAATTATGAATATAATGAACTATAACTTTCATGTATAAATAATATATCTTATTATAAGAATATTCACTACATAAAATTATGAATCATGCCAGAAGCATAAAGGTTCAATATTTTTGGAAACTTGTATACATAAAAAATTGGTTCATAAAAGATTTACATTATCTCCCACTTAGTTCTTCACAACTATCACCATTCTTATTCACATCATAAATAAAAAATTTCATTATATCTTGGGGGAAAAATAATTAAGGGTGATCTCAAATGATCAATAAGAGTAAACAAGGGAGATATAAATGACCATTTAAATGTTACATGAGTATAAAGGGTAAGAGAACATGATATTATGATTTTAAATTCATAAATTTTTTTAATATCAATAGAATGAGTCATGAAATAAATATTGGTATAAGAGAAGAATCATAAAAGGATCAAAGAACATAAAACATGAGAACATAACATTAGCCTATGATCATATCATAAAATAGTTCTATAAAGTGTGGTGTAATCATAATCATATAAATATCATGTCAAGGATACACAATAATACATTCATAACATGTTATTATTTGGCTAAACACCTATATACAATCATTGAGACTATTATAACCTTTTGTGTACCCTATTTTGGGATTGGGATAACCTCATGTGTACCCTCTTTTTAGCATGTGATAACCAATAATTTACACTTTGTGCTTATATAAAATTAACATTTACTCAATATAGTGGAGGGATATATAGTTTTATACCCACCCATAGAATAATAATATATCCATTCATAAGTATACCACCATATCATAAAAACATTCATTTCATCTTAAACAATTGAAATGAAAATGGGTTTCATTGATATTTAATCATCATAACCATAAACCATCCAGAAAAGAATAAATATAGTAAAATTGGATCATATCTCTAATATAGTCTAAGTAACATCAACAAATGTTATCATAGGTAAAAAATTTCATTAAAAGATCACTGGAATATTTCTTCAAGAAAGTATCATTTTCTTTTTTAAATCATATATTAATATTTATAAAATTAGAAAATAATAAGGAAAAAATTTTCATTAAAAAGAGCCTTATAAATAAGTAAATTATGATTCATTCCATTGACCATTCATGTTAGTGGTCAATATTTTTCATGTTTTGTATGTTAAAAAAGTATTTGTTTAACTTTTTTGGTTAAATGTCAAAAGAAACTCTTCCAAAAAACAACAAGAAGATTAATTTTAACGATTATTTTTTAAAAAAATAAATCATGTGTAAAAATGTCATTAAATAATCATATATGAATAAAAAATATCATTGAAAACATTTTTAAAAAACATGTATATGGATGAAAGATGATTTTTGATCTAAGAATGAAATAAAGTCTTTTTTCCTTCAAAACATTATTTCAGTACCTTGAGTACTTAATGTGATGAAAATAGAAGGAAAAAAGTATTATAAAGATATTGTTTGAGGAAAATAATATGAATGGTTTTTATAAATAATGCATTAGATTATTTCATTCTATGAAAATTCAAGCATAAATAATCTTGATTAAAATGAGATTAAGATATAAATCCCAAACCACAATGGGAACCTTTGAATCAAGAAATCATGAAATAGATAACCATATAAGGATATGTATATCATGTTAATTTTTTTGTGAAATTCATGGATAGTATATACACTCAATGAAATAATAAAGTGATGAATATGACATGTGTCACACAGAAATCAAAGTGTGACAAAACTCTCATACCTCAAGTTCAAATTTTATTTAAGGTGTTATAAAATATTGTATAAAAAATTAAATTTATTAAAAATATATAAAAAAGAGTTTAAAAAATTATAATATCATATATGATCCACTTATAAAATTTTAACACTCATTTATTAATAATTCCTTATTAAAATCATTGTTTCCAGGTGTTAACTATTTCATTTTTCATTCGAATTTCAGTTTGGTAGTTCCTTTCATTGTACATTGACCATGGTTCCATCATCTCCATGATTTTAGTAATGATATAAATATAATATTATTTCATTATATATATATATATATATATTAATCCATAAAGTATATAGATAAAATATAACTACACCATTTGTGGGGATAGTCGGCTATAGGTACACATGAATGTTGTTTTCACATCTTGAAAGGTCGAACAAATGAGTGGTAAAAAATAATTCAAAATTCCATAAACATTATAAAATTATAAATTACCTAAATATTTATTATAAACATAATTATAACCATCCATTTAATGTTGTGATGAAAAATGAATTACATAATTACGTAGAAAGGGTATGCGTTATGTACACATAAGTAAGGTTTTCACTTTCTATAGAATGGAATGAAGGTGGATAATGACAGTACATAATCATAAAAAAATTATTTATTTTTAATATAATTAATTAATTATTTTATAATGTATTCCATGGGTTTATAGAAGGTATAAAAATGAAAATTTATAATTCTAGATTAAGCTTCGTTGAGAAACCACTTTTGGCTTACACCTTAAGGATTGCTATGATGGTATTTTGGAAGGACTAGAATTGATAGGTTGTTTTAAAGGATTATATTACTATATTATGATATTTATTTGATGATATATAAGGAATAAAATATATGATTAATATAGGAGAAGAGGTTCCCTTATATAAGTGAGGAGATGAGAACTCTCAAATTACTTAAACTATTAAATTTAAAAGAATTAATTTCCCAGTTCAGGTTTCTCCAAATCAATATACATTTAAAATATAGAAATTGTATAAGTATAAATCCTATTATCTAATAAAATTTAGATAAATTTAGGTGATGTTTTGACCCTAAATTCTTAGTTTAAACTCCACATTAATCGATTTGACAATTATCATGATATTAATGTTATTTATAATTTAGAGGTATATAAAGTAACTATCAGTGGAAAAGTGACACATAAATGAAACATTTTATATATTTCTAACCATATCCCATTCAATTGGATGATTAGAATATTTTTATGAACATTAAATCATTTAATAAAATATTATTTAGTATAAAATATCAGTAATGTCATTTTTGGAAACACATGAATTATTATAATATAATATGTTTCTAACTCAGGTGAAATGGTTCAAAAATGATATGAATTAAAATATAAGGAATATATTATCATTATATAATCAACCAATAAAATCTTTATAGGTTTAAATATAATTATAAACCTTACCTTTTGGTTTAATCCCTTAGTTAACCAATTTTAACCTTAACCATGATAATGACTTTTTCTGTATTAATGTGTTATAATTTTACTTATAAGGTGACAATATTATCATAAATGGAAAATGGCTGAAATTTTAGAAATTTTATAATCATAATTTTTCTATTTCAAGTTTTTATGATTTTTAAAAAAATTAATAAAATATATTTAACATAAAACAATGTTATTGTCATTTTAAGTATTATTCACATAATTTGGTTTTGAAAACAATATGATAGAAATGAAATTCGAATATAGAAATTTCAAAACCCTAAAGTAAATTATAGTTATCTATGAATATTAGTGTAACATAATAATTCATCTAAATTGATTTTATTTTATTTTTTCAAAATCATTTTATTTATTTTTATATTAATTAAATAAATATTGTATTCACATTACATAACCATTTAAGTTAATTATTCAAACCCTAAAATTTTAAAAAAAATATCACCATGATAAATAAAATTAATCTATCTATAAAATGAACATTTATAAATGAAATTATCCTCTTTTTATCATTATGTAAAAAACTTTATAAATTATACAATTAAGTGGGTGATATTTGGTATTTATTCTTCTCATAAAATTATATAAAGGTCATGATCATAGAAAAATGTCACTAAGTGCACATATATTTGAGTTTTGAATGTAAATAGCCTAATTTTTTGAACAAATTGAAATAATATCATGTATTTCATTGATATTGAGATATTATCTCTTGGTTTTAACACCTTTTAACCCATACTACCATATTGAGGTGTTAAATATGTACCACGATTACTATTCATAACACCAAAAAATAAAAGGGACCTTTTTAGCAAATTTGATCCTATTAATTTAAAATATTGAATAAGTTTTTCAATATACTATTTATAAAATTTGAAAAAATTCCATTTTAAAATAATCTCATAAAATACATTGAAAATAGTTTTTAGAAAAAAGCATTTTTAATCCCAAATATAATGTTATACCAAAACTAGTTATACTAAATAATAAAATGTAATTAATTATATTATATATAATTAAATAATACATAAGTTATTTTGAGATAAAATTAAAATAATAATGGTACCATTTAATGAAAATAAATGATAGTTTTTCAAATATCAGTATTTTCTCTCTATTCAATGAAAAACCATTCTTTTCCCAAAAATCCAAAAATTTCACATAATATAATTTTAATATTATTATTTGAAATATGATATCATTTTTATCTAATTGAATTTCAAAAACTTATAGAAAATAATTATAATATATACATAAAAAATTAATTAAAACTATTTTTGAAGAAAAGATATTTTTGAAACATAAAATGACATTACAAAAAATTTGAGTACTTGTATATTATGAATTAGATAATAATTTTTTAGGTAATGAATTTCTATAAATAATTCATTATTTTTTTAATCACATTCATAACCTTAAAATTATCATAACTCTTTTTATGTTTGATGTTTTATATTAAGGAGTTTATCAAACACCTACATTTTATTTAAAGATAAATATATTCTAAAATATTAGGGTGTTAAAAGATAATGAATTTGATGTTTCAGAAAAGGTATTATTTTTAATATTACTATAGAAGTGGTTTATGATATTCTATAAGAAGGGATATTTGAGTCCAATGTAAAATTTCCCTTTCAAAATACTTAATCATATGTGGTTGATAGAATATCATCTTGTGATTACACTAAAACTCCCCCAACTATACTATGTGTTCCATGTATAACATTTTAGGAAGTACATACCAGACCATTCACATCTACATAATTCAGATATATTACAACTTGAACATGACCACTAATGTGAGGAACAATCAATAGAACTCTTGGATCATTGAGATAAGTACTATGGAACAAGACTACACACCTTGTTAATATTCTATTGAGGACTCATATGTTTTAGGAAACAACATAGGAACCCAAATATATAATGTGGAATAAATACCCTATCTTATTTTCATTAGAGAAATGGAATATTTTTGGAGAAATTATTTTATGGGGGTAGACTATAACACCCCAAAATTTTAATATGTGTATTACATTAAATATATTTATAGAATATCACTATTTTCATGGAACATCAAACTAAAAAAACTATATAAATTTTATTTGTACTAAAAATCACTATTATAATATAGATATTGAATTAACATGTATAAATAGGTGTTACTAAATTATGAAATATATATATATATATATATATATATATATAAATGACATAGAGAAATAGATGTCTTCCATACAAGGCTTATTTTTCAAAGATTCAAAAGGAATTGGAATTAATAGAGGTTTCCCTAGACCAATTATAAGATAAAAATAAATTATTACAGCTTGAGTGAAATCATATTTATGAGATGTCCAAGCTGATGAAAATCACAAAGGGATCCATATTATCAAAATAATCCCTTGATACTTCCACAAATTCATATCTTAACATTAAATCATATGAGGAGGTAATGAGGGTGGTTTTAGGTATATATTAGAATAATATAAGAAAGTAATTATTAATGTAATAGATTATTATTTTTATTATTAAGAACTTTTCTTCATTTTATGTTTAAAATACATTCTCTAAAAATAATCTTTTTCATTATTATGAGTTATTATATTAAAATTAATTTCTATTTATATTTGATTAATAATATGATAAAAGGAATATCAGTTTTTGATTAAGAATTTTAAAATTATCTTAGATGAATTTTTTGGATTTTCTAAAAATGATGGATTTTAAGTAAATAGAGAAATTAAAAGTTATATAAATACCATAACTTTTATAAAATTATTATATTACAAAAATTAATTAAAAATATATGAAAATTTCCCCAAAAAAAATATATCTAAAGAGTAACAAATTCATTTAAAATTAATATGTTGAATTTTGATATCTATGCTTTCATTTTTGTAACCTAAGTTGTGTTTTATTCTAAAGATAATAAGCTAGTACTTTTATTTTAACTAAATATTTAAAATAATAAATTTAGTTTTGGATTTATTTTAATGTCACAAAAGTCTTTTTTTTATCATAGTCTAATAAAAGTCTTGGGAATAAATACTATACAATCTTTTTGAGTCAATTATTTTTTATTCTTGAAAGGACATTTTTCATGAAAAGGTTTTTGTTTTATTAAACCTAATTTTATTAAAATTAAATTTTACCACATCAAGGAATAGAATCATGAAAAATAGTTTTTATATTTTAAATTGTAATGTTCAAATTATTTTTTATATTTAGGTATATTTTTAGGCCTAAATATCTATTATCATAGTAATGGTAGATATTCCATGGTATGTAGAAAATAAGGTAAAAATTGTTAAAAGTATGTTATAAATTCTCTTATTTCATATAACATAATATATAAATGTCTGTTTTAGTTTATTCTTGAAAAATACATATCCAATCCCTATTATTGTACACTTTACATCCACTTTCCTTTGAAAGTGAAAAGTCATAATCAAAATGTAAAGAGTATTTATAAAAAAAAGTCACCCCTCTCACTTATAAAATCATCCCATTACCACCATAATTATCATAAAAAATCATATTATCTCAAATAAATTCTTCCAAATCCCCTTACCAAAAGTCCTTTTTATTTTGATATATATTTTGGAATAACTAAAATACCATTTTAATAAGGATTAATAAGTTTTCTAAAGGATGATATCTATAGTAGAGGTAATTATACAACCCTTAAATGCATCAGTAATGACTTATATCTCATAAGTTGGCATGTTAGGGATTAAAGAAAAACCCCAATATATTAAGGGACTCTATCCAAATGATGATTTTGTTTTGGATATATAGATTAATGTAAGGAATGATTTTATTCTATTATGAATATTCTATATTCTAATGTTTATGTTATGTTATCATATCTCATGATTATTTACTCATGTTTCATTACTCTTATTTCTCATGTCCTATTTAATTCCAAAATTCTTATGACATGACCAATGATTTATGATCAATAATTCTTAGGCAATGAATATCATATGTTTTGTTGATGCACCTTGATTATGTTCTCGTACCTATATATTTATCTTATGATCAACTATGATCATCAATTGTTTTCTCTCATGTTTACCCCTATTGAGCAAATGATATCACCATTTCTTATATTTTCATTCCCCATGTTATAAAGAATAATAAAACGTATAATATTTCTAAATGGTTATCATGTGATATAGATATTTTTGAGATATGTTTTTGATGTTTTAAAATCAGTTTATTATTTATATAATCTCCAATGGAACTAAAAATTTAGGTTCTAGGGTTTTATTTATTGTTATATGAAATTAATATCTATGTGAAATGGTGTAATATATATGCCTAAAATGTTTTGGGAACCTCATTATATAATTATTCTACCTAAGAGTGAAGATGGGTAATTATGGGGGAATTGATAAAAAAAATTTCTAAATATTTTATTATTAAAAAAATAAAATATTTCCCATATTAAGAAATAAATTATTATTTAATTAAAAAACAGATTTAGAGAAAAAATTTCAAATCTCATGAAAATTTATATTTTAGCCTTTTAAATTCACTATGTTATTTTTTCTATAAAATTTAATATAATACATATTTTAACATTAAATTAATTAATTGAATTCCTTATTGACTAGGATTAATTTTAATAAGAATTATTAAGCAAGAAATATAACCACATGATGACCAATAGAGGCCTATAAAGTTATTTTTTACCTAATTCATTTTGGACCTTCCTTCACCAAATGTACCATAACATGGGATGTGTATGTCAAGTTGGACTGGTTACTTTTGAACCAAAAGGAAATTCAAACTAAAAATATTGACGAATAATGAATTAAAAAATTATAATTTATTTATTAAATGATTCCTTTTAATTCCCAAAATGATATTAATTGAGGTAAAATCACTTACTCATCTTGAAAATTGACATCATAATGGAAAAAATGGAGATAATTACCAATCAAAGAACAAAAGGACTCATTATATAGGTAAAGATATCTAAGGTGAGTTGGTTTCAAAATTTAGAGATTTTATTTAATCATTATATATTGTTTGAGATGAGAAAAAGGGAAAATAATTTTATAATGTACTAAGAACCTTGCATTAAATACTATCTCAAAATTTATTCCTTGAACTTTTAAACTAAACTCATATTCGGCTAAAATTTTGATACCTAATATAAGTGATGTAGGTGTAAAAATGTATAGATAAAATTGAAGTGAAAATCTATAATTTGGAGGGTAAATAAAGTGGTGAATTAATTAAGATAGAACAAGATTCTTTGCTTTACGTGTTTCTTATTTATCACCAAAGCCTTAAAATCTATCGTATGGTTATAATTTGACCAATTTTTTGGAGTAGTTTTAGTCAATTCCTTTTAGTTCTATTAGATTATAATTTAAATTATTTTATCTTGATCCATTGTTTTAATTGAATATTATATTCTCAATTAATCTTGATATAATATTATGGAAAGTGTTTAAGGAAGAATAATAATCACTTTCATTTCTTTCTTGTTTCTCTATTTTATTCTTTTATTCATTTAATAATCATGTTTCCTGTAGTTGGGGTTTGGATTAGTGGTAAGCACCCTATAATCCTACATGAAAAATGAGGGTTTAAAACCCATTGGGTGCAGGTACTGTAGTGGTGGAAACACTGTAGCAATGACAGGCACTGTAGCGGCGGCAGGGCATTGTAGCAGTGGAGGGTACTATGTGGTACTGTAGAAGGAGGGAACTGTAGTAGTACTATTCACAGAATGGGCCTTGATCCAAAAATTTGGGCCTATAGGCCATGTAATGGGATAAATGCCCACTGGGACTTCAGGCTATGTAATGGGTCTCCCTCTACCCAGTTAAAGAGGCCTTTGTTTTGCTTTAATAATAAATGAGGCTTCGGCCCCAACCTTAAAAAAATTCAATAATCATGTTTCCTATTTATTATTACTTTATTAATATGGTGGAATTATAATAACATAATGAAGTTTTTGTTTGTGTTCACTAACATAAATAAAATTTTATGTTTTTAACTTTTCTATGGTTTAGTGTGATACACTTTACAGAATTTAAGTTGTGTAAGGTGGTTGAGTCCATGATTATAGAATCATTAACTAGAAGAGTATGAGAGAGATGAGGCCTATCATATTTCATCCTTGGTAAAATCTTTTTCTTAAATATATAAGGATTAATCATTACATACCTATTAACATCACATAATTTACATTTATATTGATTGTTTTTTGAATTTTAAAAATATCACAAAAAATACTTCACTTATATTAAGAAAACCAAAAATAAAATAAGTGACATAATGATATGGGAGTATATGTTTGATTCCATGAGATATGATTTGAGGTATGTTTCTATACTATAATTCATTTTAATAAATATTATTTTATCAAGCTCACAGTAACTTGAATTGTTAATATAGTTAATGGATAATGAAATGTAAACCATCATTGAAATAATAAAAGATATAATGATATAATCAAATTAGACACAAACTCATGTCTCATCCATTCTCTAAAAAAACATTCTCATTCCTATATTAATTCATTCTATGTATTAAATTAAATTCAATAATTACACATCATTCATCTTACACTTTCAAAGTTTCAATCAATTTTATTATTCATTTTGATATCTTAAGACATATAAAAATCCATCAAAAAGGTAACCACTTCCTCAAAAAAAACTTGAAATAAATTCACACCCACAAGTATATCATAACTAAATCACCCCACATATCATAACCACTCAAACATATATTACTTTCCATAATCATTGTTTAAATATGATATCTAGTCACCACTTCTCAATTCCATATTAATTCATTATCATAAGAATGATATATCATTTTCATATGTATATTAGAATAGCACATCCTCCCATGTCTATCATAATGTGGTATCTAAATACCCATACATTCTTATATCCATCTAATTATTATGTAATACTATATCTATTAACACTATTGGATAAAAATACCAATGTTTCAATCTGGATTATAACATCTAATTTTAAAATTTTACTAGCATCCTCTACATTCATATCTCAACAATAAAATAAAATTATGTAATTTAAATTATCGTTAATCAATATATAAATAAAACTCCCAATTTAATCACATTACTAATCATGATAACTAGATAAACAAGTTAATTTATCCACTCCAAAGAAATAAATCATGATTAATCCACATGATCACATAAATAAAAAGAGACATATTCAAATCACCTACCTCATCAAATATTAAGTATCTTAATGAAAATACATCAATAATTTTCTCCAAATACATAAATACCTATATATTATAATCTATATCTATGATATATCTATTTATATATAATATAAATACAAATAGAGAAAAGGAAAATTTTCACCAAGAAAACAAAATAGTAGACTGAAGATTCTACCTACCAATAATATAAGATTCAATTTAACCACTCCTATAATGATATTCATAAATATATTATAGACACCCAAAAAATATTGATAATGTTTCCCTCTAATATATCTCATGTATGAGGAGAATCTGTAAGAATAAATATAATATTTTTTGTTGGATTATATAATTGTCAATTTGTCACCCTAAAATCAATGGTGTGTCAACAAAAACCACTACATGTATACTTCAATATTAATCTAAAATTTATGTTGTATTTTATATTATCCTTTTATAACCCATAACTATTTACTAATTTTAATTTACACATACCTAAACATCAAATTTCTATTTTAAAATAGACCATATATTGTTTAATAAATTCTTCAAAAACCATGCCATGAATCTATTGCATGTTACTTTCCAGATGTCAAACAACTGAAATCCAAAAATATCAAAAAATTTCAATATGAAAAGTTTTCATAAAACAAATTATGTTTTATAAATCTATATTTACACTAGATTCATCTAAATACTCTGTATACCATACCAAAAAAATATGAAATTTCTAGTTAACAATTACATTTCCAACTAACCATTATTTATTCACAGAAAAACATGATGTGTTTACAAAATCATTTTTACCAAAAATATAATTAAAATAAATCTACAATAAAACAAAAATACTTCATGAAATCCTAAAAAAGTATAACTAACAGTCATATGTTTTCCTATAACATGTCATGGTTTCCATGCTAGATGAATATATTTAAAAATTTATCTTCACAACATTTCATTCCTTTTCTAATAGCCATAAAAGAAGAAAAATATAATGATAAATATATATGTTTCATTAAATTTCATAACTAAAAAAATAAATTTTAACTTTGAAAATAAAAAACATATAATTTCAATAATGGTAATTAAATAACATAACACTATAATGCTATATGAGATACCTCTCAATTTTTTCACGTTAAAAAAATATAACCCCATATCAAATTCATATTCAAATATTTCCTTAACATCATAAGGGAAGAGGTTAAAAACTCAAAATATTAAACCTTCATCCACAACTATGTCTCCCACATATATTTATCCTAGTGTTCAAGCTTCTACAAAATATGCAGTTAAGGAATGACCCATTTATGAAGCACCTTTTCCCATTGGTTTAGAATTTCCACAATTCACTAAATTAATTTAATATCCTCCTAAATATGAAAAATTCTCAATCAATCATATTAGAATCACCAGGAAGGTATTTATTATGTAATTTAACATTGAATGATTTATGAATTTCTCCAACTATGGATGATGTTCCAATTGATACACCACATAAACAATATGTTACAATACCACAAATAGATAGAAAAAATTTGGGGAAATTTTTTATACCATAACAAAACTACACTACCCTTACTAGATTTAAATCATCAAGAACACATTATTACCAAAATAAAACTCCAAAAACCTCTTCCTTTAATTATCATATATCTTTTGAAAATCGTATGCAATATTTATTTTCTCTCAAAACATTCTACCTTATACTCAAAACTAAATCTTTTTTAATAATATCTGCCTTAGCAACATTGATAAAATATAGATGTGACTAAAAAACACCCTTAAAATAATCAAATGGCATCATACTTATGGTTTAGTGACAAATATTTTGATAGTATGACTCATCTCGTGTTTGATACTAATCCAAATATCTTCCAAAATTTAGGATGAAAGCTATAAACCAATCCTATAATATATAAATAATATACCTATTATAATAATCCATAAATGGGATGAATATGGTTTGAATTATTAACTGATGGAAATATTCACTAATTATTAGATCATAACGTGGTGACTTTGAAAAATTATGGCATGTGGTAGTACAATCTATTCCATGGTTAATGCCACCATGCCATAGTGTTGTTCATGAAAAGTTTATATATTATATGATAATGAATACATCATACATTCTCTCATATTACAATCTATCATGATCAATTTATTATCATTTTATGATAATTTAGAGGGGTTTAAATATCAAATTTTTTCTTAAATGTTAAATAATTATTTGTAACAATAAAATGTTATGAATAATTTTATGAAATATCTCATTGGTGATAGAACATTTTTGAAATTTAAGGAATCCGTGGAAAATACCTATATTGCATATATAAACAGGATAATAGTTTGTGATGTGTATGATGAAGATTCTTATAAATCTAAATTCTTTGAAATTATATAGCCAAATCCCTCTCTTTCTCCACCAATATCTTCCTCTTCAAACAATTCTATTGAAAAAATGGGGGGAAGATAGAATCCTTCCCAAAAATTCATTGATTCATCCATCATATGGATACCCTGGAAGGGAGGATCCCATGGGATACATCTTAGTGATCACTATCTTGCTTGGACAGATGATATTATTGATTTGGATCGAAAGAGAGAAATGTAAATCATTATTTATTTATTTATTTTTTCCAATACAAATACAAATATATTGTTTTTTAAATAGGTTTTAATAGATAAATTTTATATTATTTGGCTAGTAATTATCCCCTTAAAACCATTAGTGGTATCATAGTGTTAAAAAAATATCTTTGAATAATTTTGGGGTTTTTTTTATTGATAGGGATGATTGAAAATAGATTTGGGATAAGATTTAAGGAGTAGTGGATGTAGTCTGAATGAGAAACAATAGTTCTGACTAAATGAAAAAAAGTCATTCCATGAAAAAGTAGGTTATACTGTAAATGGTGCTTACATGGTTGTGATAGATGAAAGGAATACCTTGTATCTGCATGTATCACCCAAAGTTTGAGGTATGTATCCTTTTTATGACTTTTTATGTTTTTAAAGTGATTGTGATGAGTTGGTAAGAGGTTGGGAGAGTTTTAAATGATTTTGAATAAGTTTGGAGTCCTTTTTAAGGCTTCACAATTTGAGCACAATTAGGAGAAACTGTGTGAGATGAAATCGTACGGGCAGTGGGGTTATGCACATCTTGTGCACAGTTTGCCTAAACATGTGAGGAGGCCATTCAATACACCCCTTTGAGGCATTAATAGGTGCACGATTAGCACACAGTTTTTCTAAGCATGCGAGCTAACTGTGTGGCCCGTAAAAATGGGTTTTTAAAAATCCAAGGTTAGTCGGGATTGTCCAAAAGACACCCAAACTTCCTCCCATTCGAGCCTCACTTAGGATTTCCTCTTCTAAAGGGTTAGGGGTGCTCTCCCACTTGTTTTGGAAGAAAATTTAAGGGTTTTCTTGGTGTGGTTAAGCTGATTCTTATCTAATAAGTCTCGCTTAGTTCTTTGTGATTTTCTCAAGATCCACTCTTACCTCTCTCTCGGTTTTCTAGATCTACATCCTTTGTGTGTAGATCTAGGGTTTTTTTCCTTGGGTGTTTATTTTAAGGCTTTTTTATTATAGGCAAGGATATCTAGAGTAGTTTTAGCGGAGTGTTTTCCCAGATTGGGGTACGGTTGCTTGTAGGTAAAATTCGACAGAACCCTAAAGGTAGGTGGATTATCTCTCGACTCTACTTGGTTATAACTAGTGAATTTGGTCGCAATTAATTTGTTTTTATTGAAATTAATTGTTAATATGATTTCTGATTCTTAGAGAAAACCAATTTTGTTATTATTTGGGGATTTTGGGGGAAATGGATTGATATTGTGGAAAGGGGTTTTGTTGTCGGATTTTAAAATGTTAATTTTAAAATCAGTATCTTGATTGATTTATGGAAAATGGTTTATGAAATATGGTTTTCAATAAAAGTGTTATTTTATTGAAATGTGTTTTGGCATGGAAAGGATTAAAGGGATATTTCAATAAATGGGTGATTTATTGAAGTGGATTGGAATGTGATGGAAATAGTTATTTGCATGCTATTGTGGCTTGGTGGGTTATATGCTTGGTTGTGTCTTGTTGAAATGTTGTGTGGAAATTGGTGGGAAGTATCACTATAAAAGGTGATGGATAGTGGTAAGAAGAACCACTATTATGGATAGTGGTCGGGAAGCACCGCTAGTTAGGAATGGGGTGAACGAGATGGGCAGAAGTCCCACTGTAATGGTTGTTTTGTTGTATATTGCTTTGAAAAGATGGAATTTTTTGTGCTAATGTGTGATGGTGTTATGGATTATGGAATGGTTTTTTGGATTTCCCTTGGGCAATATGGTTTGGGTAAAGGTGATTTGGTAAGGGTGTGTTTGGATTATTGGTAATTTTTGAACTGGTTAATGTTTTATATAAACTATTTTATATAAATGTGCTAACGGTTTTATCCTAGTGGCATGTGTAGGGAAGTAATTTGGGGAAATTATACTGAGTATTATTACTCACCTCTACTTTGGCACTTGGGTGATTTTGTAGATGTTGTTTTTTGGGACACAGGTAAGGGTAAAGCATCTCATTTTGCTAGCGGGTTGGCATGATGCTTTGGTGATGTTGTGGTTCTTGGAGCATGGAGCTTGGTGTGGAGCTATGGATGGTGTCCTAGTTCTTTGGGGTCTTGTCATGAAGTCTTCTTCTTGGTACTCTGATATTTGGCTTGTTTGTATTTGGAATATGGGATTATTATGGAATAGTTTGGTTGTATTTTGGTAATGTATGGGTTTGGTTGTTTTGTTGACATGCATCATGTAGTTTGTTGATAGTGGACTATTTGGTTGGTTGGTTTTATGTCAAGGGATAATCGTTCTCCAATTTATCCTTGAAGCCATTTAAATTTATTGTAAGCCTTTGGTACCTTGGGAATGTCTCTTAAGTCCAAGTAGAATTCCTCCTCCTTCTCAATCCAATGAGATGGGGCGAGATGTTATAAGTGGTATCAGTTTGTTCAGTCCTTGGATTTCAAGTGAGAGCAGTTGTTCAGTCCTTTGGTGTTGATTGTTGGTCTTGGTGTTGACATTTTTTCTTGGCCTATTCCTTGAGTCAGGATGGTAGCAAGGCATAGGATTTTTGGGACTTGGAATGTATAGCATAAAAAGACATATCTAACCCGTTTATGTTGAATTTAATGTTACCAAGTATTTTGGTACATAAGTGTTTGGAGACACTTATAGGCATTGGATATATCATCATTATGGGAGTAGCTAATGAGATGAGCATGACATGCATGGTAGAAATGAAATCCCATTAGGATGCATATTTCATTGGTGGTATAATGATATATGGTTTTATATGAATGTTTGGATTTTGGAAATATGAACTGGGTTTCAAAACGGAAGGATTTGAAACATGGAAACTTGTGGTATTTTGAAAATGGGTTGATTTTCAACACATGGTGTATTTTTTTGAATAGTGAAACATGGAAAATGTGAACTTGTGGAAATCCTGGTTGTGATCATTTTTATGAAATTGAATTTGAAAATTTTATGCCTTTCCTTGTTAAGGGAGTGAAACTTATGGTTGTTTTTGTATTGATAGAAATGGTACCATCTAGGCATCATAGAGACCAACTGGAGGAAGATGCTGAAAATGTGGTTGCACCTGAGTCTCAGGTGAAATGGTAGGTAGTTCATAGTATAATGAAAGCTTTTTAATCTGTGTAAAGTGGGAATACAACAGATGAAACAAATTATGTAGATCATGCAGTTCAGTTTCAAAGGAAAAATCCACCCATGTTTAGGGGTGATTTGGAGCCAGAAAGGGATAAAGCATAGTTGAACAGAATGAATAGGATATTTGACTTCTTGGGAACACCGATAGAGATGAAAGTGAAGTTAGCCACATAAATGTTGGAATATATTGTCCTTTAGTGGTGGGAGCTAGCAGTCCAAGCTAGACCAGACAAAGGTGTGACATGGGAGGGGTTTGAGGAATTTTTTAACAAACAATTATACCCTCATACATTCATAATTTAGTGTACAATATATTTCTTCTATTTTAAGAAAGGGAACATGGTGGTAATGGAATATGTGGCAAATTTTATGAACATAGTGCAGTTTTCACCCAAGGTGGCGGGTAGTACATCATTGAAGGCATGAATTTTTGAAGTTGGGTTGAGGCATGAAATTCATTCCAAGATAGCAGTGCAATGTATAAATGATTACATAGAAATGGTGAATAGAGATATGGTGGCTGAGCAGGATATTTTGGGAGCTATAGGTGGGGTAAGTATGTTGGTACCCATAGGGAATAGTGGGAACTCGAATGATGGGTTCAAGTGAAAGAGGGACACTTATTTACAGGGTGGGAGTATGACTCAAAATCCAATGGCAGGATTGGTAAATCTTTCTCCGAAGCCTCAGAGTAAGACGAGATATTTCTAGTGTGGTTCTATGAGACACATCAAGTGGGACTATACGTTACAAACTCAAACATGTCATAATTGTAAGCAGATAGGGCATCTGCAACGTTATTGTCAGAATGCTTTGAGGTTGGGTGTCCGTGACACTCCTCAAGGGTCGCAAGGGTCTTATGCCTTGATGGGATGGGGACAATAGCATACCCCTCAGCAGTAGAGTAAAGATGGTCATGGTGATTTTGGAAATACCACGACACCTCATTAGGATAATAAAGAGCATAGTGTGGAAAGCAAGTTGTTGTTTGCGGCTGAACAGGCTATGATGGATGATGAGTCGGGACCATCCACAGTGCGAGGTACAATTATTTTAAATTCAACGTTGATGCAAGATTTTTTTGATATAGGTTCTTCCCATTCTTTTCTTGCTTCTTGTATCATTTATTTTTTGGGTTTACACATGGAAATGATGCCTTCTATTTTGAAACTACAAAATCTTCTAGGTCAAAGAGAGTGTCGAGCCTTTCTATGTCGAGTGTGTTGTTTAGTTGTGGACAACATTGAATTGATGTGGGATTTCTTAGTTCTTAAGATGGATGATTATGGTATAATCATAGGAATATATTGGTTGGAGATGTTTATGGCCCATATCTATTACTATGCACGAACGATTAGTTTTGTGATGGAGGATGGTGTTAGACATCTCTTTAGGGGGGAGAAGAGTGAGATGTAGGGTGAAACAAGCTTTTTAGAACCAGTGGTTGGAATTATATCATATCAATTAGTGTCTTTTTTTATTGAAATCAGTGGAAGGTGTTGAATAGAGTGATATTCTGGTAGTTGTGAATCAGTTTATGGATGCCTTTCCTAAATAATTCTTAGGGTTTCCACCTATGAGAGAAGTGGAGTTTACAATTGACCACCTTCTGAGGACCAGTCCTATCTCACTTATATCTTACCATATGGAATCAGTATAATTGAAGGAATTGAAGGTACAATTGGTAGAGTTAGAAAACAAAGGGTTCATATGGCCTAGAACATCTTCGTGGGCATCGCCGATTTCATTTGTTAAAAAGGTGTATGGAACTCTGCAGATCTGTGTTGATTATCATAGACTTAATCATGTTATAATAAAGAAAAGATATCCACTCCCACACATTTATGATTTGTTTGAATAGTTGAGGGGAGCCTAGTGGTTCTCCAAGATTGACTTGAGGTTGGGATATCATCAATTGTGGGTCAGGAAGGAGGATATTCCCAAAATAACTTTTAGAAGTAGATATGTCCATTACGAGTATGTGGTTATTCCCTTTGTTCTAATGAATGCACCAGCAGTGTTAATGGAATTGATGAATCAAATATTTCAGAGATATCTGGATTCTTTTGTGGTGGTATTTGTGGATGACATATAGGTGTATTCAAGGAAAAGGGTAGAGCATGATTAACACTTAGCGATAGTGTTGGGGGTCTTGAGGGATCATCAATTATATTCCAAATTGTCTAAGTGTGACTCTTGGATATAGGAGGTTCATTTCCTTGTCCATGTTATTTCTAAGAAAGGTTTTTCAGTTGATCTGGAAAAGATAGAGGCTATTATCTCATGGAAACCGCTAAACAATTTTTTTGAGATACGAAGGTTCCTTGGTCTAGCTAGGTATTATCAACGTTTTGTTTGTGATTTCTCATTATTGGATATGCCGATGAAAGCTTTGATAAGGAAGAATATACCATTTCAATGGGATGATCAGTTTCAGAAATGATTTGAAGAGTTAAAGGGTCGCCTTACATCAGCACAATCTTAGTTTTTCCTGAACCAGGGAAAGGGTATGTGGTGTATTGTGATGCATCAGGATTAGGGTTAGGGTGTGTTCTCATGAAGGGGGATCATGTGGTTGAATATGGATCACAACATCTAAGGTTACATGATAAAAACTACCCAACACATGATTTGGAGTTGGCGATAGTGTTTCATGCTTTAAAAATGTGGCTTCATTATCTCTTCAGTGAGAAATTTATAGTCTTTACCAATCAGAATAGATTAAAGCATATTTTCTCACAGAGAGATTTGAACTTGATGTAAAGAATATGGATGGAATATCTCCATATGTTTTATTTTAATTTAATTTACACACCAGGTAAGGGAAATTCGGTGGCAGATGCATTAAGTATAAAATCAAATGCTCAAGTGGTGAAATAGGAATCAGATCAGTGGCAGTTGATGTCGTTCATAGCTGACATGTAGTTGGAATGTGAGGACCAGGGTGGAAGAGTGGTATTATTTCCAATTTTTTAATTTCCTAACTTGGATGGTTTGATTAAAGAGGCACAAGAATATTATTCTTAATGTACGACGATGAGTTCAAAACTCAATATTGGTGGGGAGACTATTGAGAGATGGGAACTGAATGGGAATTCAGTCTAGTGTTTTTAGAATCGGATGGTGGAACCAATGGATTTTAAAGAAGAACTTATTAGAGTTTATCATCATTCAAGGTGGTATATCCTCCTAGAATTTTGAAAATTTATAAGGTGTTGAAAGTGCAGTTTTGGTGGGCTAGTATGAAATGGAAAGTATTAGAGTTTGTTTTGAGATGCTTGACTTATCATCAGGTCAAGGCAGAGCATCAATGGCCAGTATGAATTTTACAGTCCTTACCTATCCCAGCATGGAAATGAGAGAAAATAGTGATGGATTTTGTGACAGGTCTCCCGAGAACGGCCAGGAAACACGATGATATATGGGTGATTATGGATTGGCTCATAGACTCAGCCCATTTCATCCCAATTCGTGAATCTCATATGGTGGAAGATCTATCCAAAATATATATCCAAGAAGTGGTAAAGAGGCATGGTGTTTCAGTTTCGATTGTATTAGATAAAGATCAGAGGTTCACATCTCATTTAGCAAGCCCTTGGAATATAGTTGACGATGAGTATGATGTATCATCTTCAGATGGATGGACAATCTGAGAGGACGATAAGAACTTTGGAGGATATGCTAAGGCCTTGGGTGATGGATTTTGGTGGTTCATGGGAGGATCACTTACCGTTGGTGGAGTTATCCTATAATACCATTTTTCAATCTTTAATACATATGGCTCTGTTTAAGGAATTGTATGGGCATATATGTCATTCTCCACTATGTTGGGTGGAAATGGGTGAGACTCCGATGATCGGACAGAGCCTTGTCCAAGAAACTACAAAAAAGATCAAGTTTGTCAGGAAGAGGATGTAGAAGACTCAAATTCATCAGAAATCATATGCGGACCATCCTTGACGACCATTATCATTCGAGGTGGGTGATCATGTGTTTTTGAGAATCTCTTTTAGGTTCGGAAATCATAAGTTTGGAAAGCAGGGTAAGTTATCTTCGAGGTATATTGGGCCTTTTGAGATACTTGAGTGGATTAGAGTGGTGTCTTATCAATTGGATTTACCACCATGGTTTAGTGTGGTTCACAATGTGTTTCATGTGTCGTAGTTGAAAATTTTTCATCCGGATCATGACCATGTGATTTTTTGGGATCATTTTGAGCTAGAATCGGATGCTTCATTGGTGCACATGCCAGTGAGGGTTGTGGATAGGTAGGAGAAAGTCTTGAATGGTAAAATCATCAATTTAGTTCAGGTTTTTTAGAAGCATGGTTAGATTCAAGAGGAGACTTGGGAGTGGGAGAAAGAGATATTCGAGCAATGGCCCGAACTCTATTGGCAAAGTGGTGGTTATTTACTTTCCAAGGATGGAAATTCCAATGGTGGGGAGAATGTAGCACCCCCAGTTTTAGGTATGTAGCCTTTGTTTATGCCTTTTTATGCAAGTCCTTGGATCTAAATTTCCTCTCCAAGGTAGTTTTGTTTTCCACAAACTTAGAAGCCTTTACCGTGGGATTCAGTGAGCCAGAGTGGTGCAGATCCCATTATAGGGAAGAATCGGAATCGGAGTCAAGGTACCTAATTCCACCCCATGCCATTTATAGAACGAACACCAATATAGAGAACCAAAAAAATAGGGATGGTAATAAATATAACTGAACGAATAATGTATCATTATAATCATTAGATTCAGTAACCGGCTGCGTCAGGGCGGGATACGGGGGGCACAATTTGGGGGAGGCATCGGGTCGTGTCAGGCAGGATTCAGCAACCGCTTGCGTTAGGGTGGGATTCGAGGGTGACGACAGGTTGCGTCAGGTGGGGAATCTCAGGCAGCGGTGGGAATCGGGGGTTGCGACAGGTAACATCAGGGCAGGATTATGTATATATATAATTATAAATAAATATATATATATAATTTCACATATTAATGTTAAATATAAATATAAATAAATTAATAATTATAAATATATATATACATATTATAATTATATTTAGAAATATATTTATATAGTTATAAATATATATTTATTTATCAATAAATATTTATAATATCTTCAAACATATAAGAAATTATAAATAAATATTTATAAATATAAATTTATTTTTATAAACATATATTTTCAACTATAGAAATTTTAATATATATATATATATATTAAATATAATTAAAAATCTATATCTATAAATATATATTTATAATTAGAATATATATATATATATATTATGAATATAATAAATAAATTATAAATATAAAATATAATAAATATATAATTGTGTAATTATAAATATAATAAATATATGATAAATATAAAATAAACATTTATATATTTAAAATTATATATTAATTATATTAATAATTATTAGTAAAATAAATAAATATATATAATAAATTATAATTATAAATATAATAAATATGTATTCATAAATATAATAAATATATAATTATAAATAGAATAAATATAAATATAATAAATGTATAATTATATATATATAATTTATAAATATGACTATTTACATAAATAAATATATAATTATACATTAATAATATATATATATATATATATATTTATAATTATAAATACATAATTAAAGAGGCACAAGCATCTGATTATGAATGTATGGTGATGTGGTCTAAACTCAATGGTTGGGAGACCATTGAGAGATGGGAACCAAATGAGAATTCAGTCCTGTGTTTTTGGAATTGGATGGTGGTACAGTGGCTTGTCAGGAGGAACTTTTCAGAGCTTATCATCATTCTAGGTGGGTTGTCCATCCTAGAATTCAGAAAATGTATAAGGCATTGAAAGCATAGTTTTGGTGGGATGGTATCAAAAGGAAAATGGCAGAGTTTGTTTTGAGATGCTTGACATGTCAGCAGGTCAAGACAGAGCATCAGCGGCCAGCAAAAATGTTGCAGTCTTTACCTATCCCAGTGTAGAAATGAGATAAAATAGCGATGGATTTTGTGATAGGTCTCCCAAGAATGTTCAATAAACACGATGCCATATGGGTGATTGTGGATCTTCTCACAAAGTCGGCCCATTTTATCCCGATTCATGAATCTCATACGGTGAAAGATCAATCCAAAATCTATATACGAGAAGTGGTAAAGAGGCATGATGTTCCAGTTTTGATTGTATAAGATAGAGATCTGAGCTTCAAATCTCGTTCAGTAAGCCCTTGGAACATAGTTGACGATGAGCATGGTGTATCATCCTCAGACGGATGGCCAATACGAGATGGCAATATAAAATTTGAAGGATATGCTAAGGGGTTTTGTGATGGATTTTGATGGTTCATGGGAGAAGCACTTACCGTTGGTGGAGTTATCCAATAATAACAGTTATCAGGATTCAATACATATGGCTCTATTTGAGGCATTGTATGGGTTTCCATGTCATTCTCTACTATGTTTGGTAGAAATGGATGAGACTTCGATGATTGGACCGAGCCTTGTCCAAGAAAATAGAGGGAAGATTATGCTGATCATGAAGAGGATGGAGACAACTCAAAGTTGTTAGAAATCATATGCGAACCATCTTCGATGACCATTATCATTCGTGGTGGGTGATCATGTGTTTTTGAGAATCTCTCCTAGGTTCAGACATCATCAGTTTAGAAAGTAGGGTAAGTTATCTCCAAGGTATATTGGGAATTTTGAGATACATCAGCAGATTGGAGAGGTGGCTTATTAGTTGGATTTTCCACTATAGTTTAGTGTGATTCACAATGTGTTTAAAGTGTCATAGTTAAAAAAGTATTAAATTGATCACGACCATGTGATTTTTTGGGATCATGATGAGCTAGAACCAGATTCTTCATTGGTGCACGTGCCAGTGTGGGTTGTGGATAGGCAGGAGAAATTCTTGTGTGGTAAAAGTATCAGTTTAGTTCAGGTTTTGTGGCTGCATGGTCAGATTCAGCAGGTGACTTGGGAGCAGGAGAAAGGGATGGACAAGAAATGGCATAAACTCATTTTGCAAAATGATGGTACTTTACTTTTCAAGGACGGAAAGTCCAATGGTGGGGAGAATGTAGCAACCCCAATTTGAGATATGTATCCTTTTTATGCCTTTTTATGTAAGTCCTTGGATTTGGATTTCCTCTCTATGGTAGTTTTGTTTTCCACAGACTTAAAATCCTTTACTGTGGGATTTGGTGAGCCTGAGTGGCGCAGATCCCATTCCAGGGAAGAATCAGAATTAGATTCGAGTTACCTAATGCAACATCGTGCCATTTACAGACTGAGCACCAATACAGAGAACCAGAACAAAAGAGGGATGATAATAAATATAACCGAATGAATAATTTATCATTGCACTAATTAGATTCGGTGATGGGTTGTGTCAGTATGGGATTCAGGGGCACGATTCGAGGGTGGCCGTGGGTTGCGTCAGGTAGGATTTGGTGGCCACTTGGGTCTGGGTGAGATTTGGGGGTGGTGACGGGTTGTGTGAGGCAAGGAATCGGGGGCATGAACAAGAATTGGGGACCGCGGCAAGTTGTGTCAGGGCGGTATTATGTATATATATAATTATAATTATAAATAAATAAATATATATTTTCATATATTAATGGTAAATATAATTATAAATAAATTCATAATTATAAATATATATTTATATTTATTTATAATTATATTTAGAAATATATTTATATAGTTATAAATATATGTTTATTTATCAACAAATATTTATAATATCTTTAAAAATATAATAAATTATAAATAAATATTTATAAATATGAATTTATTTTTATAAACATATATTTTCAACTATAGAAATTTTAATATATATATATAATAAATATAATTACAATTCTATATCTATAAATAAATATTTCAAATTATAATATATATATATATATTATGAATATAATAAATAAATTATAAATATGAAATATAATAAATATATAATTGTGTAATTATAAATATAATAAATATATGATAAATATAAAATAACCATTTATATATTTAAAATAATATAATAATTATATTAATAATTATTAGTATAATAAATATATATATATAATAAATTTATAATTATAAATATAATAAATATATAATCATAAATATAATAGATATATAATTATAAATAGAATAAATATAAATATAATAAATATATAATTATAAATATACACACACACACATAATTTATAAATATGACTATTTGCATAAATAGATATATAATTATATAATAATAATAATAAATATATATATATATATATATTTATAATTATAAATATATAATTAAAGAGGCACATGTATTTGATTCTGAATGTATGGAGATGAGGTCGAAACTCAATGGTGGAGAGACCATTGAGAGATGGAAACTGAATGGGAATTCAGTCTTGTGTTTTTGGAATGGAATGGTGGTACCAATGGCTTGTCAGGAGTAACTTTTCAGAGCTTATCATTATTCTAGGTGGGCTGTACATCTTGGAATTCAAAAAATGTATAAGGCATTGAAAGCGTAGTTTTAGTGGGCTGGTATGATAAGGAAAGTGGCAGAGTTTGTTTCAAGATGCTTGACTTGTCAGTGGATCAAGTAAGAGCATCAACGACCAGTAGGAATGTTGTAGTATTTACCTACCCAATGTGGAAATGGGAGCAAATAGCGATGGATTTTGTGATAGGTCTCCCAAGAACGGTCAGGAAACATGATGACATATGGGTGATTGTGGATCGACTCATAATGTCGACCCATTTCATCCTAATTCATGAATCTCATATGGTGGAATATCTATCCAAAATATATATCCGTGAAGTGATAAAGAGTCATATTGTTTCAGTTTCGATTGTATCAGATAGAGATCTGAGGTTCACATCTCATTAAAAAACCCTTGGGACCCAGTTAACGATGAGCACGATGTATTATCCTTAGACAGATGGCCAATCCAAGAGGACGATACAAGCTTTGGAGGATATTCTAAGGGCTTGTGTGATGGATTTTTGTGGTTCATGGGAGAATCACTTACCATTGGCTAAGTTTTCTTATAATAATAGTTATCATACTTCAATACATATGGCTCCGTTTGAGGCATTGTATGGGCGTCCGTGTTGTTCTCCACTATGTTGGGTGGAAATGGGTGAGACTTTGATGATCAGACCGAGACTTGTCCAAGAAACTACATATAAGATCAAGTTGATCAAGAAGAGGATAAAGATGGCTCAAAGTCGTCAAAAATCCTATGCAGAGCATCATCGATGACCATTGTCATTCGAGGTGGGTGATCATGTGTTTTTGATAATCTCTCCTATTTTCGGACACTGTTAGTTTGGAAAGTAGGGTAAATTATCTCCGATATATATTGGGCCTTTAGAGATACTTGAGTGGATTGGAGAGGTGGAATATCGGTTGGATTTTCCACCATGATTAACTACGGTTCACAATGTCTTCCATGTTTCACAGTTGAAAAAGTATTATCCGGATCGTGACCATGTGATTCGTTGGGATCATGTTGAGCTAGAACCTGATGCTTAGTTGGTCTAAGTGCTAGTGCTAGTTGTGGATAAGCAGGAGATAGTCTTGCATGGTAAAAGAATTGGTTTAGTTCGGGTTTTGTGGTAGCATGGTCAGATTTAGGAGAAAACTTGGGAGTGGGAGAAAGAGATGGTCGAACAATGACCCAAAATCTTTCGGTAAAGCGATGGTTCTCTTCTTTCCAAGGATAGAAAGTCTAATGGTGGGAAGAATGTAGTACCCCCGATTTGGGGTATGTAGCCTTTATTTATGCCTTTTTATGCAAGTCTTTAGATATGGATTTCCTCTCCATGATATTTTTGTTTTCCACAAACTTAGAAGCCTTTACTGTGGGATTCAGTGAGCCAGAGTGGTGTGAATCCCATTCGAGGGAAGAATTGGAATCGAAGTCGTGGTACCTAATGCCACCCCATTCCATTTACATACCGATCACCAATATGGAGAACCAGAACAAAAGAGGGATGGTAATAAATATAACCGAATGAATAATGTATCATTGCACTCATTAGATTTGGTGATAGGTTGCTTCATGGTGGGATTCGGGGGGGGGGGGGGGGTGCGATTTGGGGGAGGCAGCAGGTCAGGTCAGGCAGGATTTGGTGGCCACTTACATTAGGGCAGGATTCAGGGGCGACAACAGGTTGCGTCAGGTGGGAAATCAGGGTCAGCATCGGGAATCGAGGAATCAGGGGTCATGACAAGTTGTGTGAGGGCGGGATTATGTATATATATATATATAATTATAAATATAAATAAAGAAATATATAATTTTATATATTAATGTTAAATATAATCATAAATAAATTCATAATTATAAATATATATTTATAAATAAATTCATAATTACAATTATATATTTATATGTATTGATAATTATATTTAGAAATATAATTATATAGTTATAAATACATATTTATTTATCAATAAATATTTATAATATCTTTAAACATATAATAAATTATAAATAAATATTTTATATATAAATTTATTTTTATAAACATATATTTTCAACTATATAAATTTTAATATATATATATATGAAAAATATAATTACAAATATATATCTATAAATAAATATTTCTAATTATAATATATATATATATATATTATGAATATAATAAAAAAATATTAATATAAAATATAATAAATATATAATTCTATAATTATAAATATAATAAATATATGATAAATATAAAATAAACATTTATTTATTTAAAATTATATATTAATTATATTAATAATTATTAGTATAATAAATATATATGTATAATAAATTTATAATTATAAATATAATAATTATATAATAATAAATATAACTGATATATAATAATAAATAGAATAAATAGAATAAATATAAATATAATAAATGTATAATTATAAATATACATTCATATATACATATATATATAATTTATAAATATGACTATTTACATAAATAAATATATAATTATATGTTAATAATAATAAATAAAAATAATTATAAATATATATATATATATATATATATATATTTATAATTATAAATATATAATTAAAAAGGCACATGCATCTAATTCTGAATGTATGGTGATGAGGTCGAAACTCAATGGTGGGGAGACCATTAAGATATGTGAACTGAATATGAATTCAGTCTTGTGTTTTCAGAATAGGATGGTGGTACCAGTGGCTTTTCACAAGGAACTTTTTAGAGCTTATCATTATTTCAGGTGGGCTGTCCATCTTGGAATTCAGAAATTGTATAAGGGGTTGAAAGTGCAGTTTTGGTGGGATGGTTTGAAAAGGAAAGTGGTAGAGTTTGTTTTGAGATGTTTGACTTGTCAGTAGGTCAAGGTAGAGCATCAGTGGCTAGCAATAATGTTGCAGTCTTACCTTCCTAGTGTGAAAATGGGAGAAAATAGCAATGGATTTTGTGATAGGTCTCCTGAGAACGGTCAAGAAACACGATGCCATATGGGTGATTGTGGATCAACTCACAAAGTTGTCCCATTTCATCCCGATTTGTGAATCTCATACGGTGGTAGATCTATCCAAAATCTATATTTGACAAGTGGTAAAGAGGCATGGTGTTCTAGTTTTTATTGTATCAGATAGAGTTCTAAGGTTCACACCACGTTCAACAAGCCCTTGGGACACAGTTCATGATGAGCATGGACGATACAAACTTTAGAATATATGCTAAGGGCTTGTGTGTTGGATTTTGGTGGTTCATGGGAGGATCACTTACCGTTGGTGGAGTTCTCCTATAATAAGAGTTATCAAGATTCAATACATATGGCTCTTTTTGAGGCATTGTATGGGCGTCCATGTCATTCTCAACTATGTTGTGTGGAAATGAGTGGAATTTCGATGATCGGACCGAGCCTTGTCCAAGAAACTATAGAGAATATCAAGTTGATTAGGAAGAGGATGGAGATAGCTCAAAGTCTTCAGAAATCATATGCGGACCATCGCCGATGACCATTGTCGTTCAAGGTGGGTGATCATGTGTTTTTGAGAATCTCTCCTAGGTTCAGTCATCATCAGTTTGGAAGGAAAGGTAAGTTATCTTCGAGGTATATTAGGCCTTTTGAGATACTTGAGAGGATTGAAGAGGTGGATTATTGGTTTCCTTTTCCACCACAGTTTTGTGCAATTCACAACATTTTTCATGTGTCACAGTTGAAAAAGTATCTGCTGGATCATGACCATGTGATTTTTTGGGATCATGTTGAGCTAGAACCATATGCTTCATTGGTGCACGTGACAGTGCAAGTTGTGTATAGGAATGAGATAGTATTTCATGGTAAAAGAATGGGTTTTGTTCAGGTTTTGTGGCAGCATGGTCAGATTTAGGAGGAGACTTGGGAGCAGGATAAAGAGATGGCCGGGCAATGTCCTGAACTCTTTTGGAAAATCAGTGGTTCTTTACTTTCTAAGGATGGAAATTCCAATGGTGGGGAGAATGTAGCACCCCCGATTTGAGGTATGTAGCCTCTGTTTATGCCTTTTTTATGCCAATCCTTGGATTTGGATTTCCTCTCCATGGTTGTTTTGTTAGCCACAGACTTAGAAGCCTTTACCATGGGATTCAGTGAGCCGGAATGACATGGATCCCAATCCAAGGAAGAATCAGAATCAAAGTCGAGGTACCTAATTCCACTTCGTTCCATTTACAGACCGAGCACCAGTAAATAGAACTAGAACAAAAGAGGGATGATAATAAATATAACTGAACGAATAACATATCATTGGACTCATTAGATTTGGTGATGGGTTACGTCAGGACAGGATTTGGGGGGTGTGATTTGGGGGAGGCGACGGGTCATGTCAGGCAGGATTTGGCGGCTGCTTGCATCAGGCAGGGAATCGGGGGAAACAATGGGAATCAGGGGCCGCGACCTGTTGTGTCAGGGTGGGATTATGTATATATATATAATTATAATTATAAATAAATAAATATATAATTTCATATATAAATATTAAATATAATTATAAATAAATTCATAATTATAAATATATATTTATATTTATTTATAATTATATATAGAAATATATTTATATAGTTATAAATGTATATTTATTTATCAATAAATATTTATAATATAATTAAACAAATAATAAATTTTAAATAAATATTTATAAATATAAATTTATTTTTATAAACATATATTTTCAACAATAGAAATTTTAATATATATATATATAATAAATATAAATACAAATCTATATCTATAAATAAATATTTATAATTATAATATATATATAAATATTATAAATATAATAAATAAATTGTAAATATAAAATATAATAAATATATAATTGTGTAATTATAAATATGATAAATATAAAATAAACATTTATATATTTAAAATTATATATTAATTATATTAATAATTATTAGTATAATAAATATATATATAATAAATTTATAATTATAAATATAATAAATATATAATCATAAATATAATAGATATATAATTATAAATAGAATAAATATAAATATAATAAATCTATAATTATAAATATATAAATAAATATATATATATATAATTTATACATATGACTATTTACATAAATAAATATATAATTATATATTAATAATAATAAATAAATATAATTATATATATATATATATATATTTATAAATAAATAAATAAATATATATATATATATATAATTATAAATATATAATTAAAGAGGCACATACATCTGATTCTGAATGTATGGTGTTGAGGTCAAAACTCAGTGGTGGGGAGACCATTGAGAGATGGGAACTGAATGGGAAGTCAGTCTTATGTTTTTGGAATCAGATGGTGGTACCACTGTCTTTTCAGGAGGAACTTTTTAGAGCTTATCATCATTCGAGGTGGGCTATCTATCCTGGAATTAAGAAAATGTATATGGCATTGAATGCCTAGTTTTATAGGCTGGTATGAAAAGTAAAGTGGTGGAGCTTGTTTCGAGATGTTTGACTTGTCAGTAGGTCAAGGCAGAGCATCAAAAACCAACATGAATGTTGCAGTCTTTACCTATCTCAGTGTGGAAATGAGAGCAAATAGCAATGGATTTTGTGATAGGTCTCCTGAGAACACTCAGGAAACACGATGCTACATGGGTGATTGTGGATGGGCTCACAAAGTCAACCCATTTCATCCCGATTTGTGAATCTCATACGGTGGAAGATCTATCCAAAATCTATATCTAAGAAGTGGTAAAGAGGCATGGTGTTCTAAGTTCGATTGTATCAGATAGAGATCCAAGTTTCACATCTCGTTTAACATGCCCTTGGGAAAGAGTTGACGATGAGAATGACGTATCATCCTCAGATGGATGGCCTATCCGAGAGGGCAATACAAACATTGGAGGATATGTTAAGGGCTTGCGTGATGGATTTTGGTGGTTAATGGGAGGAGAACTCACTGTTGTTGGTGTTCTCCTATAATAATAGTTTTTAGGATTCAATACATATGGCTCTGTTTGAGGCATTTTATGGGCGTCTGTGTCGTTCTCCACTATGTTGGGTGGAAGCGTGTGAGACTTCAATGATCAGACCAAGCCTTGTCTAAGAAACTACAGAGAAGATCAAGTTGATCAGGAAGAGGATAGAGACAGCTCAAAGTTGTCATAAATCGTATCTGGACCATCGTCGATGACCATTATCGTTCGAGGTGGGTGATCATGTGTTTTTAAGAATCTCTCCTAGGTTTGAAAATCATTTGTTCGAAAAGTAGGGTAAGTTATCTATGATTTATTTTAGACCTTTTGAGATACTTGATCATATTGAAGAGGTGGCTTATTGGTTGTCTTTGCCACCATGGTTTAGTGCGGTTCAAAATGTGTTTCATGTGTCGTAGTTGAAAAAGTATCATCCAGATCGTGAACATGTAATTCTTTGGGATCATGTTGAGGTATAATTGGATGCTTTTTTGGTGCACATGTCAGTGCAGGATGTGGATAGGCAGGAGAAAGTATTGATTGGTAAAAGAATCAGTTTACTTTGAGTTTTGTGGCAGCATGGTCATATTTAGGAGGAGACATGGGATCAGGTGAAAGAGATGGTCGAGAAATGGCCCAAACTCTTTTGGCAAAGTAGTGGTTCTCTACTTTCTGAGGACAGAAATTCCAATGGTGCGGAGAATGTAGAACCCCCCAGTTTGAGGTATGTTTCCTTTGTTTATTCCTTTTTATGAAAGTCCTTGGATATGAATTTCCTCTCCATGGTAGTTTTGTTTTCCAAAGACTTATAATTCTTTACCGTGGGATTCGGCAAGCCGAAGTGGCACGAATCCCATTCGAGTGAAGAATCGAAATCAGAGTCATGGTACCTAATGCCACCCCATTCCATTTACAGACCTGTCATGAACCGAACCTACCCGGGCTTGAGCCGCAACTACCCCAAGCCCGCCTCCATAGGCCAAGGATGGCGATAAGCGCCGAAGGCTAAACAACTCGGGGAGGCTTTTTCCTGAGTACCTGTACACACACATGCCACACACTCAATGCAAAAGTGCCGAGGAAAATAAAAAGTAAAGTACCAACTGCTATAAATAAACCACATAGTGCATCAACCTCTAAACAATACAAAGCAAGTGCTCAAGGTAAACTGAAAAGAAAAAGGGGCAAAACACGCGCCCAACCAGAAAAGAGCCACAACCTGGAAACATGTAAATAAAATAAAATAGCTGTAAGGGTCCCCCACCTAAAACCTGACTCCGACCACCACACGTGGTCCAAGCTCCTGAACTCCTAAGCTCCGCCGAAGTCACGACCAACCTTTCCGTCGTCTACAAGGGAACACCAAGTGCGGGCAAATCCCAAGCAGGGGTGAGTATAAAAATACTCAGTAAGATACCCCGAAGGCTCGAGGGAGTAAAAAAGGAGGTACTGAAGGGTGAGAAGTAGATCTAATAGTGGAAAATAAAGGAGTAAAACTGAGAGTGCAGTAAAGAGTACAACAAGGAGTGCAGTAGAGTAACAATAGAGAGTCCAGCTCAACCCAACAAGAGAAAGGAGGTAGACTCGTCCAGACACAAGGAGCTAGAAATAGTGAGAAGATGAACTTCTCGTCGAGTCTTTGCTACCTATAGCAGGATTATAGACTCATCCAACCACAAGAAGCTAGACACAGAAAGCACGTGGCATAACCCACGCGTCTTCGCCTCTCCTGGAGGGAGAGTAATCAAGCCCAAGAAGTGGGTACTGAAACAAGGTATATACATATTCATATGCTCAATCAAGAAGCCCAAACAAGATCGTAAGTGGATCTCCATCCCGTAGCTCAACCCAAGAAAGTGAGTCGCCAATAGTCCCATAAGTAAACACCATCAATGCCCAACATCCTGCACGTCTGACCCAAACTGCATGTCAAGGGGCTCAAATCACCGCACCTTGACACCATCCGCTTTGGACGGCACTGACTCTCCTGCACGGTTTTAGGTCGCGTCGCAAGGACGCGTCTTAGTGGGGAAAGTGCCCCTCGTACTTGAGAGTTCTAGTGGAACGTCAAACCACACCTTTTCACTGCCCCGTAGTCGAGAGGTCTTCTCAAAGTCGACAGGCGACCCCCTGCCCAGCCTCACTGGAGGGTAATCCCTGGAAGCCGACGGGTTCCCACTGGAGGGAGACCCGACAAAAGTCGTCGACAAGTCCCAATGACCAGTACTATAAAAGGGTACTCCACTGGAGGGAGGCTCAGAACCATCATCGGGGGCCACTTCCCAACCCAGCTGGAGGTAAACCCGACATTGGGGACCACTTACCAGCCCAGTTGGAGGTAAACCCGACACCGGGGACCATTTCCCAGCCCAGCTGGAGGTAAACCCGGCATCAGGGACCACTTCACAACCCAACTGGAGGTAAACCCGGCATCGGAGACCAATTCCCAGCCTTGCTGGAAACAACCTCCTGGACAGCCCTGTTGGAAACAACCTCCTGGGTAAAGGATCGGTGCCCGTGTAAAGTGTTGGTCACACCTAATCCATAAGAACTCTACCAGGGAACACGGAGCAACTCTTCCGGCCAAACCATCGAGAACAGAACAAGTGGAAAACCACTCAACCCTACTGGTCGAAACCATTGTAAAGAGGACCAGGGGGAAACTCAACCCGGCTGGTCAACAAACGAGAACAAAACCAGGGGGAAACTCAACCCTGCTAGTCCACCAACGAGAACAGAAACAGGGGAACTCAACCCTACTGGTCAACAAATGAGAACAGAACCAGGGGAAAACTCAACCTGGCTGGTCAAACAAATGAGAACAGAGGGACCCTCTACATTGCGAGAGGTCAAGGGTATGCAAAGCGGAATACAACAAGCACATGGGTCCCACACGACGTGTGGCTCCAAGTCAACTCCAACCAAGCGCACAAACGTTCTCAGGTACAAACAAGAACAGAGGGACCCTCTACGTCGTGAGAGGTCAAGGGTATGAAAAGAAGAACACGACACGCACATGGGGCCCACACGACGTGTGGCCCTAAGTCAACTCCAACCAAGCGCACAAATATTCTTAGGTACAAACAACCACATGTACCCCAAAGCATTCCTGTATACTCCCAGAGTATACCACGTTTCCAGCCCAAAGGCTATCGGGCACATGACACCCAACTTCAACACGAAGGGCGTAAACGTAACAACTCCAACTTGCCACCTCATCAGACCAGGCACTGCCAACTACATCTCTTCAAGCATTTACATCACTCACATGGGAGTGCACGTGATCATGCAGCAAGGGTCCACTACAAACACAGTAGGACGAACCACCACCAGAGCTCCTTACTTGCTTCCACATTTAAATGAGGTCTCAAAAGAGACTCCGTACATCCAAACGGATCGCACCGTTGTAATCCTCACAGAAAAACATGCGAGATTGACTACTTACTCACCTCCAACGGATATCTGACGTAAAAGTCTTCTGACACTGTTTCACGCCCGAACGACATCCCGTGGTCCCGAGCCTCAGCCCCTAAAATAGTCGGGCGCATTGCACCATTGCGATCCCCTTGGGAAAACACGTCAAAAGGACTACTCACTTGAGTGGAACAGATATCCGGAGAAAAAGATGCATTTTTCTATACTGTACACGAGCGGTGTTTCGTGGGACCCGCATCCCAATTCTGAAGCACAACGAACGGATCATACCGTTGTGATCATCTCGAAAAAGTACATAAGATGGACTATTCACTTGTCCAAAACGAACACCTGGTGATAAAGCTGGAAATCACCGCCAACTCCCGAAATGGCCCCCGTGGGGCCCGCACCAGAGTGCTGAATTAAAGCGGGCAGATTGTGCCGATGCAATTCCCTCAGAAAAACACCCAAAAATGACTACTCGCATGCCCCAAAAAGATGTCCGATGAAAAAGTTGCAAAAAAGTTGCACGCAGCTTGAAAGACGGGCCGTGGGGCCCACACCTCAACTCCAGTTTCAATGCCCGAAACCACAATAGAAAACTCCGCCTCGGTACCAGGGTCCCAATGCCACTGACGATGCTCAAATTGGACGTCAGATGTGTCCGCGCCGCTCAAAACACAAACCCCCAGAAAAACGTCAATCCACTTAACGTACGCGACATGCCACCGAGGCCCCCATCATAGGAGTTAAAACCCCCAAAACTATCTCATATTCTCTGCCTTGAGCCGAGGTTCGCACTGCAACAAACGACATGAAAAACGGACACCCGTAATGAAAATTACGAGCGTCCAAAGAGGGGATGGATCCCCTTGGGCGGGATCGGCCTGGCTCGTAGCGCTGGCCCGCGGCTCAGCCGCGTGGTCCGGCGCTGACCCGCGGTCCACCAAAGACTGACCCTCGTGGGTCCGGTCGTCCCACCGCATGAATACCTGCGATACGCGGGTCATTTTCCCCCGTTGGGGTCGTGCGCCGCGACCCTGATGCTCCCCTGCGCCCCGGCGAGTGCCGCCTCGCCCCGCCTAGAGCCGCCGCCTCGCGCCGACGCCCTGGAGCCACCACCTCACCCTAAAACCAGCCACGCCGACTCCCTCGACCCCGGACATCCTCTGCCTGCGAGCCGCGGACACCGCCGCCGCTGAAGCCGGACTGCCGCACGCCGCCACCGGAGCCCCGCTCTGCCGCCAGAAAAACTCCAAACAACCACCAAACTTCACCGGACTGCTGCGGACACTTCGGGACTCAGAATTTCAATCCGAAACAAGAGTCGGGAAGCTCATAACCAGTAATACGCATTTATGGGCTTCGTTCGATGATCAAACAACAATTATACGCATGTTTATGAATTCAAAGGAGGTGCGGGAGTTTAAAATGATAAACGCGCGATCCTACCTTGTTGGGCGTTGCTCAGAGTTTTGCCGTCGATCCGCACCCCGCCGTTGCTGCTTACACCTTGATTGGGAGGGAGGAGGAGGAGGAGGATGAGAGGAGGTTGAGGGTGAGGGGTTTCTCCAGGGGTAAGGAATGAGGATGGGGGAGAGGGAGAGGAGTTTAAGTAATTAAACTCCTTAATTAAAAACATGACCCCCGAAAACACCCGCGTCCAAAACCCCCAACGTGGTTAAAGTTAGACCGCGCCTAGGGTAAAAATCACCTCCTGAGCACAAAGAAGGTCTCAAAATTTCAATCCGAGTCCCTATTCAAAAGTTATTAAACTCAATGCCTGAGGCCGACAATTTATGAAAACGCCCCTGTCGGCATTTTCCACAGAGGGCCCATGCCCGCGAAACTTACACCCCTCCTAGGGTAAACAGAATGCTCCAGACTCAACGGTGCCCTCATTTTTCCAATCTGAGCTACTGTTTAAGAGATAATTGAATTTCACCATTAAATGAATAAATTAATTATTTTAATTATCCATTTCATGTTCTGTTAACGGGCGAGGGGTCCCAACGACCCACGCCTACATGTTTTATGTCGTCCCTAGGGTAAAAACACCATTTCAGAACCATAAGTACACTCATATTTCTGATCCGGATCACCGTTTAGGAGTTATCCCATTTATTTTGCATGCCTAGTGTGAACGCACTGAAAATTTAATTCCAGCCACACTGGGGCTCAGAATCGCACGTCGTTTGAAGGCGCTGCTCTGGAATAACATCAAGAATATTACAAATTCTTTTATAGAAAAAACTGGGTTCTTAAATCATTCCCTCCTTCAAGATTTCCGTCCTCGAAAAGCAAAACCAGGGAATAACTCAGGGTACTAAGCCCGCACCCGGCTCTTCCATACCCAGAAGAACTCTTGAACAATTCTGCATCACCGTGCAAGGACCAAAGGATTTGGTCCATTCGCGTGGGGTCTGCCCTTGCCGATGACGTGCATAATAGCATGAACACCTCTTATCAGGTGAGTCATGTGGGAGACGTCGTTCAGCCACTCCAAACTTTGGGGTTAGGGCAAGGCGGTAGGGAACCTTCCCATCCCTTCACACGGTCTCAAATGGCCCGAATGCTCTCGAGGGTAGCTCACCTCCCCGACCAAACCCCCTACATCACACGCCGCGACTGGAATCACCACTTGGACCTGGGACAAATCCTAGTGATTCCCTCCTTCAAAATATCTATATGGTGAAACACCCAAGGATATCTGGTCACGCAAGATTTCATAGTCAATGTCTCATGAACCAGACTCTCTTACATGCTCGGAGAGCGAAGGAGTCGACACCATCGACTAAAGAAAAGGTCTCACACCTTTTACCTTACCAACACAAGGTTACACCGACGCCCCAAACCACCCTGGTAACAACTCAAACAAGGAGTAGGGAGAAAATCATTTCACACACAGAGCCTAACAATTCTAATGCAAAAAGTAGAAGAGCTATAGAGTGTACCTCTTATCACCTCATGCTCTGCAGGATCGTAGACATCCAAAGTTCGTGGCTTCCCATGGTCCCAACTTTCAGCTTCCAGAGCCTGACGTGGACCACCTGGTGGTGATGGGAAGACCTCGTAAGTTCGTCCTCCACTTCTAGCTCCTCCTGCTCCTATTCTAGCACCACCTCTTTGGGCACTACTTCGATCACAGCGCTGCCTCTATCGTGGCGGTGCACCTGCTGCCTGCCCGATATTCTCAGCGTGCCTGGTCGGGCAGGCTCGTGCCAGGTGACCTTGCTCATCGTAAGCATAACACCGAATCTCTCTGGGTTTCACTAGTGTCCTCCGGCGCCAATGTGGTGTATGAACATGCCCCTGAGTCCAGTTGTCAGAAAGCCACCTGCGTCGAGGTTCTGCTTGCCGACGCCCGCTAGCTGCGGCAGACGTCTCGGTTCCAACGTGCCTGCTGCCACCACCAACTGTAGAATGCGACAAGAAGATCTCTGCCACCAGCGCCTACTCTAGCACCCTGGCATATGTGGGAATTCCCAGGGGTACTATGATAGCACGAATCTCTCAGCGGAGACCCTGCTCAAACTTCTGCGCTCAGAAGTTGCCGTCATGGACCAAGTCCGGGTAAAAGCGTGCACAGTCTGCAAAACTATCCGTGTACTCGGCCACCGTCATCCCTCCCTGCTGAAACAGCAGGAGCTCCTGAATCTGAACGGAGTGTAAGCAGGAGGGGAAAAAATCCTCATGAAACAACAACTGGAAGTCACCCCATGAAAGCGATGAATCGTCAAGAAACTGAGTCACCAGACTCCACCAACACCAAGCTTCCCCATGGAAAAGGTTGGCAGCCAAAGACACCATAAGATCTGCTGACGTCTGTACAAGCTTGAAGAGGAGAACCACTGTCTCGAGCCAAACCTATGCTGTCTGAGGGTCTGGCTCACCACCGAACCTCAGCGGTCTCTGCCGCTGGAACTCACGGAGCGCGCTCAACCTGCGCTCAACCTCATCCTGCTCTGCTGAAGCTGTCTGCTGCTCAACAGGTGGGGGTGCTGCTACTGGCCCACCCAGAGAAAGGGACTCGCATGATGGGTTCTAGACTGAGGCCTCATAGCTCACAGGGTAGTCGTCACGAACCAAAACTGGCATCCTGGCTGGCTGTCTTCACGGAGACATCCTGAATATTATCAAGGAGCGCTGTGGTCAGATAAGCATATGTGTTTATAAGAGTAACAACAATGGGGAGTTGACTCAAGAAGGATATCCAAAGACTCAATCCTATGTGATTCACAAACAAATTTTTCCCTGCAACAATTGTGTCAGCATTCTGAGTCAACAAACGAGTTATCAAGGTCCTGGTGAATGGATACGTCGGCCGCCACACCATCACCGAACTCCCTAGCCTGAGATCCACTCTCGAGACACATTAACACTATTGCCCTAAATCCCAACCAATTCCTTTTTAGGGACGTTCGAACAACTCCCCAAGGAATGAACCACCTCTGATACCACTTTTTCATGACCCGACCCTACCCGGGATCAATCCGAAACTACCCCAAGCCCGCCTCCATAGGCCAGGGGCTGGCGACAAGCGCTGAAGGCGAAAAAACTTGGGGAGGCCTTTTCCTGAGTACCTATACACACACACGTAGCACACTCAATGAAAAAGTGTAGAGGAAAAGAAAAAGTAAAGTACCAACTGTTATAAATAAACCACATAGTGCATCAACCTCTAAACAATACAAAGCAAGTGCTCAAGGTAAACTGAAAAGAAAAAGGGGGAAAACACATGCCCAACCAGAAAAGAGCCACAACCCGGCAATAGTTAAATAGAAGAAAACAGATGGAAGGGTCCCCCACATGGAACTCGAATCTGACCACCGTACACGGTCCAAGCTCCTGAACTCCTAAGCTCCACTGAATTCAGGACCAACCTATCCATCGTCTGCAAGGGCACACCAAGTGCGGGAAAATCCCAAGCATGGGTGAGTATAAAAATACTCAGCAGGATACCCCGAAGGCTCAAGGGAGAAACAAAGGAGGTACCTAAGGGTGAGCAGTAGATCGAACAAGGGAAAATAAAGGAGTACAACTGAGAGTGCAGTAAAGAGTACAACAAGGAGTGCAGTAGAGTAACATTAGAGAGTCTAGCTCAACCCAAAAAGAGAAAGGAGGTAGACTCGTCCAGACACAAGGAGCTGGAAACAGTGAGAAGATGAACTTCTCATCGAGTATTCACTACCTATAGCAGGAGAGTAAACTCATCCAACCACAAGAAGCTAGACACCGAAAGCACGTGGCACACCCCTCACATCTTCGCCTCTCCTGGAGGGAGAGTAACCAAGCCCAAGAAGTGGGTACTGGAACAAGTTATATACATATTCATATGCTCAATAAAGAATCCCGAACAAGATTGTAAGGGGATCTTCATCCCGTAGATCAGCCCAAGAAAGTGAGTAGCCAACAGTCACAGAAGTAAACACCATCGATGCCCAGCATCCCGCACATCTACCCCGAACTGCAAGTCAAGGGGCTCAAATCACTACACCTTGACACTATCCACTTTGGGTGACACTGACTCACCCGCACGGTTTTAGGTCACGTCGCAAGGATGCGTCTCAGTGGGGAAAGCACCACTCGTACTTGAGAGTTCTGGGGGAACGTCAAACCACACCTCGTCACTACCCCGCAGTCGAGAGGTCTTCTCAAAGTCGACAGGCGATCCCCTGCCCAGCCCCGTTGGAGGGTAATCCATGGAAGTCGATGTGTTCCCAGTAGGGGGAGACCCAGCAAAAGTCATAGACGAGTCCCAATGCCCAGTCCCGTAAAAGGGTACTCCACTGGAGGGATGCTTGGAACAGTCATCGGGGACAACTTCCCAGCCCAGCTGGAGGTAAACCCGGCATGGGGGACCACTTCCCAGTCCAGATGGAGGTAAACCCAGCATCAGGGACCACTTCCCAGCCCAACTGGAGGTAAACCCAGTATCGGGGACCACTTCCCAGTCCTGCTGGAAACAACCTGCTGTCCAACCCTACTGGAAACAACCTCCTGGGTAGAGGATCGGTGCCCGCGTAAAGTGTTGGTCACACCGAATCCACAAGAACTCTACCAGGGAACACAAAGCAACTCTGCCAGCCAAACCATCGAGAACAGAACCAGGGGAAAACCACTCAACCCTACTGGTCGAAACCATCGTGAACAGGACCAGGGGGAAACTCAACTCGGCTGGTAAACAAACAAGAACAAAACCAGGGGGAAACTCAACCCTACTGGTCCACCAATGAGAACAGGACTAGGGGAACTCAACCATGTTGGTCAACAAATGAGAACAGAACCAGGGGAAAACTCAACCCGACTGGTCAAAAAATGAGAACAGAGGGACCCTCTACGTCGCGAGAGGTCAAGGGTATGAAAAACAGAACACGTCACGCACATGGGGCCCACACGACGTGTGGCCCCAAGTTAACTCCAACCAATCACACAAACGTTCTCAAGAATAAACGAGAACAGAGGGAACCTCTATGGTGCGATAGGTCAAGGGTATGCAAAGCAGAACATGACACGCACATGGGGCCCCCACGACGTGTGGCCCCAAGTCAACTCCAACCAAGTGCACAAACGTTCTCAGGTACAAACAACCACATGTACCCCCAAGAGTTTTCGTATACTCCCAGAGTATACCACGTTTCCAACCCAAAGGCTACCATGCACATGGTACCCAACACCAACGCGAAGGGTGTAAACGTAACAACTCCAACTTGCCACCTCATCGGCCCAGGCACGACCAACTACATCTCTCCAAGCATTTACATCACTCACACGGGAGTGCACTCGATCACACAGCAAGGGTACACTACAAACATAGTAGGAAGAACCACCACCAGAGCACCTTACTTGCTTCCGCATTTAAATGAGGTCTTGAAAGAGACTCCACACATCCAAACAGATCACACCATTGTAATCCTCGTGAAAAAACATGCGAGATCGACTACTTACTCTCCTCCAACGGATATCCGACATAAAAGTCATCCGACACCGCTTCACGCTCGAACGAAATCCCATAGTCCCGAGCCTCGACCGTGAAAATAGTCGGGCGCATCGCACCATTGCGATCCCCTCAGGAAAACATGTCAAAAGGACTACTCACTTGAGTGGAACAGATATTCGGAGAAAAAGATGCATTTCGCCGTACAACACACGAGAGGTGCTTCATGGGACCTGCATCCTAGTTCCGAAGCACAACGAACGGATCGCACCATTGCGATCCTCTCGAAAAAGCACACAAGATGGACTATTCACTTGTCCAAAACGGACACCCGGTGATAAACCTGGAAATCACCGCCAACTCCCAAAACAGCCCTCGTGGGGCCTGCACCAGCGTGATGAATTAAAGCGGCCATATTGCGCCAATGTAATTCCCTCAGAAAAACACCCAAAAATGACTACTCACACGCCCCGAAAGGATGTCCGATGAAAAAGTTGCAAAAAGTTGCATGCAGCTCGAAAGACGGGTCGTGGGGCCCACACCTCAACTCCGGTTTCAACACCCAAAACCACACTGGAAAACTCCTTCATGACACCTGGGTCCCAACTCTGCTGACGACGCTCAAATCGGACGTCAGATGTGTCCACGCCGCTCAAAACGCGAACCCCTGGAAAAACGTCAATCCACTTAACGTACGCGATGTGCCACCGAGACCCCTATCCCGGGAGTTAAAACCCCTGAAACCATCTCATATTCTCTACCTTGAGCTGATGTTCGCACTGCCGTATAAGGAATGAAAAACGGACACCCGTAATTAAAATTACGAGCGTTCGAAGAGGGGATAGATCCCCTTGGGCTGGACCGGCCTGAGCCGGCCAGCACGACTCGCAGCGTCGGCCCGTGGCTCCGCCGCACAGCCCGACGTTGACCCGTGGTTCACTGCAGACCGACCCTCGTGGGGCCGGACGTCCCGTCGCGTGAAGACCCGCGAGACGCGGGTCGTGTTCCGCCGCTGGGGTCGTGCGCCGCGACCCCGGTGCTCCCCTACGCCCTGGCGAGCGCCGCCTCGCGCCGCCTCACCCTGCCTGAAGCTGCCACCTCGCGCTGACGCCCTGGAGCTGCCACCTCTCCCTGAAGCCAGCCGCGTTGACGCCCTCAACCCCGGCCGTCTGCCGCCTGCGAGCTGCGACCACCACTGCCACTGAAGCCGGACCGCCGTACGCCGCCACCGGAGCTCCGCTCCGCCCCCGAAAAAACTCCAAACAACCACCAAACTTTGTCGGCCCGTTGCGGACACCTCGAGACTCATAATTTCAATCCGAAACAAGATTTGGAAATCTCAGAACCATTACTACACATTTATGGGCTTTGTTTGATGATCAAACAACAATTCGACGCATGTTTATGAATTCAAAGGAGGTGTGAGAGTTTAAAATGATAAACGCGCGATCCTATCTTGTTGGGCGTTGCCCGGAGCTTCGCCATCGATCCGCGCCCCACCGTTGCCGCTTACATCTTGATTGGGAGGGAGGAGGAGGAGGAGGATGAGAGGAGGTTGGGGGTGAGGGGTTTCGCCAAGGGGAAGGAATGAGGATGGGGGAAAGGGAGAGGAGTTTAAGTAATTAAACTCCTTAATTAAAAACTCGACCCCCGAAAACACCCGCGTCCAAAATTCCTGATGCAGTTAAAGTTAGACTGCCCCTAGGGTAAACATCACCTCCCAAGCACAACAGAGGTCTTGGAATTTCAATTCGAGGCCCCATTCAAATGTTATTAAACTCAATGCCTGAGGCTGCCAAATTATGAAAACGCCCCTATCGGCATTTTCCACAGAGGGCCCGCGCCCATGAAACTTACACCCCTCCTTGGTAAATAGCATGCTCCAGACTCAACGGTGCCCTCTTTTTTCCAATCCGAGCTACCATTTAAAAGATACCTGTGTTTCACCATTAAACGAATAAATTAATTATTTTAATTATCCATTTAACGTTCCGTTAACGGGCGAGGGGTCCCAACGTCCCGCGCCGACATGTTTTATGTCGTCCCTAGGGTAAAAACCCTATTTTGGAACCATCCATACTCTCAGATTTCTGATCCGGATCACCGTTTAGGAGTTATCCCATTTATTTGGCGTGCCTAGTGTGAACACACTGAAAATTTAATTCCGGCCACACCGGGGCTCGGAATCGCACGCCGTCTAAAAGCGCTACTCTGGAATAACATAGAGAATATTCCAAAGTCTTTTATAGAAAAAATTGGGTTCTTACAAGGCCGATCACCAATACAAAGAACCGGAACAAAAGAGGGATGAAAATAAATATAATCGAATGAATAATGTATCATTGCACTCATTAGATTCAGTGACGGGTTGCATCAGAGTGGGATTCAGGGGCACGATTTAGGGGAGGGGGCAGGTCACGTCAGGCAGGATTCGACGGCCCCTTGCGTTAGGGTGGGATTTGGGGGTGGCGGCGGGTTGTGTCAGGTGGGGAATCGGGGGCAACAGTGAGAATCCGGGAATCAGGGGCTGCGACTGGTTGTGTCAGGGCTGGAATCATTGGTCAGAGAAACATTCCATTAGAAACAGGTGACCATTAGGTTTATAGGATAGTAAAGAAGTTAGATCTAGAATGATAGATTAGATATATAGATTTTTTAAAATATGTGACTACACATTGTGTATTCCGAGGAACATGTGGTTTGTAGGCCCATATCTATGGAATCTAGGGTTTTTAGGTGAGTTATGTATCACATTATGTGTGGTATCCCCACACACCATGTGACTCAGTGCTAGAAACCTAGTTTTTACTATGTGAGTACACAGACACGGGCATGTCTAGGAACATTGAAAGTACACATAGATACAACATGAAGACATGGCCTGAGTACACACCTAAGGTACATGATCATAGGGAAGATCACAAGGGAATGGCCAGGAGCATGGGAAAGACCATGAGAGGCTAATTCATGCTATGTAGTCCCATTAAAAAATATTTAGGGATACATGGGTAGTGATCTGTGTATTTTAAGGGACATGTATAGGAAGAAGGGTGGGTCCACATGCCTTGTAGTTTCCTTACACATAGTGTACCCTCATTTTTGAGGAAAACATGTACATTTTGTATCTCATTTGTTTGGAATTTTATTTTTCTCTGTGAGTATCCTATCTCGAGTATTTTTCCATTCATAACATGGTTGTTTCCTTCATGGTGGATGTTGGGATATGATGTTGGGTGTTCAAAGTGTGACGCTTCTTTAAGTGGGTTTCGATGATGATAGTGAACAGACAAGATCATTAGAGGCACTATAGTTTTACCCCCCATCGTCCTAGGGCACTTGTCCGCTATTTTTTGAGTGGTACCCTCTTTACACACTAGGTCATGTTTCTTATGTCTACTGATTGGTACCCCCTACTCCTAAAGCACTGGGATGTGTGTCCTCTATCTACTGAGTGGTACCCACTGATGCACTAGTTCACGGGTCTTATTACTATTTATTGGTACCCCTAATGCACCAGGGTTCATGTGTTCTATCTACTAAGTGGTACCCGATGATGGACAAGCATGCAAGTCATACTTATACTAAGTGGTACTCCATATCATACTAGGGTTTTGGTCCAACACCTGACATAATAGGGAGTGGGTCCTATACCTTTAGATTTTTCTCCCTCAATAGTGTGACATACTGGTGGGGTGTGGATTCACATGTATTCTTCTTCAAACATACACACGAGATGTTGGTCATGATTGATGGACCCTTAAAACTGATTGTAGACTCTTTTCTTGGGCTGGGTTGTGAGACAGAGATCCCCTTACTCACTCATTTGGGATAATTTTTTTAAACACACACACACACACACACACACACATATATATATATATATCCATGATTTTGGATTTAATAACTCTCTTACTATGGGTTGAGCGGTCTATTCCTACGGTTAATCTTACTTCTCCCCCTTCCGCTTTTGTGGCATCCTATTGGGTATGTATATACTCCCCTATGCATGGGAGTTTCCCACATGTGTCATGTATTATTCACATTAAAATATATATTAATGGTAATTACATAGGAGAATATATATACACTGGGGAATTTGACCGCATATGGTTGTTATATATTTTAGATTTGGAGTCGTGCTCTCCCATCATTTACTTTTTTAGTTTTGTAATGCAGGGACAACTTTCTGGTTGGGAATGCATTTTTCCTCTAGTTTCATATAATATCACGCTTTTATACTCTTGTAAACCCAAGAGGTTTTACATGAATGGTTTATTTTCAGATCCAAAAGGGGCCTAGATACCCTGAGGGGGGGGGGGGGGTAAATTAGGGTATGTATATTCTTTTCAAATTTTTTTCTACACCACTAGATTTTGACCTATTTAATATATGGGTCACTTATTTTTCTATTTTCTATTTATATTTATCTTATAATATCAAACTTTATATGATGATTATGAATAGAAAGTAAAGTAATAAATAGAGCACACAAATACATAGATTTATACTTGGATCACCCTCACTAGGCTATGTCCAAGGAGCATATAACGACAATATGCCATTTTAACAAATCCACTAAGGATCACTAAAAATACATGGTTTAGGATATATAACTTCCTTTACAAGGTTTATGGATAGCTCAACACCTTCCCAAGGGTCACACCTTGAGTCTCTTTCTAAAGCTCATTACCAGTGTAAAGGATCACTTTCTTCCTCTTCTATTTCTCACTAATATGGAAAGGATACACACACAGTTTATAGAAAATAATTTCCATTCATTATCAACAATAAAACATCCTCAGTTGTAGATACATGTTCTTTTTTAGGTTTTTTTGGAATTCTCCTTCAATTTAGTGAAAACCCCTTGATGCAACACTTTCAATTTATAGACAACTAGAACATAATTCTTTATACTACAAAAATATAAATTACCTCCTCTTTGGTATGATATTCAAGATATTCCAAGTATTCCATTCACTTCCTTAAATATAGCAGTGAAAAAAATCCTTATACAAATATAGACTAATGGTGTAGATCCTCTATCTACTTATACTTTTGAATTCAGATATGACAATGATATTTTCCACTAGGTAATCTAGGCATGTATCTCCTTATGAGAGATCTTCAAAATAGATTTAGATATATGTGTACCATTAATTTATTTTTACTAATTATAGATGAAATATACTTCGCCACGTACTAATTTCCTTGTGGAACTTCCTCTCATGAACTTCCTTTTACCTTTGCAGAAACCTCCTTCATGAACCACCATCTTCACAAACCACCTGCTTCATGAACTACCTTTCACTACATACTACCTTAAAACATGTACTACGAGTGCTTCCCAAGACACCTATATTTTTTATATGTCCTTTTATTCATGAAATCCCTTCTTTTTGAGCACATCTTCTCCTTTACAGACTAAAATGTCCCACAAAAAACCTCATAAAACTAAGCTTTATTTAAGGTCTTCCTTCACTTCATGGATGGATGACGCTTCATGAACTCCTTTATCCTTTGTGACAAATAGTTCCCTATAACTCCATTTTGTGTATTGTCATAGCAAACTACCTCATTCAAAGAATTGATACATTGTGAACTACTTCCTCCTTCATGGAATACTCCGTCACAAAATCTTATCCTTCACAGAATTCTCCCTCGAAAACTACTTCAGAATTAACTTAATTATTATAGCAAAGATGATCATTTATATTAAAATTATCTCACCCTAATGATATTATTAATGTACTTTATTTAGGAAAATTAATCCTATAAAATCCATTAATCACAAATACCCAAAATTTTGATGTGGTAAAGCCTTCATCGTGAATTATGCTATTCAGTATGCATAACCAATTTATACATTGTGATAGATGATTTCATACCCCAAAACCCTTTTGGATCCTTAAATATTCTCCTCAATTATTTAAGATAAAATCCTCCCATGAATGATGATCCTCCAATGAACTAATTTCGCTACACGGTTCGCATAACGTGCTTCACGGTCCGCATATCTCTGCAATGCAGATACTATTTCATTTCATATTTTCCTTTTTCATTCTATGTACCTCCTTTTTGTTCCACATAGCATATCTATTCTACTATGTTCTCCATAAAATCAATGCTTCATAGTTCATGAACTACAGTATGTAAAATCCATTGCGAAAAACTTTTCTTTTCCATAAAACAAATGTCCAATTTTGAGGCAAAAAAAAATTGGAAAAAATTGGGAAACTTTTACACTATAAACATATCATTAATCAAACCCAACCATATAGAAAAAAAATAATCTATATTTTTCAACAAACACAATCATACAAAAAAACAAAGATGAAAACTTGAGGAATTTTTTCCAACAGTCTCCCCCTTTTTGTTTTTTGACAACTATTTACATTTTGATACCACATTAAAACATCACCCATATTCTAACAAAACTCACTTATTGTGATTCTAATAGAAATCAATGATTTACTCAACACACACTCTTAGACTGCATGTTCCATGCTCAACATGAGAAACAAGAGTTGCATGAAAAGTTTATGAACGAATCACTTCATTCAAAAACCACTCAACTGCTTTCATCATGAACTTCATCTGTCATGATATATAAATTTTGATTGATCACATTTAGAATCATTATATTTAAAACTCCCCATTATTTGATGCTCCCCCAGTCTAGATTATGACATTTTTTCCCATTTCATATTCACAACATCTCCCCCTTTGTCGACGAACCAGAGGGTCACTTCATTGTGGTCTTGAAAATGGTAAAGAAAAAATATAAAAATATCAATGAAATATATATCATACCATGGTAGGAGAGTGTCCTACATCCACACACTCTAAGTGCGGGGAATCGACTGAACAACAAGAGCTAGTTGATGCTTCTCAAATACCTCTTTATGAAAGGCCTTCATCATAATGCCCAAAACGTGTCGTTTTGTAAGCCCATGCTCCAAATTATAAATCCCATGCTCTAGATCCATCTTGATGAAGTGATATTGAATTTTAATGTGCTTTTTCCTTAATTTATGGTCTAGATTGTTTCTAAGAATTATAGCAATTGAATTGTCACAATGAATACCAATCAGAGACTTTACTTCAATCTCCCCCTCTCATATAATTCAATATTGGGTTCCTTAAATTAAAAATTTACTCCTACTTATTCAATGATCTTTTTTAATTATATTTTTGATAAAATTATAAATAATGAGGGGAACACATTATTCCTTTATATCCAATAATCCAGATAAATAGAAATTTCTCTCCCTCTTTGTTCATTCACTCCTGTATAGATCATGCGACAACATATGTTGACATTCAAACACCACCAGGGATATGTCAACTATATAAAATCTCACCTTTGACTCCATATATCAACTTGGAATTGAAAAATTTATTCTTTTATCAATTTTTAATATTCGAGTAATACTCTTCTTTTATAGTCTCACACTAATGTATGATTTTTAGAAACTGAAATTACCACTTAGAGCCAAGTCATTGAAAGATTATCTAAGCCTATTGAGTAATAAATATTTATAGGAAACCATAGTATAATCTAATAAATGTTAATTATATTCATTTAATTCGATTACTTCAAAAAATTCTAGTATCATGTATTTACTCAATTCTTCAGAGGACTCTATTGTCTGATGAAGCCATATTACCCAGTGTTATTTTCACTATATCTACACAAAATTTCTTCAGAAAGGGGAGAAAACATGTTGAAATTTTTGGTGATATTATCAAATAGCTTCTTGGAGTCTTTAAAATATTAAGATAATAAAAATTTATTATAATAAAATAGAAAATCATAAAATACATGAATGATGATGATTTTCCCTAAATCAGTATTCTATTAGTGGAAAAATAAAACATTGAAATAAGGCATGAAAACAATGGTGGATTATTAAATGAGACTTTGAAACACTATATCATTCATGTATATAATTTAAATCTATTCAATTTGACATTAGTATCATTATCATATTATATCCCTTTCTCTACAACATGCAACTTATTCTTGTTGCATGTATCTGATTCAGCTAATAAATTTATTCTCTTTCAGCACACACACCCCTTTGATCATATCTCCCCCATAGTCCTGCACATATTCCAAAATATATGAAAGAAATATAACATATAAGGATGAGGTAACTATGAAATCCTCAAGAATATGATTTTTTTCTATCCTAATATATCAACCACTTGATAATTTCTTGCAATACATTGTACTATTTTTGTTCTTATTACAAATGCCCATACAACTAAAAATGTTCTGGCCATATGAGTAAACATTATTTACCCACATGACGAGTATTCTTCTAATATTTAGATTCCGTGGGCTTGTAATTTTTCATAGTTTTGGGTTCAAAAACATTAGTAGAAATTTCCTTCTTTGATGGTCCAACAATATTCAATTTTCCATGAATTGTTATTTAAGCAGAAATCACTCCACTTATTGTATGCTCTTACATCATACTCCATTGTAGGGATCTTTCTATTTAATTTACTTCACAACATATGGAATGGAATGTGGGGTTTTCAAGGCATTCATTATTCATTTTTCTTTTATCATTTATCTGAGTCACGTCACTATTTCTTGTTGGGGTTTAGTCTTCCAATGAATTTACATTATTCTTAATTGGAACTGGATCATCTCCTCTAATTTTCTTCTAGGCTCATTCATATTATTTTCAATAGAGTAGTTTTGAGTGTAAAAAATCAGGTGATTAATACACATTTTGTTGAGCCCCTTGTGATTTCCCTAAGGAGGTAAACCTATTTTTCAACTCATAATGCTGTCTGCCAATATATTCTTTTCATTAGAGTTGGGGATCTCCTTAAAGTTTCCTTTTCCTTCCCTTATTTCTTCCTACTATAGTGCCTTTCCAAATTCACATGATTAGCACATAAAAATAGATTTTTTTAACGACATAAATCATTTCACCATTTCTCAATTGAGATGTTTATGTGGCCAATGTTATTGTTATGACATTATGAATATGGGATTATTGATACATAATCATGGTGTGTCCCTATATTCCACAATAATAGCATTTGAAAAATTCTTTCTTCTGAGAGAATTTTCTTTCAGAATTTTTAAGAAGCACCTGTTTATTCTCAGATTTAGAAATATTTCTATCTTCATAGAATAAAATATATTAAAGATACTAAAAAAAATAAGTATGACCATGAATCCCACAAAAAGAGAACATGATATAACTACTTTCTGTAAAAACATTTTCAGGTCTATCTCTAGCACCTATATGTTTTTTCTTATTTCTGAAACTTTTCACATCTCTATTCCTATCATGTATGGGAGGGGGACCATTATATTCAGTATGAGATTTTCAAAAACGGGATGGAATTTTGATGAGACAATCATTTCATGTTTTCCATCTAGAATAGAATATTTTCTCTTTATTTCACTATTAACTTCTATAGGACAATCAAATAATAAATTTAAATAATCCTTTAATTTTGGAGTGCCTTTGGTATTAGATTTATCCACTTCATTATTCACTAATTCTATCTCTTCTCCAATTTTTAGAATATTCATATTCCTTGATTCAAGTTGAGTATTATGTTCTCTATTGATATTCTTCCCACTACTCATCTCATGTTCTAATTCTTGTGTGAGTATATCCATCATGTCACTCTTCCTCATTATTTTAAATATATCATGAGTAATAAAATTAATACATCATGAATTATCCTATTGTAGTGTGTAGTTCTCCTGAACTATATCAAATAGATGTGTAGAAAGATCATCATTTCTGGCTATTAGATTCTAAATTTCATCAAATTTCATATTCATTCCCTTATCACCATCTTTGAGTTTTTCATCATTGTAGACATATTTTCCTGTTCTTTAGCTTAGGAATCATTCTTCTCCCTCAGATCAGTATCCACATAAATAATCCTTTTATTTAAAAATTTTAGCTTATTGACCTCAATTTTTGGTACTTGGATTTGAATATATTTAAAAATATTTTCTTTGGCCATTTTTTGATCCAATTAATTTGTTTTATGGAAAACTTCCAATTTTGATTTTCTTACAATTTTTTCATCATAAACAGTTCTAGCATCCCATAGAATATTAGGTTCTTCACTCATTCCTTCAATAACAATGAATGAGTAAATTTTTTCACTGTATTATTCATTGACATCATTATTTAGTACACTATTTTTATCCTTTAACTAAATAAAACTCTTTCCATAGAAACTTCCACACTATGGAATACCACTTTACTACATTTTATTCTTTGTAGTTATTCCCCTTTCTAAGACACACCATGATATGAGAAGTCTGAAACTTAAATTTCAATAGTATACTAAAACTTTTTAGAGAAAAAATTCATCAAAAGGAACCTACATTATGATACCAATTATTAGGTATAAAATAGGCATTGATACCCTGAGGGGGGGGGGGGGAGGGGTTGAATCAAGGTATTGGTATTTTTTCTCTCTAAATTCTTCCCACCCCACAAGATCTTGACCTTTTTATTACAAGGGTCACTTTTTTCTATTTAATGTTTATATTTATATTATCATTTCCAAATTTATATGATGACGATGTATATAAAGTAATGTAGGAAATTAAACACATTGGTACACTAATATTTACTTGTTTCACCCTCACTGGGCTATGTTCAAAGAGCATTAAATAAAAGTTTGTCAGTGTACCAAATCTACTATGTCTCAAGGAAAACACATGGTTTAGGCTAGATAAATTATATGACCAGGCTCACTAACTTTATAAGGTTTAGGTATATCTCACTTCCTTTTCAATGGTCACTCCCTGAATCACATTCTATGAATTATTACTAGTGGAAAGGTTCACTTTCTTCCTCTTCCTTTCCTCACTGATTTTGAAATGATCGATAAATAGTTTATTGACATGTATTCCCATTAATTATCAATAATTAATAAATCCTCAGTTGTAAATAGATTCTCTATTTAAGTTCTTTATTGTATTCTACTTCACTTCTGTTAAAACCCCTCGATATAACACTACCACTTTCCAGACAACTGGACCAAACTTCTCTTCAATGTAGAAACAAAAATTACCTCCCCTTTGGAATTATATTCATGAGATTCCAAGTATTAATTTAACTACTATGAATTTACCATTGAACAAACTCCTTCTTCAAATATATTCTGATGGTGCAGATCCTTTATCTTCTTCTACTGCAAAATTTAGATTTGAAAACGATATTGTTCATTGGGTAATACTTGCATGTATATCCTTGTGTGAGATCCTAAAAATAGTTCCACATGTAATTTATACATGAATTACTTTTTTCACATTGCAGATGTAATACACTTCATTGCATACTAATTTTCACATGTAAATTCCTTTCTTGAATTGCCTCATCCCTTTATAGAAACCACCTTCATGAACTACCTTTTTTGAGAACCACTTGATCCAAAAACTACATTAACCCGCATATTTCCTTGAAACACATAATGAAAGTTCTTCATGAGCCATCACTATTTTCCATATGGCATTTTTTACTTGAACTTCCTTTGCTTCATGCACTTCTTCTCCTTTTAGGACTACAATTTCTGACAAACATTCTCTGCAAACTAAGATTTATTTGTGGAAAACCTTCACTTTGTGGACAGATGATGCTAAAAAAACTCCATTTTACATTATGATTTATAGTTCCCAACATCTTCCTTTTGTTAACCAACATCTCTAACTACATCCTTCATGTAATTGATACCTCACAAAGTTCACCCTCCTTCATGGAATCTGCCCTCGTGAACTCTTCTCCTTTATGGAATTCTCACTCTCAAAGTACCTTTTACATAACTGAATCTTATAGAAGTGATGGTATTTTATAATTAAATTATATCTCTATAATGATTTTATTATTTTACTTTATATATAAATGTAAATCTCATAGAATAACCTAATAAAAAATACCCAAAACTTTGATGTAGTATAGCCTTCACTGTGTACTATGCTATGTTGTTCCCTTAGCGCTTTTATCCTATGTGGCGACCAATGTAATCCATAAAAAAACCTTTTTTGATCCTTAAATTAACACCTCAATTACCTAAACAATGTTTCTCCCATGAATTATAAGCCTTCAGTGAGAATATGTTTCTACATAGTTTGCATAGCATGTTTCGCAGTCCGCATATCACTGCAATATCAGAACCCTTTCCTTTTCAATTTTCCTTTGTTGTTCCACATACCTCCTTTTTCGTCTATATAGCATAGATTTTCTAATATGAATTACATGAACTCCATGCTTAATGGTCTCCAAACATTAGTGTATGAACTCCTTTATAGAAAGAAATCATTTTCCATAAAACAAACTTCTGATTTCGACTATAGAACATTTTTCATACACTAGGAAACTACACCACATTAAAAATCTACTTCGAAAATTTCAACCATACTGAAAAAAGATCTTATAGATTTTCCAATAAACATTGTTGACCTCACCTATTTTGATAATCCCAATTATGCTTTTACATGTCTTTGATAATCCCAATTAATGTTTATCTATATTTAAATTTGCTCAATCTATGATATTCTATTATCAAGATGATAATAATATTAAAATAATCCTTGAGATATGTTAATCAATGTTTATCCATGTTTGTATAAGTTCTGAAGTAATTATAACCAAATCAGATATGTTTTGCATAAAACAGATAAGTGTTAGTCACTGATCTGCTTATAGCTACTGGTATAGAGCTATAGGTACTTAGTCTACTGATAGACTTAGTCTACTGATATACATAGTCACCGATAAGCTAAGGTCACCGATATTCAGAGCTACCGATATGTACAAGTCTACTGGGAACCATACCTAGTACCCATGCAAAAGGTAATCATTCCCATTTTCCGGAGAGAAAATATATAAAAGGGAAGATAAAGACCTAGATGAAAAGGATGAGATAACAAGGAGATAACATGAGAGTGAACATAGAGACTGAATGAGAAGAAGTGAACATAGAAGAAAAGAACAGGGGGTGTACATACAACAAGAATCAATGAACTAAGAAGGCACATGAAGGGTGAAAAAGAAAAAGGATAAACATCATACGTGGTGAATTCGTGCAAGGCTATATCAATACTCCAAGAACACTGGACATACACGAAGCAATTCTTCTCTAGAGGAGAACACAAGCTGCATCATTGTAAGAACCCGGATCCTCATTCAGGTATGTTTTTCTTTTTTTCTAGAGTTTTTAAGAAAAATAGTTTTTCTGGAAATTTCAGAAGTACATGCCATGTACTTTTTGAGTACATGCCATGTACTCTGATCCAGTTCGAAGCCGTGTGCTGGCCGTACCGGGCCACACACACGGTGTGTAGGGGTGACGTGGAGGCCGTTTTTGGCAGTGTACAGAAAGGACCCAGTACACGCTGTGTACTCTAAAAGTACACGCCGTGTACTTTTTTTTTCATTAAATGGATCGGGGTCGTGCCTAACCCCTATTTCCATATTCTTCTCCAGTTTTCGACCATCCGAGAGTGACCGTACGACCGGAACTTCGATGAACTCCTGCCTCTCCATCCATTCTCTGATTCGAGCATGGTCAGTTGCATTGGAATCGTAGCGGTGAGTTCTTCCTTTTTCTTGAGTCTTGTTTCTTGATTCCTCCTGGTTTTCAAGTTATCGTAGGTTGAGAGTTTTGTGCGTTTTTTCAGATCTACGTCGTTCTAAGGGGAATCCGTCGTCATCATTCACTTATATCGATCTCCTAGGATCGAGGTAGGTGGTTTGTGCCTTTACGTAGAAAGTTGATGGATATTTTGTGCAATTTCTACCAATACCCTTGAACGGGGTATTGCGTGTTTCCTTTTTTGCCCTTGTTGCTTTCCTACTTTTCTTGATTGCTTTAGTAGAGGTTATTGCTTGTGATTAGAGTATTTTGTTTGTGTTCAGTTCGCTTGCCATTCTTGTTCTGCCTGTTTGGCGTTTTTCCAGTTTCCATGCCTAGTTGTAGGATTGTGGACTGTTGCCTTGTTTTGCTGTTGAGCCTTAGTTGATATCCAAGTAGTTCTTGAGGTTTACTTGGATGATATATATATATACGCGCGCTGAGCATGTTTAGTTATACTCAGGATTGTGAGAACCTAGAGTAGTAGACCAAAGGGAGAATTGACGAAAGGGTTTCTCCAGAGTGTCTTTTAATCACGATGCAAGACCAAGGGGAGAATTGACGAAAGGGCTTCTCCAGAGTGTATTTTAATTACGACGCGGGCTATAGGGGGAATTGACGTTGAGTTATTCCATAGAGAGCCTTTAGCACGATACGAGACTATAGGGGGAATTGACGGTGAGTGCTTCCCCAAAGAGTCTGCTTAATTACGTAGCTGTACCAGAGGGGTGAGACTATGTGTGCTTACCAGAGGGTTTCTAGTACTTGGAGGTTGAACCATAGAGGTTAGACTGTGAGAGATACCCAGAGGGTTACATGTTTTTCTTCTTGTTGCTGACTGCTTACTTGTGTGCTATACTTATTAGAACTGTGGATTGTAGCTGTTTGTGCTTTTCTATTTACTGCTTCTTGTTTTAATATTGCCATGTATTCATTGATTATTAGGAAAAAATCTTTGGGTGATTGCCTACTGGGATTGTATCTCACACTCTGTTTGGGCCATGATTTTGGGCCTAAGCAGACTATGTTGCTGTAGGTATAGACAAGGGAAATCTCCCTTCTACTTCAAGATCTTGATTGCACCAGGAGCTGGGGAGCATGGGACCGAGCCGTGGCTTGTGATGATGAGGATATTATTTTGTTTTTCTTTTGCACTAGTTTTAGTTTTATTTCAGCACGTTGTTGTGTTTTCTGTTTTCCTTAGATACTTGTACCCACTGAATCATTTCCATCATAGTTATATCTCTACATTGCTTCCGTTTTTTTGGTTTCTGTTGTTATGCATGTTGTTTACTGTTTCCGCTTGTTATTTCTGTTTTCTTACCTTGTATACCTTACCGAACGGGGGCATAGTTTCCCCACCGACTTACCAAGGCCCTCGCTACTAGTCGGTAGCCTCTGGCATTCGGGGAAACGTGCTTGAGGTCATGTGGCGAACCGGGTATGGGGCACTAGTGGAGGGGATCTGGACTTGCGATGTTACAAAGTGGTATCAAAGGGGTTCTTTTCTCTTGTCTTACTGTTTGGAGACCTTATCCAGGGATAGGACAGATTCAGTACTTGGCATTAAGCTGTGCTCGGGAGTAGCTAACCCGTGTACAGGGAAAATCTATGCTACCTCGTTAACTACAGTTTTCTGGTTTTGAGATTTTATGGTTGGTATGTTTTCACCTAGGGTGATTCATATGACTTGTGCGGTTAGTGTTTTGATATTTCAGTTCTATTTCTGTCGCAACCTAATGAGATGAGGGTATGCCATATCATTTATCATATAGGAACTTGTATAAATCACATTCCATGCATTCTTTCCATGCCAACAAGGGTGCATTAGCGATTGCATGCTGTTGTGATAGGCTCTGTGTAAATTATGCATGCTGTTGTGATAGATGCTTGATAGATTCTCTGCTGTTATGTTAGAAAACTGTTTGTTTTGTTCTTTGCTTAAAGTTAATGCCAAATTTTGGTTCTTGAGGTGTTATGGGCCCTCACGAATCAGAATTTGTAACTTTTCACCTTGTTTTTGTGTTCTAGAATTCTGTGCAGTTTCTGTGCTATTGCCCAGAAAAACCTAGAATACACGACGTGTACTTTTTAGATACACACTGTGTAGTTTTCAGGCCATTTTACTGACCGTGTGAGTAGAAAATGGTGTCGTAGGAGTAACTTCGGGAACATGCCATGTACCATTGGTACACACAGTGTGAGTTCAGAGCCATGTACCCGGCCGTGTCACTAACAACACGGGCTAGGGAAGCTCGGGTAGAACACGCCGTGTCCGTAGGGAACACACCATGTAGTCCTATCCAGGTACCCGACCGTGTCACGAACAAAACGGGTCGGTGTGACCTTCCTTTCCACACGTTATGTTTTCTCGGAACACATCGTGTAGTCCTGTCCAGGTACCCGACCGTGTCACGAATGGCACGGGTTGGCGTGACCTTCTTTTTCACACGCCGTGTTTGTTCAGAACACACCGTGTAGTCTTAACCAGGTACCCAGCCGTGTCATGAACAACACGGGACTGTTTCGCCTTCGCCTATGCACGCCGTGCTTGTTCAGAGCACGCTGTGTAAGGTCCAGCCGTGTAGATGGCCATGTACTCAACAACACGGACCGCCGAAGCCTCGTCTAGTGCACGCCGCGTTTGATTCGAACATGCTGTGTAGTCTTGGGTTGAGTCAAAACATGTGTGTTAGCCGTGTAAGGAGACTCAGGCAGGGGAATAGTTTTCAAGTACATGCCGTGTGTGGGGGTCAACACGCCGTGTAGTTTATAGTGTACATTACTTGTAGGGCAGGAGAACACACCCATGTCAGTGGTTTAAGAATACACGCCATGTAGTTTTATACACACTGTGTAGTCGTGTTTTGCAATCTTGTGTGTTTTTATTCCCCTGTTCCTGTTTGTACTCTTGTGTCCTCTGTCCTTGTTTTCCTGATCTAAGGTGTGATTTTGATCTTTCAGAGCTATGCCTCTGAGACGTCCTCCGGTCATACGTCTGTCGTCAGGCAGTGATCAGACACCAGACAGGGCTGATCAGGGACTTCCTGTCGATCCCCCAGTCGAGCCAGCCTCGACACCAGTTGTTGTACCAGTTGCGGGCGCCGATGTGTAGTTCAGGGAGGGTTTCATGAGGATGATGAAGGCCTTCCAGGGAGAACCGCCTCCTGCCTCATCTATGGCAGACTTGACGCGAGTCTTTCAATGGTAGAATCCTCCCACGTTCTCAGGGGAGGGAGGACCTCAGGCTGCAGAGTCATGGCTGGAAGCCATGCTGACTATATTCGAGCATCTGGAGACGCCTCCAGAGAGGCGGGTCAAGCTCTCCACCTACATGCTCCGATACTCCGCCAAGAGGTGGTGGGACGTGATCTCACAGGCGGGTCAGCAGCAGGCTATGGCTTGGGAGGAGTTCCAGCACGTGTTCTACGACTACTTCTACCCAGAGACCCTGAGGGCCGATCGAGCCCAGGAGTTCATTAGCTTAGAGCAGGGTACTATATCTGTCATGGAGTATTCCTCTCGTTTCACTAAGCTACAGCGTTTTACACCCCTTCAGGATGGGAGTGGGGTGTTCTTGGCAAGGAAGTTTGAGGATGGACTCAGGCGGGAGATCCGCTCGCAGGTAAACATCTTTCAGCTAACTTCCATTACTTCCATCGTTAACCAGGCACTGATTGTGGAGCGCAATCTGAGAGACTCTGAAGCTGCGAGCCCGGGCGGTTATGCTTCCAGAGCTAGCTTTCCTTCAGATGACAGCAAGAAGCACCGTAGGGAGCCTACGCGTGGTGATTCAAGGAAGAGAGACGCATTATCAGGCAGCCTGGTGACTTTCTATCAGTGTAGCCGGACATAGAACACGAGGCCGCAGTGCTAGAGAGACCCCATGGAGTGCCAATCTTGCAGCAAGATGGGTCACCTTCAGCATTTCTGCCAAGTATTCTCACTAGTAGATGGTGACCAGGGTTCTTCTATGACCCCTCATTCAGGAGCAGCCCCACTAGTCTCTCACCAGTCAGGGAACTGGAGTTCTTCCGACCATTCGGGCCGAGGTGGAGGTCGAGGCCATGGAAGTCAGCCACCAGTCCCTCATCACCAGCAGGGAGGTTCAACTCAGAGTGGTCAGTCAGAGGCACAGGGTTACGGTGCAGGCCAGTCTTTCACCGTGGGGAAGACTTATCATGAGCAGGATCCCGACCCTTATACTGTTCGAGGTACGATTTTAGTAGCCTCAGTTTTATCTTCATCCCTTTTTGATACTGGTGATACACATAGCTTTATCTCTGTTTCCATTGTGGAGAGCCTTATACTCTGCATCTTTTCTTCTGTTGACTCGTTGACACTAGATACACCCTTGGGAATGAGGAAATCTAGTGTACACTAGTGTAGAGAGTGCCCTATCGAGGTTTCAGGGTATCACTTCTTATGGGATCTCTATGTCCTAGAGATGACAGGCTATGATGTCATTCTCGGCATGGACTTGTTGATTACCTTCCAGGCAGTCGTCGACTGCTATCGCCATAGAGTCAGTTTCATTTCACCAGAGGGTGAATCTTTCCTTCATACAGGCGAATGGGACGTTCGGGCGAGTCGGGCGGGACTCGAGCATCTTGGGCTAGGAGGAGTGACGACCCAGATTTCTAGTCTTTATCTAGATGATCAGGGGAATCCATAGTTGGACTTTCCTTCAGTGGTAAATCGCTTCCGGGATGTATTTCCATAGGACTTTTCAGGTTTGCCTCCGGAGCATGAGGTAGAATTTTCTATTGAGTTCATTCCAAGAGCGGCACTGGTGTCCATTACTCCCTATAGGATGGCCACACCTGAGTTGCAGGAGCTCAAGAAGCAGTTGGAGGAGCTACAGGCTAAGGGTTTCATCCGACCCAGTACTTCTCCTTGGGGTTCGCCTGTCCTGTTTGCAAAGAAGGCAGACAGTACCCTTCAGATTTGTGTGGATTATCGGAAGTTGAACCAGTTGACGATCAAGAACCGATATCCATTGTCGCGGATTGATGACCTTTTCGATCAGCTTCGAGGAGCCCGAGTGTTATCGAAGATCGACTTGAGGTCCAATTATCATCAGTTGCGCGTTAGACCATCAAATATACCTCTGACAGCCTTCAGGAGCAGGTACGGTCTTTACGAGTATACAGTCATGCCCTTCAGACTCATGAACGCACCTGTAGTTTTTATGGAACTGATGAACCGAGTGTTCCATCCTTACTTGGATTCCTTCATCGTGGTCTTCGTGGACAATATCTTGGTGTACTCTCACACTCGACACGACCATGAAACCCATCTTGAGATCGTTCTGACACTACTACAAAAACGGGCAAGCAAAGCGCTACCTTTATCAGCGCTAATCAAAAAGCGCTGATAAAGGATAATCTTTATCAGCGCTATTTAAAAGCACTGATAAAGGGATGATTTATCAGCGCTTTTCTAGTGCTGATAAAGGACAGGTTTTAACAGCGCTAGAAAAGCGCTGATAAATCCCCCCTTTATCAGCGCTTAAATTTTAGCGCTGATAAAGGGTGGCTTTATCAGCGCTTTTCTAGTGCTGTTAAAACCTGTCTCCGATTTTATTAAAAGGAGGCCGACAGTATCCTCTTTTTTATCGTGCCCAAAGCTCTCGCGGGACTGTACCCTTGCGACTGCTTCCTCCCCCCTATCTTTCCTTTTCCGGACCTCCGCCGTACTCCTTCTCCTTCTTCTCGACCCTCTTCCGCGGATCTTCCTCCCTTTCGAACCCTACTCCTCCTCTTCAACGGTTGGCGGCTCCTCCCGTGCACCCCTACTCTGGCGGTCGCGTCTTCCAGGCAGCGCAGAAGGCTCCCTCACCTCTTTGGACTTCCGATTTCTTCACCCAAGGTATGTGGATGCCCTAAATATTGTTTTGCAGTGTAGGTTTTTATGTGGTTGTCATTTATTTGTCGCCTCTGCTTCCCCTCCTCCCTCTTTTCAGACTGAATCAATGTTATTCACTCTACTCCTGGTGATGATTTTTTTTTCATATGTTTTCGCTTATTCGTTCTTCAAATCTGCTACTGCTGTGTGTTTTTTTGATTTGATTTTCCTTTCGTTAGTATTGTTTATTTCTACTTCATCATGAATTTACTCCACTTTAACTTCAATTGGTTCTGTTACTGGTGTTGATAGTGAGTCACATTAGGGGGGGCTGGTTTGCAGGGGGTGTGAGGGGGGGCTGGTGTGTGCAGGGGTACGGGATGGGTAGGTTTGGTGTGTGCAGGAGGGGGGAGGGGAGGGGGCAGGGAGTGCAGGGGGAGGGGGGCAGGGAGTGCAGGGGGAGAGGGTTTTTTTGTTGTATGGGGTACAGGACGGGGGAGGCTGGTGTGCCTGGGGGAGGGGGACAGAGGGTGCAGGGGGCTGAAATTTTTTGTGTAGGGGGGCTGAAATTTTTGTGCGGGGGGGGGGGGGTCTGGGTTTTTTGTGCAGGGGTGTAGGAGGGGGGAGACTGTGCAGGGGGGAGGGGGCAGGGGGAGAGGGGTGTTGTGTTGTACAGGGTACAGGAGGGGGGGGGGCTGGTGTTCCTGGGGGAGGGGGCAGAGGGTGCAGGGGGAGGGGGCTGAAATTTTTGTGCAGGGGGGCTGGTTTTTTTGTGCAGCAGGCTGGTGCAGTGCAGGGGGTCCATCGGGTTGGGTCTAGGGGGGTTGGGTTTGAGTGGATGGTTCGGGTCCGTTGGGTTGGGATGGGTTGGATTGGTTTGGGTCGGGTTGGGTCGGGTTTACACCTATAACCCGACCCAAATTGACCCGACCCTCGATGGGTTGGGTTGGGTTGGGTCCTTCGGGCATGCGACGGGTAACCCGACCCCACTGGGTTGGGTTGGGTCAGGTTGGTTGCTCCGGAAGCTTGTGACCCGACCCGACCCAACCCTAACTTTTTTGTTCGGGTCGGGCCTTGAAACACCTCCAACCCGACCCGACCCGACCCATGGACACCCCTAGTTTATATGATGCGCTATTGTGCCGTGTGGTGAACCTTCTGCATGTTGACTATAAAATGTAAAATTAATTTAGTAGATTATCATGTCTTAAATTGGATAGTCATTGTGCACCAAACTTATTCTTTGGAGGTTGTATACCTTACTCGAATCACCCCCTTAGGGTGTGTTTCTTATAGGCCCATGACCCCTATTGATCTTTGGCTTGAAATTGAACCACCTTTGACATGTGTTGATATATCCCATGCCCATGGGTTTATTAAAGGGAATTAATGATATTTATGTGTAATGGACATACCCATGGACTACTTGATCACTTATAAATGAATTAAATAAAAGTTGAATGGTAAGGCCATGTTCCTTAAGCATTTTTAAACAATGTAGTGCTATTGATTATATACCTTGGACCCCATCTTACTAATTATCAGTTATAAGACTTAAATTTATCAAATTAATTGATAAAATGCAAGGGTGATATTCCTTAGACTTGATCATAATATGATATGGATGTGATTACATCATTATTACCTTCTTTAATGAATATGATGTTTCATTGATTATTTGGAATTAATAGACATGAACTTCCATATTGCTTATTCGAAATTAATGGAATTAACATTCTATATTGTTTGTTTAGAATTAATGGACATGGCGTTCTGTATTGCTTATTCAGAATTAATGGACATGAAATTCCTTATTATTTATTTGGAATTAATGGACATGATGTTCCATATTTTTTATTCAAAATTAATGAACAATATGCTCCTTATGGTTTACATGGAATTAATGGACACGCCATTCGTTATTGTTCATTTGTAATTAATGGACATGATGTTCCATGTTGTTTATTCAGAATTAATGGAAATGAATAAAGATTGGATGGATGCTAATCGTTTGACAATAGAGTATGAGAACGGAGTGAAAGAGTTCATCAAGTTTGCACAGTATCATGCAAAGGATCCTTCTCAACTCCTTTTTCCGTGTTTACGTTGTTGTTATTCTAGACTAATTACTCTAGAGGAGTTGGAAGAAAATTTGATATGTCACGGAATAGATAGGAGTTATAAATGTTGGAATAAACATGGGGAAAAAGCGAATGTAGCTATTGGCTGGAATAAAACTGCATTTTATGGATCATCAGATATGATTACAAATATGGATAATGAAGAAGACCGTATAGAGGATGTGATTACAGATATCAATGATGATGAAGATCGTATTGAGGAAATGACAAGGACAGTTGAACATGAACTCCGTGATTGCCCAAAATTGTTTGAGAAGTTAAAGAGTTGTGCAAAGACGCCATTGTATGCTAGTTACACTAAATATACTGCATTGTCAGCTGTACTGAAGTTGTATAAATTGAAAGCAGGCAGCGGATGGAGTGATGTCAGTTTCACGGAACTACTTGCTCTTTTGAATGACATGCTTCCAGAAGATAATGAGCTCCCAAGACGGACATATGAAGCTAAACAAATGCTACACTCGATGGGTATGATTTCTGAAAGAATACATGCCTGCCCGAAAGACTGTATATTGTTTCGCAAGGAGAACAAATCACTTACAGAATGCCCAAAGTGTGGTGCTTCTCGATACAAGAAAGATGAACGCAGTCCTACGAAAGTTGTATGGTACTTTCCAATCATTCCAAGGTTTAGGCATCTATATGGAAGTGAAGAAACTGCAAGACAATTGTCGTGGCATGCAAATAAAAGAAATAAAGATGGAAAATTACGTCACCCGGCCGACTCTCCTCAATGGAAGAGAATTGATCATGAGTATCCTGAATTTGGAAATGAGTCGAGAAACCTGCGTCTTGCGTTATCTACCGATGGAGTGAATCCTTTTGGTTTTCAAACCAGCACTCATAGTACTTGGCCTGTTATGTTGGTAAATTATAACTTGCCACCCTGGTTATACATGAAACGGAAATTCATTATGTTATCTTTGGTTATATCAGGACCAAAACAACCAGGTAGCGATATTGATGTATATTTGGCTCCCTTGATCGATGATTTGAAGTTACCGTGGGATTCAGGTGTCATGTTGTATGATGCTTATGAAAAAGAATACTTCACGTTGAGAGCGTTGTTGTATGGGACGATAAATGATTTCCCTGCTTATGGAAATTTGTCAGGCTATAACATTAAAGGAAGTCAAGGGTGTCCTATGTGCGAAGAAGATACAGAATCAATTAGGTTGAAACATTCATCCAAATTTGTGTTTCTAGGACATCGTAGATTTCTACCCTGTCGACATAAGTACCGATCTTGGATGACATCATTCAATGGAAGTTCAGAACAACGCAAAACACCGTCTCCACTAACAGGTGATCAGCTGTTTGAGAAAGTAAAAGACGTGAACACTGTTTTTGGTAAACCATTTTCGAAAAACCTTACGAAAATCGGTTGGAAAAAGAGATCAATTTTTTTTGAATTACCATACTGGAAATGTCTGTACGTCAGACATTTTCTTGATGTGATGCATGTGGAAAAAAATGTATGTGACAGTGTTATAGGAACGTTGCTAAATTCTCCTGGAAAAACAAAGGATGGAATTAAGGCAAGGTTGGACATGGTTGACATGGGAATAAGAGAAGAGTTGGCTCCCGTGAAGGGTGAAAATCGAACGTTTCTTCCTCTAACTGCGTACACTCTTTCTAGGGATGAGAGATATCAGTTTTGCAACTTCTTCAATGATGTAAAGGTTCCAGAGGGATATTCATCAAATATCAAAAACATTGTGTCAATGAATGATTTGAAGTTAAAAGGTTTGAAATCACATGACTTCCATGTTTTGATGCAAGATTTAATTCCTATAGCTTTACGTTGCATTTTGCCCAAGAATGTTCGTCATACGTTAAGCAAACTTTGTTTCTTCTTCAAAGCTATATGCAACAAAGTTTTAGACCCGGCGAAATTGCCAGCTATGGAAAAAGAAATTGTCATCATATTATGTGAATTAGAAATGTTCTTCCCGCCAACATTCTTTGATATGATGGTTCATTTGATGGTTCATTTGGTTAGAGAGGTTCGACTTTGTGGTCCTGTGCACTATAGATGGATGTACCCCGTTGAACGGTATATGAAGATTTTGAAAGGGTATGTCAAAAATCGAAGTTGGCCAGAGGGTTGTATTGTGGAGCGATATATTATTGAGGAAGCCATTGAATTCTGTACCGAATACCTATCTGATGTGGAAAGCATTGATCTGCCGAAATCTCATCACACTGGACGCATTGAGGGTGAGGGAATTTCTGGAAGAGATGTTGTGACAATCAATATTACTGATCAGGAGCAGGCCCACCTTTATGTTTTGCATAACAGTTGGGAGGTTGCTCCATATATTGAAACCCACAAATAAATTTTGAGGCAGTTGAATCCATCAAGGGCTGAAAAATGGATAGAAAATACACATAATCACCAGTTTATAGGATGGTTTCGAGACCATATTTTTAAGGAGTTAGATGAAAATCCGAATTCAATTTCAGAACGACTTCGATGGCTAGCTGCCGGACCAAGCGTGTATGTATTATCTTACAATGGTTATGTAATTAATGGTTATACATTCTATACAGATAAACATGATGAAGATAGTACCATGCAAAATAGTGGAGTAACACTTGTGGCTGAAGCGATGTATGTTTCTGGTAGTAAGGATAGAAATCCAATTTTCGCGAATATGTCATACTTTGGCATTATCAAAAGAATATGGGAGTTGGATTATACGACATTCCAATTGCCGATTTTTCAATGCAACTGGGTTGATAACAACAGTGGTGTTAAAATAGATGAATTGGGATTTGTGAAAGTTGATTTCAGTAAAGAAGGGTACAAAGACGAACAATTTATAATGGCATCATAAGCGGTACAAGTATTTTATGTTCCAGACCCCGCAAACCGAAAGTGGTCGATTGTTCTGTTATCGTCCAAAACTACTGAAGGGTCCGATGAAAATTCAATTGAGGATGATCCTTTCAGTGGGACGTCGCAATCATTTCGCAGCGGTCCCAATGAAGACGACGTTTTGTATGTTAGAGGAGACCATAATGAAGGGATTTGGATTATCGATAGAGGTGTTAAATCCATTCAGCCTTTGAAAAAAAAAAGAGTTCAATAAACAGGTTATATTTTTTTTTGTAATATAAATATTGTTATCTCATGTTATTATCTTATCATTATTGCATTTATGTAATCCAACTTAAGTGTTAAACCTTTTTTTGCAGATAATGACTTCTGCACGTTCTGGTGCTCCTAACCTCGAGGCTGAACAAGCCTCTCAAGCTGCTGCTGCTGCTGCTTCTGCTTCTGCTGCTGCTGCTTCTGCTGCTGCTACTGCTGAACAAGCCTCTCAAGCCTCTCAAGCCTCTCAAGCCTCTCAATCTCAACATATTGTTGTTGGTACTGCTGCTGCTATTGGTGCTCCTATTGTTGAGGTCCAACAACCATCTGAACATGCTGATGCTAGGATTTTAGATGAAAACATTTATGATGCTGATATAGACGAAATGGTTGGGGATAAAGGAGCGACATCACAGAAAAAACAGGTGCGTCATAGTTTAACAGTGTTGGCTAATGTTTTTAAGGGAAAGAGAAAAGGAATCAAATTCGATGTTGGGTGGAATGCATGGGGCCAACACGTTAACCCCAACAAGGCAATGTTTAGTAGTTACGTTGGAATTGTCACTCGGCAACGCGTGCCGATTGACATAGCTTCATGGCACCATGTTTCGTCCGGCCTGAAGGCTGTGATGTGGGAAGAAATTACGGTAACATTTTGATTTCATTTCTTTAATTTACTAGCAAATAAAATAATGAAACAATGTCTTATTCTTCACAATCCATTGCAGAGTGCATTTATAGTAGATGATTCACACAAGACTTATGTACTAAGGCTTGCGGGAATGTTTCATCGAGGTTTTCACACTCTTCTTACAAAATATCATCTGAAAGATTCCAAGGGTAAAATAAACCCGCAACCACCCATTGTCTACAATCACTTGATATCCCAAGAATCATGGGATTCATTTTTTGGTCATCGTGGGGATCAAAAGTTTCAGGTACATTGTGACTAATAATATGTTGTTTGAGGATATACATGTATTCATCACTTTGATTGTCAATATTTCATTTATGAAACAACAACTCAGTATTGAAAACAAGGAACGCGCATCAAAACCGACGTACCCCTATCGTAAAGCAAGGATGGGGTACGCCTCACTAGAAAAGAAAATGGTGCGTATTTTAAATTTACAGTGATATTGTTATGTGTCAAGAAACAACTTTATAAAAATCTTTCTTTATTTATATGTAGATTGATGCCTCTGAAACCAAACACACATCCATCCCTCGTCATGTGCTATGGAAGGAGGCACGTGTGGATAAGGAAGGGAATTTGGTTGATGAAAACACACAAAAAGTGTGGGAAATATGTGTAAGTATGACATGATAAAATGTTTTGTTTTTAAATTGCTATTACATAATAATAATTACTTATTTTCTTATATCCGACAGTCACAGGAGTCAGGTACTCTTGCAGCTGGTGCAGATATATTAGCGACAGCTTTGAAGCGACCAGAACAATACGGTCGCGTCAGAGCTGGGGGGTTTGGGGTGACACCCCGAGTATATTATGAGAAAAAAAACAAGAGGATCAAAAAAATGAAGAAATGACAGCAATGAAAAATAGACTAGCAACTCTTGAAGAACAGTTTCAATGGCAGGGAGAGTTGATAACAACTTTAATGGGTCGGAAGCCAAGAGAAGAGACAACTCAAGAACAACCAGCGTCTGAAGATCCTGCCCCACACCCCAACAGCTTTGAGGCAAGCCATTCCCCTGAAAGAGCTGTGTTAACTATGGTAATCAATATTCTATTAATTGTTCTGATAAAATGTGAATCAGGCAAACACTGATTTCTTCCTATACTGATCTTCTATAGGGTGATAATGATTGTGATTTATATCTTTCAACACCCACCTATCGCCTTGTAGCGAGGGCTACAGTATTCAACATCTCAGAGGACACGCTGCACAATAGAGCACTTCCAAAAGATCATCTGAAAGTGACAATTACGGTAGCTCATGATCCAACAGCACAACTACCTGTTCCACTTGATGATGATGATATTTGTACAGTCGAACAGGATATTGGGACATTAATTGCATGGCCATCACAACTTGTGAGACTACATGCCAAAAAAGAGGTATTTATTTACAGTTTTTAAGCCAAACCTTTATAAAAAAAAGGTATGAACCAATGAATTTTATTGTATACGAAGAAAGGGGATGTAGTGAAAGGAGCATCGAAAAGATCGACCAACCGATCCAAAAGATCTACTGAAAGTGGAATTACACCGCCTATTCTCTATCCACATTTAATTGAATTGAAGACTCATGTGGATACGAAGTTGACAAATGGTAGTAGCCATGTAGTTGTTTTTGAAGAGAATATGTATGGAGAGGAAATACAAGATTTTGTTGCTGCTGAAAATGTAAATGAGATCCTTGAGTATCAGTGGCTCGGCGTCACAAGTGTAAATGTGTATATGAGGTATGTTTTCAACCCCATCGTTTTTCCAAAAGATGATATATTGTGCTAATTATGATTAAATACATTTTATATTATTGGAAGACGTATATATGAAAAGCAGTTGAAGGGTTTTCCTCATGAGCCAAAGTTCGTACTCGTCAGTCCTCATATCACATCAACACAAGAAATAGAATTATCAGAATCAAAAATTAAGGAAAGAGCGACTGCTTTGCTGAAAGCATTTGACAGCAAGATAACGGATGACCGACTCTTCCTCATACCAACCATGCAGGGGTAAAACTCTACGATTAAAGCATATCAATTATATTTTCATTTCTTTCATTACTTATTCCATTTTGTGTATTTAGGAAACATTGGCTGCTAATTGCGGTGCATTTGGATACTCCCAAGATTTATTTTCTGGACTCAAAGCACGGATATCCAACAAACCGACCGCATGTGATGCAGTTTGTCAATCTGTAAGACACTACATCCTACGTTTTAGGTCTAAACATCAATTTATATAATATATATTATCTTTTACTGAGGATTCTGTTATGATAGGGTGGTGTACCAATATCGTCTAAATCATGGTATGAGGACAGGGGCTAAGCATAAGGAGCCGAGCAAGTACTATGTCTGGACAAATATCAGGGTATATATAATAAAATTGCACTATCCAAGCATATATGAAACACAAGTTACTTACTTGCCTCATGACCAATGTTTCTGCAGTGTCCAAAACAAACAAACGACAAAGATTGCGGTTATTATGTTTGTAGATTCATGAAAGAGATCGTTTTCAATGGACAAATTAGCATCCCTAAAGAGGTATTTTCGAAAACAAGTACTATTTCATTTAAATTATTTATTAATTCTTTATTTATATATTTTTCAGTACTATTATGAATGCCGAAAAGCGTCATATTCACAAGACGATGTAGATATGTTCAGAAACGAGTGGGCCGCATACCTGATGCAAGATTGTCCAGATATAGAATGAAGATCTAACTTTTATTGCAAGAGTTTCAGACACGTATAATTGGAGGAAATTTTTGAGAGGGGTTCATGGGGATAAAAAGATGAAACATTCTTGTATGTAAATGTTTGTTGAAAAATTGTAATTATTATTAAATAAAACATTCTTTCTCCAATGGGTCATTTGTCCATTTTAACAGATGAAATGCACCAGTAACATGGAAGAATGATGGACCACATTTCTTTGGCCTTTGGACAAAAAAACCAGTAAAATCTCCAAAATACCTTCATATCACGCAGTTGCGAAAAGAGTCACTATTTAAAAGAAAGTCACAAGTTTAGATACATCTCGATATGGTCAGTGAATTACTCTATGTATCATGAGCGTTCTAATGCATATCTTGGTTGTCCTTAAGTTTCAGCAGAATCCAAATGCGTTTGGTTGGTTTTCCGTATGTCAGTTCTTGATTTCACTTAAAATTAAGTCCATTTTTAACAAAACATAGACACTGTGAGTGGTGTCGGCCACATCGGGCCTCGGATTGATGTGGGGTTGACTCATACACGTCACACATGAGTCATGGATCGTTGTGAAAAAGTATCAACACAATCAGAAGCCTTTAGATCGGTTTGGCGTGTGTACGTAAAATATTGTCCCTTTTAAACAAATTACATACACTTGGAGTGATACCGGTCACACCGCGTCTCATATTGAGGTGGGGTTGACTCATACACATCACATATGACCCATTAATCGTTGTCCTAAAATGTCAACACAATCCGAAGGCATTTGGTCGGTTTCCCGTATGTCAGTTGTTGATTTCTCACTTAAAAATAAGTCCATTTTAAACTAAATACATACACTTGGAGTGATACCGGTCACACCACGCCTCTGATTGAGGCGGGGTTGACTCGTACACGTCACATTTGACCCATGGATCGTTGTCCTTAAGTTTCAATAGAATCCCAATGCGTTTTGTCGGTTTGCCGTATGTCAGTTGTTGATTTCTCACTTAAAAATAAGTCCATTTTGAACAAAACAGAGGCACTTGGAGTTGTGTCAGCCACAACAGGCCTCAGATTGAGGCGGGGTTGACTCGTACACGTCACATTTGAAGGTGAGTATGCATACACGATAGTTGACCTTCTTAGAGAAGAGTTTCTGGAATAGTATAAAAGAAATGAAGCAATGAAGATCATTAGAGTGTTGGAGCAAATGTGGTTGCTACAAACAATGTGGAAATCGGCTTGTGCAAAGCGACCTAAGTTACAACTTGCAGGTATTGTACTCTATTTTTTTCTGGAAGGTTTTAGTTTAAATGCATTTTAGAATGATCATTGCTAGCCATTGTCTTTTAGGTTTTTTTGACAGCCGAGGGGAAAGGGAGGGGTTTGCAGACATTGGAGGATATGTCGAAGGGTGATTTTGTGTGTGAATATGTTGGAGAAATGTTAACTCCCGCAGTTCTGAAAAGAGTCACTATTTAAAAGAAAGTCACAAGTTTAGATACATCTCAAGATGGTCAGTTTAAAGACATTTTGAGGGACACTACTAAAGACATGCTCAGATATGCACACATCCCCCACTTTTAGATCGTTGTCTACTACAATGATCTTTCAACCAAGATATGCATTAGAACGCTCATGATACATAGAGAAATTCACTTCCCAACTTTGAGAATGATCTGAAGCCCAAACAAAGACAGCATTATGTTTTTCCTTGAAAATTCTCTTGGCGAACTGGAATGGCAGTAACTGCACACATGAAGAGACAAGTAGAGACGCAAAATCACAAGAGTGAGTTGCCATTCCAGTTCGCCAAGATAATTTTCAAGGAAAAACATAATGCTGTCATGGTTTGTGCTTCAGATCATTCTCAAAGGTGGCCAGTGAATTTCTCTATCTATCGTGAGCGTTCTAATGCATATCTTGTTTGGAAGATCATTGTAGTAGACAACGATCTAAAAGTGGGGGATGTGTGCATATCTGAGCATGTCTTTAGTAGTGTCCCTCAAAATGTCTTTAAACTGACCATCTTGAGATGTATCTAAACTTATGACTTTCCTTTAAATAGTGACTCTTTTCAGAACTGTGGGAGTTAACATTTCTCCAACATATTCACACACAAAATCACCCTTCGACATATCCTCCAATGTCTGCAGACCCCACCCTTTCCCCTCGGCTGTCAAAAAAACCTAAAAGACAATGGCTAGCAATGATCATTCCAAAATGCATTTAAACTGAAACCTTCCAGAAAAAAATAGAGTACAATACCTGCAAGTTGTAACTTAGGTCGCTTTGCACAAGCCGATTTCCACATTGTTTGTAGCAACCATATTTTCTCCAACACTCTAATGATCTTCATTGCTTCATGTCTTTTATACTCTTCCAGAAACTCTTCTCTAAGAAGGTAAACTATCGTGTATGCATACTCACCTTCAAATGTTACGTGTACGAGTCAACCCCGCCTCAATCTGAGGCCTGTTGTGGCTGACACAACTCCAAGTGCCTCTGTTTTGTTCAAAATGGACTTATTTTTAAGTGAGTAATCAACAACTGACATACGGCAAACCGACCAAACGCATTGGGATTCTATTGAAACTTAAAGAAAACGATCCATGGGTCAAATGTGACTTGTAAGAGTCAACCCTGCCTCAATCAGAGGCGCGGTGTGACCGGTATCACTCCAAGCGTATGTATTTAGTTTAAAATGGACAATATTTTACGTACATATGCCAAACCGATCTAACGGCTTCTGATTGCGTTGATACTTTTTCACAACAATCAATGACTCATGTGTGACGTGTACGATTCAACACCGCATCAATCCGAGGCCCGGTGTGGCCGACACCACTCACAGTGTCACTGTTTTGTTAAAAATGGACTTAATTTTAAGTGAAATCAACAACTGACATACGACAAACCGACCAAACGCATTGGGATTCTATTGAAACTTAAGGACAACGATACATGGGTCAAATGTGACGTGTACGAGTCAACCCCGCCTCAATCAGAGGCGCGATGTGACCGGTATCACTCCAAGTGTATGTATTTAGTTTAAAATGGACAATATTTTACGTACATACGCCAAACCGATCTAACGGCTTATGATTGCATTGATACTTTTTCACAACGATCAATGACTCATGTGTGACGTGTACGATTCAACACCGCATCAATCTGAGGCCCGGTGTGGCCGACACCACTCACAGTGTCACTGTTTTGTTAAAAATGGACTTAATTTTAAGTGAAATCAACAGCTGACATACGGCAAACCGACCAAACGCATTGGGATTCTATTTAAAATTAAGGACAACGATCTATGGGTCAAATGTGACGTGTACGAGTCAACCCCGCCTCAATCAGAGGCACGGTGTGACCAGTATCACTCCAAGTGTATGTATTTAGTTTAAAATGGACAATATTTTACGTACATACGCCAAACCGATCTAACGGCTTCTGATTGCATTGATACTTTTTTCACAACGATCAATGACTCATGTGTGACGTGTAAGATTAAACACCGCATCAATCCGAGGCCCGGTGTGGCCGACACCACTCACAGTGCCTCTCTTTTGTTCAAAATGGACTTATTTTTAAGTGAAATCAACAACTGACATGCGGCAAACCAACCAAACGCATTCGGATTATGTTGAAACTTAAGGACAATGATCCATGGGTCAAATTTGACGTGTAAGAGTCAACCCCGACTCAATCCGAGTCCCGGTGTGGCCGACACCACTCAAAGTGCCTCTATTTTGTTCAAAATGGATTTATTTTTAAGTGAAATCAACAACTGACAAACGGGAAACTGACCAAACACCTTAGGATTGTGTTAAAACTTTATTACAATGATCCATGGGTCATATGTGACGTGTACGAGTCAACCCTGCTTCAATCCGAGACGCGGTGTGGCCGGTATCACTCCAAGTGTATGTATTTTGTTTAAAATGGACAATATTTTACATACATACACCAAACCGACCAAACACATTCGGTTTCTATTTAAACTTAAGGACAACGATCCATGAGTCAAATGTGACATGTACGAGTCAACCCCGCCTCAATCCGAGGCCCGGTGTGGCCGACACCACTCAAAGTGACTCTGTTTTTGTTAAAAATGGACTTAATTTTAAGTGAAATCAACAACTAACATACGAAAAACCAACCAAACGCATTCGGATTCTGTTGAAACTTTAGAACAACGATACATGGGTAAAATGTGACATGTAAAAGTCAACCCCGCTTCAATCCGAGGCCCGGTGTGGACAACACCACTGAAAGTGCCTCTGTTTTTGTTAAAAATGGACTTAATTTTAAGTGAGAAATCAACAACTGACATACGGGAAACTGACCAAACGCATTCGGATTCTATTGAAACTTAAGGACAATGATCCGTGGGTCAAATTTGATGTGTATGAGTCAACCCCGACTCAATCCGAGGCCCGGTGTGGTCGACACCACTCAAAGTGCCTCTGTTTTGTTCAAAATGGACTTATTTTTAAGTGAAATCAACAACTGAGATATCCGCCTCACATGTACTGTAGACCCTCCCCCAAGACTTCGCATGAATTTTTGAGATACACAAACATGGGGTGGATTACATGGCTTTCCTACATGGAATATATCCCACTACATGTCTTTAATGAGCCAGCTACGCAGTTTATCCCTTGTACAGATACACAGGAAGAATCACACGGGATCGACGTCATGTACTAACATAGGGCAAGGGTGCATAAGAGGACACAAGATCAAATGGTAACAAGTATATGTTTTTTAACATGCCATGTAATTTCCTATTGATATGGCATGTATATTCACACAGGCAGCTGAACATTGGAGTTACCCAGGGTAAAGGGACAAGGCATGTGACCCTTTAAATGACACATAATTTTATGTACCATGATTGATCTCTTTGAACACTATATCAAGGACATATTTCATTAGGGTTGGCTCCCATGATCCTTCCTAGGATGGTTTTGGTATCTTTTCCTACTTACGGTAGTACGATCGCTTCAGCAGGACGTCCTAGACATAGTTGGAGTCTCTCTGAAAGTCCTGGAGTGAGATCATATATCTATTTTTGAGGTCCAGGTAGAGTCATGTATCAACGCAACCAATCCTACCAGACATCGATCCTATATATATAATGTTAATCTTGATGTCTCATTACAGTCCCCCAGTTTATGATATGTTACCTTTTTTGTATTAATATACATAATTACTAAGGGTGATGGTTGGGAGAGTTGTGATATCCTTTTTATGTATTGCAGAATGATTCAAGGAGCACGGGCTCTGCACGATTTGTCAAAACCAAGTGGAAATCCAAGGAGAAACAATGCATAGTGGAATGTTCTAGTATTTATCTTCTGAGTTGTGTAGGAATATTTTGTGATACTATGTAATGAGGTATTTTTTGTTTCTGGGTAGACGGTATCTAACTCATGGTAAGAACACTGTTTGGTTGGGTTGTGATCGGTTGATGACATGCTTGTGGTTGATATACTGGTTTTTGTGCAGGTCTGTGGTTGATATACTAGTTTTTGTGCAGGTCTGCTCGGCTGGCTGTACTCGTGCAGGTTTTTTTTAGCAGCAGGAAGGGATTTAACAGTGCTTTTTTAGCGCTGTTAAAGGCAACATTTAACAGCGCTAAAAAAGCACTGTTAAAGGAGATATTTAACAGCGCTAAAAAAGCGCTGTTAAAGGCAACATATAACAGCACTTTTTTAGCACTGTTAAATATCTCCTTTAACAGCGCTTTTTTAGCACCGTTAAAGGAGACATTTAACAACACTTTTTTAGCGCTGTTAAAGGCGACATTTAACAGCGCTTTTTTAGCGCTGTTAAAGGTGACATTTAACAGCGCTTAAAACGCGCTGTGAAAGGACCCCCCCTTTATCAGCGCTGAGCTTTACAGCGCTTTTCTAGCGCTGTTAAAGCCCGATTTTAGCGCTGTTATTACCCGTTTTTGTAGTAGTGTGAGTACACTGAGAGAGCATCAGCTTTATGCTAAACTCTCAAAGTGACACTTCTGGATGGATCAGATTCAATTCTTGGGTCACATCATCTTAGAGGCAGGAGTATCTGTGGACCCAGAGAAAGTGAGAGCTTTAGTTTCCTGGGAGTAGCCAAAGAACATTTTTGAGGTACGAAGCTTCCTAGGGCTGGCTGGATACTATAGACGCTTCATTCGGGACTTTTACCGTTTAGCAGAACCCTTGACAGGTCTGACCAAGAAGGGGGTGAAGTTATTATGGTCAAATTCTTGTGAGTCAGACTTTCAGGAGCTGAAAGGGAGGTTGACGTCAGTACCGATACTAGTATTTCTAGAGCCAGACAAGAGCTACACTGTTTACTGTGATGCTTCGGGTATCGGGCTAGGAGCTGTGCTTATGCAGGGAGATAGAGTCGTTGCGTACGGGTCTTGGCAGTTGAGGCCACATGAGAGGAACTACCCTATGCACGATCTGGAGTTGGCAGCTATTGTTCATGCCTTGCGCTGTTGGAGACACTATCTTCTGGGAGAGCACTTTGTGGTCTTCAATGACCATAAGAGTCTAAAGTATATCTTCACTCAGCATGATCTGAATCTGAGGAAGCGCAGGTGGGTTGAGTATCTACAGTATTTTGACTTCAATCATGCCTATACACCGGGAAAGGGAAATTCCGTGGCAGATGCGTTGAGCAGGAGAACTCAGATTCAGGCAGTTCAGGAGGCTAGTAGTGAGTGGAATCTGATGGCTCTGTTCTCTGAGATGCATCTAGAGGTGCACGATAAACGGGGATAGACTTTTCTATCTTCTGTAACTATTACCTCCATGCTACTTGATTGGGTACAGATGAGGACGATATTAGACTCGGAAGGCTTAGTCCTACGGGAGAGTGTGTCAGGAGAGGACCCTATTCCTGGATGGACAATGGGCGAGGATGAGATCTTGAGTTTCCAAGTATGCGTATGGGTGCCGGCAGACATACGCGAGGAGCTGATGTGGGATTTCCATTCCTCAGTTTGGGAAGTTTATCCTGGCATCACCAAGATGTATTGGGATCTCCATCGCCAGTACTGGTGGCCAGGTATGAAGAAGGATGTTACTGGTTTTGTCAGGAGATGTTCTACTTGTCAGCAGGTGAAAGCAGAGCATCAGCGACCAGCAGGCCTTTTACAGCAGTTACCCATTCCGGAGTGGAAGTGGAATGCTGTTGCGATGGACTTCATGACTGGGTTGCCGAGGTCACTGCAAGGGAACGATCCTGTTTGGGTTTTCGTCAATAGACTTACGAAGGTTTCTCACTTATTTCTGATTAAGGAGACCTTTAGTGTCGATGATCTGGGATGACTTTACATCAGAGAGATTGTGCGTCTGCATGGAGTTCCGCGCTCTATTATTTTAGACAGAGATGCACACTTTACCTCTCGGTTCTGGCAGGGACTTCAGAAGGCCTTGGGTACACATGTTCTTTTGAGTACAACATACCATCCCCAGACTGATGGCCAGTCCGAGTGCACAATCTAGGGGCTTAAGGATATGCTCCGGGCTTGCATCCTTGACTTTGGAGGTTCTTGGGAGAAGAATATTCCTCTAGTGGAGTTCGCCTACAACAACAGTTTCCAAGAAACCATTCAGATGGCGCCATACAAGGCTTTGTATGGTAGGCCATGCTGATCACCCTTATACTGGCTGGAGGCAGGAGAGACAACTTTTCTGGGACCTTGTCTTGTTTAGGAGACTTCAGAGCATATAGAGCTAATTCGGAAGAGGATGACTACAACACAGTCTCAGAAGAAGTCTTATGCTGATCAGCGGAGATGACCTCTGGAGTTCGAGATCAGAGATCAGGTTTTCCTATGCTTCGCACCTAGGTTGGGGCACAAAAGGATTCAGAGACAGGGTAAGATTTCTCCACGGTACGTCGATCCGTTTGAGGTTTTGGAGAGAGTGGGGCTGGTCGCCTATCGGTTGCAGCTACCTCATAGGTATCGGGCCATGCATGACGTCTTCCATGTATCTAAACTCCGATGTTACTTTTCATACCCTTCTCATGTATTTCAGCCCGAGGAAGTCGAGCATGAAGCGGATGCGTCATTCGAGGAGAATCCTATCCAGATTGTTCATCGCAGTACTAAGGTTCTCTACGGGCGGTCTGTTCCTCTCGTATGGGTACCATGGCAGCACGGGCGAGTACAGGATGAGACCTGGAAGAGGGAGGCTGATGTACGATCACAGTGGCCGGAGCTGTTCGGGGATTCTTCTTCTCCACCTCGTTAGGGAAATTCAGGGACGAATTTCTTTAAGGGGGGAAGTTTATAAGAACCTGGATCTTCATTCAGGTATGTTTTTCCTTTTTTATGGAGTTTTTAAAAAAAATGGTTTTTCTAGAAATTTCAGAAGTACACGCCGTGTACTTTTTGAGTACACGCCGTGTACTCTGATCTGGCTCGAAGCCGTGTGCTGGCCGTGCTGAGCCACACACACGGTGTGTAGGGGTGACGTGGAGGCCGTTTTTTTGTGGTGTACAGAAAGGACCCAGTACACGCCGTGTACTCTAAAAGTACACGCCGTGTACTTTTTTTTCATTAAACAGACCGGGGTCGCGCCTAACCCCTATTTCCATATTCTTCTCCAGTTTTCGGCCGTCCGAGAGCAACTGTATGACCGAAAATTCTATGAACTCCTGCCTCGCCGTCCATTCTCCGATTCAAGCACGGTCAGTTGCTTTGGAATCGCAGCGGTGAGTTCTTCCTTCTTCCCGAGTCTTGTTTGTTGATTCCTCCTGATTTTCAAGTTATCGTAGGTTTAGAGTTTTGTGCGTTTTCTCATATCTACGTAGTTCTAAGGGTAATCCGTCGTCTTCGTTCACGTATATCGATCTCCTAGGATCGAGGTAGGTGGTTTGTGCCTTTCCGTAGAAAGTTGATGGATATTTTGTGCAATTTCCACCAATACCCTTGAACGGGGTATTGCGTGTTTCCTGTTTTTCCCTTGTTGCTTGCCTGATTTTCTTGATTTTTTTAGTAGAGGTTATTACTTGTGATTAGAGTATTTTGTTTGTGTTCAGTTCTCTTGCCATGCTTGTTCTGCCTGTTTGGCGATTTTCCAGTTGCCATTCCTAGTTGTAGGATTGTGGACTGTTTCCTTGTTTTCCTGTTGAGCCTTAGTTGATAGCCAAGTAGTTCTTGAGGTTTACTTGGACGATATATATATATACGCACGCTGAGCATGTTTAGTTATACTCAGGACTGTGAGAACCTAGAGTAGTAGACCAAAGGGGGAATTGACGGAAGGGATTCTCCAGAGTGTCTTTTAATCACGATGCGAGACCAAGGGTGGAATTGACGGAAGGGATTCTCCAGAGTGTCTTTTAATTATGACGCGGGCTATAGGAGGAATTGACATTGAGTGATTCCCTAGAGAGCCTTTAGCACGATACAAGACTATAGGGGGAATTGACGGTGAGTGCTTCCCCAGAGAGTCTGCTTAATTGCGTAGCTATACCAGAGGGGTGAGACTGTGTGTGCTTACCAGACGGTTGCTATTACTTGGAGGTTGAACCATAGGGGTTAGACTGTGAGAGATACCCAGAGGGTTACCTGTCTTTCTTCTTGTTGCTGACTGCTTACTTGTGTGCTATACTTATTAGAACTGTGGATTGTAGCTATTTGTGCTTTTCTGTTTACTGCTTCTTATTTTAGTACTGCCATGTATTCATTGACTGTTAGGCACAAATCTTTGGGTGATTGCCTAATGGGATTGTATCTCACACCCTGTTTGGGCCATGCTTTTGGGCCCAAGAAGATTATGTTGCTGCAGGTATAGACAAGGGAAAGCACCCTTCTACTTCAGGATCTTGATTGCACTAGGAGTTGGGGAGCATTGGACCGAGCCGTGGCTCGCTATTCTGAGGAGATTATTTTGTTTTTCTTTTGCACTGGTTTCAGTTGTATTTCATCACGTTGTTGTGTTTGCTATTTTCCTTAGATACTTGTACCTGCTGCATCATTTCCATCATAGTTATATCTCTACATTGCTTCCGTTGTTTGGTTTTTGTTGTTATGCATGTTGTTTACTATTTCCGCTGGTTATTTCTATTTTCTTACCTTGTATACCTTACCGAATGAGGGCATAGTTTCCCCACCAACTCACCAAGGCCCTCGCTGCTAGTCGGTAGCCTCTGGCGTTCGGGGAAATGCGCTTGAGGTCATGTGGCGAACCGGGTACGGGGCACCAGTGGAGGGGCTCCGGACTCGGGACGTTACAATCTTGAGTGAAGAACTACATCAAACACTCCATGCACTTAGACAGATAAGATGAACCTGGAACCAAGGAAGAAAACGATACTCTGTTTCTTAGAACAAAAATCAGAGGACTCAGAAGCTTTTTTGATCAACCAAACGAGTCCATAGCTGCACTTCCAATCACTAAATCTCTTCTAAACTCATTATCACTTACTTTAGTGATTCTTTCATTTACATTTCGAGAAGTGTGTGTATCCTGTTTATTTTACACACACACTGTCTCCTGAGCTAAGCTGGAGGATTCTTAAATCCCCATTCAAACTCTATAACTCTCTTATATCCCACTGTGGATAGTGGTAGAGGTCGAGTAAGACCTGGACAATTGTGATCTGTTGTTTTTTTCCCATGTAGAACTGTGGTAGAGGTCTTTGTACCTAGACAGTGTGTTCACTATTGTTTACCCCGATCCATGGTGTGGATCAATTTAGATAAATTGTTTGAGAGGACTAAGTCTCGGCTTGAGACTGAACCTCTTGGTTACATCTGCTGTGCATTTTAGTTTAAGTCATAAGTATACTATATATATTTCATATTCCGCTGCTATTACTTTGAAATGAAAAACTATTTTTAAAGTTACTTTGATAGTTAAATTATCAAGTGTTTATACTTATTTTAAACCACTAAGTTAGTTTTAAAAGTCAATTTATTCTTCAGATTAAATTAACTGAGACCTAATCAATCTTTGAGAAACTAATTGAACATTTACACTCTGTATAAATTCACTACAGTTTAACTTTGTTTTTAAATAGGGGGATTTTAAGATTAATTTTTTTAACAGAAATTTTGATTGGAAATCAATTCACCCCCTCTTGAGTATCCGGTCTGACCAACATTTGGTAGCATAGGGAATTTTTATTAATAAAAGATTTCAAAACATTCTGTTTTTCAACTGTGATTTTAGTTGCATCTTTAAAGATCTTAAATTTCTATTAGTTCTAAATTTTTTCTCTTTAAATTTAATTTCTAAAATATAGTTATGGAAAATAGACTAGAAGGTGTTGCTACTAACCGACCACATTTCTTTAATGGTACAAACTATGCCCAGTGGAAACTTAAGATGAAAATTCATTTGGATAGTATGGGTTTTGATATCTGGACTACTATAGAGTCACAATATAAAATTACAGAAACTGAAAGAAAAACTTGGGATGAACCTACAAAGACTGCTTACAATAATAATTGTAAAGCTATGAATGCCTTGTATTGTGCTTTAGGAGATGAAAAGTTCAATAGAATATCTTCCTGTAAAACTGACTATGAAATATGGGATACTTTGGCTATTTCTCATGAAGGAACAACCAATGTTAACGAAATGAGATTGAATACTTATACTATTAAGTATGATAATTTTAAAATGAAGACTGATGAACCTATTTCTGACATGTATCTCAGGTTCAATGTGATTTTCAATACTATGAGATCACTTGGAAAGGTTGTTCCAACAAAGGAATAAATCATGAGAATCTTGAGATGTCTACCAGAAAGATGGAGGGGGACTTTTGTTTCCATTAGAGAATCATGAGACATCATCACACTCCCTGTTAAGGAATTAATAGGTAATATTATGATGTATGAGGAGGAACTTAAAGTAAATAAGGAAGAAGATGATGAACCCAAGAGAAAATCCGTGGCATTCAAGTCTACTGCTTCTAATAGCAAAGACAAGGAGAAAATACATGCACCTACTGAAAGTTCAAAAAGTGAAGATTCAGACTCTGAAAGTGATGCTGAGATGGCTCAAATATCCAGGAGATTCAAGAAGTTTTATATAAAAAAGAAATTCTTTATAAAAAAAATTACAAAGGAAAGTATGATAACAAGGGTTACTGGAAGAAGGATTGGAAGAAATCTGATAAGGAGGATGATATAGTCTTCTATGAATGCAAGAGGAAAGGACACATTAAGGCTGCTTGTCCAAAATTAAAACTCAAAAATAAACATGATTATAAGGACAAGAAGTATAAGAAAGCTATGAAAGATACTTGCAGTGATTCAGAAGACAACACAAGTGAATCTGAAATTTCTAATTCTGAAAAGAATCGTGCCAACATGGGTTTCATGACCAACACATCTGATGTAACCTTAGATACTCATGTTTTAAATTCCTATTATTCTGGAGATAATGTAGAATCTGATTCTGATTTTGAAGATATGTCTAAGGCTGAATTGTTTGAATATTGTAACATGCTGGAAGAAACATTTAATGAACTTAAAGACAAATATAAGTCACTAAAGAAACAACATTCTCTCACTGCCAATGTTAAATATGACTTTGATGTAGAAAAGGAAAAGAATGCTCAATTGATAAAGGAAAATACTGAACTGAAAATGTCTAATGAGCAACTTAGAAAGGACTTAAAAAAATTCACAAAGGGAAAGGACACTATAACTCAAATGCTATGAAATCAAGTGGCACCAAAGTATGCTACTGGAATAGGTTATCAACCTGGAAAAAGATAGTTTACTAAAACTAGATTTATTCCTAAGTCTGGACAAAATTCTGCTTATTCCAGTTCTGGAAATTCGTATGCTTCAACTAGTTATTCATATGGTTATAGTTCAAATAAAGTTTATCTTTCAAAATCTATTGATTCTGTAAATTATATGAGACCCATAAGACAAATTTGGTTACCTAAAGCTTTGATTTCTAACCTATCTGGACCCAAGAAGATTTGGGTACCAAAGTCATTTTCCATCTAAATCTGTTTTGTAGGAAACATGTTTAAAGAGTTCTTACAAGAAGGTATGGTACTTCGACAGTGGATGTTCAAGGAACATTTCTGGAGATTATTCATGCTTTAAAAGATTAATAAAGGTTGATGGAGACCATGTCACCTTTGGTGATAATTCTAAAGGAAAAATCATCAGCCTAGGCCAGATTGGTAACACTGATTCAGTTTTAACTTCTAAAGTTTTATTTGTTGATGGAATTAAGTATAACTTGTTAAGTATTTCTCAATTATGTGATGATTTCTTTAATGTTAAGTTTTAAAATGATTCCTGTGATGTTTTTAACTCTAAAAATGTTTTAGTGTTCTCTGCCTTAAGAAATGAAAATGTTTATGCTGTTGATTTAAATTCTTTAGCTAAGCAAAATGTTACTTGTCTAAATGCTTTTCATAAAGAGTCTTGGATTTGGCATAGAATATTAGGACACAACAAATTCTTTTCACTTAGAAAGCTAACTAGGAAGAACTTGGTTAGAGACCTACCCAAACTTGAATTCCCAAATGACAAAGTTTGTAATCCCTGTCAAAAGGGAAAGCAACATAAAGTTTCTTTTAAATCAAAGAAAGAAGTCTCAACTTCTCAACCTCTCGAGTTGGTTCACATGGACTTGTTTGGACCTTCTAGAGTTTCTAGTTTAAATGGGAAGCACTATGTCTATGTCTTAGTAGATGACATTTCTAGATATACTTGGGTATACTTCTTAGCTCACAAAAGTGAAGCTTGTTCTTACTTTATTAAATACTCTAAAGCTGTAGAAAACCTTAGTGGACTTAAGATTAAAACTCTAAGAAGTGATCATGGCTGTGAGTTTGAAAATCAAGAGTTTGAATATTATTGCTCACACAATGGCTATAGTCACAAATTTTCTGCTCCTAGGGCACCTCAATAGAATGGTGTTGTAGAAATAAGGAATAGAACCCTTCAAGAAATTGCAAGAACTATGCTTAATGAACATGACCTGCCTATTTATTTTTGGGCTGAAGTTGTGAATACAGCTTGATATATTATTAATAGAGACTTAATTTGACCTATTCTCAAGAATACCCCTTATTAATTATGGAATAATAGAAAAACTAAAGTTAGTTACTTCAGAGTCTTTGGCTGCAAGGTTTTTACTCTTAATACAAAGGATAATCTTGACAATTTTTCTTCTAAAAGTAATGAAGGAATTTTTCTTGGTTATTCTTTAACTAGAAAAGCCTATAGAGTCTTTAATAAAAGAACCAAATGTGTGGAAGAGTCTGTTCACATCAAGTTTGATGAAACTAATCCACATGAGCCTAAAACATCTCTTGAAAATCTTGAAGAAGATTTGACTGTTCTGGACCTTAATGATAAATATAAAGAACCTACTGTAAAAACATCCAGTTCTGAACATATTCCAGAATCTGCTTCTGTTGAACCTGAGCTTAGAGATGAACCTAAAATTTCTAGTCCTACCTTTACTAGATCAACTAGGATTCTAAAGAATCATCCTTTAGATGCTATTGTTCGTAATCTTGATAGAGGGACACAGACTAGAGCTTCTATAAGAAACCAGGTTGAACATCAAGATTTTCTTTCACAGATAGAACCTAAAAATATCAATGATGCTATCAATGATTAATTTTGGGTAATGACTATGCAAGAAGAGTTAAATCAATTTGAAATAAACAAAGTCTGGTAATTAGTTGACAGACCTAAGGACACTTTAACAATAGGCACTAAATGGGTTTTTAGAAACAAAGTTGATGAATCAGGAAATATAGTTAGAAACAAAGCTAGGATAGTTGCATAAGGATATAATCAAGAGGAAGGTATAGACTATGAGGAAACCTTTGCACCTGTATCTAGACTAGAATCCATTAGGATCTTACTTGCCTATGCTGCTCATATGAATTTCAAGTTATATCAAATGGATGTTAAAAGTGCTTTTCTAAATGGTTTTATAATTGAAGATGTTTTTGTTGAACAAACACCTGGATTTACTAATCCTCATTTTCCAAATCGAGTTTTTAAACTTTCTAAAGCTTTATATGGTTTAAAACAAGCTCCCAGATCTTGGTATGATATAATTAGTAATTCTCTTATTTTAAACAGTTTTACTAAAGGGATTTCTGATCCAAATCTTTTTATTAAAAGAATTTCTAAGTATGTTTTAATAGTTCAAATCTATGTTGATGATATTATTTTTGGATCTTCTAAGCACTCTTTATGTACTGATTTTTCAAAAATTATGCAAAATGAATTTGAAATGAGTTTAATGGGAGAACTCAAATATTTTCTTGGATTTAAAGTTTTCCAAAATGAAAATGGTATTATTTTGAATCAAAGTAAATATACAAAGGATCTTTTAAAACTTTTTGGTTTGGATAGTATTAAGGAAAGTGATACTCCTATGAGTACAGTCTGTAAATTAGATGCAGATGAGACTGGGAAACCAGTGGATCAAACAAATTATAGAGGTATGATTGGAAGCTTACTTTACCTTACTGCTAGTCGACCAGATATTATGTTTAGTGTATGTATGTGTGAAATATTTCAATCTAACCCAAAAGAATCTCATTTACTTGCTGTTAAATGAATTTTTAAGTATCATAAACACACTGTAAACTTAGGTTTGTTTTACCTAAAAGGACAATCCTTTGAGTTAATGAGTTATTCAGATGCTGACTTTGCTGGTTGCAAGTTAGATAGAAGAATCACATCTGGAACATGTCATTTATTGGGAAAATCCTTAATATCTTGGTGTAGTAAGAAGCAGAATTCTGTAGCTTTGTCCACTGCTGAAGCAGAGTATATCGCTGCTGGTAGTTGCTCTGCACAAATTCTGTGGATGAAACACACTCTTTTGGACTATGGATATGTTTTTAAACACGTTTCTATCAATTGTGACTACACTAGTGCAATAAACATTTCGAATAACCCTGTGTCTCACTCTAGGACCAAACACATTGATGTAAGGCACCATTTCTTGAGAGATCATTACCAAAAGGGTGATATTACTCTTGAATTTATTGGTACTGAACATCAATTAGCTGACATTTTCACCAAACCTTTAAGTTTGGATAGGTTAAGTTACATTAGACACGAGTTAGGAATGATTAACATTGATCGGTAGGTACCTCACCGATGTAACCTCACCGATGTAACCTCACCGATAGGAATTCTCACCGATAAACTCTACCGATGAGAGCGCTGTTTTAAACTTCTGTCTTCCGCCAGAATCTAAATCGTTTTTGCTTTATTTCTTTTTATCTATTTATTTTATGATTCCTAAATGATAAAAACTAAGTCCTAGTTATTTCTCAATCCACTAAGCCTCAAACCCTTACCCTCAAACCTTAGCTCCCAAATCTCTCAAGAACCCTAAATCCCTCAAACTAGTGATGGAAAAAACTAAACTTCCTACCATCAGAGATGACACTGATGAGCCGAAAGCAAAGAATAAAAAGTCCAAGCTAGAATCAAGTGGTAGTGTTATAAGAACTAGGTCAGGTAGGCGACCAGTGAATCCTCATTTACAAAATAGAGTTATTGTGATTGAAAAGGAGCTGTGCATAGAATGGTTGCTACCTAGCAAGTATTTAGTGCTCGAAATGCTGGAAGATCAAAAGTGGATAGATTTCTTTTCGAACAACAATGGACCCTACTATCCAAATCTAGTAAAGCAATTTTATGAGTTTGTAAGCTTTGAAAAAACTGAAACTGAGAACTGAGTGTCTTCTTATGTGAATGGAAATGAGATATCTTTCTCATCCGTTGATTGGGATGAATGCTTGAAAGTTCTGCATGAAGGTGTATCTGGATATGTCTCGAAATCTATGCCACCTACAAGTGATATATTCGATTATGAGACTGCCTTGGAGGAGCTCACCGGTGATGGAAATCAAAGACAAGTAGTGGCTGCTGAAATGGATGGAGAGAACAGATTGCTGTTCAAATTTGTTTAGCATGTCTTAATACCAAGAAGAGGAGACTTTGCAAATCTAAGATATCAAGAAATCTATCTCTTTCGTCTCTTGAGACATTATGTAAAAGTGAATCTGTGCAGATTGCTGATGATCCAAATGGAAGACATGACAAGTCCAAAATCTAAGACTATTGCCCTATTCTTTGCAAAGTTGATCTATGTGATGATCAAAGTGAAAGGGGTAAATGAGTCTCAAGATGAGATAGTGGTAGTAAGGAACAACTTCTGTATCACAAGCATAATGTGCAAATACATGAAGATAAATTAGAACCCATGGAGAGGAGAGTGGGTTAATGATGACTAGAAGGTATATGATAAATTTAATCCTGTGGATCATCCTTCAAGACCTAAGGATGTGAGGGATCCAGGTCTAGGACCTGATGAAGAAGAACTTGAATACAGTGATGAGACTGAAGAAGAAACTTCTATGGATGATGGAAGAGATCCGAACTTACCTCCAAGTCCTGCTACTGAAATTGTTTCTAGAAAGGAAGCCTTAGTAGAAGAAGATACACCTGCTGATGAGGAAGACCATCCATCCCCTGAGTATAAAGGAGAAAAGAAAAATGAATCTGAAGCCTCTGATTCTGTCTGTTTATGTCTGAGTCCATTTATTAGAAGCTAAGTTATGCCTACTAAGGATGTAGTAGGAGAAAGGGAAGAACCTATACCTAATCCAGAGGACCCTCCTGCTGTTTCAGAGATGGACTTGATAATTGAAAATTCTCCTGAGAAAGAAAGACCTGCTGATAATGCACTTGCTGTACAAGGGAATGCACCCATTGAGGGGGAGCATCAAACCAAGTTTGGAAGTGTGTCAGCGACTGTTGATATTGAGGACTGGGCAGAAGACCCAGGTTTTGTGGTCTGTGGATTAGACTATCCTAATTCTGATAATGAGGCATCCCTCAATAGAACAAAAATCATTTATGATTTTGAAACTAAGTTGATACCTGAATATGTGGTCAGAATGCATGACCTAGATATTTTGAAGCAAAAGCTTAAGGATAGTTTTGTGGAAGAGACAAAGAATATGGAAGATTCACTCGTGTCATCAATCCAATTGATTATGACTGAATCAGTAGCTAGTATAGCCTCTGAAATAGTATCTGTTGCAGTTGCACCTGCTGATTTGATCACCAAGGCTGATCTTGAATCCTTAAAAGATGATCTAAAAGAGTCCTTTAGTGCTTCTGTTGTTGAGTTGAAGCACTGTTTTGTTGAAGAGATGAGTATGATGGAAAGATCTTTTGAACTCTCTCTCGGTTGTAATTTGTCAACCTTTATGGCAGAAATTGTGGAAGAAGTTAAATATTTCCAGAATCAAGTTTCTAGACTGGAAGCAGATGTTGAAGCTCTAAAGAAATCAATTATCTCTTTGGAATCTTACATGAGCTCAAAATCCCAAGAAGACAAGGACTTAGCCTATGTCAAAAGTGTAGTGAGCCAGATGGTTTCAGTATTAGAAGGTTTTAAAACCTCCATGAAATATTATGTTAAAACCCAGGATTCCCAAGTTCAAAATCTTATTAGTGGGTTGACCAAAAACTTCATGGAAACAGTAACCTTCTCCATTGGTTCTGTTGCATCTAAACCCTCTGTGGATCTGAATCAGATTCGAGCTGTGATGAAGGAGGAGCTTGGTTCAGCTTCAACCAGTGGCTTTGTGGACTCATCTGACCTGAGAAAAGTTGTACTTTCTACTAGATATTTAGCTAGAGAAATAATGAAGATAGTCCAAGAATATATGAGAGAAGCATCTGACTCTTAGAAAGAAGTGAAAGATAAGGTGGACTCCTATTTCTATAAGATTTTCACCAAGCATCAACTAAACAATCACTTCAAACTTCTGTTGGAAAACCTGAAGTTACCCCCTATCAATCAAGCCTTTAGAGAGCAAGTCAGCAAACTAGGGGAATTGACTCCAGCCCTGGACAAATTTATGTAGAACAAGGATGACTTTATATCTACTATAGAGAGAGGAGTAGGAATAATTATGGATTTTAGAAATCTTTTGCTGCCTTTCCTGCATGTTGATGCCAGGCCAGTGATTGTACCTCCAGCCTTACCAGCCTCTGCCTCTACTGGTTCTCCAGTTCAGATGACTCCAGCCCAAGCCATTCAAAGCCTCACACCTATGATCACTCAAAGAACACCTCAGTACAGTCCAGGCACATTTTTTGTGGCTCAGCCTCCTATGATCATTTCTGGAATTCCAAAGCCTTCACCAGCATCCACACAGTCTGAATCCTCTTCTGAACCAAAAGGCAAATCTCACATTGAGGATGTGAATTGAACAAATGGCTGGGATGTTTGATAGGAATACCTTGTATTTTGTTTTCTGTCTATATACCTTTTTGAAAACATCTAATACAATTGGCTTTCCTTTATTTCTCATTGTAATATTTTTTCCATTTCTTGTTTCCCACTTTTTGATTATCACAAAGGGGGAGAAATATTATCAACATATCAAAGAGGGAGAAATATTCTCAAAGGGGGAGAAATATTATCTAAAGAATAGCTACCATGCTTTGCCCTTATGATATCATTATATTTAATTCCAACTCTGAAACATTATGTTCTATAACATACTGTTTCTCTGAGATACTTGCATCTAATGATATTTTATCTGATACAACTACTCATTGTTTTAAAACTATAATATCATAAGTTGTGATTATCAAAAAGGGGGAGATTGTTGAACTCACCTATTTTGATAATCCCAATTATTCTTTTACATATCTTTGACAATCCCAATTAATGTTTATCTATATTTAAATTCTCTCAATCTATGATATTATATTATCAAGATGATAATAATATTAAAATAATCCTTGATATATGTTAATCAATGTTTATCCATGTCTGTAACACCCCAAGATTTCATAGTGTGTTATTTCTTCAAAATAATTCAATAACTTGCACTACACGCAACACCGAGTTCAAGCACACCATGACTTACCAAACAAGCCATTCGAAAGAGGTTATGAATAGTATTAACTAAATTTTAAACTTTATATGATCCTTATAATTTTAGAATCCATATTATTATTTTCTTAGACATAATGTAAGAACAAATTCCTTTTTTTTCAGATAAAAGAAGTATTTTTCAAAAATGCACTTTTACCAAATTTAATAGTGAAACCTTTTTAAATACAATATTTTAAACATTTTGACTAAATGGGGATATCAAAAATTTACAATGAAACATCCCAAGCTTCCACGGTATGCTTTCCTTTGAATAATATAGTAGCGTGTGTTGTACGCAACTTTGAGTTCTAACACACACCACAACCAATCAAACTAGCCATTATGAATAGTAATACCTACTTTTTGAAATTATATATATTTTATATTTCAAAATGGACTTCATTTTTGGATTCGAAATATCGAATTTAGCCTAAGGTGAAATTTTGGTACTTTTTGGATAACTTTAATATTTTTATGAATAGTGAAAATTACTAAATTTTAATTAAAAACAACTTTTTTAATCGAAATAATTCATATTGATAAATTATGAATTTTAGTGGTTTTAAAGTATATTTTGAATATATTTTTACCATTTAATACAATGTTGGTCATTGGACATAATTTCACAATTAAACCGAACATAAACAAGTATCAATCTTTTGATAGTTATTATATCTTAAAAACACGCTTTTTGTTTTGACAGCGGGAATTAATTTTAAATTAATTTCTGCCACTTCTGTGTTTTGAATTTGGAAAAATGGATTCCATATTTGGAATCAGGATGTACATATTTTGTAAATGAGTAACTTTTATTTTTATAAATTTTGAATAATTACTGCGGTAAATATTTTATTTACCATGGTTAAGGGTAAATCCGGTAAATAAGGGTTAAAAAATAATATTATAATAATACTAAATTACCCTAAAACGTGTCCTAACCTTATTGGTTGATACATTTTTGACCATAGGCATCTTTGGGTCGATTTTGGGACCCCATGGAGCCACTTGTAGGTGATAGGGACACTTTATTTTAATTAAGCTAAAATAAGTACAAAAATGACATAAGCATATATCTTTTAGAAAAAATTTTTTTACATAAGGTTATATATGTTTTATTTTCGACTATAAATATTAATTATAAAGCTAAAACGATTTCCTACATAATGATATTTTATTTATAATTTTTAGACATTAAATAAGTTAATTTATTTATGACACAATGATGATGCAGTAATTACCATAATAGTGAAAAATTAAAATAATTGATATTATAAATACCCAAATAAATATAATTTAAGACTTTTAATGAATTAAAATAATTTTCTAGGATAATATGACATATTAGGATTTATTTAATTGACTTTTTTCGAAGTAATAATTCTGTTATGAGTATCACAAAAATCAACTATTAAATAGTGTCAAAATTGGCATAAAAGAGTTTTTAAAACAAATATTATATTATTAATTGATATTAAATTCTTAAAAATCTATGGTTCGGCCAAGATACTTATATCATTATAGGTGTATCATTAATGGACCACTTGAGGGTATCTTGGATGTATATAGTATGTTTATTAACTATATAATATAAAAATACAAAGTGACATGGTAAATGTCAAACTAATTAACTAAGAGTTAAAACTAAAAGATAAGGTTAATATAATGGCCCAAACCTGTCTAAATTCTATTGGTTGAATGGTTTACAACCTATCCCCACCTTAACATTTAAATAATCCACTTTGGAGCCATTATAAACTGAATATGAATTTATTATAAATTAATATTTCTAGATTTTCTAAAGGTGCCCCTCACCCCTCTTATAAAAGGGCACTCCTCCTTCTCATTTCATCACACCTTAAAAGCCTTTTGGCTCGGCCAAACTCTGCCCAAATACTTTCCCAAATTCCCTCACTACAACCTAGAGGCCTTATATTGATCAGAAAGCCAACCTAAGGATCCCTTTTGATCAAATCAAAAGGAAGAACCCGAAGAAGAGGTAATGATTTCACCACCCTTTTTCAAGTTCCTTTCTTCTTCCACTTCCTCTTCCTTTGTTGTTACCATTATAAAATAATAATTCCAGTATCATATATATACTATGATGTAATTATAAATATGGTACAACCATATTCAGTATTCTATCCATCCTTTGAGTAACATGTCACCATACGTGCGTACGTACGGCTTACCATCTCCACGTCATGGTGTAATTGTTCTTCAATAAATAATTATTTGGATGGGTATAATAATGATGTGTAACTCATGTAAATAATAAATATAAAATGGTAATTATTCTGTATATATTATATAACATCCAATTATATATTATTTTAATATCAAAATAATGATATTGTCGCTCGTGCGTACGTACGGACTACCGTCTCCACGAACACGATGAGATTCATTCTCTATCATATCCATTCAAGTATAATTATAATTTGAGGATTTAAAAAATATGTTTATGTAACACACGATACTTTTATGTTATATAAATCATCAAAGGAATATTTTTCTACACAACACTTTCTTGGCTTGATTTACACGAAATCGCGACCTTCCTCGATAGCGTGCGTCGTACGCAATACCGAGTTTCACTAAACAACGATATGCTATTAAAATATTATTAAAACTAGCCATTATGAATAGTAATAACCACTTTTTGAAATTTTATAAATTTTATTTTTCAAAATGGACTTCATTTTTGGATTCGGAATACCGAAATTAGCCTAGGGTGAAATTTTGGTATTTTTCTGAAAACTTTCAATTTTTGATGAATAGTGAAACCACTAAGTGGTAGTTAAAAAACTGAATTTTTTATAAAACATAATTTTACTGCTTCTGTGAGTGGAATTTCGAAAATCCGAGAGACACGGTTAATATCAAGGACTAAAATGTGGTTCAATGAGATGAAAATAATTTTTGGTGAATAGTAACTTTTTACTTTTTTTTACCACGGTAAAAAGTAAATAGGGTAATTAAGGGTAGAAATGATATTATTATTACCCTAACACATGTCCTAATTCTATTGGAAAAGTGTAATTAGACCAAAAACAAACATAGGAATAAAATATGACCATTTAGGCCCACTTGGATTAGATTAGGACATTTATTATTAATTTATTTAAAGAAGGGTTAAAAGAGGTAAAATCAAATTTTATTTACTAAAACATTTATAATATGGGGTTATACATAAGATAAATTCAACTATAAATATTCATTAGAAATATAAAAAGATTTCCTACATAATGGTATTTTATTTGTAATTTTTATACATTAAATAATTTAATTTATTTATGAAACAACGATGATGTAGTAATTATCTTATTAATGAAATATTGACATAATTGATGTTATAAATACCCAAATAAATATAATTTGAGACTTTTTATGAATTACACTAATTTTCTAGGTTAATATGACATGTTAGTATTGATTTAATTAACTTTTTTCGAACTTATCATTTTGTTATGATTTTCACAAAAATCAATTACTAAATAGTGTCAAAATTGACATAAAATAGTTTTTAAAACAAATATTATATTATTAATTGTTATTGTATTCCTAAAAATCTAAGGTTCGGCCAAATGAATTAGATAAGGTTATATATATTACTAATAAACAACTTGGGGTTCGTTTGGCTTCTTATAGTAAGTTTATTAACCTTATAGTGTAAGAACACAAGAAGACACGGTAAAAGTACAATTATTTAACTTAATGTTAAATCTAAATGATAAGGTTAAAATAGGAACCTAAACTTGTCTAAATTATATTGGATGAGAGGATTTCGACCCATCCCCACCTTAGATTCTAAATATATCAATTTTGAGCTATTTAAAACCGAACTTGACTTTATAATAAAATAATATTTTTTGTTATTCCAAATGTACCCCTCTCCTCCCTTATAAAAGGGCACCTCCTCCCTCTCCTCCTCACACCAATTTGAGCATTCAAGCTCGGAAAACCCCTGACAAAATCTATTCTACACTTCCATAGTATCATCCTAGAGGTCCTGGTATTCTTCAAAGACCATCCTTAGTTCTTTAAGTGGAGGTTAAGTGAAGGCGCGTCAAAAAGAGGTAATATCCATTACCGATCTTTTTCAATTTCTTTCTTCTTCAAATTCTTCTTCTTTAGTTGTTTCATGATAAAGTAATAACATCAGTATTTCTTATATACTTATATGTTATTATAAATATGAAACAACTCTAATTAACCTTCTATCCATCCTACGGAAAAAGGAAATCACCGCGCGTGCGTACGTACGAAATACCGTCTCCACGCTGTGGTGTAATCTATTTTCTGCCACCACCTTAATTGGATGGGTATAATGGTGTAATGAGTAACTATATATGATTATTATAAAGTGATATTGATAATTAAATATTATACATACACTTCAACACAAGTTCACGATCATGAGAACAATATCATCGCTCGTGCGTACGTACGGACTACCGTCTCCACGACGCGATGAGATTCATTCTCCATGTTAACCATTTAAGAATGATTATAAAGTATATATAAGCAATAATAATGAAATATATGAAATTATAAAGCTAATGGATTTATTTATATATGTATGTCATCTACTTACTTCCATTCAAGGCAATAAGGAAAGGAAAACAACGTTCATGCGTACGTACGGACTACCGTCTCCATGAACGGTGTGTTTCATTTCATTTATCTATCTATTATATATATATATATATACTGAATATATATGATATATAAATCATGTTTTATATTTTTTAAGTAAGTAAATCATGATATAAGTAATAATAATCTCAAGAACAACAAGTCCAAACACCTACGATAAATGAAACAATTTTACCCACAACGCTTCTTTAACATGGAATTTACAAAAGAACGGGTAATATAAAGTCATAAGTGAACCATATATGATATAATAACAATGAATATGATTATTTAATAAGTTAATGACATTATTTAATAAGTTAATGACATTATTTAAATCATTATACAGGAGGTTCAGACACTTACGAAGCAAATCGGCCTTAAGGTAAGGGAAATATCACAATCTCATTTTTATCCGAGATTGTTTATTCGTAAGTATTTACTGGGGTGTATTTTATCATCCACATCCATGTTTCATCAATATGTAATATTATTTCCATCCAACTAAAATTTTTGAAATCCAATTTTTACCCTTCGATGAGTTTTTAGTAAAGAATATGAAAGGAATCTTTTGTCGTTTTTCGTACGAGGTACTTTTTGACTTTTCCGAAAAAAGTACAAAGAATGTTTTTTTTAACATATACGGCATGAATGGATTTTTAAAACATTATTTCTAAGAAGCTTACTTTACAAGTTTTCAAGTTTTTTTTAATCAACTTCTTTTAGTTATAATTTTATGACATGTTAAGAAATGAAAAGTGTTTTTGAAGTAGAAAGGATATTTTCCTCAAGAATGGAGTTCAAGTGTTTTATCAAAATTATTTTCCATCTAAGATAATAAAGGGTTCTGTTTTTATCCCTATTATTACATTTATTTTATTATGTTGTGATGGAATTATTTTTATAAATTCCTTTATCTTATATGAATTGTTTTATGATGTCATGTTGTTTAAGAATCCCATTTTTATTACATGGGTTATGCAATGATGTATGATTTATGATTTCGTGGCACACATAAGAATGGTATCATTATGAGATGGGTGGGACCTATATCTCCCTCCAATTCATTGGGTAAATATTTTATATCTCATGAGATAGACATGAATGGAACGGTAGGTTATACCGGTTCAGTGAAACAGGACTGAAACGAGGGTGACTCGGTTCAGAAAGGGACTTTGTCCACTAAGATAGTCTTGGCAATGAGTCTTGACTAAAAAGAAATGATTCTCTATGATTATGTGTGAATTACAAAAAGTTTCATGTTTTAAGTTATGATTATTGTGATTACATTTCACTGCCATGATTTACCCCATGTTATGAAATTATGATCTCTTTTGCTGGTTAAGATTTCCAAAAGTTATGTGCTTATGTATATGATGTGATTTATATTTCTTTTGTTTACCCTTACTGAGCATTTGAGCTCACCCTTTTATGTTTTATTTTCCCCAGGATATAAAGAAAGGTTTTAGGTATAAAAAAATAAGATCTTTATGGGAGATGTTGAAGATCTTTCACCAGGATTAGAAGATTACGTTTCGAGTTTCCAAAGACACTAAACTATTACGATCCTTGCGTGTGTGTTTTTGTTATGTACTAAGTATTCCGCAAATGTAATGTAATGTCAATGTACGTCAAGCTTCGGGTCTATACAGTTGGTATCAGAGGAAAAGTTTAGTCAACCTTTGGAAACTAGGATGCGAAAACGTTAGTGAGATCCCTAGAGATATTTCTAAGGTATGTCTAGGGATGTCCCTAAGGATAAGTATACGTATAGGATAGTCCTAGAACTATGGTAATGATATTTAAATTTAACCTAAGAAGTTAGATATTCATGGTACTCCCCCTTTACTATGTTGCTTTCCCTAGAATGATTTTTGCCTCTCACACTATTCTTTTTAGGTTTTAGAAAATGGATGGAAACAAGATGATTCACGATAATGGAGGATATGATGGACAATGGAATGATATTCTTCATGAGAACCCAAATGAAATGGGATTTGGAAGTCCAAACATCATTATTATGCCGAATTAGCAATCTCATAATATGATCAATAAAGTAAAATTTGGTAAGTTTCCTAACTAGGCTAATAAGAGAAAGATGGAGTTTCATGATGATCATAGAGGAAATAAAGTTCAATTTCCCCTATGTAAATCATGTGGGAAGAGGAATCAAGGAGAATGCTTCAAAGGAACTAGAAGATGCTTTGGGTGTGGAAAAGAAGGACACAAAGCCAGTAAGTGAAAAGGAAAAGGTTTAGTTAACACCAGGGATGAAGATAATGGTATTGCTACGACATCAACAATGGTTAAATGTTTTAAATGTGGAATGTACGAGCATTATGCAAACCAATGCCCTAAGGGAAAGTCTCATGAAGAGAATCAGTATGGTCGTATGGGTAGTATTTATGTGGATGATGATGAAGAGACTACAAATGATATGTGAGATGAAAGAATTGTTGAAGCTCGGTCAATGGTTTAAGAATGTAGTGGAATGATTACATGTTTATCATGTGTAATGTTGTATAAGTAATCTCATGCTACTATGGAATAAAGAGACATCTATGGATTGTTACACTGTTGTCTTTCCTTGAGTTTTGAAAGTGTATGATTAATGTTACTAGTATCCATGAAATGTTATTCAGATATTTCTGGAATGCAGATGATATGCGCATAATGAAGGGATAAGGAGAAAATTAAATGTTTGATAGTATTCATGAGCTTATGACTGATATAAGGAGAAGGTTATATCATGGTTTGAGTATATAGAATTTTTGGATTTTGGTATGTGGAAAGTGTTAACTTTTAACTGCATTCATGTTTTCACTAAGGTTCAATGGGTATTCATTCTTCAAGATAATACATGATTAAGGTATTCACATTTGACCAACAAGATATATCTTATGATATATGGGGGAAAAATGATGGCATTCACGTGATTTTTCTGTGACATTTCAAGTAATCATTTTCTTTATACTATGAGCTTGGACTGAAGTATTTTAGATAAGCCTAAAGATTAGAATGGATTATGTTGGACATAAGTTAGGATAAAACGTTTTTCGATATTATTGATGGGATGTTATAGTAATATAGCTTTAGAAAAAGGACAACCTGCAGGACGGGCGACAACCCATCGCGCCGGACAAGGCTGTGGGAATCGAACCCACAACCGAAGTGCGACTGACCTTTATCGCCTACCACTGGCCTACAGGAAGTCCCTGTTTAGTAGAAACTAGTTTTATTATATTAAGCAGTATGATATATGAAGTATAAGTCCATTTTAGGAACCATATATGATTAATCTCACTATAGAATGACTTATGTATATTTAATAACTTTTTCTAACCTTTTGTTTGAGACAGATGGAATGACTCTTCATTCTATCACATGATCTGCTAACACTTCACGAATAACAAATTCAACTTCATTTATTTAAGAGATGAAGTAGAAATTGTTCAAGGCACGAACAACAGTGAGATTGTACCTAAATAAAGTAAGTATTTATTCTAATTCAAACTCTTCAACTTTAGGGAAACGATCTTGAAAACCAAAAATGTTGTCCTAGTGCTCTTATATCTGATTAATCAGATGGTACCTTAGATCGTCACAAATTTATGGAATTGTGATTGTTGGCTTTTCCATAGACATGTTCTCTACCACTCTCTATCAGAACATGATGGTTAGATTTTTCTTCCTTATCCATATTTTCACCTATGTGGAAACCCAGTGATTAGTTTATTTGGGTAACCGTTACGTTTCATACTTTCATTTTTAAAGATTGGTTTTGGTATTCCTTTTTATGATGTGGGTTTCTATTAAAGAAACTTTCGAATAGTAAACCATTTATAACCCCGATGAATTTCGAGGGCGAAATTCATTTTAAGGGGGGTAGAATGTAACACCCGAGACTTTTATGTTATATAAATCATCAAAGGAATCTTTTTCTACACAACACTTGCTTGGCTTGCTTTACACGAAATCGCGACCTTCCTCGATAGCGTGCGTCGTACGCAATACCGAGTTTCACTAAACAACGATATGCTATTAAAATATTATTAAAACTAGCCATTATGAATAGTAATAACCACTTTTTGAAATTTTATAAATTTTATTTTTCAAAATGGACTTCATTTTTGGATTTGGAATACCGAAATTAGCCTAGGGTGAAATTTTGGTATTTTTCTGAAAACTTTCAATTTTTGATGAATAGTGAAACCACTAAGTGGTAGTTAAAAAACTGAATTTTTCATAAAACATAATTTTACCGCTTCTGTGAGTGGAATTTCGAAAATCCGAGAGACACAGTTAATATCAAGGACTAAAATGTGGTTCAATGAGATGAAAATAATTTTTGATGAATAGTAACTTTTTACTTTTTTTTACCACGGTAAAAAGTAAATAGGGTAATTAAGGGTAGAAATGATATTATTATTACCCTAACACATGTCCTAATTCTATTGGAAAAGTGTAATTCGACCAAAAACAAACATAGGAATAAAATATGACCATTTAGGCCCACTTGGATTAGATTAGGACATTTATTATTAATTTATTTAAAGAAGGGTTAAAAGAGGTAAAATCAAAGTTTATTTACTAAAACATTTATAATATGGGGTTATACGTAAGATAAATTCGACTATAAATATTCATTAGAAATCTAAAAATATTTCCTACATAATGGTATTTTATTTGTAATTTTTAGACATTAAATAATTTAATTTATTTATGACACAACGATGATGCAGTAATTATCTTATTAATGAAATATTGAAATAATTGATGTTATAAATACCCAAATAAATATAATTTGAGACTTTTTATGAATTCCACTAATTTTATAGGTTAATATGACATGTTAGTATTTATTTAATTAACTTTTTTAGGACTTATCATTCTGTTATGATTTTCACAAAAATCAATTACTAAATAGTGTCAAAATTGACATAAAATAGTTTTTAAAACAAATATTATATTATTAATTGTTATTTTATTCCTAAAAATCTAAGGTTCAGAAAAATGACTTAGATAAGGTTATATATATTAATAATAAAAAACTTGGGGTTCGTTTGGCTTCTTATAGTAAGTTTATTAACCTTATAGTGTAAGAACACAAGAAGACACGGTAAAAGTACAATTATTTAACTTAATGTTAAATCTAAATGATAAGGTTAAAATGGGAACCTAAACTTGTCTAAATTCTATTGGATGAGAGGATTTAGACCCATACCCACCTTAGCTTCGAAATATATCAATTTGGAGCTATTTAAAACCGAACTTGACTTTATAATAAAATAATATTTTTAGTTATTCCAAAGGTACCCCTCTCATCCCTTATAAAAGGGCACCTCCTCCCTCTCCTCCTCACACCAATTTGAGCATTCAAGCTCAGAAAAACGCTGCAAAAATCTCTTATCCACTTACCTAGTATCATCCTAGAGGTCCTGGTCTTCTTCAAAGACCATCCTTAGTTCTTTAAGTGGAGGTTAAGTGAAGGCGCGTCAAAAAGAGGTAATATCCATTACCGATCTTTTTCAATTTCTTTCTTCTTCAACTTATTTTTCTTTAGTTGTTTCATGATAAAGTAATAACATCAGTATTTATTATATACTGATATGTTATTATAAATATGAAACAACTCTAATTAACCTTCTATCCACCCTATGGAAAAAGGAAATCACCGCGCGTGCGTACGTACGGAATACCGTCTCCACGCCGTGGTGTAATCTATTTTCTGCCACCACCTTAATTGGATGGGTATAATGGTGTAATGAGTAACTATATATGATTATTATAAAGTGATATTGATACTGAAATAGTATACATACACTTCAACACAAGTTCACGATCATGAGAACGATATGATCGCTCGTGCGTACGTACGGACTACCGTCTCCACGACGCGATGAGATTCATTCTCCATGTTAACCATTTAAGAATGATTATAAAGTATATATAAGCAATAATAATGAAATATATGACATTATAAAGCTACTTGATTTATGTATATATGTATGTCATCTACTTACTTCCATTCAAGGCAATAAGGAAAGGAAAACAGCGTTCATGCGTACGTATGGACTACCGTCTCCATGAATGGTGTGTTTCATTTCATTTATCTATCTATTATATATATATACTGAATATATATGATATATAAATCATGTTTTATATTCTTGAAGTAAGAAAATCATGATATAATTAATAATAATTTCAAGAACAACAAGTCCAAACACCTACGATAAATGAAATGATTTTACCCAAAACGCTTCTTTAACAAGGAATTTACAAAAGAACGGGTAATATAAAGTCTTAAGTGAACCATATATGATATCATAATAATGAATATAATTCTTTAATAAGTTAATGACATTATTTAAATCATTATACAGGAGGTTCAGACACTTACGAAGCAAATCAGACTTAAGGTAAGGGAAATATCACAATCTCATTTTTATCCGAGATTGTTTATTCGTAAGTATTTACTGGGGTGTATTTTATCATCCACATCCATGTTTCATCAATATGAAATATTATTTCCATCCACCTACAATTTTTTAAATCCAATTTTACCCTTAGGTAAGTTTTTAGTAAAGAATATGAAAGGAATCTTTTGTCGTTTTTCGTACGAGGTACTTTTTGACTTTTCCGACAAAAGTACAAAGAATGTTTTTTAACATATACGGCATGAATAGATTTTTAAAACATTATTTCCAAGAATATTCCTTTACAAGTTTTCAAGTTTATTTTTATTCAACTTCTTTTAGTTATAATTTTATGACATGTTAAGAAATGATGAGTGTTTTTGAAGTAGAAAGGATATTTTCCTCAAGAATGGAGTTCAAGTGTTTTATCAAAATTATTTTCCATATAAGATAATAAAGGGTTCTGTTTTTATCCCTATTATTACATTTATTTGATTATATTGTGATGGAATTATTTTTATAAATTCCTTTATCTTATATGAATTGTTTTATGATGTCATGTTGTTTAAGAATCCCATTTTTATTACATGGGTTATGCAATGATGTATGATTTATGATTTCGTGGCACACATAAGAATGATATCATTATGAGATGGGTGGGACCTATATCTCCCTCCAATGCATTGGGTAAAGATTTTATATCTCATGAGATAGACATGGCTGGAATGGTAGGTTATACCGGTTCAGTGAAACATGACTGAAACGAGGGTGACTCGGTTCAGAAAGGAACTTTGTCCACTAAGATAGTCTTGGCAATGAGTCTTGACTAAAAAGAAATGATTCTCTATGATTATGTGTGAATGCCACAAAGTTTCATGTTTTATGTTATGATTATTGTGATTACATTTCACTACCATGATTTACCCCATGTTATGAAATTATGATCTCTTTTGCAGGTTAAGATTTCCAAAAGTTATGTGCTTATGTATATGATGTGATTGATATTTCTTTTGTTTACCCTTACTGAGCATTTGAGCTCACCCTTTTATGTTTTCTTTTCCCCAGGATATAAAGAAAGGTTTTAGGTATAAAAAAAGAATATCTTTATGGGAGATGTTGAAGATCTTTCACCACGATTAGAAGATTACTTTTTGAGTTTCCAAAGACACTAAACTATTACGATCCTTGCGTGTGTGTTTTTGTTATGTACTAAGTATTCCGCAAATGTAATGTAATGTCAATGTACGTCAAGCTTCGAGTCTCTACAGTTTAAGGACTTGATATCATTCTGGATATGATTAAGATACATCCTATCCATTACAAACATGGCTTACGTAACAAAACATATAAAATAAAATGAGTAAGTTAACACCTGAAACAACGATAATACTAAGATATTTTTAACAAAGCAATGTTAAAAGATCATATATGATATCATATTAATATATATGATTATTTTATAATTTAATAACAATTATTTCACCATTATACATGAGGTTATCCTACCCTCAACCAAGAAAAAGTACAAGTTAAGGGTTTATTTCACAATCTCTTCATTATCCGAGGTTGTTTATACGTAATAATCTACTGGGATATTCTTTATCATCCACATGCATGTTTCTTAAAAATGTATTTCAAAACATTTTTAATATTTACATGAATATGGGTTAAAGTCATTTATACCATTGTTTGACTTTTTATAAGAGTTTTATAAAGGAATCTTTCCGTCGTTTTCCAAACAAGGTGCTTTTTAACCTTTTCGACAGAATTAAGGTAAGAATGTTTTTTAACTTATACGGAGGGTGCGGCTATTTTCCGTCGTTATAAAATTTTAAAAGCTTCCCTTACAAGCTTATAAGGATATTTTCAAAGTAAATGTTTTATTTTATAATTATGTGACTTTTAAATGATTTCAAAATGAATATTTTAAGAATTTCTGAAAGGTATTCTTTATCAAAATCAGAATTTTAAATGTTTTAAAGATTTATCTTTCCAAATATTTTTAATTAATGTCCATGTTTTCAAAATGATTTTAAGGATTTATTTATATTGAAATGAATGTTTTGAAATGATATTTATTTTCAAAAGTTTCGAAGTGGTATGGGACACTTTGATTCAAAAATCTCTTTTAAATTACTTCCTTTATAAATGTGTGACTTTTAAATGATTTCAAAAAAAGAGATATTTCACTCAAATAGTTTTGATTTCATCTATGTCAACATACTTTGATGGATATTAAGTTTATTTAAATTTGATTTATTATGATACAAAACTTCCATATTGTTTTGATGTTTTTGTGCTGTGTTTGACTGTGGATGTGTTATTCTTATACCATTCATGGTTTATGGATGAAGTATTTAAATTTCATATGATATTTTTAATACGAATGTTTATGTTATGTTTGAACCTTTTCATATGGGAATGAATTGGACTTAATATGTGATGGGTGGATCCCACTATAGCTCTTCGATGCATCGGTAGGTCTAATGAGACAAACTAGTGTCTTGTCACAAGGCCTTGACAAAATCTTATTTGTAGTCTTGGCATGAGGCCTTGGATATGTGGTTATGATAGTCTGGCATTATGCATTCCATCATTATGAAAGTGGTTATTGATATTTCATGTGATTATTCGATTAGTAGAATATCCATGTGAATAAGTAAATGGAATTATTTCATTTTATTTTTTCCATACTATGTTGAAAATCAAGTTTAAAAGGATTTTGTTTTAGTTATACATTGCCTTAAATGTTTATTATTATTTATGAAAGTTTCCGCTATATTGTTATCCTTACTAGGCATTTGAGCTCACCCCTTTTCTATGTTTTATTTTTCCCAGGGTATGAAGAAGTAAATTATGAATTACCTGCAGGGATAGTATGTGGGGATATGAGTGTGGAATATGGAGACTGTGTTGTTGTAGTAGTTTTTTCACTTTATGATGTAATGTAGAACCTTATGAATATATCTAGTGTTTCCAAGGCTACTAAACCAATCGTTCTTTCGAGATTTGATCTTTCTTGTGATCATGCCAATGTTATAATGCACCGACTCTAGGTAACTGGGGTTGGGGAATTACAGTTTGTATCATAGGAAGTTTAGTACAAACCTTGGAAGCTAGATTTAGATAAACTATGATTAGAGCACGTAGACCTAAGATGAACTTTGAGGCTTAGTATAGAAGAACTTCCTAGAATTTTGGTATTGTAGAGATTTTGTGAGTTTTCCAAGAAATACATCCCTGTCTGGATACGAGAAGGTAGAGGTGGCTCTGGCATAGATGTACCTAGGGGTAATACCCGAAAACACTGCTTTGAGCTGGACTCGAACAAGAACTGGTGCACGATAACAAGCCTTGCTGCACTCTTGGTTACGACACTCCCGGGGGATATGCTTAGGATAATTCTTATTTTTTTCTACAAACCATTATGAAGGGTTTATGAGTATATACTTCCTCAAAGGAGAAATTTTTATGATTATGGATTATATCCATAAACTATTTAATTTATGTTATGCATCTTACAAGTTTGGGATTAGGTATTTTTATTCATAAACTAATATAGTGTATGCCATTGTTTAGAAATGGAACCCAGTAGAAGGAATGATAACTCCAGCAATGCACATGATCCAAAGAGAAAGAAGGATCGTATCTTTCATGGTCTTAAGCTAGAATTTATAAGAGAAATAGTCTCCCATGTATTATCATCATATGAAGAAATAATATCATGTGTTGATAAGATAAGTAAAGAGTTTACTGAGTCCTATGGCTTTGAAGGGAAGCAAGAGAAGAAAAGGATGGAAGAGAGAAAGATGGATAAAGGGAAGATGGAAAAGAAGAATTTTACCATATGTGATAACTATGGGAAGAAACACCCTGGAACTTGCCTGAAAGGAATGAGAGTTTGTTATAAGTGTGGAGGAAAAGGGCACAAAGTACGTGACTGCAAGGGTAAGAAAATGGTTTCAAATGTACAATGATTCATTTGCAAGGAGTTTGGACACTATGCGAACCTTTGTCCCAATCATCAGACTATGCCTCAAATGATGCTATTGGATAATAATCAAGTTATGATACTACCATAGATGAAGAGGAATGATTAGAGTTCTTGTATTGATTATGTCATTTGAGTGTTGTATCAACAATGTACTTGTTATAATAATTATGGAGTATATAAGGATTGTACTGCAGTACTATTTCATTAAGGACTTGAGATTGTGTTGAACAAAGAAAAGTGACTCAATAGCAGGATAAATTTTTGGAAAATATATGGTTGAGAGAATGATAAACGATAATATAGTTATGATACCGAGGTAGTGATTTTGGAATAATACATGATTGATTTGGATAAATTATATTGGATATTCTTGACTACCTTGAAACTGATTAATGATTTGTATATTCCATCATTGTTGGGGATTAAAACATTTTTTGGATTGAAGGAGTATATCTATTATTCTTTAAGGAATAAGGGATCATGAATGTAATCAATAAGGTTTTATGGTAATTCAGGATGTTGCAGTGTTTTAAAAGAATACATGATGAAGGTGTTCACATGTTATTACGCGAAAAAAAGGATCTTTATTGTGTTTACCTTCCTTATAAATTTTGGACTGAAGTATTTTGGATAGTTCTAGTTTGGATTATTTTGGATTTCCATAAAAGGACAACCCGGAGGTTGGGCGGAAACCCGTCGTGTCCGGCAAGGCCGCACGACTTGAACCCACAACCGAAGGGCGACAAGGGTGCATCACCTACCACTGAACCACGTGATGTCTGATATTAAATAATGTAGTTTTTTTAAAAGATCTGGTAGATGAATTATAAATTCGTTTTTTTAGAACCCTATACGAATAGGATAAATAGAATATTTTTTTACGTTCTATTATCTTTTAGAGTGAAAGATGAGTTTGTGGTAGAAATTAGTTAAATGATGGAACTCTACTTGTCAAGAATATATTTTTCTTCTTCTCTTATTCTATGAAGAAATTAATTCTTATACTTTATTTAAGGAATCCAAAAACCAAAAATGTGTTATCCTAATACCCTATGTTTTGTTGAACTGATGGTATTTCAAATCATCATAGATTGATGAATTTAAGAACCTCAATTTTACACTTGTTTGTGTTTGATGACCTCAATCACTACCTATAAATATTTACGTTTTTCCTCCAATTAAATGTCTCTAATTTCAACCAATGTTCTCCTAATCGAGATCATAATTTGGTGGTGACCCTTTCATTTCTCTTTTCCTCATATTAAGACTAAATTTTTGTAACCCAGTTTCCGATGTGGGTTTTCCCACAAAGATATTTTCTATTTTCAACCTTTTATTTTCGAAGAACAATTTCAAATTGTGAGGACGCAATTTATTGAAGGAGGGGAGAATGTAACACCCCAAGATTTCATAGTGTGTTATTTCTTCAAAATAATTCAATAACTTGCACTACACGCAACACCGAGTTCAAGCGCACCATGACTTACCAAACAAGCCATTCGAAAGAGGTTATGAATAGTATTAACTAAATTTTAATCTTTATATGATCCTTATAATTTTAGAATCCATATTATGAGTTTCTTAGACATAATTTAAGAACAAATTCCTTTTTTTTCAGATAAAAGAAGTATTTTTCAAAAATTCACTTTTACCAACTTTAATAGTGAACCCTTTTAAATACAATATTTTAAACATTTTTACTAAATGGGGACATAAAAAATTTACAATGAAACATCCCAAGCTTCCACGGTACGCTTTCCTTTGAATAATATAATAGCGTGTGTTGTACGCAACTTTGAGTTCTAACACACACCACAACCAATCAAACTAGCCGTTATGAATAGTAATACCTAATTTTTAAAATTATATATATTTTATATTTCAAAATGGACTTAATTTTTGGATTAGGAATATAGAATTTAGCCTAAGGTGAAATTTTGGTACTTTTTGGATAACTTTAATATTTTGATGAATAGTGAAAATTACTAAATTTTAATTAAAAACAACTTTTTTAATCGAAATAATTTATATTGATAAATTATGAATTTTAGTAGTTTTAAAGTATATTTATAATATATTTTTACCATTTAATAAAATGTTGGTCATTGGACATAATTTCACAATTAAACCGAACATAAACAAGTATCAATCTTTTGATAGTTATTATATCTTAAAAACACGCTTTTTGTTTTGACAGCGGGAATTAATTTTAAATTAATTTCTGCCACTTCTGTGTTTTGAATTTGGAAAAATGGATTCCATATTTGGAATCAGGATTTTCATATTGTGTAAATGGGTAACTTTTATTTTTAGACATTTTGAATAATTACTGCGGTAAATATTTTATTTACCATGGTTATGGGTAAATCCGGTAAATAAGGGTTAAAAAATAATATTATAATAATACTAAATTACCCTAAAACGTGTCCTAAACTTATTGGTTGATACAGTTTCGACCATAGGCATCTTTGGGTCGATTTTGGGACCCCATGGAGCCACTTGTAGGTGATAGGGACACTTTATTTTAATTAAGCTAAAATAAGTACAAAAATGACGTAAGCATATATCTTTTAGAAAAACAATTTTTACATAGGGTTATATATGTTGTATTTTAGACTATAAATATTCATTATAAATCTAAAAAGATTTCTTACATAATTATATTTTATTTATAATTTTTAGACATTAAATAATTTAATTTATTTATGACACAATGATGATGCAGTAATTACCATAATAGTGAAAAATTAAAATAATTGATATTATAAATACCCAAATAAATATAATTTAAGACTTTTAATGAATTAAACTAATTTTCTAGGATAATATGACATATTAGGATTGATGTGACTGACTTTTTTATAAGTAATGATTCTGTTATGAGTATCAGAAAAATCAACTATTAAATAGTGTCAAAATTGACATAAAAGAGTTTTTTAAAAAATATTATATTATTAATTGATATTAAATTCCTAAAAATATAAGGTTCGGCCAAGAGACTTATATCATGATAGGTTTATCATTAATGGACCACTTGAGGGTCTCTTGGATGTATATAGTCTGTTTATTAACTATATAATATAAAAATACAAAGTGACATGGTAAATGTGAAACTAATTAACTAAGAGTTAAAACTAAAAGATAAGGTTAATATAATGACCCAAACCTGTCTAAATTCTATTGGTTGAATGTTTTTCGACCTATCCCCACCTTAAAATTTAAATAATACACTTTGGAGCCATTAGAAACCGAATATGAATTTATTATAAATTAATATTTCTAGCTTTTCCAAAGGTTCCCCTCACCCCTCTTATAAACGGGCACTCCTCCTTCTCATTTATTCACACCTTTAAAGCCTTTTTGTTCGGCCAAACTCTGCCCAAATACTTTCCCAACTTCCCTCACTACAAACTAGAGGCATTATTTTGATCAGAAATCCAACCTAAGGAGCCATTTTGATCAAATCAAAAGGGAGAACCCGAAGAAGAGGTAATGATTTCACCACCCTTTTTCAAGTTCCTTTCTTCTTCCACTTCCTCTTACTTTGTTGTTACCATTATAAAATAATAATTCCTGTATCATATATATACTATGATGTCATTATAAATATGGTACAACCATATTAAGTATTCTATCCATCCTTTGAATAACATGTCACCATACGTGCGTACGTACGGCTTACCGTCTCCACGTCGTGGTGTAATTGTTCTTCAATAAATAATTATTTGGATGGGTATAATAATGATGTGTAACTCATGTAAATAATAAATATAAAATTATAATTATTCTTTATATATTATCTAACATCCAATTATATATTATTTTAATATCAAAAGAATGATATTGTCACTCGTGCGTACGTACGGACTACCGTCTCCACGAACGCGATGAGATTCATTCTCTATCATATCCATTCAAGTATAATTATAATTTGAGGATTTAAAAAATATGTTTAAAGACTTGATATCATTCTGGATATGATTAAGATACATTCTATCCATTACAAACATGGCTTACATAACAAAACATATAAAATAAAACGAGTAAGTTAACACCCAAAACAACTATAATACTAAGATATTATTAACAAAGCAATGTTAAAAGATCATATATGATATCATATTAATATATATGATTATTTTATAATTTAATAACAATTATTTCACCATTATACAGGAGGTTATCATACCCTCAACCAAGAAAAAGTACAAGGTAAGGTTTTATTTCGCAATCTCTTCATTATCCGAGGTTGTTTATACGTAATAATCTACTGGGATCTTCTTTATCATCCACATGCATGTTTCTTAAAAATTTGTTTCAAAACATTTTTAATATTTACATGAATATGGGTTAAAGTCATTTATACCATTGTTTGACTTTTTATAATAGTTTTATAAAGTAATCTTTCCATCGTTTTCCAAACAAGGTGCTTTTTAACCTTTTCGACAGAATTAAGGTAAGAATGTTTTTTAACTTATACGGCGGGTGTGGCTATTTTCCGACGTTATAAAATTTTAAAAGATTCCCTTACAAGCTTATAAGTATATTTTCAAAGTAAATGTTTTATTTTATAATTATGCGACTTTTAAATGATTTCAAAATGAATATTGTAAGAATTTTTGAAAGGTACTCTTTATTAAAATCAGAATTTTAAATGTTTTAAAGATTTATCTTTCTAAATATTTTTAATTAATGTCCATGTTTTCAAAATGATTTTAAGGATTTATTTATATGGACATGAATGTTTTGAAATGATATTTCTTTTCAAAAGTTTCGAAGTGGTATGGGACACTTTGATTCAAAAATCTCTTTTAAAGTACTTCCTTAATAAATGTGTGACTTTTAAATGATTTAGAAAAAAGAGATATTTCTCTCAAATAGTTTTGATTTCATCTATGTCAACATCCTTTGATGGATATTAAGTTTATTTAAATTTGATTTATTATGATACAAAACTTCCATATTTTTTTGATGTTTTTGTGATGTGTTTGACTGTGGATGTGTTATTCTTATACCATTCGTGGTTTATGGATGAAGTATTTACATTTCATATGATATTTTTAATAAGAATGTTTATGTTATGTTTGAACCTTTTCATATGGGAATGCATTGGACTTAATATGTGATGGGTGGAGCCCGCTATAGCTCCTCGATGCATCGGTAGGTCTCATGAGACAAACTAGTTTCTTGGCACAAGGCCTTGACAAAATCTTATTTGTAGTCTTGGCACGAGGCCTTGGCTATGTGGTGATGATAGTCTGGAATTATGAATTCCATCATTATGAAAGTGGTTATTGATATTTCATGTGATTATTATATTAGTAGAATATCCATGTGAATACGTAAATGGAATTATTTCATTTTATTTTTTCCATACTATGTTGAAGTTCAAGTTTAAAAGGCTTTTGTTTTAGTTATACATTGCCTTAAATCTTTATTCTTATTTATGAAAGTTTCCGCTATATTGTTATACTTACTGGGCATTTGAGCTCACCCCTTTTCTATGTTTTATTTTTCCCAGGGTATGAAGAAGTAAATTATGAATGACCTGCAGGGATAGTATGTGGGGATATGAGTGTGAAATATGGAGACTATGTTGTTGTAGTAGTTTTTCACTTTATGATGTAATGTAAAACCTTATGAATATATCTAGTGTTTCCAAGGCTACTAAAACAATCGGTATTTTGAGATTTTATCTTTCTTGTGATCATGCCAATGTTATAATGCACCGACTCTAGGTAACTGGGGTCGGGGTGTTACAATGTTTGTATAAGTTCTGAAGCAATTCTAAAAAAATTGGATATGTTTTACATAAAACAGATAAGTGTTAGTCACTGATCTACTTATAGCTACTGGTACAGAGCTACCTGTACTTAGTCTACTGATAGACTTAGTCTACTGATAGACAGAGTCACCGATAAGCTAAGGTCACCGATATGCAGAGATACTGATATGTACAAGTCCACTGGGAGCCGTACCTAGTACCCATGCAAAAGGTAATCATTCCCATTTGCCAGAGCTGAAAGCTATAAAAGGGAAGATAAATACCTAGCTGAAAAGGATGAGATAACAAGGAGATAACATGAGAGAGAACACAGAGACTGAATGAGAGGAAGTGAACATAGAATAAAATAACATGAGGTGTGTATACAACAAGAATCAAGGAATTAAGAAGGCACACGAAGGGTGAAAAAGAAAAAGGCTCAACATCATATGTGGTGCATTCGTGCAAGGCTACATCCATACTCCAAGAACACTGGACATACACGAAGCAATTCTTCTCTAGAGGAGAACACAAGCTGCATCTTGAGTGAGGAACTACATCAAACACGCCATGCACTCATACTAATATGCTGAACCTAGAACCAAGGAAGAAAATGATACTCTATTTTTCAGAACAAAAACCAGAGAAGGACTCAAAAGCTTTTCTGATCGACCAAATGAGTCCAGAGATGCACTTCCAATCACTAAAGATCCTCTAAACTAATTCTCACTTACTTTAGTGATTCTTTAATTTACATTTTGAGAAGTGTGTGTATCCTGTTTATTTTACACACACAATTTCTCCTGAGCTAAGCTGGAGGATTCTTAAATCCTCATTCAAACTCTATAACTCTCTTGTATCCCACTCTGGATAGTGGTAGAGGTCGAGTAAGACCTGGAAAGCTATGAGCTATTGTTTTTTTCCCACGTAGAACTGTGGTAGAGGTATTTGTACCTAGATAGTGTGTTCAATTTTGTTTACCCCGATCCAGGGTGTGGATCAATTTAGATAAATTGTTTGAGAGGACTAAGTATCAGCTTCAGACTGAACCTGTTGGTTAGATCTACTGTGCATTTTAGTTTAAGTCATAAGTATACTATATATATTTCATATTTTGCTGCTATTACTTTGAAATAAAAAACTATTTTTAAAGCTACTTTGATAGTTAAATTAGAAAGTGTTTATACTTATTTTAAACCACTAAGTTAGTTTCAAAAGTCAATTTATTCTTCAGATTAAATTAACTGAGACCTAATAAATCTTTGAGAAACTAATTGAACATTTACACTCTGTATAAATTCACTATAGTTTAACTTTGTTTTTAAATAGGGGATTTTAAGAGAAATATTTTTAACAGAAATTTTATTTGGAACTCAATTCACCCCCCTCTTGAGTATCCACTCCGACCAACAAACACAATCACCCCAAAACACCAAGACAATACCTTAAGATATTTTTTCCTAACAATTAGACTCTAGATGTTGTATTTTTTCTTATTATTCCTCTAAACGTTAGCATAGTGATGTTTGGTAGCACTTTTATAGGTAAATTAGTCAAAGGAATTTCATATTAGTTATTCATTTTAGTGCTTGTTGTAAGCCCTTGGCCTATGGATATAGGTTTGGGGTAGATGTGGATCGAGCCCTATTGTGTCAGGTTGTGACAAATGTACCCAACACAAGATCTGTAGCAATGAATTCAATGCCATTTTTTTCATCTTGAATCAAATAATGCAATAAAATGGTACACATGGATTATAATATCATGTTAATAAACCAATAAATTATATATATATAAACTACAGTGATACCTAAAACATGTGGTGTTCCTAATAGAAATTGATTCCTCATGATCTCATCTACTTGTGATCATCAAGTGTGAACATCATGAGAATAAGTCTCAACAATTATGAGTACTCAACACCTGATAGTAAATAATACTTTGTGTCTAATTAGAATGATGTATATATACCATATGATATATGTTTTAGATTAATGTCATAGTATCTATAGCTTCTCATTATACCATGGGAACTGTTATAACCTTTTGATACGAAAAATAATTTAAGAACATTACTATTTATATAGTGGACTTTGAAATATCAATACTATAGTGGAAATTATGTATAAATCACTATATACATGAGATGGTAATTGAAAATCATTGTTTATTTGTGTTAAGGGAACCCACTTTTACAATAGTCTCACATTCACTAGATCCAACATGGTAATGAAAATGTTATCACTCACTGGATTAGATCTTGTTAGTTATAAGAAGTGGATTTATTAGGAATACTAATCCAGTGGTAGAGAAAATTCATAGACAATGTAGTGATTATGAGATAACTTAGAGTGTGCCATTATTTTGTGATGACACTTAATGTAATAAATGGAATCAAAATTCATGGACAATGTAGTGAATTATGTGTTAATTTTATATGGGTATACTTGTTGAATTGATGATTTTTTTCCATGTCTTGTTTGGGTGTACTACTGTAGAATTTTATGTTACTCTTGGTAGGGAATTTATCAATGATTTTTTAGCACTGATAAAGGATCCATTTATTAGCACATTTTAGCACTGATAAAGGATACCTTTATCAGCAATTTTTTTAGCACAGATAAAGGCTACCTTTATCAGTGCTTTTTTACTGCTGATAAAGGGGACCCCCCATCAGCGTTGAGCTTTACAGTGCTTTTTTAATACACATGATGATTATGAGATAACTTAGAGTGTGCCATTATTTTGTGATGGCACTTAATGTAAGAAATGGAATCAAAATTCATGGACAATGTAGAGATTTACCCCACTATAAAAGTCAACAGAGTTGGTGTTGGGGTAGAGAAAATCATGACCGTAGTTGGATAGCTTACTAGGGTTATGATTAATAACCATACTACACCTATGTTGGATTGTTTCATGCTACATATTCCCCCCATCATTTAGTAGGAATACTAATCCAGTGGTAATAGATTAATGAATCATGCCCCTTGAAATGATATTTCTAGCATTGGGATGTGATGAAAAGGAAAAGGTTGTGCTACCGGTATATTTCTTCATGGGAAATGCTGATCAATGTTGGTTGTTGATCTAGAATACTAAGTAGGAAGATGAATATAAGACATTTAATAGAGAAATTTCAATGAAAAATTCTTTGAAAAAATGTTCCCTTATGATCATTGAACTAAAATAAAGAGAAAATTCCTTATCTTAAAGAAATAGGTATAATAAAATGTTGTAGAGTATGAGTTTACCTTTACAATACTATTTAGATATTCTAAAGATTACATACATGATTTAGAAAACAATATTGATCATTTATTTGAAGGTCTAAATCCAATTCTCTGAAGGGTACTGGCTTCGAAATCATTTTCATCATATAATGAAATATTATTAAGTTCCATAAAAATTGAGAAAGAATTTTATAGATCTTATATGTTCATGGTAAATCAAGAGAAGAATAGGTTTTATGATAACTATGAAAAAGGTAAATCATAAAATAATAGTAGGGGAAAAAATAAATTCTCATTATGCAAAAATTGTGGAAATAATCATCCCAAAAAATTATTTAAAGGAATGGGAGTCTTTTATAACACTACTACAAAAACTGGCTTTAACAGCACTAAAAAAGTGCTGTAAAGATCAATGCTGATGGGGGGGGGGTCCCCTTTATTAGCACTAAAAAAGCATTGATAAAGGTAGCCTTTATCCATGCTAAAAAGTGCGGATAAAGGTATCCTTTATCAGTGCTAAAAATGCGCTAATAAAGGGATCCTTAATCAGTGCTAAAAAATCACTGATAAATGCCCTACCTGGAGTAACATAAAAATATGCAGTAGCACACCCAAACAAGACCTAAAAAAACCAGCATATCAACAAGTATACCCATATAAAATTAACACATAATTCATAAGGTAATTATAGAAAGTATAAACATATAACAAGTATACCCATACAACCCATAAAACATGTATACCCACACACCATTAACACATAATTCATAAGTTAATTAAATACACAAAGAATTAAATTTAGAATTTAGGGGGTTGGGGGGCTATTTAAGGGTTTGGGGTGGCTGTCCAAGGGGTAGGGGGTGTCCAGGGGGGTGGGAGTGTCCGGGGGGATGGGGGTGTCCAGGGGGTTGGGGGGGGGGGGCTATCTAGGGTGGTGGTGGTGGTGGTGGGGGGTGTACATGGTGGTGTCCAAGGGGGGTGGGGGTGGGGGTGGGGGGGGGGTGTCCAGGGGGTTGGGGGGCTTTCCAAGGGGTGGGGGTGTCCAGGGGGTAGGGGGTGTCCAAGGGGTGGGGTGGTGTCCAGGGGGGTGGGGTCCAGGAGGTTGGGGGGGGAGAGCTGTCCAAGGGGGGTGGGTGGTGTCCAGGGGGGTGGGGTGGTGTCGATGGGGATGGGGGTGGTTGTCCATGGGGGTGGGGGTGTCCAGGGGGTAGGGGGTGTCCAGGGGGTAGAGGGTGTCTAGGTGGTAGGGTGGTGTCTAGGAGGGGTGGAGGGGGGGATGTCTAGGGGGTGGGGTGGGGTGGGGGGGGGTGGCTGTCCATAGTGGTGGTGGGGGGGGGGGATATTCATGGGGGTGTCTAGGGGGGGTGGGGTGGTGTCCAGGGGGTGGGGGGCTTTAATGGTTTTAATGGATTGAATTTCATGGATTTTAATATCATTGGTATTTTTAAAATGGTTTTGGAATCATGTTTATTTCAATAGTATGTTTTTCTTTAGAAAAAATGAATGCTTTTGATGTGTATTGTAGGAAGGGGTTTTCCGTACATCAGTTTTTGTCTTCACTTAAAATTCTGTCCATTTTAAACAAAATAGAGACACTTTGAGTGATACCAGCTACACCGTGCCTTATATTGAGGCGGTATTAACTCGTACACGTCACACATGACCCATGGATCATTCTATTAAAGTATCAACACAATCCAAATGCGTTTGGTCGGATTTCCATACATCAGTTGTTGTTTTTACTTAATTCTGTCCATTTTAAACAAAAGAGAGACACTTTGAGTGACACTAGCCACACTGTGCCTCAGATTGAGGCTAAGTTGACTCGTACACGTCACACATGACCGATGGATAGTTCTCCCAAAGTATCAATATAATAATAATGCATTTGGTCAGATTTCCTTACATCAGTTGTGGTTTTCACTTAAAATTCTATTCATTTAAAACAAAAGAGATACACTTTGAGTGATACCAGCCACACCATGCCTCAGATTGAGGTAGGGTTGACTCGTACACTTCATAAATGACCCATGGATCATTATACTAAAGTATCAACACAATCCGAATGTGTTTGGTCAGATATGAAGGTATTTTAGAGATTTTACTGATTTTTCTAATCCAAAGACCAAAGAAAAGTGGTTCATCATTCTTACATGTTTCTGGTGCATTTCATATGTTAAAATGGACAAATGAATCATTAGAGAAAGGAAGTTTTATTTAATAACAATTAAAAATTTTCTAATAACATTTACATACACTAATTTTTCATCTTTTGATCTCCTTAACCCCTCTCAAAAAATGGTCGCCAATTGTACACATCCCTAAGTAAGATCTTCATGATATTTGTGTACAATATTCTATCAGGTATACAACCCACTCATTTCTGAACAAATATATGTTGTCTTGTGAATATGAGGCATGTTCTGATGGTTGTTGGATGCCAACACTAGGAGCAACAACAGGTTTAGAAACTTGTTGTTGCTCTGCACTGTGAGTAGCAGCAGCAGTAGCAGCTTGAGAGACTTGTTCAGCCTCAAGGTTAGGAGCACTAGAATGTGAAAAAGTCATTATCTACAAAATTGGTTAAACAGTTAATTTAGATTACATAAATTCTGTAATTATAAGATAATAACATGAGATAGAAATATCTATATTACAACCAAAAAATAACCTATTTATTGAACTCTCTTTCTTTTTTTCAAAGGTTGAAGGGATTTGACACCTTTATCGATTATCCAAATCCTTTCATTGTGGTATCCTCTAACATACAAAACATTATCTACATTGGGACTGATGCGAACTGATTGTGATCTACCACTGAAAGGATCGTCCTCAACTGAATTTTCATTGGAACCTTCAGTAGTTTTGGACGATAACAGAATAATCGACCACTTTTGGTTTGCTGGATCTGGAAAATAAAATACTTGTACCACTTGTGATGCCATTATAAACTGTTAGTCTTTGTAAACTTATTTACTAAAATCAACTTTCAAAAATCCTAATTCATTTATTTTAACACCACTTTCATTATCAACCCATTTGCATTGAAAAATGGGCAATTGGAATGTTATATAATCCAACTCCCATATTTGTTTGATAATGCCAAAGTATGACATATTCACATAAATTTGATTTCTGTCCTTACTACCAGAAACATGAATCACTTCTTCCATAAGTGTAACTCCACTATTTTACATGGTACTATCTTCATAATGTTCATCTTTATAGAATTTATAACCATTAATTACATAAACATTGTAAGATAATACATACACACTTGATCCGGATGCTAGCCATCGAAGTTGTTTTGAAATTGAATTTGGATTTTCAGATAACTCCTTAAAAATATGGTCTCGAAACCATCCTATAAACTAGTTATTATGTGTATTTGATATCCATTTTCATCCCTTGATGGATTAAACTTCCTATGAATTTATTTGTGGGTTTCAATATATGGAGAAACCTCCCAACTATTATGAAAAACATAAAGTTGGGCCTACTCCTAATCTATAATATTGATTGTCACAACATATCTTCCAGAAATTCCCTCACCCTCAATGCGTATAGTGTGATAAGATTTATAGAGACCAATGCTTTCCACATCAGATAAGTATTTGGCACATAATTAAATGGCTTCCTCAACAATATATCTCCCCACAATACAACCCTCTGGATAACTTTTATTTTTGACATACCCTTTCAAAATCTTCATATACCATTCAACGAGGTACATCTATCTATAGTGCACAGGACCACAGTTTCGAATCCCTCTCACCAAGTAAACCATCAAATGAACCATCATATAAAAGAATGATAGCGGAAAGAACATTTCTAATTCACATAATATGATGAAAATTTATCTTTCCATAGATGGAAAATTCTCCGGGTCTAAAACTTTTCCACATATACCTTTGAAAAAGAAACAAATTTTGGTTAACGTATGATGAAAATTCTTGGAAAAAATGCAATGTAAAGCTATAGGAATTAAATCTTGCATCAAAACATGGTAGTCATGTGATTTCAAACCTTTTAACTTCAAATCATTCATTGAAACAATCTTCTTGATATTTGATGAATACCCCTATGGAACCTTTACATCATTAAAGAAGTTTCAAAACTAATATCTCTCCTCTCTGGAAAGAGTGTAAGCAACTGGATGAAGAAACATTCAATTTTCACCATTCATAGGAGCCAAATCTTCTCGTATTCCCATGTCAACCATGTCCAACCTTGCGTTAATTCCATCCTTTTTTTTCCAGGGGCATTTAGAAAAGTTTTGATAACACTGTCACATAATTTTTTTTCCACATGTATCACATCAAGTAAATGTATGATGTAAAGACAATTCTAGTATGGTAATTAAAAAAACTGATCTCTTTTTCCAACCGATTTTCGTAAGGTTTTTCAAAAATGGTTTACCAAAAATAGTTTTCACATGTTTTACTGTCTCAAACAACTGATCACCTATTAGTGGAGATAATGTTATGTGTTGTTCTGAAATTCCATTGTCGTATAATATCAGTACTTATGCCGATGAGGTAGAAATCTACGATGTCCTAGAAACACAGATTTTGATGAATGTTTTAACCTAATTGATTCTATATCTTCTTCACACACAGGAAAATCTTGAGTTTCTTTAATTCTATAGCCTGTCAAATTTCTATAAGCAGGGAAATCATTTATCATCCTATACAACATCGCTCTCAATGTGAAGTATTCACTTTTATAATCATCATACAACATTAAACATGAATCCCACAATAACTTAAAATCCTCAATCAAAGGATCCAAATAAACCTCAATATCGTTACCTGGTTGTTTTGGTTCTGATATAAGCATAGATAACATGATGAATTTCCATTTAACGGATAATTAGGGTGGAAAGTTATAATTTACCAACAAAACATGCCATGTACTATGAGTGTTGGTTGAAAACCAAAAGGATTGAATCTATCTGTAGATGACGCAAGACGAAGGTTTCTCAGCTCATTTCAAAATTCAGGATACTCATGATCAATTTTATTCCATTTAGGAGAGTCAGTCAGGTGACGTAATTTCCTATCTTTATTTCTTTTCTTTGCATGACACGAAAATTGTCTTGAAGTTTCTTCACTTCTATATAGACTCCTAAACCTTGGAATGATTGGAAAGTATGATACAAATTTTGTAGGACTGGATTCATCTTTCTTGTATCGGGAAGCACCACACTTTGGGAATTCTGTAAGTGATTTGTACTTTTTTAGAAACAATATACAGTCTTTCGGGAAGGCTTGTATTATTTCATAAATCATACCCATCGAGTGTAGCATTCGTTTAGCTTCATATGTCCGGCTTGGGATCTCATTATCTTATGGGATAATGTCATTAAAGAGATAAAGTAGTTCCATAAAACTGACATCACTCCATCCGTTTCCTACTTTCAATTTATACAACTTCAGTAAAGCTGACAATGCTGTATATTTAGTGCAACCAGCATACAATGGCATCTTTGCACAACTCTTTAACTTCTCAAACAATTTTGGGCAATCACAGAGTTTATCTTCAATTGTCCTTATCATTTACTCAATATGATCTTCATCATCATTGACATCCATAATCACATCCTCCATACGTTCTTCTTCATTATCCATATTTATAATCATTGATGATCCATAAAATGCAGTTTTATCCCATCCAGTAGCTACATTCGCTTTTTCTCCATGTTTATTCTAACATTTATAACTTCGATCTATTATATGACATATCAAATGTTCTTCCAACTCCTCTAGAGTAATTATTCTAGAATAACAACAATGTAAACATAGACAAAGGATTTGAGAAGGATCCTTTGTGTGATATTCGCAAACTTGATGAACTCTTTCATTCCATTCTCATACTCTATTGTTACACAGTTAGCATCCATCCAATCTTTATTCATCTCCATCCTATTTGAATCTAAAATATTATTATTTCTGATTAAAATATATAAAAAGGACTTCCAAATATAGTATAAGAGAACCACTTATAAAAATAGAGATTAATAGAGCCTAACCATTTCTAATAAAGATTTAGAAATCAACATAACCAGGATAAACCCCCCATTAAAATCAAAAAACTTTCCAGACCCCCTACCAATAGTTCTAGAACCCACCACCCTTGCAGTAAAACATTAAAAATCCTTTTAACCACCCCTACTAGCAACCTCATTCATAATAAAATAATCACATTAAACAGCCCAAGACTCATGACCAAACTCAAATAAAATGAAAACAAGGATACAATTTTGATGAGAAAACTAATATAGTAGGAACATTTCCAAACACATGAACTTTAGATTAGAAAAATTCCCATCTATTTAGGTAAAATAAAAATATGCTTCCTTTTTTTTCTTATGAATTATTAAATTTGGACAAACACAATAACAAACTCAATAAAATTCATATTTTCATAGGAATTAAATGGTAAAGAGAGATAAATAATTCCATTGAAAATAATTCAACTGAATCTTTTAGTATCAATTGAAAGAGGGTATTGGTTAATAAAGGGATAAGGTCAATAACTCTGGACATAATCATGGATATACTCTCAAACCAAACTCACCACATCCCAAAATTTTATCAACTAAAACATGACCATTTGACTAAATAAAATTACACCAAAATGAATATTAGCATAAGAACAAAAGGAAGCGGATGAGGATGAGTGGAGAAATCACCAAAGATCAAATATGGGAAGCTGAGAATATAAACTCATCGAAAGGAATCTCAAAAAATTGAATTAGGTTTCACAGGGAGTAGGTTCCATCGGGGAGGAGGAGAAGTAGGGTTCGTGGGGAGAAGGATCTGTGGAAGAGGTTAGAGGGGGAGGATAAAGGGCAGGGCTAGTGGTGGTGGAGTAGGGAAGTGGTGGAAAATTATGGATAGCGGTGACAGAGTAAGGCAATAGCGGTGGAGTAGGTCTAGCGGTGGTAGAGTAGGGCAACAGCGATGGAGTGGTAGCAGTGGCGGAGTGGCAGCGGTAGTAGAGTGGCAGTAGCGACAAAGAGAAGATCAGGGGGGGGGGTGAGGGAGGGGAGTTGTCACAGGGGTACAGTCCTGTGAGATCTTAAGGGAGTGATAAACAGAGGGCACTATGCACCCTATTTTATAAAATGGGACTATATTTTTATTAGCGCTAGAAAAGTGGGGATAAAGGATCCCTTTATCAGCACTAAAATTTTAGCACTAATTAAAGGTGCCTTTATCAATGCTTTTGTAGCATTGATAAAGGGTTATATTTATCAGGGATAGAAAAGCGCTGATAAAGATCACCCTTTATCAGCGCTAAAATTTTAGCACTGATAAAGTGACCCTTTATCAGTGATATTAATTAGTGCTGATAAAGAGTTACATTTATTAGTGCTTTTTTTCTTAGCATTGATAAAAGGTGACGCTTCCCTTGCCCGTTTTTTAGTAGTGTAAGATCATAGAAATGGGTCATCATGAAAATTAATGCAAGGGGAAGAAAGAAATCAAAGATTTTAAATGATTCAATTTTAATTAAATGTGCAATTATTCAAATCAATGTCACAAGATCTGTGGGAATCTACCATAGAATAGTCCAAGGGGATATGGCCAACCTTATGCGCTCATTATAACTGAGATAAAATTACACAATGATGTGGTAGTCGGTACATTATTCCTATCCTCAAATTTAGAAAATTCATTATTTGATTCTGGATCATAAAACTCTTTTATATCTACCCAGTTTTCCATTAAAATTCTATATTTCCATTTTGATTTAATTGGGGATTTTTCTGTCAAAACTCCAAAGTAAAGTTTCATTAAAAATATGATGTGTCTATCAGTCCTCATTACAATTTATGAACATGATTTGTTTGATAACCTTATCATCATACCTATGGTTTAATTTTATATAATCATAGGTATGTTCTTGTTTTCAAAATAGGATGAAAAAATTTATTATAGGAATTAGGAAATTACAATTTCATTAGTAGATATAGAATTTCTTATCATTAGAGAAAAAAAATCCTTATATGTATTTTATCAAGACCCACTGCCATTAGTTCTACTGTAATAAATTCATGGGGAGGAAGAGAAAACAACATCTAGGGAGAATAAAGGTTATCATAAAATTGAGTATGTACCTATTATACAATAATACATTGATATATTTCTTGGGGAATTACCTAGACACCCATAGAGTGTGATATTGAGTTTAAAATTGATTTAATCCATGATAAAATACAAATATCAAAGTCTCCTTATAGAATGGATATTGGGGAATTAGTGTATCTAAAGAAACAACTATAAAAGTTTAGTAATAATGGATTTATTCACCCTAGTGTTTCTCCATGGGGAGCCTCATTTCACTTAATTAAGAAGAAAGATAGATACATGATCCTGTGCAGTGACTATAAAGAAATCAATGCAATTAAAATAAAGAACATGTATCAACTTCCTCTCATTGATGATTTATTTGATCAACTTAATGGATTTCAGTATTATTCTAAGATTGAACTTCATTCTAGATATCATCAATTTCGAGTAATGAAGGAATAAATTCTGAAGACAACTTTTTAGATGAGGTATCGAAATTATGAGTTTAAAGTAATTCCATTAAAATTGACTAATTATCCCTTGGGTTTTTATGGATCTAATGAGTAGAGTATTCAAGGAATATCTTGAATATTTTTTTTAGTATTCATTAAGGATATTTTAGTATATTCTTAAACCAATGAATACCATGAGAATCACTTGTGGATCATTAAGGATACTCTTAGGAGGGAAGTGTTAAATGTTAAATTTTTTATATTTGATTTCTAGCTTTAGAAAATTTCTTTTAATGGCTATATTGTCTCTAAGGATGTAATATTAGTTGATCCTGCAAAGATAAAGGAACTCCAATAATGGTCTACACCAACAAACATAACTGAGGTACATTGTTTTATCAGTTTATTATATTTTTATCAGTGTTTTGTTCATAATTTTTCCTAATTAGATAACCCATTAGCCATTATCACTTGTAAAGGGTTAAGTTCATGTGGAAAAAAGAATGTGAAAAATGTTTTGAATAATTGAAGAGAATATTAGTCAATCCTCTAATTTTGACTCTACTATTACAAAATAATGAGTTTTTGATATACAATGATGCATCAAATAAATGAATTGGTTGTTTCCTTATAAAAAATGATAATGTAATTATATATTCATTAAGATAGTTTAAAATTAATGAACAACATTATCTAATTCATGGTCTTGAGTTAGTTGCCATAATATTTTCTCTAATGATAGGGACATGCTATCTCTATGGTGAATGATGTTAGATAAAAGTAGATTATAAGTGTTTGAAATAAATCTTTTCACAAAATGAACTTAGTATGAGGAAAATAAAATGGATTGAGTTACTTAATGATTATGATTTCTCAATACTCTACCATAGAGGAAAAGAAAACAAGGCAGTTAATGAATTAAGTTGGAAATATCATGGATTTCTAAAAAAGTTATAGATTGATATAGATCCAATGTTTATGCATTTAGAAAATATGGATATTAGAATTATAAATGAGAAACATCACTCCTTTTTCAAATATTTCTATAATACATTTACTAGAGAAGATAAAAAGTTCCCAATTTGATGATGAGAACTCTTGTAAGAAAATTAAAGCCATTAGGGGTGGAAAATTGGAAGACTTCATGTATGAGGATAGAATACTAATATTTGGAAGAGGTTTTGTGTTTTATCAACAACTTAGCTAAAAAGTAACTATTATAAAATTCTAATATATCAAATTTCCCTACACATTCTGATAGTGAAAAGATATATAGAGATCTTAAGGATAATTTATGGTGGTATAATTTGAAGCAGGAAATTACTGACTATGTTTCAATATGTATATTTTTTCAATAAGTGAAGGATGAGATAGAACATACTATAGGATTCATTCAACCTCTACCTATTTCTATGTGTAAGTGGGATGCCATTAATATGGAATTAATCACTAGATTACCTATGAATCATAGAAATAATGATAGATATGAGTTATTGTTGATCACCTTAAAAATATTCACAATTTTATGATATAAGAGAGATTTACCTCTAGAGCACCTAGAAAGACTCTATATCAATGAATTTGTAAGACTTCATGGTGCACCTTTCTCTATTGTATTTTATTATGATCCGTGTTTTACATAACATTTTTGGAATAGTCTTCATAAGGCTCTTGATACTGAGCTAAATTTGAGTAATACATTTCACCCCCAAACCAAATGAAAATCTGGAAGGACTTTTCAAACATGGTAAAAATGTTAAGATCATTCTCACATGACTGTAAAGGTATGTGAAATTATTATTTTTCTTTGGTAGAGTTTTTCAAGAATAATATTTTCCATTAAATTATTTTAATGGATCCATATGAAGCATTATATGGAAATAGATGTCATACACCAAATTTTTTTGGATTGAGTTTGTGAATTGAAAATTTATAGGCCCAAAACTTATTGAAGAAACAATGAAAAGTCTAAATACTATCCAGGTTCATATTAAAGTAGCTCAATGTATAAAAAAGCGTTTTTCTAAAAACCTAATAAATGATTTATAATTTCAAGTGGGAGATCATGTCTTTCTAAAAGTATCTCCTTAGAAGGGTATTATAAGGTTCAATAAGAAAGGGAAACTGAGCCCCAAGTACATCAAACCATTTAAAATTCTAGAAAAAATTAGACTTGTAGTTCATTGATCATCAATGAAACCAAGTATTTCTAAAGTTTATGATGTGTTCCAAATATTATTTTTAAATAAGGACATTCCAAACCCAACAAATGTAGTCACATATGATGAAATAGAATAGGAACCACATTAGTCATACTACAAAGTTCCTATGAAGATTCTTAACACTAGTAAAAAGTGTTCAAAAATCAGATGGTTAAACTAGTAATGGTTCATTAGAGAAACTATAAAATGGAACAAGAAATGTGGGCACCTGAAAAATGTTATTTAGAAGAACCACCCTCATCCGTTTAAAAGGTAATATTTATGAAAAAGTTTGTGAATTTTTTAAAGGGAAGAACATAGCACACCAAGATTTAATAGAATGTATCTTCTTAAATAGAATCAATTTATTAAATAGCTTATATTGCATACAACAACGAGTTTAAATGAACTATGATATATTATTATCCATTAACAAGACATTTGGAATAGTATTGTGACTGTTAGGAATAGTAAAATGCCCATTAGAATAATAACCACTCTTATTAAAGTATAAATAAAATTTAGTTATCTCATAAATGTAAATATGATTATTTTATATCATAGAATATGTAAATAAATTATTAAAAAATGATAAATTATGTTTTGCTATTTTTCTGAAACATAAATGATTATTTAATGTTTTACAATTAATATAATAATTTAAAAGAATATTTATTTTCATAAAATACAGTAATAAATTATTATTTATTTTTGCCTAATTGTAATATAATTTTATTATACCTTAATCAATTTTTCAAAGTCTCAGAAAATAAATAATAATTTAAAAAATATTTATTTTTCAAATAAATGATGATTTTAAGTAAAAAATTAAATTTCTCATATTTATAAAATTATTTTCATGAAATGGATAAAATTATTTAAATCTACATATTGAAAAAATTTTATGGTGAATTTTTGGTATTTTTTTGAAATAGTTTAATTTTTTATGAATAGTGATATATTGTAATTTATAGTATTTAAATTTTATGTCAAATACGTAAATTTTTGAGTCATGGATGATGTAAGAAAACATTAGTTCAAAATAATATATACTATTTTCTGTATATAGTCACACAAATAATCAATATTATTATTTTTTAGAAAAATATAATCAAATGAATAAAATAATCCAAAACGCACCACTCCTACAACTATTAAATACCACCCTCAACCACACTTCTCCTCACACCTTAAAAACTACGAGTCTTCTATAAATTATTCCCAAATACCTTCCCATTCCTCTTCAGCACATATGAGACCTACTTTTATTACCAAAAAAATAAAGCAAAGTGTCATAAGGAGATCCCTATAGAGACGATATTTGAGAGGTAAAATCATCCTTAGTCTTTTAATTTACTTTATTTTATTATCCTCTCCTCAAATACATTATTCAAAGTGGAATGGTTACTCCAAATATGATATATATACTGTAACTTTATGATTTTAATGGAATATCCATAATCAATTATCTTATCTTCTCCTTTTATTCTAAAACTGAAAACATCGTCCGTGAGGTGTCAATTCATTGCCTTTATGGATGATGAATTTTCTTTTTACATTACCACCTTAAATTATGGTTATGAATAAATTTTTATGGTTAAAATAGCTTATTATATATGTATTAAAACTTATTTAATATTCTGTAACTATTATATAAACATAATATTAAATAAAAAATACTAGTTTGTGATGGTCGTAAAAACCGCCAAAATAGACTAATATTTTTTAATTAAAGTTTTATCTAATTAATCAGCCTTATACCATATAAAAAAAATTATATATTATGATTATTTAAAATACTAGAATTATATTAATAATATTCCATTACCCTTATTGATTTTATCTTCCATTTGAAATGAATTCCCATAATTATACACAATGGAACCGACCATAAAACCACGAAACTAACTCTCCCAAAAAAACGAAATTAAACATTATAACTCATTGGATTGGCCATAAATGAAATTATTAAAATTAAAATACATAAAATATATGTTGAAGAGGATATTTATTTATTAATTAATGAATCTAATTTGATTACACAAGAAATTATGTACAACTACAGAATGCTTGTGACATAAGGGAAGGGACTTCGTCTCAATTTCCATTTCATTGAGACTTACATGGTATTGTGAACCTAATAATTTTTAGGTGTTTTATACATTAACCCTTTGAAATCATTATATATTTGAAATTAGATTTCATTAAATATTTTTATTTCTTTTATCACGGATATGAATATTTTCTTATCAATATACCACTTTACATATAGTGTTTACTCTGAATGTTATTTAAAATTGGGAAATGTTATTAAATCTGTATCCCTCACTCAATATGGATATTTTGATAAGGAATATTTTTTATGAATTAAATCTATATAGGAATAATTATTTGGACTTTCAGGGAGGGGTGGTTCCTAGTATTATATATCCCCTTGATTCATCATATGGTCTTATAAGAAAAAATAGTTGGCAACAAACCCTTTGTGTTTGTTTCCAAGAAGAATTATAAAAGTTTCTACCCATAGACTTAAATAATTATGAGAAATGTATTGAAGGTAGAGGTTCATGTTATATATACATTTTGTATAATAATTAATCATTTCCTTTATTCAGTACTAAGTTATTACTATCCATGAAGTTTTCTCTATGAAAAAAATACATGGATGCATTTTAATTCTCAGATTATTGATTAAATGGAATGTGATTTTTTTTATTTATCTTGACATATTTATTATGCCTATTATTTTATTCTTAATATACAATTGATTAATGTTTCTTCTATATATAAGCCTTAATGATCATTTGATATCACCTATTTATTTTTTTTCCTTTTCTATTTTATGAAGATGAAATATTTGAATAAGTGTTATGTTATCAGTTTATTTTTATTTGTTATGATCTATGTTTAATTAATAATTTAATAATGGAACCATGTATGTATCTATTTTTTCTTGAATACTAAAATGGTTAATCCATGGTGATGTGATCTCTTGTATATTTTCTATTGTAATCAAATAACCACCGACTTTGGGTTATTGGGGCCATGGTTGTTACAATGCATGTCAACCTAGTACTCTAATGTGTAGAAGATGAAAATTACACTACTTATAACTATTCTATCAGAATGATCAACATATGAATTTTTTAACACACTGTAAGTTGTTTTCTTCTTCAATCTATAAATTCCTTGGGATGATCCTCCTATTAATTAATGAATTTCCTAAACTCAATTAATGTGTGTAGGGGTTGTATAAAAATTCTTCTTTATTATTTTATGCAAGATAAAATTTTCACACTTTCACATAAATTACAATTTATTCATGTTTTCATTGAACCTGAAAACTTACCACACACATATTTTTATTTATTTTTTAAAGTTATTTTTTAGGTGTATTAATATTTATTTCTTCTTTGTTTCTTTACACACGCATAGTATGCATGAAAGCTTTCCCCTATTTTAGTTTAGGTTTTATGCCTGAAGGTCATGAATGATAATATACCTACATATTGGAAGTATACATGGATTCCTCACAACCTTATCCATGTCACATTTTTCATAGATTTGTAAAATACCACATTATTACCATCCAAATAAATTTAGGGGTTTTTTCATGAATGATTTTTCAACTTCTTAAACTGACTTATTTAAGGCTTAGCATGACTGTAGAGAAAGATCAGAATGTATTCACTCGAGTATGTAGAGGAAAAATTTCCCTATGTTCTTTGTGAAAACTTGAAGAGATATACAAAGTTTATCATTCAATATCATGGTTCTTCATGAAACTAGTTCTTCAAGAATCACTACATGTGTTCTATACACATGTTGAGTTCTCATGGGATACTCCTTATCATTCACAGAAGCTATAGCTACACAAAATCTAATCCGCATGATTCTATGTCATATGGGGCTTAGTTTCTTCGGATATGACATATTTCTCAAAACATCAGTTGTATCACCCACCTGTTTTTATGGTATTCTATAATTATAGGAAAATATTGGTTTCCTTGCACAAGCTTAGATCTAAGTTCCAAGCTACATTGATACATATATGCAAACACCTGAGTCATTCATGTTGTGTCAAATGTATACTGATTTTAATAGCACCTTCATGTTACTCCTAAAAGATTCCTCACATGCATGCATAAATAATCACATGATCCTCATTTTTAAAATATATTACTCCTAATATTATTGTAATGGATTTTAACATTAGTTTTATATTCATTTGATAATCTTACCTCAAATTAAATGAATCCATGTGAGATATTAGATCATATTCATGATTTTGGTTTGATCCAAACAACTCATATTTTTTTCATGATCCTTAATGATTTAATAAATCGATAAATCAGTGTCTTGGATTGTGATCTAGTGTACTAGATTGCTTGGGGAGGTTATAAGAAGAATATTATTGAGTAATGAAATCAGATAGCTCGCATTAGATTCATCATACGACCAAAGTTCTAACCATTTTTTAATGAGAGAGGAACATTATGTGCTCAACATGGATCCACATAAAAAAATTATCCATGCTATGATTTGATTTATAATTTAAGGTGTGACTGAGCTCATTCTAGAGGGAAACCAAGGATAAATACCGATAAACACTACCACACACACTGTATGGGCTTCGAGATACTAAAATGCTTTTTGGTCTTTTACATGTGCCCATCTATGTGCTTCCTCATGGATTTTAGATGGTCAATGTGGTCCAAAAACCCTACCTCCATGCAATCTTTCCCTAAATGGGTTACCTGGGTGTATATTTACTTTTCTAGGTCCCACAAGTTATTAGACCGAGTCTGGATTGGCCTGAAACTATGGTTAGATTATGTTTTAATTAAGTTTATAAAGGGTAACTAAAAAATATTCTAATTGAAAAATTAAAAACATATGCTTCTTAATTACAATTTCAAACCAAACTTTTCATCATATTTTTTATCATATGAATTAATATTTATAGTCTCTTTATTAATTAAAAACTCCTCATCTAATAATAATATTATTTCATGACTGTCATTTATCTTCCTTGTGAAACATATTATTTATTTTCTCATGGAAACCATTAAATATCCTTTAATAATAAATCCATCATAAGAATGAATATTTCCAGGGTCTAAATATTAATTCCTAAGTAATTTTTAATGGTCTTCACTTTATTAATTATTGAGGACAATATGCACTTTCCTATTACAATTGGTACTTGTATTTGATCATAAGAACAATTTAGCAATCATTAAAGTTACAAGGATACAATCCAACCATGGCATGCAATGTCATTAGATGAATCTATAAAAACTCTTCATGAATCATCACTAATCATGGAGATTTTTCTTACCAAATAACAACCAATGAGTGCATAATAATTATCCAGGAACATCACCAGCCTTCTTGAATATTTATCAAAATATTTTAAACTATCTCATTCCATGACTAATCACTAATCATAGAGGACTACGTCAAACAATGAATTTTGATTTCTTCTTATATATTGAAAAAATTCAGCCATAATCTTCTACCATACACATGGGATTTTTAATATGGATCAATATATTTTTTATAATAGATCTATATTTTTATAAAAATGGTTTTAATATATACAAAGTGGTAATGGACTTCAGGAAAGAGTTTATGATATAATATCATTTACATTCGTTATTATAGATATAAAATTTATATTATTTGAAATTATATGATCCTTATCCTTTAAACACAAAATAAAATTTTATCCACATTTTATTCATGGTTTATTTATGTTTTCATAATATTTTCCACTTTTTGGTGCTTAAAAATAACAAGAACATATTTTTAATGAAATACAACCTTAATTTATCTTTTTTTTGTTTTAGGGAATATTTCTTGTCCTTGTACATATTCATTAAATCATTTTATGGAAGTATTTTCTCATAAATAAATGTTTAAGAATGCAATTTTTACTAAATTTTACTATTTTTACAAATTATTAAAATGAATCATTTCAAATACTTTTAGTATGACTCACCGTTAACTTTTTACAAAAGTGTGGAATGAATAATTTATTTTAGCATGTAAGACAATAAAATATTAACTAATCATCATATATATTGTTTATAATAAATATTATATTACACGATTAGATGTTTTTTTAATAAAATTTTATTTCCATTATTATAGAAGATATTTATTTTAAAATCCAATAAAAAAAGGTTATTTTATCACATTTTCAAAAATTATTTTAATGATTTTATAAAAAATATTTTTCACTTATATAAAAATACTTTAAGGTGAGTAATTATTTTCTATAGATATGATCTTATAATTCAACCCACTTTATTACTCATTATTGATTATAAGTAGGTTTTTTAATGATGATTCTATGAAACCCATTTCTTTTCCATGTGTTAATTGTGTTATAATAAAATATTTATTAAACCTATTTCTTTTACTTGGGGGTTTCTATGATGAAATGATAAATGTTTTTATGATCTAATAGATATTTTATGTATAATTTTCCTTATGTTATTGGTGGACATAGAATTATATTTATGTCCAATTCATTATGAATAAACTTATATATCATGAGATAATATGAATTGAAATGTGGAGTGGACCTAGTTTAGTAAGGGAGTTTGTACACAATGATTAACTTGGCAGTGAGTCTTGACTATTTAATTGATGTAATGGGGAGTGAACTCAATATACAATAAAAATCCACCCACTATGATTTTCTTGTTAGTGATCCATGATTATAAAAATGATTGTATATACTTACATGAATGTCACAAACTTATATCTTATACTGATGATATATTCTCATGGATAATGGTTGATTATTGATGATTTCTCACTCTAATGAATTATGTATTTTTTTATGAAAAATAATTATTCAATGAAACATGATTAATAATATTTGAATGATAGAGTATGGCGTTCATAATTTATGATCATGTTCTAATAGCTTTATGCTTATCATATGATCACTTATGATCATTGATTTACATATCCTATATTTTCCATTACTATGCATTTTAGATCACCCTTTATTGTGGTTCCATTTCCACTGGTTATAAAGAATGGTTGTACATATGGTATGTCTAAGAAGGGTAATATGTGAGAAGAAATTTTGGGGATATTTTGATGATATTTCATGAATCAATTTGATTATATATCTAGTATACAAAGATACAAAACATTTATAGTTCTTAGGAATTTATTATTATGATATTTATTGAATATTAATCTAAAATAATGTAATATTTATGTATGTTAATTTTGGGTCTCCTCATTTTTCATTTGGAATGTTGTAGCATATAACTGCATCAGTAGTAATGATATGATGATATTATAAGTAATCCATGATGATCTATTTTAGATATGCAAAATTTATCTAGGTATTTTTCAACAATATATTTTTATATCATTGTTTACAATGAAATGATGGTGACATATTATATTCAATGATTTTTTATGTTGTCATAGAGGAATCATTAATGTAATATATTTATTTTATATGACCATAATATGGAATAATATAATTTCATATTCTATGATAGTTATTATTTAATGAATTAGTAGATATCCCTATAACGATAATTTATTACCATGCTATGTGATTAAAAAGGAATTTATTTAATTTTTTATGTTAATATTAATTGTAACAAGTGACATTATATGCATTGTGAAAATGGTAATTTATCTATGTATGATTATATATATTAAAAAATATAAAAGGGATCTATGTACTGAATACATTTATATCATTAATATGATATATATATCATAAAACTCTAAAATATAATTATACATGAAATAAAGATATTGAAAATTTTATGAAATTAATATCCAAAATATTCTACCATACATATCCATGTTGAGTCAATGAGATATTGGAAGAGTGAGATTCTATTAATGAATGAATCATGAAGATAATATAAAGTCTACATGGATTAAATGAATCAACTAGATTATGAGAGTATTAATTATATAAAATATATATATCTAAATCAATAATGTTATTTATGATTAGGGATCATGTCATTTTTAAAAGGGATACAGTTATAGCTTTGACTTATATTCTATTACAGTAGTGTTCAAGGTGCGAGTTTCAGAGGTTGAAATGTGGTGAAGTGTAAATATCTAAAATAGCCAATGAAATGTGAATTATTATCTTGTGAATATTACAATGATAAATATAGAAATAATATTTTTCATATTAAAGGAGAAGGATACTTGGAAGGAAGTGGTTCAAAAAGATTTAGTATATGTAAAAATAGAGAAGAAGAGAACCAAGATACCTTTTAATCTATATAGATGGAAAGATAACAACATTTTAGTTGATTCTAATATGTATAGCAAGATCACACTTCTTACTATCTATACTTTTTTTATTCCATATAATAATTATACTCTAATAATTTGATTTCTCTTTTAATAAGTTTAGTTTCTTCTATGTTTTTAAATAATTTAATCAAACTCTTTAATCAGTTTATTGTATGGTGAAATGACTTTTTTATTGAATGAAGGAATTTATAATAATTTTCATATGAGTGGGAATGATCCTGGATTTTATAGTTAAAAAGAGATATTTTTTGATTTAGATTTGACAAAGAATAGTGATATTTGTGATTTCATTGAGACACTTGATGATTTTTCATATTAATCAATCGACTCAAAATGGAAAGATAAAGTGTATAGAGAACTTTTTTGTAATTTTTCGTATCAATTACTTAAGATAAGGAAATGATTATGAAATTTTGGATCTATTTAACATATTATATTAATTGATTGAGTATTAAAATTATGAAAAATTAATGAGAAGCAAATTAGAGGATCAAAAAAGGGTTGGATGGTACTTATCTCTTTCAATCACATTTTCTAGTATATATGTTTTTAATGATTCATTATTTATTTTTCACCTGGTTATTTAATTACTCAAACATATTACAACATATTTTCATAAGTAATCAAAATTATATTTCTAAATTGGTGAGAAATGCATCTATTTTAAATGTAAGTATACAATTAGTGATATATTATTATGAGTCCAAGATAAACTTATTAAATAAACTATGAAATTAATCATAACATTATACAATTTCCATTTTAGTATAAGAAAAGGTTATATTCATCTCATAGGTTATTGATACTTATCCTTAATAGTTTGAAAAATCTGTCCGCAAGTGATATAATTGGATATATCTATTTGATAATATAATTATTTTATAATATTTTAATTGGGGTTTAGTGATATATGATACTTATTTTATTTTAACATATAAGAAATAGATTCATTTTAGGATTTTTTGTTGTCTTTATATAATGTATGAATTTATGAAAAATCATTGAAAATAATTTCAATTGTTTTAATCTCAAAATTCTAATTATTTCTTGAGGTATGATAATAGAATAAATACGTGCTGTGTTTCACTATTATGCGAGGGTTATTTTTGTATTATCATGATAATTCCAGGTTAATTAGTGATCTATTAATCCTAAAAAATTATGCAAACCCCATATCCACTAAGTACTATAGATTTTCCCTACATTGTATAGACTCTGCAATTCTTACACCATGGGAACCAAAATAAACCTAGTTAAGGGTCTACAAATTTACAGAGTTCGCAACTATGAGATCCATCATCTATTTTTACATGAGTAAATGATTCAAAACTAGAACACCAACCCATATTTGTATCAATAAAACATAGACACTATATTTTTTCAGTGTCAATATACATCATAGAATACCATGATGATTTCATATGAAACACTAGACCCACCATAAAATTGAGTAGTCATATATTTTATTACCCTTCAACATAATCATCTAGAACTTGGAATATCAATCAAACCTATCTTTTTTCAATTATTATATCAATCAGGAATATATTCCAAAGAATATACCACATAAGAATCATAATTCAATGGTTTTATTCAAACCACTTTACATTCAATAAAAATTAAACATTCCAATACCTTAGTGACACATGGAGAAATATTCAATGGGATTCCCACACAAATTATAAATTTAAAATCACTCTAGTGATACCCAGTTGCTAGCCTAAAAATCATTCTTTTGAGGATTACTCGGTTTAATTAAAACATTAAATTATTTAATTATTTTTTGTTATTTTTCAAATATTTTATGTGTAGAAAAATTATTGCAAATGAAATACATTATTTGGGGTATGAAAAGTGAAATAAAAATAAACATTGAATTAAAGAATTGATTAAATAGATATGTAGAATGGATAGATAGTTAGTAAGAAAAAATTTATATCTAAGTAGTTTCTAAAACAATATTTCATTTGACCAATAACATGTTTTGATGATTATAAATTCAAAATAAAATAGATAATTTGGGTGAGTGATGTATTTTAATGTCCCATCCTAGTTCACTTTGAGAAATAATAGGACAGGTGGTGCTACATGACATCATAAATGCCTCATTTTATACTTAAGGACATCCATAAGTATTATGAGTATAAGGTAGTGCTATGGGGATACTATACCACCTATACCAGTTCATGAAATAATAGATAAATTGCAAAAAATCACCATTATTAGTAAGAAAAAAAATATTATATCATAACAATATAAAAAAAAATCAATAATAATACTTCTATATGGGAGAAAATAGTCATACAATAAGACCAATTGACCACTAGTATGGTTATATATATATATAATGAAAATCTTGGATAATATAAAAGAACATGAGGTTGCACTATATCCACGAGCCTCATCTTGTCCCAATCTCCAAATCACATTCAAGCTGCTACGACTTGATTAACCAACACCATGCCCTATCCCAACCTGTGCCTGTAACCATGTTAGATTATCCTTGAGTACTAAAGTGAGATGAAGTCCTATGAAGGATGCGAGTACAAAAATCAATAGTACACCTACAATTTGATCCCATAAAAACTGATAATAAAGTAATATGTCCATGTGAAATGATCTAATTAAATAAATAAATGGAGATAAATGTTAATAATAATATCTTACCAACTATTGATCCTTCAGTCCATGACCTATATTGACCATACTAATATTAACAAGTTCCAGAATGTCTCTGAGTATGTCATGATGACCAGTCCAATGATAATTGTTTGATTTGTGTTGGGGGTATGATCCGTGACCATAAAAAAATGTACATATCGAAGGCATCCTATTATGATCATGTCTTCATGTGTGGGAGATATGTTCCCTATAAATGGACCCATGGTATGTGTAAGAGGCATCGTAGTATAATTGACTCTTAGTGTGCATGTTTTCTGTTCCCAAACCACGGGCCCAAGGAACATGTCTAAGAAATACCCATTATATAATGTCCCACTGGGGAGGGGTGAGGTCTATTCCCTACCCATGGATGTATCCCAGTATATCATGTTTTATTGTGTAGAGGGTATATTCCCTACTCACGGGTTTAAATAATGTTTTCAAGAAATCCCAATATATGTATTATTAGTGTGTATGGGGTATGTTCCCAACCTATATACCGTATGGGCATGTCCATGGAATCCTAGTAATTACATCACTACTATAAGAGTGTTTACAAGTATTAGTCCCTCATAACCTATAAATACATACCACATAATTTACTGACCCAATATTATATCACAATCACTTATTATTATTTTTTCTACACCATTTAATATAAATACTTACCTAAGAGAATTTTACTCATCATATAAGAAAAAAAGGAAACAAGGGTCGGTTGAATACTTAAAATGGTCATCAATATTCAAAACCCATCTCACCCGTTCAGGGATGGTCTTTAATTGAGAGACCAACTGTGGTCCCCTTGGTAAAATCAAGATGTTGGAACCCTACATGAGGTCCTCAATCTGATAAAAAATCCTTGATATATTTCTTTTCATGAGGTGTGTCACATTGCCTAGAAATGCCTAACATGGAACAATTTCATATTCCGTAAATGGTAACCATAATAGAAAAAAACTATAGAGGTGGATCATGGACATATCCAAGTCTCATGGGTCTATAATGTATGGTCTAGAAACCTGACCACAATCCATCATGCCTATGATCCATCCACTAAGGCTAGAATTATCTTGAGATAAGGGTCACTAATTTTATATCCATTCTATTGAGCCTAACATATAAATTTTTTCTAAGGTGAATCCTACATCGCACCAAGTCTAATAAATATTAAGGGTAGACAAGTGAGGTCCACCAAGTCCTTTAAATTTAAATTCATTTGATCATAACCCCTCAAAAGGGTTTAATTATCATGGCATACTAACAGTACAATACTCATCCATCAATGTCCATGGTACCAGGATAGTACATGAGGTCAGAGGTAGATTAGGAATATTGTTCCATTTAATTCATAGGTTATCAATTAAATCTAAAAATTTAATTTAAATTAAATATATTTTTTAAATTAACTATTTAATTTTAATAAAGTAGTTTAATTAATAAAATGGTACAGTCGGGTTAGTGGGAAGCCTTCACACACACATGGATATAAAGTCATCACAGGACAAACTCTTTATAAGAAGCACATATAACACATCCCCATGAGATGATCCCACCATGATTAGGTGTAATCTCCCATGAAACCAAAAACAATAGAAATTAAAATTAGAAATGAATGAATAAAATATAGAAAAAATGATTTCATAGGTGAGTACATACCTCAAATCAACTAACAACGGATCCAAGATCACTAAAATTTTAATAGTTCATATGGGAGAATGAGGGGATTTGAACCATGTTTAAATGCATCCAAAAAATAAGAGGGGGGGATACTTAAAAAAATGGGGAAGAATTATAATTTTTCCCATAAATGGCCAATTATTTTACTGGTACTGGGCTACTAGCTAGCCAGTGGGCCATGCTAGCTAGTAGGTCCACTGGCCTATCCACCAACTATCTAGTGGCACTCCATTGACTAGCTTATGGATGTATGCTATGATTCATAATATCCCAACCCTCTCTGATGCACTCTCAATTCTCTCTTAATCACTCTAATCACCATTAAAGCTACATTTTTGTCATGAAAACCTCATTTGAGGTGTCTAAAATCCTAAATTCTATTCTAAACTCCATTTCAATATCTAGACCATCAACTAGACAAAAATGATTCTAATTCCTACTTTGATTTCCCACCTATATGGAAATAAAATATTACAACCTCCCTTACATATTACTTAGCTTCCCTTATAAGACTTAAAGTTAATCCCACCACATAACCTGACCATCATTGATCCCTAGTTGAATTTCAAAACATTGTGCTCTTTCCTCAAACATAAAACAATCTTCTTGAGAGAAACTCAAAAACCAAGTCCCACCAAGAACTAAAACCCACACCCCCACTCATTATCACTACTAAAACTATGAGATGACACTCAATGTATCCAATAATCCCCAAAAAAACCAGGTTTTGTCATCTATTAGATCATCTTGACCATGGTGCTCCCCCACTATACTGTTAATCTCATAAATAAAATTTCAAACCATGGTGCCTCCCCAACAACTTAATTCCCACTGAAGAACTTTCCCACTAGTAAAATGATATGATAGACATGGTTCCCAACATATTGTGCCTTGATATATGAATGGAAAATAATCCCATGTCAATACTAAACCTCATTCCCGATTTCCATCATCCTTGAAATTAATCAAAACACATAGATATTTCTGCAAAAATACCATACCAAATCCTAAAACCAACCTATCATGTATAATACAACATTTATGATTTAGTTTCTAGTCCACCACATCAAATTAAGTGTGATTATGGCATTTGGACCAACTTTGGCCATCTGGTCCCAAAACAGCTACGATACACCCACCATAAGGTCACTCGAAGCACCTAGCCATGAAGTCAATAATGATTATGGAATTACATGATTTTTTTAAATCATCAAAAAATCCAATACATTACTCTCTATGATATTCCCCATCTAAAATACTAACATGATAAACCAATGTGATGTTACCACCCAAGAAATGGTGAATTTTCGATCTCAAAACATGGATAATCTTAAACCATCCAGATCCCAACACCCATTCTTGGAATCCACCCATCTATGAATTTAAATTCCTAACATGCACTCACCATAGTGTAAATGTGAAATTGAATTCACTGGAACATCGACATCCTATTCCAACATAACTATCCACTATCTAGTATCTCATCTCTATGCACCTTCCAACAAGAGGATCATGCACAATGACTAATGTGACACCCCACATCATAAGAGTGTCTTTTACATTGCATCACTAGATCATATTTCTAACCTCCATGGAAAATATCTCTTCCATCATTGAGAAAAATTCCCCAATGCGGTCATATAGATCATGCCTGAGAGCTGACCTGAAACATCACTAACTTCTTATTCCATTCTCATGGAAAAATTATCACTCAGTACCCATTCAAAAATAGCACCAAATTAAATCATAATCATAGAAATTTCACTCATCTAGAGCCAATGTAAATTCATCACATTAGGATCCATCATCTGTTTTCTCATTCATTGATACTACCATTTTCCATTTCAACTGATTACATGTGTAAATAGTATGAATTTCCTTGAGTTGAATAAAATATAATTTTACACATGCTCTCAATGTGACTGATTATAGAACAATATTCACAAATTTTTGAGTCTTACATCATCAAACCAAGGTACAAATGATTAAAATTTTGACCATTCTCTAAGGCATGTCAGTATCATATCGCCAGATTGCTATTGGAACATACCTATAAAATATAGAACATCACCTATTCCATGGATAATCAAATAAATTACCAATATTTGTAATCATTTAGAAACCATTATCATATATACATGCTTTAACCAAATTGTTAAAGTGCATCCAGTTTTTAAAGGATTAAGAACTCAACCATCCATTCCCTAAAAAAACCAAGCTCTATACCAAGGTACTCTAAAGAAATATCACACAAGATTACTTTCACAAGAAAGGATACTATGAAATCACCATGCCATTTACTTAAATTCAATATGAATTTAATGTTAGTTAAGCTAAGACCCATAGAATATATGCATTCCATTTAAACTATTAAGAAAACATGTTATTAAAATTACCCTTCTAATGTGTAACCCTTGATCATCAAAAACCATCCATAGAAAATTATCCTAAGTCACATCTCATGTTCCTTAGGATCTATCATATACTATGAAGGTCATGTTTCAAGAAAGGTCGCATCTTACAGGAAACTATCCATGCACTTGTATCAGTAAGAAACAACAACCAATATGCCAAAACTCCCACTATAAGGTCATTATGGACTTATACACCATGGGTATAACCTTCCAATATTCAGCACCCATCTTGGGTCCTGATATCAAAATATCACAGGCACCACCCGCAAAGTCATCAACCAATAATTCATTGATTTTAATGATCTTATGCATACAAGACAACCCTCTAGAGAATCTGATCAAATCCATAGGCACAAATATATCATGGAGTCACCCATTGATAAAACAGATATAGTGAATCACAATAATGGTTCAGGTAAGAAAAATGAAATTCGATGATATATTTTAAAACACTATACATATTTATGCTGACACTATAAATAAAAAATTTAAATATTAACCACTCTAAATGGGGACATCATTATAGTCTCAAATGCATGTATTGATCTTCCATGTATCTGAGCATCCCTTACTGGTGGTATTGTACAATGGTCACCATCGATCATTATGCAACATAATCCACATGACCTATAAAAAAAGGATATATATACATATAGGCCATCTAGGTGAGTATATATCTTCCGAGAACATGTAATGTAAAATTACATATGATCTATTATTTAAACTATAATGAGTCGTGACTCTATCATCAGTGATAAAAATCAACACAATAGGCCAAAACATGTCATGTGAATCCTACATTCCTTATCATGATTCATGTGAGGTATCTTGCCTCTATTAACCAAGTTCTAAATCCAATAATCTGTATATTCATAATATTCAAGAGATAAAATTCCAATATGAAATTATCGATAAAAAACATTAGGTGCATCAGATGAGGTGAAAATCATATCAATCATAACATCACATAACATTAATAGTGTAACACCCCTATATTTTTTGAAATATTTTTATACAAATAAATATTATTTCTTTAATATATTGCATTACACACAACATCGAGTTGAAAAAAACTAAGATATACTATTGAAATATTATAATTAAATGTGACATTTATCATCTAGCCATTAGATTTGATGGAATGAGTATGAGTTACTATAATTTAAAAAATATATTATTTATATTAGTATAAATTTTTAATCAATTAATCAGTAATGAAAATGAAAATTTATTTGAATATCAAAGAAATATTTTTAGGAAAAAATGTTCTTAAGAACACAATGTGTTTTAATCATCATAAACTAAATTATTCACTATTAGTGAATGATTGTAATGTACATTATATATTATATATTTAGTCAATTTTTTATTTCATTCAACTAATATTTCTTCTAGAAATGGGATAAGAATAAATCCAGTTTTATGCTTAAAAATGAAAATTTTCCTAAATGGTGGTTTCATCACAATTTTCACACTTATTTCATAAAACCATCTTAGGAAGTCATTATGTAAAATGTAAATAGGTTGTCTGATGAATATGTATAGTTCTAAACCATGTGTTTTGTTTTTATTTCTTCTTATACCACCCTAAAATATTCTTAAAATTTGATAAAATAAAAAATCTAGTATCTTACATGCACTTATATATTTTTATGTTAATAGAACAACTTATATCAATAAAATATACTATCAAAAGAGAAATGAAACCATTGATCTTGTATACGAAGGACACTGAATAGAAAAATGATATACTTTTTATTTCGCCACCTCTAGAAAAGATTAGATATCATTTCTATTTATAATATTTATTTCATAATTATACTTATGTAATTTTAATATCACATCAACCTTTTTACCTTCCAATCTATTTAAAATGATAACATCGCTCATGTGTACTTGTGGAATACCTCCTCCATCTATAGATGAGATCTAATTTTAATTTTTTATTTACATGGATAAAAATATTGAGATATTTAGTGAATTTATTTTATATATATTATATAATAATGATTTTGTAAAGGAAAACTTATTTTACATTTCTTTTTTTCCATTCATAGAAAATATTGAAACATATTTTATCCATACATATGGTCTAATATCTCAATGAATAGTTCAATAAAAATTTCTATCTCTAGTTTTATGTATTACTAAAAATATGCATCTAATAAATAAATATAATATTTATATCATTATTAACATTCTTATTTTTATCTGTCCATTGTAAAAGTACAATGTAAAAAACTATGGAAAAAAACACACATGAAAATTAAGGAAGTTATGACCCAGAATAGTGATTTAAATTATGAAATAAAAAAAATTGTTGATAAAAGGCTATATGGAAATCTTATATAATATGATATATCTAATTATTATTCTTAAGCATAAGTATAATAAATCTCAATTTATTATACATGACTCTCAAACATGTATAAAGAAGGCCATTACTTGAAGTAAGTGATTATAATATCGCATTTATTTCTTTTAAACACATTCCATATTCACCATATATTTATCTTATGCAAAGCATAGACTAAAAATGGATGATTTATATGATTATTAGAGTGAAAATTAGGTGTATTTATAGATCGATCAATGTTTCTTTATTTTATGGGTCTTATAATTGAAAATTTTCCAAAGTGGTACGATTTTATGTTACAATCTCATTATTTATTAGGATTATTTATAATTATAATATATAAATGAAATATTAAGGTAAATATATCAAGAAAGAAATTAATTTTCATCAACTATAGTTATTTCTTGAGATTACATGATATTTTTTTAAGTTTATTCTCTTTATGAACTAAATAGGAAAAAATAATGCTTTCTTGAAATTTACTATATTATTTATTTAATAGAAAATTCATTCTCTTCTATTTATATGTTTTCTAAAATTATTTTCAAGAATATTTTTATTACTATCATATAATTGTATAAATTCATTTTTACCCATGTTTAAATTTTTACAAAATGGTTTACACAGAATATTCCTATGATTTTCCAAACGAGGTAATTTTTACTTTTTACCAAAAATTAGAAAGGAATCATTGATTTAATGTACATAGAATCAATATTAATTTCCCTATTTTATGAGAAATAAATTCTATGAATCATAAATTATAATATTACATAGTTATTTTTAAGAAAAACATATATTTATTTATTTTTTGGAAGTTTTACTTTGAAAATGTTATTTTCAAAGTTGAAATTTTATTATATTGATGAATATTTTTCATGATATTTTTATGTATTTTTATTAATTAATGAAAAACACTTGGGTGTTAGTTATATTTATTTGGGGATATAATCCAATAGTTACATCCTTATTCTCTATATTGATATTTTATGATTGTTGGTGGGGAGATTATTATGAAACCCATTTATTTTACCTGAATCATGCAACGATATATGAATGAAATGTTTAAGAAACTCATTTTCTTTACATAGGTTAGGATATGATGATATGATTAATGTTTAATGGTAGTATAACACACATATTTATTGTTTAAATCATGTTATTGGTGGGAAATGATTTATATATACCTCTAATGCATTGGGAAAATATTTATATCTCATGAGATAATTATAGAAAATATTTCCATATACATAACTAGTTATGATAAACAAGTCGATCTTCTTGATCGACTACAAGAAACAAGTTTTTGTTCATGATACACTATGGGAAATAAGAAAATATTCTTCATCCACTATAGGAAACAAGTATTGAAAACTAATTTGTTTTGATGTTCTAAGAGGTTAACCTTGACATTTGAAATGGTTTCTATACTTATGATGGTGTCATACTTTTTTTACATAAAAGAATAGTTCATGACTAATTTAGAATGATTTATCACTATTATAATTGATAACATTTGAAATGATAAATCTATATTATATGTTTCTTATTAATAGCGTGGACTTTATATGTTTAGGGAATGATCTCATACTGTTATGCTTTATAAACATTTTATATATTTTGGCTCTACTAATGGATTGAAGATATAATGATGAAGCTGAGGTGACAACATCTTTGTTAAAATATTTAATTATCATATTTTATATTATTTATTTTAATTAAATTAGATAATGAAAAGTATCTATGAATGTTAATTTAAATCCTAAATGTTTATGGGTAAGTGTTTCCTATTTTTTTTGATTCTTTATTTAGTTAAATTTGATGTGGTTCTATGAATAGATTAGTGTTATTTAAATATAGATGATATCAATTATTGAAGATGGGATGTCATATTTTTAATTAAATGTGAACCCATGATCATTTATTAGTGTGTGGATAAATAGAATCTTCGAATAGAAATTACTCATATCATTAAGGTCTTCATTTCTTGATGTGAAGGCTATTTATCTAATATAGTTGTAGAAAAACTTATCATTGAATATATGTATATTGTTCAAGAGTGTGTTGATGTTTTTCCAAAGGAATTTCATATTCTTACACTAATTTTTGAATTTGAGTTTTCAATATAACTAAATCCTAATGTGACACATATTTAAAAGATTAATTTTAGAACTACCTGAATTGAGTTAAAATAATTAAATAAAAAAATTTAGGAAAATATTGATATAGGATTTATCCTTCCATTTTCTTCACCTTTGGGTGAATCAATTCATTTTTATAAGAATAAATATGGATCAATGTGACACTACATTGAATATAGAGAGTTTTAAAACATTTATATCATGAACAAGTTGCCTCCACCCCAGATCAATGGTTAGTTTGAACAATTTTGAGGAGATCAATACTAATCCAAGATTGATATTCAATATGGGAACCATCAGTTGAGGGTAAAAAATGAATACATACCCAATAAAACCTTCCATATGAGATATAGACACTATTATGTTATTGATATTACATTATTTTTAACAAATTCTCATATTATCTTTACTGATTTAACGAATTGAGTCATTAGAGATTATCATGATTAATTTGTTATTGTATTTATATATGATATTATTATACATTAAAAGAAAAGGGAAGGTAATGAATTTTATATGAAATTTTTTTCTGAAGACCCCAAGGAAGGAATATTTATTTATGAAATTCACCATGTGGGAATTTTTTCTATAGAACATTTCTTTATTAGGTCTTGTAATCCCATGTGAGGCTGAATAGTTAGATCCTTTAAAGAAATAATTTATTGAGAAAGGGCCCAGACCAAAACCAATTAATAAGATCTATAATTTTATTGGTTTGAATTATATTATTGGTTTATTATGGAGAAATTATTAGGGAATTACAATACACTAAATATGTTAAATCAGAGTGGATCTAAAATCCTTTGGATATATTAATTTGAGCAATATTTCAAGGAACTGAAGATAAGTTTCATTAGTTCACCTTAGTTTATAAGGAAACAGCCTTAAAACATTACATAATATTGAGTTAATTCAATATTTTTACTTTATTTAAAGGATCTTTTTAGGTTTAGGGGATCAGAGAATTAGACCACAACTCATACATATAATCCCTCATTTTTATAATGTTGATACTACTAAAATATTATCCATTTCTTCAAAAATATAAAACATTTAAAATTAAACATGATTTTTTCCTTGATAAAAATATTCATAAAGTTCTTCTTTACATTCTCATTTCTCATAACCATCCTTATAACCAATATTTTTTTTTGTAAAACTTGGTATGAGCATAAAAATATAAATATGATTTATAAAAATAAGGAAATATATTAGTCTTTTTAAGACATGAAAACACATGAATACTTTATCATAAAGTAATACTTTTCACCCTTAAGATGTAGTAAATAAATTCCATTGAGAGTAATATAATTCTATACTATTTTTTAATAAAAATATACCATAAAAACCATATAAATCATATATAACACATAAATGTAACTTGGGACATAATTATAATTAACTGGAATAACCATGTGGTTGACTTCCATACATGTCACTCTTGAGAAATAGAATAACCATATGGACCACTTCCATACCCAATACGTTTGAGATTATAATGTAAACACCCATCCTTTTTTATTATGGAACCAATAGTCCTTATTTTATCATGTAACCACCCTTTAAATGTCTATGTACCATTATATAATAATAACACATAAAAGATTTCAATTTTCAGTATTTCACTCATAAAATTTTGTTTGCAATAACAAGAAATAATTTCAAGATATTGAAATAAAAAATCCATTCTCAAAACCATTTTCAATAAAAAAATATCCAGAAAAGGGATTAAGGGATTTATTTTTATATAAAAAACATTAAGGCTTGTAGAGGAAGCCAAATATAAAATAATAGTCACGGTGGTACACAAGTTGTTGTCATTATATCTATTAAAAAAAATTATTTTTTGAATTTTTAAAGAAATTAAAAAGATTAATATAGAAACAATAAAAAGATTATATTTTGAAAACCTTTTAATGAAATTAAATTTCAAAGGGGTTGTTTATACACCTCATAAAAGAAGGTGGGTGTATAAAATCAATATATCTCTCAATGAAAGGGGATTGAGACGAAGTCCCATACCTCTAGTCTGATTCATCAAGTATGATATTTATATTCATAAATAATAAACATAAGTCAATTATTTACATAATTTAGAACCTTTTTAATTCTTATTATTCCTTTTATATCACTTATTACCATGTTATAACAATTAATTAATTATTTATGTTCAAAACGAACATTTTGACAATATTCGATACATTAGTCCAAAATGATTTTGGTATGATGTATATTGTCAAAGTTGGTAATTAGTCCATAATATATAGAATAATATTCATTACATAATAATGAATTTTATAAATCAATTATACTATTAAATCCATTCATTAAACATGTATATGAAAAATTAACTACGTTACAATGATGGAGACGGTAAGCCGTACACATGCATGAGTAACATTTCCATTTTTGAGTGATCATTATGGAGAGAAGTTAATTATTATTTTAAATATCCATAATTATAATTAATATTATTAATATAATATTAATAATTTAAATATAATTATATTTTTTGTATGTTTATGAGGTGAAGAAAAATGTATTACATCGCTTCGTGGAGGTGATAGTTCACACATACACACGAATGATATTATCAATTTTATGTGTATGGAAAGTATGAATGTAGTTGATATATTATTATATTATAATTATAAATATGTAATTAATATAATATATATACATTAATTAAATCATTATAATAATTCTTGAGATACAGTAATGCAAAATGAGTTATATCTGTTCGTAGAGGTTATAGTTCACACATACACACAAATGATTAATTATTTTTCTATTTAATGGAAGTAGATATAGATTAAGGTGATGATATTAGAATAATAATATATAAATATATTTAGTATAATGTAGTTATAATTTTATCATGGCTTAATAATATTTTAAGGAAGTGTAAGAAGAAATAAAATAGAACCACTTAATATAAAACGATACATCTTCTTCAATCAATTTCCTTTGATTATCACCTTAATTCCTCTAGGGAGGGTGTTATGCCTAAAATAATCCCTCTAGGGTTTATTTAGGGATTAAATGAAGGAATATAGGCTGGTTTTGGATGAACCAAATTAGTATTTAGGTGTGAATAAATGACAATAAGTAGTTCCTTTATATAAGAGAATAGAGGATCACTCTTGGAATTTTTCAATGTATTAATTTAATATAAATTAATTTTATATTTAAAATGGATCCAAATTGAGTTATTTATAATATTGGATGAGTATGGGGGGATATAAATTTATCCAATTAAAATTATACAGGTTTATATTATTTTTTTTAATCCTTATCTTATGGTTTTAACCCTTATTTTACCCTTTTAACTCTTATCGCGTTATCATTTAATTTACACTTTGAGGGTTAATATAATTAAAATAACATAAAAACGACCCATGATTGAGTAAATAATTAAATTTTAGGAAAAATTACATCAATTTTAATGAATCATATATTTTTAGAAATTTTATATCATTTAATAAAGTATTTTATATTTTAAAGTACATTTAGTGTCAATATTGAAACTATTCATTTCCTAACATAAAAATATTTTAAAACTTGATATATTTAAAAATAAATCCATTAAAAAATCACTAACATGTAAAATTCATTCCTATAATTCATGGTTTACTTGAATTATATAAAATTATGTTTATTTTAAAAATTTTAATATCACTTATTTGAATCTTACATTAATGAAGCAATTACCACATCATCATTATGTCACATTGTAATTGAATTATTTATTTCCTAATAATTATAAATAAATTACCATGATGTATGTAAATATTTCATATTTCTAAATAATATTTAAATTTGAACATATCTCTTATATTACCCCATATTAAAAATATTTTACATGTTGAAACCCAGAGTGTGACAAAATTTTCTTTTTTTTGAATAAAATACAATAAATGTATTAATGTCATAATAGTGGCTTAAAAAGGTCATATTTCACCTCAATAATGATTATAGGTAAAAAAACTCATCAAAAGAAATGAAGAAATATTTTATGGTAATTTAATATATTATGTTTACTTCTAATTACCCGATTTACCATTAACTGTGGTAATAAAAAAATTACAAAAGATATTATTCATATTTTTAAAAAAATAAGTTGACCATATAAGATCATAAATATCCTTCTGATTACAACCATGTATGTCTATTTTTTAATCCTCAGAACAAATATGTGGCTAAATGTAATTTAATATTAATCTTGTTGATGGATCAATAAAATGGGTTTTTAAAGTAAAAACATTCAAAAATTCACAATGTTTTTATATCCAATTTCAATGTGAAATTGATTCAAATGAGATAAATTGGATTAAATAATAAAAATTGATTTAATTATACTTTAAAAAAAATTAAAAACATAATTTATCTATATAAATAAATTGGATGAAAAAGTTGTTGTGAACTGATATTTTGTATTTTAAACTATTCATCAAAATATGAATGTTTTCAGAAAAATACCAAAAATTCACCCAAAGTAAATTTTGATATTTATCTTTAAAAAATGAAGTTTAATTTTTTATATTAAAAAATAAAAGCATCAAAATTTATATTTATAATGGGCTCTCCATTAAAAAGTTGTAAAACTACCTTTAAAAAATATTAGAGTTTTTAACGCCTAAAACTTAATTTATTCTAATTTTAAGCCTATAAAATTTATTGTATGAATGTAACAGAATTTACTAAACATGTGTAAGAATAATTTATTTAGTTCTATTGATTCCATCCAATACAAAAAATATGAAATAAATACCCCTTAAAAATAATAATATTAGCAATATATTATTTTTAGGTATAACTCAGTCTTGCGTGCAACATAAGATTTTAGAGAAACCCATTATTGTGATTTGGGAAAACTATCATACATAACATTACCTTTAATACTATGGTGACAGTTGTTGGTAGATCTCATAAAAAGGAAGAAACCAACGCTGATGGAGAAGAAGAAGAAATTGAAGGAATAATCAACATGGAATCTGAATTAGAAGAATCTCTTGAAGAGATATATGTTTGGAGAGAAAACACAAAGAAATCCAATAAGGTGGTACATGATGACAAACTCTACATGCAACAACCTGAAGAAGAGAAGTCTGAGCCAATAAAAGATATTTAAAACCTTAAGTATTCTAGGTCAGAGAGCTCAAAAAATGGTGATGAATATAAACTCAAAGTTGAAGAATAGAAAAGGGAGATCGATTTCTTGAACAATACAAGTAAATATCAAATCAAGAATATTGAAGAACTTGAAGGAGAAGTTTTCAGTTTGTGGAAAAAGGTCAAGGATCATGAAAAACTCTTGACTCATGCTGGGACATCAGGAAAGCAGATCACTCAGAAAACTAAGAATCTAAAAGTGGATCATAGTGGTTCAGTAAAAAGGAAGAATAATTTATGTTTGGATGCTAAGGCTAATGGGAGAATTGATGAAAAACAAAAAGCTATAAAAATTGAAGTCAGACAGAAAGAACTCATTCTAAGATTAAAGGTTGATTTAGGAACAATGAAAAATTAGAATATTCAGAGATCCCAATGGGAAACTATCAGTGAAGAAGTGACATGAAGGAATGTACCTTATATCAGGTGTTATTATTGTGGAAAGATGAGACACTCACAAAATGTGTGTTCTATATACAGAATATACTAAAGGGCACAAGAACAGAGGTGGAAGCCAAACAGAGAATGGTTCTATAGAGCCTATTTTGAAGGACCCTATTTTTGGTGCAGAGGATTTGGGAACATGGATAGATACTATACATCGACCATACAGAGGAATGTGACAAAGAAAAATCAAAATGTTCGCAAGCAGAAGATCAATGAACCAATAGGTGAGTTTAAAATGAAAAATAGATTTTCAGCTTTGTAAGATGAAGCTGTTCCATCATACTTTGAGAAATGTTAGAGGTATCAATATATACCGAGTGTGAAGACAAAAATATGGACCAAGATGAAGATAGAAGAGAAGGAAATAGTTTCTGAAATTTCCATTAAAGCATTAGACTGTTCTGGTGTGTGGATCCTTAAAAGTGGTAATACATCTCAAATGACATGAAACAAGGACCTGATTACAGGCATAAAATATTACAAAGAAGGAGTTGTTAAGTTTTTAAATGATTAATGCCTGAAGATAATTGGATTGGGAATGGCCATGTTTGGGGGAAAATAAATAAGATGTGTTTTATGTTTTGGTTGTGGAAGGGCTCAGTCACAATTTTCTCAATGTCAGTCAACTGTGTGACTCAGGGAATTCTATACGATTTACCAAGAAGATGTGTGTCATTAAGGGAAGAGATGGTACAATGATACTATAGGGAAAAAGGGAAAAGGGGAATCTATACTTGGTGAGTGGAGAAGAAGATATGTAATTTTTATCCAGAGAGGAAGAAAATAAGTCATGGCATAAACAACTTGGTCATCTATGCCAGCCATCCCTATAAGATTTGGTAAAGTGTGATGCATATAGAGACCTGCCTAAGCTATCACAAGATCATACCCATATGTGCGATGCATTCCAACAAGGTAATATCATCTTAAATATGTATACGGAAAAAGGAAATAATTCAACAAGAGTTCTCGACTTGGTGCATGCTAATGTTTGTGGTCCTATCACACCAAGAGCAATTGATGGAAAGAGGTACTATGTTCTTTCATTGATGACTATAGAATAATGTAATGGGTATTTTTTATTTACCATATGTCTGATGTGTTTATATACTTAAAATAGTACCACAGGGAGTGAGAAAGGATGCTTGGACATAAAATTCTGAAGTTTCATACTAACAATGGTATGAAATTCACAAAAATTTAGGTGGAATAATTTCTTAAGAAACATGGGATAATGCATCAAGTTTCCTCGGTAAGAACTCCCAAAAAAATGGAGTGGTTGATAGGAGAAATCGGATCATAAAAAACATGGCCAAAACAATGCTTATAGAAAAAGACCTATCAGAGAGGTTCTAGAAGGAAGTAGTGTTGACATCATTCTACATTTCTAATAGAGCTATATTGTGTCTGAAATAAGTAAATACTCCATATGAGATATGGTATGGAAATAAGACAATAGTAAAATACTTTCAAATCATTGAGATTAAGTGATTCATTCTTAACAAGGAAAAACATAGAAAATTTGAGTCACGTGGAGATGAAGGGATATTCCTTGGATAATCAAGAAAAATCAAAGCATACAAATGCTTTAACAAAAGGTTAGGAAAATTAGTTGAGATCAATTATGTCACGTAGTGGATAATGAATAGAGCACTCAACAACACCGTGATTTTTTTTGATGAAAGCGATGAAGAGGAAAGTTACACAAGAGGAGAAGAAGTGGCCAATGCTGAATCAGAAGAAGATACTGATGATGATCATGAGAAATTAAAATCCATATATGCACAAAATCCAAGGAGTCAAGATGAAATTGATAGGCAGAATATCATTGGTTATCAGTCATCTCTAGTTCAAAAAAGAAGAATGAAATCTCTATAGTATACATCTTTCCAATCTCAGGTAGAGCCTAAATGTTTTTCTAATGCAACTGAAGATGAAAACTGGGTTCAATATATGAATTAAGAGCTATATTAGATTGAGAAGAATCATATGTGGGAGATTGTTTCGAGGCTAGTAGATAAAAATGTCATTGGGACTAAATGGGTCTATCACAACAAGATGAATGAAGATGGAATAGTTATTCAAAACAAAGAGCGACTAGTGTGAAAAGGATACTCCTAGATAGAGAGAATAGATATTGATGAGAAATTTGAACCAGTTTCAAGGATGGAGACAATCAAATTATTCCAAGCCATTTCAGTGCAATGGAAGTTCAATGTGTCTTGGATGGATGTAAAATCAGAATTATTAAATGGGGTTTTGAAGGAAGAAGTGTATATTGATAATCTAGATGGTTTTCTCATTCATGATTATGAAAAAATGTCTTTAGACTAAAGAAGGCATTATATGGACTGAAATAAGCACCAGGATCATGGTACTCAAGGCTTGATCAGTATTTAAAGAAGCTTGGTCTCTAGCATGGTGGAGTTGATTACAATCTCTATTTTCAACAACGACAATAATAAAATGATGATGGTGCTGGTTTATGTCGATGACATAATATTTGGCAGATCAGATGAAGATTACTGCAAATAGTTTTTTGAATTCATGAAAAGTGATTTTGAAATATCAATGATTAGAGAACTGACATTTTCCTTGGTTTACAGATGACACAAGGAAGGAATGGCACATTCATGTCTCAATCCAAATATGCCAAGGAGGTTTTAAGAAGATTTGGAATGGAAAATTACAAGGAGATGAAGACTTTGGTTGCTACCCAGATGAAGTTATAAAAATATGATAATGTAAAGGCAGTTAATATCATAGAATATAGGTAGATTATTAAGAGTTTACAGTACCTAACAACGACGAGACCTGATATTATTTTCACCACATTACTAGCAGCATGATATCAAAGTAATCCCAAGTAAAGCCACATGATTTAAGTGAAAATAATACTTTGGTATATCAAGGGCATTGTGGATTTAGGATTTATATATAGTGACAAATCTCAGTCAGAGTTATTGGGATATACTGATGCATATTGGGCTAGTTCAGTGGATGATAGGAATTCAATGTTAGAAGGTTATTTCTATCTTGTTGTATTGTTTATTTCTTGGATGACCAAGAAGTAAGATTGAATTTCATTGAGCACCGTAGAAGCTGAGTATATTGCGGCCACTCAAGCATGCACACAATTATTACGGATGAAGCAGCAGCTTGATGATATGGGATTTGAAGTGAATTATCTGATCAAAATCCAGTGTGATAACTCAAGTGCTATAAATCTCATAAAAAATATTGTCCATCATTCTAGGACAAAGCACATTGAGATAAAGTATCATTTTATCAAGGAGAAGTTTGATAAAGGGCTAGTGAAGTTGGAGTATGTACCTATATAACTATAGGTTGTAGACATAATGACAAAGGCCTTACCCAAGGAAGATTTTGGGATACATCAACTAACTTTGGGAGTTCAATTGACTCTTCGTACTTGAATAAGTGTGGATGTGGTCCCCCCTATCCCTAAGGTATGGTGTGTTTTCCTTACTGTACTAATCTGTGCTCTCTACTCTATTGCAGACCACAAAGGGGTTACCTTTGGGTTTGTTGATAACGGGGGAGAAAAAGTGACTCATAAAGTGGTAAAATGTGGCTAGAAAAGGGAGAAAATGTCTTTCTCAAAGACACGAGTAGAATATGATAGGTGTAGTATTGAGATAGGGGGGGTTATCAAGATAGGTGAAGAATATGATAAGGGGAGCACCATGTTGGGGGTATGTGATGTTCGAAGTGATCATCTAGAGATTATATTGGACAACACAAGAACCCAATAAGTAAAGAAGGAGAGTTTTAAATATCACGATGCTAGAATTGATCGATCAAAGCACAAATACCATGATAGCTGAGGATCATGATAAAAGTAAATGTGTGTTGTTGGAATGGTGTGAGAATGTTTCCATAAATCAAAAATTGGTATCAATTTAGAAATTAGTATTAGTTCGGTGTTAGCAGTTGGTGTCTGTAATGAAGTGATTCACTAATGATCTTTTCATTTAATCTTGTTTCTCACAGAGAGAATTGATCATGTGGGATTAGAGTATGTGTTGAGTGAATTTTTGATCACTATCAGAATCATTAGAGGTGAATAGTGGTAGTGGTTGGAAGAAGATTTAATGAGGTATCAAAGGAAATATATTTTTTATGAGAAGAGTTGTCAACAAACCCAAAAGGGGATATTGTGGGGGAAAAAATCCCTCAAGGTATAATTGAAGCATTTTTGAGGTAATTGTGTTTGTTGAAAAAGAGGGCCTCCATGTTTTGTTTGTTGGAAAAGAAGACCAAGATGTCTAATTGTGTTTTTCAAGATCATAATATCAAAATATTGAAAAGGAAATAGGGTCACCCAAGTTTTAGTTTGGGCGTGCTGACTAGGGCGACAAAGACTAGGGCAGCTGGACTTGTGTGCTGAGAGGAGACTTGCACACTGATGCCCAGGGTACCTAAAATGACTATAAATAGAGGGATACCCCTCCTACTTTTTAGATAGATTCTAACACTTAGATAAAATTAGATCTTCAATCGTGCAGGTGGCTTGGGTGCGCACGTGTTGATTTGGTCGCGCAAGTATAAAGTTATTTAGAAGTTGCGTGACATTAGATAGTTGCATGCCAATATTGGTTTGGGAGTAAAAGGTTGTGAGTCACCCAAGTTATGATTTTTTGAAGGGAGTTTCATTCAAGTGATTAGGTGAAACTTTCTCACCAAGCTTGGAGAAGCACGCCAAGGCATAGATAAGCATGCTAGGCTTGGAGAAGCGCACTGGTAATTCTTGGGCTCCGTGAAATTTGTAAGATTTCCTAGTACACCCATGGTAAAGTTATATTCATTAGTGGATGAAAGTATAACATCAACAGATCATCTACATATATAGAAATATGCATTCATTTGTGATAATTAAGGGACCTACAATTCTTTAAACTGTGAGTGGATCTTCTAAAGAAGCAGTGAGCACAATTCAGTTGAGAGTGTAGTGAGCTTTCATATTGTGAGTGGTTGTAAACCAGGAGGAATAGTGAGTCCACTCAGAACATTGTAAATATAAATGTGACTTTAGTGTATTTGGTACATTGGCATATTTCTGGTGTATGCTCCTTGGACGTAGCCCAGTGAGGGTGAACCAATTAAAAATTGTTGTCTCCTTTGCATGATTTAATTTCTATTTATACCTTGCTACATGAAAGAAAGAGAAGAGAGTTTTTCTTAACAGAAAAAAAGATCAACAGGGGTAGTTGTTTTAATCTATCATACCCTGATTCACCCCCTTCTTAGGGTATCTAACCTAGGGGACCTAATAGATAAAGAGTACCCGTTCTTGTTTTCCAATCAAGCTTCTGGTTGACTTTCTAGGATGAAAGGTTTTCATGGAGGGGAGAATTGTCACACCCATATCCTTTATTTAAGTTACTTTCATCCCTTATATTATTTTTCTAACTTTCCCCATATTTTTACCCTAGGACCCCCTTGAATTTGAAGAAGTTTGGACACTTTTTTATTGGACAAAAGGGGGCACACGGTTTGGGATCATGGTTTTCTAAACCGTGCGGCCTTGTCCAGATCATTAGTTTTTTTGATAATTCCATTTTTTATCTCCTGATATTTATCCAAAATCATACCTTTATTCCCCCATTCAACCCTAGAAACCATTTCATCCTCCCAAGCAACTCAAACCCTCTGTGGAACTCCATTTTAATGGGAATTTGGTGTAGAAACTTCAAACCTCCTAAAGTAAGTGAATCTCTTCCTTAGTTCCTTCCTTTTTCATGGGGTTTATTCTATTATTCTTGAAGTTACTTATATACAACAGGTAGGGTTTAGAACATATGGGTTGAACCTAGATTTATTGGTCTATTATTTTGGTTTTAGGCTTGATCTAAGTCCCTTGTGGTGTGACGGTGGTGCGATTGGATTTTCGCACAAAGATTAAAGGGTTTTGACACTTGTGGTAGGTGATTACATGGGTAATCAATGATAGATGAGTTAGATTTACTAAATTTATATTTTTATCACACCTATCATTCATTATCCTTGCTTCTAAATTTGATTTTGGTTAGGTTTTTTAAGAAAATGATTTTTTGGTACCAATTTGGTGTTAAATTGGGTGTTTTACATGTCTATTTTATGTTATGCCAAATGGGTTGTTTTATAACTCTTGTAATGGATTTATAGAAATGTTTCGGGTGATGAAAATTATGTTTTGGTAAACATGGGTATGCACATAGTGTTCAATGTGGGGTTTTTAAGGTATTTTGTGTGCAAAACATTTTTAAATTTTGTGAAGTGATTTTATTGAAATCCTAAAGGTTTTATTGAGTGGTGTAAGTGCTGAAAAGAATGTGTAGATAATATTTTGATTTAATTATGAACATAAATGATGTGTTTATGTGATAATGGATTTTTTATCATGAGATAATGTTTTGATCATAAAGGGAGAAGCCTGAGTATCTAAGAGGGTGGATGTGTACTAGTACACCAGTGATCTGGATGGGTTTTATCTATGGTTCACTGAGAAAAATGAATAACGAAAATACTAAAAAACTATATTGATGATAATTGGGGACCACTAGGTTATGGGTATGTTACCTACTAGTGTATCATGTATAAGAAAGGATTTTTCTATAGTTACTTTACACCGAGGTACGAGGTACATGGGGCCCAAGACTAACTAATGCCTAGGGGTGTTCCGGAGATAGGTGCCCATTGAATCTTTTGTATTTATCTTTAGAATATGGTGGTTTTGGATGAAAAATATAGTTGATTAAATGTTTTATTTAAATGTGCTCACTTATGGAAAATTTTCTTTGAAAACTGATTATAATCAAATGTTTCATTCCTTAGAAATTGTTTCCACCACTTCTTATGTATCAAAAATGGCATGATTTTTATCTTGTATTGTTTACTATATGGAATCTCTTGGTGGTATCCTTTTGGGATTAGGATTGCACCCTACTTACTCCCCTTTGGTGTAAGTAGACTTGATCATGTTTGACATAGGTAAAGGCAAGACCTTGGGTGATGGCAGTTCGGGGTGTTAGTTCCCTTCCTTGGTGAGGCATTGTGGAAACAACTTGTGGGTGACAACCCATTGTCATGTGGAGTAATTGGGGATATTTTTCTTTGATTTATATGTGTCTTTGGACCTCTTGTATTATTTTTAGACCTATGTATTCAGTTATGTATTTTTTTAAATATTTTTTGGTATGAATTTTTTAGATTCAGTTTATCGATTGTTTTTTATGTTTTATGTATCCATATTCAGGTAAATCATTCCCAAACCAAAATATATGATACCCAGACACTTGTTCCATCCCATGTGGATAGGGAATGCCCTTCGGACATTATCACGGGAAGAGTTTGGTGATGGTTTTTTTGGTGACCAGATTCGTTTTGTGACATTATTTTTATTGGGATATAATGTTACATAATGAGATTTGATGATGTATATTTTTTCAAATAAATTTATTTGCATCGATATATTTTCATTACATAGAAGAATGAATTTAAATAAACAACACCATAATATTAAAATATTATTATTTAATATGAAATTATTCACATAACATTTAGATTGGATTATATGAATAACAACAACTAAATAATGAAAAGAAGGTTTACATATGAATTCATTAGATATAATTTGATTATAAATGAAAACATAAATCATTTTAATGTAAATGAAATATTTTTTTTGAAAAAAATTGTTTTTATGCACGCATTGAATTTTTTTAAAAATAAACTAAATTAGTTATAATTATTGAATTATTTAAATAAAATTTATATATTATATATTGCATAAAATTTAATATAATTCATCTAATATTTTTTCTAGGAATGGGAAAAAATAAATCTAATTATATTTTTAAAAAATGTTTTCTTTTCAAAACCAATTTCTTTGCATTTTATGAACTAAATTTAAAATTATTTTTTTTCAATTTTATAAATTTATTTTAGAAAATGTAATTAATTTTTTAAATAAAAATTTAAAAGTCTTAATATAGTGAATTATGGATACTTTTCAAAAAATATTAATCTATTGATGAATAGTGAAAATATTGATTTTTATTAAAAAAGTTATTTTCATTTATAGAATTTAAAAACATTAATTTAGTTTAAAATGGATTCAAAAGTAAAATTAGTTCAATAAAGTTAATATTAACCCAATTTATAATATTATAATAAATTTTAGGCTTTATTTGGAAATAAATTGTTCCATACCTAAGAAAATTTTTTCGTTGAAACACCTCTTTAAAACGCTTTTACGGAGTTGTTTTGAAATGAAATTATTCAACTTATATAAATATAATTTTATAAAATAGATTCCATATTTTATGTAAGAATATTTATTATTAGTTAATAAGTTCAAATTAATTTCTAGTCATAATTAATATAAAGAAAATTAAATAATATTTGACTGTGGTTATTGTTAAAATATGTTTATATGAGATTATACTAAAGAGATAAGGGTTAAAATGAACTAAAAAAATGTATTATTTATATTTTATGGCCATATATTTACCAAATATAACATAAGGTTAATTAATGGTAAATTTTTCATACTTGATTTAGGGAAATTAATATCAAAGTATTTTAAATCTTTGTAAAATTACATGTGTGACACTCAACACAATTATAAAATGGAACCACTATCTTATCCTCTACACACATAAATAGACATTTTTATCATCTATTCACAAAAAATACCTTATTTAAATCACAACCCATGACTAAGTGTCTCTATTATCATTATAAAACCATCCTAGTAATATATTTGGTATAAACATAAATATTTCTTCGAAAGATGAGTTATAGTTCATAAACAAGAATTTTAATTTTACTTCTTCATATACCTTATTAAAATATTCTTAAAATATGATGAAATAATTAAAAAATTATATTTAATACACCTATTTTTTTATTAATTTAGTTTCATAAGCTATATCTATCTCATATTCAATAAAATGGGAAACAAAACCATCGATCATTTGTACGAAAACCTACAACCTTGCGAACTGATGTAATTTGTTTTCCATAGCCACCTCTCATAGGGGATTATAATGTGTATATATATATATTATATTTATTAAATTATTATACTTTTTAATTATAATGTAACATATTCCTTCTTACCTTGTAATCCATTGTTAAATTTTAGCCTAGTTTGTGCGTACGTGTGGACTATCGCCTCTACGAAGAGATATGATTCATTTTTCATTTAATCATTACATGGATAGTAATAAGGATAGATCTAGTGAAAATATATAATATATATGATACAAACATTATTTTTTAATGTTTAATTAATATTATAATTTATTTAGTTCTATCTATAAGAAAAGAGAAATAACGTTCAATTATACGTATGGAATACCGTCTCAATGAATGGTGTAATCAATTTTTCTATCTCTAATTTTATGGATGAATATAAATATTTATATAATTAATATTTATGATATTTTTTTAATATTTAAATTATATAGATTATGGATCATAGATCAATGTACATGTAAAAAAATTACAAAACCAAAACATACAAGAAAAAATGTATTTATAACCCAAAATAGTTATTTCAATATAGAATTATTAATAAACATGAGTTAAAATGTTATAATTAAATTGTATATGGTATAATAATTTTTAGTATTATTATGGAATATATATATAATTAATATATAGTTATTATAGAGGATATTATAACATGTATGAAGAATGTCAAGACATGAGGTATGGGATTTCCATCAAACTTTAATTTCGCCGAGACACATGTCATATTCCCCACCTATTTTATTTATTTGGTGTAAATATAACCCATGAATATATTTTATGACAATTATTATTTAAATTAGTAATATTTATATTGAAATAAAACTTTATTTATTTTATGGGACTTATTAATTAAAATTTACCAAATTGGAAAGGGTTTTATATTACAATCTCAATGTTTTCAGGATTGTTTACGATTAAGAACTATTAATGAAATATTACGGTCTATCTCATAAGAAACAAATGAATTATATTTCTCATAAAGTTATTTTTAGGGAATGTAACTTTTCAATTAATTTTCTAGTATTTAACAACTAATTATACCAAAATAATTGTTTTATGGAAAATAAGATTTATTTCATTATTTATTCAATTCGTGAATTTATAATGAGTTGGCAGGGGCTTGTGCTATCAGCCCTTCTCAAGAGTCTATTTCAGGTTGTTGTAGAGGAACTTATTCACTTGTTATGGTCCGCAAGAAATAAAGTGCTCCATGACAGTTTTCATTTCACTGCTGCAACTGCTATTTCCGCTATCCTTGCTACTGTTCGGGACTCCAGGCTGCCTTTGAAGCACTAATCCTCAAACTCGATTCATGATTTCACTGTCCTCAATAGGATTGGTTTTAGGGGTATAACTGTCCCCCCTTAGTATGTTTGAAGTTTTTTTGGTAGCCCCCCTTTGTGGGATGGATTAAAGTCAATTATGATGGTGCCTTGAGAGGTAATACTGGTCCCTCTGGCTATGGTTCCATTTTTAGAGATCACAAGGGGGCTGTCCTTGGCTGTTTATATGGTTCTTGTGGCCTTGTTTCATCTCTTTAAGCTGAAATGATCGGTATTATGTCAGCAGTGAAGCAAGCTTATCATCGTGGTTGGAACAATATCTGGCTTGAATGCGACTCCACCACTATTGTTCTCGCCATTAGGAATGGTTCCTCTCATCTATCTTGGAATCTAACTAATCAGTGGACCAAATGCTTGGATCATCTTTTGTCCATGAACTATTTCATCACTCATGTCTACTGGGAGGCGAATTCTGTGGCAGATGTTCTTGAAAATAAGGACGTCAATGGAATTGACTTCTTATGGTGTGATGTGATCCCTGATGACCTTCTCCATTTTATTTAGAGGGACCAATGTAAAATTCCTTTCTTCAGACTTCTGTAAGTTTGAAATTATTTTTTCCTAATAAAAGAGGCTTGACCTCTTGGGAAAGTGCTCATCTTAAAACTAAAAAAAAATCTTATTACCATTTTTAATGAGGTAGTGGTTATTTCTTACTGAAATTATGAAATGAATCTTAGTTTTATCATATAGTAAACAATTAAATTTCACACTATCATGAAAAATTATTTATTTTAATATTACATTATATTTTTCCACATTTATATTCATTGAAGAAATGTTTTTGAAATATTTTTTGAATTTTTAGTTTTAAAAACGTTGTTTTCAAAGTCGAATGGTTATTCTCTCAAGAAAGTGTTAATGACCAATTTAAGGAATTTATATTAATTAAAAACAAAAAACTTTGGTGTTTATTATGTTTATCTAGGGATATAATCCAATAGTACCATTTTTATTCTTTCTCTTTATAGTCTAAAATTATTGATGATGGGATTTTTATGAAACCCATTTATTTTCCATGGTTTATCCTTTGAAGGATTAATGAAATGTTCATAAAACCCATTTTAATTACATGATTTATGATATGATGATATAATTAATGTTTAATGATCTTATGGAACACATATGTATGGTTTACATTATGTGATGGGTGGGCCTAGAATTATATAGCCATCCAATATAATAGTAAACATTTATATCTCATGATATCATTCTTCTTGATCCACTTTGGGAATCAAGTAAATGCGCTTGATATCTTATGGGAATAAAGTTAATTTTCTTGATCCAATATAGGAAACAAGATGATGTTCTTGATCCACTATTGGAAGCAAGTTGATGTGCTTGATCCACTATGGGAATTAGGTTTTTATGCACGATCCATTATGATTATCTTAGTAATTAACCTTTACATATAAAATTTCTTTTAAACCAATGATGGTGCTACATATTTATGACATGAACTTGTAGTTCATGATTATTTCACACTATTTTGATTCATTCCATTTTTTTGATAAATAATTATTCTATGACTTAGGTCTATGATCTTTGAAATATTGGTTATGAACATTATATGTTTTGGTCATGATCTCATTCACATATATGTATTTTTTTCTTTACTATGATCATCAATTGATATCACATATGTTTAACATTACTAATAATATTATCTCAATATGTTTTATTTTTAATTTCCCTAGTTTGTAATGTAATGTTTTATGTAGGGTATATATATGAAGATAACTAAATGGGGATATTTTTTTTGAAGATGTTAATGATCTATTATGAAATAAATTTTTTGGTATTTGGTATCTGAAGACACTTATTGTTTATGGTCCTTAGGTGTAAATTTATGAAATATATTGAATATTCCTTTCAATAAATGTAATATTTATGTGTAAAAAGATTTGTACACTATAAATATTGATCCTAAGCCCCATGTGACACGTATTTCCCACTAAAATTGGATAATAAACATTTAGTTTCATACCAATGTAATCATAAATAAAATAACTAATTAATTTCATGATTTAGATATAAAATATTTCAAATTTTTTCACAACCCAAGAACCCAAATTATAAGTTTTTTATGAACTCATTACATAATAAATACATGTCAAACTTTATCTATAATCAAACTCTAATATACTACCTTCAATACTTATTACAAGTTATAATTATCCTCATTACATGGAAATTAGAAAAGATAAGAAATGAGATATCTTTAATGATCGGTATGTAAAAGACTCCTAGAACATGTTATAAAATTTTAAATCATAATCATGAGATAAAAATATAACATGGATGAAATTTCATATAAAAAGAAACATAGAGAAATGAAATGTTTCCCCAAGTCTTGATGGGTGGGTAAGTAATCTCAAAAGAACAAATATACCATGTAAAAAAGAGTATGGAATAATTATATAATAAATATGTGCCATAGAAATTAACATAATAATATAACATAGACAAATGGCATTGACATATGAATAGTTATTTATAACATTGGAAACATAGATAACCACATTGAGTTTGGGCTCATTCTTAGGAATGTACCTAATATATATCATGAAAACACTCAATATTATAATCCATTATAACTGGAATCATGTTCATGCTTAATCTTATAAAATATTTAATTTTCCTCATGTTAACAATTAATATTGTGAATATAGAAAATTTGCATCCTATTAACCCTCAATACAAATACATCACGGGGAATAAAAATTTAACCAATGCATTGGAGGGTGATATAGAACCACACCCATCATCATACATACTTGTGTGTCCAATATGAAATCAACATTTCAATATATTATGAAAACACATGGGAATGAATTTTTTTTTTCATTCATCACATCATAATGAATTCATGGAATAAAAAATGGGTTTCACAACACTTTTAGATGGAATCACTAAGATTCAACTCCATGATATAAACGATTGATACAAAAAATTCAATCTAACCCTATAGATTACTTCATAAAAAAAATTTATAATGATTTTTGTCACAAATAATTTCAAAATAAATAAATAAATTTGATATAATAAGTAATATTGTGGTGAAATCAGAAGATATTATTGAAAATTATTTTATATATGGAATATTAGAAGAAGATACAATCACACTAATAAGTAACTTTTTTAAAAATATAAAGTGAAAACTTTTGAAAAAAAATTTCTTTTTGAAATAATAAAATTCTAAAACTAAATTCATTAAAAATACGTAACCGTTTTTAAAATTTGATGTTAAAATACATATAAACCATTTACTTTTAAAAATAATAATAAAAAACTAAGATATAAAATTTATAATGGTTATGAAAATGAATGTGGGGGTTATAATATATGAAATTTTAATCTTAAGAGAAATAAAAAAACAGAAAATTTTGAAATTACTTTTCAAAAAACCTATATTGTAAAATTGGAACCAAAACATCCATTTTTTATAAAAGTATAATAAATATATGAATGATAGAGGAGAAAATACATAGATGAATTTCTCAGTGTAACGGATAAAATTGGCAAGATATAAAAATATAGACAAGGTAGTAATACTATCATTAAGAAGCATGAAAATTATTCATAACATAGTTTCATTTCATTGTTGGAAGAGATCTCATCAATGAAAGAAGATTTGAAGTTAAATTGATATCCCAATATTGGAATAGGGTATACCATATCAAATGAAATCCAAAGATCAAGGAGAATGATTATAACTATAAAAACAAAATATTTTATGATATGTATCTTTTTTTAATTTAATTTATTCTACGATATAGGTTTCACATAACACCAATATTAAATGAACAATGATATACAATTAAATACCATTATTTTAAAATGACCGTTATAACCTAACCATTAAATTTAAAATAATGAATAATATTAATGAAATTTATTTATAATATATTTAAAAAAATACTTTTACATTCATCTAAATGAATTGATAGTCATAAGATATAGATGAATCAAATTTTACACAATAAACATCTATATGATTCAAAAGTCAATTTTACTGCATTTTAATGGTGCACTTGTTTTAAAACTAAATTTTGAAACTTTTACAAATTATTTTGAACAAAATAAAAATAATTTTTAAATCATTAATTCCATAATTAGATTAGAATTAAATTTTGGTATTATTATGAAAATATTTATTTTCCAATGAATAGTGAAAAATACCAATTTTTATAAAACTATCTCTATTGTTATATTAATATTATATTTATGATTTAAGTAGTAGAATCACATATGAAGGTGTAAATAAAATTTTGGTATCTTATAAATGAAAATATGGTATATTTTTATCATTGAATAAGTTAATAAATGTTTTAAAAGTGATAAATTACATATTGGTATTTTTGTGAAACATAAATATTTATTCCCAATTTTATAATAAAAATAATTATTTAAAATAAAATTTATTTTCGTGTAACAAATTCATAAATTAATATTTAGTAGTCTTATGATTATAATATAATTTTATGAGACCTTATTTAATTTTTAAAAGTGTTATAAAACTAGTTACAATTTTAAAATTGGTATTTTCTAAGTAAATTATGATTTTAATTAAAAATTAAATTTCTCAGATTTATACACTTAATTTCATAAAGTGAAGTTTATTTTTGAATTTTACATGTAAAATAATTTTAGGGTGATTTTTTTATTTTTCTAAAATAATTGAATTGTTAATGAATAGTTAAATATGGTAATTTACGGTATAAATACATTATAAGTTGAATACACTATTCCTTGAGTTATCACAGATGTAATTACCCTAAAGTTAAAATATCCTCCTATATTTAATATATTTATTAATGGAATAATCCCTATTTATTTTCTCAATCCAAAATAATAAAATAATCAATAAATTAATCAAAAAACACCTATCTACTCCACTATAAATACCACCCACCACCACATATTATTATCATACCTCTTAAGCCTTGAAAATAGTACAATTCCTACAAAATTGCCTTACAAACTCTCTTCCACACATCCAAGAGCCTTTGGAATCACCAAAAGAACAAACCCAAGACCCTTAAGGAGGTTCTTGAGGAGAATAGATTCAAGAGGACATTAAGCGTAAGTACACAACAATTTTGGACAAGTGGTGGGGTTTTTCTCTTCTCACTTTTATTTCTATGAGATATACCTTATTCACTAATATTTCTTATTTTTAGTGTTTGTATAATTCACATTTATGTGTCATATCATGAATATATTTATCTTCATTTTATTCAATTTCTTATTTTAAGATTATAAATTTTATGGGGCATATGATTCGACTATTTCAAATGTGTAAGGGTTTCTACCTAAATATTCATTTTTCCTTGGGTTAGAGTTTCTATCCCTTTTACCCAATTTAATTATTCTTAATTTTTATATAAATCTTCTATATTTTGGGTATATTTTCTAAACTCATGTACCAATATTAGATAATCTTTCTTGGATGAGATAATACATGTTTTCTAAGGTTCCATTCTCAATTACTCCTGATATGCAAGTCCGATTAAAGGGAACTTCCCAATTTCATTCCTATTTTCATGGAACATACATAATCTATTTTAAGACACCATTATTTTTCTAAAATCCCAAAATTTATTTATGAAACAATTTCTTTTTTCTTTTCTAATTTTATAAAAACAATTATGTATTGTTCCATTTTAAAGAATCTTTCACATTTCCCCTCAAACTGCACTGAAGTGGCCCATTTCTAAAACTTCTTAAAAACTATTTTTAAATGTTTCACTTTATTTGGAAATAATTCACGAATCAAAAATAATTTCATTACCCTTATATTTTCTTTTTTGGTATATACATGTTTATAATCTAATTTTATGACAAATACAAAATTATTTTCCAAAAATAACTCTTCCTTCCATAAGTAAAGAATGGTATTTCTCCCAAGAATTACTTAATGATTTCATTAGTTTTTTTATTCTATTTAAATAATATATATTGAATATTATTCTTTATTTATTATTTTATATTATGTTACCATATACCATATTTTATTTAATGGTTTATGATTATTTATGGGGATGTAATATTTTGATACCATTCTCCATATTACTCTGGATGGTTTATGATTATGTTTATTATTTGGGGAAATTTATTAATATTTTATATGATAGTTTCAATATGAATTTATATATTTATTATGTTAAAAATCTTTTATTTCAGGAGTTATTTGGACTTAATATGTGATAGACAAAGCCTTCTATATCCCCTTGATGCATTAGTAGGTCTCATGACATGAAGTTAGCTAGAAACAAATCATTCGCGTCTATTTCCAAGTAGTGTTAAATTATCAGTATGATAGATCTAAACACAAATAAGATGTATTTATACCCAAAAACTTAAAATATCACAATGATAGATCTTGAGGACAGATCTTGATAGTACAGATGTTGAACATTGTACATTCCCTCATTAGTATTTTTCCATGTGATTTGATTAGTTAGAATATACATTATTATATTTTATTCTCATTTAATAATTTATATAGAATTATTTATTCATATTTTATTCCTTCTATTTTATTCTCACAATTACATTTTAATGGTATGTGTTTTTTGTTATTCACCTTTCCTTATTTTTTATGTTCTCGATATCTTCCTCTATATTAATTAAACATACTGAGCATCCAATACCACCCATTTCTTATGTTTTATTTTTTTCTAGGATGTGAAGAAGTATATTATGAATTAAATGCTAGGATAGTCTAGTAGTTTATCGGTGTTTCTAATGGAGTTTTTATGTTGTATTTCATTTCATGGTGTAATGTAAAACTTATGTATGTATCTGGGTTCCAAATATATTAAACTATTTAGTCCTTCAGGATGTGACATACTTGTTTATTATACCAGTGTAATAAAGTAAGAATGTGGATCTAGGCTACTAGGGTTAGGGTCATTACAGTTAGTATCAAAGGAAGTCTATTAGAAACCTTGGAAACTATATTTACAATACAAATATTAGATAATATAACCCTAAGAAAGAATTTGATGAAAATAATAGAATATCCTAGAATTTTGGTAATGTATATATTATTTGGGCCATCCTAGAAATACATCCATGTCTAGATACAACAAGTGGATGTGGTTCTAGAATAGATGTAATTAGGGGTAAAAACACTGAGAAGGTGCATTAAGCCTTACTCAGTATAACATGGTACATGAAAATGGGCCTTACTTTGCACCTATTTTATCACTCCTGGTTGATATTATTATGATAATTAAATTTTTATTTATAAACTATTATGATGGATTTAAAAGTAAATATGTACCCAAAGAAACATTGTTTATGATTGTGAGTTTATCTATGCATAAATTTTCAATTTATGTCAAGTGTTTTACTAGTTACAAATTATACATTTTAATTTATATCCTAATCTAGTGTATTCTATTGTTTATAAATGGGGCCTAGTGGAAGGAATGATAACCACATCAATGAACATAATCCAAATAGTAATAATGAACATTTCTTGAGTGGGTTTAAGCTATATTTTAGAAGGGAAGTAATATCCCAAAAATTTTCATCATATGAGGAAATAATATCATGTTCTAAAAAGATATAGAAACAATTAACCTAGTCATATGGATTTAAATGGATGCAATAGGGAAGCTAGGAAAAATATTGATAAATAGAAGAATTTAAATAAGTATTTACAACTTGTGATAATTATGCAAGGAAACACCTTGTTATATGTTTAAGAGGAAAATGCGTTTTCTTCAAGTGTGAAGAAAAGTACACCATGCTCATCATTTCAAGGAAATGAAATAATTTTCCAATGTTCAATGCTTTAACTTCTAGGAGATGAGACACTATGCAAATAAGTGTCTCAAATGTCAAAGGAATATACACAAAGAAAGATAAGGGATCATGGTTATGCTTATTCGACTACCTCAGATGAAGAGGAATGATTAATATTCCTCTATTTGGATTCAAGAATTATATTATTTGAGTTTTTTTATCAATAATTATTTGGTTTTAAGAATCATGATAAATACAAGGATTTATAGCAATACTTCCTCTTTATGGATTTGGAAGCATGCATGATTTCATTATGTTTTTAAGGTGATCAAGGTAATCAGATATTTTTTATTTGCGATTAAAAGCTAAATTATTTGTGGAATATTATGTTAGGTTGATTTTTAAATTTTTTTGAACATCCATCAAATTTTTTTGGGTCATAAAATGTAGAAAAACATGTTTTAGATGAGTCTTAAGATTAATTATATGTGGAATGGGTTAAGTTGAGCTTTAGAAATTTTTTCTTGAGGTTAAGTATGATTTATTTGATAATTTGTGAAAACCTTCTTGGCTTCATTAAATATTTAAAGGATTAAGGAATGACTTAAGTACTACATGATTCATTAAAAGTTATTCAAGCATGAAAAATTCATCTTGAACATTCATTGATAAGTTTAATGGATGGATTGAAAATAGAACAAAGCACAACAAAAGGGTGAGATTTTGCTTATGACATGGAAAGTAATAAAGTAATATTATTTTCTTATGTGCATAAATTAATAATAAAATAATCCCTCAACTCTAATAAAACAATTTTGGAACAAAAATTTAATTGGTTTACTTTTATTTTTGAGAATCATAGGTCTTTTACCGAATTAAAAATTTACATATTTATTAAGGTTAACTTTTTAATGACCATATTCTACACCACTGTCCATAAAAACATGATGGTTAATTTATTCTATAATATCCATATTTTCACTTCACACTAATGTTATACAATTATAATTCCTAGTTTTGTGGTAGCCTTTACATTTCCCTTTCCCTCTTAATAAGGGGATATTTTATTAACCCTACTTCCAATGTGGGTTCCTACAAGAGAGTTTTGAAGTATCAACCTTTATTTTTTTGATGTATAAGTTAAAATTGTGAGGTTTCAATTTTCTTAAGGATAAGATAATGTGAACCCCCAAGATTTTATTATATGTATATTTTTAATTTAATTTCTTTAACAATATAGGTTTCAAACAACACCAAGATTAAATGAACAATTATATATAGTTAAATATCATTATTTTAAAATGATTGTTATAAAATAGCCGTTTAATTTGCAGGAATGAATAGTATTAATGAAATTTATTTATATTATATACTTAATAAAATGTTTTTAAATCCATCTAAATGATTTGATAGTCATAATATTAGAATGGATCCAATTTTATGCATTAAAGGATATAATCTGTAAATGCAATTTTATAGCATTTTAATGGTGCAATTTTTTTAAAACAAGTTTTTGAATCTTTTAAATATTATTTTGAAAAAAATTATATTTATTTTTAAAAGTGGAATTTCAAAATTATCATAGGTTTAAATTTTGGAATTTTTTTGAAACTATTTATTTTCCAATTAATATTGAAAAATATCCTTTTATATATAATTTTAAATTTTGTTATATTAATAGTATATATATGATTTGAAGAGTAGACTCACCTATGAAACTATAAATAAAATATAGGTATATTATAAATGAAAATATTTTAAATTTATATCATTTAATAAGTAAATAAATTTTAAAAAAAATGATAAATTATGTATTGGTATTTTTTGAAACATAAATGTTTATTCACAATTTTATAATTAAATTAATTATTTAATTGAATTTTTTTCACCTAAAATACATTCATAAATTAATATTTATTTTTCTTAGGATTATAAGATAATTTTATGCGACCTTAATTAATTTTTTCGATCTATTATAAAATTAGTTATAATTTTTAAATTTGTATTTTGTAAGTAAATGATGATCTTAATTAAAAATTAAATTGATCATATCTAGAAATTTATTTTCATAAAAAGGATTTTAATTTTTAATTATAAATATAAAGAAATGGTTAGGGTGATTTGTTTATTTTTCTAAAATACATTAATTTTTGGTGAATAGTAAAATTCAGTAATTTGAGTTATAAATACATTATAGGTAAAATACATTATTCATTGAGTCATTACTGATATATGAACCATAATATCAAACTATACCTTTATCTTTACTATATTTAGTAACATAATCATAACAATTTCTTGTCTTGATCCAAAATAATAATATAATGAATAAAATAATCAAAAAAACATGTCTCCTCCACTATAAATACCACCCCTCACAACCACTTTTTCTCACACATCTTAATCCTTAAAACATGTCTAATTCATAGACAATAATATCCCTAATTTTCTTACCCACATCCAATAGCCTTAGGTATAACCAAAAGACCAAACCCAAACCTCTTAAAGAGGTACTAAAATAAAATAATTTCAAGAGGACATTAAGTGCATGTACAAAAGACTTTTAGAAAAGTGGTAAGGGTTTTATAATCTCACATTTATTTCTATGAGATATGCCTTAATCACCAATATTTATTTTGTGTGGTGTAAGTATACTACCTATTTATGTATTAAATCATGAATCTATTTAAATTAATGGTATTAAATGTATTAATTTATTATTATAAATTTTTATGGGGCATATAGTTTGACTGTTTGTAAAGTGGTAAGGGTTTCTACATGAATCTAAATTTATCCTTTGGGTTACTCTTTCTCTCTATTTTACCCAATTTAATTATTCTTTATTTTTATATAACTCTTATAAATTATGTTTATATGTTACAAAATCATGTATCCAGATCAATTAATCTTTCTATAATGGTAGAATACATGTTTTATAAGGTTCCATTATCAATCCTCCCTGAGAAGCAAGCCTAATTAAAAGGAACTTCCCAATTTCTTACCCATTTTAAAGTACCATCCATAATAAGTTTTAAGACACCAGTATTTTAATAAAATAACTCATTTTGTCCTGAAAAACTATATTTTTTCATTTCTATTTATATACAAACAATTATTACTTTTTCAATTTTTTAAACTATTTTACATTTTCTCTTTAATTACACAGAAGTGTCCCATTTCTAAAGTTTCATGAAAACTATTTTTACATGATTCACTTTATTTGGAAATTAGTTATCACTCAAACATAATTTCATTGCACTTATTAATTCTTTTATAGTATATTCATGCTCACAATATGATTTTATGACAGTTACAAAATGATTTTTCAAAAGAACCATTCCTTCCATATATAAAAATGGTATTTCTCCCAACAATTTCACAATGATATAATTGGAGTATTTTCATATATTTTAAAATCATCTATTGAATCTTGTAATTTGTTGAAATTAATCTCTTATTTTACCATATACCATATTTTATTAAATGATTTATGATTATTTATGGGGATGTACTACCTTGATACCATTCTACATATTATTCTGGGCGGTTTATGATATTATTTATTATTTGGGAAATATTATTAATATTTCGTATGATATTTCCAAAATGAATAAATATGTTGATCATGTTATACCCCTTTTATATGAGGTTTTATTTGGAATTAAAATGTGATGGGTAGGGACCACTATTTTCCTTCGATACGTCAGTAGGTCTCGTGAGAGGAAATCAATTGATGAAAAACTGTTTGTGTTTGTTTCCATGAATTTTTAAATTTTTAAAAGGATAGATCTTAACACAAATTAGATAGGTTTATATGCATATAATTAAACATTCATGAGGATAGATCTTTATAGAAGCTATCTTGAGTATATATCTTAATAGTGAAGACGTACAACATTATGGATTCCATTATTATTATTATTACATTTGATTAGTTGATTAGTTAGAACATCCATGGTTATGTTTCATTATCATGTGATTATTTATATGGAATTATTTATTTAGATTTTTTTCTTTTTATATTATGATAAAAATGGTTTTTAATGGCATGTGTTTTAAGTTATTAACCATTCCTTATTATTTATGTCTATTATATCTTCTCCTGTATTGCCTACCCTTACTGAGAATCTGAGCTCACCCCTCTCTTAAGTTTTATTTTTCCCCAGAGTGTAAAGATGTATATTATGAATTACATGAAGGGATAATCTATGAGTTTATGGGTGTTTCTGGTGGAGTTGATAAGTTCGATTTTAGTTCAAATTATAATGTAAAACTAATATATGTATTTGGTTTTATAGATCTAATAAACTATTTGGTCCTTTGGGATGAGACTTCATTGTTTATTATACTATTGTAAAAATTTAAGTTATAGACTCCAGGATACTGGGGTCAGGTTCTTTATAATAACTCCATATGAATATTGAGTTGTAAAAACCCATTAAATTTTAGAGTAGATATGAATCATAACACACAATTAAGAAGAGAATTAATGGAAGAGAAAATACTATTTAAAATAATAATTAAGGATATTATAATTCAAGGGGGAATTAGTTACAAAAAAATAAATAAATATTGGTGTATTATATTAACGAATGCTTTAATGAAAGGTGATGGAGACCAAAACCCTTACCTTGAATTATAACTTAGTTTCTCTTAGTCTAAGATCCTTTATAAAACAATATATTGATAAAATATTTCAAAACATTATTTATATCCGAGAAATTTAATAAACATAATTCATAATTATTTTGTATATGTATATCCGTTTTTTATCTGTTTTCAATATCGAGTATGAGTATTTTTTTATCATTTTTAACTAGTTTTGTAATAGGATTATTATTCTTCTTTATTCTCCCATATTTCATAATTACTAGATCATTAAATATATACTATTTTTTATAAATTACTATTTAATTTTTATTTTAATTCTATGTATAACATGAATACAACTTGTGAAAATGGAAATCATGATGAACTAGTTTTCAACTAGTTTGATAATAAAAAGGTAATATGTTAATACATATTTTAAATATTATCAAAACCTTCCCAAAATAATTAAAACATATAAAATATATCATTATTATAGAATATTATCATTATATGACTTCAAAGAATCATTTATCACATAATCATTGTAATATATTTTACATTGGAAATTAAATTGTAAAAAATTATTATATCTTGAAATAATTTAATCAGTAAGTGATGTATTTATATATTGATAATTTGAAATTTAAAAAATCATAAAAAAATCATAATAATAATAATATATCCTAATAAATTACATTATATGAACCCTTAATGATGGGTTGTGATGAGAAATTAATTTCTTTGCTTATGGAGGCAATTGTCTGCACATATCATGAGTGTTGATTATCGTTTTTGTAAAGGATGGTAAATATGAATAGGTAATAATAATAACATTAAAATAATAAAATTATTGAATGTAAATGACACTAATATAATTATATTTTTGTCTAGAGGATAAATATGATTGAAGATAATTAAGGAAAAAAGCTATATATGTGATAATACTCATGTGGGGGACTTAAATATTCCTTTAATTTATTCATTTAAATGAATTATTAATGATAAATATTGGTTAAAATAATATTTTTAATGTTTTATGGGGTTATAATATGATTATTGGGGTTGAGTTTCAAGAATAAATTTTAAGAATATGTGACTCTTGAAGTGGTGGAAGTGTAACCCATTTATAACTAAAGGGAATGGATGTTTGCAACTAACAATCACATTTTGAATAATGTATGGTTTTTATTAAATGGTAAATGGATAAAAAATATACAAATTTGGATAGTAAGTGTGTGTGGAAAGAGATTCTTCTCAATCACTCATTTTTTAGTCAACCATGTTTGTTTTTAGGATTTTTTTTAATATTTTTTCTTTTACCACAATTTTCTTTATATTTTTAATTAATTATTAACCATAGTAATTAATTTTAATGAAAAAATTTATGATAGAAACATTTACCTAATATTATACTTATAATTTAAATTTTCTAAATCATTTTAATAAATAAAATTATTAAAGGTTTGAAAATTTAATATTATTATTAATACAAATAATATGTCATTTTTTAGGAAAATTATGTTAATTTGATTAAAATATTATATTCAAAATAAGATTATTATAGGTACATAATTTTATTAGATAAGTTTTTTAGTTATGAAAAATTTAGATGGACTTCAAAGAAAGAAAAAAAAAACTGAATTTCACAATAAAAAATTGTTATTTATAAGAAAAGACTGAAAACAATTTTTATTAAAGTAACATTTAGATTTAGTTCAAAAAATATTGGACATATGATTTGTAATCTCAATGGATAATTTAAAAATCATAAATGTATTCATTAAATAAATATTTTATTACTTAATTTTTTTGTAATATTTTAGGATTCACATACATAATATTAAAATTATCAGAATTTTAATTTTCAATAAAACATATTTTTTCATTAAAAATAACACTTTTAAGAAAAATATCAGAAATTCATACTATGAAAATATTAATATGAGGTTTTAAAAAAATTAATTTAATTTTAACAAATTTAAATTCTAAAATTCTAAAATTTATAATCTAAAATAAAATAACTAATATAAAGATTTTTTTAATTAAAAATAAACTTTTTCAATAATAGAGCATATTAATTATCTATCTTATAAAGGTAATACCTTGTAATTTTTGACCATCATAGTTCTTATTATTGATTCATAAAATTTTTTTTATTAATTTTTTTTTTACATTGTGTGTAGCATTTAATGATAGTTATTGAACATAACATTTTTTACATGGTGTATGATTTCATGTCATTACATTCTACCCCCATTATAAGAATTTAGTCCTCAAAATTTCAATACACAGAGAAATAAAGTAAGGGTATTTTTCCTTTATTATATCCTCAAGTACACATGTATCTTCCCCAAACTCATCATTATGCCCTAGAACCTTGACTATATGGGTGGTATTTTTCCATAGATCCACATATCTTTAATCTATTACCTACACAAGTTTTTATTCATAGGACAAATAACATTCCATTTTCATAGATTATAAGTTTAGTACATATGAAGGGTCTATTGTATACCAACTCAAAAGTGATACATGGAACAAATCATGTAATTTAGAGAGTTCATGATCTATTTATATGTTATTATATATTACCCTAACAAAATCAAGTATCTCAAAGAGATAAATGTACCTTGGGGCTGTCATCACTTTCTTTACAAATATCATAGGAACATATATAAAGGTATCTATAGGAATACCATGTAACTAACATAAAAATATGGATATCATCAATGATTATATACATAGATCATATTTTGACTTTGTGTTTCATTCATATGAAAATAAATGGGTTGAAAATTCTCTTTTATTTATTTGATATAGTTAGGCTACATTAGCTTACTCTCTATAAATTCATCCCAGCTTATTGAATTCCTACTTCTCTTATGGTATCAATTTTCAAATGATTCCATCTGAATGGAAGAATATAATTTTTTTATATGTGAAGTATAAAAATGGGAGGTTTTGATGAAAATATCCATTGAATCCAATCAAAAGAATATCTCATTATATCCCCCAATGTTTGGTTGGTCCTCTCAGAGAGAGATATTATATGAGGGTGATAAGAAATGATGAAACAAAACTCTATCTCCAACTCCATATAATTCCTTCTCCAGAACCTCAATATAATCCTCATATCTCAAATATATACAAAGGAGAGTGACACCCCATACAATATTATCACATTATTAATATATATCTTGTAGAGTTATTCAATATAGAAATATTCTTTAATAGAAATAAAATGCACTAACATTGTAAGGATACCAAGTAGAACCCAAATAGAATTATGGGAATTAGACGTATTACAATGTCCCACAATAAATTACATCAAAATGTTTTCCCATTTATATAATGGAATGTTTAATGGTTGAAACATACCCCTAATTTTTTTCATTAAACCTTAGCATTCTCACATACTAAGAATAGAGATGTGTATTCCTTGATTTACCTTTTCATGTTAACACACTAGAAGTTTTTATATATATTTGTATAAATATTAATTTGGTATGGATGAATATACAGGGGTGAATTATGAGCATTATATAAAATCTCCCTCATCTATTATGGTTTTCATAAGACACATATTTGGATTAGAAACCTTATAACACTTTATTTATCAATGATGATCTTTTGAATAATCACTGCATTTTTTATATATGTGCATCATCCCTATAGGCTTCATTGATTTTAAATAGAATGTATATTTAGTCAATCAATTAGGGAATATATCTTCTCCCTCATTCCTTTATGATTTCATTATACATTCGATGAAAATACATGAGAGTTGATACTTCTTGAATCCACACCATGGATAATATAGAATGATCCAACCTACTCATGGAATCAACCACTTTTATTTACTTCATAGTGTATTAATGTATTGAGATTTTATAATATTTTATGAACTCAAACTATAGAATCCCGTCTTTTTATAACATAAACTTTCATTTCATTACACGGAACTGAGGATCTTTAAGGTTTAGTGTCTTGGAAACAAGGAACATAATACATGAAAAGATCAAAAAAAAAATCTTCTTAAACACTTGAAAGGCTTCTCCTTAATTTCATCCTAGGTTCATTACTGCATCTCATAACCTGGGGACATACATCAAAATAAAGGGTGAGCAGAAAGCCCAGTAAGGGAACAAGAAAAACATTTTACATGTGAACTTGAGATACTTCAATAAGGACATGGAAAGAACTTTAAGGCATGAGAAATAAATCATGAGATATATCATAATAAAAATAAAATTTTTCATAACTTTAATATGTGGATACAACATTTAATATTTACAATCATTTCGTTTCACCAAGGTCCACCCCCAAGGTGTCGTTAAAAATTAACAAGGTTATTCACCAAGGCGTCGTTAAAAATGGTCATCTCTAGAGATTAAGTCTTTACCCAATGCATTGGTGCGCTATCTTGGCGCACCCTTGACATGTCTTTATTATCATGTGAGCCACACATATCAACATCAATCATTTCATAAACAACCCATATAGCATAAAATAAATGAGTTTCATTTCATAATCATAACGTTTTAAAAACTGCTTTAAAGACATGATCTTTATGTCACTTTAAACCCACGGAAAGGGAAAGAGGGTTTCACGTATGTAAATCCCAGAATTTAAAATAGAACATTTTGATATATATGTGAATACCCCTATAGAAATAAGAGCTTTGGGTATTCACTTAATAAAATAAAATATCTTTAAAAAAAAGAGAGAGACATTTTGAGACGAAAATTCTGCAGCATAACGGCTATGTTACAAGGTTTTTAGAAAACATTGAAAGGAGAGGGGACATGGGTCAAACATTCATAAATGACCCATAAAACAGTAGAGGGACTGAATATAAGGGATTTAAGAACATGGTAATGAAATTTGAAAATATACCATATGAAATGAAGGACATGAAAAGAAGACAAAAATAAGATTTCTCTTATGAAAATTCGGCAGCCTAACAACGTTACATAAACTTCAACCAAAAATGAATTGATGAGATCAAATAGGGTCTCTCATTATATGAACATAAAATATCAGTATGATAGATATAGAGATCATACCCCAACATAATAAAAAGGAACTTGCAAGACATGACCTGGAATTAGAACCTTGAAAAGGGAGAAAGGTGCAAGGACCACTTAAAAATTCAGTAGCCTAACGACGCCACTTAAACTTCAAAATACTGAATTGAAGAGATCAAATGGGGTCTCTTATCATATGGTCATAAATGATCAGTATGATAGATATAGAGATAATACCCCAACATAACAAAAAGGAACTTGAAAGAATTGACATGAAAGTAGAACTTCAAAACGAGAAGGGTGAAGAACCATTTAAAAATTCGGTAGCCTAACGACGCCACTTAAAACTTCAAAATACTGAATTGAAGAGATAAAATGGGGTCTCTCATAATATGTTCATAAAATATCAGTATGATAGATATATAGATCATACCACAACATAAAAAAAAGTAACTTGAAAGAATTGACATAAAAGTAGAACTTCAAAACGAGAAGGGTGAAGAACCACTTAAAAATTCGGCAGCCTAACGGCACCACTTAAAACGTAAAAATAATGAATTAAAGAGATCAAATGGGGTCTCTCATCATATGATCATAAAAGATCAGTATGATAAATTTAGAGATCATACCCCAATATAACAAAAAATAACTTGAATGAATTGACATGAAAGTAGAACTTCAAAACGAGAAGGGTGAAGAACCACTTAAAAATTCGGCAGCCTAACGGCGCCACTTAAAACTTCAAAATATTGAATTGAAGAGATAAAATGGGGTCTCTCATCATATGATCATAAAATATCAGTATGATAAATTTGGAGATCATACCCCAACATAACAAAAAGGAACTTTAAATACTTTACATGAAAATAGATCTTGAAAAATGAGAAGGGAGAAAGAATCCGTTACAAAAATTTCGGCAGCCTAATAGCGCCACTTAAAACATCATAAAACGAAATAATGAGAGTAAGAGGGGATCTCTCATTATGTGAAATGAAAAGGGCAGTAAGAGGAGTATAAAAGAACATCCTTTAACATAAGAACATGGAGCATAAAATAAATGACATAAAAGAGATTTCTTGAGAAGAAAGAGAGAGGTCGAATCCCGTACCTTAAAACGTAACTCTTAAAACTCAAAGGTTGGGACATTGAGGGCTTGAGGGCACCTTGGGAGGAATACTTGGGAGGTAAGGAGACCAGAACATAGTTGGGGAAGAGTGGGGAGTCGAATGGATGAGAGGAGGGCTTGGTATTTATAGGGAAAGTGAGGGGACAAGGCATTAATGGCCAAGGGACACCTCACATGTGCTTTTCTCAAACCCATGTGATCTCTCATGATATTTCCCATAAAGTTAGGCCACATGGGGCCCCCAAAACAATAATTCATCACCCTTGGATGGCCAAACCATAAAATATCTCATGACATCATCATGACACAGTTATGATGTCATTAAACATACCGAAACCCTAAAACTGCATTTTTACTATTCACTGAAAATTCAACTTTCTCAGAAAAATCCCAAAATTTCACATTAACCAAATATCAATGCTATGATTTCAAAAATTAATTCCATTTTATAAAAATAATTTTCTAAATATTTTTAATTTTATGTTTAAATAAAAACACTATTTATCGAGAATTCATTTTTTTCAGAAAAATCCCCAAAAATTACCATAACATAACATCGATGCTCTGAGTTCAAAAATAAAGTCCTTTTTATAAAAATAATTTTGTAATTATTTTTAATTAAAAAACACTATTCACCTGAAAAAACTAATACTTGACTAATAAATTATGAAACCGTTATTTACCCATTTTATTGAATCACATTACTTAATCAAGGTGACTAGATTATTTTAAAACTTTCTTTAAGTGAGATTACTAATCCATTTGGTCACATTACTAATCCTAAGCGTAAAATCACTATTCACAATTTACTATTCATCAAAAATCAATTTGATCTTATTAGACTCTAAATTTCGTACTGGACATAGTTGTAGAAGACCATTTTTTGAAAATCATTACAAATTTTAAATTATTTAAGGTTTACATAAACATTTTTTTAAAATAGTTTTTTAAAAATTCATAAAAAATATGCATACTATATTTATCCGGACATTTGAAAATTCATAAACTTCATAAGAAGAAATCCCTATTTTTATTTAAAACAAAATATTACACAAGGCATTTATGGTCTCCTTACATAGCCCCTTATCACACCAGCATAGGACCTAAGTGTAAGGTGTGCTAAGGTGAGAGAATCTGAGGGAGGCTCGACCAACATCGCACGAGTAGTAATTTCTATTAGTTTTAACTTATCGCAAAGGAGATTCCGTTCTAGTTTCACACGATGAAGTTCAGTTTGGGTTTGGTCCAGAGCAAAGCCCAGTGATGCTACTTCTTTCCCAAGTTCTGTTAGATGGGCTTCGATCGGTCCAAGACTACTGGGTGAGGCCATCGAATCTTCTTTCTATAACAATTAACCAAGATTACTTGTATTTAGAGACAATAATCAAAACATTTTGTTCACAGCAGTCATATTGACCGATGGTCATATAACAATCAAAACCCAATAGTTTCATTTTAATTATAATCATGTTTATCAAATAAAACATTTTTGTTGAGTATAAAAATAAAATAACACATGAAATTTGGAAATAAGATTTATTCAAAATTTCGGGTCGTTACAATCTTCCCCCCCTTAAGAAATTGCGTCCTCACAATTTTTAAAATTGGGTTTTGAAATTTCATTGAAAGTTCCACATCGGAAGAAGAGTCAGTAACACCATTACTTTTAAAGAAAGAAAAGGAAGTACAAAGGCCACCCGAGTTTACTCATACTAGGATTCCATGTAGGAAAACATGGACATGGAGGAGAAAACAAAGGGTCAAGTTCTAAAGGAGAGTGATAGAAAACATGATTAGGAGGAATTTAACCACCAGAAAATCCCAAAATTATGATGTGTGTAAGCGGTCTTTGATTACCTAGTAGGAAACGTAAACCAACAACATTTTTGTTTTATGTTCCTTTTCATAAATTTGAGGAATTCATTTACAACATAGAACAAAAACATAAGGAAATATATCTACCTTCATGTAGAGTTTCATACTTTAATAAGTTTCTACCAAAACTAATCTTTTCTCCAAATGATGAGCATTCAAAACTACTTGGTCTCATCAAAACACAAGAATCATCTTCTAGAGAATCACATAATCCAAAAAAGATCAACTATCTATTTCTTCTATCTTTAAACATTATCCCAAAAAATAGAAAGGGTAAGGTAAAAAAACTCTTCAAAAAGAATCCCATAGGAATGGAAACTACTTTTAAATCTTCAAAGTTCCATGGTACTACCCAAAGTTCATCATAGACCATTCCGTAAATAATGGTCCTTAAGATTCCTCAAAATAAACCAAACTAAGATTGAAAACCAAATACAAGAAATATTTGATAACATAGTCTTCCAAAATAAACTTCATTGTTCATCTCCAAACAACATCAACCACTCCTAACATCTTATAACAAAAGTAGCTAAACTAAACACATTTTACCCAAGATAGGTTAATAATTCCCGTAAGTAACCTAAATTACTATAAGTCCACCTTAAATTCATCGATTCTTCAAAATATAAGTCAACATTACTCCTCAATGAAAATACCATAGTAATCTATTTACCTCAATCAAATATGGTTCCCAAAATAATGAACGTCTTCCAAAATAATAATCATCTTTTAATCCCCTAATAATCTCTTTCATATTAATATGGAAATCATTGCATTTCCTATCACATTGGTTATTGGGACATGTTCTTCCATCTCCCACCATTAACTAAGAAGAGAAATTATAATTAGAGGCTTAAATACTTAACCAATAATCATGAAAAGGAGCTTAAAGCATATAAGGATAACTTGTAGAAGAAAAGTATACCCTAACTTGTGATCCCCTAGGTTCCCATCTAGGTTATCCATGATCATATATTCTTATGTGAATCTTTATTTTATTTTATCTTTGTTCCTTTAACAATGGTTCATACTAAGATTATGAATTTACCAAAGCATATCCTCCGGGAGTGTCGTAACCAAGAGTGCAGCGAGGCCCGTTGTCGTGTACCAGTTCCCATTCAAGTCTAGCTCAAAGCGGTGTTTTCGGGTTTTACCCCTATGTACATCTGTGCTAGAGCCACCTCTACCTGCTCGTATCCAGATAGGGATGTATTTTCTTGGCAACCCTTTACTCAATACTCACCAAAATACCAGGAAGATTTCCCATATTTAAAGTTTTCTATAGGGTTCTTCCTAGAGTTTTCATATCCTAATTTCCACAAATAACTAAAACATCCTTTGATACCAACTATAACATCCCGTATTTTTATAACATAAACTTTCATTTCATTACACGGAACTGAGGATCTTTAAGGTTTAGTGTCTTGGAAACAAGGAACATAATACATGAAAAGAATAAAAAATAATCTTCTTAAACACTTGAAAGGATTCTCCTTAAGTTCATCCAAGGTTCATTACTGCATCTCATGACCTGGGGACATACATCAAAAGAAAGGGTGAGCATAAGGCCCAGTAAGGGAACAAGAAAAACATTTTACATGTGAACTTGAGATACTTCAATAAGGACATGAAAAGAACTTTAAGGCATGAGAAATAAATCATGAGATATATCATAATAAAAATAAAATTTTTCATAACTTTAAGATGTGGCTACAACATTTAATATTGAAAATCGTTTTGTTTCACCAAGGTCCATCCCCAAGGTGTCGTTAAAAATTACCAAGGTTATTCACCAAGGCGTCGTTAAAAATGGTCATCTCTAGAGATTAAGTCTTTACCCAATGCATTGGAGCGCTATCTGGGCGCACCCTTGACATGTATTTATTATCATGTGAGCCACACATATCAACATCAATCATTTCATAAACAACCCATATAGCATAAAATAAATGGGTTTCATTTCATAATCATAACGTTTTAAAAACTGCTTTAAAGACATGATCTTTATGTCACTTTAAACCCACGGAAAGGGAAAGAGGGTTTCACGTATGTAAATCCCAGAATTTAAAATATAAAATTTTGATATATATGTGAATACCCCTATAGAAATAAGAGAGTTGGGTATTCACTTAATAAAATAAAATATCTTTAAAAAGAGAGAGAGAGACATTTTGAGACGAAAATTCTACAGCATAACGGCTATGTTACAAGGTTTTTAGAAAACATTGAAAGGAGAGGGGACATGGGTCAAACATTCATAAATGACCCATAAAATAGTAGAGGGACCGAATATAAGGGATTTAAGAACATGGTAATGAAATTTGAAAATATACCATATGAAATGAAGGACATGAAAGGAAGAAAAAAAATAAGATTTCTCTTATGAAAATTCAGCAGCCTAACAACGTTACATAAACTTCAACCAAAAATGAATTGATGAGATAAAATAGGGTCTATCATCATATGAACATAAAAGATCAATATGATAGATATAGAGATCATACCCCAACATAATAAAAAGGAACTTGCAAGACTTGACCTGGAATTAGAACTTTGGAAAGTGAGAAAGGTGCAAGGACAACTTAAAAATTCAGCAGCCTAACGATGCCACTTAAACTTCAAAATACTGAATTGAAGAGATAAAATGGGGTATCTAATCATATGGTCATAAAATATCAGTTTTATAGATATATAGATCATACCCCAACATAACAAAAAGGAACTTGAAAGAATTGACATGAAAGTAGAAATTCAAAATGAGAAGGGTGAAGAACCACTTAAAAATTCGGCAGCCTAACGGCGCCACTTAAAACATCAAAATACTGAATTGAAGAGATAAAATGGGGTCTCTCATCATATGTTAATTAAAGATCAGTATGAAAGATATAGAGATCATACCCCAACATAAAAAAAGGAACTTGAAAGAATTGACATGAAAGTAGAACTTCAAAACGAGAAGGGTGAAGAACCACTTAAAAATTCGGCAGCCTAACGGCGCCACTTAAAACTTAAAAATACTGAATTGAAGAGATCAAATGGGGTCTCTCATCATATGATCATAAAAGATCAGTATGATAAATTTAGAGATCATAACCCAACATAACAAAAATTAACTTGAAAGAATTGACATGAAAGTAGAACTTCAAAACGAGAAGGGTGAAGAACCACTTAAACATTCGGCAGCCTAACGACGCCACTTAAAACATCAAAATACTAAATTGAAGAGATCAAATGGGGTATCTCATCATATGATCATAAAACATCAGTATGATAAATTTAGAGATCATACCCCAACATAACAAAAAGTAACTTGAAATACTTTACATGAAAATAGATCTTGAAAAATGAGAAGGGAGAAAGAATCCGTTACAAAAATTTCGGCAGCCTAACGGCGCCACTTAAAACATCATAAAACGAAATAATGAGAGTAAGAGGGGGTATCTCATTATGTGAACATGAAAAGGGCAGTAAGAGGAGTATAAAAGAACATCCTTTAACATAATAACAAGGATCATAAAATAAATGACATAAAAGAGATTTATTAAAAAGAAAGAGAGAGGTCGGATCCCTTACCTTAAAACGTAACTCTTAAAACTCAAAGGTTGGGACCTTGAGGGCTTGAGGGAACCTTGGGAGGACTCCTTGGGATGTAAGGAGACCAGAAATTCGTTGTGGAAGAGTGGGGAGTCGAATGGATGAGAGGAGGGCTTGGTATTTATAGGGAAAGTGAGGGGACAAGGCATTAATGGCCAAGGGACACCTCACATGTGCTTTTCTCAAACCCATGTGCTCTCTCATGATATTTCCCATACCGTTAGGCCACATGGGGCCCCCAAATCAATAATTCATCACCCTTGGATGGACAACCCATAAAATATATAATGACATTATCATGACACAGTTATGATGTCATTAAACATATCGAAACCCTAAAACTGCATTTTTACTATTCACTGAAAATTCAACTTTCTCAGAAAAATCCAAAAATTTCACATTAACCAAATATAAATGCTATGATTTCAAAAATTAATTCCATTTTATAAAAATAATTTTCTAAATTTTTTTAATTTTATTTTTAAATAAAAACACTATTCATTGAGAATTCATTTTTTTCAGAAAAATCCCCAAAAATTACCATAACATAATATAGATGCTCTGAGTTCAAAAATAAAGTCCTTTTTATAAAAATAATTTTATAATTATTTTTAATTAAATTTTTAATTAAAAAACACTATTCACTCGAAAAAAACTAATACTTGACTAATAAATTATGAAACTGTTATTTACCCATTTTATTGAATCACATTACTTAATCAAGGTGCCTAGATTATTTTAAAACTTTCTTTAAGTGAGATTACTAATCCATTTGGTCACATTACTAATCCTAAGCGTAAAATCACTATTCACAATTTACTATTCATCAAAAATCAAGTTGATCTTATTAGACTCTAAATTTCGTACTGGACATAATTGTAGAAGACCATTTTTTGAAAATAATTACACATTTTAAATTATTTAAGGTTTACATAAACATTTTTTTTAAAATATCCTTTTGAAAATTCATCAAAAATATGGATACTATATTTATCCGGACATTTGAAAATTCATAAACTTTATAAGAAGAAATCCCAATTTTTATTTAAAACAAAGGATTACACAAGGCAGTTATGGTCTCCTTACATAGCCCCTTATCACACCAGCACAGGACCTAAGTGTAAGGTGTGCTAAGGTGAGAGAATCTGAGGGAGGCTCGGCCAACATCGCACGAGTAGTAATTTCTATTAGTTTGAACTTCTCGCAAAGGCGATTCCATTCTATTTTCACAAGATGAAGTTCGGCTTGGGTTTGGTCCAGAGCAAAGCCCAGTGGTGCTACCTCTTTCCCAAGTTCTGTTAGATGGGCTTCGATCGGTCCAAGACTACTGAGTGAGGCCATCGAATCTTCTTTCTATAACAATTAACCAAGATTACTTGTATTTAGAGACAATAATCAAAACATTTTGTTCACAGTGGTCATATTGACCGATGGTCATATAACAGTCAAAACCCAATGGTCTCATTTTAATTATAATCATGTTTATCAAATAAAACATTTTTGTTGAGTATAAAAATAAAATAACACATGAAATTAGGAAACAAGATTTATTCAAAATTTCGGGCCGTTACACAAACAATATCATTTTGAAATTTTTCATCTATTGTTCTCTGTATATATAAATTATGATCTTCTAGTGCATACAAATATCACACTACTAGTATAGAGATTATGCAACTAGATTTTCAATACCAAGACTATTGCCACTTTCTATAGACAATTGGTTGGTTATTTCTTCTCATGAGTCATTAATTAACATAGCATATAAGTAATTAAGTTATTGTTATATATAAGAATACATCCTAAACTATTGAAGAAAGGATCACTATATAAAACTAACCCTTATCTACTAAAATGTAGTGTATGTATAGGTTTAATAATTAATAATTTATTAATCTCCCTAAATCTTTCCTCAAATTTAATTTTTTATTGGAGATTCACTCCCTTACATGTCAAAATGGTAAGTTTATTTGACAAAAATGATTTTTTCTTATAAAACACTCATGTTATTAATCTAATCTAATAATATTAACATTATATGTCTCATAGGTTGGTCTATTACATTTTTAGATCATATATTCCATTTATGTGTCCACAAATATATCCTCACTGGTGATAATATGACATATGAAGGATACTTTTGTCATCTATAATTCACAATTTTTTAAAAAGAACTAAATTTTTTCATTTTATAGTCTCATTAGAATAATTCTCAAATTATCTTATTTTTCATACTATATAATATAATATATGATATTTTCATCAATAAATACTATCCAAAATTTTTAGATATGTTCTCTAAAGACTATATTCATGAAGTTCATAAAGATAGAGAGAGAATTAGTATTATCAAATGGAATCACTATAATTTATTAGTGTCCATAACCATTATGTAAATATGTCTTAGATATATCTATACTTGTCAACGTGTCCCCTCATTGTGACTAGGAAATAAATCCTTCATATTGGTTTCTAAAGTGTATATGATCAAATGAATAATCTTCCATGATAGCGTTTAGGTAGGTGTTCAATATTAGTCCCACTCATCATACATTAGGGTGATAATTAAGACACCGTTCTATTAACCCATTTTTGGTGATTAATCCTTGGTTAATTTTTTCTCTGATAAAATCCACATTATAATATTGAAAAATGATGTTATTTCCTAGAAAAAACAAATATTAATACTTTAACAAAACATTTTTATGTTATCATACAAATAAACTAATTCCAAGGATTTCCACTAAATTTCTCTAAACTATCCCTATAATAATGAAACCATTACCTAATACAAAATATTGATATACAAGGTAAACAAAATTTAAATAACACCTAAATATCATGATATAGACAATACATCTCACATATAGTGACATAACCCAAGGACTGAAAGTTTTAGTCCCTTTAAAGAATATATACATGAGTAACACATGCAAACATTTCTTAATATAAAAACTCCTCTATAATCCCTTATAGACTTTCCATAAGTTATCATAGTTCTTATAACCCAAGGAAATGAAAACATACTAAAGGAGTGAGCTCAAATTCCTAGTAAGTGAAAATACTCATCAACATGTCATTAAGGGTGAAATAATAAATATTATCATGGATCTGCCCATAAGGGCTCATCGATCTAGAGATAATGTAGCTCAGTTATGTACCAGTGTTTATGTTTTCATGTTTCCAAAGGTACTATACTAATACGATATTTGGGAATTTATTTATGTAATGTACTAAGTAATTATGAAAATGTAATGTAAAATTAATGTATTAAAAGCAATGGTCTCTATTCCTACAATATATCCTCTCACAATCCAAGATTTGTATGGATAACCATAGGGGTTTTTCATAACCTTATATTTATAGAAGATATAAGGTCACTACATTTAAACATTAAAAAATTAATTAAAAAATTAATTAATTTTATTGTTTTCCCCAATGATAGAAGTTCAAGAAGATGCATGAAACCAAAAATTATTATATCGTTTATAGGGTAAAACCCATATTTTGGACTCAATGGAAATCTCATATTCCCAATATTAGTCCCCATTTGGGAGTTCATTCACTATTTAAAGAAACATACAATATGTGATATAAAATATTTAATATTTTTATTTTATCAGTATCAAGGATATATATGACTCATAATCTCACATCATTTCAATGATTTGTTGTAAAAATATTTTTAGGTATATTACAAAGAATTATGTAACATCGTGGCGTGAATAACCACTAATACTATAGTCGAACCAGTGGGTCACATGGCCTTAAGCACGCCTCCCAATACACTAGAGGTTTCCGACTACTAGTAAGGGTGTAAAAGGTGGTTCAATGGGTAGACTATACTATCACAATTAGAGTTTCTTAGAATTATAACAAAATATAAATAGAATACAATAGTGAAAGTAGTAAATAAATATATTAAGTAATGGAAGATAAATGTAATATCTTAGTAAAAGTGGAAAACACAAATTCATACAATTTATACATGCCCATTTGAAGATACATAAATAAAAAATAGACATACATCATGATATTAGATACATGGTAGTATATAAATAAATAAATGAAAAGAAAATCCCCAGTGGAGATCTCCACAAGTATCTTAGGTACTAAATCAATCCTCTGCCCAAAATTCATCCTAGTGAGTAAAATAAGCATTAAAAGCTGGCTCCATCCCTCAATCAAAACCTACAAATATAAAGTCTACTCAGGTACTAAATGGAACCTGATAAGGGTGTAAGATATAAATCATAGTAGGCTGACACCCATGTTGTCTAGCCCAATCCATTTCAGGAAATATAAATTAACCAATCTGTCATAAAAATATTAATGAAAGGAAAAATATATAACTAAAATAATTGGAGTGGGTTCCACTTATAGACTCACCCAAATACCTACTTTCGCCTAACGGGGTGTGTCTATCCATGGAGCACCTGTATTTGTATAGCAATTGGAAAGGAGGGAGGGGTTGGACTATCACCAAACTTGTGATTTGGTTTGGCAGACACCTCCCTAAATTTCCATTTTCCAAATATTCAATAGGTTTTTCTTAAAATACTGACTTGCACTTTTTAATTTATTTCAAAAATCATTATAAAAAATTCATTCATTTTTTATGGGCATAGTGAGACGCCATGATCCCGTCCATGGAATTACAAAGGTACATGCCTAGTATCACTCGAGGGGCTCATCGTATGACCAATTCCAAGTAGTCTATCCATAGTGACCCAATAATGAGGTCCCATGTATCACTTAGTGCATGGTGTAATAATCAAGTACTAGAATCTGAGCCCATCCTTGGTATCACACATAGGGGCTAGAGTATCACTCAAGGCATTGTTTAACCAATCGTGCTTTTGAGTACATCCAAGGGATCTCCCATTGGGAACTAGTATCACCCATTTGTAGGTAAAAATAAATAATACTCGGTGATCCCATCTCAGTCATAAATGACATCTCCCTTAGTGTTTTTACTAACCATTATCATATTTAACAAGAAGGAAAAAGATTCCTCCCAAGGGGTCTTTAAGTCGGAAGTGCTTGTATAACCCTCAACACTCAATGACAGATGCTCACAAGGAATGAATAACTATATTCAACATTCCATGAATGTACCATTTCATTTTGTCAAGTATTTATATTACCTTAGAATTATCATGGTATCACCATACCTTATGGTTATTCCATTTAAAACCATTTTAATTCAATTTAATAAGACATGTCCAAAAATATATTTAACTCAATGAGAACATAAGAGGTGTTATTGGAAAAGTGAAATTACATGCATTGGTAATTCCAATTTATAATGCAATACATTCAATTTATAAGTCATGAAAAAGTTCAAATATTTCCATTTACTAACCTAGGAAAAAATCATAAGGAAACACCAACTCCATAATGCCAAGCATGATAAAAATAAATAATCATTACTTTTTATCTTAGAAGATAGTGCACCTCCATCAATGGGTTTTATTATAAAATCATGAAATTGTTTTTCAAACAAATTATTTATGCATCAACATGCATCAGATACTAATGAAACAACCATATTCCCTTTAATAAGAATTTATTCTCTAAATCATATGAAAATAATTAATATGAATGGTAAATGAAAAAAGTAAGCAAAAAAAAAAGTATTCTAAATTTTAAATGGGGAAATTGAAAGAGATCATACCTCAAGAGAATACCAAGTCAAGACAAAAAACATGAAACTTTTCATTTTAAGCGGAGACCTCCCGATTTTTCTACTACCTGTCTTTGAGAATATTCACCTTCCTATATACATAAGGACACCTAGACCCGATGTACATATTTGAATAGCCCAGAATTTGTACAAGGGGATCATTACATATAGATTATATATGCATATACATGTTTCCACAAACACTCATATGTATTTTTCATATATATACATAAGCACATCTAGCCCCATACATACATACATACATACATACATACATACATACATACACACACACAGACACACACACAGACACACACACATACATACACACATACACACATACATACATACATACATACATACATACATACATACATACATACATACATACATACATACATACATACATACATACATACATACATACATACATACATACATACATACATACATACATACATACATACATACATACATACATACATACATACATACATACATACATACATACATACATACATACATACATACATACATACATACATACATACATACATACATACATACATACATACATACATACATACATACATACATACATACATACATACATACATACATACATACATACATACATACATACATACATACATACATACATACATACATACATACATACATACATACATACATACATACATACATACATACATACATACATACATACATACATACATACATACATACATACATACATACATACATACATACATACATACATACATACATACATACATACATACATACATACATACATACATACATACATACATACATACATACATACATACATACATACATACATACATACATACATACATACATACATACATACATACATACATACATACATACATACATACATACATACATACATACATACATACATACATACATACATACATACATACATACATACATACATACATACATACATACATACATACATACATACATACATACATACATACATACATACATACATACATACATACATACATACATACATACATACATACATACATACATACATACATACATACATACATACATACATACATACATACATACATACATACATACATACATACATACATACATACATACATACATACATACATACATACATACATACATACATACATACATACATACATACATACATACATACATACATACATACATACATACATACATACATACATACATACATACATACATACATACATACATACATACATACATACATACATACATACATACATACAGACACACACACACACACACACACACACACACACATATAATAGGGGAATGCACATATATATATGCTCACCTAAGAATATGAAGGTAACTCTCCTTTGACTATGGTGACTCAAACCCACATCAAGGATGTCCAAACAAACTAAAAACAAAAATTTTGACAAAAAACCACTAAACAAAACCAAACAAAAATAGGCTAGACAAGTCATCAGAAATAAACCTTACCAAGGATAATGGATGCAAACCGAAATGATCTAAAAAACCTCACCATCGGTGGAGAATTCCAAAACATGTATAAAGGGGTCTCAAAAAAGGCACAACACACCCTAACATCAGAAAAAAACAAAAAAAAATGGTTAACCCCTAACGCTAGGGTTTGGATGAATGGCACTGGGTGATGAAAGAGAGGAAAACTACCGGATCGATGGAGGAGAAAGGAATAAAAGAATTTAACTTCATGAATCAAATGAAAAACCTAATTAATGGAGGTTAAGACATCATAAAGATAGTAGTCTAATGGATCCAGGGGCATGTTCCTTGGGGGGGTTCAGTTGAGGGGGCCCGTATGACATATGGATGGAGAGGGGATAGGGTATTACTATGTATTAATTTATTTATATTCTAATTTTAATTAATTAATTTTTTTAAAAAATAACACCGCATTGTTTTAGTCACATGGTTATCCAACAATGTTCCAACTGCACTGTGAATAGTGTTGAGGTACTGCCCAAAACATTAACCATATAGGCTAGGAACACATTTTAAAAAAAATGAGTATAACCTTGCACATCACCACTACCCCACCTAAAAATTGATGAATGTTTTACTACTGAGGGATTCATGGTTTTAGACAAACTGTGATCCCTATAAAGACATCCAAAATGTGGAATTCATGGCCTTGAAATTCCCAAAAATCTACTAGACACCTAAGTAACCTCTCAGGCCATCACCATAGTCCAAAAAAAATAGAGAGAAGTTCTATAACAATAAGTATTACATTACAAATCTCAGTTTTAAAAACTGCATGTCCATTAAATTCTAAAGTTCAAATTCCCCTAGAAAATTATTCTAGTTTAAAACAAAGAATGTTACAACCTACCTATCTTAGAACATCTCATCCCTGAGAAGCCTTTGGGAACAAAAAACTTATGACAAATCCTATAAGGGTCATGAGGTTTCATTAAAATGTTCGTGATGTGTTTCCAAATGTCCAACAAAACTCCAAGAACTTGTCAATAATTCATCCCTTAAGCCATTAAAATTTGGGCCAATGCTCAATTTTGGATTGAAAGAGTGAGACGACACTTACCAAAACCCATTTAACTAGAGGCATGATCATATCATTATATTTTTAAACATATTACTGGTGGTTCTACCCACATCTTATCTTACCATTTATAAAGGGGGCCAATTCTGATCCACGACACTTCAACCATCAAAAGTTTCCTTTCAAAGAACACTCTATGCATTTTAAAAAATCTTCTAAACTGATTTTGAACTTTCCAAATGGTCAATTACCCATAGTCCTCATTTATCCAGGATGACGTACCTTTTTATGAAAATACATATACAATAAAAACCACACTAGTCTCCACTTGATGACATACCAAAAATGGTTCCCCACTGATAGTTTACATCATGAAAATGGAAAAAGTTAAACCACTATGTCTGACCATTCGAAAGGATGCTCGACATAGACATATGGTGCTATAAAAACTAAACTATGATGAGCTCTCCCAATGAATCTCTTATTCATGAAAAACACATCCTTAACAGTCCATACTCGACTTCTGGAGACATTCCTTGATCCAACCATCACTTGACCACTTTATTCATCAATCATTGGTACAAACAAGGGGTAAACCAAATCCATCCTATAGGAATTATCACCCATTTCAAGCATCACCTTAAATACAAAAAAAGTCCTAGATAACCTCAGATTGAAATGAATAGAGTCTAAGTAATTAAAAAAAGGTAGTCCATACACCATGTTTAAAAGGAGGTAATGATACAAGGCCAAAACATCTAAAAAAAATCCACAATTGCACCCAGAGAGGCATCCGCCTGTCGGTCAAGTCAAAGGAAAATACTGGTGTCCATGATTCTATCCAAGGTGTTCCTACTTGGAAAAAATATTCAATTAGAACAACCATACGTCAATAAGAACCATGTGCCAGCATGAAACACCAAGAAAACTACTAAACATGATCAAAAAATTTTAAATCTTTAGCATGACATACGCCCAATGATCTCTTAGTGCATCAAGGATGATCCCAAGAAAGTATACATTCTCATATTTAAAGATAAGAGTACACTAATATGTTTAAATGTTTTCTAGAAAATTACCTCAAATAACTAGAAAGAAAAATTGTTGATACGAAACTAGTCAAAATCAAGGAAGATGCTTGGCTTCACCTATCAATGCACTGAGAGACACCGGAAAACAATGATTTTTTTCCAAAGGAATCAAGTGATCATTCAGGATTTAACCAATGAAGTCCATCCGAGACCAACGATATTTGAAAAGGTTTGTGTAAGCCACCAACCACATTGATGTCGTGCTATCGAGTAAGCATTGACATGAATTAAAAATTGAAATCCTCAAAGGTATTCAATAAAAACCAACCATATCTCAATGTTCTTCCTTAGATGTGTTCCTTCTACTTGGATGAGCACATTTTCTAGAAAATATCATGACACTCCCCCATTAGAAGTGTCCTAGTCAATGATAGAGAAGATAAACTAGCCATTCACAAGCACACTAGACCAAAAAACCTTAAATAACACATAAATTCAATTAGCATGAAAACAAAACCAATTGAATAACGTGTCAAAACACCTGAATCACAAGGATGTCATCTCACAAATTGGGGTGAACTTGATTTCATTAACTTGCAGGTCACTCTACAATAGAGATGACCCAAGAATATACTCAACCTGACAAGGCTCAAATATTTCCCTGAAATTAAACTGTTCATTAAATCATTTATCACTCGATAGGTACAACGTACATGAACACATACTACCCCGAGGATTAAGAAGAAAATGACACTTCTTAAATACTACCCATAAGATTATTAGACCTATGAAATAGTGTATCAAATATACTGATCATGAAATTGGTTCAAATCCATTCTATCTTATATGACCATAAAAGAGATTGATGACCTATCAAGTTACCAAAGGAAAGTGGAATGTGTAATGGGACCAATGAAGTACCCAACCAATCCCTCGACATGTATAACCTTCTGAAACTGAGAATTACCTGATTGTCTCCCATAATAATGGTAAAAGATACCAAGAACAACCATCTAAACAAGGGTGTCATTTGGCATGGCATTACATCTCTAAGGGTGCTACCTACCAAGGGATATCCCCTTAAGATATAAGTAATTGTCGACCCATAACAAGGCCAGGACAAAAAAGTCAGTAGATTCAAAATCAAATCATCTAAGCCATTGATAAAATAAGGATGACTATGGAAGAAGATACAGATTTTGTTCCAAGGCACTCATTGAGATGTTTTAACTACCCTTACATAAGGGTTTTAAACAAATAAAACCACCTAAAGTTCCATTTTTTGTCCTTACATTAATTCACTTTTGATATTTAAACATTTAATGATTTAAATAACACATCATGTACGCATTTTAAAACTAAATCAATAGACACCTGATATAACTAATAACTCAATGAAACAATAGGGATGTATTTTTAAACATCCTTTTTTACAACTTAAAAATTTGTTTACGTTTATCATTTTTTTTCAATTTAACATATAAATTACTTTTTAAATTGATAAGGAAACATATGAGGGTCCCATTAATCCATCCTGGGTTCTTCAAAAATGAACCCAATTCTTGTTTCTTAATTTTTGAAATTACAAACATTTAAATGGTTTATCCCATAAGAAACATGCACCAACTAACCTACATGGGTACAATTGTGCATTTTAAGAATTAGACAATACATTTAAGACTAAAATTTTACTAATTTTATTGACTAATGTCTAGCTCCCATTTAATTAAATCTAATACCATTTTAAAATAGGAAATGAATATATATATATATATATATAATAAACCATTAATATATGTGTCAATCTACCAATCCATAAAGTGCTCATACACATTAATTCTTAGAATTTTCATCCCATTTATCAAAACCAATCAACATGAAAATTTTAATCTTTATCCACCTTTGATTTCAAAAAAGGTTTCTAAACATGTATAAAGCTAAAAAATGATTCGAGTATATAGGTTACCTTTTCCCAATTATAATGTTCCAATAAACATTATAATTGAAAACTATTTCATGTTTAATCCCAACAAATAGATTCTTCCCATGAAACCATTAATCAATACATCAAAATAGAAATAGCTTGTTATTACAAGCAGCTAACATAGAAAAACATGACATACCCACAAAATCATGGAATAGAATATAAAAATATGAAAATGAATTATGTAAGAAGGTAAAACTAATAATGTTTTTATAATAAATAACATGGAATGTAACAATTATTTTATTAAACACAAAAGAATAATATATCATTAAAGTCACACATCAAAATCCACAAGCAAGCTATAAATGAAACTAAATGGAATGACTTATGCATGACAAGTTAATTTTCTATGTCCCTAATATGAAGCATGTAATGCTTCCCCCTCTCCATACTAGGCCAAGGGAAAAAATTAATAAATCAATAACTAGCAGAAAGTACACTATTCAGTCGAGAAGAAATCACAATTGTCACGAACCAGCTCGGGTCGACCCTGAACCGGTCACCCGAGCCAGTCCGCGGAAAGTCCCGAGGGGCGTTCCCGATCCCCCCGGGATGGCAACAAGTGCCGGGCATTAAAATTTCGAACGTTGGGAACGATTTCAGCCCAAACTAAAAACAGGATCAAAAGAATGAATATAAACTAAACAACAGACAAACACTAAAGCCATAAATAAACCTACACCACGAAATACCTCCACGTGACCTCGCGGGTCACCACCCAACTACAACCAACGTCGCTCCCACACTGAGCGACTCAAACAGGAAAACCTGAACACAAGGAACCTGCAACTGAAAAAGGTAAAAGATAGGCGTGAGCACAAAAGTACTCAGTAGGTGAGCCCACAACAAAACCCAATGCACTGCCAGTGAATAGAGAATCTATATAATCCAGGTTTGAACTATAATGTATAAAAGTAAGTTTTCATAATGCTTTACTTGAAAATCAAACACGAGACGTTTCCCTTATTCTTTTTGAAAGTTAGTTCCATTTCATCAGTTTTAAACTCATTCTAAAAAGCAAAGTGTTACATTTTCAAATCTTACCCAAAGCGAATAAAGAATTTTCATTTGAAAACCATTTTCCCAAAGTCTAACAGTACTGGCTGTGAAGGATGACTGAAAGTAAACAAGCAGGGAAAACAAGTGCAAGTAAAGGTAAACAAGCAAGGAAAACCAAGTGCAAGCAAAAATAAACCAGAAGTTATCAGCAATAACCATGGGCGATCCTGAACATCCCTACAAAACCCCTGGACGTACTCAGGTTCAGACTACCTGCCGGCATGGTACTCCACAATCAATAACCAACTGGCCGCCCTAATAGCCAACCAGTGGCACATCCCACCTGGCCTGTCCACAACTCCAGGGGGTACCAACCCGTCTAATCAGGGTTAGCAAGCAACCGTCACTCGATAATCTACAAGACGCCCAGGAACCCATGGTGGTTTTAGTAACACTGTGTAAGTGGGAGACCCTCGCACGCGTGACTCATCTCACCGCACTTGCCAACCCCTTACACGGACATCGCTACACGACAACCCTCGAAGGGAAGTCCCCCTGTAGAAATGCCCTCACAAGTACGTATATATATATATATATATGTATAATCACTTCACATTTATTAAAGTGCCAACCGGGCCGTCATATCATTTACATTTTTAACATTTTACACTAAAACATTTCCAAAGGGATATGACACACGCCATGCCATTGAAAACCAGAAACACACTTAGAACATTAATTTAAGAAACTAAAATCAGCATATTAAACCCGAAACACACTGGTTCCACAAGTAGAATCATTTTCCGATATCCAGACGCACCCAATTTTATCAAGAGCCAAACGGGCCTTAAATCATTTTTTTTAAGGAACACCATTTCTCAAATGAAATCCAAACTTTTGTTCACACAACAAAGGAAAACATTTCTCGTCAACCAAGAACCACACTTTAAGTTTCCAAAATCAAGTTTAAAGGACATACAGTCATTTTCTCTAATCCATGTCCTAAGAAACACCTTTTTTTAACAATACATCTACTAATTTACACACGCTAAAAACATTTCAAGACAAAATTTAACATGTCTTTCATTATTCAGGAAGAACCATCTAGCAACACTACCACGGAAGCACACAATTAAATCCAAGAAAACGCTTTTAATGAAACGCTAGAATTAAAACAACTTTTATCATCAGCAGATCACCAAACTATAGATAACTACTTAATAATACTTTTAAATTTACTGAAACTTAATAAAAAGTCAAGGAATAAATAAATTCTAAATTTAAAGGCGAGTGCAAAGGGAGACCTACCTCAAGACACAGCTCGGAACGAAAAAGGACACGGTGCAAAACTCCCGTTGCGTAATGGTCGTACCGTATTGCACCGTTAAACAGGTCCTAAAACAGAAGACCGTTAAACGGGTTCGACGATAATAATAATAACGTAATAGTAATAACAATAATAGTAACGTAAAAATAATAATGGTGATAACAATAACCTAATAATAATAATAATAATAATAATAATCATAATATAATAACAATAACAATATTATAATAATAATAATAGCATAATCATAACAATGAAAATTTAATAAGTATAATAATAATATAACAATAATAATAATAATAATAATATAATAATAATATAATAATATTAACATAATAATAATATAACAATAATATAATCACAATAATAATAATATAATGATAATAATAATAATTTAGCACAATTATAATAGAGTAATATAATGATAATAACAATGAGAATATAATGGTAACAATAATAATAATAATAATAATAATAATAATAATAATAATAATACAATAATAATAATAATAATAATATAATAAGCATAATAATAATATAACAATAATAAAAAAAATAACAACTTAATAACATGATAATAATAATAATAATAAAAAAGTATTAATAATAATAACATAATAATAATAATAATAATAATGACATGATAATAATATAATAATAATATTATTATTATTAACATGATAAAAATATATTAAAAAAAACGTAAATAAATGAGATTAACATAAAAAAATAATAAAAAAAATAAAATAGAAATAAAACTTACAGAGGAGCGGGCCGGCGGCTAGGATGGCCAGAGGTGCGGGACGGCCGGTCGGCGAGGCGGACGAATAGAGGGAGGTGCGGTGTAGGTCGGAGGCCGGACAGGGGGGGGGGGGGGGTGCGGCAAGGAAGGGAGGCCGGGTGCCGGAGGGAGCCGCAGCAGCCGGAGGCTGGGCTGTGCGCTGGGGCGGAGCTGGAACAGGGGGTGCAGAGCTAGGTGAATAAAGAGAAAAAAAGGGCACCGACGGTGAGGTCGGGCGCGGCGCGCGGGGTCGGCGCAAGGCGGAGAAGCAGGGGGGGAAACAAGGTCGGCGACGGGAACCGGAGGGAAGCGGGGTGGAGCGCCGGAGGGCCGGGAGTTGGGGGAGCGCGGAATCGCGCCGGAGCGGAGCGGAGGCCGGCTGTCGGCTGGCGGAGGCGGTAGGGGCATAGCGACGGGAGGAGGGGCGCCGACGACGCAGGGAGGAGGCGGCTGGGTGCGGGTTGGCCGAACCAGGAGGGAAAGAAAAAAAAGGGGAGGGAGAGAGAGAGAGGGGAGAGTGGCGGCTACGGGAGGGGGTCTAGGGTTAGGTAGGGTAGGTTTATATATATATATAATAAAAATAAAAATAAAAATAATAATAATAATAATAGTAAAACTTATATTATGAATAATAATAAAACTTATATAATAATAATAAAACTTATAATAATAATAAATAATAAATTAGTTAATTCAAATAATAATTATTTTGATCAAATATTTAAAATAATAATTATAAAATAATTTAAAGATGTTACACACACACATATATATTTATACATATATAGATCTATATATATACATACATTATTATACATATATATATATAAACATATATAAACATATAAACAATAATAATAACACAAATAAAAAGGTATTCATAATAAAATACCCACATAAAAATTATAATATTTAAAACACCGGGTGAACACACTGTCACCCGGGCTGAATGCACGATCACCGCTAACGATGCGGTGACCACGCACCGGCGCGAAACCACCAATCGCAATTAATCTTCAAAAAATTTAAACCGGGACCAAGAAAGGAGAAAAATTACAGACATCCGCAGTCGGGGTGTGACAATTCTCCCCACCATAGACACTTTCTGCCCCCAGAAAGTCACCAGGTCAAAAGTCGTCAGATTCTGGTCGATGCCCAGACGGAACTAAAGGAACCGAAGAAAACTGAGAATCTCGGGATGACCTTACTCCACACAGGTCACACCCGACCGATTCAAGAGAAAACTGAGGTCCGAGGTTGAGGGAAGAACACGAAGGGGTTCTCCCCACCACAAGAGCTCAACTTGTGCAGGAAAGTTGACCATCTAAATAGACAACCCTAGGAAAAGGGGGGGGGGGGGTCGACGCGGGAACTCCCGGTAACAGCCCGAGATTTTATGAAAAATATTCTTTTTTATTTCACTAATGTCTTGTGTTGTAAGCTACACCAAAAGGAGCTTTCACAACACGCATCCTTGACTTGCCTTGCATTACACGCAATCGCGACCTTCCTCGATAGCGTGTGTAGTACGCAATACCGAGTTTCACTAAACAACGATATGCTATTAAAATATTATTATAACTAGCCGTTATGAATAGTAATAACCACATTTTTAAATTTTAGAAAATTTAGCTCTCAAAATGGACTTCATTTTTGGATTCGGAGTATCGAATTTAGCCTAAGGTGAAATTTTGGTACTTTTCAGATAACTTTCATATTCTGATGAATAGTGAAAATTACTAAATTATAATTAAAAACAACTTTTTTAATAAAAATAATTAATAGTGATAAATTATTAATTTGAGTGGTTTTAAAGTATATTTAGAATATATTTTTACAATTTAATACAATGTTGGTCATTGAATGTAATTTCACATTTAAACCAGACATAATCAAGTGTCAATCTTTTGATAGATATTGTTTCTTAAAAACACGCTATTTGTTTTAACAGCGGGATTTAATTATAAAATTAATTAATGCAACTTCTATGTTATGAATTTTGTAAAATAGACTTCATTTTTGAATTTGGAATATGAAATATAGCTTAGGATGAAATTTTGGCATTGTTCTGAAAAACATCAATTTTTGATGAATAGTGAAACTACTAAGTGGTAGTTAAAAAACTGAATTTTTCATAAAACTTAATTTTACCGCTTCTGTGAATGGAATTTCAAAAATCCGAGAGACACGGTTGATGTCAGTAAGTAAAATGTGGTTCAATGAGATGAAAATAATTTTTGGTGAATAGTAACTTTTTACTTTTATTTACCACGGTTAAAAGTAAATAGGGTAATTAAGGGTAAGAATGATATTAATATTACCCTAACACATGTCCTAATTCTATTGGACAAGTGTATCGCGACCAAAAACAACCTTAAGTGTAAAATATTATCATTTAGGCCCACTTGGATTAGATTAGGACATTTATTATTATTTAATTCAAAGAAGAGTTAAAAGAGGTAAAATCAAAGTTTATTTACTAAAACATTTTTAATATGGGGTTATACATAAGATAAATTCGACTATAAATATTCATTAGAAATCTAAAAAGATATCCTACATAATGATATTTTATTTATAATTTTTAGACTTTAAATAAATTAATTTATTTATGACACAACAATGATGCAGTAATTACCCTTTTAAGGAAATATTAACATAATTGATGTTATAAATACTCAAATGAATGTAATTTGAGACTTTTTATGAATTCCACTAATTTTCTAGGTTACTATGAGATATTAGTGTTGATTTAATTAACTTGGTTCGAACATATAATTCTGTTATGACTTTCACAAAAATCATATATCAAATAGTGTCAAAATTGACACAAAATAGTTTTTAAATCAAATATTATATTATTAATTGTTATTTTATTCCTAAAAATCTAGGGTTCGGCCAAATGACTTAGATAAGGATATATATATTAATAATAAACAATTTGGGGTTCTTTTGGCATGTTATAGTAAGTTTATTAAACATATAGTGAAAGAAAACAAAAAGACACGGTAAAAGTTAAATTATTTAACTTAGAGTTAAATCTAATTGATAAGGTTAAAATAATACCCTAAACTTGTCTAAATCCTATTGGATGATAGGATTTAGACCCATCCCACCTTTAGCTTCGAAATAAGACCCTTTGGAACCATTATAAACCGATTTTGACTTTAATATAAAATAGTATTTTGAGATATTCCTAAGGTGCCCCTCTCCTCCCTTATAAAAGGACACCTCCTCCCCCTCCTCCTCACACCAATTTGAGCACTCAAGCTCGGCCAAACCCTGCCAAAATATCTTCTACACTTCTCTAGCAACATCCTAGAGGTTCTGGTCTTCCTCAAAGACCAATTTTAGTGCCCTAAGAGGAGGTCTCAAAGAGGCGCTTCAAAGAAGAGGTAATTACCGTTACCAATTCTTTCATCTTTATTTCTTCTTCCACATCTTCTTCTTAGGTTGTTTCATTATGAAGTAATAACATCAGTATCACTCATATACTGATATGTTATTATAAGTATGAAACAACCCTATTTCACCATCTATCCATCCTACGGAAAAAGAAATCACCGCGCATGCGTACGTACGGAATACCGTCTCCACGCCGTGGTGTAATCTATTTTCCACCACCACCTTACATGGATGGGTATAGTGGTGTAAAGAATAACTATACATAGTTATTACAACATCATATTGATTCTTATATATTGTATAATCCACTCCAATTCAATTCAATATTTATGGAAATGATATCATTGCTCGTGCGTACGTACGGACTACCGTCTCCACGACGCGATGAGATTCATTCTCCATGTTAACCATTTAAGAATGATTATAAAGTATATATAAGAAATAATAATGAAATATATGACATTATAAAGCTACTGGATTTATGTATATATATATATGTATGTCATCTACTTACTTCCATTCAAGACAATAAGGAAAGGAAAACAGCGTTCATGCGTACGTACGGACTACAGTCTCCATGAATGGTGTTTTTCATTTCATTTATCTATCTATTATATATATATATATATATATATATGATATATAAATCATATTTTATATTCTGGAAGTAAGTAAATCATGATATAAGTAATAATAATGTCAAGAACAACAATTCAAAACACCTACGATAAATGAAACGATTTTACCCAAAACGCTTCTTTAACATGGAATTTACAAAAGAACGGGTAATATAATGTCATAAGTAAACCATATATGATATCATAACAATGAATATGATTCTGTAATAAGTCAATAACATTATTTAAATCATTATACAGGAGGTTCGGACACATACGAAGCAAATCGGACCTAAAGTAAGGGAAAATATCACAATCTCATTTTTATCCGAGATTGTTTATTCGTAAGTATTTACTGGGGTGTATTTTATCATCCACATCCATGTTTCCTCAATATGTAATATTATTTCCATCCAACTAAAATTGTGTAAATCCAATTTTACCCTTCGGTGAGTTTTTAGTAAAAAATATGAAAGGAATCTTTTGACGTTTTTCATACGAGGTGCTTTTTGACTTTTTCGACAAAAGTACAAAGAATGTTTTTTTAACTTATACGGCATGAATGGATTTCTAAAACATTATTTCCAAGAATCTTCCTTTACAAGTATTCAAGTTTATTTTTAATCAACCTCTTTTAGTTTAAAATTGTATGACATGTTAAGAAAGGAAAAGTGTTTTTGAAGTAGAAAGGATATTTTCCTCAAGAATGAAGTTCAAGTATTTTATCAAAATTATTTTCCATCTAAGATAATAAAAGGGTTCTGTTTTTAACCCTATTATTACATGGATTTGATTATGTTGTGATGGAAATATTTTTATGAATTCCTTTATCTTATATGAATTGTTTTATGATGTCATGTTGTTTAAGAATCCCATTTTTATTACATGGGTTACGCTATGATGTATGGTTTATGATTATGTGGCACACATAAGAAAGGATTAATTATAAGATGGGTGGGACCTATATCTCCCTCCAATGCATTGGGTAAAGATTTTATATCTCATGAGATAGACAGGGCTGGAACGGTAGGTTATACCGGTTCAGTGAAACAGGACTGAAACGAGGGTTACTCGATTCAGAAAGGGACTTTGTCCACTAAGATAGTCTTGGCAATGAGTCTTGACTAACAAGAAATGATTCTCTATGATTATGTGTGAATGCCACAAAGTTTCATGTTTTAGGTTATGATTATTGTGATTACATTTCACTACCATGATTTATCCCATGTTATGAAAATTATGTTCTCTTTTCAGGTTATGATTTCCAAAATGTTATGTTCTTATGAATACGATGTGATTGATATTTCTTTTGTTTACCCTTACTGAGCATTTGAGCTCACCCTTTTATGTTTTCTTTTCCCTAGGATATAAAGAAAGGTTTTAGGTAAAAAAAGGAAGATATTTATGGGAGATGTTGAAGATCTTTCACCACGATTAGAAGATTTTATTCCGAGTTTCCAAAGACACTAAACTATTACGATCCTTATGTGTGTGTTTTTGTTATGTACTAAGTATTCCGCGAAAGTAATGTAATGTTCATGTACGTCAAGCTTCGGGTCTCTACAGTTGGTATCAGAGGAAAGGTTTAGTCAACCTTTGGAAACTAGGATGCGAAAACGTTAGTGAGATCCCTAGAGATATTTCTACGGTATGTCTAGGGAAGTCCCTAAGGTTAAGTATACGTATAGGTTATAGTACTAGAACTACGCTAACGATCATATAATTAAACCTAAGATGTTAGATATTGAAGGGACTCCCCCTTTATTATGTTGTTTTTCCTAGCATGATTTTTGCCTCTCACACTATTCTTTTTGGGTTTTAGATGATGGCTGGAACCCGAAGGAACCGTGTTGATCAATGCAATGGACAATGCAATGATTGTCCTCTTGAACAAACAAATGTTATGGGAGATGGAGTGCAAAATCTTATTGCTATACTTACACAAGCTATGAATCATTCTGGACTTCCAAATGAGCAGAGAAGGGAACAATATTCTATTGAGTCCTTCATGAGGCAACGTCCACCTTCTTTCAGTGGGTCTTCTGATCCACTTGTTGCTGAACAATGGATCAGTACCACTGAAAAGATATTTTCAGTTCTTCAATGTTCTGAACATGATAAAGTCATCTTAGCAGTATATCGTTTGGAAGGTGAAGCTGATCAATGGTGGAATCTTATCAAGAATACAAGGCAAAGAGATGAAATTGAGTCCATGGAATGGGACGAGTTCAAGAACTTATTTTTCAATAAGTACTTCCCTCGTATTCTTCGAACAAATATGGAGAAGGAGTTTCTTGAACTAAAGCAAAAGGATGATGAATCTGTTGGTATATACGAAGCGAATTTTACAAGACTTGCAAGGTATGCATCTGGCATTATCATCCAACCTGAAAGTAAAGTTGATCGATTTTTCAGTGGCTTAAAACCAAGTCTTCGAAGGGAATTAGCTATAAGAGACTTCAGTAGCTATGAAGAAATTGTGAGTTGTGCTATCAAGGTAGAAATGGAAGTTGGTGTTACATATCCATCTCATGGTTTTGACAAGAAACGAAAGATGGAGTTCACGGAGAAATCTCAGAATAATGGTGAAAAGAAGATGAATGTTTCCTTATGCACAAAGTGTGGAAAGAAGCATGGTGGAAATTGTCTTAAAGGGACTAGAAAATGTTTTAAGTGTGGAAAAGAAGGTCATCGAGCAGCTGAGTGTCGAAGTAATGGAAAAAGGGTTTCTAATGATGTGAATAAAGCAAACACTGCAGAGAATGCACCACCAACACTTCAATGCTTCAAGTGCAAGGAAATGAGGCATTATGCTAATAAATGCCCTAATCCAAGGGTTAGTGATGATCAACATGAGCAACCACTGAAGGCAAAGGACAAAGGGAAGTCACATGCGATCACTATTGGAAATGTTGAATATGACAACCATGTAGTGGAATGATTAAGTGTTTATGTAATGGGATTCCAAAATAATGTTGTATCATTGAGTATTCAAAGTGATTGAGATATTTTTTGGAAATAAGATGATATGCGCATAATGAAGGGAAAACGAGAAAATGAAATGTTTAATGGTATTCATGAGCTCATGATTGATATAAGGACTAAGTGATATCATGGTTTGAGTATATAGAATTTTGAGGATTTTGGAATGTGGAAAGTGTTAACTTTAAACTGCATTCATGTTTTCACTAAGGTATTCAAAAGAATACATGATTAAGGACTTTGAATGTTTGGAATGTGACCAACAAAACATATCTTATGATATATGGGGATCAACGATGGTATTAAATCTCTGGTAATCATTTTCACTATGTTATGAGAGTGGACTACAGTATTATGGATAAGCCTAAAGATTAGAATGGATTATGTTGGACATAAGTTAGGATAAAACGTTTTTCGATATTATTGATGGGATGTTATAGAAAAAGGATAACCTGCAGGACAGGCGACAACCCATCACTTCAGACGAGGCTGTGGGAATCGAACCCACAACCGAAGTGCGACTGGCCTTTATCACCTACTACTGGCCTACAGGAAGTCCCTGTTTATTAGAAACTAGTTTTATTATATTAACCAGTATGATATGTGAAGTATAAAGTCCATTTTAGGAACCATATATGATTAATCTCACTATAGATCGACTTATGTATATAATTTTTGCTAACCTTTTGTTTGAGATAGATGGAATGACCCGTCATTCTATCACATGATCTGCTAACACTTCACGAATAACAAATTAAACTTCATTTATTTAAGAGATGAAGTGGAAATTGTTCAAGGCACAAACAACAGTGAGATTGTACCAAAATAAAGTAAGTATTTATTCTAATTCAAACTCTTCAACTTTAAGGAAATGATCTTGAAAACCAAAAATGTTGTCCTAGTGCCCTTATATCCGATGAATCAGATGGTACCCTAGATCGTCACAAATTTATGGCTTTGTGATTGCTGGCTTTTCCATAGCCATGTTCTCTACCACTCTCCATCAGAACATGATGGTTAGATTTCTCTTCCATATCCATATTTTCACCTATGTGGAAACCCAGTGATTAGTTTATTTGGGTAACCGTTACGTTTCATACTTTTGTTTTTAAAGATAAGTTTTGGTATTCCTTTTTACGATGTGGGTTTCTATTAAAGAAACTTTCGAATAGTAAACCATTTATAACCCCGACGAATTTCGAGGGCGAAATTCATTTTAAGGGGGGTAGAATGTAACAGCCCGAGATTTTATGAAAAATATTCTTTTTTATTTCACTAATGTCTTGTGTTGTACGCTACACCAAAAGGAGCTTGCACAACACGCATCCTTGACTTGCCTTGCATTACACGCAATCGCGACCTTCCTCGATAGCGTGTGTAGTACGCAATACCGAGTTTCACTAAACAACGATATGCTATTAAAATATTATTATAACTAGCCGTTATGAATAGTAATAACGACCTTTTTAAATTTTAGAAAATTTAGCTCTCAAAATGGACTTCATTTTTGGATTCGGAGTATCGAATTTAGCCTAAGGTGAAATTTTGGTACTTTTCGGATAACTTTCATATTCTGATGAATAGTGAAAATTACTAAATTATAATTAAAAACAACTTTTTTAATCAAAATAATTAATAGTGATAAATTATTAATTTGAGTGGTTTTAAAGTATATTTAGAATATATTTTTACAATTTAATACAATGTTGGTCATTGAATGTAATTTCACATTTAAACCAGACATAATCAAGTATCAATCTTTTGATAGATATTGTTTCTTAAAAACACGCTATTTGTTTTAAAAGCGGGATTTAATTATAAAATTAATTAATGAAACTTCTATGTTATGAATTTTGTAAAATAGACTTCATTTTTGAATTTGGAATATGAAATATAGCTTAGGATGAAATTTTGGCATTGTTCTGAAAAACATCAATTTTTGATGAATAGTGAAACTACTAAGTGGTAGTTAAAAAACTGAATTTTTCATAAAACTTAATTTTACCGCTTCTGTGAATGGAATTTCAAAAATCCGAGAGACACGGTTGATGTCAATAAGTAAAATGTGGTTCAATGAGATGAAAATAATTTTTGGTGAATAATAACTTTTTACTTTTATTTACCACGGTTAAAAGTAAATAGGGTAATTAAGGGTAAGAATGATATTAATATTACCCTAACACATGTCCTAATTCTATTGGACAAGTGTATCTCGACGAAAAACAACCTTAAGTGTAAAATATTATCATTTAGGCCCACTTGGATTAGATTAGGACATTTATTATTATTTAATTCAAAGAAGAGTTAAAAGAGTTAAAATCAAAGCTTATTTACTAAAATATTTTTAATATGGGGTTATACATAAGATACATTCGACTATAAATATTAATTATAAATCTAAAAAGATTTCCTACATAATGATATTTTATTTATAATTTTTAGACTTTAAATAAATTAATTTATTTATGACACAAAGATGATGCAGTAATTACCCTTTTAAGGAAATATTAACATAATTGATGTTATAAATACTCAAATGAATGTAATTTGAGACTTTTTATGAATTCCACTAATTTTATAGGTTACTATGACATATTAGTGTTGATTTAATAAACTTGGTTCGAACATATAATTCTGTTATGACTTTCACAAAAATCATATATCAAATAGTGTCAAAATTGACATAAAATAGTTTTTAAATCAAATATTATATTATTAATTGTTATTTTATTCCTAAAAATCTAAGGTTCGGCCAAATGACTTAGATAAGGATATATATATTAATAATAAACAATTTGGGGTTCGTTTGGCATGTTATAGTAAGTTTATTAACCATATAGTGAAAGAAAACAAAAAGACACGGTAAAAGTTAAATTATTTAACTTAGAGTTAAATCTAATTGATAAGGTTAAAATAATACCCTAAACTTGTCTAAATCATATTGGATGATAGGATTTCGACCCATACCACCTTTATCTTCGAAATAAGACCCTTTGGAACCATTATAAACCGATTTTGACTTTAATATAAAATAATATTTTGAGATATTCCTAAGGTGCCCCTCTCCTCCCTTATAAAAGGACACCTCCTCCCCCTCCTCCTCACACCAATTTGAGAACTCAAGCTCGGCCAACCCCTGCCAAAATCTCTTCTCCACTTCCCTAGCAACATCCTAGAGGTTCTGGTCTTCCTCAAAGACCAATTTTAGTTCCCTAAGAGGAGGTCTCAAAGAGGCGCTTCAAAGAAGAGGTAATTACCGTTACCAATTCTTTCATCTTTATTTCTTCTTCCACTTCTTCTTCTTAGGTTGTTTCATTATGAAGTAATAAAATCAGTATCACTAATATACTGATATGTTATTATAAGTATGAAACAACCCTATTTCACCATCTATCCATCCTACGGAAAAAGAAATCACCGCGCGTGCGTACGTACGGAATACCGTCTCCATGTCGTGGTGTAATCTATTTTCCACCACCACCTTACATGGATGGGTATAGTGGTGTAAAGAATAAATATACATAGTTATTACAACATCATATTGATTCTGATATATTGTATAATCCACTCCAATTCAATTCAATATTTATGGAAATGATATCATCGCTCGTGCGTACGTACGGACTACCGTCTCCACGACGCGATGAGATTCATTCTCCATGTTAACCATTTAAGAATGATTATAAAGTATATATAAGAAATAATAATGAAATATATGACATTATAAATCCACTGGATTTATGTATATATATATATATATATGTATGTCATCTACTTACTTCCATTCAAGACAATAAGGAAAGGAAAACAGCGTTCATGCGTACGTACGGACTACAGTCTCCTTGAACGGTGTTTTTCATTTCATTTATCTATCTATTATATATATATATATGATATATAAATAATATTTTATATTCTGGAAGTAATTAAATCATGATATAAGTAATAATAATGTCAAGAACAACAAGTCAAAACACCTACGATAAATGAAACGATTTTTACCCAAAACGCTTCTTTAACATGGAATTTACAAAAGAACGGGTAATATAATGTCATAAGTAAACCATATATGATATCATAACAATGAATATGATTCTGTAATAAGTCAATGACATTATTTAAATCATTATACAGGAGGTTCGGACACATATGAAGCAAATTGGACCTAAGGTAAGGGAAAATATCACAATCTCATTTTTATCCGAGATTGTTTATTCGTAAGTATTTACTGGGGTGTATTTTATCATCCACATCCATGTTTCCTCAATATGTAATATTATTTCCATCCAACTAAAATTGTTTAAATCCAATTTTACCCTTCGGTGAGTTTTTAGTAAAAAATATGAAAGGAATCTTTTGACGTTTTTCATACGTGGTGCTTTTTGACTTTTTCGACAAAAGTACGAAGAATGTTTTTTTAACTTATACGGCATGAATGGATTTCTAAAACATTATTTCCAAGAATCTTCCTTTACAAGTATTCAAGTTTATTTTTAATCAACCTCTTTTAGTTTAAAATTGTATGACATGTTAAGAAAGGAAAAGTGTTTTTGAAGTAGAAAGGATATTTTCCTCAAGAATGAAGTTCAAGTATTTTATCAAAATTATTTTCCATCTAAGATAATAAAAGGGTTCTGTTTTTAACCCTATTATTACATGGATTTGATTATGTTGTGATGGAAATATTTTTATGAATTCCTTTATCTTATATGAATTGTTTTATGATGTCATGTTGTTTAAGAATCCCATTTTTATTACATGGGTTACGCTATGATGTATGGTTTATGATTATGTGGCACACATAAGAAAGGATTAATTATAATATGGGTGGGACCTATATCTCCCTCCAATGCATTGGGTAAAGATTTTATATCTCCCGAGATAGACAGGGCTGGAACGGTAGGTTATACCGATTCAGTGAAACAGGACTGAAACGAGGGTTACTCGATTCAGAAAGGGACTTTGTCCACTAAGATAGTCTTGGCAATGAGTCTTGACTAACAAGAAATGATTCTCTATGATTATGTGTGAATGCCACAAAGTTTCATGTTTTAGGTTATGATTATTGTGATTACATTTCACTACCATGATTTATCCCATGTTATGAAAATTATGTTCTCTTTTCAGGTTATGATTTCCAAAATGTTATGTTCTTATGAATACAATGTGATTGATATTTCTTTTGTTTACCCTTACTGAGCATTTGAGCTCACCCTTTTATGTTTTCTTTTCCCCAGGATATAAAGAAAGGTTTTAGGTAAAAAAAAAGGAAGATCTTTATGGGAGATGTTGAAGATCTTTCACCACGATTAGAAGATTTTATTCCGAGTTTCCAAAGACACTAAACTATTACGATCCTTGTGTGTGTGTTTTTGTTATGTACTAAGTATTCCGCGAAAGTAATGTAATGTTCTTGTATGTCAAGCTTCGGGTCTCTACACTCCCAACCGGTTTAAACCAACTCTTATGGCACGAGTGAAAAACAACACCTTCGCCGAAACGTTGAACCCTCGACCAAAGTCAACGACCTTCAACACTAGGGGGAAAACCCATGGAAAAGACTTAACCAGACACCGAGTTGAAAACATGACCCATTGAAAACCATGAAACATAACCACATATGACGAGCATTGTTAAACCAAGGTCAACCCACCGAGGGGTCAAACACACTTTTAAGAAAGACACACGATTCAGAATATCACATCCACACAAACCAGTCTGCTTGGATTATAATAGAACAAGTCCATCATTACTTCATATCAAAACAACATGCTTACAACGACACAAAAACCTTAACAGCAGAGAAAAAGTACAAAAAGACCTTAATTGTTCCACCATCAATACGGAAAACAGAACCAGGGCCAAGGCTTCACAACCCTGGGAACTTCTGACTGTGCGCGAGCTTCACCCCAAGACTTGTGGCTGGGGCTCTGATGGCTGAAGCATCTTCTGCCTCACAGTCAGGTACTGACGTTCTCCCATCACGACCTCCTCTTTAAGCGACGCTTCCAGCAAAACTTCTCCAGATGACCCAGAAAACCGCATCGATGACACGTCTTCGGAGGGTTGCGACAAGACGACTTTAAATGCCCGAAACGACCACACTGATAGCATACCATCAAACGATCTGATGAACTAGAAGCTGGGACCAAAGGGGATAACTCCTTAGGAACAGGTATCTCTGGCACCTTTTCCTCACCAGAGGGGGAACTCTTACGAACAACAGGGGATGTTGAAGTATTAACCACCCGCACACCAGAAACCATCTCAGCCAAGAAAGCTTCCTCCACCAACTTCTCGAGACAAAGGTCTTTGGAAGGGAGGACTCGCTCCTTGATCTCTGGACGAAGACCCCCAGTGAAAAGAGAGGCCTTCATGAGCTCATGTGACGCTACCTCCAGATAAAAGGAAATTAGTTCCTTGAAATGGTCAACATATGCCTTCACCGTCCGTTGACCTTGTTGAATATGCACAAGCTCTCTCTTTTTCTCCAGCTTCACTTCCTCAGGTACAAACCATTGGATGAAAACAGTTTTAAAGACATCCCACGTCATTTCACCTTGCGTTGATGATGGGGTAACCCTCTTCCACTGGTCTAGGGCTGGACCCTCAAACAACACCATAATTTCACGAACCTTAACACTATCGGGAGTTCCCAATGTTCAAAAGACACGCTCCACTTCCTCGAGCCATTCCACTGCATCTAACGGACCCTGATCACCATGGAGAATAGGCATAGTCTGAGGAGGACTAAAAACTGGGCATGACATATCCGAATCCTTAGAGACCTTTCTGGGTGGCATTTCCTGAGCGATATATAAAACACAAAGCCAAAACCAATATCAAACCGAAGCAACTTCAATAAAAGCGCCTTCATCAAAACAGTCAGCTCAAAGACCAAACAAACACAAACACAACCCAAAATAAGATCTCCTTTTTAAAATCCCCTTTTTATTTTAGATTATAAAACCACCCTTTTTCAAGATCACTTTCCAAATACCAATCCACTTTCAAACCAAAAACTTTCCAAAACCATTTCCCCTTTTTAAACCAATTGAGAAAACAAAGTCAAGCCTTTAATTTCAAACACACCCAGGTACTCTCATGAACCGTTGCACATGTCTTCATCCATTGTCCAATAATACTCACACCAACACACATTTTGCATGCATTCTCACACATGTGCTAACGTTCACAAAGAGGACCTGGGGTTTCACCCCAAATTATTCTTAACCAATTTCCAGCAAACAACAGATTTCCAAATCAAGAGATTCCAATTTTTTAAAAAACCATTTCATACATTTAAAGTCTTTTAAAAGAAACCAGTCCAATTTTCAAAAACACTTTTTCATTTCCAACTACGCACTCACATAGACCAAAACGAAAACAACATCCAAAATTGCATTAAACACTAGAGTGATGGACTAGTAGTCACGCTCAACCTAGAGACATGGTAGTGGGCCATGTCCCAAGTCAGCATCGACCACTTGGAGGAATTTAAACCGTGTACTCAGATTCCACATGGGTCACTACTCCATGTGAAATCACGATGTATCGTCGGCTTACCTCCATTTTCATCTCTCAATCCAAGACAAACCAGAAAGAGACAAGGACACAATTCCCGGACTACCCTGGTGACTCGAGGTGTGGAACGGGCGAGGGTTCATGACGTCCTCCCCGTACCTACCTCTCGAGTCCCGACAGTCCTAATCTCCACCTACCAGAAAACCCAAATAACAAGAAACCTTCCTCTGATACCATTTTGTCACGAACCAGCTCGGGTCGACCCTGAATCGGTCACCCGAGCCGGTCCGCGGCAAGTCCCGAGGGGCGTTCCCGATCCCCCCGGGATGGCAACAAGTGCCGGGCATTAAAATTTCAAACATTGGGAACGATTTCAGCCCAAACTAAAAACAGGATCAAAAGAACGAATATAAACTAAACAACAGACAAACACTAAAGCCATAAACAAACCTACACCACGACATACCTCCATGTGACCTCGCGGGTCACCACCCAACTACAACCAACGTCGCTCCCACACTGAGCGACTCAAACAGGAAAACCTGAACACAAGGAACCTGCAACTGAAAAAGGTAAAAGATAGGCGTGATCACAAAAGTACTCAGTAGGTGAGCCCACACCAAAACCCAATACACTTCCAGTGAATAGAGAATCTACATAATCCAGGTTTGAACTATAATGTATAAAAGTAAGTTTTCATAATGCTTTACTTGAAAATCAAACACGAGACGTTTCCCTTATTCTTTTTGAAATTTAGTTCCCTTTCATCAGTTTTAAACTCATTCTAAAAAGCAAAGTGTTACATTTTCAAATCTTACCCAAAGCGAATAAAGCATTTTCATTTGAAAACCATTTTCCCAAAGTCTAACAGTACAGGCTTTGAAGGATGACTGAAAGTAAACAAGCAGGGAAAACAAGTGAAAGTAAAGGTAAACAAGCAAGAAAAACCAAGTGCAAGCAAAAATAAACCAGAAGTTATCAGCAATAACCATGGGCGATCCTGAACATCCCTAGAAAACCCCTGGACGTACTCGGGTTCAGACTACCCGCCGACATGGTACTCCACAGTCAATAACCAACTGGCCGCCCTAATAGCCAACCAGTGGCACATCCCACCTGGCCTGTCCACAACTCCAGGGGGTACCAACCCGTCTAATTAGGGTTAGCAAGCAACCGTCACTCGATAATATACAAGACGCCCAGGAACCCATGGTGGTTTTAGTAACACTGTGTAAGTGGGAGACCCTCGCACGCGTGACTCATCTCACCGCACTTGCCAACCCCTTACACGGACATCGCTACATGACAACCCTCGAAGGGAAGTCCCCCTGTAGAAATTCCCTCACAAGTACGTATATATATATATATATGTATAATCACTTCACATTTATTAAAGTGCCAACCGGGCCGTCATATCATTTACATTTTTAACATTTTACACTAAAACATTTCCAAAGGGATATGACACACGACATGCCATTGAAAACCAGAAACACACTTAGAACATTAATTTAAGAAACTCAAATCAGCATATTAAACCCGAAACACACTGGTTCCACAAGTAGAATCATTTTCCGATATCCAAACGCACCCACTTTTATCAAGATCCAAACGGGCCTTAAATCATTTTTTTAAGGAACACCATTTCTCAAATGAAATCCAAAATTTTGTTCACACAACAAAGGAAAACATTTCTCGTCAACCAAGAACCACACTTTAAGTTTCCAAAATCAAGTTTAAAGGACATACGATCATTTTCTCTAATCCAGGTCCTAAGAAACACCCTTTTTTTTAACAATACATCTACTAATTTACACACGCTAAAAACATTTCAAGACACAATTTAACATGTCTTTCATTATTCAGGAAGAACCATCTAGCAACACTACCACGGAAGCACACAATTAAATCCAAGAAAACGCTTTTAATGAAATGCTAGAATTAAAACAACTTTTATCATCAGCAGATCACCAAACTATAGATAACTACTTAATAATACTTTTAAATTTACTGAAACTTAATAAAAAGTCAAGGAATAAATAAATTCTAAATTTAAAGGCGAGTGCAAAGGGAGACCTACCTCAAGACGCAGCTCGGAACGAAAAAGGACACGGCGCAAAACTCTCGTTGCGTAATGGTCGTACCGTATTGCGCCGTCAAACATGTCCTAAAACAGAAGACCGTTAAACGGGTTCGACGATAATAATAATAACGTAATAGTAATAACAATAATAGTAACGTAAAAATAATAATGGTGATAACAATAACCTAATAATAATAATAATAATAATAATAATCATAATATAATAACAATAACAATATTATAATAATAATAATAGTATAATCATAACAATGACAATTTAATAAGTATAATAATAATAATATAATAATAATAATAATAATAATAATAATATAATAATAAAATAATAATATTAACATAATAATAATATAACAATAATATAATCACAATAATAATAATATAATGATAATAATAATAATTTAGCACAATTATAATAGAGTAATATAATGATAATAACAATGAGAATATAATGGTAACAATAATAATAATAATAATAATAATAATAACAATAATATAATAAAAATAATAATAATAATAATAATAATATAATAATCATAATAATATAACAATAATAATAAAAAAAATAACAACTTAATAACATGATAATAATAATAATAATAAAGTATTAATAATAATAACATAATAATAATAATAATAATAATGACATGATAATAATATAATAATAATAATATTATTATTAACATGATAAAAATATATTAAAAAAAATGTAAATAAATGAGATTAACATAAAAAAAAATAATAAAAAAAATAAAATAGAAATAAAACTTACAGAGGAGCGGTCCGGTGGCTAGGATGGCCAGAGGTGCGGGACGACCGGTCGGCGAGGCGGACGAATAGAGGGAGGTGCGGTGCAGGTCGGAGGCCGGACAGGGGGGGTGTGGCAAGGAAGGGAGGCCGGGTGCCGGAGGGAGCCGCAGCAGCCGGAGGCTGGGCTGTGCGCTGGGGCGGAGCCGGAACAGGGGGTGCGGAGCTAGGTGAATAAAGAGAAAAAAAAGGGCGCCGGCGGTGAGGTCGGGCGCGGCGCGCGGGGTCGGCGCAAGGCGGAGAAGCAGGGGGGGGGGGAAACAGGGTCGGCGACGGGAACCGGAGGGAAGCGGGGTGGAGCGCCGGAGGGCCGGGAGTTGGGGGAGCGCAGAATCGCGCTGGAGCGGAGCGGAGGCCGGCGGTCGGCTGGCGGAGGCGGTAGGGGCACAGCGATGGGAGGAGGGGCGCCGGCGACGCAGGGAGGAGGCGGCTGGGTGCGGGTCGGCCGAACCAGGAGGGAAAGAAAAAAAAAGGGGAGGGAGAGAGAGAGAGGGGAGAGTGGCAGCTACGAGAGGGGGTCTAGGGTTAGGTAGGGTAGGTTTATATATATATATATAATAAAAATAATAATAATAATAATAATAATAATAATAATAAAACTTATATAATAATAATAAAACTTATAATAATAATAAATAATAAATTAGTTAATTCAAATAATAATTATTTTGATCAAATATTTAAAATAATAATTATAAAATAATTTAAAGATGTTACACACACACATATATATTTATACATATATAGATCTATATATATACATACATTATTATACATATATATATATATATATAAACATATATAAACATATATACAATAATAATAACACAAATAAAAAGGTATTAATAAAAAAATACCCACATAAAAATTATAATATTTAAAACACCGGGTGAACACACTGTCACCCGGGCTGAACGCACGGTCACCGCTAACGATGCGGTGACCGCGCACCGGCACGAAACCACCAATCGCAATTAATCTTCGAAAAATTTAAACCGGGACCAAGAAAGGAGAAAAATTACAGACATCCGCAGTCGGGGTGTGACAATAATCAATAATAATAGCAAAGATCATGAGCAACAAACCCATCCATGGGCATATGGTAATTTCCTAAATGTGGGGTGATCAGTCCCAAGCCTGTATATTTACCAAGTTCCAAAAAAATCATATTCTCCTTTCTACCATCCCAAAACAGAAAGACAAAGAAAAAGAAACAACTTTGATACAACTTTGTAACATCCTAGCCTGACTAACCACCAATACTGTAGCTAGAACAGTGGGTCACATGGCTTCAAGCCTACCTCCCCATAGGACAGAGGCTGTCGACTAGAAGATAGGGTGTAATAGTGCTTTAGTTGGGACTCTATTCCATCATAATCAGAATTTCAAAGTGGTATAACAAAATATAAATAACAAACAATAGTGGAATCAGTAAATAAATAGATTAAATAATAGAATATAAATGTAATATTTAAATATGAGTGGAAAATTCCCATTTATAAAATGCATTCATGTCTAGTTGCTGGTACATAAACAAAAAAATAGATATACATCATGATACAAGCTATAATTCAGTACATAAATAATGAAAATAAAAGAATATACCCTAGGGAAATCTCTATATTCATCTTGAGAAGAATCTCTGTCCTCCACCCCAACTCAATCCCTGTGAGTAAAAAAACATTAGATGTTGACTACTTCCCTCATTCAAAATTTATAAACATAAAGACTACTCAAGTACCAATTGACACCATAGAATGTTGTGAGATATAAATCTTCGTAGGATATCACCCAATGTGTCTATCCCAATCCATTTTATGTAATATTAATTAAGAAGTGTGTCATAAAAATTTAAATTCAAGCTAAAATTATTAACTAAAATATTTGGACTATTTTCCACACTATCACATGACCAAATACCTATTTTGGACTAAGCTGGTGTGTTTGGCCCAAGAGTACCTACATTGTTAATGTATGTGAAAAGGTGTGACGGGTTGGACTATCAACAATATTGGGACTAGGCTTGGTGAACATCTCCTTACATTTCCATTTTCTAATGATTCAATCTGTTTTTTCTTAAAAAATTAAATTGGACTTCAATTCAATTCCAAACTCTTTATAAAACATTCATTCATTCTTTATAGTCATAATGATACTCCCTATGTCCATCTATGGAAATATGAAGGGAATTTCCAATTACCACTTGAGTGGCTCAACATATAACTAATTCCAAGGAGTCTGTCCATGGTGAATAAAGAGTGAATTCCCATGTATCACTTAGTTTATTGTGTAATAGTGAAGTACTAACCATCAAGTCCATCCCTGGTATTGCAAGCAGGGGCCATAGAGTCACTCAAGGCATGGTTTAACCAATTATACCCTTGATTTCATCCAAGAGGTCTTCCCTAAGGATCCAATATCACTCATATAGAGGTAAAAATAGACAATTCTTGACAATCCTATCTCAGGTATAATTGATATCTCCCCCGACATGTTGAGTAAACATCAATATATGTAACATTATGGAAAGATAGTCTATCCAAGGGGTCCATAATTTGAAACCCCTTATATCACCATTGACTATCATGAATGGAAACTCCCAATCAATGAATATATATATAAAACATGCCAATCATGTACCATTTCATTTTTTCAAGCATTTATATTACCATAGAAAATGGTATGGTCTCACAATCCATTCAGGTTATTCCATTTTAAACCATTTTCATTAAATTTATTAAAAAAATTCAATCAATATATTTATCTCAATGAGAACTTAGGAGGTGTCATTGGAAAATGAAAATTACCTACTTGGGTAATTACAATTTATAAATCAATCCGTTTAATTTATAAATTGGGAAAAGGCCCTAAACATTCCATTTAATTATAGAAGAAAAAATAATAAGGGAACATCAACTCCATAAAGAAAAAAATGATAAAATAAATAATCATTACTTTTTATCTTAGAAGAAAATGCATCTCCATAAAGGGGTTTTATTATAAAATCATGACATTGTTTTTAAAACAATTCATTTATGAATAAACATGCATCAAATACTAATGTCACCACCCAATAATCTTTAATATTCACTTATTATATAAATCATATGATACAGATTAATATTCAAGGGAAGGGTAAAAATAGAGTAGTAAACCACATTCTTAATTTTAAAGGGGGCAATGGAAAGAGATCCTACCTCAAGAGAAGATGAAGACATAATGAAAACTTTGGCACTTGTCATTTTAAGCGGTGAACACCTGATGTTGCCGCCACCGACATCCTAGCATATACAACTTTGTATATATATAAGGACAACTATCCCCAATGTACATATTCTCAAGGCCATGAATATGTACAAGGGGATCCTTAAAAATAGCTTGTATGTGCATCTACCCACCCATATTCACTTTTCATATAAATATGTAAGCACACATAGCCCCATATTTATATATTCACTTCTCTGGGTGAATATATATATATATAATGAGGTAACTTACAAATTTATGAAATCACATATTCATACACAGGTAAGTTGCCTTTGACTATGGTGACTCCAACTCGCCTCAAGGACGACCAAAAAAACTAAAAAAAACTAGGTACTCAAAGCCACTAAAAAACCCAAACAGAAATATGTTAGACAAGACCGCATGAATAAACCATACCTTGAATGAAAATGATAAAGAAAAGAGATCCTAAATTCCTCACCTTTGATGGAGGATGCTAAAACACATAAAAAGGCTCCAAAGAGAGGCACCACATTCCCTAGCATTATAAGAAAACAAAAAAATTCAGTCAACCCCGAACCCTAGGGTTCAACCAAACTGTACCAGGTGATGAAAGAGAGAAATACTCCAAATAAGAGGGTAAGGAAGGAAGATAAGTGTATAAATTGAATAATTGAATACAAAACCTGAAGAATATGGGTGAACAAGGCATGAAGAGATGAGGTTGATGGTGGGAGGGGCATCTTCCATGAGGTTTCGGCTGAGGGGGACTGTGAAATACCTATAAGGACTGAGGAGGGTGGATGTCCATCTCATTCTTGGGGAAAACATGTGGCTTCTTTAAATAGGTTAGGGGATTAAGGAAAGGTGACCCACTTTCTCCCAGTTTATTCATTATTGTACAGGACTCTCTGAGTAGCCTTATCAACAAGAGGCTTCATGATGGAAGTGTTCTTCCATTTTGGAGTCGATGCAAAATTCCATGTTTATCCCACATCATGTTTACCAACGACACCTTTATTTTTGCCAATGGTAGTAAGGGATCCATCTGTGGGATTAAAAATGTAATCAATGAATATTTTAAATGGAGCGGGCATGTGGTAAATTGTGATAAAATCTGTATATTCATATCAGGTTAGTGCTCAGATAGAAGAGAATGATCTATGGAGTTTAACATAGGTTTCAGTAGGAGGGGTTTTACCATAGATTACATGGGTGAACCTTTATCCTCTGTCCGGTTACGGGTGCAGATTTTTGACTGTCTAGTTGGAAGGATTACTAGAAATATTAATAACTGGAAGAGTCCTTTTATCACTTTTGAAGGAAGAATCACCCTTATTAATATTTTTTTGTATGCTATTCGTATACATTCTCTTTCTTCAACCAAATTTCATGATTCTGTTATTTCTCGACTGGAGAAAACAACGAAGAACTTTTTATGGGATGTCCACACGGAGGGAAAACATCATTTGGTATCCTAAGAGGGGATGGCTCGACCCGTGAGGGATGGAGGTATCAGGGTTGGGGTATTTTAGGGACCGTGCAAGGCCTGCATGCGAAGATTTCATGGAAAGTGTTGGAAGGCAGGTCACTTTGGGGGCGTTTCATTACCAGAAAATACAGATTCATTTATGAGACCCCGAAAAGCAGATCATCCAATATTTTCCGCATAGTTCGACCTTTCATTTCCTTATTGGATAGACATATGTGCTGGATCGTCAGTCAGGGTGAGATCAACCTCGGGAATGAAAATTAGGCCAACGATACACTTGGCTTTCCTAGATTCCCCAAACCTGATATCTCCTTCCTCCAAGCTAGTATGCATCCAACCTTCATCCAAGATATCTTAGACTCACATAAATAGAGCATATTTAATCTGATTGAACTGTCTGCCATTCCTGATAAATTCCTTTTCACGGGTTCAACGTCAGGTTCCTTTTTGGTAATGTATTATCACAAGATAGTCCAAGATGTGTCCCATCAGGATGTGTGGGGTGAGACTTTGTGGCGTAGAGAAATTCCCACCAAGATGAACTTTTTGGTGTGGCATATTAGGAAGAATGCACTGCCCACAAATAAAAACATTCAACGTCTCGATATCTAGATGTCATCCTAGTTCATCTATTATGAAGAACACAAATAAGAATCTTCATGCCATATTTTCTTTGTGGGAAATGGGCTAGGAATATGTGGCTCTCTTTTGGTAGCTTCACAGGTTTTCTAATTCACGTTGAATCAGGGGGAAGCTTCATGGATCAATGGTTCCAGGGCACTGGGACCAATTCAGTGGAAGTTAAGGCTAGATCCATCATTATTGCAGCATGGAGTTGGTGAATTTGGAAAGCCGGAAACAAAGCATGATATGAGGGGCTTCCTAGCTCTAAGGTGGCCATTGGTATCCATGTGAGAAACTTGTTGATTGATGTGATTCCTCTCATAAAAAATTGGGAATATTCTCCCTCCCTCAAAGCTATTATGGGAGCCAACCTTACACCTCCTCCTCATCCTAGGTCCCTTCAAAATCATTGGGTCAGTTGGAATCCTCATAGCAATGGGTTGCAACTTAATACCAATGGTTCATGTAGATCAGGTATCATGAGGGGTGTTGGTTTTGTTTGAGATACCAGTGGTTCAATTATTATTGTGTTTTCAACCTCTTTTGGGTATGAGAATTCTCTCCAGGCTAAAGCACATGAAATTTTAACCAGTATGGAGCTATGTAATAGAAGGAACATAACCCTTTTATCACCAGAAACCGATTCTCAAGTTGTTCAATGGGTGATTTTGGGTACTGGTTTCAATCCCTGGTCTACTGCATATCAAATTTGAAAAAGTAAGAAGCTTATTAATAATGGATTGGAGATTAACCACACATGGCACGGGGGAAATATGTAATTTGAATTTCTGGCCACTCATTCTCCACTTTATGATGCCTTATCATGCTTCCATAGTCTGGGGTCATTTCCACAAGATGGGGTGAGCATTGTTATTAGGGACTCACTAGGATTTGATTATTTTAGACACCATTAATCTCATTTCTTTGGTTTTCTATTCCTTGTGTTCGATAGAGTTGCTCTTAATAAAAATTTCAAAGTTGATTGTGGCCATAAAGAGTGGGGAGGGATGTTATTTGGTTTTAACTTATTTTTATTTTTATTTTAATTAATTAATATTATTTTAAAAAAAGAACACTTCATGGTTTGGGTCACACAATTAGTTAAACCATGCACTAACCGTGAGGGGAATATGGTTGAGGTATTACCCAAACACTACTTGTGTGGTATAAATACCTGGTTTGTAAAAGAATTTTTATCCCATATGCATCACCACAACCCCGCCTACAATTTCCTGGATGGTTTACTACTGAGGGAACATAGTTTCAGACACACAATTTTCCTTCTAAAGACCTCTATAACATGTAATTATAGACCCGAGTTCTCCCAAAACTCAATGATACACCCAGATAATCTATTGGACTATCATATAATTCCAATAACAACACTTATGTGGGTTCCAACTCTTAGAAATATGATCCAATTATTGGTTTTAAAAACACCATGTATAGTAAACCCTAAAGATCGGATTCCCCTGGAAAATTCATCCAGTTCAAAATATTATACGTTAAAAATTACATGGAAAAAATAGATTCCTTATAGGTATGAGTTAAAATATGAACATGAATGAAATATCTTGTTAAACAAAATATGGGATAGTTAGAGTTTTCCATTGGTCATCATAGAAGGGAATGTAAACTAAAAAGAACAACATATACCTTGGAAAAAGAGTATAGACAAATGATATAAAAAACATGTACCATTGGGAGTACCATAAGCTTATAACATAGAATTATATCAATCGAATAATCATAGTTATTCATTACATTATGAACATAGACACTTTCATCAATCTCAAGATTGTTATTTAAAAAAAAACTGATCTGCAAAGTTTCTAGGATGAATATTGTAAACATAGATAATCTATATTGTGTTCATAATTATTCATGTGAACATAGATAATTTTCATCCTTTTAATACATAATATTTTGAACATATTTATCTTCCATTATTTTCACACTCAATGAATTTATCTCATGAGTTAAAAAACCTTATTGAATACATTAGAGTGTGATATAGGACCCCAAAAACAAAAATACATACATATAAGTTACGTAACAATTCAATATATAATGAAAACCCATGGGAATGAAAAATTGATTCATTCACCACATCATAAATAATCCATGTAATGTAAATGGGTTTCACAACACTTCCATATTTTATCACTAAAATCGACCTCAATGATATAAATGGTTGAATTAAAGAAATTCAATCATCCTAAGATAGTGTGTTTTAAGAACATTTAGTAGGTTAATAATAAAAATTCTTTCAAAATAAATAAATAATTTTGAGATAAATTGGAAAATGATAGTGAAATCATATTCTTTTTAAAATCCCTTTATTTTTTTGCCTAAAAGAAGTTGTTATGATCGCATTTAAGGAAAATTTTCTTAAACGGTGATGTGGAAACTCTTGAGAAATATTAGTATTGAAAATATATATTAACTAACTAATATAAATTTAGGGAATAATTATAAATGAGGTTTATAGAATTTTATAGATGTTAATATGGTTCTAAATTTTTTGATTAGGATATTTAAGTTAGTTATACAAAAGGTTAGAATGATATAAACTAATCGGGAATTCGATGTAAGGGTTTCCATATGAATAACCTTTCATTAATCCATTCTTTGATATTAGACACCAATAATCATTTTTACTAGGTTATAACTACTCACATGACTTATAATATCATAAATTATTGTTTTAAATGTAATTTTCACTTACATTCATGATCTTACTTTGTTTTGTTTAATATTAATATCTTCTAAAAAATATAATTATTTTTTTTATAAATTAGTCTTCATATTCAGTTATAATGCTCTCCTTCAACTTCATCTTTTATTTGAAATGGTATATATTATTTCTATCTTGGGAGAATATTTTTTATAAAAATATTTCTAGATGATATGTTTTATTCCTTCTGGAAAATGAACTATGTTATGAATATTTCTCACCCCCCTTAATGATGGTTTCTACACCTTGTCCATATTTTCATTTCCCACCAATGTTCTCTTTTATATCAATAAATACAACTATGTTTTATCTCTTTTGACCTTTATATTTTCATTATCATAGTTTAATAAAGGATATTTTAATTTATATTTTCAAATGTTGTTTTCCAACAAAGTAATTTCAAAATGTTCAAAGAAATTTCCATTCATTGAAAAAAAATTATTTATCTTCCACTCCACATTCTTAATGATAACATTTATTTATTTTGAAAACTATTTTATTATTTATTCCTTTTAATTGTAATGGTTTTTCTAGGAGTTTAAAACCACATTTTATAACTATTATGTATTTTTTAAAAATTTATTACTAAAAGTTCCTTTTAAATAAAATTAAAAATGTAATAATACTAATATATCTATATTAAATCCATTATTTCAAACATAAATTATAAGTTATTATGAAAAATGAATTTTATTACTCATGGAGATAGTAGTCTACACGTACACAAGAATCATTATTTAATTTTTTTAATAATGGCATAAACTAATAGAAAAAATAAGAAACCTAATATTATTAAATTATAGTATAAAAATGACATTAATATAATTATATTATTCTGGGTAATATAACTTTGAATAAATTCATTTAAGAAAAAATCTATGTAGATTATAATACTCAGGTTGGGGATATAAATTTTTCGTAAAAGTCTCCTAGGAAATGAATTTGTTATGAAATATAATGGTAACAAAAATATATTTAATGTGGGAGTAGGATCTAAGAGGATTAATGTGCAATATTTTGAAGACTAATTTCTATATGGGGGTGAGTCTTAATATGGAGGATGTGTTAATGTTTTATAAGTGATGGGAAGGGTAGTTTTGGAAGTATCCATTACATTTTGAATAATGTAATGTTACTATTAAAATGTACATGGCTCCATAATGGGATAAAGTTCAGGGTAGTTGTTTGTAGGTTTATATTATCCTTATATAACTTTTTTTTATAGAAATTAGTAACTTTTTTATTTAATATTTTTACCTTTTATAAAAAATTACTTTTACCATGGAAATCAATTTTTAATCATTTTATTAAATATCTATGTAAAAAAATTTATGATTGAACCCTATACCTAATTTGGACGAAATGATTAATTTTTTTTAAATCACTATATCAAATAAATTTTTTAATGGTTTTAAATATTCATTTTAAAATAAATTCACATAACAGGTAAATTTTTTTAGAAAAAAATGAGTTAAAAAGATAAAAAAATATATACAAGGTAAAAATATAACAAATAATGATTTTTATGACATAAATTAGGTTATAACAGAAGAAATAAAATTTAAATAGATTTTAAATCTATAAAAAACTGAATTTCACCATAAAAAAAATAATTAGAACATAATACCAAAAAAACTATTATTAAAGAAACATTATAAATTTGAGAGAAAAATGTTGGACATACATTTTATAAGTTCAAAGAATAATTTAATGTGAATAATTTTATTCATTAAATAAACATTTAATTACCTAAAATGTTTTTTAATATTCAAAAGTAATTTAACATAATGTTAATAAAATAGTAATTTTTTACTAAAAACATTGTTTTTAGAACAACCTTAAAAATTCAAACAATGAAAATATTTCTATGAAGATTTAAATAAGTAATTTTTTTTATCAAATTTAAATTATGAAATTATTATATTTATATTTTTGTAGAAAATACATAGTATAAATAAAGTAACTTTTATTTAAAATGACATTTTCAATATTAACTCATATTAATTATCTACCTTTTAATGTTAATAAATTTTAATGGTTTACCATTGTAGTGTTTATTATATCATTTTTTATAATGCTTCTATAATATTTTTTGGTATGTTTAGGTTTTATAAATCATGTAACATAGGTTATCAAAATAATTTTTTTACAAGGTTTATAATTTTAGGTCTTTACACATTCAAATTTCTTCTGGCTACCATACCCCAAAGATTAAAACAATATAAAAAATGACTAGATAAACATTTTAATGTCCTAACCTGGATCACTTTGAACAGTATCTAGATTGGTGGTGCTACATGATCTCAAGCACTCTTCCTTGTACACTAGAAGATACCGAGAGTTAGTAGGGGTCTCAGGTGGTACTCTGAGGAGACTATACCCCTATATAATAGTGAAAAATAATAGAAAAATAACCAACTATATTCCGTAGTAAAAGTAAAATAGAGTATGCATAAGAAATTGGATACAACCATCGAAAATGATACTTTTATATAAGATAATACAATCATCGAATAAGAGTAACCCCTCACAATTCAAGTCATTATACATAATGAACATTTAGTATAAAATAAAAGCATTATATGCTCAAATAAATCCCAAATCCTAATATCCCGATATATAAATACTAATCAGTCTAATCTATCTCAATCATTTAAAACTATGCCCTAACCCAACATATGTCATCTAACTAGTGATAGTCTATATAGGTACCTAAGTATGATTATGCGAATAGCATGGTGTGAGTAAAAATCATATGAGGTCACCACTAATAAACCCCCAAACATATCGAAGGTATCTTAGTATGATCAAGTATCTATGTGTTGGGGATATGTAACCTAACAATATAACCATGGTATTTATTTGATGAATCTGGGTATGAATGAGCCTTTATGTGTAGGGGGTCTGTGATATACTCATGAACCCAAGGAACACACCCTTGGTATGCACATAATACAATGTCTTAGTGTTCAGGGCATCTGTTATCCAACCATAGACCCATATAATATTTGCAAGGAATACTAGTATATCTAGTTTTAGTTTTTGGGGGTATGTTCCCTACCCATAAAACCTTAGAATGTTTCCATGTAAACATAGTATATGGAGTCAAAGTTTTGTGTGTGTGTGGGGGGGGGGGGGTGGGGTCTGTGCCCCAAGAACATACCCAAGGAGCATGTGTAGTGTATCCTGTTTATATCATCACCACCACCACAGAGTATACAAGTATATAGCCTTTAGTAATTAGAGATATATATGGCCTCAACTATTGACCCTATATAACATCATGAATACCTCTTTGTGAGTTTTCCAAATCAATTAATATAAAAACTACCCAATGAAAATTTTCTATATCATATATAAAATAAAAGGAATCATGGGTTGGCCTAAATACTAAACCCATAATATCAATCCACAACCCATCACACATTCCTTGGTGTTTCCTATCATCAGAGAGCCCATTATGATCCATTAGGTTACAAAAATAATATGAAAACCTATATCAGGCCTTTTGTTAATTCTATAAGCCTCATGAAAACATCTAACACCTGGGGTGACATGTTCTCTAATAATGTCTTCAATAAAATTACTTCATAATCCTTATAGGGTCACCATATAGAAAACAACCAAGAGAGGTGGCTCATGTCTATATCAATGTCTTAGGGGTATAAATAGTATGGATTTTATATCCAACCTATGTCCATCTATCCGATGTTTGGTCCACAAAGGATAGACATATCTCTATAGAAGGGTACCCCACCCCATACATGGTCCATTGTACATAATGGTTCTAACGTGTCATATGGGTAATCATAAGTCCCACTAAGAAAAATTAATATAAACAGAACCTAATACAGTTCCAAAAGTACCCTTTTATTTAAATTAATTATATTATAACCCCTCAAGGGGTTTAAATGTAATTGAATACTATTATTTGAAACCTTGGCCATTGATGATATGGTGTTATGAAATTTCCTAGGTCTGAGGATTCCTCATAACATTGTTCATTTTATTTCTTAGGTGATCATGAAAATGTAACAATTTAATTTCAATTAACAATTTATATTAATTTTAAAAAATAACTAATAAAATTGTTCCATAACCTAAGTAGATATTCTTCACACACACATAAATATAACACCATGCATTATTCTGTATGGATAATACCAAGATAAACTAGCTTTTACTTAATCTATTCCAACTCAACAACATATCTTGGAAGTCCCATATAGGTTCTATAAGAAAGTACATCACTTAACTAGGGTCACACTATCATACAAGAATCTAGGCCATTCTAAAACCTAAAAAATTATAAATAAGGAAAAACATTTTAGTTTAACACATTATAATTCAATTATAAATTTATAAAATTTGGTGTAATTTATGGAAAAATTATCGAGTGGTCTCATAACACCAAGCCCACAACTAAAGGAATACGGGAGGTCCACACCATGATCATATCACCATATATATTTAGATATATACCAATCAACTGTAATCAATAAAACTAATAAAATAATGAATATTTAAGAGAAAATATAAATATTTTGTTAGTGTGAAATACATTCAATGAATCACCATGAAACATATTGTAGACATCATCAAAAGTTGTCATTTTCCAAAGTATCTTATATCCTCATTTCTTATGGAAAATTACAAATTTGATTGATGGATTCATCCATAAACCCAATATTAGGAGAATGAAAAATTAGAGATTTTGTAAGGTGACAAAGTAAAAAGGTAGCCTTGAGTGAAATTTATTCCTAAAATAACTAAAGAATGGAGATAAAACTACTCTAAATAAATGGGTGTATAATGGATAATGAAGGGGTTTAACTCTTATTTTTAACACCAACAATTGAGGAGAGGGAAGGGGAGATTCCCCCTATAAAAATTATGGGTGTATGATTGTAATTATTCCCCAAAGGATTATTTTTTAGATGATGGATTCTAGAAGAGGCACATTAAACTACCCAGAACCACATTTTTGATGTTGGAACCTCTATGAAAGAAATACCACTAACCTTGATAAGGGACATCTAGTGACATACCGACATTTATCCAGTGGTTGATGTTTATATCCTCATCCATAATCAACCTATATAGTGCTCTATAAATGATCTTTTTATCCCTCCTAACACCAATAAATCTTTATTAAAATACATAAAACACCAATTTTAGGAGTTCAAACTCATTTAATTCTATTCCAATGCCTAGTTTAGAATCCATCCAACCAAAAAATTGAGTAAAATGTAAATTCCTTATAGAATTTCTATCCAATTCAAGCATGGGATATGACATGAATTTCCCCACCAACAAATTTCACTAAAAATATTAGTGCATAATCCTAATTAAAATTTCATTTATCATAAATATATATCTTCTTTAGAGATCTAAAATATCTCAAATGTCCCTGTGTAGTACAACATTACCCATTCGGTTCACAACTCACCCTATCGATCTTGGTAGTTAGTGAAGTGATATATTAAATTTAAAGTGAATATGAAGACATAATGGGTTGGGAATAAGTAATATATTTTCTTATATTCCATTCCTTCTTCTAAAATTTTAAAATCACTATAAAATAAAGTAATGAAATTATATTTTAACTCAGAAAATCATTTCTAGATTATCTACCTTAACCCAAAAACCCATTTCACCTCTCTATTAAAGGTTATTTGAGTTTAAAACACATAGGATAATATCAACAACACTGTAAAACCTATTAAAATAAGTGAATGTGAATAAAAATAGAGATAATGAGGTGTAATTTACAGTACACAATGGAATAAAGTATTATTAAATTAAAAATTAATTAATTAAATTTTGAAAAAAGAACATAATATGGGGTTGATATCTCAACAATATAATAAAGAGAATAAAAAATAGAAATTCACAACACAAGTTTGAGTAAGAAGAATAAAAACTATTGATAATTAAAAACAATAATGTATTAACATGAGTATTTAGTAAAAGGAAATATAGAATAAGTGATGAGAAACATCCCATATCATGGTAATCAATTATAATAGTTTTAGTAATGATGAAATTGTAGTAGGTTCCCTAGGAAGGGAATTGCGTTTATAAATGAACTTGATAAAGTAAACATATATTGAGATAGATAATAATATAATTACATTCATGTGCAAGCGATAAACCTCCCTTAAAATGGATAATACATTATAAAAATATTATTCTTGATTTAATTCCTCCCACTTTAGTATAATTACACATATCCCTTATTTGGTGGGAAGTAATGGGATTGGATGGAAGGATAGTTATGATGGGTGTAGTGGAAATATAAGTATTATGTGGCCCTAGAAATTAGGTATGAATTTATCCTTGAATGGATATGATTTTAAATTCCAATTTTGGTGCTAAATTGTTGGTTGTTAGTTGGTTTGGATGTAATGGAAGTAGGGTGGTAAGGTGATTGATGTGTTGGATTATGATTGAAGAGTTTTTTTTAAATTAGTGGGACTTAGGGTGGGAGATAGAGTGGATGAGTGTTATAAGTAGTAGGCTATGAAAACCAATTTAATCTTCACCCAATATTAGAGACTTTAACATGTAGTGATCAATCACAATATAAATTTAATCAATCCAAATAACATTATAAAATTAAAAATTCATACTAAAAAGAACAAACATTGTTCATTTTGAATCCTTGATATGGACTAGGGTGTAATGAATAACACTTTATAAGAATAAACATCAATATATATTATGTTTATGAGGAATTGTAGAATCATTTATGAAGTTACCAATTTTTATTTTTCATTTATATAAATAAATAATATCTAATACAAATGTTTAACAAGCACAAAAATAGCAAGAGAGGTTCTTGCATATTCATATTACACTTTACTTGAAATATAATTCACTCATCCATTATAATATCCATGATAAAATTATATTATAACTATTTTTTCATATCCATTATGGTGGATAATACAAAAGTTAATTCCTATATATGTGTCCATATGTGCTCTATGAATATCCAAATATTGTTCTTGAAACTCAAGGCACTGACGCAGTGAAATCTGGTGATTTATTTTGTTCTCTATCAATCATAATAATGAATCTATAATTATATATATTATTAAGATGGAGGAATTGAGGATAATTTATCTCAATATATGTTTTTTAAAATTCATGAAATGTATCTATGTAGGATTTCTATTTGTGAAGAACATTTTCAATTTAATTGATTGTAAATTGCCAAATGAGCGCTTGTAGAATAATAATTTCTCAATCTAGATAGCTATGGTTGAGAAGAATTGAAAATGTCTAGATGTATACAAAAATTAATACATTATTTCAGATTATAGAATTTTGAAATCATAATCTATATAGATTTTTTATGGATGGATTATGAAGATAAATAGTACATTTATAACATTCATTGTAAATTTATTTTATAGTACCCTGTATTTCATGACTTTTATAGAAGGATTATTCAGATAATACATTAGAGTAAACTCATTGAGTTTCAAGAATCATACATTGTTATCTAAAATGAGTCAAATCTATTTAATCTATTGACTAAGTAAATTTATTCCCATAAAATTTAAATCTAATGGGGCATACACCCAATGTTGTCTTCAAAGTGGCGACATAGGTTGTTTATGATGATATATATAATATTTTTATAGTGGATTAATTGTTATTTGTATGGATTGAGTTTGAAAATATAATCATATTTTATTTCATGAATACAATTTTTAAATAGTTCACCACTTGGATAATTACTATATATGAACTATGTAAAATAATAATGCTCTTTACCATTTGTTTCACTTTGATTTCTCTTTTGGAAGTTCTTGTCTGGATTTTCAGTTTTTGTTATGGTGTTGTGAAAAAATTATTATTTATATAATATGTTCTCATACATCATGTACATAAGTTTGTTAATAATTTAATTTTCTGGTTATTGGTTTCTATTGTATTATATTTTAGGTGATAAGTTGTATTCTAGAGCTTTCTAACACAAAAAAAGTTCTATTAGAGAATAGTTGTGGTGTTTCATATCACTAGAACATAACCAAGGTGTTTTATATATTGGTTAAATTTAATCATTATTCCATTAGAATTATGATAGAATTATGGTAAAAATTTACTCAACCCTATAACATGTTTCTAAATGTAGTAGGAGTTCAGTGGTTCTAGAATAAATATAATTGTCTAAGGGTATGTTCTGGGTTGATATTATTTTGGTATTTTTTTACATTGGATGACATATATAGAGGGTTTTCTACTATATAAGGATCATTATATTATATTGATTCTATCTACACCATATTCCATGAATAATGAACATTTACAATAGATTAATAAGAAAAACTAATTTTAATCAATATTTCACTAGTTTAGAATGTTTATTATAACACATGATAGAAGAAGGAATATTTATACCTTATGAAGTAACATTCCATTATATGTGAGTCCAAAAAAATGAATATGATATTCCTATTGGAAATTTTTATTGGAATGATAATATTAAATGGAAATCCAATTAATAATCATGTTTATGAAATTAATATTTTTCCGATTTAGTTGGAATCAATGACTGTAAATTTTAATGATCCAATGTTAACATTATTATTAATTTTACAACTCATAGAATCATGGGATGTTATGGTTACTATAGTTCATAACTTATGTGGAATTAAATTCTTGGATTTTATATATTTTATGTGTATAATTTTTAAATAAGATATTCTGAGAACATATTTTCCAACATCTAAAAAAATAAGTATAATTTTAAAGGATGGGGAGGTTCTTCTTCACAAATGTGTGACAATAAATGAAAATGAAGAAGAATTTGAAACCACAGTATCTTAGCTGTATATTTCCACATGTCTTGGAATTATGGGATGGATGCTATCTGATTTTTTTTAATTTTTTCCTAGAATAAATTCTTAAATATATTCTTTCAAAAGTGCATCCAAATATTCTATTTTATTATATACAATATGTACATTATTGAGTTCGTCCATTTATTTTGAGTCATGGATTAATGAATTTTTTGATTTTTTTTCACTCTAATACAAGAGGGGGATTATAAGGAATTATACTTCAGTAAGGTTGAGAAATGTGCATCTTGTAAATAATGATTCTCTAAACATTTTGGTTAAGGGCTGTTTTTTATTTTCTATAAAATAACAAAATCATGATGTATTTACAAGGAGTAATACATGTATTATGTTTAGGAAAAACAATATTTTGGTAAGATATTGGATTATGTGGGTTTCAATTCAAATTTTTTGGATGGATCATGGAAAATAACTTTTGGTTCCATGTTTTTGGCCAAAGGAGGGAAATATAAAATGTTTTACCTAATCAGAGTTTTATAAGGAGTCTTATAGGATGGAAAAGAAACATGGAAAAGGTTATTCCATGAACATCAAAGTCACTTAAGTTAGAAATGTATAAAAACAATTTTTTTTGTAATTATAAATACTGGAATTATAGAGTATTAAACAAGTGAGTAAACATACTTAGGAAGCAAAAAAAGGATTAATTCTAAATGAAATGTAATATTTGCATGAATCAGAAGTCAATGTTGGATTATAAGCATGTATTAGGGGCTAGTTCTAGTCCATTATCATGGAGGTTCACCATACTATGTTACCTTAAATGATTACCAGACATTAAATGTGTGTTTTTTTTATTAAAAATCACAAATATAAATTCTTGAGATCATTTTTATGATGGAGTTATATGGTGGAAAATGTAACTTGAATTGAAATAAAATATTTATGTTAAATAAATAATGGAAAATGTTTTAGTAAGAATTGTATATGTTCTTCTAGTAGAAAGTAATAATATTTCAATATAATATAATATTTACTTTAAAGACATAGAGTTTTGGAGATAATGGATTTGATATTAGCAGTTAAGGCATATATTTTTATAATGTATGAATTTTTTCAAATTGATTTTTTGTCAAATCATTGAATTATGTGATATATAAGGTGTAACTAAGTACATTATATTTCTGGGGTAACAAAACCTCAAAGAATGTTAATCTATAATATATATTAAAATTAACCAACTCAAAATTCATTATTCATTTACCTATGCCAACATAGATGCTAAGGAAAATGACATGTTAGAGGTTGAGTCCCGTGTACGTCATATTATTTGGTGTAGAATTGAATTCTATGTATTTTGGCTCTAGGATAATAACTATATGATTTTTTTCAAAATTTATAAAGTTATCCTCAATGAGTAGAACTATTGGAATGATAAAAACCATGGAAAAGGTAATACTGAGATCAAATTATCAATACAATATGTGTTTTTACTAAATGGATGTATGAATGTTCCAAATATTCTAGAATGTTTAGAGAGAATGATGGTTTTGGAAATGTGTGACTTCTTGGAAGATGTTTTATATGGAGGTAAAGTTGTGATTTTGTTTCAAATGACATAAGTATTGGAAATCATATGTACTATAGATGCTAATGGAAGAGGACTTGAAGGTTATTACTTAGAATAAATGGTTTCAGAAAGATCAACTATATAGGGATAATTTTGGATATAAACTATGACTCAACATCGACTACTATGATATTAATGTAACTTAAAATATTTTCATCTCATATATTATCAAAAGACTAAAATAAAGTTTGAGGATAAAATTATGAATAACTGGAATTGTTGGGAGTCATAATAGCCCAAAGACATTATTTTCCCATAATTTCATGAATTAAAAAAATATTTAATTATAATACATTCACATGATCTTTTAGTTTCACATATTTGTAGAGTTATTATTAAACATCTACTAAAAAATAAATTTATTTTTTGTAAAATAATAATTTTTTTCATTATATATGAAACATTGTAAACCATGAAAGGTCATAACCATCTTATAAAAATCCTCATCAAATTATAGTCAACCAGAAACATCATATGTATTAATTATCTTCATAACATGAGTAAATGGAAACATATGAAAGGGGTGAGCGTAGATGCTTACTATGGGTAAACATAAGTGATAACACTCAAATAACACAAGTGAGAACAAGATCATCATATTAGAATAATTGGGATACCTAAATATATAATACAAAAAAAGTCTTAGATCCTAAATGACGGCATACGACTTCAAATAATCAAAGAACATATAATGGAATTATCATATATCAAAGAAAGAAGGCATTAAAGTTAATTATTGAAAGACCATAGGTATTGGGAAACATAACCTTCTTGATTCACATAGTTTCCCCTAAATATAAAATAATCTTAGTTGTTCTCGCATATATAGGTCTTATGGGATACAAAATTGTAACCAATGCATATGATGATGATATAGTACCCAACCAATAATTAAACATACATGTCAGTTCCCATTGAAATCAATAATTCATCATATCAAAAATAGCCCATGAAAAAATTGGTTTTTTATCCTTTTCAAATATAATCACATAAGGATATTTTTTTTAATTTCATCAATAATCATAACATGATATGCCAATGAAAAATAAATAGGTATCCAAAGATATTTAATTAAATTGTAGCTAAATACACTTTAATCCATATAATATAGAATATTTTGTTTACATGAAATAAATAAATAATATATACTTAATTCAATATTTTTCCCAATTAGTGGATGTATGGAATATATGTGAACAACTTTCTATCAATAGAATAAATATTGTATGTGCAATAGGAAATACATCAGAATAAAAATCATAAAAATTCAACATTTAGGAATGAAAAAGGTAGTAAGGTATTTTCTTGATTTTAATCCAAAAAAAAAAATTTAACAGAATTTATAGGGTAATTAGTGATAAATAACACCTAATGAGCTAAAACCCTTATAACATAATTTGGAAAATTAAAGTTAAATTTGAAAATTATTATCTTAAAAATGTTTTAATAATTTTCATAAATGATGAAGTTAAAATCAATTTCTATAGATAATTAAACATATTGGAGTGAAATCCTGTAAAAATAATTAAATTTAAAAGAATCCTCTCTAATGGTTCCTTGAAAATTTCATAATAGTTTTCCATATTAAATTTTGAGTGGATTTTCAAAATCCAGTTATATAAGGGAAACCATTTTTCATATCAAGAAAATAACATTATTGAACCCACATCTTATAAATGTGATATAAAAATATTATTTAGAAAAGTGGAATAAGGAACTTTAATAGTCACAAGAGATAACTTTTTTTACATGATATATCTGAAATCATTTGTGTTAAAGGAAAATATGGATAAGGAGAGGAAACTATCATTAAAATGATTATAATTATTCCAAATAATGTTATAATTTTTGAGAATTTTTTTTATCCAAGTAAATTTTTTCAATTGAAATGGAATTATCCCAAGGTTGGAAGATAGTGTACCATGATATAATGTATTAAGGTGTAGAAAACCAATAATAAATTAATTAATCTGAATAAGAGGTTTTATAACATAAATAAAGGAGGTATAAGATATAAAGATCCCTAAAAACTTTAATAACACTTCAAATAAAAAGTATAATAAAGGTAACAATTTGATTTGGATTTTTATCTAATAAATAAAATAGTAAATTATATTAATGGGATTTAAATCCATAAGGAACTATATAAAACTATAAATGGGACACACAATATAAAATATATATAGAGTTAGGATTGGGGATAATAAAACACTTACGACATTAGTATAATTTGAATCAAAAGACTTTTGAAAAGATAACTTGATATGGATATTAAGATCATATGAATTAAATAAATTGAATAAAATAAATTCATTAGGAAGTAAACACACCATATTAATTTTTTCATGATGCCTAAGAAGAAATATGTATCAAGAAATTTAATTTAAGAAAAATAAACACTTTCCTTAATTATTAATTTCTTCTAAAGCACTCAAATCTTCGATATAACTATAATATCTATCTTAATCACCTATATTATTTACATATTCATATAATTAAATTTTTATTAACATTATATATAATTATTCTCTATATTCATATTAGCTCGTTATTTTCTATTTTGGATATCAAATCTGAGTAGTCTTGATTGTTTTGAAAATTTTTCATAATAATAGTATTGTTATTCATTTATCTCCCAAAGTTATCATTTTTAGATAATTAAAGATACTAGAAATGGTAACCTATCATATTTTATAATTTTATAATTTCATTCTATGGGATTTTTTGTTATGATCCTTAAAGATGAAATCAGTAGCGAGCATATTTTAGGGATTTTTAATGAATAGACATTTTTATCTTAATTAATGAGTTTAATATTAATGTTCCCTTCTCATAGAAAAAATAATAATTATTTACATATTTATATGATATATTATCATTAATTTACTTTGTATAGTCATCCATGATATTATTGTATAACACTGTTCATGTAGAAGGTTAGAACAACCTTAACAATGACATACCATAATTAATCATTGAGTATGTTTATGAATGTGGTTTCCTTAGAAATAATATCATTATTACAAAATAATAATCATATTATTTAGATATTTTAATGTTTATGTATCAAATTTTAATATAATTAATTATAAAAAAATTAAAATTGAAAAAAATCAAATATATTTCTTCAAGGAGGTTGTAGCCGCACAAACACACAAATGACGTTGTCATTTTTCATAATGGAAAAGGGAAAAAGTATAGCATCCCTCCTTTTTATCACATAAAATTTCATTACATTTTACAAAACCGAGGATCTTTAAGGTTTAGTGTCTTGGAAACCAGGAACTTTAAACATGAAAACATAAAAGATTATTCTTAAACACTTGAAAGGCTTCTCCTCATGTTCATCCTAGGTTCATTACTGCATCTCATAACCTGGGGACATACATTAAAAGAAAGGGTGAGCAGAAGGCCCAGTAAGTGAAACAAGACAAACATTTTACATGTGAACTTGAGATACTTCAATAAGGTCATGAAAAGAACATTAAGGCATGAGAAAGAAATCATGAGGCATATCATAATAAAAATAACAGTTTTCATAACTTGAAGATGTGTCTGCAAAATTTAATATAGACAATCATGAAAATATCACCAAGTTCCATCCCCAAGGTGTTATTTGAAAACTACCAAGGTTATTCACCAAGATATCGTGAAAATTGTAATCTCTAGTGGTTACATCATTACACAATGCATTGGAGCGATATCAGGGCGCACCCTTAAATTTGTCTTTATCATAATGTGATCCACATATCTCATCATAAATAATTTCATAGACAACCAACATAGCATAAAATAAATGGGTGTCATTTCAAAATCATAATGTTTTAAAAACTGCTTTAAAGACATGATCTTTATGTCACTTTAAACCCACAGAAAGAGAAAGTGGGTTTCATGTATGTAAATCCCAGAATTTAAAATAGAACATTTTGGTATATATGTGAATACCCTTGTAGAAATAAGATCTCTGAGTATTCACTTTATAACATAAAATAATTTTGAGAAAAGAGAGAGGCATTTTGAGACGAAAATTCTGAAGCATAACGGCTATGTTTCGGGTTTTTAGAAAACATTGAAAAGAGAGGGGACATGGGTCAAACATTCATAAATGACCCATAAAACAGTATAGGGACAGAATAAGAAGGATTTGAGAACATGGTAATGAAATTTGAATGATATACCATATGAAATGAAGAAAATGAAAGGAATACAAAAATAGGATTTCTCTTATGAAAATTCGGCAGCCTAACGGCGTCACTTAAACTTCAACAAAAATGAATTGATGAGATCAAATAGGGTATCTAATCATATGACCATAAAAGATCAGTATGATAAATATAGAGATCATACCCCAACATAATAAAAAAGGAACTTGAAATACTAGACATGAAAGTAGATCTCTGAAAAATGAGAAAGGCGAACGAATCCCTTAAAAATTCGGCAGCCTAACGGCGTCACTTAAACTTCAACCAAAAATGAATTGACAAGATCAAAATAGGCTCTCTCATCATATGAACATATGGTTTCAGTATGATAGATATATAGATCATACCCCAAAATAATAAAAAGGAACTTGAAAGACTTGACATGAAAATAGATCTTGAAAACGAGAAGGGTGAAAGAATCCCTTAAAAATTCGGCAGCCTAATGGCGCCACTTAAAACTTCAAAATACTGAATTGAAGAGATAAAATGGGGTCTCTCATCATATGATCATAAAAGATCAGTATTATAGATATAGAGATCATACCCCAACATAATAAAAAGTAACTTGAAAGACTTGACAAGAAAATAGATCTTGAAAACGAGAAGGGTGAAAGAATCCCTTAAAAATTCGGCAGCCTAACAGTGCCACTTAAAACTCCAAAATACTGAATTGAAGAGATAAAATGGGTTATCTCATCATATTATCATAAAAGATCAGTATGATAGATATAGAGATCATACCACAAAATAATAAAAAGGAACTTGAAATACTTGACAAGAAAATAGAACTTGAAAATGAGAAGGGTGAAAGAATCCGTTAGAAAAATTTCGGCAGCCTAACGGCACCACTTAAACTTTCATAAAATGAAATGATGAGAGTAAGAGGGGGTATCTCATCATATGAAAATAAAAAGGACAGTATAATGAATATAAAAGAACATCCTACAACATAAGAACATGGAGCATAAAAGGAATGACATAAAAGAGATTACTTGAAAAGAAAGAGAGAGGTCGGATCCCTTACCTTAAAACGTAACTTTTAAAACTCAAAGGTTGGGACCTTGAGGGCTTGGGGGAACCTTGGGAGGACTCCTTGGGAGGTAATGAGACCAGAACTTCGTTGGGGAAGAGTGGGGAGTCTAATGGATGAGAGGATGGCTTGGTATTTATAGGGAAAGTGAGGGGACAAGGCATTAATGGCCAAGGGACACCTCATTAGTGGTTTTGGCAAAACCATGGGTCTTCCCATGGTATTTGCCCATGGTATTGGACACTTGGGACACCTCATACCTTATATTACTATTCATAAGTCGACCATATTGATTACATACTTAATACATCATTTAATGATGTCATTAAACACCCGTAACTTAAAAACTATATTTTCACTATTCATTGAAAATTCAACTTTCTCAGAATAATCCCAAAATTTCACCTTAACTAAATATCAATACTCTGATTTAAAAAATGAACTCCATTTTATAAAAATAATTTTCTAAATATTTTTAATTTATTTTTTTAAATAAATACACTATTCACTGAAAATTCATTTTTTTTTCAGAAAAAACCCCAAAAATTACCATAACATAATATCGGTGCTCTGAGTTCAAAAATGAAAACCATTTTATAAAAATAATTTTTTTAATTTTTTTTAATTAAAAAACACTATTCATTCGAAAAAACTAATACTTGAATAATAATTTATGAAATCGTTATTTAACCATTTTATTGAATCACATTACTTAATCAAGGTTCCTAGATTATATTAATACTTTTTTAAGTGAGATTACTAATCCATTTGGCCACATTACTAATCCTAATCATAAAATCACTATTCATAATTTACTATTCATCAAAAATTAAGTTGATCTTATTAGAATCTAAATTTCGTACTGAGCATAATTGTAGAAGACAATTTTTTGAATATCATTACACATTTTTAATTATTTAAGGTTTACATAAACATTTTTAAAATATCCTTTTTCTAAAATTCATCAAAAATATGCATACTAAATATATCCGGTCATTTGAAAATTTATAAACATCATCATAAGAAGAAATCCCAATTTTTATTTAAAAAAAAGGATTACACAAGGTAGTTACGGTCTCCTTACATAGCCCCTTATCACACCAGCATAGGACCTAAGTGTAAGGTGTGCTAAGGTGAGAGAATCTGAGGGAGGCTTGGCTAACATCGCACGAGTAGTAATTTCTATCAATTTGAACTTCTCGCAAAAGCGATTCCGTTCTATCTTCACACGATGAAGTTTGTCTTGGGTTTGGTCCAGAGCAAAGCCCAGTGGTGCTACCTCCTTCCCAAGTTCTGTTAGATGGGCTTCGATCGGTCCAAGACTACTGGGTGAGGCCATCGAATCTTCTTTCTATAATAACTAACTAATATTAATTGTATTTAGAGACAAAAATCAAAACGTTTAGTTTCCAACGTTCATATTGACCAATGGTCATATAATAGTCAAAACCCAACGGTCTCATTTTAATTATACTCATGTTATCAAATGAAACATTTTTGTTGAGTATATAACAAAATAAAATAACACATAAAATTAGGAAACACGATTTATTCAAAATTTCGGGTTGTTACAAAAATTGTTTAATGATTGTTACCATAAAATAATAAAATTCATTATAAAATAAAGAATTATGTAATTATATAAAAATGATATAATTATATAAGGAAATGTATTCTATAAAAGAATATAAATATATAATGGTTAGTATATATATTGAGAACATTAGTTTTCCCTTAGTGGAATCCTTGTAAATTGAGGGGTTATGCTAAATTATTATGACTATAAGATAAAGGAAGTGGAAAATAGTTTTATGGGAATGAAAATTTTCATTAATTCATGGAAATACAATTTTATTGTGGTACTGAAGGGGTAGCGAAAATCCCTTACTATAAGTGGTGAGAATTATAATTTTGTAATTGTTTTATCTTTATATATAGAGATAAAAATTTTTATATGTAAAAAAAATAAAAATAGACAATAATTTTGTATGGATGTGTTTTAGTTGTTAAAAACCTAATTTTCTCCATTCATAAATTTCTTTAACATGTTTTTCCTTTTACCCCATAGGTTATCCCATTTTACCCTTTTGGTTTTTACTATGGTAACTAGTATTTACCTATGTAATTAATTTTTAATGATCAAAAATAATATTTACCTTATTAAATAATTCAAAAATACTAATTCAAAATGTGAAATTAAATTTATGGGAGAAAATTTCTATGCGTAATAAAAATTAATTATAACATTATCTCATGTAATATATAAAATACCATTTTTAGAAAAAGAATATTTTTTATAATAAAAAATATGTGTTTGATTAAATTATCAATGTATTTGATTTTCATGACATTAATTAGTTTATTTTAAAAATATTAAATGTTATGTGTCATTAAAATTAATCAATAATAGAATTCTATAAAAATAATATCTAATGAAATGAAAAGAATAAATTTTTTTCTTTTATTAGGAAATATTAGATAAGATAATAAAGCGACACACATAGGTTTTCCAAATTTATAATGGTATTTAAAAATTAATTTCTTTACTTCATAAATACATATTTATCTTGAGAAAAATTATATATATATTTTATGTTATAACTATTTCTTCATAGATTCATAAATGATATGGTTCCAGTAAAAACTATAACAAAAAATCAATTATTTTTTTAAAAATAAAAATAGTATACTATTAATCTTTTTTATTCAAAACATAAAACAAATATTATTTTTATATAATTCAAATTCTAAAATTTTCAAATTTAGTTTTTTAATGTAATCTAAAAAATATTTTATTGAACAACATCCATTTTGAAAATTATGTTTTCATGATATTATTCCATATAAAATTATAATTTAATGAATGTCAATATAGTAATTCATATATTTTATTATCATATATTATCATAATAAAAATTTAAACCCATATTATTTAATTTATAATCACATTTAAAATATAATGGAGAAGGAATAATCAATTTTCATTCTAAATCATATTATTTATTTAGCCTCTAAACAAAAAATAGTCGATTCTTATATTTTTATTTAATTGAGTTTGTATTCATCTTATAATTTATTATTTATTTCCATATAATATGTTTTAATTTAATTTATTTTTATTTTTAATGTATAATAAGATATTTTAATATTTATTATTTGAGTAAAATACATAGTGAAATTTGGGTTTGTTACATTCTCCATAATTAAGTATATTACATCCTTACAATTTTAATAATTTACAAGTAATTAATAGTTAAGTGTTTTATAAGACAAACATGACTTTTGATTGAATGTATATTGATCTTTCATTACCACTATCCTTGGTATTCCTAGTGAACTAAACATTTTAATCATTATAGTAATATAACTAATTTTGAGTTTTGATTTAATAATTTATAGTAAATAACCAAATATAATGGGAATATTTATTTAAATAGAGTTTAAAGTCACCCTCTATCGGTTCTCATGGGTTTATTTTTTTATATGGAAATTATCATGGTCTCAAGGACAAGAGATCCAATTTTTTCCTAATATCACATCAAATATAACAAAAGGACTAGTAATATGATTTTATAGGAAGAAAATTTCTATAAAAATTAGTTTGGTAGGAGTTATTTACATGTAACAAAAGATTCATACCACTGTTATATTTTATTAATAATTCAATATCTCTTCATGATGGTGAGTATATTTTTTAGTAAACATTCTAGGTATGTATTAGTATGATGAAAATGATATGAATAAAACACATTCATTTCTTGAGTATGAGATTAGAGTTCCTTATTTAATATTATTCTTGGAACCCCCTTCTATAGTTTTGGTTTCATAATATTTCCCTTTTCATGAAATTTTTGGGGGATATCATCCTTGTCTACCTAGAGATTTGGGCATCGACTTAGATAATGCACAAGTTCCCCATATTTAATTTATCCATATATTAGAGGTACCTCTGAATAAACACTATATATTTTACTATATCCACTTATGACTTAAATCTTTAACATAAACTTGTTTATCTATGTTCTTTTTTCCATCAATAAAATATATACTAGTTCCTTCAAGAATTTCCCTGTGGAAAATATTACAAAATATTTTTTTATATAAAGTAAATTGAATCTTATTTCATTCATCATCTTCAAAAAATAAACTTCTCTGAGACACTATATTTTTATAAATTAGGCGTGTTTGTAAACTAAATTAAGTTCACATTATTAATCATTATTCATGATATATTATTAGGAAACACCACAATATTTATCACCCTATCTAATATCCTATTTGGTTTATCATTGGAAAAATATCCACATTATCAATGGTATCTATTTTTAACATGGTATATGTTGGATAAAGATATTACTAAAAATAAAAGGAGCTAATAGTGAGTGTTGAGAAGTTTTCACTATTGGATAATTGTTGTATGATATGAAAAATTCAACATAAAAAGTATCACCCCTTAAATATATCACATTATATTTCACATTAGTCTAAATTAATCACTATTCAATCATGTTTTATTTATGTTTGGTTCTCTCATATTCCATAACCTAAATCGTTGAAATAATTAATCCTTTAAAATGTATTGTAAGTAGAATGTGATTAACCAATGAATATCCAATGAGAGTGTACAACCATGATTTTAGTATTAGTCCCACTCATCTTATAACAAATTGAATATTGAATTGATAATCAACCAATATTTTTCAGTATGATTTCCACTAGGTATTTCTATTCAGTAGCTATATCAGCTTTTCAGTGTATAGACATAGATGGAATTTATATGAGAACAAAACAATATATACTTTATTAAAAATCCATGATTATATCCTATACTTAGACTTATCCCTTATACATATAACAAGGGTTTTAAATAGAGTTCATTTATCATAATACCTAAAATATTCAATATTACCCCAATTAACCTAGAGGTTTATCAATACCTTTTAAATTATGATCAACCATAACTTATAACCCTTTGATGAAATTTACATCCTAAACCAATAATATACTAATATCTATTGTTACACAAACTCTACTCTAATTCCAACTACAATATCCCACAAATATTACCATATAATAATTACACGAGTTCATAAAAATATTTAATTACAATATATTCACATGATATTTTGAAATTATAGTTTTAGAGAATTAGGATAAAACATTAACTAACAAAACTCTTCTATTTTTGAACTAATGAATATTTTGTACACTATATAAGAAAAAAATTAAACCATGACATGTCTTCAACATATGGAAATGTCATGGAATTTTAAAATATCAAAGAAAAAAGGAATGATTGGGAATTGTGGCATGACCATAGAAATAGAGAAATATCACTAGTGTGAGTAACACACTTACACCCATGATTTATAGACAACATAATTTTACCCACATATACCTCACCTTTTTGAGTCACACACTATCACACATTCTTGTGAGAATATTAAATATGCTTGTGTACAATTGGATAATGTGACATAAACTTATAAAAAATGAATTAGAGGGTGATATAGGAACCCAACCATCATTATACATACATTTAATGGTACACGATCTCAATAATTAATCATATCATAAATATCCCATGGAAGGAAAATGGGTTTTATTTTCATTTCAGATGGAATATTATAAAGACACCTTTTTTAATTCTATAAATAATCATAACATGATAAACCCATGGAAAATAAATGGGTATCCAAAGATATTAGGATCAATTCACGGTAAATACACTTGAATTTAGATAATAGAACCTATTTAAATTCAAATTACATAGATAAAGGTTGTTCAGTTATGTTAATAATTTCCCCAATAAATAAATTCATGAATCTAAGAGAAAACCCTTCTATTAATCGATGGAAATATCAAGTGTTTATGTGGAATGAAATTGAATGAAAGCCACAAACATCTAATTATTAGGAAAGAAAGATTAAGTAATTTACATACATGAGATTGATTGTAATTCATAAAATATAAATCCCAATGGGGTAAGAAACATTTAATATAGAGTGGAAAATGTACATGAAATCAAAATTTTGTTTTTTGAAAACATTTTGAAAATTTTCATAAAAGATGAAGTTAGAAAAAAATTTGAAATTTTATTCTAAAAAATGAGAGATAAAACTTTTTATAACCTATTATTTTAAATTCAAACTATATAATGGTTAATTGAAAAAGACATAAATGTTCTATATATTAAAATTTATATTTTATGATAATAATTCAAACATAAAAGGGAAATAAGTTTTAATATATTTAATATAACTTCATGAAATCCACATTTTAAAAAGTAATATAAAAAATTAATAATTTTTTTTAAAATAAAAATATAATTGTCCCATGATATGATGCATAATTTGGTTTCATAAATTAAATGAGAACATCAGAGTGAATTAAAATTATACACAAATAGGTGAAACCACTATCTAAGAGGATGGAAATTTTTCTCAAAAAATTTAAAAGATTTGAGCAAAAAATTTAGAAATGAAAAATTGTTTTTCATTAAAAATGATATATACCCATATATGAAGAGAATGTACCATGAAATAAAATATTAGGATATAAGAAACCAAAAATTGAATAAATAATCTCAAGGAGAGGTGTTATAACATAATGAAATGATATTTGAGTTATCAAGAATTGTTATAGATTTAATAAAACATCAAATAAAAGTTGAATGAATAATGTAATTTTGTATGGTTTTTTATATCAAAAAAATTACAGAAAAAATAAATTCATGGGATTATTAATCAATATATTGACATAAAAAATGAAACACAGTGCACAAAATATAACTTCTTTCAAAATTTAGGATTGAGACCAGGAAATCTCATACAACATTGGTATCTTTTGAATCGAATTCCATTTAAATAGAGAAAATAATGTGGATATTCAAAGCATATGAATCAAATTAATATGATGGAAGTGATTCATTATATTGTAATAACCCTATATTAAATTTATCATAGTGCACAATATAAAATATGTCTCATGACCATAAATTTGAAACAAAGAACCTCTTACCCTAATTCCCAACATCCACTAAAAAACAAGAATCTCATGTATAAAAAAACTAACTATCTCAATCTACTATTTTAGAAATTTATTAATTTTAATAACATTACATAAAAATCATTTATATTAGTTCTTTGAAATTATATTGGTTACTTATTATCTATTTTCATTATAGGATGTGAGTAATCTTGATAGTTTTGAATTAGTTTTGTAATAATGTTTTTTATTATTATTGAGAATATCATCATTATAAAATAATTCATGAAAAAATAAATGATAATATATAATTATATAAAATTTTATAAATTCATTATATTGGAGTTTTTTAAGATCCATAAGGATAAAATCACTAATGAGTATGTTTAAGTGATTTTTAATGATTAGACATTGGCATCTTAGTTAATGATTATAATATTAATTTTAGCATTAAAACACAAAATGTATATCATTTTTTACATATTTATATAATATATTGTTACTAATTAAATTTTTATAGTCATCCATGATTTTATATTATAGTACTGTTCTTTTTGGTGGTTAGGAATACCCAAACAATAACATACCATAATTAATTGATTATATGGTTATTAAAGTGGTACGTTTTGAAAAAATGTCATTATTAAAATATAATAATTGTAATGCCCTGACCCCAATTACCCAGTGTTTGTGCTTTATTACATAAAATTGGTATGATACAAGGAATCATGTCCCGAAAGACTAATCATTTTAGTATTATTGGAAACAAGATACATACATAAGTTCAACATTACAACTTGAAACAAAATACAACACTAATTTATTCCATTAGAAACATCCAAGCCTCCAAGATTATTCTGGAAAGTCACCCACAAATAACTTCTTCATATCATGGGAAAATGAAACAAAAGAAAGGGGTGACCTCAAATGCTCAGTAATTGTAAGAAATACAGCGGAAGATAACATAAACATTAGGCACGACGAATAATTCAGAACACATGCCTTTAAAAATAATAAACATGAGAACTTTATCGAAGGAATATGATCCAAGTAAATAATTCCATAATAAAACATAATCATGGTTATTCTACTAGTAGAATAACCACATGAACCATTATTACTATTTTCATAATTAGGGAATGTGTAATGTCGGACATTCTGAAACATTTTGTCAAGGCCTCGACCATGACGTCTAAAAATGATTAAGCCCTCATCCAAAAATATATATCAAATTGGGAAAGGCCTCAGCCAATTCCACAACTAATCGTCTCATGAGACCTACCGATGCACCAAGGATCTATAGCGAGCTCCACCCATCACATACTAAGTCCAATACATTCCTCATATAAAAAGGTTGAAACATAACATAAACATTTGTATTAAAACTAGCATACGAAATGTAAATACTTTAACCATAAACCATGAATGGTATAAAAATAACACATCCATAGCCAAAAATATCACAAAAAGTTCAATACAATATTAAAGAATTGTATCATAATAAATAAACTTCAAACAAGTCTAAAATCCATCAAAGTATGTTGACATAGATGAAATGAAAATTATTTAAAATAAATAACTATTTCTATTTTGAAACCATTTAAGAGTCACATAATTATAAAATAAAACATTTATTTTGAATATATTCTTATAATCTTATAATTGAAGTTTTGATGATGTTATAATGGAAGAAAATAGCCGCACCCGCCTTATAAGTTAAAAAAACATTTTTACCATAATTTTGTCGAAAAGGTCATAAAGTAACTTGTTTGGAAAACGATGGAAAGATTCCTTTAAAAATATATAAGGTCAAATAATGGTATAAATTACATTAACCTATAGTTTAGTAAATAGTAATTTTTTTTGAAATACATCTTTAAGAAAACATTTTTGTGGATGATAAAGAGGTCCCAGTAGATACTTACGTAAAAACAACCTTGGATAATAAAGAGATTGTGAAATTAACCCTTACCTTGTACTTTTTTTTAGTATATGGTATGTTAAATTTTTTTATAATATTTAAAACATTGTTATTAAATTATACAATAACTATATACATAAATATGATATCTTATATTATCCTCTAATATTGCTTTGTTAATAATATTTCAGTAGTATCATCATTTCGGGTGTTAACGGATTCATTTTACTTTATATGCATGGTTACGTGAGACATGTTTGTTATGGATAGGATGCATTTGATTCATATAAATAATGATATTATGTTCATAAACATTATTTTTAATCATAAAATAAAAATTATTCTTGAATTATTACAATGGGTAATGAATCTCATTGTGTTCATGGAGACTGTAATCCGCACGTCCGCATGAGCGACAATATCATTATATTGATGGTAAAATTGTTTGTAATTGGATGTTATATCATATATAAAGAATCATTAAAATTTTATAGTTATTATTTACATCAGTTATACGCATTATTATATCCATCCAAATAATGAAGTGTTTGAATAACAAACTACACCATGACGTGGAAACAGTAAGTTGTACGTATGCATGTATGGTGACTTTGTCATTCATATGATGGATAGAATAATGAATATGGTTTTAAAAATTTTATAATAACATCACATTATATATAATATACTTTAGTTATTATTTTATAATAGAAACAACAAAGAAAGAGTAAGTGGAATAAGAAAAGAACTTAAAAGAGGTGGCGAAATATTTACCTCTTCTTTGGGTTCTTCCTTTTGATTTGATAAAAAGTGATCGTTAGGTTGGATTTATGACCAAATTAAGGCCTATATAATGAAGGGAGGAAAGTTGGGAGGATATTTGGGTAGGGTTTGGCTGATCCAAATGGCTTTGTAGGTGTGAAATTAAGATAAGGGGAAGTAACCTTTTTTAAGAGAGGTGAGGGTCACATTAGGAAAAGATTGAAATATTATTTTATAATAAAATATTTTCAATTTATAATGGATAAAAAATGATTTATTTAGAGTATAATGTGGGTAAGGGTTGCAAAAATCTAAAACAATAGGTTTTAGACAGGTTTAGGTCACTATATTAACCTTATCTTTTAGATTTAACTCTTAGTTAAATAGTTTGACATTTACCATGTCTCTTTGTATTTTTATATTATATGGTTAATAAACTTACTATAAAATTCTAAGAGAACCCCATGTAGTTAATTAATGATAAAACTATAATTATATAAGTCTTTTGGCCGAGACTTATATTTTTGAAAATATTATATCAATTAATAATATAATATTTGTTTTTAAAACTCTTTTATGTCAATTTCGACACTATTTGATATTTTGTTTTTTTTAAAGTCATAACAACATGATTACTTTGAAAAAAATTCATTTAATCAACCCTAACATGTAATATTCACCTATATAATTCGTGGATGGAATCAAAACTTTCAAAGTATATTTCTTTTAAAATTTATATTATAATTTATTTGATTGTTTCATTAATAAGGAAAATAATTCATCATTATTGTGCCATATGTAAATATATTTATTTTATTTATAAAAATTATAAATAAAATATATTTATGTAGGAAATATTTTTATATTTCTAATGGATATTTATATTCAAATATATCAATTATATAACCTCATATAATATTTTTTACTAAAAGATATTTGCTTTTGTTATTTTTGTCTTTACTTTAGATTATTTAATATAAAATGTCATTATCACTCCCAAGTGGCTCCATGGTGTTCCAAAATGGACCCAAGGATGCCCATGGTCGGAAATGTTTCAGTAGATAGGGTTAGTACATGTGTTAGGGTAATTTAATATTATTATAATATTATATTTTAACCTTATTTACTGGATTTACCTCTTTAACCACGACAAATAAAATATTTACTGAAGTAAATATTCATAATGTCTAAAAATAAAAGTTACCTATTGACACAATTTGGACCTCTTGATTCAAAATATGGAATATATTTTTCCAAATTCAAAACACATAAGTGGGATAAATTAATTTAAAATTAATTCTCGTTGTCAAAATAAAAAGCTTGTTTTTATGAAATAATAACTATCAAAAGATTGATACTTGTTTAGGTCCAGTTTAATCATAAGATTAAATCCAATGACCTAAATTATTTAAAATGATAAAAATATAATTTAATGATACTTAAAAACCATTCAAATTTATAATTTAACACTATAAATTATTTTGATTTAAAAATTTGTTCTTAATTAAAATTTAGTATTTTTTTCTATTCATCAAAAATTGAATGTTTTTAGAAAAGTACCAAATATTCACCCTAAGCTAATTTTTATATAATAAATTCAAAAATAAAGTTCATTTTGAAAAATAAAATTTATAAAATTTTAAAAAGTGGGTATTACTATTCATAACGGCTAGTTTGATTGATCGCAGTGTGTTAGAATCTCAAAGTTGAGTACAATACAAGCTATTTCATTATTAAAAGGGAAACGTACCATGAAATATTGGGGTGTTAAATTCTTCCCTCCTTAAAATAATTTTTTCCTTGAAATTTCTAGAATACTACCACACAAAAAGATTCGGGTGGTTCTTCATCATAAGTTCCTCTGGTTCCCACGTTGCCTTTTCCATCTTATGGTTTCTCCATAGAACTTTAACTAGACAAGTCTTCCAGTTTCACAACACTTGTTATCTGGTATTAAGATTCTTGACAGGTTCACAATAAGTCAAATCAGGTTCTATTTCAATTTCCTCATATGTGAGTACATGCGTTGGGTCAGACATGTATTTTCTGAATAGTGATATGTGGAACACATCGTGAACTTTGGAGAGACTTGGTGGTAATGCAAACGGTAAGCTACAACCCCAATTCATTCTAGAATTCCAAGAGGTCCGATGTACCTGGGACTTAATTTACCCTTCTTACCAAATCATATAACTCCCTTCCATGGAGATACCATCAAGAAAACATGATCTCCTACCTGAAATTCCATATCCTTCCTTCAGTTATCAGCATAGATCTTCTGCCTACTTTGACCTGCTTTGATGTGGGTTTAGATAACCTTCAATTTTTCTATTGTTTCCTCAACACGTTCTGGGCCTACGAGTTTTCTTTCACCAACATCATCCCAAAAAGTTGGTTTACGACATCTCTTTCCATATAATGCTTCATATGGTGCCATCTAAATACTTGAATGGAAGCTATTGTTATAGGAAAATCCTACCAAAGGTAAATATTGATCCCACATACCTTGAAAGTCAAGTGAGCAAGATCTCAACATGTCTTCTAAGGTTTGAATAGTCCATTCTTATTGTCCATCAGTTTGAGGGTGGTAGTCAGTGCTCAAATGAAGTTTAGTATCCAGGGATTTCTAAAAACTTTTCCAGAATCTTGATGTAAAATGGGGATAAAGACAAGAAACAATCGATAGTGGTACTCCATGAAGTCTTAAAACTTCATTAATATACTGTCTTGTTAAATATTAAAGTGGTAAATCTGCTCTTATAGCAGGAAAATTTGATTACTTGGTAAGACGATCAACAATGACCCATATTGCATCATTCCTTATAGGAGTCTTTGGTAGCCCCATGACAAAGTCCATCTTAATATCATCCCATTTCCACTCAGGTCTGGGAATAGGTTGCATGAATCCTATAGGATGTTGTCTTCTAACTTTCACTTGTTGGAAAACCATACATCTTTACATAAAATCAGAAATCTATCTTTTTATGTTGTCCCACTAAAAAGGTTCCTTCAAATCTCTATACATCTTGGTGATCCCAGGGTGTATAGAGAAATTGGAGCTATGAGAATCATCCAAAAATTCCCTTTTTAGATCAGGTATATGGGGAACACAAAGTCTCTTCCCAAATTTCAAAATTCCTTCTTCATATACGAAGTCACTAAATTTCCCATCATTTACAGCTTTATTCTTCTTTTGAAACTCCTTATTATTAGTCTGAGAAATCTTTATCCTTTATAGTAAAGTTAGTTTGGAAACCATTTGAAAAATTATTGACATTTCACCTTCCATGGTTATTCCCATATCCATCTTTACTAGATCCATGAAAATAGGATCCCTTTTAACTCTCATCATGTTCAAAACTCCATGATCCTTTCTGGTCAAAGCATATTCCACCTTATTTTCATTCCATGAGTGGTAGTGTATAGTGCAATTATAATACTTGAGTAGTTCAAGCCATTGTCTTTATCTTATGTTGAGTTCTTTTTGTGAGAAAATATACTTAAAACTCTTGTGATTAGTATAAATCTCACATTTTTCACCATAGAGATAGTGTGTCTATATCTTCATAGTGAAGATTAGAACTGCTAACTCAAGATCCTGAGTGGGATAGTTTGGTTCATTAATTTTTAGTTTTTGTGATTCATAGGCAATAACTCTATCATTATTCATAAGGACACAACCAAGTCATTTCTTTGAAGCATCACTATAAATAACAAAACCATAATTCGCTGAGGGTAGAGTCAAGATAGGAACATTAACTAATCTTCTATTCAGTTCTTCAAAACATTCTTCACACTCTTTTTTCCAAACAAATTTAACCCCTTTATGTGTGAGCTTGGTTAATGGGTTAGCCCACCGGGAAAAATTCTGGATGAAACGTCGATAATAACCTGCTAAACCAATACAACTACGTACCTCAGTTATACTCATCTGTGATGGACATTATTAGATTTCCTTGGTCTTTGAAGGATCAACAGAGATTCCATCATTAGAGACAATATGTTCAAGAAAAGAAATCTCTTGAAGCCAGAATTCAGACTTGCTAAACTTCCCATATAATTCATTTCTTCTAAGAGTCTTCAAAATAATGTGCAAGTTATTTTCATGATCTTCATAGATTTTAGAGTATACCAAGATATAATCAAGAAATAACACTACAAAGTCATCAAGATGTTCCTTTAAAACTCTATTAATTAGATTCATGAAGACAAAGGGTGCATTAGTCAATCCAAAAGGCATTACTATAAACTCGTAATGCCCACACCTGGTTCGAAATGTTGTTTTCAGAATGTCTTCCTTCTTCACACACAATTGATGATATCCAGATCGAAGTTAATTCTTTGAAAAATATTTATCTCCATGAAGTTGGTTGAATAAATCATCAATGAATGGTTGGGGATACTTGTTCTTTATTATTATAGTAGTGATCTACCTGTAGTTAATGCACAACCTCAAAGATCTGTCTTTCTTCTTAACAAAAAAGGATAGGGGCTCCCCATGGAGAAACACTTGGGAAAATAAATCGCGTATTACTCAATTCCTATAGGTATTTCTTTAGTTCCACTAATTACATAGTTGCTATTCTATAAGGGGTCTTCGATATGGGCCTTGAACCAGGAATTAAATCAATGGAAAACTCAATTTCTCATTCTGGAGGATGTCCAGGTAAATCTTATAGAAACAAATCAACATATTCTTTCACAATAAGTACGTCCTCTATTTGAACATTCTTTTACTCACTCATAATTATTTCATTCTCATCCTCCCCAATAATTGAATTTAGTAGTGCTACTGGGGGTGGATCTAGATAAGAATTAGATGGTGGTGTTTCTGCTCTAAAGATAAGGTACTCCTTATCATCATTGATAATTGTAACCTCCTCCTTCTTAAAATAAATTATCACATCATGGTCCGAAATCCAATCTATACCTAGGATTATATCAAATTCAATCATGGGTATAATGATTAGATTAGCAGATAAACATCGTTTCTATGCATTAATGGGGACTGATTCAAAAAACCTTGTTACAATGATACTTCCCTTAGGAGTTTTGACTGAAAACTCTATTGTTAAATCAAATTGTAAATATCTAATTTTATTTGAAAACTGGGAATATATGAAATAATGCAATGATCCAGAATCAAATAAATCATTGGTTAAACTTGATGAAACCATTAAATTACCTTCCACCACCTCTTTCAGAGATTCAACCTCAGCAGTAGTGATCACATCATCTTGGACTTAATCCCTTGTAATTTTCTTAGGTATGTTCCCTTGGTGCTTAGGAAATTAATTTGCATAATGTCCCATATCCCTACAATTGTAGCATTGAACATCGATAGCTTCTTTCTTCCCCTTAGAATCACTAGCAAGATGGCCTTTCTGTCCACATATGTAGCATACTCCTTTTTCATTTTAGAAAGGAACTGGGGTTATTCCTTCCACAATTATCATAGGGTGGAAATTAAACTCTTCCCTTCATCCAAGTTTCCTTATTTTCTTTCCCAGAGTGTTTAGTAGATCTCTTCTTCTCTTGCTTTTCTTTAAAGTCATAAGACTTAGAGAATTCTTTTTCTGTCTTGATAGAACATGAGATGATATATTCATATGATGAGAAGGATTGCGAGACTAATGCTCGATAGAGAAATGGTTTTAACCCATAAAATAAATGATAAATCTTACTTCTTGGGTTATGTATATAATCTACAACATGCCTTGATAACCTTGTAAAGTTAGCTTCACACTTTGCAACATTCTCATCCTCCTTTTTTCTCAGACTCATAAATTGGCTTTCCATATCTGCTCGATGGTCATGAGGAAACTATTTTTATAAGAAAATCTCTTTGAACTCCCTACATTCCATACTTGATACTTCTTCATCCTCCTTTGTGTTTTGAATTAATTACCACCATTGATATTCATCTCTAGTGAGGCGATAAACTGCCATGACAACTTTTTCCCTTTTTCTACTCCCCAAAGCATAAAATATTATCTCTAAGGAACTTATCCATTGTTCAGTTAAAGATGGATTCGTAGACCCATTTAATGTTGGTGGTTTTTGCCTCATGAAGTGATCTAACATTGATCCTCCGTGTTATGAATCAGGGTGCTACATATGGGTAAGGTTATTATTCATAACCTATTTGAGTTGTCCTAGTATGGTGATAAGATGATCAATAGAAATTGCATCACCAGCTCCGCTATAATTATCTTGAGTAGGAGGAAAATCCCTACATGGATTACGTGCATTGATACGATTTCCATTTCTTCCACTAGGTTCCATTACTAAAAAATGGCATACAATAGATTAGTTTATGAACCGAAATACATAATTTCAAACTCGTAAAACACTTAACATAAATTGAACAGTTTATAGATATAATCCATAATCATAAAAATGTTTTCTTTGAGAAGCTATATACTCATAAATCCTTCATAATTGTTTTAAAGGAAATGATAATTATTCTAAGTATATCCCTCGGGAGTATCATAACCAAGAGTGTAATAAGGCCCTTTGTCATGCACCAGTTCTCGTTCGAGTCTAGCTCAAAGCAATGTTTTCAAGTTTTACCCCCAGGTACATCTGTTCCAGAGCTGCATCTACCTGCTTATATCCAGAAAGGGATGCATTTCTTGGAAAACTCAAAAAATCTCTACAATACCAAAATTCTAGGAAGTTCTTCTATACTAGTCCTAAAAGTCTATCTTTGGGTAATTCTCTTTAATTAGAGTTTTTTTCTAAATCTAGTTTCCAAGGTTTGTACTAAAAATCCTCTAATACCAACCATAAAGCCCCGACCCTAGTTACCCTAGAGTTAGTGCTTTATTACATAACATTGTCATGATAAAAGGTATCATGTCCTGAAATACCGACCAGTTTAGTCTTATTGGAAAAAAGATACATACATATTTTAAACATTACAACTTGAAAAGAAATACAACACTAATTTATTCCATTAGAAGCATCCAAGCCTCCTAGATTATGCCTGCAAGTCACTCATAACTAACTTCTTCATATCTTGGGAAAATGAAACATAATAAAGGGGTGAGCACAAATGCTTAGTAAGTGTAAGCAATACAGCGGAAGATAACATAAACATTAGGCATGATGAATAAATCAAAACACATTCCTTTACAAATAATAAACATGAACACTTTATGGAAGGAATATGAGTTGAGTAAATAATGCCATAATAAAATAGAGTCATGGGTATTCTACTAGTCAAATAACCACATGAGCCATCAATACTATTTTCATAATGAGGGAATTTATAATGCCACACATTTCGAAACCTTTTGCTAAGGCCTTGGCTAAGACGTCTAAAAATGATTAAGGCCTCATCCATACCCATATATCAAGTTGGGAAAGGCTTTGGCCAATTCCAAATCTAATTGTCTCATGAGACCTACCGATGCACCGAGGAGCTATAGTGGGCTCCACCCATCACATACTAAGTCCAATACATTCCTCATATGAAAAGGTTGAAACATAACATAAACATTCGTATTAAAAATAGCATACGAAATGTCAATACTTTAACCATAAACCATGAATGGTATAAAAATAACACATCCAAATTCAAACATATCACAAAAAATTTAATAAAATATAGAAGATTTGCATCATAATAAATCAACTTCAAACAATTTTAAAATCCATCAAATGATGTTGACATAGATGAAATGAAAACTATTTGAAAGAAATATATCTTTCTATTTTGAAACCATTTAAAAGTCACATAATTATAAAAGAAAATATTTATTTGTAAAATATTCTTATAAGATTTCAAGGGAAGATTGGATGATTTTATAACGAAAGAAAATAACCACCCCCACAGTATAAGTTTAAAAAAACATTCTTACCTTAATTTTTTTGAAAAGGTTATAAAGTACCTTGTTTAGAAAATGACAGAAAGATTCCTTTAAAAACATATAAGGTGAAATAAGTGTATAAATAAATTTAACCCATAGTTTAGTAAATGGTAAATTTTTTTTGAAATACATTTTTAATAAAACATGGATGCAGATGACAAATATGTCCCAGTATATACTTACGTTAAAACAACCTTGGATAATAAAGAGATTGTGAAATTAACCCTTACCTTGTAATTTTCCTTATTCAATTGTATTTTAACCTCCTGTATAATAGTTAAAACATTTTTATTAAATTATACAATAATTATATACATAAATATGATATCATATGTGATCCTCTAATATTGCTTTGTTAAAAATATTTCAATAGTATCATCTTTTTCAGTTGTTAATTGATTCGTTTTCCTTTTAATGCTTGGTTACGTAAAACATGTTTTTTATGAATAGGATGTATTTAATTCATATAAATAATGATATTATGTTTATAAAAATTATTTTTAATCATAAAACGAAAATTATTCTTGAATTATTACAATGGGGAATGAATCTCATCGCGTTCGTGGAGACGGTAATCCACACGTACGCACGAGCGACAATATCATTATATTGATAGTGAAATCGTATGTAATTGGATGGTATATAATATATAAAGAATAAAATATATGTTATATTTATTATTTAAATAATTTATACTCATTACTATACCCATCCAAATAATTAACTGTTTGAATAATAAACTACACCACGACGTGGAGATGGTAAGCCGTATGTACGCATGTATGGTGACTTTGTCATTCATACGATGGATATAATAATTAATATGGTTGTAACATTTTTATAATAACATAAAACTATATATAAGATAATTTATTTATTATTTTAGAATGGAAACAACAAATAAAGAGGAAGTGGAAGAAGAAAAGAACTAGAAAGTGGTGATGAAAAATTTACCTCTTCTTCAGATTCTTCCTTTTGATTTGATAAAAAGGGCTCCATAGGTTGGATTTATAAACATAGAAAGGCCTCTAGGATGAAGGAAGTAATGGTGGGAGGATATTTGTGTAGGGTTTGGACGAGCCAAATGTCCTTGGAGGTGTAAAATTAAGAGAAGGGGAAGTTCCCTTTTATAAGAGAGGTGAGTGTCACTTTAGGAAAAGCTTGAAATATTATTTTATAATAAAATCATTTTCGGTTTATAATGGATCAAAAATGATTTATTTATAGTCTAAGGTGGGGATGGGTCGAACAAATCTCATACAATAGGTTTTAGATAGGTTTATGTCACCATATTAACCTTATATTTTAGATTGAACTCTTAGTTATATAGTTTGACATTTACCATGTCCCTTTGTATTTTTATATAATATGGTTAATAAAATTATGATAAACTTCCAAGAAAACCCCAAGGGGTTAATTAATGATACAAATATCATTATATAAGCCTTTTTTTCTGAACCTTAGATTTTTAGAAGTATTATATCAATTAATAATATAATATTTGTTTTTAAAACTATTTTATGTCAATTTTGACACTATTTGGTATTTTATTTTTGTTAAAGTCATATAAGCATGATTAATATGAAAAAATCATTTAATAAACCATAATAAGTAATATTCACCTATATAATTTCTTTATGGAATCAAACTTTCAAATTATATTTCTTTTAATATTTATAATATCATTTATTTTATTCTTTCATGAATAAGGAAAATAATGCATCATTATTGTGTCATATATAAATATATTAATTTTATGTCTAAAAATTATAAATAAATTATCTGGATGTATGAAATATTTAAATATTTATAATTTCTATTTATATTTGAATATATTAATTATATAACCTCATATAAAAAGTGTTTTACTAAAAGATAATTGCTTTTTGTTATTTTTTGCCTTTACTTTAGATTATTTAATATAAAATGTCATTATCACTCCCAAGTGGCTCCATGGGGTCCTAAAATTAACCCCAGGATGAACATGGTTGGACATTTATCATCCAATATAGTTAGGACACATGTTAGGGTAATTTAATATTATTATAATATTATTTTTTAACTATATTTTGTGGATTTACCCCTTTAACCACGGTAAATATAATATTTACTGAAGTAAATATTCATAATGTATGAAAATAATAGTTACCTATTTACAAAATTTGGACATCCTGATTAAAAATATGAAATCCATTTTTCCAAATTCAAAACATATTAGTGGCATAAATTAATTTAAAATTAATTTCCCTTGTCAAAACAAAAAGCGTGTTTTTTTGAAATAATAACTATTAAAAGATTGGCACTTGTTTATGTCCAGTTTAATCGCGATATTACTTCCAATGACCTAAATTATATTAAATGATAAAAATATAATCTAATGATACATGATAACCTTTCAAATTTATAATTTGACACTATAAATTATTTCGATTAAAAAAGTGGTTTTTAATTAAAATTTATTATTTTTCACTATTCATCAAAAATTGAAAGTTTTCAGAAAAGTACCAAAAATTCACCCTAACCTAATTTTGATATTCCAAATTAAAAAATGAATTCCATTTTGAAAAATTAAATTTATAAAGTTTCAAAAATTGGATATTAATATTCATAAAAGCTAGTTTGATTTGTCGCGGTGTGTTAGAATCTCGAAGTTGCGTACGATGCAAGTTATTGAATTATTCAAAGGGAAACATACTGTGGAAGCTTGGGGTGTTAAAATAATGGTATTATTTTGATATATTTTATGTGGTGATAATTATTTGAAGATATTTTAATAAATGATATTGTAAATAATGAAAAATGAAACTCATTACTTCGTAGAGATGGTAATATGAAAAAACACATGAATGGAGTTTTAATTTATCTTAATTGAAAAGAGGAATAGTGGTTAATAATTGTTTACCTAAAACTCATAAAATTCACAATTAACCTAATTTCAATATCATTATATAATAATGATGAAATTTGATTTGTAAAAGTAACCCAAGAATGAAAAGAAATGTGGAAATATTGGTACTCACATTGTGAGCATGATTTTTCATTGGAATGATTACATGGAAGTGGTATTTATATGATAAATTTTGTATAACAAAATCTAATATAAGTGGAAAATGTTTTCATAAAAATGATAATAGGTATATTTTTAAGAGAAAAACTAAATTTACATTGGTCTTAAAGGGGTGGTGGAAATCCCCTTTATAAGTTGTGGGAATGACATATTAGTAATCATTAAATCATAATATAAATTTAAAACAAGTTTCAGAAGTCAACATGATATGCTAGATCCATAACTAATCCACTCAATTATTGAAATATTTTAACATGTTAGTTTTTCTACACCTTGATTAACTCAATTTACCCTTTTTTATTTTTCTATGAAAACTAGTTTTTACCCAAGTAACTAATTTATATGTCTAAAAATAAAACAACCCTTATTAAATAATTTAGAAAAAAATGAATCTAAGTATTAAATCCATTTTTAGATAAATTTCATATTATCATGATAAAATCTATTTTATCATTACCTCATGTAGTGCTTAAGAACTTATTTAAAAACATTTATTTTATGCATACAATTTATGTGTAGGGTAAAGGTATCAATGTATTTTATTTTCCTAATATAAATTAAATTATTATAAAAAAATAAAATGTCTATTTATTTCAAATTAATAAAATTCATTATTTTACAAAAATATTATTTTATTGAAAGGAATTACCGAAAAGAAATTATTTTATGGGGATATATTACTTATGTTTATAAAATGTTAAACATGAGTTTTCAAAATTTATTATGGTAATAAAAAATAAATATTTTTACTACTTATATGCATATTTGATTATGAAATTTTTTTATGTTTTTAATTTATCCCTACTTCTCAATATATTCATAAACACTATGGTTTTAGTTAAAACTGTATTTTCAATATTCACTAAAATCAATTATTTCATTAAAATACCAAAAAAACAAGATACATTTTATATTATAAAGTTAAAAAATGATATTCGTTTTATAAAATTTAAATAATAAAACTTATTAATTTAGTATTTTAATGGAATATGAAAAATATTGAGAAAATCCATTTTTATTGAAAAATATCATGTTTAAACATTATGTGTTCATGATATTATTCTATACCAATTTATAATTTAAAAAATGTTAATATATTTTCTCATATATTTTAATATCACATATTATGATAATAATCATATATTATGATAATAATCATTTTAAAGTGGTCTATTAAATTTATTAAAACAATATATTTTTATTTAACAAAGTAAAATCCATTTTAATATAAAATATTTATAATTATTTATCCTTTAAATGTAAGCTATTTTATATTTTTATATTTTTCTTAAATTATAGTGGTTTTATTCACTGTATAATTTATTTCTAATGTTTATATAATATAACAAGGATCCTTTTTTTGTGTGTAGATGAGATACTAACATAATATTTATTTAAGGAAAATACATAGTGAAATTCCACGTCATTGCAAGAGTTATTCACGAGGGATGAGATGGATTCCATTTATGTTTCCAATACATGGGAGTGAATGGGATGATCTTATAGGAGGTGTGTAATTTATAATAAATGTGTTTTATTATTATTTAAATTGGATAGTGGGTGGAAGTACAAGGTGATGCTTAGTGTCAAGGGTTTTCAAAAAACTAAAGGTGTATATTTTTTCAAGAAATTTTATATAGTCATTAAACACCTAAGTATTACAGAAATACATAAAATGGTTTCCATTAAATGGTTTCATTTATATTAGTTAGATGTGAATTTCCCATTTATTTATGTAGACTTGGGTAAAAAAAATCTATATGGAGGATTAGAAATGCCTTTTAGAGAATAAAAACCAAGATCATGTGTGCTTGCTGAAGTGAACCATTTATAGATTGAAGCAAAAACTGATGAGTAGAAACTAAATATTACATCCTTTATGGTGGAAAAAAATTTCATCTAGAGAGATGATAATAATTATTGTTACCAAAAATTGTTTGATAATGGTATTTTTATCATACGATATTTCCATGTTGATGACATGATCATTTTTGGTCAATCATAGAATAGATTGATGACATGAAATATAAATTTTAGTAATATTCTACAATGAAGTATTTCAATATCAAAAAGTATATTTTAAGGATATGTGCTTTAAGGGATGTGAAATCTACATCGTTTTTCCTAAATCAATTTGAATAGATCACAAAGGTGGAGGAATGATTCAGAATGAAAGAGATGGAATCAGTTACCACTCCACTGGTATAACATTTTATCTTAAAAAAGGGAAATTTTCCTAGAATATATGAAATAATAGTGTAAAAGGAAGAGGTTTTTAATATCAGTAGTCAAAATCATGATGTATTCCATGGTTATTATATGGGTAGACATTGTGAATATAGTTGGTGTATTTTTTTTACAAAGAGTCGTAAAATAGAGAGCTAAAATGTGGAAAAGTGTATGATATAGTATCTCAATGGTTTTGAAATATTATCTCCATCTTTTTAAATAGATGAATCACAATATGGGTCTATGGATTTTTACTTTGGGTTAGATCCAGATAAAAATATGTGCCCAACATACTATGTGTTCACTTATGGTGTTATAATTATGAGTTTGGTATCAATACTTTAACTGATGTATTCATTTTCAAAAATGAATATAGAGTATGTTTCATCAATGAATTTTTGATATTGATAAAGGGGGTTATATAAAATCAAATAATAATATGAGTGGATGGAATGTTGATATGTTATTCACAATTTTTAATGTAAAGACCCTGAATTTCCATGTAATTAAAAAAAATGGAAATTTTATGAGTCTGTGAAATCTGACGGCGCGCGATTCTGAGGCTCGGAGTGCCTGAAATGATCCGTAGAAGTTTTGTTAAGCTTAAGTTAACACGCATAAGCAATTTTCCTGAAAAAGTGGAATAACTCTTAAATGGTAACTCGGATAAAAAATCTGAGGGCACTATTGTGCTTAGGATGGTGGGTTTACCCTAGGTGCGACTTAATATTAGTCAGTGCGAGCCTCCTGTGAGAAAACCCAAAAATGGCATAATCGTAAATAAAATAATTAAATAAATTATTTTATTTTTCAAATGCTTATAACTCACAAACAGTAACTCAGATTAAAAATCTGAGACCCCCATTGAACTCGTGAGGTTATTCTTTCTTTAAGAAGATACTAACTTAGGCCAGTGCGAGCCACTAGAGAAAGTTAGTTTTTGGCCGTAAATAAAATAATTAAGTGACACAATTTTTATTATAAAATTCATAATTTCTAAATGGTAACTAGGATTGAAAATAAGAGAGTACCATTAGGTTTTTTGGGGTGTGTTTAACCTAGGAAGATCCTAACCTCGGCCAACGTGGGTCGAGGGTGACCGATAATAATTTTCTAAACTTTTTTTCAGGTAAGTTCAGTAAACGCGTGAGCAGTGTTTTGTAACTTTTGAACCAGTGCTTGGAATTGAAATTTGAGGGCACCATTGAACTTGTAGCGCCTGTATTTTCTTATGGAGACTTTTACTTCGATGGAAGTTAGTCAATGGTGAAAGTTAGTTTTTGGGTTTTTCATGGAGTTAATAAAATAAAATAAACTTCTTTTTATTTTATTTTGAGCTTCCATGTGGATATTTCAGGTGGGTTCACCAGAACTAAACCTCCATGTGGAAGTTGGAAGTGGGGACCACCAGACCTTAACCTCCCAAGAAAGGTTAAGGTGGTGAGGACCACCCGAACCATAACCTCCCATGAGATGTTATGGTTGTGGGGACCACCCGGGATGAAACCCCCTTTAATTGGGAGAAACCCTCAACTCCCACAATTAATGAGGGGGAGCCTCTTGAACTCCTCCACCTTAATTGTGCCAACACACATACCATTAATCTTTCCAATGCACTACATCATTGTGCCATCGTAAATTAATTGTCTTTCCCCATTTTAAATTAAGTAACAACGTCGTTGGAATTTAGGAAGGTTCCTAATAAATGAACCGTCATAAATTCCAATGGTCGTTACCTACCTCTCCCCCTCTTATATATATATTGAACTTGGGAGAAAGATTTGGGATGGCTTCAGCAAGAGACAAAGCGCGGGTAATGTGACACGATGCTCAACACTTGGAAGATTATGTTCTCCAAGGAAGAATGTGTTCTCCCGACGAAGAACTCTCTCCTGACGAAGAACACTCTCCCAATGAAGAACGACCTTGACTTCGACCTTATTCCTCGGGACTTCCTCCGATGTAGGACACCATCAACTATGACTAGCCGACGCAAAAACTGAAGATTGAGGAAAACGCCGAAGACACCACCACCACAAAATTTAATTTTTTTATTAAGATAAGGCCATTTTTTGGGAAAATGGAAACCAAGGTTAAAATCCATACACCACTACGTGCTAAAAGAGCTCACAAAATCATTAAACACCAAACTAAGATTACATGAGTCAGCTACTCAATATAGTTCCCAGTGTAGTGAACTAAACTTGGTGTCTGGATCCTAGCTAATAAGCTCTTCCAGGTGAGAGATCATCCGTTCCATTGTCTAAATAAATTCCTATGTATTGATTTTATTCTCATTGAAGCCTCTGGCCACAATACAGTATTGTTTATCTAAACAGGATATTTTCTCCTCATTGGTCTCCACTTGTATCTTCCTTTCATCAATTCTACTAAGAACCTCTTCTGAGACTTTTGGTCATACCTATTTTTCAAGAATTTCTTCCTTGCAGTGCAAGATAATCCTCAAGCACTCCCTATCCTTTCCATCCCTATCTCCAGTAGTCCTTACCACTTCTTCACTTTCCCCTTTTAGTGAGATTGTGCTTTCCTTTTTCCTACCCTTCTTGGCTGACCTGGTCTCCATGGGTTTTGGAAGGTGGGAGTAATCTTTGCGAATCTTATATTTTTTCCCCTACACCACAATACATTTCCCTGGGTCTCGAATTAATTGTTTCCCTTTCTTCCTGCTAATGTTGGGAGGTCCTTTCCCTTGATAGAGGTCCATTCCATCCATTGAAGAATGAAAAATCATGTCATCACCTGAAGATACCTCTTCTTGAGTTAGTGCAGATTCATCATTCTTCAAAACATCAAAACGATTCCCCAACTTGACATCTGATATTTCCTTGCGGGTAATGTGTGGACTTGAGGGCATCCCAATACATTCTTTGTTCTCCAGACCGTAGTGAAGTTCCACCTCCAAGGAGGACATCCTATCAACCGTGTGGCCATCACCGCCGCCTGAGGGCTGAGCACTACATCTAGGGTTCCATCTGGAGAACCCTTGAGAGCAACGAAAGCCAATCAATCCGTGGTGGTTTTCCGCCGAAGACACCGACGTCCATCTTTTCCCAACAATCTGTCTTCTTACTCACGACTCCGTCGACGAACTATGATCAAGGTAGGGGGTTTATTTTTATTTTAATGCTTTCCTTGATTTATCTTTTGCATATTGGGAAAGAATCATTGTAGAGGATGTAGAATTTGAAGTTCACTGTTCTCCTTCCTTGATGGACCGATTTCTATCACCCTAAATGCGAAGGGTGCGGGCCAAACTAACTTGTCCCGAATCCCTCTTCTGATCTCTCTTGTGATGTTCTTCGGCATGGAGACAAATTAACAAGGTGACAAAGGCGAAATGCAACGACCGCGCTACCCATGGTCTCCGCAACCTGCACCACCCCTCACGACGCTATGGCATTCCGGCTCCCGGCCACCCACCGGCCACCCGACTCTCAGCCGCCCACCGACCTTCAGGATCCCAGCCGCTACTGGCCTCTCGTGCGCCCCTGCCGAACCGCACCGGCCCGCGCCACCCGGATCCTAGTCGTCTCCAACCTCCCATGTGCCCTGGCCGAACCACGCCGGCCCGAGATGCGCCTCTTGGCCTCTCAACTGCCCGAACTCATGGCCTCCTAGCCGCCCTCACCTCCCAAGCACCTCGGCCGAACCGCGCCACCCACTGGCCTGACTGAGCCGTGCCCTGGCCGAATTGGCCCCCTGCCGACCCGCGACCACCCGGCCGAACCGGCCTCGGCCATTCCACCTCGGCCTCCGGGCTGAGCCGCCCCGAACTGCACCCTCACGATTCCATCTGGGCTAAGACGCCCACGCAAATCCCTCCGGGCTGAACTTTCCCCGCACCGACCCATGGCCCGTCCGCGCCCTCGTGATCGTTCCGTGCCCTAGTAGCCCTCCGTAGCCCCTTGCGACCTGCTGGGTAGGGCCCAACAAGCGGGGACAAACCCAATGTGTCGGCCCACCCAACTAGCCAGGATGGACCGAACAGGTCCAGAAGAGTCGAAAAAAAACTGGGTTATCTCAGACTAAGATTGGTCGAGTCGGTCCGACTAGGTAGGACCGGACCCGGTCCTACTACCAACCCTTTACTCTCTTTTGGCCCAATCTTTGGCACCAGACGACCGTTTGACGAATAGTCAATGGCGCTGGTAATCATGGATCTTGACGGTCTTTTAGAGTATACCCCACTAGAGTTTGGGGTATATTTGAGATACAGTCAGGTTGGATCGAGCACGAATCTAACTGGGCCCCCAGGACTAAAAGGCTAATAACTCACAGACCGGGCGTCTGATTGACGCGCCGTCTGTTGCGTTGAGACCCCTATAACATGGAAAAAATTTGGTATAATTATTCATGGGACTTCTTGGTATTTGATGTATAAATACTTGGCTTGAGGAGTGGACCCTCCTAGAATCAAGTGTGCTTTTTGCGGGAACCCTATGGCTGGCATCTTTCTGACTACTGTTCTTGGATCCTGTGTGGGTTTGACAGTTCTGACTACTGTTCCTGAATCCTATGTGGGTTTGACAGTTCTGATAGCTATTCCTAGATTTTGTGTGGGTTCGACAGTTCTGACTACTATTCCTTGATCTTGTATGGGTTCAACAGCTCTAACTACTGTTCCTGGATCCTGTGTGGGTTCAACAGTTCTGACTACTATTACTGGATCCTATGTGGGTTTGATAGCTCTGACTACTATTGATATTATGTGGGTTTGATAGCTCTGACTACTGTTCCTAGATCTAACATGGGTTCGACAGCTCTGACTATTTTTCCTAGATCCCACATGGGTTCAACAGCTCTGACTACTGTTCCTGGATCCTACATGGGTTTAACAGAATAGATGATTTAGTGGCTACATCTAATCATCTCTAACTCTCTACGTAAGTTTTATACCTTTGTGAGATGAGTTAGTAACTTTTTTGTTTATCTCATGATTGAGATGGATTACTTGATAACTTTATTATATGTACGGGCATATACATAAGTGGGGTTATCTATTGATTTCATTATTGTGGTTTATCCTTGTTGGATTTTGCGAGACCTTGAGGGTCTCAGGGTCCCTAATGAGTATCATTATACACACCTCTACACGGGCTATGCCCGCACCTCATTGTGTTGGATGCAGACAACAGACAACACTGACTGAGGCTGATAGTACTAGGTCTGGACGATACCCGGAGGTGGATAATATAGCGTGACGGTACATGGAGGAGATGGATAGACATAGAGAGCTATGGAGGCTATCTGTACCAACCCTTCATGTAGGAATTCTGAAGGATAGCCCAAAAAATGTTTTTACTTTCTTCAGTTGTACTTGTACTTCCAGTTCCTTGTAATTTACAGTTGGGATTGTATTTCCAGCCCCTTTTACTTTTCATCACTCTTCTGTTATATAGTTTACTTAGTGTTTTGTATCCAGTTGTGTGCTCTTTTATGTGAGTTCACTGGTTATAAAGGCAATACCTTCCCAGTTTTAGGGAATTATGCCTTTGGTGCTAGTCTCTATCCCCTGGCCTATGAAAAGTGGGCTTGGGGTTGTCACAACATGGGCCTCGGGGGATGGGTCGTGACATTTAATTTAGGTAGAAAATAAGAAGACGTTTCATTAAAATAATAAACTAATGAAGTTGATATATAACTTATTATAGAAGTTATTTTAGGGCCCAATTTTGTATATATATAATTTGAATGGTTTTTGGAATCCAGTAGATATATTTGTTAAATTTTTTTCTAGGTTGTTCTGATGTGGTGTTAAATATCATTTAGTTTGGGAAATCATTAATCATGATTTTTTAATCTTGTATGAAACTAAAAAGAATGATTGAGAGAAATAATGGATTGTCAATATAGATGGAGGACATTGTTGTGGATCATGAAAATGATAGAGAAGTGGGAAATTATTAGGATAAACCATTAGAAAACCATTTTTTAACTAAATAATTGTTACTAATGGATGGGTGGGTTCTCAAAGATTAATTTTTGAACTTTAATAATGGCGGTGGAGTGGTATTGACAATTTTCAAAAGTTTGAAAGCTAGAAGACCAAATGCTGGTATTCATAAGTAGGAAAAAAAATCTATTTTGATGATTTTGAAGTTGGAAGTGAAGTGATGCAAAGGAATTACATAATAATAAATATAATGTTAGGTAAGAAGACCTTGTATTTTGAGAAGGTTATATAGGGGTTATTGTGATGATACATATTATTAAATTTATGGAGTTTCTAGAAGCACATAATATTCATTGAAAGGAAGAGTTAAGGTGGTTTATTTATTTGACTGAGTGAAGCCTAACATGTAAATATTTGATCCATGTTGGAACACTCATAGGGATGATGAGAGGGTGGTGGCACTGGTTGTGCGATATAGGCTCTGCAATATTTGTATAGTGGAGTAATTTTGATGTGTATGACATGGGTTTGACATTGTAATAAGCTTATATTTGTTAAATAAAAGTATTATAGTGTTCCCATCATGAAGTTGGAGTACTTAAAAAAACATTTATTTTTTTCCATTTTCCAATTTTCATTAAATTTCCATTTATAGGTTATTTTACTGATTTTTCATGTGTGTTGCTATGTGATTACTTAGGCGAGGTTTATCTTTTTTTTTTCTAGTAGAAATTTTCCATGGGATTATTCAGATTTCGTGGTTCTTGTTCTTTGTTTTACCAGTGTATTTTTTTGGCAATAACATTTAGTTGAGTGGTTTTATACCTAACAATATGTAATGTAGAACACATATTTCTTGAAAAAGGATATAATTTCTAGAAAATACCTAGGGTTAAATAAAGATAATTTCACAAATTCCATTATATATTATTTAATCTATATTATTCCCCTTAGCAAAAGATAATAATAATAATATTATTAATAATATTTTTATAACTAAAAATGACATAAAATATATCTAATATATAGTGACCATCACTTATTATACATAGAAATTACTACATTTTTAAAAAATATATAATACATTACACAAACAAACACCCAATGACCATATTAGTTTAGTGCCTTTGGAAACATGGAAATAGAAACACTGGTACAAAATCGAGCTACCTTATCTCCCAGTAGGTACTTATTGACTATAAAACTTCATAGAAAAACTATATATAATACATATCTTCATAACATTGGGAAATCAAACATAAGAAAGGATTAACTTAGATTCCCAATAAGGGTAAAATTGATATATATGTAAGCATAATCAATAACATAAGGGTATGAGAAAAAGATCATGAAATTAGAAGATTATACCCTACAAATCAAATATCATAATCAATAGTCCTGACATAAATATTATTAGTTCATAATAAATGAATCATAATGGAATATTTATTGTAATATATGAAAACATAACATAAGAATAAGACATGAAATTAAAGTAGACACCTAAGAATAGATAATTATTTCCATATTTTTCAAGGTTTAATGCCAAATCCATATCAGTGGAATGAGTTCACTACCCAAACCATCTTAGTAGTCAAGGTACACTACAAAGGACGTATTAACAGACACGTTCCATTACAAAATCAATTTCACTCCTTATTCTATCCATGTCTATCCCATGAGATATAAATATTTACCCAATGCATTGTGAGGAGATATAAGTACCACACATCTCATAATGAAATCATACATATGTGCGCCATAAGATCATAACCATCCATCATATCATAACCATTGAAATTAAATTGATGTCATAAAAATGAAATCATATCATAAGAGATGGAAAATATATAGGTTTTATAATCATTTCACCAATTCATAACTTGTGAATAGAAGTAGGTTTCATAAGGATATAACCTGTTGAAAGGAAATGAGTGTCATTGAAAACATTCCATCAAAAAATAAAGAAGGTTAAGAAAAAATATGACAGGTATATTTTGATTATATTAACATAAATGAATGAGTAACAACACCTAATGGCTTCTTATATAGAAAATATATTTTTTCTTCGAAAAATGATAGTTAGAACATAAAACATTTCTTTAAAACCTTATTATTTAAAAATAGATTTATAAACATATAAATTAATATTTTAAATCATTTAAATTCTTTTTATTTTAAAATAAAACTAAAATATATATTTTTTAAAAATTGAAATTACTTTTCAAAAACATGGGTTTGAAAGAAAACTGATTTTGGACCGAAGAGATAAATGAAGTCCAATTTTCAAAAACAAAATTTAATAATATTAATTAAAAAAGAGTGAAAAATGGTACCATTACATGAGGATTTCATGAATAATAATATTATAAGAACTTTTATAATAATTATTAATATATGGATCATAATATTTAATCAATAGAAGAATACACATAAATAATCTTGATAAATGATGATATTGTAGCAAAAACCTCTTACCACTCATAAATTTAAATCAAAATACCCAAGAAAGAATAAAATTAAATGAATCATAAAATATTTTTAAAATAATGATATTTATTATATAACATTTCTAATTTTAGTATATAGACCTCATAATGTAATATAGGTGCATACCGAAACATCTGTCTCAAGGAAGGAAAATTAAGGCAAAATTACCTTACCGGTTTAGTAACTTGTGAACCATAAACCTCCCTGAAATAGAAATCATAAAATGGGTTTCTATATACCCATAAATTTAAGTATTATTGTCATGTAATAAATTCATGGTAAGTATGTACACCACAAAAAATAAATTATTGGTAAATAAGGCATAAGTATCAAATAAATAAAAGTTATACTAGAAGTCCCCTCATCTTATGTCTTGACAATTGTCATACTAATTTAAAAATTCCATATAATAAGAATAAGTTTATTAGAAATATCTTAAAAAGACATATTAAATTATATAATACCATTTATTATTTAATTATTGCTTTATATTACCAGTTTATTAATAATTCAATGTTAAAGTTTTTTTTCAGGTAATAACTGCCATGTTTTTCGTATATGTTTGGACATGTTATTCTTAGTAAACTTACATAGATCATGATTTAATAGTTTCAATAATGTAAAACATAATATAAATGTCATATATTTTCATTATATTCATATTTATAATAATATAAAAATACATATAAATAGGAAATTAAATATTCCGTTCATGGAGATGATAAGCCGGACGTACACATTAATGTTATTTCCATTTACATGGCGTATTGAAAGAAATATAAAAACTAATTTATATATATATATATATTAACATTATGGAAGAATTATTATTTAATATATATTATCTATTTCTATTAAATCCATCCTTGATACATTCCTTGTAATGTGTGAATGAATCGAATCACTTTGAGGAGGTGATAGTCCACGCTTCAAAAAGCAGTGTTATCGTATTCCCACAAAATTGAAAGCATGAAGGTATGTGTTATATAATAATTAAAAATAATAAATACATAATTAATAAAATATAAATAATATAAAAATATTAATTCCATAATTATTAACATACTTCAAAGGTTGTAATGGATGAACGAATGACATCAGTTCACGGGGCGATAGTCCGCCGTACACACGAATGATGATTGTGTATCCCATTTTATGTAAGTGTGTGTGAGTGTAGGTCATACCCTTAAAATAAATACATTTAAATATATTTATCATACCAAGATTATTATATAATAATAGAATAAGAATAATCTAGGGGGTGGAGAAGGAAATAATACAAAAGTTCATGTTGAAGGATATTACAACTTCTTTGGTTAACTCATTTTGGTTTCCACCGAAGGGCTTCCTTGTTTTTTATTTACTCATAATGGGGTGATTTTAAAATAAATGAAGAGACGTTGAGAACTAATTTGGGTTTTCTTGGTATGAAACAAAGGTCTTTATAGGTGCAAATAAGTGTGGGGTTCCCTTTTATAGTGGAGGAGTGGCATTCCTGTAAATATTAAAAGGTAAACCCTATTGAGTGATATCCCTTATATATTGTGACTCCAATAATTTTCCAAATTATATAAAAGGTAGTATAGGGTATCAATATGGAAATAAAATGGATTTTTTACAAGTGTAGGTTCATTTTTACACCTTATCTGTTATTTTTAACCACTAATTAAGATTGTTTTAACCTTAGTCAATGTAATTAATTTTAATTACATTCATTAATAACTTTGTTAAAAAATTATGTAGAAATTATTATAAATTATAAATTATTATGATTCAAAATATACAATCTATTTTTTCAAATTCTATGAACACAATTGGCATAAATTAATTTAAAATCAATCCCATACATAGGATGCGACAACAAGTTTTTATAGTAGAAATGTCCAAAAGATTGAAATGTTTTTAAATCCAATTTCAATGTGAAATTGGTTAAAATGAAATAAATTGGATTAATTGATGTATAATTGATCTCATTATACATTAAAAAACAAATTAAATAATAATGTATCTATAAACATAAATTAATGGAGAAAGAGGTTTTCAATTAATATTTAGTTTTTTCACTATTCATCAAAAAATAAAATTTTTCAAAAAATACCAAAAAATCATTCTAAGATAAAATTGAAATTATAAAATCAAAAATTAATATTATTCTGTAAAATTAAATTTCTGAATGTTTATAAAATTAATTTTATTATTGTTCATTGAAGTACATGAAGAGGAGTTCTTTTAATAAACAAGTATTTTTTAAAACATAATTTATTTAATGATAATTATATATTTTATTAACAATATGTTTTATTTATGTAAAACCATTATAAATTACATATAGAGATTAAATATTCATATTAAAAATTTTAATGGCTATGATATAACTGTCTTGTTTAAAATAATTTTATTTATAAAATTTGGTTTTCTAGAAACTCAATGTTGTGTGTAACGCAAGATAAGATGGTATTTCACATAGAGATATCATAATAGAGTGTAGAAAAGAATGAATGCGTGAATTAGTTTAACATTAAACATAAGAAATTAATGAAATTAAATTTATTCAAAAAAATATTTATAAAAACTTGTGGTTTAACATTCTAACAACCTTAAAATGAATTTCACCCTCGAAAATTTTCACTCTGGTACAAAAAATGAGGATATTTTTGGCTTATCATGTCCTCAAGATCAGAAATATCTTCAATTAGCTTGTGGTTTCTCCAAAAAATTTGAAAAGGTGAGTGGTCATGTTTCATTGAACATTCTCTATTTGATTTATAATTTCAACTAGTTGTTCCTCGAATGAAAGACACATCTCTAGTAGTATAACCTATGACATCAGTACATGTGAAGGGTTAGTTTTTTTACTTCCTAAGGAGAGAGACATGGAACACATCATGGAATTGGGAGATATTTGATGGATGTTCTAAATGATTGGATACCATACTAATATGATCAATAATTATAAAGGGACTGATATATCAGTGTCTCAGTTTCCCATTATTTCTGAATCTCATAACTATCTTATAAGTAGAAATTTGTTGATACACATTCAAACTGACTTCATGTTCTAGATCACACCACTGGTTATCAGAATAAATCTTCTTCTGACTCTGTGGTACCTTGATATGTTGTTTAATGGTTCTAACCATATCGACCATTTCTTTAGTGATATCAAGTATACATATCTTTCTTTCTCCAACTTCATTCCAACTCATTGGAGATCTACATTTATTTCCATATAGGTCTTAATAAGGACCTGACTAAATTCATGAATGAAATCTATTACTATATGAAAACTTAACTAGGGGAAGGTGTTGATCCCAAACAACTTTGAAATCCATTGAACAAGATGTCAATATATTTTTTATATTTTGAATGGTACTTTTAGAAGGTCTATTTATCTGGATATTATAAGAAGTAATGAATCTCAATTATGTAGCAAGGTATTTATAAAGACTTCAAGAAAAATATGAGCAAACCTTGAATCCTGATTAGATATAATGGAATGCGGTTCTCTACTAAAACTTACCGATTATTTAATGTATATTCTATAAAATTGATCCACATAGAAGTATTCTATAGTAGAGATGAACTGTGCTAACATAGAAAGCCGATTGACTACCACACATATATCATTATGACCTTTATATGTTTTAGAGATTCTAATAAAAAATCCATAGCGATGTTATCCCATTTACATTATGGTATGTGTAATAGATCAAACGTCCCCTTAGAATTTTCTCATGCATCCTTAACATACTGAAATTCCATGCACTAAGATACAAAATCTATGTTCTCTCTCTTAATTCAATACCACCATAAGTATTATTTCATGTATCTATTCATATTCTCACTTCCATGAGGAATAGGTAATAAAGAACTATGAGCTTCCTCAAACAACTCATTCTTTAAATATGGTATGGATGGAACACATAAATGGTTCCTTAACATTATCATTCCATCCTAAATAAGGTTAAAATTTTGATCATTTCTAACCTTCTTCTATAATTATACATCATTCTTATTCACCTCTTTAATCTTCACTTGAATATAGGGTTGAACATTCAGTTGAAAAAGATAAGTTTTCTTCCCTTCCTTTTGGGATTTCTAGGCCCATCCTTTGAAAATCTAGAGATATTGGATCTTTTGTGATCCTCATCATGGATAACCTAGAATTATCCTTTCAACTCAAAGCATCATCCACCATATTCACATTCCCAGGGTGGTAATGTTTTGAGTAGTCATAATCCATTATCATCTCTAACCATCTTTTATGGAACATTCTGAACTCTTTCTATGTGAATATATACTTCAAACATTTATGATCGATATATAAATTACACTTTTCTCTATAATGATAATTCATCTATATATTTAATGAAAAATACCAAAGATAACTCCAAATCATGAGTTGGGTAATTTTTCTCAAGAATATTCAATTTTCATGAGGCATAGGCTATAACCATGGTATTATGAATGGGAACACATCAATTACCTTCCTGGATTCATCAATATAGATTACAAAACCTTCTACACTATAGGGTAATGTATGAACAGGTGTTTTGACTAACCTTCTCTTCAATTCCTTGAAATTTTCCTTAAATTCATATGTTCATAAAAACTTGGAATCATTCTAAGTTAAAATGGATAGTGGATTGGATATTCATGAGAAATTATCCAAAAATTTTAGATAATATCCAGCTAAACCATGAAAACTACATATCTTTATCACTATGGTTGTTCTAGTCCAACATTCAACATCCTCTATATTTGATAAATCAACTGTTATTCCCTCTCTTGAGATTATATGACCCAAAATGGAAACCTTTTTCAGCAAAAATCCACTCATTTTAAAATTTTCCTACATTTATTGATTCCTTAGGGTCTTTAATACAATTCTTAAGGGGTTATAATGCTATTATTTTCTCTATAAATATATAATAATGTTATCTATAAATACTACCACAAACTATTAAAGGTAATCTATAAAGAATCTATTCATAAAATCTAAGAATATAGTAGGGGAATTACTAAGCCCAAAAGAAATAATTATATATTCATTGCGTCTATACCTTGTACAAAATGCTATCATGGGAATATCATCCTTCATGACCCTTAATAGATGATATACAAAATGATGTTCAATTGTATAAAATTATTGAGCTCCACGTAGTTGATCAAATAAGTCATCAATACAATGGAGAGGGTACTTGTTCATGATTGTGATCCATTTCATCTCCTAATAATAAATGTAGAGTCACATTGACCTATAATTATTTTTCACCAAAAGTACTGGTGTACCCTAAGGTGTCACACTAGGTTTAACATCCCACTCTCCTCATTGTCTTGAGAATGAGGAAGTAAATTAATTGGCCTAAACTGACATCCCTAAGATGAAAATGGATGGAAATAATTTCCAAGGGCTTCAAAATAGTTTAGGGAAATATTTCTCATTTTTAAAACAATATAACTAACCAAACATTCCATAATAAAGTAACAACTACATGATGCATGATAACAATGTAAAAAAGCTCAAGGAAAAACCATTGATATAAAAAATGACCCATAGTACCACAACAGAAGACAACATAAATCAAAGTAAAAGAGTAAAAAAAATTCTATCAAGACCCATATACCCCAATGACATAACTCCAAAAATACAATTAGGATCTATGATCCAACTCCACAAAACATCCCAAGTATCATAATGCACCACTAATGAAGTTGGATAATTTACCTTTTCATGTGTCCTAATAAACGATATCTGCAAAAGTACTAATGTGATATAGAAGGGGTGAGTAACAAAGCTTAGTAGGATATATCCAAATGACTTCCCAACTAACTCCACTATGATAGAACAAGTCATCACATTTATCTAAAACAATTATTATGAAATCCATATAAAATAGTTCAACATTTTATAACAAATACAAAAAATTCAATACCAACACAATTTTCTAAAATAAAAAAAATTCAATGAAAGAAACAAAAAACAAGTAATTCAATCCATTTCATGAATTCAATTGGAATTATCCATTCCTTATCTCATTTCCACACAGTCCCACACACACAACTACATATTATTGGTGTTTTCCATCGATGGCGGAACTTCATGTCCATAACTCATTCCCTTTGATGGTAAAACTTCTTGAACAATATCCATCCCCTTCAACACATGCTTAACCATTTATGCCAACAGATTCCAATCCATATTTTCCAAACCAATTCATTTATTTTAATAAACCACACATTTATTGAAAATTATAACAATAAACCATTTCAATTAAACAACCCTTTTATTGAAAACACTTTTCCAACAAACCATTTCCATAAATCACTCATTTTATTGAAAAAAATTTCAACAAACCATTTCAAATAAAACACCGCTTTATTGAAAACAATTTTCCATGAATCAAATCAAAATAACAATTTAAAAATAATAATTTTAAAATCATGTTATAAAATATAACATTCACCAAAAGACCCAGTTTTTCACAATACCATAAATTGTCCCCAAATATGGTTTCCATCAATACTGGAATAATAATATCGAATTAAAATTCACATAAGGAAGAAAGTTCTAAACAAAGGAGTAGAAAGTGAATAAACATACCTTGGGATTTATGAAAAAATAGAGAATGACATTAAAACAACCATGAAACCCATTTGAATATAAAAAAAAGACTTAGATCACTTACCCCAACATCAACAAGGCCAAATATGATAGTTATTAGCATAAAAACCTTAGATATATCCACAAAAGACTAGATCTAACAAACTGAGATAGATATAAAGAAGTAGATCAAAGAAAAACCAAGAAAAACTACTATAAATGATGAATTACCAAGTGAATCAAGCTTAAATGATCTAATAAACACATATGTATTTATTTTTATTTGATGGGGAAGGATTTGAATGCCTTGGGGAGAATGAATAATCAATTTAGCTCTGACTTGGGAAAAAAAGAGGTGTCAAAACATAATCTTGACCTAGATCCACTTTTTTAGGATCTTGTTTTTAAATTGTGCATGGTTAGTCACATAGTTAGGAAAAACCATGCACTAACCATGTTCCATCCACTACATCAAGGAGGACCATTCATGGTGTGATCACACAGTTAGACAAACTATTCACCAACCATGAAAAATACTACCGTCCCACTTTGCTGGTTTCTCCTGGGTGGCTGCATGGTTTGTAAAAACTATGTAACTACCTGTGCACCTTCCCCTTAGCATTTGTCTTATTTTTCATAGTTTCCTGTAGTATTTTCATAGTTTCCAAAAACCATGCACCAATCTTTCACCTTTATAAAAGGCCCATAAACATTTCAAAATGTTTCAAAACCCTCATAGACATCACCCAAACACATTATATATTTAAAATAGAAAAATTAAGTGATAAAAACTTGAAATAGAGGGTTCTACATTCTCCCCGCTATTGGTATTTTTGTCCTCATAATGTAGAAATCCAATGTTTATTTAAATGAGTTATAGAAATTTCTCATTCATTTCCTTATCCCATTCAAATGTCTCTTCCTAAATCTTACTATGTTTCCACAAAACCCACACTAGACTAATACCTTTTCCAAAAAATACATTCTCTTGCTTGTCCACAATCTGCACTGGCATGTGAACCAATGAATTGTCTAACTCTAGGTCAATGTGATCACATCAAATTACATTTTCATGATTAGGTTGATACATTTTCAACTGAGATACATGAAACACATTATGCACATCACTAAATTGGGGTGGCCATGCCAACCGATATGAAACCCCTCCAATCTTTTCTAGTATCTCAAAAGGGACTATGTATTTAGGAGATAAGATTCCATGATTTCCAAAATGATAATGTCCAAGACTTATAGAGATTATAAAAAACACATAGTCACTCACCTCGAATGAAAATAGCCATCGAAAATGATCTGCATATTATTTCTAATGACTCTGTGCTATCTTCATCCATTTCCTGATAAAATAAATCTTTTCCATAATTTCTTTTAGAAGTCTTGGTCTAACAAGGAAATCTTGAATCATTCCACCCAATATAGGGGAGAATGATAAGGACTCATATAAAATTGTTCAAATGGAGACATATGTATTGAGTTCTGATTGATATTTGTATACAAGTTCTCTACTAATAGAATATGATGTTCCCATGAGCCACCAAAATCCATTACACAAGCCCAGATCATGTCTTCGAACATTTATATCGTCCATTCAAATTAACCATCCATATGAAGGTGATACACCATATTCATTGTCAGCAGATTTCCAGGGGATTTTTGTAAGGATTTAAAGGAATGAGATGTAATCCTCAGATCTTTGATCAATAATATTGAAACTGGTATTCCATTCATCTTTAATACTTCATCGATATATATTTTTTACAAGTACTTCACCATATGAGACTCATGAATAGTGATTAAATGTTTTGAATTTTTGATCTGATCCACTATCACCTATATTTGACTGTGCTTTCGATCCCTTCTTGGGAGACTTGTTACAAAATCCATAGCTATATTCTCCCATTTCCAAACAAGGATAGGTAGAGTCTTCAACTTATCTTCTAGTCACTGATGCTATTACCTTGCCAACTGACATGTTAAGAAACTCGAAACAAACTCAGACACTTTTATATTCATACCAACCCACCAAAAATATGCGTTAAATGCATTATAAATCTTCCATATTATATGATTAAATATCCATATTAAATGTTGTAATAATGAATTTTTTTCCTAACAAGGCACAAGTACAAAAATCTAATTCCTAAACCACAAAATTGAACCCCCATCTAGCCTCCACCCCTTAATGGTCTCCCCACCTTTGAATTTTGAGCTCATCACAACACATTATGAATAATATGTCTATTCCTCTTTAACTATCTTCTCAAAATAAAGAACAAATGAAACTAAAAAATATACTGCAACTTCACCTCAGTGTTCACATTCCATGTGCATGTCATTTTGGACAAAAATCAAGCGCCACTCATCTGAATCTTATTTTTCCAACTAAGAATAAGAATTTATGAATAATAAAAATTACACTATATTTTCTTTACCCAATGTATACATCAAAATAGAGTGTAACATTTAGAGATACTCTACCCATATTCATTTTCTCATATTCAAATCCATTTGTGAGAAAATATGTTTCAAGTTCTTATAATTAGTAAAAATAGTGAATTTATCAGTAAAGATACAATGAAGTAAATTATTCAAAGAAAAGAATATGGAAGATAGCTCCAAATTGTGTGTTTAGTAATTATTCTCATGCACATGTAACTACCTTATTCCTTAATCAAGAATATAATTTCCTTGAATGAGAAAAAAAAAATCAAAAACAAGATCCCAAATCATCACAATACACGACGTACCCTTTTGTTAATTCTAGGAAACACAAGATTGGTGGTGATTTAAGGAATAATTTATGCTCTTGAAAAGTATTATGATATTCCTCAACCCAGTGAAACAGAACATTATTCCTTATTAATGATGTCATAGGTGAGTCTAATCATAAAAAATCAAGAACAATGCTTCGGTAATGACCAGCTAGCCTAAGAAAAATACTTATCTCAAAGACATTATTTGGTTGTTTCCAAGAGATAACATTCACTATCTTTAAAGGATCCCCCAAAAGACATTTTTAAGATATTCCATGGACAAGTAAACATACCTATTGTATAAAAAAATTTCACTTTAATAGTTTGGAATACAACCGATGACTCCTTAATATTCCCAACACTATCACCAGGGGTAACACATGATCTACCCTTATCATTGAATACATCAATATGTTATCCACAAAAAACTCAAAAAATGAATATAAATACTTATAAAATATCTGATTCATCAAATACTTAAATACTGTTGGTATATTTTTAAGACTTAAAGGGATTACCGCATATTCATAATGGATATATCAACTCCTGAAAGCTTTATTTGGAATATCATCCTTCCAAACCTGTAATTGGTGATATCCTGATCACAAGAAAATCTTATAGAACCACTGAGATACCATAAATTGATTGAACATAACATCAATGCATGGAATTGGAATCTATTGTTTATTGTAACTTGGTAAAGATTACGATAATTCACATATATTCAAAGAGTTCCATCAATAATTTTGAAAAATAAGACTGGTGTTTCCCCCAGAGACGTGCTTATCCAAATAACACTTTACTTTCATTCTCTACTAACTTCACTTCCAATTCCCTTAATTCTATTGGTTCAATCCAATAAGATGGAATGAAAATAGGTCTTTTCCCTGGAAGGATGTCAATCATATACTCCACTTACATTATTGGTGGTAAAATTGAGAAATTATTGGGAAATAAATATTGAAACTAATCCAAAAATACTAGAAAATAGTTATAATCCATCTCTTACATTGATCCCAATGTCAAAGAATCCATTTGGAATGATATTATTCCAAATTTCGATGATAAAAATCTTATTACACCAACCTTTCCCTTATAGTCTCCTCTAAAGTGATGCTCGACACCCTCATCCATTGTAAAACTGACCATTAAGAAGTCGATGTGATGTTTGAACATTATCAACTAATCCATATATAGTATTATGTCATAAACATTTCTAGCACATTGAAATCTAGTATAAGCTCAGATCCGTCAATAGTTATAGAACATGGTCTACACAAAAAGGATTGAAATTCTCTTTGACAAAGAGGAGTTAGAAGTTTCAACAAAAAGGGAATCTTCTCAACACTAAAAAAACAAAAAATAAATATTATGAGAAGAAATAAACGAATGATATTCACCATTATAAAAAAAAAGAATTCATAAGTGTAGAATTAAAAATAATTATACCTCTCATGGTTGATGGTCCAAATCGATCATCTACAATCAACTATTCACCTCCATATAATTGATTTCTCACAACCATTTGTTCATTATTTTAATGTTGACATTTCCCTTGACAAGGAGTCATCATATTCCTCAAATCACCATGTATTTATTTGTTCTATTGATGATATTGATTCTAATTCCCTCATCCTATCGAAGCATATGACATCTGTGACACCTAATAAGTTTCACGATCACCTGACCTTAGTTTTCTATGACAATAATCCTCAAGATTCCCCATTTAATTACAATTTTAGAATTATCTAGATGTTTTTATACACTGTTGCATCATGTGAATAAGTGAACCACATTAGAAGCACCCTACATTTCTCTTTTTTATTGGAGGAAGATTCAATGATCCATATTTCTAATTCTAAGTATTTTTCCACCTTAGAAATAGGTGTCCCTCTTCTACTTGTTCCCAACACTAGTGTTCCCAATATTTCCCATAGGTATCAAAAAACATTATACTCCTATATATCCTGATACGTCCCTTTATTCCACTATATCTCTATAGACCATCTATATATTATCCATTTTATAGAGCATGAAAATATTCAAGGGTATCTTATTCTAAAGACCTAATTCAAAGATGTGTTCCTTCAAGGACACACTAAAAGAAAATTTTGGTGTAAAGTACACTAAATTCATGAATTTAGAAACATATTATGTTACTATAAGGATCTTAAATTTCATACTGAATAATTATATCATTATTTTAATTTTGAACATGTGAGAATAGAATTTTTTGTTGAATAGTTCTTCAAAATCCTCTCATGCCTTTCCTTAGTAAAATTTATCATGAACTACTAAATCCCTCCACTAGCATGAAAGTTCCTATAGCATGTACATCACTAGATTAAATTTCATCTCTAATGGTGTTCCAAGGAAATCAAGGCTTCAATTTATCAAGTTTATCCACACCTCTACCTTCCTTAGTACCGAGTCACCCCAAATTTTTGTGGAATTATCTTCTATAATTAGACCGAATGATCCACATTCCTTGGTTAGTCCATCCCATTTCCTGTATCCCTAGCTTGAAAAGATTGGAAAATACTCTAAACCAACTATTTATTCACTTATGGATCAAGTGAAACTACATTATCAGAAGCTTATTCTAGTTTCTTTCTATGATTCCTAATGGGTTCCATTTTATTTACAAAAAAACACAATAAGTCTCACTGTCTAGAAACTAAAGTCTTAACAATTTTAAATTCTACGACTTCACCTTTATCACAACAATATTTTCCAAAATAATCCACTACAATGTTTAACCATTTATGAAAAAAGTTAACTTGATTTGGAAAATCAAACCATTTTCAATAAAACCACCCTTTTATTGAAAAAACCTTTCCAAAAAACCATTTTAATAAAAAAAAACATATTGTAAGAAATTAAAACAAGAAATTTTAAATAAACCAAACCATTATTGAATTTTTTCCCATTGGTCAAACCCAAATATCCACATTAAAATAACAATTTTAAAATAATGTTAGAAAATTTAAAATTTTCAAAAACACCCAATTTTGGACAATACCATATATTGTTACCAAAGAAGGTTCCCATCAATCATTGCACAAAAATGTTAAATTTAATTTCACATAAAATCCCAATTTTAAATCAATCATTCATGTTATAAATAGAAGGGTTCAGAGTGAAGGCACCTACCTTATGATTTATTGTTTAATCGAAGAGTGACACTAAAACACCCACAAAACTGAGTTAAATCTCTATAATCCACTTTAAATCTCTTCCCCTATCATCATAAGGGCCAAATATAACCCTAAATGTCATAAAAAACCTTAGATCTATCTACAGTGGATTGGATCTAAGAAAATGAGAGAGAAAGAGGGAAGTAGATCTAATTAAAATAAAAAAACCACCATAAACAAGAACTTATCATGAGAATCATGCTTCAACGCAGCAAGAAACTCCTTCAGAACACTTCCAATTAAATGTTGAGGGGTTCTACTACCTTTTGGAGGAAGAATTCTGAAATTAGGGCCAATTTTGGGAAAAATAGATGGGTTAAAAAATGATCCCAACCTAGGTCTCTTTTTTTAGGATCTTGTTTTTAAACCATGAATGATTATTCATATAGTTTGGAAATATTATGGCTAACCTTTCACTATCCACTACCTCATGGAATACCTCACATGGTTGGATCACATGGTAAGACAAAACGTGCACCAACTATGAACAATCACACTATCCCACTTTTCACGGTTTCTTGATGGTGTCAACATAGTTTGGAAAAACTGTGCACCCACCCATGTGCCATACCCATACCATCTGTCTCATTGTGCACATTTTCATGTAGAAGTTTCACGGTTTCCATAAACCATGTGAAAAACGTTCACTTTTATTAAATTCCTAAAAAAAATAAATAAGTTTCCAAACACTCTTAAACATCACCCAAAAACATTATATACTTATAATATAGAAATTAAGGGTCACATACTTGAAACTAGAGGGGATACACTTGACCAAATGAATCCCTTATAAGGGTTTTCATTGAGTTTATTCTTTTATTCAAACAAATCAACTGGGTCCATTAAATAGGTAAACATTGAAATTGGTGTGGAATGAGATATGAATTAGGCTGAGAACCTAACATGACGTTTTGTTGGAAGGATAAGAAATGTTTCAATAAAAAATTTACAAATTATGGAACAATATCCATATTATTTATTCCTAGTTTCTACCCAACTATTTGAGATAAAAAACTTTAAGAATAAGAATTAATATCCATACACTAGATGTAACCTCTATAGAATGTTTAATCTTATCATCACATTGATAGATGATCATGGGTTGGTTTGAAATATCAAATATAACTTCCCTTAATTGACAATTGACGTGGTTTTTATGCAAAGAGAGGAAAAACATGCCTATGATGAAAAAAAAATTATTGGAGGAAGAATGATATGATTTTAAAGAAGCACACTCCCTCAAATGTCAACTAGAGGGAAATAATATACTTGTGATAAATTATCATACCATTAATGGGTTTCATTTAAAATTACACATATAATTGTCTTGGTGGGATCTTGATACTCTTAGTAAATACTTTTGATATGGATGAGTAGGGAGATCCAAAATGAAATAAGAAATTAGTAGTTATAGATTGGATGGATATTCTACCTTTTTCCACATCATTAGAATAATCCTCATTAAAAATAGTGATCACATGATATTTAACCTCAACCTTTGGCTAGATAGGTTGCTAACATTAATCATCATCATTAACGATCTATTTTGAGAACTAGTTACCATAGTTCCTATTCTCTTTACACTTGAATCACTGAAGTGGGTGAGGTGAATTCCATTGATATTTACCTCAATCCCCATTTTTAGATAATTTATTCCCATCACTTCATCAATTAAATGTCTTATGACCTTCCCTTACTCACCAAAAAAATTTATTATACCCCTTATGGCAATTTACTCCATGAATCCTCCCACACTTCAAGCATAATGTAAATATCATCTTCTTCTCTCTATGTTTTTTAGTTGATCCTTTTAACACCATCTTCATTTTATTTTAAAAACCTAGATATTGATATGTAACTCCAACCTCTATTTCAACCTTGATTTCACAACTCACAAACTCTTAATTTCTACTAATGTATCCTATCAATAATGCTATTCTGAGACATGGCTTTAATCCACTAAAGTATATATCAACTTTAAAATTTTTTGGATGATAATATCATAAGTGTACCTCATAAGTCCTATAAAATTATATTCATAGGTACTAAAGGATTCATAATCCATTTTATTTGACATAAAAAACCTTTTATCCATCTTTGTATATTGAACACATGGAATGTAATTATTGAAAAATAAGTTCTTGAACTCATCCCAATACATGGGTCCAATTTAATCTTGTTGTATCATTTTCTAAATTAGGGTCCACCACTAATCTATATCACCATCTAAATGATAAATATATAGAATTAAATTCTCATGTCTAAAACATTGGATACTAGAAAATATATTTTCAGTGGTACTAATCGATTATTCAACAACTAGTGGTTAAGAAGACACACTAAAATAAAGTGGATGTTTCATTGTTGAGGGATTAATATAACATTGTTACCTCTTTTTATCTTTTGGATTTCCATTATTATTCATAGCTTAAGACTGTTGGGAGAGCATAACAATGATATTTTTCATACTAACTCCTTTAACATTCAAATTATTGGAAGAACAATCATTTTATTTCCCATTACACTCATCTTTGAAATTGTTCCTTCAGGTTCCATTCATTGACTAAAACCAAAAATCATAGGGTAAAAATAATAACCATAGTGGGAAACATTATACTCAGGGAATTAATTATAGGATCCCTAAATTATGACACTTTTATTAAACTATAGAACCTTTGATATATCATAGGATATTCATATAAAAAATATATTTAAATCATTCATAATGGTTTATAAAGAGTTTGTGAATTCCCAAAGAATATTTCTCAATAGTGTTAATCCAGTTTTGCAACAAATCCCATTTTCGTGCACCAATTCTCAATCGAGTCTAGATCAATACAATGTTTTAGGTTTTTTTAACCCTATTAAAATCTTCTCAAAATCTATGTCTAATTGTATTATCAAAATAAGGATATATTTCTATGAAAACACTCACTCTATCCTTTAGCAATATTTGAATACATTTTCCTACACACAACTCATCCTTGAATATATCCTTAGAGAAATGATATTAGGGATTTCAATAATGTTTATTCACCATAATTTACAAAGTATAAATCAAATTATCCTATAATAATAAATTTAGTGTGCATCTCTTATCATACATATACATTACAACATTTTTTGGGAATACTTAATACACTATACAAACAAACACCAAAATACACTATTAGTTTAGTGAATTTGGAAACATGGAAGCATAAATAATGGTATATAAGAGATCTAAATTATCTCTCACTAGGTTATCCTTTACTATAACCCTTCTTAGATTCATAATAAATAATACATATCTTCATAACCTAGGGAAATGGAATATATATAAACGGTTATCTAAAATGCTTAGTAAGAGTAAACAAGAGAGATGTGTAAGCATAATCATGGTCATAAGGTTATGATAATAAGATCATTACATTAGAATATTATACTATGCATATCAAAGAACATAATCAGGATTCATGGATTATATATTTTAATTTCATAAGAGATGAATCATAAGGGAATCAAAAGCGTAAGACATGAAATTATAAAATAAGAATAAGGCATGTTAGAAAACACTTAAGAATATAAAATTATTTCCATAGTAGTCAAGGATTAACGTAGATTCCATATTAGTTGAATGGTTTCACTCCAAAAACCATCTTTTTTAAAAAGGTTCAATACCAAGACCATTTTAGTGTAAAAAGTCCTTTACTCAACTATGTCCACTCCCTATTCCATCTATATATATCTCATGGGATATAAATCTTTACCCAATACATTGGTGAGATATTGTAACATCCCAAGTAAGTAATTAAAAATAGATATTCTTATCTATGTCTATTTATGAATTAGATAGTGTTTTAGAGTCTTAAAATCAGAATAAATCCAATCTTAAGCATGAAATACACTAATATTTTTAAAAGATTGTTTTACTTCCTTTTGATGGAAAACCATTTTTAAATCAAACATTTAACAATTTTATAAGCTCTATTTTTCAAAATAAACATATTATTTATGATTGGGACATTGAAATTTACAATGGATATTTTTTTTTGTATTTTTCTGACAATGTTCATTTTTTAATGAATAGTGAAAAATACTGCATTTTACATCAAAACTGCTTTTTCATCTAATTTAATTATATGGTTAGATTATATTTTTAATTGTTTTTAAAGTTTAAATAGAATATCTTTTTACCATGTAATACAATAGTGGTCATTATAATTAATTTCACTTTTGAATTGGGCATAAACTATTGCCAAACGTTTCATAGATATTGTTTAAAAAAACCCGCTATTTGTTTTGACAACGGGAATTATTTTTAAATTAATTATTGAAATTTATGTGTTTTGAATTTGTTAAAATGGATTCCATATTTGGAATCAGAATTTCCAAAGTTATGTAATTAATAATATTTTGTTTTTGGACTTTGTGAATAGTAAGGACAGTAATTATCGTTAATTATCTTGATTAATTAGTAATCGGGTAGTTAAGGATAATAAAATAATATCATAATAATAAAAAATGACACCAACATGTGTCCTAATACTAATGGTTGTGTCATGGACGACCATGGTATGCCTTGTGCCAAACTTGGGGACCCCATGGAATCAATTTTGTGTGATAATGACTTTTTATCTTTTTATTTTTAAAGAAAGTAAATATAACAAAGAATGTATTACCTGAGTAATTTTTTTTTAATTTTATCAAAATAAATGATCTATTGGACTATAAATAGTCATTTGAAATCTAAAAATATTTCCTACATCATAGAATTTTTTTTAATAATTTTTAGACATTAAATAAATTAAATTATTTATGACATCATGATGATGCAACGATTACCTCATTATTTAACGATTTAAATAAAATGAAAAGATAATGTAAAATCTAAGACTTAAACTTGTAAAAGACCTATTGTATGAGTATATTTCTAACAATTATCACCTTATCCTCGAAATACATCAATGTGGGACCTTTAAAATCCAAAACGCATTTGAAAATAAAGTAACATTTTATACCTTTCCAAGAGTGCCCCTCCTCTCCTCTTATAAAAGGCCCCCACCTCTACCTACTTACCCACACTTCTCAAGCCTTTGGCTCAGCCAAGCTCTACTCATTTTGTCTCTCCAAATCCCTCTCCTCATCCTAGAAGCCTTACCTTAGGTAGGAAGCTCTTCAAGAAACCCTTTTGGTTCAAACCAAAGGGAGTTACCTGATTTTAAGGTAATGTATTCACTTGTGTTCTTTTGTTTTATTTTGATTCTCCACCCCCATAAACTATTTTTATTAATTTATTTTATAACAACACCAGTATCTTAAAAATACTAGGATGTTTTTATAATAAGTATTTGAGCTACACTTACACACACCTACATCTAATGGTTAAAAAACATACTGTTTCTGTGGATGGTGAATTTCTGCCTCACGAAACGATGATTGTTCAATATTCTTTTAACACCTTCAAAGGTGGCCATTAAGATGTCACTATATTTATATATTATATATAATATGTTTTTTCCTTAATCTTCTGAATTTTTCATTTATGTCATACCTTTATGGCTTCCATTATGGGTAAACACGATATCTTTATTTTAGGAAGTGCGTACTACTACCCCCTCAAAGTGATTTGATTCGTTAATACCATATGTGGTACGTATAAAGGATAGATTTAATGATATTATATATGATACCATACTGGAATTATAATACTATTATGCATATTTATGTTTTAATTCCATTAAATATGCAATAGAAATGGAAGTAGTGTTCATGCGTACGTACGGCTTACCGTCTCCTTGAACGGTGCATTTCATTTCTTACCTCTAAATGTTATGTAATATTATAAATGCATGTATATAATATATATATATATATATATATAATATGATATCTACATCATGAATATAATTCTGGATATAATGGATATTTTACCCCATGAACAACTTGTAATTATAAAGATTTTATTTTTGACTCAATTACCAATGATCGACAAAACGACCATTATTAACTTAAATAATTACAAAGTGTTCATAACATGGTAATAAGTGATATAAAATAAATAATGAACTTGAAAAAGGTTATTAATTAAGTAGAAATTAACTCAAGTTTATTATTCAGGACGTTAAAGAACGATCAAGTCAAGTCGGACCCGAGGTATAAGACATCGTCTCAATCTCCTTTCATTGAGGCATATTTTGTTTTATACACAACTTTCTTTTATATGGTGTATAAACCACTTTTACTTTTAATTCTATTCAAAAGGAATATTTTTTTATACGAAGTGTTTTAATAACCGACAAAAGGAATGTTTTTTTGTCGTACATAAGCGGCGACAACGACTTCCCCGCCACCATGACCATTATTTGAGTTTCGGCTTCCTCTACAAGACATAAATAATTTCTAAATGAAGAATAAATACCATGTTTTACTTTTATTTTCATTTGTTATTGAAAATGGTTTTGATAATGTTTTTATTATATCAATGTGTTGTATTGATATCTTGTGATTGAAATGTGGAAATGTTATGTTTCCTTTATGCATGTTTTATGTGATATGATTATGTTATGGTTCTTGGGAATTGCTATGAAGACGGATGGTTCTGTGATAAAATAAGGGCGGGTGAGCCCGATATAGCTCTCCAATGCATTGGGTAACGTGAAGGAGTTAAACATTAGGGTTTCTCTAAAGAGATTTAGGGAATATACTGTAATGGGTACTCCAAACATAACCAAGAGGGTTAATACCTATGTAAGAATGTTATGAATGTCTCAAGTTACCTTTATGCCTTATGATTTCTATGATTTATTCATGATTTTATGAGGTATGTTAAAGTGACTATGTTTTATGAGTAAATTATGATTTCATTGATTCTTATGTATACATGTACTCATGTTTCCTTTCCATATTTTTATATCCCTTACTGAGATTTTTATGCTCATCCCAAGTTTTTGAAATGTTTTTCACAGGTCAAGGGAATGGTACATGATATGATGATAGTGTCAAGGAAGTGTTAAGAAAGAATCCATGTTTTATCTTAAATATGTTTCCATTGATGGGAAAAAATAATACGACCTTTTATTTAACCACTTTGTTTAAATGTGGAATATAATGCATGTTTTATGATCTAATTCTCTAAAACTATAATCCTAAAAAGATCCTCAATGTGTATTCTTGATATATCTCAAGATTAAGTAATGTTTAAGGCTGATGCCTTATAGTTGGTATCAGAGGTCGGTTTAGATAACTTTAGGAGTTAGAATTATAATTAAATGATCATACAAAAATATTTTTTTATGGTCAAATTGAAATGATATAGCATTTGAAGATTACCATGTTGCTTCATCTAAGACTTGTTTGTTCCGAATGGTTTTCCACAGAGGAAATAGGGAAGCAGTTCTAGGAAGGAATACAGAAGGAAATAACCTTCCGAATCAGCATCCTGAGATGGTCGGAATTGGAACTGAACATTTTTTTGTAGTAATGAAACAATTGACTCAAGCGATAAATGGTGGCAGTATCCATGCACGGGATCAGCCAGATTAACCGCAGAGGAACATGTTAGTTGTGGAACATTTCATGAGGCAACATCCCCCATCATTCAGAGGATCATCTGACCATGTACTATTTGAAGGGTGGATTAAAGCACTGGAGAAGATTTTTGATGTCATGGGGTGTTCATACAATCAAAAGGTTAGTCTTTCTATTTACCGTTTGGAGGGTGAAGCAGATCAGTAGTGGTCAATGGTTGAAAATATCAGGGACACTGATGAGATTGATGCTCTTGACTGGGATGAATTCAAAGGTATGTTTCTTGAGAAGTATTTTCCTAAGGCTATTCGACTTATGATGGGAAAAAAATTCTTGGAATTGAGGCAAGAGGAAGACTTAGTGGATGCTTATGAAGAAAGGTTCACTCGATTGGCAAGGTATGCTCCAAATTTTATCTGTGACCTTGATAGTAAAATCAATCATTTTTACTCAGGACTAAAGGCAAAATATCGAAGGGCTTTATCTTCTCATGAGTTCAAGAGTTATGAAAATCTTGTTCGATGTGATGAGAAGGTGGAAATGGAGTTTGACAATGATCAAGTGTTCTATAACAACCAATAGAAGAAGAGACCGAGGTGGCAAGAGAAAGGGAATAATTCTTCAAAAAGGTCTGATGGTAGGAAAACTAAGTTTCCAGTTTGTGATAAATGTGGTAAAAGGCATGCTGGGGAATGTCTTCTGAATTCTGGAAAGTGCTACCGATGTGGTAAGATGGGACATAAGGCTCGTTATTGCACTGAAAAAGATCAAGGTGATGGTAAGACCAAATTTGATTTATAGTTAGTGAAATGTTTTAAGTGCAATGAGATGGGTCACTATGCAAATGAGTGTCCCAAAAAGAGCTTGAGTGATTGGAAGCAGTCAGACTACAAGAAGAAAGGGGTGGTGAAATCCTTTGAAAATACTTCAACAGATGTTGGGCCATCAAATGAAGTGGTATCAGGTACTTTGTTTGTTTTTGAAGATTATGCCAGTGTGTTGTTTGATTCGGGGTCTACACATTCTTTCATCTCTGAAAACTTTTCTAGAAAAATGGGAATACCATCCCATGTAATGACTCCTGAACTTTTGGTAAAAACACCTCGGGGAAATGTTGAGGCAAAAAGAATTTATAAGAATCTTTCTATCCTTATCCGTGGAAAGAACCTACTTGAAAACCATATTGTTTTACCTCTAGTAGAGTTTGATGTTATTCTGGGTATGGATTAGCTCTCTATTTACCATGCTAAGATTGAATGTAGATCTAAAGAAGTTTCTTTTCAGAAATACTTTCAGTTTGTCTACAAGAATGAACCCTAACTGTTGATAACATATCAAGAGGCTGAGAAACTTGTAAAAGATGGAAATGAATGTTACCTTGCACATATTGTTGAAAACAAAAGAACTGTTCAGATTAATGATGTGCTAGTGGTAAATGAGTATCCTAATATTTTTCCTAATGAGTTTCCTAGAATAATACCAGATTGGGATGTTGAGTTTACAGTTGACTTAGTTCCTGATGCTAATCCAATTTCAAAACCCCCTTATCGAATGGATCAAATTGAACTTTTAGAGTTGAAGGATAAATTGCAAGTTTTATTAGAGAAAGGTTTCATTCAAACTAGCACATCACCATGGGGTGCTCCTGTTTTATTTGTTAAAAATAAAGATGGTTCTATGAGACTTTGCATTGATTATAGAGCCTTGAATAACATCACTATTAAGAAAAAATATCCTTTGCCTCATATCGATGATTTGATTGATCAGCTCCAGAGAGATCAGTATTTTTCAAAGATTGACCTGAGATCGGGGTACCATCAGTTGAAGTTAAAGGAAGAAGATGTTCTGAAGACTGCGTTTCGTACAAGATATGACCATTATGAATTTATAGTAATTCCTTTTGGGCTAACCAATGCACTTGCTATATTCATGGACCTTATGAATAGAATTTTCCATGAGTTCTTGGATAAGTTTGTGGTTGTTTTCATTGATGATATTTTGGTGTTTTATAAAAGTAAATAGGAGCATGAAAGACATTTAAGGGTTATTTTTCAGACCTTAAAAGAAAAGAAATTGTATGGGAAATTCAGCAAGTGTGAGTTTTGGTTGCAACAAATTTCTTTCCTTGGTCACATTGTTTCTAAAGATGGGATAACTGTTGATCCTGCAAAAAAAAGGTTGTTGAAGAATGACCAAGACCCACAAATGTAACTGAGATTTGTATCTTCCTTGGTTTGGCAGGCTATTACTGAAGGTTTGTTAGAAATTTCTCTTGGTTATCTAGTCCAATGACAAAGCTAACTCGGATTGGTGTTAAGTTTATCTGGACAAAAGAATGTGATGATTGTTTTCAGAAGCTAAAAAGAAGATTGGTGAATGCTCCAGTTTTGGCACTACCTTCCAGGAATGGGGAGTATGTTATCTACAGTGATGCTTCATTGAAAAGACTTGGTTGCGTCTTAATGCAGAATGATCAATTAATTGCTTATGCTTCACGTCAGTTGAAATCTCATGAGGTAAATTACCCTACACATGATTTGGAATTAGCTGCTGTTGTTTTTGCTTTAAAAATTTGGAGGCATCATTTGTATGGTGTAAAGTGTGAAATATATACTGATTGAAAAGGTTTAAAGTATATATTCACTCATAAAGAATTGAACATGAGACAGATGAGATGTCTAGAATTAATCAAGGATTATGATTGTACAATTCATTACCATCTGAGAAAAGCAAATAAAGTGGCTGATGCTTTTAGTCAAAAAAGTAATGTTTTATTAACAATGTTGCATTTGGAACGTGATCCTTTGGTTAAGGATTTGATGAACTTTGGAATAGAAGTTGTTGGTGCAGGATGTACTTTTGTTTTGTTTCAGGTATCAGTGAAATCTTCTCTATCAGACAGAATTAAGCAAGCACAGAAGCAAGATAGTGAGTTGCAGAAAAAGGTAGATCTAGTTCAGAAGGGTAAGTTGCCTGAATTCAACATTGATAATGATTGTGTTTTGAGATTTGGGAAGAGATTGTGTGTGCCTTGTGATTCACTGTTGAAGAGAGATTTGTTATGTGAAGCTCATAGTTCTCCGTTTTCATTTCATCCAGGAAGTACTAAGATGTATAAAGATCTTCGAGAGTATTACTGGTAGGACGGAATGAAAAGGGATATTGCTGATTTTACTGTGATGTGTTTGAATTGTCAACAGGTTAATGCAGAGCGGCAATTACTAAAAGGGATGCTTCAACCTCTACCAGTACCCGAGTGGAAATGGGAGAATATATCCATGGACTTCGTTGTGGGATTGCCGAAGACACCTCGAGGTAATAATGTAATCTGGGTTATTGTTGATCGCTTGACTAAATCTGCTCATTTCCTTGCTATACGAGATACCTTTTCCCTAGATCAACTTTCTCATTTGTATCTTAAAGAGATATTCAGGTTACATGGAGTTCCCCTCTCCATTGTATCTGATTGTGATCCTAGGTTTACTTCTAACTTTTGGAAAGGCCTTTAGAAGTTGTTGGGTTCTGAATTAAATTTTAGTATAGATTTTCATCCTCAATCAGATGGGCAGTCAGAATGAACAATTCAGACATTGGAGGATATGCTACGTGCTTTTTCCATGGATTATCAGGGAAGTTGGGACCAACATATTGCTTTGGTTGAGTTTTCTTATAATAACAATTTTTATTCTAGTATACAGATGGCACCATTTGAGACATTATATGGGAAGCAGTGTTGAACTCCAGCTTTCTGTGATGAAGTGGGTGAAAGGAAGTTAATGGGACCAAAATTGGTAGAGGAGTTGGAAGAAAAAGTTCAACTGATACAGAAACACATGAGAACAGCTCAAAGTAGGCAGAAGAGTTATACGAACATCAAGAGGACTGATCTCTCTTTTGAGGTAGGTGATCATGTTTTTCTCAAAGTATCACCATGGAAAAGTGTGATGCGATTTGGTAAGAAAGAAAAGTTGAGTCCAAGGCTTATTGGACCATATGAAATTCTGAAGAGAGTTGGATCAGTTGCATACCGAGTGGCTTTATCTCCGAGTTTATCTCAGGTACACAATGTTTTTCATGTTTCAATGTTAAGGAAGTACATGCCAGATCCATCTCTTGTTTTGAGTCCAGAGGTAGTTCAGCTGGAAGAGAATCTATCATATGAGGAACAACCAGTCCAGATTCTTGACCACAGGGAGAAAGTGTTGCAGAATAAGGTGATTCATCAAGTAAAGGTTTTCTGAAAAAACCACATGAGTGAAGAGGCAACATGAGAATCTGAAAATGCAATGAGGGATAAATACCCTCACTTATTCGATAAGTAAATAAATTGGGGGGACACAATTTTCTAAAGGGGGGAAGGATGTAACATACCAAGTAAGTAATGAAACATAGATATTCTTATCTATGTCTATTTATGAATTAGATAGTGTTTTAGAGGCTTAAAATGAGAATAAATCCAATCTTAAGCATGGAATACACTAATATTTTTAAAAGATTGTTTTACAACCTTTTGATGGAAACCCATTTTTAAATCAAAATTTTGACACTTTTATAACCTCTATTTTTCAAAATAAAAATATTCTTTATGATTGGGACATTGAAATTTACATTGGATAATTTTTTGGTATTTTTCTGACAATATTCATTTTTTTAATGAATAGTGAAAAATACTGCATTTTACATCAAAATTGCTTATTCGTCTAATTTAATTATATGGTTAGATTATCTTTTTAATTGGTTTTAAAGTCTAAATAGAATATATTTTTACCATTTAATCCAATAGTGGTCATTATAATTAATTTCACTTTGGAATTGGGCATAAACTAATGCCGAACTTTTCATAGATATTGTTTCAAAAAAACCCACTATTTGTTTTGACAACGGGAATTATTTTTAAATTAATGATTGCAATTTATGTGTTTGGAATTTGGTAAAATTTATTCCATATTTGGAATCATAAGGTCCAAATTATGTAATTAATACTCTTTTGTTTTTAGACTTTGTGAATAGTAACGACCGTAATTATCATTAATTATCTTGATTAATTAGTAATCGGGTAGTTAAGGACAATAAAATAATATCATAATAATAAAAAATGACACCAACATGTGTCCTAATACTACTGGTTTTATCATGTCCGACCATGGGATGCCTTGTTCCAAACTTGGGGACCCCATGGAATCACTTTTGTGTGACAATGACTTTTTATCTTTTTATTTTTAAAGAAAGTAAATATAACAAAGAATGTATCACCTGAGTAATTTTTTTTAATTTTGTCTAAATAAATGATCTCTTGGAATATAAATATTCATTTGAAATGTAAAAATATTTCCTACATCATAGTATTTTTTTTATAATTTTTAGACATTAAATAAATTAAATTATTTATGACATCATGATGATGCTGTGATTAGATCATAATTTAACGATTTAAATAAAATGAAAAGATAATGTAAAATCTAAGAATTAAACTTGTCAAAGACCTATTCTATGAGTATATTTAGAAAACTTGTCACCTTATCCTCGAAATACATCAATGTGGGACCTTTAAAATCTGAAACTCATTTGAAAATAAAGTAACATTTTATACCTTTCCAAGAGTGCCCCTCCTCTCCTCTTATAAAAGGCCCCCACCTCTACCTCCTTACAAACACTTCTCAAGCCTTTGGATTGGCCAAGCTCTGCTAATTTTGTCTCTCCAAATCCCTCTCCTCATCCTAGAAGCCTTACCTTAGGTTGGAAGCTCTTCAAGAAACCCTTTTGGTTCAAACCAAAGGGAGTTACCCAATTTTAAGGCAATGTCTTCACTTGTGTTCTTTTGTTTTATTTTGATTCTCCAACCCCCTAAACTCTTTTTATTAATTTATTTTGTAACAAAACCAGTATATTCAAAATACTAGGATGTTTTTATAATAAGGATTCTAGCTACACTTACACACACCTATATCTAATGGTTAAAAACATACTGTTTCTGTGGATGGTGAATTTATGCCTCATGAAACGATGATTGTTCAATATTCTTTTAACACCATCAAAGGTGGCCATTAAGATGTCACTATATTTATATATGATATATAATATGTTTGTGTTTTACTTAAGCTTAGGTATTTTTCATTTATGTAATACCTTTATGGATTCCATTATGGGTAAAGGTGATATCTTCATTTTAGGATGTGCGGACTACCGCCCCCTCAAAGTGATTTGATTCGTTAATACCATATGTGGTACATATAAAGGATAGATTTAATGATATTATATATGATACCATACTGAAATTATAATACTATTATGTATCTTTAAGTTTTAATTACATTAAATATGAAATAGAAATTGAAGTAGTGTTCATGCGTACGTACGGCTTACTGTCTCCATGAACGGTGCATTCATTTCTTAACATTATATGTTATGTAATATTATAAATGCATGTATATACTATATATATATGATATATATGATATCTAAATCATGAATATAATTCTATATATAATGGATATTTTATCCCATGAACAACTTGTAATTATAAAGATTTTATTTTTGACTCAATTACCAATGATCGACAAAACGACCATTATTAACTTAAATAATTACATAGTATTCATAACATGGTAATAAGTGATATAAAAGAAATAATGAACTTGAAAAGGTTCTTAATAAAGTAGAAATTAACTCATGTTTATTATTCAGGACGTTAAATAACGATTGAGTCAAGTCGGACCCGAGGTATGGGGCATCGTCTCAATCTCCTTTCATTGAGGCATATTTTGTTTTATACACAACTTTCTTTTATACGGTTTATAAACCCCTTTTAATTTTACTTCTATTCAAAAGGAATCTTTTTTTATACGAAGCATTTTAATAACCGACAAAAGGAATGCTTTTTTGTCATATGTAAGCAGCGACAACGACTTCCCCACCGCCGTGACCATTATTTGAGTTTCGGCGTCCTCTACAAGACATAACTAATTTCTAAATGAAAAATAAATACCATGTTTTAATTTTATTTTCTTTTGGTATTGAAAATGGTTTTGATAATGTTTTTATTATATCAATGTGTTGTATTGATATCTTGTGATTGAAATTTGGAAATATTATGTTTCCTTTATGCATTTTTTATGTGACATGATTATGTTATGGTTCTTGGGAATTGTTATAAAGACGGCTGGTTCCGTGATAAAATAAGGGAGGTTGAGCCCGATATAGCTCTCCAATGCATTGGGTAATGTGAAGGAGTTAAACGTTAGGGTTTCTCCCAAGAGATTTAGGGAATATACTGTAATGGGTATTCCAAACGTAAACAAGAGGGTTACTCCCTACATAAGAATGTTATGAATGTCTCAAGTTACCTTTATGACTTATGATTTCTATGATTTATTCATTATTTGATGAGGTATGTTAAAGTGATTATTTTTTATGAGTAATGTATGATTTCATTGATTCTTATGTATACACGGAATCATGTTTCCTTTCCATATTTTTATATCACTTACTGAGCTTTTTATGCTCATCCCATGTTTTTGAAATGTTTTTCATAGGTCAAGGGAAAGGTACATGATTTGATGATAGTGTCAAGGAAGTTTCAAGAAAGAATCCATGTTTTATCTTAAATATGTTTCTGTTGATGGGAAAAATGAATACTATCTTTTATGTAACCACTTTGTTTAAATGTGGAATGTAATGCATGTTTTATGATCTAATTCTCTAAAAATATAAACCTAAAAATATCCTCAATGTGTATTCTTGATATATCTCAATATTAAGTAATGTTTAAGGATGGGGCCTTATAGATATATAGATCACACCCGTCTCATAATGAAATCATCATACGTGTGACACAAGATCATAAGAATTAATCATATCATAACCCATGATATGAAATGGGTTTTCTAAAAATGTCACTATATCATGACATATGTAAAAATTATAGGTTTCATTATCATTTCATTAAATCATAACATATGAAAAGAATCAAGTTTTATAAGCTTATAAACCATGGAAGATGAATTTGTTTCATGAAAATCATTCCATCAAAAAATAAAACATTTGGAGAAAGAATTTTAATTGTACCATAGGATAATATCTGAATAAATTCATGAGAAACACCAAAGGATGTCATATTATATGGAAAACAATTTTGAAATATCTTTTAAAAATATTTATTGAGGAAAATATCATTTTTTCAACAATAAATGCTTTTTTAAATGAATTTTTGTAAAAACCTTTTTCTCAGAAAATAAATATGAAAAGTCATAAATGATGTTTTTCAAATAATTTAAATCATTTTACATTTAAAATAATCACAATATATCTTTTATTTTTTTTGAAATCATTTTATAAAACATGGTTTTGGATGAAAATATATTTCTGACTGATGTATCAAATGAAGTCAGATATTATTTAAAAAATTATTAATATTATTAAGTAACAAAGAGTGGGAAAACTATACCATTATATGAGGATATCATTGATATACATTTTAGAATAAAATTCTTAATAATTATAGAGATTTGGATCATAATATTTCATTAATGGGAGAATAATCAAAACCAACCCTGATAAATAATGATATTATAGAAATAAACTCTTACCATTTTGTTAAATTTACATCAAAATAACCCTTAAATAATAACATTAAATTAAGATTAAAATATTAAAAATATAAGTAGATTCATGAAATAGCATTTAAAATGGTATTATATATATCACTTAAAATGATATTGGTGCATAATAAAACATCTATCTCAAAGAAGGAAAATTGAGATAAAATTAGCTTATCGATTTGGTAACTTCTGAACTATAAAACCCCTTTAAATATTGATCATAAAATTAGTATTTAAATACACCTAATTATAGGTATTTTAATCATATAATACATTTGTGGTATTAATATACACCATGAAAAAGATACTAGTGGTAAAAAAGCGTAAATATCATAGAAATAATAGTTAGACAAGAAACCCCATTACCTTATTTGTTGAATATAATTGTATTCATTAAAAACTAATTTATAATAAATATAATATTAGTATAAAAAATATTATATAGACATATTTTTTTATATCATACCATATATGATTTAACTATGGATTTATATGAGCTATTTATTAATAATTTTGGTTAAAGTTGTGTTTTAGGTAATAACAACATTGTTTTCCATACATTTTTTGACTTTTTGTTATTAGTAATAAAACATATATCATCATTTAATTATTTTAATAATTTAAAACATGATACAAATATCATATATCTTTATTAAATTTTTAGTTTTAGTAATATACAAAATATAAAAACATTAAATGAGACACATAGTTCATGGAGACGACATGTCACACATATAAATGAACCATGTTTCCATTTAATTTGTGTATTGAAAGAAAGAATAAAATCAAATGATATATATATATATATATATATATATTATCATTATATTATAATTATTATATGATATATATCACATATTTATATTAAAATCAATCTTAATACATTCCATGCAAAGCCTGAAAGAATCACATCGCTTTGAGGAGGTGGTAGTCCACAAGTCCACAAATGATCTAATTGTATTCAAAAAAAAATAGAAAGAATGAGGTATGGGTTATATAATAATTAAATAACAAAAAATAAAAAGTAAATATAATATATATCATATATTTTTTTTCAATCGTTATTACAAACCTTGATAGGTGGTAATGGAAGAATGAAGGACATCCATTCAGGAGGCTGTAGTCTACAGTACACACAAATTATGATTTTGAATCCCACTTGATTGAAGTAAATATGACTGTATGTTGAAATATTAACATAAAAGTTTTTTTGAATATTAAGGATAATTAGGTTATATATAGTTATGGAATAAGAATAATTCATGGGGGTGGATAATGAAATAAAATAAAATTTCTTGTTGAAGTATTTTACATCTTCTTTGGGTAACTCCTTTTGGTTTACACCAAAGAGATTCCTTGGTTGAATTTCAACTCAAATGGAGGATTATATAATTAAGGTAAGGAAGTTATGATATTATTTGTGAAGTGTTGTGATAAGATAAATGTCTTGATAGGTGTGAATAATTGGGGGGGGGGGGGTGAGTGCCTTTTTATAATGGAGGAGGATGTCCTTATTATAAATATAAAAAGGTAAGCACTATTGAGAGGTCTTAATTATATCATGTGAATAACATAAATAAAAAAATTTGATAAATGGGGTTATATGGCAGTAATATGTCTATAAAAGTTATTTTGGACAAGTTTAGGGTCATTTGTACATATTATGTTTTATGTTTAACCACTATGTAATATTGTCTTTACCCTAATTGCTATAATTACTTTTAATTACATTCAATAACCAAATTGGTCAAAAATTAATTTGAAATTATTAGAAATTATAAATTATTTTTATTCAAAGTATGAAATACATTTTGTAAAATTATAATCACATAAGTGGTGGAAATTAATTAAAAATTAATCCCACACATGGGATGAGACAACATGTTTTTATAGTTAAAATGTTTAAAAGATTGATATGTTTTTATCTCCAATATCATTGTGAGATTTTTTATAGAGAAATAAATTTCATAATTTAAGAATAATTGATATAATTATACATTAACAAAACTAAAGTATGATTTTAATATAAAAATAAATTAAATGAAAAAATTGTTTTCAATTAAAATTTATTATTTCTCACTATTAATACAAAAATAAAATATTTCAAAAAAATCCCAAAAATTCCTCTTGAGGTAATTTTGACATTATAAATTAAAAATTTAATTTTTTTTATAAAATTAAATCTATAAGTTTCTAAAATTAATTTTATTATTTTTTACATAAGGATATAAATCGAAGTTCTTTTGAGAAAATATTATTTTTCAAAACATAATGTCATTACCAAAAATTATATATTTTATTACCAATTTGTTTTGTTTATGAAAATAAATTATAAATAATAGTTAGAAATTATTTATTCATATTAAAATGATTAATATATATGTTATAATTTTCTTTTTAATAATATTTATAGTAATAAAATATTGTTTTGTAGAAACTCAATGTAGCATGTAACTCTAGCTAACATGCTGTTGCATGTAGTATAAGCTTAACATGGTGTAGAATATATATAAAAGTTTATATTGGTGTAGAGTGAAATGTAAGAAATAAAATAAAATAAATTTATTCTAAAGAATGTTCATAAAAACATAAGGTGTTACAGAATATAATTTATTATACAAAAAAATTATTATATATTTAAATGATATTAAATTAATAAAGCACTTCAAATGGATCAAGGAGCTTTAACGGACCTAGGACCATGGGGATGTCCTTCCAAAATATATTTATGGGGTGGTATAGATAAAAAAATTCTCACATTTTAAATGTTCTTAAATAGACTAGGAGAAAAATCTATTGGGCTTAAGAGGACCAATGACAAAATATTCGTGCTATCCTGTAAGCAAGGAATAAATTTTTTCAAAATTTTCCATTTTAATGTTTTATAAATTTAATACTGAATTATTTAATTGGAAAAATATAATTTTTAAGTATATTAATAATATTTATATATATATGTTTATATTAAAATTTTATGTTATAGTTATAATTTGTTCAAAATTTAATAATACAGAATATTAGTTGTTTTTAATTTTTTAAAATTACATTTGATCTTGATTTCAAATTTGATCTAGCCTATAGAGTTGTCCAGTTAAAATAAATATTAGACCAGACTTAATTTTTGGATCATGAAATAAATTTTTACCTAAATGTATGAGACAATTTTAGGCCCATTCCATATAAATTTGTCATACACCACCCTGATCCAAATTTTTAAACTCCAAAACAAATCACTAAACTTAATCTATATAATCAAATAAAACAATATATTCCCAAATCTTTAAAAATATTATTTTAATATTAAAATAACCATATAAATATTTATATCAATTTAGTCACTAAATTAATGGACAAATAAATATTAATTTATTAATATATAAATAAATTAACAAGATATAAAATGGAATTAACATATTCTAAACATGAATATCATCTTATTGAGTTTCATCAATCATTATTAGTTGAATAAATATTATTCCTCTATCTGGGGATAAATTTATTCATAACTATAAATTCAATATAATATAATGATATTCATATTATACTTTTTTATAGCCATTTAGGAACCTTTATCAATGGTAATATGAGAATATTACTAATATTCAATATTATTATATAGAAACATGTCATGGAACCTGAAACAAGTTAGTGAAAGAAATAAAACAAACATCAAATTAATTCTACTATGTTATTTAATCTCATTATCAATAGATATCTCATCTAGGATGATGTATACTTGTGCCATCTCCCTATTTTTTCTATTTAACTTCCTTTGACGTTCGAAAATGAAATCCTTTTTCAAATACAATGGCCATTTATTTCAAAAAACACTTTCATTTCTAATAATTTTCCTAAGATATATTATTTTATTAATATAAAAATGAAAAATACTTTCATGGCTTATTCAATTAATTACATATCACTTCTAACACACTGAGTTTATTCCACCTTACTATAAGTATATTTTATCTCAGATTTTATCCATACATCAAAGTACACAATTCATGATGTAAATGAATAATAATATCAAGTATAAGTGAGGAGATCCAGTAATTTCTTCCATAAATATGACATAAACTTGGATTAATATTTATTACATATCATTATAATCTATGAAAAAACAATTGAGATTTAATATCTTTGGAAACATTGATTTATAAAAAACTTGTTTAAAAAAACTCAATATCATATCCCACTATATTTTTCATATATATTACCATTCTTCAGAATAACATACTTAAAACCTATATTTTTACCCTATATAAATACGATATAAGAAAAAATGTGCATAGATTCTCATTAAGTACAAACATGCGAGATATAAATTAAAAAAAATCATAAAAAAAACTAGTGAAAAAAGGTAACCGAACATGATAATGAAAATTATAAATAATAAAAAATTATTGATAGATTATTATAATGAGTCATGTTGTAAATAGTTTTATTTTATAAGGAATTAAAATTCCTAATCTATAAGAAGATATCATAAGAATATTATTAAGTCATAAAAGTGTTTCAAAAAGTGTGGAATAATCACAATCCAAGAAATTATATAGAAAATATCACTACCAATACCATTTTTTTAGTGGACAAAAAATCATTATATAAAATCATTCCTAGTCAATTCCATCATTCTTTCAGGAGTAACATCGACCACTTAGCTCTATAATTTTTACCTAATGAATTGGAAGAGTTATAATGATAGTCCCACCCTACACATAATAATAATCCATTCATATGTATGACACAAGATCAAAAATGACTCATCATAACATCATTTCATTTCCCATGGAAGATAAATGGATTTTTTAAACATCACATTATCATAATAAAAAAATCATTGATCAGGACATAATCGACCCATGTATAGAAAATAGGTTTCATATTAGTTACTACATCATTATAAACCATCTATAAAATGAATATTTATTTTATCATAAGAAAATATCCATAGAGGATCATGGGAATCATTAAATGAAGTTTAAATACATGAAACATTCCGTGAAAAGAATAAGTTAAATATTTTTTTTGAAAACATGGATAATGAAATTTCATTTTTATATCATCAAAACTAAACATTTCCATAATATAATGAACAGAATTTCATTGAAAATTACAATTTAAATATTTAAATAAAGCTAAAAATATATAAATGATGATAATAGTAGGGAAATTTTCTAATGTCAAGTATTCTAAAAAATATTATTTTCACACATGGGTAAAAAGTGAAAAAGAACATCATTTATAAAATAAAAAGAATGGTCTACTTAATAATTTTTTAAATTAAAATATAGCAAAAAATTACTAGAAACTATCATTAATGACTTAAATACAATATTAATTAAAAAATAGAACAATCTTTAAAAAAATGGAAAATATATACATGAAAGAAAACTATTACCAACCACAATGAGAAATATGATCATTTTTTATAAAAAAATATTTTTGTTATCTTTGAGTACCAAAGTGAGGGAATATGAGATGAAAACATGAAACAATTAGAATTAACTGGAGTATAATAAAATACACGTAATTTTATAATAGTGAAATTACATAAATCCCCAAATGAAAATATAATCATAAAAGATTCCAATTGATTGTGAGATGAAAGAAATAACTGTTACTGTTTTGGTAACTTTTGAATCATAAGGCCCATTAAAGAATAAAATGAAATAAAACATTAAATATTATAAAAATAAATATATTAATGTCATTAAATATCAATTGGAGTATTACTTACACCTCATAAAAGATGATAGTTTCATAACATGAGATATGTCCCTTAGAGATGATTTGAGATGAAAAAAACTTTTCACTTTTGTAAAATTTTAGTAAAATCCCATTGGATGAAATAATACATATTTTAAATTTAGTTTCAATTGAATAATTTACATCCATCATATAATATGAAAATGGTTAGTATATACAACTTATGAACATATATATGTGAAAAACATCAAACTTGTATTGATGAAACAATATGGAGATAAAGAACACCTAAAATCTAAATAAAAACTTCATGAAATAGATAACCTTATATAGATTGTTAGATATATTTAATTTTAATTAGAAGAAAAAAATGAAAAAAATGGGTATTATATGCATGATATAAAGGAAAAAAGGTTGGAATATGATATATGACTGACAAACTTAAATGTGAGATGAAAAACCCTTGGTTTACATCCAAATTCTTTCGTAATAGATCAAACCCTTATTTAAAAATTTTAAATTTATTATAATTTAAAACCAAAACCATATAAACCAGTATAAAATCATATATCATTTAATTATAACCATTTAACACCCATAATTAATTCTTTACTAAAATATTCATTTCTAGTTGTTTACTATTTGAAGCTTCATGTATGTTTCGGTTTGACTATTTCAGTCCTTGAAATTAGTTCATAGTTTCATCATCTCCATAAGGTTAGTCATCTCATTGACATCATATATAATTAATATATTAAAATTTTAAATTATTCATAAGAAATGGTGATGAAAAAATTATTACTTCACTTTATAGTAATGGTAGTATATATATATGCACGAGTGATGTTTACATTTTTCAATGGATGGAAAAAAATAAAGTTATATAATAATTTAACATTATAGAACAATAATAATTTCATAAATATCATTAATATTTTTTAAACCCGTCATTATGAATGATCATATAATGTGGTGATAGTAAATGAATCATATTTGTTCATTGAGGTGGTAGTCTACACATACACATAAGAGATACTTGCACTTCCCATTAGATTGAAAAAGATATGAATAATGTTATTATATTAAAATAATAAAATCTCTATATATGTGAGAAAATTTAGTTATTATATTGGAATTGTTAGGATAAAATTTAAAAAGGTATATGAATAAGTAAATTTTAAACGCTCAGTTAAGTTGACTACCTACACTATCTCAATAAACTAATTTGGATATCTCATTATAGACTATAAGGATGGTATTTTAAGAATAAAATTCTATATAATATATCTAAGGAAGTTAATTTTTTTAGTTTTTTAAATCTATGTTTCTTAAGACTTTTGAGTAGTAGAGGAGGGGTGTTGTCCATATATAATAGGGGAGAGGGGAACCCTTATAATTACAAACATTATTAATTCAGTATAGATTCATTTTCATGTTCATGTGGCTCAAAATTGATATATCTTAAATATAGTATAATGAAATGATTAAATCATATCATTTGATTATATTTATTAATATTTAGGTTATATTTTTAATCATTATCTATTGTTCTCAACCCCCCATTATTTGTTTTGAAGATTAGCATGATATAAATGTTTATTATACATTAGTGGTTGAGAATGTTAGTACAGAAGGAAAAGTTACCCATAATTTAATATTTATTTTATATCATCAACCACATCTCATTAAATTTTGATATGATAATTTTTTTATGAATATTAATTCATTTAGTAAAATAATATTTAATTTAAAAAACAATGAAATTTATTTTAAAAAATCCACCTAGTGTGAATTTAAAGAAAACAATATAAAAGTTGAATTCGAGTAAAAACTCTTAACACTTCCAAAATTTATTATATGTATCCAAAAAATTCATGGAACCCCAAAATTATTCCATATTATATTATATTTTATATTTTTAAAAATTATTTATTATATTTTTCTATTACCAGAAAAAGTATTATGTTAGCATTGTGTAAGAATATAATAAAATAATTCCATCACTAAAAATTAAAAATAAATTAAATGATAAAAAAATAATTTGTCATTAAAAGAAACATTATAAATGGAATATGAACATCTTTTAAACCTATTAAATATTGAATTTATTAAAATAAAGAGGGTGACATTTTTGATATTTTCTTAACACAAAGTAGTATTAAGGTCATTATCAAAGAAAAATGGAAACATATTTCATTATCATCAAATAATTGATGAGGATGGTTGAAATAAACTATCAAATAAAAATAAAAAAGTGTTATTTATTTCCGAAATCTATATCATGTTTTTTAACCTTATTTACTAGATATACCCTTACCAAGGTTACAAATATTTATTATAGTTAGTATTAATTATAAAAAAAATAATATTTCACTACATAATTTTTTTTTGAAATTATAAATTTAAATAAAGAATACATTTCATAATTTCATTACCTATAATTTATTGAAATTATGTCTATAATAAATTATTAACTTGTGACACAAATATTTTTTGTAGAAAAAATATTTTTTATATAAAAACATTCTTATAGAAAAATTAAGAAGATTATTGACTAATATGAAATTAATTGGAATATTTTATATCAATAAGAATAGATGAAACTATAAAATCAACTGAAAAAAAATTAGACTCTTTAAATAATAGAAATGAAAATAATTTTTCAAATAAAATTGATATTTTTTACTTTTTAAGAAAAAACATTCTTTTCTTGAAAACCCCAAAATTTCACAATATGCTAATTTTATATGTTTTTATATAAAATGATAACCTTTTTATAAAAACAAAATTCTAATTTTGGTAGAAAATAGTTATAATGTATTCCCTCAAATAACATTTTTTGAAGAAAAAGTCTTTTTGATGCATAAAATGACTTCACTAAAAATAGAGACTTTATTTCCAAATAATTAATCAATATAGTTTATTTATTTGGATCACTAAATATTTATTTCATAATTTATTTTATCATATTAATACCCAAAAATTTAATGAATATCATATAATGGTCACATTTAAATTACAATATTTCTATATTTTGTCACAATTCACTTAAAATATGGTGTAGTGTGCTAAGAAATATGTCAAACCTATTATTTTTTAATGTAAATTTTAGGTGTATTACATTCTCACCCTTAAATAAATAAATTCATCTAAATTTTCTATTTTTATTCCAAGGATCAGTATTTGTAAATACATTTGTGGAAAAACCATGTTATTTAAAGGGTTTAGATAAATTCATTTTAAAAAGGGAAGTGGGAAACATAATAGTTAATTAAAATAACACATAATTGTGTCCCAAAATAAATAGAAAATTTTATTTAAGGTAAAATATATACATAGAAGATAAAATAATGTCCAAGGGAAATTAGATAGTGATAGATACCATAGTCATGAGAATGTTAATAACCATAAAACTGTAAAATATTTAGGGTTGAAAAGACTATTAAATCATTAATAATTAAAGTAAAAGGAAAACATTTTTTATTTTAAGATACACTTCCTAAAGTTAAGGAGTTCTTTTAATATCAAGATATACAACATTAAAAAATATAATTATTTTATTTCTATTCATCCCATGATTATATTTTCATCGATTTGTCTTTTGATCAATTTACTTTTAATCTATTACTCTATGAATTGAATGTTTTAGAAGAATTTTTCATTCCTAATTAACAAAAACTAACATTTAATGGATCATAATATCTATAATATATTTACAATTTAATCCTTTTATCTCTATATATTTACCAAAAAAACTTTTAGCACAGTTTATCCCGCATTGGTAAATCATTATTTGATGATATAATATGTTAATATCTGAACCCTCAGCAATAAGAACTAAAGTTCAACTTAAACATTTTGAAACTTAGTTATCCTTAAAACATTTATAAAATATGTATAACCAAATTCAAATCCCAAACATATAGAAAACATACCACTTAATATCCTGAATCAACCAAACTATAATCCTTATACAATATAATGTAGCTCATAATTTCAATCACCAAACATGTGAATACTATGATCACATATTCTATTAAATCATGACATTCCTTACAAAAAAACTCAATTAACCATAAAAAATCAAAAACAAAATTACAAAATCTATAAATTATCTATATCTTTATTTCATAAATGAAATAATAGTCTATTAGATATATTATATAAATAAAAAAATTACTAAATTTCATCAAATATTACGTAAATGAAATTTTTATTAAATTAGCCACGAGTTCAAGGACATCAATACTATAAAATTTAATTTATCAATGTCAATCATCTCTTTATCCCAACTAAAAATTATTATATCAACACAATACACATATTAAGGTTTATCTTTCCCCTAATAATGTATATTGCAGATATATCCCCTTACCATAATATCAGTTTTTTTAGTTTATTATAACCATTCAATATATAGTTGAAAATAAAGAATGAAAAACTACTGTATAATAATCTTGAGATGTATAATGATTATTATAACCATACTATCAATGAATAAACTATTATACAACATAATTCTCCTATATTAATAGAAAAACTCCCCAATCATTTTACATCAATGAGTAGTATTTCATGGTCTATAAATCATTCCTTGGCTTAGGGAATTAACTCATATAATTCCAATTTTCCTACATATAAGACATTAAACTCTAAATGGAAACATATTATGAACATCACTTACCCCCATTTAACCTATCATTTTCCATTTAAATTAATTATTTCTATGCACCTTTTTTACACACAAAAAAAAATTATTCTCGTTCATATGAGACATTTCCTAAGGCGATTCCTCTAACATACATGACATGTATAAAGTTGAATCATATTTCCTTATTGGTATTCATCAATTAAAATCCTACAATACTCAATTTTTATCTTATTATCTATTCCTTTATACTCACCCAAGTTGAGGTTGTTAATCATATAATGAGAAAATTAATTTAGATAGTCACATGGTTTCATATTCTATCTCCTATTTAATTTGGTTTCTCATGAGGAGAATTGTTCCATTATCTTTCACATCCATTGTCTGTACAAATACTCTAGGTTCTATTCAAGGAATAAAACCACTAATCTTACTTTGATAAACAATAATCAATTTGGAAAATAATATAGTCATGAAAATAATTTATTGTATCTAAAAAACATTACACCTTAATTTTAATCAATGACACACTGGGTTTATCCTTGTACATCCACGATCATCATCTATTCAAATATATCACAATGTTTTATAAATAAAATGAGATTTAACCTACTCATATCCCCAAGAAGTATCTATCCATGAGTGTAGTATTGGAAAAAATCATCATGAACTGATGAAAATTCAGTTAATACCCAATCCATCATATTTATAGTTGTTACCCCTAGTCTTATTAGTTTCATATAAACATCTACTTTCCAACATCCATTTAGATATTTATATTATAAGAAAACCACAATAATTTATTTTCCATCACATAGGAGTTTCTCAAATTATTAGAGTTATACTAAGGGTTCCCACTAAATTACACTATCCTAGTATCCATAAAAAAGAAAACCTTTCTTTGATCCTTATTAAATCAACCCAAGAATTTAATACATAAATATTATATCATTTTATACAAATATTTAATACAAATCATTACAATCCATGCATAAACAAAAAAAGGTTTAGTGTATTTCAAAATATGGATACATAAATAAACGGTATATAGAAAAATCTAAATAATATAAAATTATGTTCATCAAATATAGATCCCTTCACAGTCATAACATACATAAAACCATTCTTCATATCATGGGGAATAAAAAACATTGGAAAAGGTTAAGTCAAAAGCTGAAAAAAGGATAAAAAATGGGATAAATGAATTAATGATCCTTTGTATTATTGACATTAGTATAATGTAAGGAGAATATGAGCATAAAAATATAAAATCATAGTAATAAATTCATGGATAATAATCATGATTCATGGAGTAAATATTTATAGTTCATATGATATGAATCATTATAGAATAAAAATTCATGATCCATGAAAACAAATCATAAGTATATGAACATATAATAGAATAATATCATACAATTTGGAACAATTATAGTCATACAAATTAAATGTTAAGGATCACATCTAATACCATCATTCCTTATTTGATATAAACTCATTATGTAAGAGTCTGCCTTGCCAATTTCATCATTTTCTTAGAAGTAACTTCTATATAGTTAAATTCATCATCGTTACACAATTCATTGGAGGGATATATAATTATCCAACCACCCATCACATAATCATTATCCATTAAAATTTATACCAAAAAAAATCATAAAATAGACATCATATCATCATATAACACTTAATGGAAAATAAATTTCATAAAAATTCCATCATAATAATAATAAAAACATTCATCATGGAATAATTGAACCCTTGAAATAAGGTGGGTATCATTTCAATACCACATCATCAGGAACCCTACAAAAAATAATATAAATGGTATTATAAGAACATATCTCCATTGGATCATAATAAACATCAATGTATATTTACACATATGATATATGCAATTAAGATAACATTTATACCATTTTATTTAAAGCATGAAATATATCCCTTTTATTTGATTTAATTAAATGTTAAATTTTTTAGAATATTGTTAAAATTATTATTATATTTGAAAATAATAATTTAAATATATAATGGAAGTATGAATGAAATTAAAGGTCTTAATAGTATGAATCTATTCTCTAGTCATTTATGTTAAAAAATATTACTTTCACAATATGGTAATAATCTCAAAAATACATCATTCCTAAAACATCAATAACCTAACACATAAAACATTGTGAAAGATTTAATAATGAAAACAATTACTTGAAATAAAATGTAGGGAAAATAAATTAATGTTTATTAAATAATTTTATAAAATGATAACATTAAAGAAAAATACTCCCACCCATAAGGAGAAATAATATTGATTTTCCATAAAAAATACATTACATTCTCTTTAAGTACCAAAGAGAGTAAAATGATAAGAAAACATGGAAAATTAATATTAAATTTAAAGAGAGGAAAATACATATTTATTTATAATATTGATATCATAAAATTCCATAAAATTAATTTTAAATATAAACAATCATACTTGAAAGTGATATTGATTAATTAAACTTTACTTTATAGTAACATTTGAATCATAAGACCCACGAGATAATAAAATAAAAATATTACTTAAATGTAATTAACATAAGAAGATTTATCAGACATAATTTAAATAGGAATTATTTATACCTCATTAATTAATATTGGTTCATAACATAACTTAGGTCATAAAGAATAAGATTTTAGATGATAAAACCTTACAATTTTTTTTAACTTTTTAATCAAAATCTCTTGCATAAAAGAAACTAAATTGTATCATTAAATACCATGAGTTATTATGGATATAGGATATAACCTATAAAAAGGTATGCATATAGACTTTATAAACAAAAATATGTGCATAATATAATTCTTCTCTCGATGGTACAATATTGAGACGAAAAACCCTTACAATAATGGTAATTTATGAATAGAGACCTCATTAAAGATAGAACCTTAAATGAATTTATAAATACAATTAATTTTAATTAAATTCATCATATACTATATTCATTTGTATTATTTAAACCACACAATATAAATTATTTGGGAATATAAAAAATGTCTCATAAAAATAAATGCAAGACTAAAAACAAATATGTCCCATCCACTATTCTTTGTAACTGCTTTAACATCTTATATAATAAATTTAAAATTTTTATATCAATATTAAAATAATATATACATAAATATAATATCATATATTATAAAATTATAATATTTCAATACCCCTTTATAATTCATTATTAAATTCTTTTTTTCCAGGTGTTAAATTTTTGGTTTGTAGACACATTTTTGTTACGTTTTTCCGATCATTGAAATTTGAACATGGTTTCATCATCTAAAGAATTTTAAACATTTTATGAATATCATATTTAACCATTATATAATTTTATATAAATATTAATATAAATATATAAGGAAAACTAAATTACATTCTTTTAGGGAGATGGTAATCCATAAGTACACATGAGTAATGTCTCCATTTTTTAAGGATTTAAATAAATACTGGTAAATAATAATAAATCATTATCTAAAAATATTAATATAATAAATATCATATATATTTATTAAATACATTATTATAAACATCCTTTTGAAGAAATGATTGACATTAACTTGTATCGCTTTGTGGATGTGGTAGTTAATATATATGCAAGTGTGATAGTTTCATTTCCTATTTGATAAATAAAATGAAATGGATATAGTCATTACATTTAAAAAATAAAACCTATGTATATGGTACATACATATGTAATTATATTTTAATTTTTTGGAAAAAATATAAGTAGGGAGAATAAAAAGTAAAATTAAAATGCTCAGTTAAGATGAATACATACTCCATGAAGAACCTCCTTTAGATCTCACCTAAAGGACCAACGGGCTAGACATTTAAGAAGATAAAAATCTATGTAATGTGTATAAGTAACTTAATAATATGTTTTTTTAGTTTTTTATTGATATTATTGGCTCATGAAGTGTAAATAAGATAATATAGGTGGTGTCATTATGTAAGACATGAGAGGGGATCCCTTGGAATTACTTATAGTATTGAATTAATATAAATTAATGTTCATCTAAATGTTTTTCAAAATTGATTTATTATCAATGTGTAATGATTATAGGTTAATGGTATATCATCCAATAATGTTTATAAATGTTTATAAGATGTTTGAATCACTTAATTGTTTGTTTTAACATATGTTAACCATTTTTATGATTACCATAATATCAATCATTTTTTTATAATTTTAGGTTCAAGAAAGTTACTATATAAGGTAATGTGACTAATAAGTGGATATTTATTGATATGATAAATGATAAACTATTCAATTATGTAATTTTAATATTTTAATGACATTTAACTCAACTAATAATATATTATTTTACATAAGATACAATTACAATCATTTTTGGGACTATTAACATTGTTTGACTTTATGAAAAACACGACGAAAAAGAGAATCTGAATAAGAACTTTTAACACATAAATTATAATTCATTTTTATATAAATATTTCATGGAACATAATAATTCTTTTATATTTTATTATTTTTTATATTTTTAAAAACTAACTATTTTACTTTTCTATTACTTGAACAAGTAATGTATCGACATTGACTTAGTATGGATGGTGGTTATTCCATTAGTAAAAAGTAAAAAAATAATTATAATGAAAAAAATAATTCATTAATATTTCAAATTTATATTTATAAAAATAAATAAAATCCTTTTATCTGTATAAATTTTTTTATAGTTATTAAACCTAAAGAGTGATATATTGTATATATTATTTACTTAAATTAATATAAGGTCAATATAAGTGAAAAATGGGACTAATTTTCCTTATCATCAAATATTGGATGAGTATGTATAAAAAAATCATTTGATATAAATAATCTAGGAAATATATTTGTTTTTAATAGCATCATCACATTATTTTTAACATTAATTACATAATCTATCCTCACCATGCTGACAAATATATACAACATTTACTATTCATTTTGAAAAAAATAATGTCGATATAATTTATAAGTTTTAAAATTATTATTTCAAATATCAAATCCATATTATCAAAAATTTTCCCTTTATGTTTCAAATAGATCTTTTAAAATATTCAAGAGAAATGAAACAACAAATGATTTTCTTGAAAATTTTATTTTTAAATATAAAATGTTTTTATACCAAAATTATTCCTAATGAAAAGTATATGTAATTAATTACACAATGTTTATAAAAAATACACTTATAAAAATTTAAAACCATTTCAAAACAAAATGGGAATATATAATTCATTAAACGAAAAGATATTTTTCTACAAAATCAGAATTTTCACTATTCACATAAAAATATCTCTTTTTAGAAAAATCTAAAAATTTCACCCTAAGAAAATTATAATCTATTTATTTATAAAAAGGCATACTTAAAAAAATAATTTCTAAAAGTGTAATATCTTTTTTGTATTTGTCTAATATAAATCATTATAAACCATTTTGAAAAAAATCTTGATTTTAAAGCCTAAAATGACTTCAAAAAATAGTTTTTATTACAAAATCATTAATAAATTAATTGGTATTTAATGGGACCACTAAATATTAAATTAATAATTCAATTACATATATTCATACACTCTAATTTAATAAGTAGGGTTTAATAGTGAAATTTAAATAATTATATTTCAATAGTATATCACAATTATCTTAGATATAGTGTTGTGTTTTAAGAAAACTAAGGATATTATTATTATTTTTAACTATTTTTTTGTGTTTCATTATCCCCCCATTAAATTTATTTTTTTAAAATTTTATATTGAACATCAGTGGTTTAGTATTTGAAAATACAATTGTTGAAATCATATATCACACAAATTAAAAATAAAATGAAATTTGTAAAAGGAGAGTGGGAATCATAAAGGGTATATGGAATACTACATAGTTGGGTTCCAGGATAAGTATAATGTATTTTGTAAGTAAAAAGATAGATAAGTAGGATAAAATTAATTTCCAAAGTCTAATAAAGTGTGATTCATAACATGTTCATGAGAAAGTTAATGACAACAAAACCACAAATTAGAGTGGGGTGGAAAGAAATTAAATTCATATGAAATGAATGTAAAATAATGGAAATTTCAATTGAAGATCTAGTTCCTAATATCAAGGTATTATTTTACTATAAAGATAGAGAACATGATAAAATACACTAACTTGATTTATTTCTATTTAATATGAAAATTTAATCCTTTGGTTTCTCTTTAATAAATTTATAATTCAGATCGTTGTACAAGAAATAAATATTCAAGATGAATGCTTCATCCATGAATCGGTATAATAAACTTTTATCATATCATAAGATTCAAAAAATAATTTAACGTCATTCCTCCTCTCTCTCTATATATTTACTAAAATATTTTTTTACAGAGGTTATCTATTATTTATAAATCATTATATGATTATATAATTTATTAATATGAAAACCATAAATAACAACACCTAATGTCTAACATCCAAAATTCCATAAATCATTAACCCTAGGTCTTCCCCAAAACATGGAAAAAAATTAAATCCAAAAAATTATAATAATTGTAAGAACTCGGTTCTTTTTTTGAAGTACTATTTTCTTTTTTTAGGTTGTTTTTAGAGAAAACTGGGGAGAATTGGGCAAGTACTGGAATTAGAAGGTCACATGGCTTGAAAAAGTTTTACACATCGTGTAATCCCAAGTATAAACCATGTACTCTATAACCGTGTAAGGGGTATACATGGCGTGTAGGGATGTCGAAAGAGGATTAAAGGACCAAACCATGCACACACCATGTAATAACTAGTACATGCCGTGTAGTCATGTGAGCAAGACCTGGAAAGTAAGTCATTTAAATATTTCCATATTTAGAAAATTAAAATAACCTACACATTGTGTAGTCCCAATTAATCATCGTGTAGTTTGTAAATTTTGGTTAAAATGACCAGTAACCTTATTTTTCGTCAGTGGACATAACCTCCTCACCCAAGTTCACAAACCAATCAACCGAGACTCATTTTTACATTTAATTCTTCATCTTATTTCTGATTTTGATATCATTGGATCCATTGGTACCCCATTGGTAAGCTCTTGATCTGGAGCCATTATTCATGATTTTGTTTCTCGACCAATTTATAGGAGTTTTAGCATTTATGCTTATTGTGTAGATCTACCTTGTTCTTGACCAAATTAGAGACTGGTAATCATTTAGAAGCTTCATACGAGTATGAGGTAGGTGGTTCATACATCTTTTTATGTTTCTTCAGACATTTGGTGGTTGTGGATTTTAGCGCAATGGTGGGTGTTCAATAATAACTCAATTATTGCATTTTAATTTGACTATTATACCATGTGGGATGTAATTGGTTATTCCATTGCCTATTACGATTGAGCGAGGCCAGGTGAGAGATCATTTCTCATTGGTTTATTTTGTATGAGGGTGCTAAAATGGTTTTAAATAAATTTTCTTGATTTATATATGAATATTTAAATTGTTTAAGCTTGCTTGAGCATGTTAAAGGCATTCAGGACCTCAGTGCTGCTATTTGATGGATGATAGTTATTGAAACTTAACTGTTTAAATTGAATTTTATATTTAAAAGTGATTTAATATGATTTGATATCTGTAATGGTGGAATTACATACAATGATTCTCTTGATATTGTGGCGGGCTTGGATTGAGGTTGGATGTCATGGACATCGGGATTGGGTGGTGTTGATCATAAGTTGGGCACGACTAAGATTTCCATGGGTAGTTTTGAACATGGGTTTGGGAATCATGGATGTCGATTTGAGCCAGTGTTACTATCACTTGGGTATAGAATGGGATACTTCGATGGTGTGGCCATCATATTTGAGCGACATGGTCCTAGGGACATGGGGTGTCACAATATATGTGGCTTGGGATCTTATTTTGGTGATTACTGCTCACCCTTGATTTGAGTCATGTTCATAATGGTTGACTCTGTGATGAGGTGGTTATGACAACTCATGTCAGTAGAGTCCCCCAATAGTTTCATTTTAGGTACTATTGGTTTGGGGGTTCTTGTCGTAGGAAACCACATGGAAGGAGAGGAGCCTTAGGTTGGTAGCGATGAGGATACCGAGTTATGTGATTGGGGAAATACATCATCATTGCTCCAATTTTTTATTTGAGGACAAAAATCATAGCTCCGCTATTTATTATTTAAGGACATGCATCACTATTCCTCTGGTTTTCATTCTATGGGCTGACGCGAGCTTACGAGATGGGGTACAAGGGACCAGGTCACTTCTATTTCAGCGTGCCTTCCAGATATTGGTACTTGAGACACTCAATGTTAGGAGGCACATGGTGCCAGGTTATATAATTTAGGTGGGACCTGAGGGTTCACTAGGGCATTGTGACTACAGGGGTATCTTGGGTCCTAGGCAAAGGACTCTCTTTGTTTATGAGATTTTGGTGTTGGCCGAAGCAGGGGACATCCCTAGTGGCTGCTAAGCACTAGTAGAGAGTTGTGTTTATCTAGTGGATAATACTATTTACCTTTTTAGAGATTCATGTATTCTTAAACACTTATACTAGGTACACACCATTGTGTGGTATCCTACAGAGATTCATCTCACACCCTACATAGGCCCTTTGGGATGCATGTAGACTTTATGGTTTATGTATAGGTTAAGGATCAGCCTCAGGAGATGGATCATAGTACTATTGGAACAAATATTGGTATGGACCTTGAGGTTATTCCTAAGTCTAGTTTTACTTTTATTTATCATTATTTCCAATATAATCATGCTTACTTTTATATGTAGCAATTGTAGTTAACCATGGGCATCCTTTATTTATTTACATGTATGAACACAAATAGATGCATGTTTGGTTTGTTGATAAAACACAATTTTATTGAATATTTTATTGATAATAAATGATATAATTTCCTCATATTGTGGTAACTATGTTCATTTACAGAATATTTGGGATTATATCATTCATTTGAAAATTTGATGAAAATTCTAGTTTTACCCTATAAAAATCCATTGTAGTATTTCATACATAAATAATTTAATTTGAATTATTTGATCTTAATATTTTTTAGAAGTGTTAGAGACATAATCTTCTACAACTTTAATTGTGGACATTGTAGCTAAATCATAAATTTGGTTGGTGAAAATGGACCATGAAGTCAAATATGGGCTGGACTTGATAGATTTGACATGTGTTTTGTATTTGGGACATAACTTCTTCATCCGTGCTTTGATTAGGCCCAAATTTTTAGGGGAGATCTAGGACACATTTTAACACGAATCATACTTCTGGAAGGACATCTGATTCATGTGTTGTTGTGGTCAAATGGGTGGTGTAATTTGGAAGAAAATATTTGTCCGAGATTCCCCATTCACACTTGAAACTACTTTGAACCTAGCCTCCCCACCACTCTATAAATTGGTGTTTTTCTCATTCTGTGGGGTTGGGTATGTGAATTAGAAGATTTAAGGTAGAGGAGAATTGTTTTCACCAAAATTATCCAACCACTGTAAGATGGGTAGATCTGGATGCAAAGATCCCCTCATCGAATCCTTCTTCTCTTCTTCATGTTATAATGTTTTCATTTGTATAATAAAATTCTTTGTTCTTATTTTATTTATTCTCTTTTGTTTTGTTTTATTCAATTAACTTCTTATTAATTCATCTTATTTAGTTTGTAATCAATATTAGAGACGAGATTGTGTTCTACCCTTTTAATCATTTGCTCATGAAAAACATCTCCATGATGACCACACCACCCATGGAAGAGTAGTTCTCTTAGTGATTGATCTATATTATACTCTCTTAATTTAATTATTTTGAATAATTGAGGTAATTTAAATCACTTAATATTATCTTTGAATTGAGTTTTTAAATTATAAGAGTCTAAGAAAGTAATTGACCAATTAAGAAAAAAACAATCGAGGTCGAGTGCTGTGTAAATTGTGAGAGCGCAAACTTAAACGGTAAAACACGACCACAGAGGATAAATTTTTAGCCTTAAAATATAATCCCTAAGCTCAATTCATCCTCATTTTACATAATATAAATGTGCCTTAATTTTCCATTGACCATATTCTATCCTTAGAATATCAATCAAAGTAGTGTATTGTGATTGCATGTTCCAAAGATATCCTAGGGTTTAATTCTCTTCATTATTGTGGTAAAGTTTATTATTGTAGGGTTAAGGGGTTATAAAATTAGGGAATCATAATTAAGTGGATATTAATTTATATTATAATGATTAATAATTAAATGAATAGGTATATTTAGATCTATTATGTCTTCTAAATACTGTCTAAGATAACATCTTCTTGTTGTGTCTTTTTAATCAAACTTCATTTCAAAAATAAAAAAAAATATTATACAATCTTCTTCGAGAAAAATTATTCTAGTTTTATGAATGATAAACCCCCCACATCCTTTAAAGTAGTTTTATTATTCCCTTTTATGTTATTTTTAAAATACCTTTAATAAGTTGTCAAATTTACTTCCTCTTTTGAGAGATGACCTTGGTCAGCCACTCTGTTGCACCTAAGTACCCAAAAAAATCACGAATAATTTGAGGGTGCCCATGATAGCGCATTTCAAATTGGTACCATTTCTAGGGAGGAAAATAATTTATTCAACCAATTAGAGGTATTTATTTTATTTTTCATTTAATTATTTTCTTCTCCTCTTTCTTTCTTCATTCACTTTTCTCAATTGTTTCCTCTTATCTTACTCTCTTGTTTTATTTTTATCAGACTAACTCAAAATTATTTTATTTTTATTATGGTCCACTTTTATTTATTTATTTATTTTTTATATTTAATTGATTTATGACACAAACTAATCCATAAGATCACTTAGATCTTTACCCTGAGATTGAATGCATCCTTAGGGCTCCAATCAGACACTCTCAGTCTATAAGAAGTTTCAACATTAAACTAGTTAGAGAATTCATCCACTCTTAGAAAATTAAAATTGGATGAAATTCAAATTCAACAATAAAAAAAGAACCAATGGCTGAAAATAATGGTAATGAACTTAATATAACTATTCAATAGTTGGTGGGACCAGACATTAACTATCAACCAAATTGTATTGTATACCCAAATGTCGAATCAGACTTTGAATTGAAATTTGGGTTAATTCATTTTCTTCCAAAGCTTCATGGATTATCTAGTGAGGATCCCAATAAACACCTTAAAAAATTTAATGTGGTTTTTTCAAACCTGAAACCAATAAATGTATCTACATATCAAATAAAATTAAGAGAATTCCCATTCTGACTTAATAGAGCTACAAATGATTGGATGTATTATTTATAACCTAAAGATGTAACATGTTAGAATGATTTGGAATGTCTTTTCTCAGAGAGATTTTTTCCAGTATTAAGGACCACTTTCATTCATAAGATGATCATAGTGATCAAGAAATCATAATAGGAGTCAATGTATGAGTACTGGGAGTGATTCAATAAGTTGTGTGAAAGCTGCCCACATCACCAAATAAGTGAGTAACTCCTCATACAATAATTTTATGAAGGAAACACACTTATGGAGAGGAGAATGGTGGTTTTCGTGGCTGGAGAAGCATTAGTGGACAATACACCAACATCTAAATGTGCATTGATTGACAAGATGGACCAAAACTCCCTGAAATCTGGCGATTGAGGTGCACCACATGTCATGGGATTACATCAGGTGATCTCTCCTTCTCTGGAGAGTCATTTGATTGATAACAAGTTAAAATAATTGACCATTATGGTGAGGAAAATTTCTTTGGCTCAAAAGACACCTCAACCCACTCCTTCATGGCCTTGTGGCATTTACACTAAGACAAGCCACCCAACTGACTGTTTTCCTAAACTACCAGAAATATAAGATTGTACAACAGTGTTTCCTAAGAGACCATATCAGCAGAAACAACAACCATATACCAAAAATAATCTTGATTCCTTTTCTCCAATATACAACTAAGGGTGGAAGGTTCAATCAGACATGAGGTATGTTTCTGGAAAACAACAAAGGTCCCCTTTTCAACAAAATTTCCAACAGCCTCCACCCTTCCAACAGGGTTTCCAAAAACCCCAAAGGTGATTTTAAGCTCAAGCATCAATAAGTCAACAACAAGGGAACTCTAAACAAAAGGTATATTCTAAAACATATAACCTTTTTATGAAAATTTTTCTTAATCAATATAATGAGATGAAGAGTCAAAGTTCGGAACTGAGGGTGTTGAAGACTCAAATGAGCCAGATTGCCACCACCATCCATGAACTAGTAAGTAGTAATTCTAGAAATCTACCTTCCCAACCTACTCCAAATCCCAATGGTAATGTCAGTGCCATAACATTGAGAAGTGGGAAGAAAAAAATTGATACATATGAACCTATTGTTCCATCTACATTCACCTCAAATCCGGAGAAGAACTATTCAAAACCAGCTGATGAGAAACCCAAGGAGAAAGATAAAGGTAAAAAAGAATGATTATGTTCATACTAAAACCTTTCCATTTCAAAATAGGTTTGTACAAACCAATAATATGGCTGATGATGCAATGAAAAAAGAGGGTTTGGACACATTTAAGCATGTGGAGATCAACATCCCCCTAATTGAAGCTATCAATAAAATCCCAAGCTATGCGAAATTCTTAAAAGAACATTGTACAAATCAAAGAGGGCTCAAGGTAAATGAGAGGTTCAATCTTGGAAAAAATGTGTCAGTACTCATTACACCAACTCTATCAATTCCAACAAGGTGCAATGTACTCGGGACATTCACCATCCAATGCACCATAGGGATGTTACACTTTTCTGATACACTTTGTGATTTAGGAGCTTCCATAAATGTGATGCCTCATTCTATATTCTCTTCATTACAAGATGGTGAGTTGAAGCTGATGAGAGTAGTGGTGTAGTTGGAAAATAGAGATACAACATATCCAATGGGATTACTTGAGGATGTACTTGTCTGGGTAAGATACGTGATCTTCCCATCCGATTTCTATATGATTAACATGGAGGATTATCAGGTAAGTTCTCATGCTCCCATTATCTTAGGTAAACCTTCCTCAAAACTAAAAAACACTATCATAAATTTCAATGAGGGTACACTTTCCATGGATTTTATGGATTAAGTTGTGATATTTAATGTTATGGGCTCCATGAAGTACCACTCATAGGACCATTCAACATTTTTTATCTCCCATTTTGAACCACAAAATAAAAAACCTATAGAATTTTATTATCTTATGCTTAGAGATATTATGTGTATTGGTTATAGTTTGATGTATATGAGTACTTATAAACCCTTTTATAATGCACAAGACTCTCTTAGATTTGATTTTTAAATGGATTCATATTCTGATTTTGATCATGTGAACTCTGATTATGACATGTATGTTAAGTATGCTTATGGATTTGATGCTTTATTCACTGATTTTGATGATGTATATTCTGATACTAATGTTCATTGTGCACATATTTCAGTTCCTTCAATTTCTCTATCCATACATCACCCCTCTATATTAGAACTAAATCCATTTCCACCTAATATAAAATACTCATACTTGTTAAGTGGTGAGAAATTACATGTTATCATTTCTAACAACCTCCCTTTTGAACATGAAGAAAAACTTTTGCATATTTTGAGGGAGAACATTAAAGAAATTGGGTGGACCTTGGCTGACATATCAGGTGTTATCCCCTCCATTTTAATGCATAGGATTCTTTCGGAGGATGGGTCTAAACCGGTTAGTTAGCCACAATAGAGACTGAATCCAAATCTTTTTGAAGTTTTTTTTTAAAAAATTGAAAAATTTCTTAAGGATGGTATAATCATTCCCATTTAATATTCTTAGTGGTTAAGTTCTATTCAGGTTTTTTCTAAGAAAAGTGGTTTTACTGTTTTTAAAAATGAGAAAGATGAGTTAGTTCCAATGAGGGTGTAAAACAATTGGCATGTGTGTATTGGTTAGAAGAAACTAAATCAATCCAATCACAAAGACCATTTCCCCCTATCATTTGTTGACAAGATGATTGAGAGACTAGCTAGGAAAACCCACTACTATTTCTTGGATGGATTTTCTAGATATTTTCAGGTTCCTATTGCTCCAAAGGATCAGGAGAGGACAACATTCACTTTTTTATTTGGTACATTTTCCTACTGAAGGATGCCATTTGGACTTCGCAATTCCCCAGGTACCTTCCAAAAATTCCTGGTGAGTATTGTTTTTTTGATTTTATTGAGACCAACATAGAGGTATTTATGGATGATTTTACAGTGTATGGGTCTTCATTTGATGATTTTATCTCAAGCTTGGGAAAGGTTTTGAATCTTTGTATTGAGAAGAATCTTGTCTTAAACATTTAAAAGTGTCATTTCATAGTAGAGCATGGGATTTTCTTTGGGCATGTAGTGTCCAAACATGAGATAGAGTTTGATAGATCTAAGATAGATATAATTTTATCCTTACCTTATCCTTTATGTGTGCATGATGTTAGTTCTTTCCTAGGTCATATGAGATTTTATCGATGTTGTATCAAAGATTTTAGTAATATTTCTCTTCTGATGTCATGATTACTTCAAAAGGATTTCAATTTTGTATTTTAAGATTCTTTTAGGACTTCCTTTGATGAGCTAAAGAAGTGTCTAACCACTCCACAGATCATACATCCCCCACGGTGGAAGCATCCTTTTGAGCTTATGTGTGAAGCCTCCAACTTTGTGGTCAGAGATTTCTTATATCAGAGGGTGGAGGGACGGTCACATGTGATCGCCTATGCTTTGAGGACATTGGATTTGGTCCAATCAAACTACAAAATTATTGAAAAGGAGTTTCTTACTATTATATTTTCTTTAGATAAATTCTTTTCATATTTATTGGGCTCTAAAGTAGTTTTTTTTACCATGCAACTCTGAGGTACCCATTGAAGAAGTTGGATGCAAAGCCCATGCTAATCTGATGGTTGTTTTTTCTTTAGGAATTTTACATTGAGACAAAGGACAAGAAGGGGTCGAAAAATATAGTGGTGGACCACATGAGCTGGCTTACTCACACACTAGAAAAATACACCTTGGACTAGGTACCACTTCAGGACACCTTCCCCGATGAGCATCTTTATTCCATCTCAAGTACACATCTTTGCTATGATGATTTAGTGGACTACCTTGTTGCATATGAAATTCCTACAAATTTAAAGAAACATCAAGTCTAAAAGTTAAAGGGTCAGTCTCAATTTTATGTGTGGGATGATCCCTACTTAGGGCACATGTATAGTGACCAAGTTATTAGGAGGTGTGCTCTTAATCATGAGTTTGAGACTTTTTTGCAATTATGTCATACACTTTCTTGTGGTGGACACTTTGGACCCCAATGGACATATAGTAAAGTTTTGGACTCTAGATTGTATTGGCCTAGTTTATTCCATGATGCTCATATGTTTTTTAAGTCATGATCACGTTACCAACACACTGGTAAAATTTCTAGGAGACACGAGATGCCCCAAAAACACATATTATTCTGTGAGATTTTTGATTTATGGGGAATCGATTTTATGGGTCCTTTTCATAGTTCATTTGGGTATTTGTATAGTTTTGTTGTTTTTGATTATGTGAGAAAATGGGTGGAGGCTACGACCACTTGGACTGATGATTCTAATGTTGTTGTGGACTTTGTCAAAGAACATATTGTTTACAGGTTTGGAGTACCGAAGGCCATCATCAGTGACCAAGGGACACACTTTTTAAATCAGAATTTGGATTCCTTACTTCAAAATTATGGGGTGACACACAAAACATCAACACCATACCACCCTCAAACAAATGGTCAGGATGAGGTTTCAAATAGGGAGTAGAAACAAATTTTGGAGAAAACCGTGCATCCAAATTAGAAAGATTTGAGCAAGTTCTTGGATGATTCACTTTGGGATTATAGGACAACATACAATACACCCATTGGTATGTACCCATTTCGGATTGTTTTTGGGAAAGTGTGTTATCTCCCCATAGAAGTTGAGCATTGGGAATATTGGGATATAAAGAAATGAAGCATAGATTTGGCACAATCTGGAATCCAAAAGATGTTGAAAATTCAAGAGATTGAGAAGATTTTATTACCTTCATATGATAACTCATGGATCTACAAGGAAAGATCAAAAGTCTCTCTTGATAGAATGATCCAGCAAAGGGGGTTTCATGTTGGAGAGAAAGTCATTATCTATAGTTCAGGACTGAAGTTAATGCTTGGTAAGTTACATTCCATATGGTTAGGTCCTTATATTGTGAATACTTTATTTTATTATGGTGTAGTGTAGATCACACAAGAGGATATGGGAAGGAGCTTTACGGTCAATGGGAAACGTTTTAGAAAATACATTGAGGGACTTCCCACTGATACAGTGGATTTCATCAAACTGCATGACCCGATCATCACTAAAGCATATCAGGCTGTTCCTAACCCTTTCACTTATTTATTATTTTTCCTATTTAAAATTATACATTTCATGTGCATATATCATCTCATGGTTTCACATTGAGAACAATTCAATATTTTAAGTGTGGGGGAGGAAACCTTTTAGTTTAGTAATTTCAAATGTTTTCTTGTTTTTCAATGATTTTAAAAACAAAATTTTGTGTTTTTCTAATTTTGTGTGTTTATTTTTCAATTTTTTGTGTGTTTTTGAAACTTTTGAGTTGAAATATTTAAATTCATATCAATAAGTGAAACAATTTATCCCATGAAACTGAGCATAAATGAATTCTGAAAATAACTTTGCTTCAAGTTCAAATCTTTAGTAATTTCATGAAAAGTACTCTAAATTTTGAAACCCATGACACATATCACTATCTTTATATTTGAAATCAATTTCTTGTGAAGATTATAAACCATTCTTTTAATATTCCTTACATTTACCTCACCTCTTGAGAGAACTAAACCATGCTTGATTTATCCAAAATTTGATTTATTCCTGTCAAAACTTGAGGGTTTAAGGTACTTATGTTTAAATTATTAAGGCATTGGTTTGGTATTAAAGCCCCTATTTCAAAGAGTATTTATTTATAATGGCCTACCTTGAACATTTAATCCATTTATCCCTTAGAATCCATGAAAAACATGTTAGGTTAGCCACATTAAAACCCCATTTTCCCAATCCAACCAACTCTTGAAGTGAAATTTCATAATCTAGTTGAACTTAAGTATGGGGGAAGTTGTCTTGTGCTGTGCTACCACATTCTGTGGTACTTAGGGAGGAAAATTAAATTTTGAAGAGATGTGTTTTATCCTGAATAAAATCATTATATTGAAAGTTGTGCCTTTTCTAGAGCTTTTATGATAAGTGAAGTTGTGCCTTTTTGGAGCTTCTAATATAGGGGTAATGTTATGCTTATATAGATCTTTCAAGAAAATCATGTTTGGGAAGATTGAAATTTTTACTAGTGATATGTTGAATGGTGTTCACATTCCTTTATTTTTCATGATGATGAACATGAATTGATGCTATGGGGATTGAGGAGGAGACCAAATTTATGTTAAAATCAGACTAATGCAATTTTGATTCAAAAAGACTCAAGCCCCCCTCATTCATCCTCATAATTTTTCAGATCTAAATCATACCAACCGAAAGCTACAGAACAAACCTAGAAAGTCATCATGATAAACATATATCCTTGACTCACATAGAGTGGTGATGTAGGAATTTATCAAGCATATGGTTACCATTTTATGAGTTTGGATGAGAAAGACACTGCAGAAAAATTGACATTTGTGTGATAAGGGAAAATTCAAGCGAGGTAAGTGTTTTGTGTATGGGATGATAAATGAAGTGCATATATATTGAATGATATAAATGGATAACGTTAAATAATATTTTTTTATGAGGCATGATAAATTTTGTTTATTGGTGTGTAATTATTGTATCTCAAGGATATGTGATTTAAAATTTGTTTTCATTTGATATTGATGTTTACTTGTCACAATTTTTCAGAATACATGATATAAGGTTTTGCCCTGGGGTAAAAAAGGGTAAGTTTGGGGAAGTTGTTAAAACAAAATATTATTAAATATTCTATTGATAATAAATTATATAATTTCTCACATTGTGGTAACTATGTTCATTTATGGAATATTTGGGATTAGATCATTCATTTGAAAATTTGATGAATTTTTTTGTTTTACCCTTTAAATATTCACATTAGTATTTTGAACACAAATGATTCTATTTTAATTATTTGAACTTAATATTTTTTGAAATTATTTCATGAAATTATTTAATATTACTTTCATTTATGAAATTTTAGCTAAATCATGCATTTGGTTGGTGCAAATGGGCCATGAAGTCAAAGTTGGGATGGACTCTCCAGATTGGACATGGGTTCTATATTTGGATCATAACTTCTTTATAATTTTTACGATTAGGACCCAATTTTGAGAGGATATTTAGGATTCATTTTCACACGAATCATCCTTATGGAAGGATAGTTCATTCACTCATTTTAGTGGTCAAATGAGCAGTTCAATTTGGTATAAAATATTTGGATGAGATTACCTATTCACACTTGAAACCACTTTGAACCTAGCCTGCCCACCACTCTATGAATTAGTGTTTTTCTCATTTGGTAGGGTTGGTGACATTCATTAGGATATTTCAAGAATAGGATAATTGGTTTCACCCAAATATCTCTAACCATTGTAAGATGGGTAGCTCTTGAAGCAAGAATCCCCTCATCTAAGCCTTTTTCTCTTCTTCTTGTTGTAATGTTTTCATTTGTGTAATAAAATTCTTTTTTATTAATTTATTTCTTCTATTTTATTCTATTTTGTTCAATTATCTTCTTATTTAATAAAAATATTTGGGTTTTAATCAAGACAGAGAGGATATTGGGTTCTACCATTTCAATCCTTCGGTCATGCAAAACATCTCCACAATTACCACACCGCCCATGGAAGAGTAGTTCTCTTAGTGATCGATCTATCTTATACTCTATTAATTTAATTATTTTGAATAATTGAGATAATGTAAATCATTTAATATGATCCACTAATTGAGTTTTTAAATTATAATAAACTAAGCAAGCAATTGAACAATTAACACAAAAACACACGAGGTTGAGTATTTTGTAAATTGTGAGAGTGCAAACTTAATCAGTAAAAACCAACCACACGAGATAAATTTGTTGAGTTAAAATATAATCCCTAAGATCAATCCATAATAATTTTCTATAATGGACTTGTGAATTAATTTACCACTGACCATAATCTATCCTTAGAACATTAATCAAAGCAGAGTATTGCAATTGCATGCTCCGAAGATAGCCTAAGGTTTAATTATCTTCATATTTTTGGTAATGTTAATTCTCGTCAGTTTTGGGGGTTGAAAAAATTAGGAGATCATAATTAAGTGGATATTAATTTAAATGATAATGACTAATAAATAAATTACGAGGAAGAGTTATATCAATTACATCTTTTAAATATTGTCTGAGAAAACATCTTCTTATTGTGTCTTTTTAATCGAATTTTATTTCAAAAATAAAAACAAAAATATTATTAAATCATCTTCCAAGAATCTTCTTCTAGTTTTATGAATGGTAAACCCCCCCAATTGTAAAGACCCGTAAATTTCAAGGAAATTTTTTTTTCTTAATTTTCTTTGGAATTTTACAAGAACGCAGTTTCTGACGGAACCTGATTCCGAGGCCCGGTGTGCCCGGAATCATTTTCTGAAGTTTTGGCTCGGGTATGTTCAGTGAACGGACGAGCGGGTTTTTCTAACTTTTGAACCGGTGCCTGGAATCGAATTCTGAGGGCACCGATGAAATCGCAGTGCCGGTATTCGATTAGAAACGCCTCTTCCGGAGTTGCGTTTGCTCGGGTGTGGTTTTTAATTTTCGGGCTTAAAGTTAAGAAATAAAATAATTTTGCGACAACTTTATTTTATTTCGCTTAAGCCACTTGAAGCCACTTAAAGACGGCTTGAACTGAGTTGAACTGGATAGGATGCTATCCAGAAATATCCTACCCCTTGGTAGGATATTTGTGAGGTGGGGCCCGCACGAGCCCCGCCGTTACTTTCGCTAAGTAACGCACCCGCGAAAACCCGTCAAAGTAACTGAAAAGTCAACCGGCGCGTTTTCTTTAATTCTTAACAGACCATTTAATTGGGCGGTTTATTTCGTGAATTAAATTGGCTGTTTCATTCGTTAAATTAATTCAACGAATTTAATGGGTCGTTATTTACGCGTTTGCGTTCGTTGGCGAATTAATAAAAATAGACAAACTTGTCTATTTTGGAGGATTGCTATCGTTGTGAAAATTCTCTGAGCCTCCACCCTCCTCGCGAAGAACGCGAAGAACGTGAAGAACGCCGGCGACCGGAATTCGACGACGCACACCGTGATCTGCGACGTCGACGAGCTCTACCCGTGACGTTCTTCGGCGACGCCTCTTCTTCGGCGGCCGATCCTCGTTCGGCAACTAAGGTGAGAAACGGATCGTTTAATTCTCCCTTTTTAATTTAAATGACAACGGATTTAATTAATTAAATCCGTTTGCGGAGATCGTCGGCGCAACGTTTTTTTTTCGCGGTGCGACGAACGTCTCTTCCGCGACGACGCGACGATCCCCTCCTTCCGCGACGAGCGATTCCGCGACGACCTCACGTCCGACGGCGACATCGAGGTAGGGATTTTATTTTTCTTGGTGATTCGTTCCCGTGACCTAATTCTTTTTAATTAAAGAACCAAACTTGAACAATTTTATTTTTGGATAAAATTGTTGCTGCCTTAAACCCTCCCGATGATTTTATGACTAACGCGGAGGGTGCAGGTCTAACGAACAAGACCCGACAACCCTCCGCCGATCTTTTGTTGTGCGGATTTGGCGGACGACGACGAACCGTGCGGCAGGGGCGATCCGTTGATCCCGCAGTGAAGATCGGCCCCCCGGGAGGAGCTATGGCGCAGACGGGAGGCAAAACGGGCCACCGGAGCAACTCCGGCGGCCCGCGGAAGGCGGCGGCGCCCGGCGCGCCGCCGTGGAGGAATCCGCCGCGGCTGAAGCCGCGGCGGCGGCGGCCGGTTCCGCGGCCGCGCGGAATCGGGGAGGGACGCGGCGGCCCGGCCGCGTCCGCGTGACAGGCGGCCCCCCGCGGGGCCGTGTTTTCCACCGAGCCGCGGGGGCGGCGCCCCGCGGCAGCCGCGCTCGGCCGATCGGCCGAGCCGGTCCGACCAGCCTGGCCGTGCCCGAGCCGGACCGGACCCGGTCCAACCGGGTCGGGTCGACCCGGTTCGGCCGACCCAGGGGGGGTTCGGGCCGGGTCGCCCCGAGCCCAGAACCCCCGTTTTCGGGACCTCTTCGGTCTTTTGCCCATATCTTGGGCCTATGACCTCCGATTGACGAACCGTCAGCGGCTACGCGATCCTTGGATCGAGACGGTCATTTCGGTATATTACACTCAAGGTTTCGGAAGACTTTGAGACCGGTCGGGTTGGTTCGTACACGAAACCAACCGGGCCCTCGGAGCGGGAACGCTCATATCTTGAGCTCCGGACGTCCGAATGACGTACCGTCAGCTTTGTTGAATTCCTCTCAGTGAGACGGAACTTTTGGCTTACTCTGCTCGAGGTTTGGATGCCGACGGAGTACGGTCGGGTTGGATCGTACACGAAACCAACCGGGCCCCTGGAACGAAAAAGCCAATAACTCACAGACCGGGCGTCCGATTGACGCGCCGTCTGTTTCGTTGACTTCCTCTTGATGAGACGGAACTTTTGACACACTCCGCCCGAGTTTTGGATGCAGTCGGAGTATGGCCGGATTGGATTGTACCCGAAATCCAACCGGGCCCCTAGAACGGAAAAGCTGATATCTTTCAGCCAGGACGTCCGTTCGACGAACCGTCAGCGGCGTTGGTGATCACGTTGAGAAACGGTCCCTATGTGATTACCCTATGAGAGTTCAGGGTAGAGTTGAGATATGGCCGGGTTTGGTTTGCTCACGAAACTAACCAGGCCCCCGGGACGAAAAGGCTAATAACTCACAGACCGGGCGTCCGATTGACGCGCCGTCTGTTGCGTTGAGACCCCTGTGACGAGGCGGACTTTTATGACACTTCTTTGCGGGACCTTGTGATACTTGGAGTATCGACCAGTAGCTCGTGGAGCGGACCCTCCCGGAGACGAGCGTGCAGAGTACGGAGACCGTGTATCCGGCTGAGACCTGACGACTGCTTGACCGACTCGACTTGGAGTGAGTCGACTAGCCTAGTGGACGGAGCGCCCGGTATTTGGCGACAGACCCACGGCGGACGAAGCACCCGGTAGTTGGCCGCAAACCCGCGGTACTCGACAGGAGGAGTACCTCTGTGGGCTATTGGGGGGAGCGCCCGGTATTTGGCGACAGACCCACAGCGGACGGAGCGCCCGGTAGTTGGCCGCAGACCCGCGGTACTCGACAGGAGGAGTACCTCAGCAGTCTTAGGTTAGTGAGCAGTACCTCGGAGTCGTGACAGGACCACTGTACACTCCAGAGACGGAGCCCTTCAGCAGTTACGGTTTCGATATTCAAAATCCTGGTTTGAGCTGAGTCAATGAATCTTTGCGTTTCCTCATGATTGAGATGGGTCGCTTGATAACTTAGGTATATGTATGAGCATATACCTGGGTGATGGTTATCTGTTGATTTCATGATTTTTGTGTATCCTTGTGATTGGATGGGTTACTTGATGACTTAGGTATATGTATGGGCATATACCTAAGTAGAGTCTGATGTTACTTTGTGATTGCTGCCTTTACTTTGTGGATATCCATGTTGGATTTAGTGAGACCTTAAGGGTCTCGGGGTCCCTACTGAGTAGCTTATACTCACCCCTACACGGGCTATGCCCGCACTTCGTTGTGTTGTTTGCAGACGACGGACAGCGCAGATCGCAGTTGAGGCTTGCGGAGCAGGTCGGTACCCGGAGGAGGACCACTGGGCGGACGTACCCGGAGTAGACGACAGGACCCGAGGAGTAGAGGAGCTATCTGTACCTACCCTTCAGGTAGGATCCGTGGTGGACGATCCAGGAGCTGAGCCATCTGTACCTACCCTTCAGGTAGGAATCGAGGAGGACGACCCAGGAGCCGCTTCGTTCTTCCAGCTGCTGTTTTTCCCTTTCGAGTTGTACTTTACAGTTGGGCTTGTATTTCCGGCCCTTTTACTTTTCTTCGCTGGTGTTTACTTTTCCGCTTGCTTACTCTGTGGTGTTTGTTTGCTTTTGTAATGGCAATGCCTTCCCAGTTATCGGGATTTACGCCATTGGTGCTAGTCGCCAGCCCCTGGCCTATGGAAGGCGGGCTTGGGGTAGTCACGGCACGGGCCCCGAGGTCGGGTCGTGACAGATTGGTATCAGAGGTGGTCGGTTCTACCGCAGACTCTGATCTTTCTTTCTGTGAAGCAATAGTGTTAAGGGTACCGAGTGTGGTTTTCAGTTCAGGGAGTCCAGTGTTGGTGCGGGCGGCCGACGTATCCATACACCAGGACCTTGGAAACTGATTTCCGACTTTGTGCACGAAAACACTGATTGCGTGTGTGTTTTCAAGGGTTTTCCACCTTAAAACAGCTCAAACCAAGTCAGCTCACCAGGTATAATCGTTTGACCGTGTTACGTTGTTTCTTTCAGGATGCCTTTTCTCGGACGACCAGTTAGAGCCCAGAGGGATGTGCGTGCTGACAGCCTGTCAAGTGACGAGGCTTCGGTATAGGGCCCTCTTGCAGTTGAGGCACCAGCGGAGGCGCCAGCGGTACTACCATACGTTGGGCCACCGATGCCACCAGCCCCAGCAGTAGGCGATGCCCGCTACTTGCGCGCACTGCATGAGTTCCAGCGCCATAGGCCACCCAGGTTCGGGGGAGAGACGGACCCGCAGGCGGCTGAGGATTGGCTGGAGGCTGTGGTGGGAGTCTTCAGGCTAGTGGGGACGCCATCAAACTTCATGGTGACCTTTGCTGCCAGTCTTCTTCAGGCAGCAGCAGGCAGGTGGTGGAGCCACTTGTTCCAGTTTTGCGATGGGATGGATTTCACATGGGAAGACTTCGAGACCTTCTTCAGGGTGGAGTTTTTGCCAGTAGCTCTACACCCCGAGCGTGTTCAGGAGCTGCTGCCTTTGCCGCGTGTTTTTCGATCCGAATCCGAGTCATCTGTGGGCAGTAGACAGATGATTCAGAGGTCCAGGAGGACCAGACCAGCAGTTGGGCGATCTCGGGTTTTAGGACCGGTGGTGCGGGGCACCCGGAGTGGGAACCGAGCCAGCCATGCAAGGAGGAGGTTGTGTTACTCATGCCGCGGAAAGGGTCACCTGGCACGTGACTGTCCGACTCCTCGATCCGCAGGCTTTGGGGGAGCCACCGAGGTAGAGGCATCGACAAATGATTGAGCGACAGTAAAGCAGGTGGACAGGAGCGGAACTAGTGGATACGTCTCTTGTACTTCTAAGTTCCATGTTGATGTTGTTTTTGTGTCTTTGTACCATGAGCTGCAATAAAATAAAGACACTTATCTTGTGATGTTTTCCTTCCTGTCCTCTTTTGTGATGTTACTGAGTGGTCCCGGTTAAACTGTTGACTTGACCCTCACTTTCGAGATTTCAACTGGAGGAGACCCAGTGACCTCACACTGATGCCGACAGTGTGACTCGACCCTTGGAGGCGAGAGTGACAGTTGGATCTATTAGTTGTTATGTCGAGGCCTTACGACGTCATCCATGGCATGAATGCATCCTTCATGCCAGGATTGACTGTATTAGGCAATGGGCGTGGTTCATCTAGAGAGGGGATGAGACCAGGTTTCTCTTTTCGGCAAAAGAGAAATTTTAGCAGCTCTTCCAGATCATATGCAAAGGAGGTGCAGTTCATCCAGGAGCGGATGAAGACTGCACAGTGCAGTAAGAAACAGGAAACCAGTTCCAGTCTTAGAGACTCGGGCGTGTTAAATGTTTCAAGAAGAGGAAGCTTAAAGGAGAGATGAGTCTACAAAGCAGAAGACGTGGAGGAACTGCTAGGTGAGCATCATGAGGTGGTGTACATCCTAACATGCTACAACCACCCGCCTTAGTTATTCCCGCCAGGCTCAGGGAGCTGGAGGGTGGAGGAAGAGTGTCGCTGCATGTGGTCAAGGAGTGTGACCCAATGGCTCTAGAAATGATTCAAGGGACAGTCTATGTCCACTACTAGCTGCTGTAGTAACAGACGTCAATATGAATCATTCCTCGCTTCCACAAATCTTGTTCCAGACCTAGAGTTTCCGGTAAGCCGTGGACTTGACCCTCACGTCTGGAGATACCTTGGGAGGAGACTCGATAATCACACTTACGCCGACGGTGTGGTCAGACCCTCGAGGCGAGAGTTCTGGTTAGAATCTCTTAGTGGCAGCATCGAGGCCTTACGACGTTAGTTGAGTATGGAATGGGCAATAACTGTTCATACTCAAATTGACGGTTTTAAGCAAACGTTGGGATGGGTTTTCCTTGGTCGGTGGAAAAGGAAACCCCAGGCAGTGCAGGGTAACTCTTGCACAGGAGGGTGCGACCGATCACTCTTGAGTCGGTCAACCATACCCTCATAGCAGCAGTCGTTTTGAGTTTCAGTTCTAACAGAAATGGAGACCTCTGGAGTTCGAGGATGACGACCACGTCTTCTTACGGGTCTCACCTCGACGAGGTTTACGGAGATGTGGCCTGGGAGGCAAGTTATCTCCGAGGTTCAAAGAACCTTTCTAGGTCCTCAGCTGGGTAGGCGAGGTGGTTTACCGCTTGGCCCATCCACTTCAGTTGCACTAGGTGCACGACGTTTTCCACGTATCCCAACTGAGGAGATACGTGCTCGACCCCCTTCGCATATCATCGACCATGAGGAGCTAGACGGTGGCGATGAGTGTCTTATACGGAGGTTCCTGTGGGGATCGAGGATCGACAGGAGCGGATCCTAGGAGGATGGTCGATTCCTCTTTTGCACTTTCTTTGGCAGCGCGGGAACCTCCAGGTGAGCACATGGGAGCGGAAGGCTCAGATGCGTGCTCAGTACCGCTTTGTTTCCCTAAGTTTGTGGTGAAGCTTTACGGGGACGTAAAGCCCTGTGGTGGGAGTAATGTAAAGACCCGTAAATTTCAAGGAAATTTTTTTTCTCTTAATTTTCTTTGGAATTTTACAAGAACGCAGTTTCTGACGGAACCTGATTCCGAGGCCCGGTGTGCCCGGAATCATTTTCCGAAGTTTTGGCTCGGGTACGTTCAGTGAACGGACGAGCGGGTTTTTCTAACTTTTGAACCGGTGCCCGGAATCGAATTCTGAGGGCACCGATGAAATCGCAGCGCCGGTATTTGTTAGAAACGCCTCTTCCGGAGTTGCGTTTTCTCGGGTGTGGTTTTTAATTTTCGGGCTTAAAGTTAAGAAATAAAATAATTTTGCGACAACTTTATTTTATTTCGCTTAAGCCACTTGGAAGCCACTTGAAGCCACTTAAAGGCGGCTTGAACTGAGTTGAACTGGATAGGATGCTATCCAGAAATATCCTACCCCTTGGTAGGATATTTGTGAGGTGGAGCCCGCACGAGCCCCGCCGTTTCTTTCGCTAAGTAACGCACCCGCGAAAACCCGTCAAAGTAACTGAAAAGTCAACCGGCGCATTTTCTTTAATTCTTAATAGACCATTTAATTGGGTGGTTTATTTCGTGAATTAAATGGGCTGTTTCATTCGTTGAATTAATTCAACGAATTTAATGGGTCGTTATTTACGCGTTTGCGTTCGTTGGTGAATTAATAAAAATAGACAAACTTGTCTATTTTGGAGGATTGCTATCGTTGTGAAAATTCTCTGAGCCTCCACCCTCCTCGCGAAGAACGCGAAGAACGCGAAGAACGCGAAGAACGCCGGCGACCAGAATTCGACGACGCACACCGTGATCTGCGACGTCGACGAGCTCTACCCGCGACGTTCTTCGGCGACGCCTCTTCTTCCACGGCCGATCCTCGTTCGGCAACTAAGGTGAGAAACGGATCGTTTAATTCTCCCTTTTAATTTCAATGACAACGGATTTAATTAATTAAATCCGTTTGCGGAGATCGTCGGCGCGACGTTTTTTTTCCGCGGTGCGACGAACGTCTCTTCCGCGATGACGCGACGATCCCCTCCTTCCGCGACGAGCGATTCCGCGACGACCTCACGTCCGACGGCGACATCGAGGTAGGGATTTTATTTTTCTTGGTGATTCGTTCCCGTGACCTAATTCTTTTTAATTAAAGAACCAAACTTGAACAATTTTATTTTTGGATAAAATTGTTGCTGCCTTAATCCCTCCCGATGATTTTATGACTAACGCGGAGGGTGCGGGTCTAACGAACAAGACCCGACAACCCTCCGCCGATCTTTTGTTGTGCGGATTTGGCGGACGACGACGAACCGTGCGGCAGGGGTGATCCGTTGATCCCGCAGTGAAGATCGGCCCCCGGGAGGAGCTATGGCGCAGACGGGAGGCAAAACGGGCCACCAGAGCAACTCTGGCGGCCCGCGGAAGGCGGCGGCAGCGCGGGTCGCCGGCGCCCGGCGCGCCGCCGTGGAGGAATCCGCCGCGGCGGCGGCGGCCGGTTCCGCGGCCGCGCGGAACCGGGGAGGGACGCGGCGGCCCGGCCGCGTCCGCGTGACAGGCGGCCCCCCGCGGGGCCGCGTTTTCCACCGAGCCGCGGGGGCGGCGCCCCGCGGCAGCCGCGCTCGGCCGATCGGCCGAGCCGGTCCGACCGGCCGGTCCGCGCCCGAGCCGGACCGGACCCGGTCCAACCGGGTCGGGTCGACCCGGTTCGGCCGACCCAGGGGGGGTTCGGGCCGGGTCGCCCCGGGCCCAGAACCCCAGTTTTCGGGCCCTCTTCGGTCTTTTGCCCATATCTTGGGCCTGGGACCTCCGATTGACGAACCGTCAGCGGCTACGCGATCCTTGGATCGAGACGGTCATTTCGGTATATTACACTCAAGGGTTCGGAAGACTTTGAGACCGGTCGGGTTGGTTCGTACACGAAACCAACCGGGCCCTCGGAGCGGGAACACTCATATCTTGAGCTCCGGACGTCCGAATGACGTACCGTCAGCTTTGTTGAATTCCTCTCAGTGAGACGGAACTTTTGGCTTACTCTGCTCGAGGTTTGGATGCCGACGGAGTACGGTCGGGTTGGATCGTACACGAAACCAACCGGGCCCCTGGAACGAAAAAGCCAATAACTCACAGACCGGGCGTCCGATTGACGCGCCGTCTGTTTCGTTGACTTCCTCTTGATGAGACGGAACTTTTGACACACTCCGCCCGAGTTTTGGATGCAGTCGGAGTATGGCCGGATTGGATTGTACCCGAAATCCAACCGGGCCCCTGGAACGGAAAAGCTGATATCTTTCAGCCAGGATGTCTGTTCGACGAACCGTCAGCGGCGTTGGTGATCACGTTGAGAAACGGTCCCTATGTGCTTACCCTATGAGAGTTCAGGGTACAGTTGAGATATGTACGGGTTTGTTTTGCTCACGAAACAAACCAGGCCCCCGGGACGAAAAGGCTAATAACTCACAGACCGGGCGTCCGATTGACGCGCCGTCTGTTGCGTTGAGACCCCTGTGACGAGGCGTACTTTTATGACACTTCTTTGCGGGACCTTGTGATACTTGGAGTATCGACCAGTAGCTCGTGGAGCGGACCCTCCCGGAGACGAGCGTGCAGAGTACGAAGACCGTGTAGCCGGCTGAGACCTGACAACTGCTTGACCGACTCGACTTGGAGTGAGTCGACTAGCCCAGTGGACGGAGCGCCCGGTATTTGGCGTCAGACCCACGGCGGACGGAGCGCCCGGTAGTTGGCCGCAAACCCGCGGTACTCGACAGGAGGAGTACCTCTGTAGGCTATTGGGGGGAGCGCCCGGTATTTGGCGACAGACCCACAGCGGACGGAGCGCCCGGTAGTTGGCCGCAGACCCGCGGTACTCGACAGGAGGAGTACCTCAGCAGTCTTAGGTTAGTGAGCAGTACCTCGGAGTCGTGACAGGACCACTGTACACTCCAGAGACGGAGCCCTTCAGCAGTTACGGTTTCGATAATGAAAATCCTGGTTTGAGCTGAGTCAATGAATCTTTGCGTTTCCTCATGATTGAGATGGGTCGCTTGATAACTTAGGTATATGTATGGGCATATACCTGGGTGATGGTTATCCGTTGATTTCATGATTTTTGTGTATCCTTGTGATTGGATGGGTTACTTGATGACTTAGGTATATGTATGGGCATATACCTAAGTAGAGTCTGATGTTACTTCGTGATTGCTGCCTTTACTTTGTGGATATCCATGTTGGATTTAGTGAGACCTTAAGGGTCTCGGGGTCCCTACTGAGTAGATTATACTCACCCCTTCACGGGCTATGCCCGCACTTCGTTGTGTTGGTTGCAGACGACGGACAACGCAGATCGCAGTTGAGGCTTGCGGAGCAGGTCGGTACCCGGAGGAGGACCACTGGGCGGACGTACCCGGAGTAGACGACAGGACCCGAGGAGTAGAGGAGCTATCTGTACCTACCCTTCAGGTAGGATCCGTGGTGGACGATCCAGGAGCTGAGCCATATGTACCTACCCTTCAGGTAGGAATCGAGGAGGACGACCCAGGAGCCGCTTCATTCTTCCAGCTGCTGTTTTTCCCTTTCGAGTTATACTTTACAGTTGGGCTTGTATTTCCGGCCCTTTTACTTTTCTTCGCTGGTGTTTACTTTTCCGCTTGCTTACTCTGTGGTGTTTGTTTGCTTTTGTAATGGCAATGCCTTCCCAGTTATCGGGATTTACGCCATTGGTGCTAGTCGCCAGCCCCTGGCCTATGGAAGGCGGGCTTGGGGTAGTCACGGCACGGGCCCCGAGGTCGGGTCGTGACACCAATCCTTTAATGCCGTGTTATTATTCCATTTTATGTTATTTTTAAAATACCTTTAATAATTTGTCAAATTTACTTCCTACTTTGAGAGAGGACCTTGGTTAGCCACTCTGCTCCACCTAAGTACCCAAAAAAATCACTAATCATTTTAGGGCTTCCACAACAACACATTTAAATTTTTTATTGGATATAAGTAATTTCTAGAATTCTATTCTGTTTACATTCCACTACTTCTATATATTTATCACTTCTACTATTTATTTGATATTATTGTGATTTTGCTCTATGGTTCTGGTATGAGTCTGCTAAGTCATTAATTTACACTACATGTCATATTATTATGCTTAGAATAGTGCCTTATCTTCCTCTAAGAGGGTATAGCCTCCACACTTTACCTGTTTACACACTCACTACTTGTCGGCAGCCTTTGGCATTTGGGGAGGTGCACCTAAGTTCAGTAACACCCATACTGTTAGCACTGTTTGAGTGGATCTTCAGGTTAGGTACATTATAAAGTGGTATCAAATGAGCTCTTTACTAGGATTTATTAGTAGCTTATGTTTGGAATCTAATGAGATCGAGAATAAATTTATTTTTTTCTAGTTTAATATTTGTTATATGGAAGACTAGAGATAGTTTGTGATTGGAACTCTATTTCTATCTTGTGCATGTGTTCCTGCAGCCCCAGGTATGAGGGATGGACCAAGTTCCCTTGGGTGGGTTATGATATTTTTCTATTACTTAGATTATAGTTTATAGGATTTCCACCTTGGTGGTTCACTTTGTTTGTGATGATTATTGGTTGTGATATGTGACCCTTATCCTAGTGTGGTAAGGGATAATTAGATCATGGCCCGATAAGGAAACACATGTTTTTGTGGCTTTTGATAGGAACATTTTTAAGATATTTCAATTTCATCTATGCATGTATTCTTTGTACAGTGTTAATACCATGTGATATATGTAAATTTCCATGTGAAAAGGTGAAATGCATGATATAATTTCTTGTTTTATGAAAAGTGATATTCCATGATTTAAATTTTTGTAAATTTCATGTGGAATGTCAATAAGCCTGCCTCTTATAGGAGCAGACATGTACTATGGTTGAGGTGATTCTGATCACTAATATTGGGCAACTAGGTCATCAGATTGAGGCAACTATGGTTACCAGGATGGGCAAGGCCTGATGATTTTGTGATACTTGGCTCTGTTGAGGGTGGGTAAGGAGGCCGTGAGGCTAGGATTATAATGACCCAACCTTAAACATTACATAATCATGAATTCAGTGAATAATTTACATTTATGATCTTTTCAGGTTTAGATATTTAGAGAATTACGTCATAACTATTACATCTCAAAAATTACAAAGTAGAAATTTCTACTCAATTTCCATTTTTTTCAAAAAATACAAACTCTTAAAAAGAAACATGTCTAGTTCCATGTTTTAGACAACATGACTTTTCCTTGATCCCATCCTTGACCCTACTCATCTTTAAGTCCTATGGAAAACATTTCAAAAACATTGAATGATCATAAAAATCTTAGTTAGGGATACACAAAAAAGGAAATGTGTTATTTTTTCAAAACAAAAAGTAAACCATGAATACATTACCATAAGTAATAATTTTCACCATTTATGATGTAGTAAATACTCTTCATTGAATAAAATATCATTGCTTACCCATTTGTAACCAAAATATTACCATAAAACCCATAAAAAGAACACATTATATATATAGGTAACTTGGGACATAAACATACTTAAATGGAATAACCTTACAGTCATCTTCCACACATATCACTAAATGGAATAGCCATATGACCAACTTCCATACCCAATGCATTGGAGGTTATAATGTAACCACCTATCCTTGTTTGTCATGACACCACCCGTCATTTGGTTTATCACTTAACCACATGTAAAATGTCCAAGTACCATTATAAAATAGTAACACATAAAATATTTCAAATATAAACATTTCACTTATTAACATTTCATTTGCGATCACAATATACCATTTCAAGATATCAACAAAATCAATGCTTTATCAAACCATTTTCAAAACCATTTAATAAAAAGATTTTTGAATCAAAGTGTCCCATACCACTTTGAATATTTTAAAGGAATTAACATTTTAAAAACATTAATCTCTATATAAATAAATACTTATTTTTTTTAAACATTGACATCAATGAGAAATATTTAGAAGAATAAATATTTAAAACAATATTCTAGTTAAGGAGTTCTTAACCAAATGATAGATGATTTATTACAAATAATTATGGAATAACATTTAATCAAAACTTTATAATATCATGAGCATAAAGGTATTCATAATATAATATGCCAAAGATAGTATATGAACCATATAAAAGTGAATTGGTGCATAACAACAATGTAGTCTCAATGGAATATAAATTGAGACGAAATCCCTTATAAAGACGGTATCCTTAGATAAAGGATAAATCAATTACATAATTATGTGTCACAAATATAAATACACTCAATATTATTGGATATTCAATGTAAATCAATCAAAGTACATTCAAACATGTTATTTTAAAAACAAAACCAATGACTTGGATGTTTAACTCAATGAATAGGAATTGAGTTAAGATTTACACATATCAAGTTCATATCAATGACTTAAGAAATTATCAATGGAGTGATTATTTGTATTAATAGTATCTCCAAATAAAGTGGAGTCAAAATTACTAATTAATTAAATAAATAGTGATTCCACACTTAATCATATCATGACATAATCAAGAAGTATAAGATTAACCCAAAGAATGGAAATTTGGGTTAAGAAGTTCCGTAATGAAAATTCAGAAGCCTAATGGCGTCAATTAAAAATTTAGAAAATGAGTTGATGATAAAAAAGGGTATATCATCACTTGGACATATAATTTACAAAAATAAGGATATATAAGAACATATCACAACATAAGAAGATGTAAATTATAAGACATAACAAAAAGAAGTCTTTTAAAAAGAGGAGGGTGAAAGGTTCCCTTACCGATTTTGTAACATCCAAAACATAAAACCCATGAAAGAAGGATCATACAATGAAGATGTAAATACCCATATATTAATTTATATTACACAAATAATACAATATTGTGTAGCACATACACCATACAAAAGAAAATAGTGACAAATATAGCATGAATCTATGAGAATAAAAAGTGAGATGAAAACCCCTTACCACGTTGTAATCAATCGAGTCATATGAAAAAAAGTTAATAACCACCAAATTAATCACAGATTAACATGAATATAAATATAATCATGATAATATATATCAAATGGAAGTAAAAAATACACCACATGCAAAAAATAAGTGGAAAACTATGGAAATCTCACAGAATTAAAAGCGAGACAAGAAACCCCTTACCTCAAGTCCTAATTGTCTTGTATGTTCCTTGTTCATAATAAATAATAAAATTAAGTTAATTTATACTTTCCTAAGAAAATTTTTAAATTTTATTATTCACTTTATATCACTTATTTCCTTGATATAACAATTAGTTAATTATTTGAGTTCATATCGGAAATTTTTTTGATGTTTGGAACTTGAGTAAAAAATAAACTTCTTTTAATGACAAGTTGTCCCTGTGATAAAAATTTCATTATCTATAGAATGATATTCTAGATTAAGATATAATATATATAATATATATCTAATATATATATATATATATATATATTTATAATAGTACATGAAATTTGGAGACAAGAAATGAAATGTATTGTTCAAGGAGACGGTAAGCCGTACGTACACATGAACACTACTTTCAATTCTATTTCATATTTAATGGAACAAAAAATTAATGATACATAGGTAAATTATAATTCCAGTATAATATCATATGATATATGTTACAAAATTTCATAATTCCATCCTTTATACATTCTATGTATTTCATGAACGAATCATATCACCTTGAGGGGGCGGTAGTCCACACTTCCTCAAATGAAATTATCATGTTTTCACATATTGGAAAGCATAAAGGTATGTTTTTAAATGAAAATTATAGAAGAAAATAGAAAAAATAAACATAATATATATCATATATAAATACATTACCATCATAATGGCCACCATAAGAGGTGGTAGGAGAAGATTTAACAATCATCGTTCTGTGAGGCAGTAGTTCGCTGTCCAAAAAAATAGCATGTTCTTTAACCATTAGATGGAGGTGTGTGTAAGTGTAGTTATAATCCTTATCATATAAACAACATAGTATACAAAGTATACTAGTGTGGTTATAAAATAAAGGAATAAAAACAGTTTAGGGGGTTTGAGAAGTAAAATAAAAGAAAAGAACTTAAGAGAAGAGGCTACCTTTAAATCAATTAACTCCCTTTGGTTTGAATCAAAAAGATTTATTGAAGTGCCTTTTGCCTAGGGTAAGGCCTCTAGGTTCAAGATAGGGATGTAGGGAGATTAATTGGGTATAGGTTGGACAAGACAAGTTTCATGACCCATCCTCCAGGGCCTGTGCTGTGAATACCCCAAGCCCGCCTACCATAGGCCTGGGGCTGGTGACTAGCACTGAAAAGGCATATCCCAAAAACTAGAAAGGCATTGCCTTTATAACCTATAAAATCACACAACCAAGCACAAAAAAAGATATGAGCACAAAGTAAACTGTATAGTAAAAAGAGTTGGTATAGTAAGTAAAGGGGGCCAGAATTCAATACCAACTAGAAAGTTCATGTAAAACTGAAAACATCTCCTGTGAACACCTGCCAAGGATCCTACCTGAAGGGTAGGTACAAATCTCGTACAGTCCTCTCTACGGATCATCTTATCTAATGTACACCTCAGAGGAACCTCCTATCCTAGTAACCTCATCTTATGTTAGCATTGTCCATCTTTTACACAAGACATAACAAGTTGTAAGCGATGCCCGTGTAGGGGTGAGTATAACGATACTCAGTAGGGACCCCGAGACCCACAAAGGTCTCTCAGAATCCACAAAGGCTAAACCACATAGCAATACCAAAACCACCAAGCATGAAAACAATAGTCAACCCTACGTAGTTATACTCAAATACATATACCTAAGTTATCAAGTTTACCCATCTCATTCTAGAGGAATCTCAAGGCCCAACTCTTTTACCAAAAGCACAACTGTTCCATGAAGGAATGAATACCACAAAAGTAAAACAAAAAAAGTATGTACCACAAAGGTAACTCCACATAGAAGAATACAAAAAAGGTATCACCATGAAGGTAAGTACCATAAAGTTACACCTCACAGAAGAATACCACTAAGGTATCACCACAAAAGTAAGTACCACAATGGTACACCACATAGAAGAATACCACAAAGGTAAAGACTAAACTCACAAAAGGTATAAATTAAGTACAAAATTATTGAGGATTAATCGTATTTAAAGACTATATTACTTCATCAAGAAGCTTTTATTTTGACCCAAACAGGATCGAAGATGACCCACACAGGATCCGAAGATGACCCACAGATGATTTGAACACTCCTTAAGTACATCCAACCATATGGTTCCCGCACTAAGTATGCTTGATTCTGGGAGGTTTTACTCCTCAATACATCATTCAATACTTCAATTTACATGACTTCACATTAATAATTATCCCAAAGGTCTGTCACATTATAAGGGACCCAATGCAACTAGCGGCATGTCAATCAGATGCCCGGTATGTAAGTTATTAAAGTTTTAGTTCCGAGGGCCTGGTTGGATTCAGGTTCGATCCAACCCGATTGTAATCCAACTTTATCCAAAACATAAGTGGAGTATACCAAAAGGACCATCTCGATCCAAGGATTTTGTCACCGTAGAAGATTTTTCAAACGGATGCACGGTTCTTATGATATGGCCACAAAGGCGTATTTGGGTCCAGATGGCCCCGGGTCCGGTCCGACCCTATTCAGGTCGACCCGACCTGGTCTGGGTCTGACCCAGCCCAGCCCATGCTAGGTGCGGCCCGCTCGGCACGGCCCGAGGGGTGCATCCAACTTGGCATGGCCCATTCGGCTGGTGCGGTCCTCTGTAGCGGGGCTCGCCCTAGCCGCTACCTAGGAGGGTATTCTGAATGGTCTATGGACCATTCAGCTGGCACCTACAAGCACGCAGGACCCACTGAAGCAATCCCACTCGGTGTGACGTGGACAGTCGGGGCTCTGATCGGTTCTCCTCCCAGGGGCCGGATGGTGCCTCTATCCACCATGTCCGCTCAGATGTCGACCTCCCCACTGACCTCCTCCATGGCCAACTGATCGCGGTCTCCAGCTCTTTGGGTGTGGACAGGCACAGGCGCTTCTCCACGCTACCTGCCGACGTGCCGGCTGCCGTCCCTTTCTCCACTATGGCGGATGGGCCATAGCCTCCACCACTATTGGTGGAGAGAATGAACGTCACATTTATTCCATGTAGTCGGCCGGCGTATCGGCCGCCGTCCTCCTCCATCACCTGCTCGAATCGCGACTGGCCGGTTTCCGGCCACCCTCCTCTTCCGCGGGTCACTGCAGCTTCATTCTAAGCCCGAAAAAATATAACGACCACATATTTGTGATCCTCATGTCATGATCTCCACGTCCATATGTCATACTCAACAAAACATTGTGTTTTCAGCATGCTTAATTATTTGTCATTGAAGAACGCATGAAAAACTTGAGAAGAAAAAATAGTAATATCAAGGTATTTTGGCAGATCGATGGCCGTGTTTGTTTGGAAATCATCATTGATAATAGAGGACATGAATAATAAACAAAAATATAATTATCGTATCTCAAAATAAACCCCCAACCTTGATCATTGGAGATGGCGTGAGGAAGAAGACAAATATGATGAAGACATTGACATTCATCACTCCCACAACACGCTCCTCATCCATGCTCATGCGTCATCTTCGTTAGAGGTTCATTCTTCATTGGAGGATACACACCCAAAGGGTCTATCAATTCTTCACTATACCAATGATCCCCCAACACGAGAGGTGAGGATCCAAATTTAATTGTGTTAAGTTAATTAATTCAATTAATGTTGGCACATTAATTGGGAGAATTATAAGAGTTAAACTCACATTAAAAGAGGAGTTTGGGTGGTCCCCACCACCAAGTTTCAAATGGGAGGTTTCAGTTAAATAAAAATAAAAGTTAATTGTTTTATTTATATTAGATTTTTTAACTCTCCCACGAAAATCTATAAAACCAACTTCCACCCCGACCTACTATGGTTGAGTTGAAGATCTCCTTAAGATAATATTGGCACTGTGAGTTTAAAGGTGTCCTCATATTTCAATTTCGAGCACCACTTCAAAAGTTACAAAGCACCTCTTGCGCATTTACTAAATGTAACCAAAATAAAAGTTCATAAATTCATTACAGGCTCATTGGGCCTCAGAATCACATGTCATCAACTTTCCTAGACTCGTAATAATTCCATATAATAATATAAAATTTAGATGAAAAATTTGGGGTCTTTATATGCTCCTCACCTCAGGGATTTGTGTCCCCGAAATCCCCAAGACAAACTAGGGAAACAAGTGAGGTTACTGAGCACAAATATGAGCCTCCCTCTCCATGTGATCTCCTGGAGGTCTCCGTGCTGCCAATGAATGCGCACTAAAGGTATTGACCACCCATAAAGGACTCTCTCCTATTGATCCTCAATTTACACTAGAACCTCCAAAAATGTCTCCCCATCGTCAATGTCCAGCTCTCCCCAGTCTATGATGTGTGAAGGATCATGTTCATATCTCCTTAGCTAAGATATGTGGAAGATGTCGTGCACCCGGTGCAACTGAGGTGGAAGAGATAAGAGGTTAGCCACCTCACTAACTCTTCTGAGGACCTGAAAGGGTCCAATGAACCTTGGGGATAACTTTCCACCTCATCCAAATCTCTGAAAACCTCGTCCAGGTGAGACTCGTAGAAAGACACAGTCACCATCCTCAAACACCTGAGGTCTCGGTCTTCTGTCAGCATAAGACTTTTTCCTACTATGTGCAGTCTTCATTAGCTCCTGGATGATCTTCAACTTCTCCATGGTAGCCCGTACAATCTCTGGTCTCATGAGTACTGACTCCCCTGGGTTAGTCCAGCACATAGATGATCTGAAAAGTTGACCATACAATGCCTCGAATAGTGCCATACCGATAGTGGAGTGATAGTTGTTGTTGTATGCGAACTCCACCAAGGGAAGGTGATCCTCCCAGCTGGGGCTGAAATCAAGGATGAAATCACACAACATGTCCTTGGGTTTTAGATAGTTCATTGTTCTGAATATTTAACATGGTTTTGTTTAATTCTTTGGTTGAAGGTTGTTAAGATCTTGACTCCCTTCTTGCCTCTTCAAATGATGCTTAAAGAACCACCCCTTGGCACAATAATCATGTTGCCAAGATTTGGTTATAAAAAAAATAAGAGGTCTACCTAATCATAATTAAATATTATGTATGTGTGAGATAAATAGGATTATTTTGTTTTCCAAATGGAACAACCTAAGATCCCCACTTGAAATCTCAACCTAATCGGTGTTGAAATAAAAAGCATTCCACTTAATTATATTAAATGAAATATAATCAGGGGGAATCATGTCAAGAAAAAAATAAGTGAGATATTAAACAAAAAAATTATAAAAAACCAGTTGAAGAATATGTGTTGTAACTCCCACCCAAGTTTGTGTAGCTCCCTCGAAATGATCATCCACCGTTTAGCTCACCATCGAGAGGAGGAAGAGGCTCGGGTGGAACTCCCTCTTCATCCTTGATTACCCTATGAGGATAGGGGCCTCTAGAACTCCTTGGATTATGAGAGGACTTATTTGGGTCACCAAAATACCAGATCATTTCCTCCTGGACGAACTTAAAAATGGGGAGCCCAAGGTGCCATTTTATAGGAAAATGGGATGGTGGTTTTGAGCACATTGACTTATAAAAACCACTTTTCACATGAGTTTTGACCTCCATAAAGCCTTATCTCGATTTGGTGAAAATAAAAAAGTTGTAGCCCCACCTCTTGGATATCCGCACCGAACATTTTTCACAATTTGGACACCTATAGCCTGAGATATGGACAGATCACAACACACCACTTTTGACTTCGTGCAGATGCGGTGTGTGGGACAGATCAGGACAGTTGAGAAACCAGATGTCTGAATGTGTCATGTGTTTCTTCATATGAAATGTAGCCCAATGTATTTTGGACCATCCCACAAAATGGAAGCCCATTTGGATGCACAGTTCAAGATAAGTGAATAGATGAGTCCACTGGTGTGCATGGATCTTGCGCAGTATGGCCCATTTTTTATGGACATCATCATGGGCCCTCCAAATCACCTCCTCCTGTAATTGAATCATCAAAGAAAGTAACATTTACCTCTTTAACAGTTATAAACACAACATAAATGATTCAAACATGGGATGAAACTTGTAATTATTTTTATAATTTTCAATATAAAATAAGTTTAGCATAGTGGTGTAAAGGTGAAAATTACAAAGTGAATTGTGGTATGATAACACCCCCACACCTAAAAATTTGCACTCCTGGTCAAAGTAACATATCCAAATAAAATTATGCACATATATATTCCAAATATCATTGTAGAGACCCAAAACTTGAAGTACATAGACATAATATTACTTTTTGGAATAATTAATACATAACAAAAACAAACACTAAAGGACCGTAATAGTTTAGTGTCTTTGGAAACCTGGAACATAATCTTCTAATCTTGGTGAAAGAACTTCAACATCTCCCATAAATATCTTACCTTTTTTTTCTTACCTAAAACCTTTATTTATATCCCGGGGAAAAGAAAACATATAAAGGGTGAGCTAAAATACTCAGTAAGGGTATGCATGGATAAAATAAAACAAGCCATATACATTTGAACTTCAAAACATGAACATAAAGTTTAAACATCAAAATCATGATTTGTGAAATAAATCATGGTAGTACGGAAGGCATAGATCATAAAGGAATGTCAATCATGATAAAATATCATGGGAATAAAAAATTTAATTGTGGAAAACCATTAATCACATGATATGATTTCCATAGTAGCCAAGTCATTGCTGCCATGACCATCTTAGTGGACAAAGTCCTTTTCTGAATCGAGTTCACTCCTCGTTCCAGTCCTGTATCACTGAACCAAATTAACTTACCGTTCCATCCCTGTATATATAATGAGATATAAATCCTTAACCAATTCATTGGAGGTAGATATAGGTCCCACCCATATCATAATGAAATCATTCTTACTTGTGCCACAAAATAAACATAAATCATTCATCATAACCCAGAGAATAAAATGGGTTTCATAAACATCATCCCATCATAACATAATCCATATATAAAAAATGGATATAATTTCATCATAAACAAAATAAAACCATGTAAATAATAGGGAAATTATACTTGAGACATGACCATATTAAATAATTCCATCTTAGATGGAAAATAGTCTTGATAAAACACTAGAAATGAATTCCTAAGGAATGTATCATTTCTTATTCAAAATCATTTTCTTTTCTCAAAATGCCATGAAATTTTAAATGAAATGGATTTTGATTAAAATAAGCATGAAATATTTTACATCAAGCTTCATGAAAATACGGATTTATGAAACCATAAAAATCAATTCATTCCGTATAAGTTAAAAAACATTCACCTCATACTTTTAACGGAAAAGTCAAAAAGTACCGCATATGGTAAACAAAAGAAAGATTCCTTCCATAACACAAAGTAAAAGTCAAAGAGGGGTAAACATGACTTAAAAAATACATGGAATAATATTAAACACTTTACGAAAAACATTTTTTATGCAAATGGATGAAAAATATAACCCCAGTAAATACTTATGAATAAACAATCTCAGATAAGAACGAGATTGGAAGAGTTATCCCTTACCTTATGTACGATATGCTTTGTATGTATCCAAAAATCCTGTATAATGATTTGAATAATGTCATTGACTTATTACAGAATCATATTCATTGTTATGATATCATATATGGTTCACTTATGACTTTATATTACCCTCTCTTCTATAAATTCATGTTAAAGTAGCATTTTGGCTAAAATCGTTTCATTTATCGTACGTGTTTCAACTTATTGTTCTTGATATTATTACTTATATCCTGATTTACTTAATTCCATAATTTAAAAAATTATTTATATATAATATATATTCAGCATATAAATATATATGACAGATCTATAAAATGAATGAAATACACCGTTCATGGAGATGGTAGGCCGTACGTACGCATGAACGCTGTTTTCCATTCCCTATTGACTTTAATGGAAGTAAGTAGATGAAATATATATATATATAAATCCAGTAGATTAATTATTTCATATATTTCTTTATTATTCATTATATATACTTTATAGTCATTCTTGAATGGTTAACATCGAGAATGATTCTCATCGCGTCATGGAGACTGTAATCTGTACGTACGCATGAATGATGATATCATTACCATAATTATTAAATGGAATTGGAGTGGATGATATAATATCTCAGAATCAGTATGATGTTATAATAACCATATATAATTATTCTTTACACCATTATACCCATCCATGTAAGGTGGTGGTGGAAAAAAAGATAACACCACGGCGTGGAGAAGGTATTCCGTACGTATGCACGCACGATGATTTCGTTTTCCGTAGGATGGATAGAAGGTGAAATGGGGTTGTTTCATATTTATAATAAATTATCAGTATATTAGTGATACTTATGTTATTAATTTTTAATTAAACAACTAAATAAGAAGAAAAAGTTGAAGAAGAAAGAAACTTGAAAGAATCGGTAGAAGAGATTACCTCTTCTTCGACGCACCTCCTTTATGTTTCCTCTTTAAGGAACTAAAAATGGTCTTTTGAAAGGACCATAACCTCCATAATGTTTATAGGTATGTGTATAAGATAAATTTTTAGGGTTTGTCTAAGCTTGAAATCTCAAAGTTTTGTGAAGAGGAGAGGGAGGAAGTTCCCTTTTATATGGGAGGAGAGGGGCACATTTGGAATTATAAGAAATATTAATTTATAGTAAATTAAAAACCCACATAAAAACTTCAAAAATGACTCAAATACAAATCTTAGATGATATAGGGTTGTAATATAATAATCCAATAAAATTTATACATGTTTTGAATTTATTTTAATCATTATCAACTTGATTTATCCTTATTTAATCTATTTAATTGTATTTGTGGTAATAAGATTATAAATTTTAAATTGTTATAAATAATTACTTATGTCTTGTGAATTGTCCATAATTGGATAATTTATGACATTTCAGACCATATAAATTTTAATTTATAATTTTTAATTTTTTTTTGTGATTTTTAAACAATTTTATATTATGTTTTGTTTATAAAATAACAATAGTGTCAATTTTGAAACTATTCATTTATTTGAATTTAAATAAAATACTCACAGAAGATATGTTAGAAATAAAAGCGTTAATAGATTCATAACATGTAATATTATTCTATAAAATTAGTGGAGCACATGAAATAGTTTATATAATATTTATTTTAATATTTTTAAAACCATTTATTTGATATTTCAATCAATAAATAAATTTCAACATCACTATTGTGTCATGATTAATGATAATTATTTAATCCCTAAAAATTATAAATAAATTTAAATTATGTATATAATGTTATTATATTTAAGGAGACTATTAATTTTTGATGTTTCATGAAGTTTATCACTAAATTAAAATTATTAAACCTATATTATTTAAGAGAGTGACATGTTGTCCCGTTCTTTGGTTTTAATAACAATTAAATTATTTTAATGGTAAATAGTCTATAAAATGAATTTATTACGACCCTTAGGTGATATGGGTCGAATTTTAGTCATCCAATTGAATTTTTTCAGGTGTTAGGGTAATTTTATAATCTTAGTTTTACCCTTAATTACTTTATTTTCCTTTAATTGCAGTAAATAATAATTACCGTATTTAATATTCATAATATCAAAAAAATAAAAGTAACATATTAAAATAATTTTGACCAACTGAATTAAAATATGGAATACATTTTTCAAAATTCAAAACACAGAAGTTGCGGTAATTAATTTAAAATTAATCCCATTGTTAAGAAAATGAGTTTTAAAAGTTAAAACATTGCCAAAGATTGAAATGTTTTTACCTATGAATTCAAGGTAAAATTAATGCTAATGACATAAATTATATTAAATGGTAAAAATTTATTATATTTATACTTTAAAACCATTCAGTATTACAATTTAACCATATAAATTATTGCGATGAAAAAAGTTGTTTTTAATTAAAATATAGAGTGTTTTTACTGTTCATTAAAATATGAAAGTTATCAGAATAATATGAAAAATTCATCCAAAGTAAATTTTTATATCCTGATTCCAAAGAAGAATTTTATTTTTTCAAATTGAACTTATAAAACTGTCAAAAACTAGATTTAAAGTGGGTGCGCCATCACAAGGTGGCAAAAATGCATTTTTTGAAAAATTCTTATTTTACCCAAAAAATTTATTTTGTTCGCATAACATGTTTCAGAAAATGTGTAAGATGAATAATAATGTTATAAAATTAAAAAATTAGTTAATACTATTAATAATGTCTAGTCCATAATAATATTATAACAATATATCATTGTTTAGTGAAACCCGGTATTGCGTACTACACACACTATCGAGGAAGGTCGCAATTGCGTGCAACGCAATCCAAGAATAGTGTTTGCGTATAATATAAGCTAATACGGTGTTGGGTATATCACAAGATAATTTTGGTGTAAGTTAAAACACAATACATCAATGAAATTAAACAAATTTTTTCATAAAATCTTAGGGTCTTACATTCTACCCCCCTTAAAATGAATTTTTCCCTCGAAATTCATCAGGGTTATAAATGGATTACTACTTGAAATTTTCTTTAATAGAAACACACATCATAAAAAGGAATACCAAAACTAAACTTTAAAAACGAAATTATGAAACGTAACGGTTTCCCAAATTAACTAATCACTAGGTTTCCACAAAGAATAACATAAGTAAAAATATGGATATGGAAGAGAAATATAACCATGAAGTTCTGATGGAGAGTATAAGAGAACATGGCTATGAAAAATCCAACAATCATAAAGCCATAAATTTGAGATGATCTAAGGTACCATCTGATTAATCGGATATGAGGATATTAGGACAATATTTTTGGTTTTCTAGATCATTCCCCTAAAGTTGAAGAACAATTAAAATAAATACTTACTTGATTTTGGTACAATATCACTATTGTTTGTGCCTTGAACAATTTCTACATCATCTCTTAAAGAAATGAAGTTGAATTTGTCTTCTGTGAAGTGTTAGCATATCATGCGATAGAATGATGGGTCATTCCATCTATCTCAAACAAAAGGTTAGAAAAATTTATCAAATATACATAAGTCCATCTATGGTGAGGTTAATCGTATATGATTTCAAAAAAAATTGACTTATACTTCATCTATCATACCTCTTAATATAATAAAACTAGTTTTTAATAACCAGGGACTTTCTGTAGGCTAGTGGTAGGTGATAAAGGCCTGTCACACTTCAGTTGTGGGTTCGATTCCCATAGCCCTGTCCGACGTGACGGGTTTTCGCCCATCCTAAAGGTTGTACTTTTTATAAAACTACATTATTATAACATCCCATAAACAATATCGAAAAAAGTTCTATCCTTAAACAAAACTAACTTATATCCAACATAATCTATTCCAATCTTTAGGCTTATCTAAAATACTTCTGTCCAAGCTCATAGTATAAAGAAAACAATTACAAGAAATGTCATCTACTGAGCATGTGAATACCATCATTTATCCACCATATATCATAGGATATATCTTACTGTTCACATTCCAAACATGTGAATACCTTAATCATGTATTCTCTTTAAAAATGAATACCCATTAAACCTGAGTGAAAACATGAATTCTGTTAAAATTTAACACTTTCCACATACCAAAATACCAAAATATCAATATACTCAAACCATGATATAACTTTTTCCTTATATCAGTCATGAGCTCATTTAAATTTTTCTTTATCCCTTCATTATGCACATATCATCTTCTTTCCAAAAATATTTCAATCACTTTTCATAGTTACTGGTGCCATATAATTATTGAAAACCAATACATATATATTCCAAAACTTCACGATACCATAAATGAGATTCCATGATACTATTTTGAAATCCCATTACATAAACATTTAATCATTACACAACATCATTTTCATACTCAACATCATAAATAGTGATCGCATGTGACTTCCATTTATCCTTTTCTTTAAGAGGTTGCTAACGTTGATCATCATTAACCCTTGGATTAGGGAATTGATTAGCATAATTCCCCATTTCCTTGCACTTGAAGTATTGAAGTGTTGGTGGTCCGTTCTCTGTAGTCTTTTCTTTATTCACATCATTAGAAACCCTTTTTCCATTACTTAGACACTCATATGCTCGATGACCTTCTTTTCCACACTTAAAAACATTTTCTAGTCCCTTTAAGACAATCTTCACCATGCTTCTTTCCACACTTTCAGCATAAAGAAACATTCATCTTCTTTTCACCATTATTCTGAGATTTATCCTTGAACTCCATCTTTCGTTTCTTATCAAAACCATGAGATGGATATGTAACACCAACTTCCATTTATACATTGATAGCACAACTCACAATTTCTTCATAGCTACTGAAGTCTCTTATAGCTAATTCCCTTCGAAGACTTGGTTTTAAGCCAATGAAGAATCAACCAACTTTACTTTCAGGTTGGATGATAAATCCAGATGCATACCTTGAAAGCCTTGTAAAATTTACTTCATATATACCAACAGATTCATCATCCTTTTGCTTAAGCTCAAGGAACTCCTTCTCCATCATTGTTCTAATAATATGAGGGAAGTACTTATTAAAAAACAAGTTCTTGAACTCATTCTATTCCATGGATTCAATTTCATCTTGGGGCCTTGTATTTTTAACTAGAGTCCACCACTGGTCTGCTTCACCTTCTAACCGATAAACAACCAAAATGACTTTTTCATGCTCTGAACAACGAAGTATTGAAAATATATTTTCAATGGTACTAATCCATTGTTTAGCAACAAGTGGATTAGAAGACCCACTGAAAGAAGGTTGACATTTCCTCATGAAGGACTCAATTTAATTTTGTTCCCTTCTCTTCTCATTTAGAAGTCTAGAATGATTCATAGCTTGTGTAAGTATAACAATAATATTTTTCACTCCATCTCCCATAACATTGGTTTGTTGAGAAGGACAATCATTGCATTGTCCATTACATTGATCAACATACTTCCTTCGGGTTCCAGCCATCGTCTAAAACCCAAAAACAATAGTGTGAGAGGAAAAAATCATGCTAGGGAAAACAACATAATAAAGGCGGATTACCTTTAATATATAACATCTTAGGATTAATTCTAAGATTGTTACCATAATTCTAGGACTATAACCTATACTTATACTTATCCTTAGGGACATCCCTAGACATACCTTAGAAATATCTCTTGGGATCTCACTAAAGTTCTTGCATCATAGTTTCCAAAGGTTGACTAAACCTTTCATCTGATACAAACTGTAGAGCCCCCAAAATTGAAGTACATAGATATTACATTACTTTGAGGAATACTTAATACATAACAAAAACAGACACCAAAGGACTGTAATAGTTTAGTGTCTTTGGAAACTTGGAACATAATCTTCTAATCTTGGTGAAGGATCTTCAACATCTCCCATAAATATCTTCCCTTTTTTTTTCATACCTAAAACATTTCTTTATATCCTGGGGAAAAGAAAAAATTTAAAGGGTGAACTAAAATACCCAATAAGGGTAATAATGGAGAAAATAAAACAAAACAAATACATTTTAACTTCAAAACATGAACATAAAGTTTAAACATCAAAATCTTGAGTTGTGAAATAAATCTTGGAAGTACAGAATGCATAGATCATAAAGGAACATAAATCATGATAAAATAGCATGGGAATAAGACATTTAATTGTGGAAAACGATTAATCACATGATATGATTTCCATAGTAGCCAAGGCATTTCTGCCAAGACCATCTTAGTGGACAAAGTCCCTTTCTGAATCAAGTTCACTCCTCGTTCCAGTCCTGTATCACTGAACCGGATTAACTTACCGTTCCAGCCATGTCTATCTCATGAGATATAAATCTTTAAAAAAATAATTAGAGAGAGATATAGGTCCCACCCATCTCATAATGAAATCATTATTACTTTCTACACAAAATAAACATATATCATTCATCATAACCCATAGAATAAAATGAGTTTCATAAACATCATCCCATCATAACATAATACATATATAAAAAATGGATATCATTTCATCATAAAGAAAATAAAACCATGTAAATAATAGGTAAATTATACTTGAGACATGAATATATTAAATAATTCTATCTTAGAAAGAAAATAGTCTTGATAAAACACTTGAAATGAATTCTTGAGGAAAACATCATTTCTTCTTCAGAATCATTTTCTTTTCTCAAAATGCCATGAAATTTTAAATTAAATGGAATTTGATTAAAATAATCATGAAACACTTTATAGGAAGATTCATGAAAATAATGAGTTATGAAATCGTAAAAATCCATTCATACCATATAAGTTAAAAAAAACATTCTCCTCATACTTTTAATGGAAAAGTCAAAAAGTACCGCATATGGTAAACAAAAGAAAGATTCATTCCATAACACAAAGTAAAAGTCAAAGAGGGGTAAACATGACTTTAAAAATACATGGAATAATATTAACACTTTATGAAAAACATTTTTTATGGACATGGATGAAAAATATAACCCCAGTAAATACTTATGAATAAACAATCTCGGATAAGAATGAGATTTGAATAGTTATCCCTTACCTTATGTACGATATGCTTCCTATGTATCCAAACATCTTGTATAATGATTTAAATAATTTCATTGACTTATTATAAAATCATATTCATTGTTATGATATCATATATTGTTCCCTTATGACTTTATATTACTCATTCTTTTGTAAATTCATGTTAAAGTAGCGTTTTGGGTAAAATCATTTCATTTATCATACATGTTTCGACTTGTTGTTCTTGATATTATTACTTATATCCTAATTTACTTAATTACAGAATGTAAAACATGATTTATATATAATATATATTCATCATATAAATATATATGATAGATTGATAAATGGAATGAAATACACCATTCATGGAGACGGTAGACCGTATGTACGCATGAACGCTGTTTTCCATTCCTTATTGACTTGAATGGAAGTAAGTAGATGACATATATATACATAAATCCTGTAGATTAATTATTTTATATATTTAATTATTATTCATTATATATACTTTATAGTCATTCTTGAATGGTTAACATGGAGAATGAATCTCATCGCGTCGTGGAGACTGTAATCCGTATGTACGCACAAGCGATGATATCATTTCCATAATTATTGAATGGAATTCGAGTGGATGATATAATATCTCAGATTCTTTATGATGTTATAATAACCATATATAATTATTCTTTACACCATTATACCCATCCAAGTAAGGTGTTGGTGGAAAAACAGATAACATCACGGTGTGGAGATGGTATTCCGTATGTACGCACGCGCGATGATTTCGTTTTCCCTAGGATGGATAGAAGGTGAAATAGGGTTGTTTCATATTTATAGTAACATATCAGTATATTAGTGATACTTATGTTTTTAATTTATAATGAAACAACAAAAGAAGAAGAAGTTGAAGAAGAAAAAAACCTGAAAGCATCGGTAGAAGAGATTAACTCTTCTTCAACGCACCTCCTTTAAGCTTCCTCTTAAGGAACTAGAGATGGTATTTTGAGAATTCCAGAACCTCCAGAATGCTTATAGGGAAGTTTAGAAGATAACTGGGTAGGGTTTGGCCGATCTTGAATGCTCAAAGTGTTGTGATGAGGAGAGGGAGGAGGTGCCCTTTTATAAGGGTGGAGAGGGGCACCATTGGAATTATAAGAAATATTAATTTATAATAAATTCAAACCCCACATAAAAACGTCCAAAATGACTCAAAACAGAATATTAGATGATATAGGGTTGTAATATCATCAACCAATAAAATTTAAACATGTGTTTAAGTTATTTTAAAAATTATCAACTTGATTTATCCTTATATAATCTATTTAATTTTATTTGTGGTAATAAGATTCTAAAATTTAAATTGTTATAAATAATTACTTATGTGTTGTGAATTGTCCATAATTGGATAATAGATGAAATTATAAACCATATAAATTATAATTTATATTTTTAAAATATTTTTGTGATTTTTAAACAATTTTATATTATGTTATTTTTATAAAATAACAATAGTGTCAATTTTGACACTATTCATTTATTTGAATTTAAATAAAATCCTCAAAAAAGATATTTTAGAAATAAAAGATTTAATAGATTAATAAAATGTCATATTTATCTAGAAAATTAGTGGAGAACATTAAATAGTTCATATAATATTTATTTTAATATTTTTAAAACCGTTTATTTGATATTTCAATCAATAAAATAACTTCAACATCACTATTGTGTCACCTTTAATGATAATTATTTAATATCTAAAAATTATAAATAATTTTAAATGATGTAGATAAGTTTATTAGATTTCGGGAGACAATTCTATGTTTGGAGTTTCAGGAAGATTATCACTAAATTAAAATTATTATACCTATAAGATTTAAGAGAGTGACATGTTGTCACTTTCTTTGGTTTTAATAACAATTAAATTATTTTAATGGTAAAAAGTCCATAAAATGAATTTATTCTGACCCTTATGTGATAAGGGTAGACTTTTAGTCATACAATAGAATTTTGGCAGGTGTTAGGGTAATTTTATAATATTATTTTTACCCTTAATTACCCGATTTTCCTTTAACTGTAGTAAATAAAAATTATCGTAGTTACTATTCATAATATCAAAAAAATAAAAGTAAACTATTAACATAATTTGGACCGAAAAAATTAAAATATGGAACCCATTTTTCAATATTCAAAACATAGAAGTTGTAGTAATTAATTTAAAATTAATCCCATTGTTAAGAAAACGGGTTTTAAAAGTTAAAACATTGCGAAAGATTGAAATGTTTTTACCTATGAATTCATTGTAAAATTAATAGTAATGACATAAATTATTTTAAATGGTAAAAATATATTATATTTATACTTTAAAACCATCCAGTATTATAATTTAACCATATACATTATTGCGATGAAAAAAGTTGTTTTTAATTAAAATTTAGCATGTTTTTACTATTCATTAAAATATGAAAGTTATCAGAATAATATGAAAAATTTATTCAAAGTAATTTTTTATATCCTGATTCCAAATAAGAACTTTATTTTGTCAAATTGAACATATGAACGTGTAAAAAACTAGATTTAAAGTGGGTGCTCCATCAAATGGCGGCAAAACTGCATTTTTTGAAAAATACTTATTTTACCCAAAAAATTTATTTTGTTCACATAACATGTTTTAGAAATTGTGTAAGATGAACAATAATGTTATAAAAATCAAAATGTAGTTAATACTATTCATAACGGAAAGTCCATATTAATATTATAACAATACATCATTGTTTAGTGAAACCCGATATTGCGTACTACACACGCTATCGAGGAAGGTCGTAATTGCATGTAACGCAAGCCAAGAATAGTGTTTGCGTATAATATAAGCTAATACGGTGTTGTGTATAGCACAATATAATTTTTTTTTGTAATGTACAACACAAGACATCAATGAAATTAAAAGAATATTTTTCATAAAATCTCAGGGTGTTACAATCATGAAGATTAACATTTTTGGAAATTTTAATTCATTAAAGTAATGTGATCAATGCACGAACCACACTAAGGAGTTATTCCTAATGAAAATGGAAAAATAAGTCTCATAAGTCATATCACAATGAAATTAAAAAATATTCATGACACTAAATTGAGCAACGAATTCAAAATTCAACCATTCCACTAACTCTCCAAGTGTTTTATTGAAAACCATTCATTGCTATTCTTTCCACATTATATCCAATAAATATAGGTTATTTTAAAATTATTCAGCTTTAAATGAATTTTCACTTAACCTACCCTACATCCTTTGCAATCATATTTAATGACCGACTCACTTAAGCATTCCCAGAAGTCAAACCATAATCTCCTGACCTATATATACCCATATGTTGAACATTTCATCACTCCCCTTATTTATTTATTTATTTTTGTTTTTTTGAAGTTGCATTTGGAACAAATCTCACACTCATCTTTCAACACTTGTTTGATCTCCTCACGATAGTAATTGAAATAGTTATAACAAGGTCAAAGGGTGAGGAGCAGTGGTTTTTGAGCTTCCCAAGACACAACCAAATTTTTCTTGAGGGTGTACAATAGTCATACATTAGGTACACATGCATAGGTCAACCTGGTACAGTAATGAAACAGATCAGATAAGAAACGAATATATGGAAATATCATTTAAAGCTGAAAAATATTAACCCAACATATATTTAACTTATATTAAGTAATAAATATTCACACTTTTTGGTTTGGTGAAAAAATGTTTTGAGATATTAGTGACACTGTTTTCCAAAAAAGTACTCACACAAGGGGAATCAATCATCTCAGTTGTTTCATAGTGATACAACAATTTTTACCATTGACAGAAGAACAATTCACTAAAAATCACTCCCTGATGTCAACTTCATAAAAATATATTTTTTCCATTATTTATGGTATTTTTACTCCCCCCCCCCTTATGGACACCAAATCATGGAACATTGATATTTTTAATGGAGGAAAATGAAAATACAATAAAGAAGGCGAAAAAGAGAAGAAAGAAGAAAGACAATGGAAATCCTAATGAACTCAACAAAATAAGGAAAAGTGAAAATACTATAAGGAAGGAGAAAAAAAGAGAAGAATGAAAAAAAAAGAAAACTCCTATCTAGCCTAGGGATGTACCCATCCCCCCTCACCACGAATGTGCAGTGTCCTTACTGTAATAATTGAGAAGGTGAGAAGGAAGGATAAAACCTGGTGCGTTTAATTGGTATTTTGCTTCTTGAACATGGATTTCCACCATTGGTAACTCTAAAAGGGCTTTGTGGAAGTGCTTCAGACGCTGCCCATTGACAGTGAAGGTTTGCTCAGTTTCACCATTTTGAACCTGAACAACACCAAATGGAGATACATTAATAACAGTGTATGGGCCAAACCAACGGGAAAATATCTTACCTGGATAACACTTAAGCCTTTCATTATAAAGGAGGACCTTCTACCCAATGTGAAACTAACTATGAAGGATGAGACGGTTGTGGGTAGCCTTAGTATACTCCTTATAAATCCTAGAGTTCTCATATGCATCTCTTCTCATTTCTTCTCTCTCCTGAATTTGCAACTTCCTTTGAGAACCTACACCAAAATGAATAGAATTGCATTGTTTGATGACCCAATAGGCTCAAAGCTCAATCTCAATAGGGAGGTGACAACTCTTTCCAAACACAAGACGATAGGGTGACATTCCAACGTGTGTTTTGAAAGCATCACAATAGGTCCATAATGAATAATCAAGTCGAAGACTCCAATCTTTTCTATTAGGTTGAACCATTTTTTCAAAAATCTGTTTTACCTCTCTATTTGACACATCGGCTTGAACATTGGTCTGTTGGTGATATGCAGTAGACAATATATGACCGACCCCATACCGACGCAAAGGTGATTGCATTGTTCGGTTGTAGAAATGAGAACTTTGGTCACTAATGATGAACCTAGGTAATCCAAACCTACAGAAGATCTGAGTTCTCAAAAATTCCACAACTATTTTGGAATCATCTGTCCTTTTGGCTTGAGCCTTTACCCATTTTGATACGTAATAAAATGGTAAAAGAATGTACAAGTTTCCAATGGAATTGTGAAATGAACCCATAAAGTCAATGCCCCAAACATCAAAAATGTCATGAAAGAGCAATGGTTGTTGTGGAATTTCATTTCTTCTAGAGACATTCCCCATTATTTGACAATGAGGACAATATTTTCAAAAATAATGGGAATATGGAAAAAGAGTTTTCCAAAAGAGGCCAAAATCAAGGACCTTGAGAGCAGTCCGTTGGGGACCAAAGTGGTCCCCACAAGCTAGAGTGTGACAAAATCTATGGACATACTGAAACTCGATATCGTTAACACAATGCCTAAGGAATTGATCACTACATGTGCGCCAGAGGTAGTGGTCATCCAAAATGTACCAACGAGACTCATGTTTTAGATGTCTGGCTTGATTTTTATTGAAATTAGTAGGAATGCACGATGCTAACAAATAATTTACAATTTCAGCATACCAAGGAATAACATCTTCACTACTAAAAAAATGGCATATATCAGCACTCAAAATGGTCTTTAACATCGTTAAAAATTGCTGTAAAGATGAACTCTAATATAAGGCGGTTCCTTTTATTAGTGCTCTGAAAAGCGCTAATAAATGCACCTTTTATCACTGCTAAAAAAAGCGCTCATAAAAGTAAAAAAAAAATTAAAAAAAATAAAAAAGAAATAAATAATGCGGGGAGAGCTGTTAACAGCACTTGACCCCCCCACATTATCAGTGCTAGGAGGTCTCCTGCGTGTTTCCATTCCTGCATATCCTCACACATGCACACCCCTTTTCTTCCACCCAAACTTGAACCCGCAACCTCCCCCTTTCTTGGCTTCACCTTTACCACTAAGCTATTTCATTTTTTTTTCTATTTAATGATATATCTATTTTTATATATATAGTTATATTTATTCGTAAATTGATATAGATTCATATTAATATAAATATATGTATTCATATATTAGTATATATATATATATATATTAATTCATATATTAATATATATTAATATATATGTTTAGTTATAATTTTTATCCGTATATTTATTTGTATGTTAATATATACTTATAAGATCAGTTTTAAATACATTTATGAAATATGTTTTTTATGTGTGTTTATAAATAAATAAATACATACATATATACAACACACACACACACACAGACACACACACACACAGAAAAATATATATTTACGAATAAATACATATATATGAGTATTTGAAAGGACATAAAATGTTTAAACGACCATAACTTAAAATCCAAGAAGCCCGTTTCAACTCCACAACCAGTCAAATCGAAGAAAATGAAACAATATTTGATATGATATGTTGTAAAAATCTAACAGACATCCATATCCTAATTTATACCTATTTGAATGTTAACAAATTGCTGTATCCCGACTAAAACCTCAATTTTGGAGGCCTTCTGGGACTTTTTTCGCCTCAAAAAATGTGACAAAAGTTTTCTCGGGTTACCAGCGTGTAGATCTCGTCGTAGGATTCAATTTTATATACTGTAGAGCTCAAATGGACACCCTAATCAATAGTTATGACCATTTGAATTTTGAGTTACATTTTCAACTTATTTTCGATATTTTTTTTTTGATTTTTTGTGTCTTCAAATTGTTATTAAATGATTTTTAATTGATAATAATTAGAAAATTATTAATTAATAATATATTTTAAAATATTTTAAATCCATTTACACTAAATTTCTTATATATTAAATTTAATAGTCTATTTATACGTATCTAAAACATATTTAAAAAATACTTTTTAAAGGTTGGGGTCGAAGCCTCAATTTATTATTTAAAGCAAAGACCTTTTTATATTGGGAAGAGGGAGACCCATTACATAGCCTGAAGGCCCAAGGCCAAGTGACCTGAATACAAGGCTTGAAAACCAATTTTTTGGCCCAAAGGACCCCTCGACGAATAGTACTACTACAGTACCCGCGCTGCTACAGTACCTGCTACAGTACATCCGCTGCTATAGTACATACTACAGTCCCTCCACCGCTACAGTGAAACCGCTACTACAGTTCCTCCGATGCTACAGTACCCCCAAAAATTCTCCCCTGCCCGGATTTGAGCCTGGGTCTTTTGGATGCCAAGCAGGAGCCTGTACCACTAGGGTATAGGTTCGTTGGAAAAAAATATATATTATATATAAATCAATATAAATACACTTATATAACAACAATATATTTTTTATAATTTTTTTGAAACATAAAATTTATCACCGGTAGAAAAAAGCACTGATAAAGGGGGCCTTTATCAGCGTTTTTAGCGCTGATAATAGCGCCCCTTTATTAGCGCTTTTTTAGCTCTGATAAAAGGGTTGTGCTTCCCTTGTCCGTTTTTGTAGTAATTCTTGCTCCCAGTACAATTTCTCATTGGGAAACATATCATTTATAGTAATACAGAGGATGAGTCAATGTTTGGGGATGTTGGAATCATACTGATATGGTCAACCACCACATTCTTAGCTCCTTTTTATCTCTAATTTCTAGATTAAAATATTGAAGGACGAGCATCAAACGAATGAGATGTGGTTTGGCTTGTGGTTTCTTAAGGAGATACCAGAGGGATGCATGGTCTGAGAACACAATGAATTTGGACCCCAGAAGGTATGACATGAATTCTTCAAAGGAAAATGCAATGGAAAGGAATTCTTTTTCAGTTATGGTGTAGTTTTCTTGGGTAGGGTCCAAAGTACATGGGGCATATGCAATGACATGTGGAGATCGATCGACCCTTTGTGACAAGACTGCCCCAATTGCATTGTAAGAGGCATCACACATGAGCTCAAAGGGTAAATCCCACCGTGGTGGTTGGATTATCAGGGGTGATGTGAGACTCTATTTTAACTCATTAAAATCTTCCTCACATTATTTATCAAAAACAAATTCCTTTACTTTTTGGAGTAATCGGGAGAGGGGAAGTGCAATTTTACTAATGTCACGAATGAAATGATGGTAAAATCTTGAATTACCTAGGAAATACCGCACGTCCCATACATTTTTAGGGAATGATAAGGAAGAAATGACATCCACATTTGATTTATCCACTTGGATACCATCCACAGAAAAGATATTCCCCAAAACTATACCTTGTCGCCCCATGAAATGACATTTCTCCAAAATTAATACAAGATTATTTTCAATACAATGGCATAGTACTAATCCAATAAAACTTAAACATTCATCAAAATATGATACATAAACAGTGAAATCATCCATGAATACCTCCATGAAATTCTCTAGGTAATCCAAAATAATAATAATAATGCATTGTTGGAAAGTACCTAGAGCAATTAACATACCAAATGGCATCCTTCTATAATAAAATGTACCAAAGGGTAAAGTTAATGTTGTATTTTACTAATCCTGAGTGGAAATATGGTTCTAAAAGATTCCATAATAACCATCAAGGAAATAGCAGTGGGACATACCCGCTAGCCTCTCTAGCATTTGGTCAATGAATAGCAGAGGGAAATGGTCTTTCTTAGTGTGTTGGTTTAGTTAGAAACAGTCTATACAGACATGCCAACTATTATACACATGAGTTAGAACCAATTCATTATTTTCATTATTGATTACATTAAGGTCGGTATTTTTAGGAACTACTTGAATAGTACTGACCCATTGGCTGTCACAAATGGGGTATATGATTCCAACAACCAATAATTTTGTTACCTCCTTTTTCACAACTTCTAGGTGGTTTGGGTTCAGTTGATGTTGTGGATGCCTCGCTATTTTAACCTCATTATTTAATAAAATATGATATGTACAAATTGATCTACTAATACCAGGAATTTCAGAAAGTTTCCATACCAAAGCTTGTTTATACTCCCTCAAAAGGTCAAGCAGTCGTAATTCATGATCATGATGGAGTGAAATAACAATGATGATGGCCAATTTTTTCCATTATCAAGATATGAAAATTTTAAATATTGAGGAAATTGTTTTAGTTCTAGTTTCGGTGGATTTTAGATTGATGGGAGTGTGTGTGAAAGTGAGAGGTCACTAATCTCATCTAACTGATCAATGGTATCATCCTCAACTGAGGAATGAGCTTTTACAAAATTAGCAATATCAGTGATGGTTAGTGGATCCTTAGTGTTCAAGTAATCATCAATTAATAAATATGCATGACATTTTTCTAATCCACTACAAAAATCATTGCATGAATCATTTCCTATAAATTCAATCAATAAATAAAACTCAGAAAGGGGATCAGGGGAAAGAAAAGTTGTTTTTTCAGGGGTAGGGAGAACATCAATTGAGGAGGAGTGGTTTTTTACCTACCCACGACATAACCCATTTTTAATGGCGTACAATAGTCATACATTAGGTATACACATATAGGTAAATCTTGTACAATAATGAAATAGATCAGATAAGAAACGAACGTATGGAAATATCATTGAAAGCTAAAAAATATTAACCAAACATATATTTACCTTATATTAAGAAAGAAATATTCCCACTTTGTGGTTTGGTGATAAAATTTGTGGAGATATTAGTGAAACTATTTTTTGAAAAACTACTCACACAAGGGGAATCAATCATATCAAATGTTTCACAGTGATAAAACCATTTATATCATTGACAGAAAACCAGTTCACTAACAATCACTCCCTGATGTTAACTTCATACAAATATTATTTTTCTCCATTTATTAGGGTATTTTTAATTTACCCCCATTATGGTCACCAAGTCTTGGAACATTGAAAATTTTGATGGGGTAAAAAATTAAAATACCATAAAGAAGGCAAAAAATAGAATAAAGAAGAAAGAAAATGGAAATCCTAATGAACTCTACAAGATGGGGAAAAGCGAAAATATCATAAAGAAGGTGAAAAAAATAGATGAAAGAAAAAAACGATGAAAACTCCTATCTATCCTAGGAATGTACCCATCCCCCTGCACCTAGAATGTGCAGTGTCCTCACTATAATAATTGAGAAGGTGAGAAGGAAGGACAAAACCTAGTGTGTTTCACTGGTATGTTGCTTCTTGAACATGGAGTTCCTCCATCAGGAACTCTAAAAGGCCTTCATGGAAGTACTTCAGCCAATACCCATTGACAGTGAAGGTTTTCCTGGTTTCTTCATTTTTAACCTGAACAACACCAAATAGAGATACATTAATAACAATTTATGGGCCAAACCAGCGGGAACCAAGCTTACCTGGATGCAACTTAAGCCTTGAATTATAAAGGAGGACCTTCTACCCAATGTGAAACTAATTATGACGGATTAGACGGTCATGGGAACCCTTGTAATTCTCCTTATAAATCCTGGAGTTTTAATATGCATCTCCTCTCATTTCTTCTAGATCCTAAATCTACAACATCCTTTTAGCACCATCACCAGAATGATTAGAATTGCATTGTATGATGGCCCAGTATGCCCAATTCTCAATATCAATAGGAAGGTGACAACTCTTTCCAAACAAAAGACGATAGGGTGACATTCCAATGGGAGTTTTGAAAGTAGTACATTAGGCCCATAATGAATCATCAAGTCGAAGACTCCAATCTTTTCTATTGGGTTGAATGTTTTTTTCAAGAATCTATTTTATCTCTATGTTTGACACCTCAGCTTGACCATTGGTCTGTGGGTGATATGAAGTAGAAACTCTATAACCGAACCCATACCGACACAAAAGTGATTTCATTGTTCAGTTGTAGAAATAAGAACCATGGTTACTAATGATGAACCTAGGTAATCTAAACCTATGAAATATCTGAGTTCTGAAAAATTCCACAGCTATTTTTGAATCAATTGTCCTTGTGGTTTGACCCTCTACCCATTTTGACATGTAATAAACTACGAGAAGAATGTACAAGTTTCCAAAGGATTTGGGAAATGGACCCATAAATTCAACGCCCCAAACATAAAAAATGTCATGCAAGAGCAATAGTTTTTTGTGGAATTTCATTTATTTTTGAGAAATCCCTCATTCTTTGACAATAAGGACAAGATTTGAAAAAATCATGGGCATCCCGAAAAGATGTTGGCCAAAAGAGTCTAGAATCAAGGACAATGTGAGCAGTCCGATGGGGACCAAAGTGGCCCCCACAAGACAGAGTGTGACAGAATCTAAGGATAAACATAAAATTGCTATCGGGAACCCAACACCTAAGGACTTGATCACTACATGTGCACTAGAGGTAGGGGTCATCTCAAATGTATCAATGAGACTCATGCTTTAGATGACTGGCTTTGTTTTTATTGAAATTGGTAGGAATGAAAGATGATACCAAATAATTTACAATTTCAACATACCAAGGAATAACATCCTGCACTTGATACAATTTCCTATCGGGAAACATATCACTTATTGGAATACAGGGGGATAAATCAATGTTCGAGGATGGGGGAATCCTACTGATATGGTCAACCACCACATTCTCTGCTCTTTTTTTTATCACTAATTTCAAGATTAAATATTTGATGGAGGAGCATCCATCGAATGAGACATGGCTTGGATTCTGGTTTCTTAATGAGATACGAGAGGGCTGCATGGTCTGAGAACACAATGACTTTGGACCCCAAAAGCTATAACCAGAATTTGTCTAAGGGAAATACAATGGAAAGGAATTCTTTTTCAGTTGTGGTGTAGTTTTCTTGGGCAGGTTCTAAAGCACATGAGGCATACACAATGACATGTGGAGCTCGATTGACCCTTTATGAAAAGACTGCCCCAACTGCATAGTAAGAGGCATCACACATGAGCTCAAAAGGCAAATACCACCGAGGTGGTTGGATTACTGGGGGTGACATGTGACTCTATTTTAACTTATTAAATGCGTCCCCACTTTCTTTATGAATAAAAAATTCCTTTTCTTTTTGGAGTAATCGGGAGAGGGGGGGTTCAATTTTACTAAATTCATGAATGAAATGATGGTAAAATCCAGCATGACCTAGGAAAGACTACACATCCCATATATTTTTGGGGGAATGGTAAGGAAGAAATGACATCCAATTTTGATTTATCCACTTGGATACCATCCCCAAAAATGACATTCCCCAAAACTATACCTTGTCAGACCATGAAATGGCATTTCTCAAAATTTAATACAAGATTATTTTCAATAAAACAACTTAGTACTGAACCAAGAATACTTAAACATTCATCAAAATATAAGCCATAAGTAGTGAAATAATCCAAGAATACTTCCATGAAATTCTCCAGGTAATCCGAAAAAATAAGAATCATGCAACATTGGAAAGTACTAGGAGCATTGCACAGACCAAAGGGTATCTTTCTATAGAAAAATGTGCTAAAGGGGCAAGTAAAGTTTGTCTTTTCTTATTCCTCAGGGGAAATATGGATATTAAAGTATCCAGAATACCCATCAAGGAAATAGTAGTGGTACTTACTCGCTAGCCTCTCTAGCATTTGGTCAATGAATGGAAAAGGGAAATGGACTTTCCTAGTGTGCTAGTTTAGTCGGCGATAGTATATACATACATGCTGCAACACCCCAAGATTTCATAGTTCGTTATTTCTTCAAAGTAATTCAATAACATTCACTACACACAACACTGAGTTTAAGTGCACCACGAATTACAAAACTAGCCATTCAAAAGTTTTTATGCATATTATTAACTGAATTTTGAACTTTATATAATTCTTATAGTTTTAGAATCCATATTATGAGTTTCTTATACATAATGGAAGAACAAAATTCATATTTTTCATATAAAATAAGTATTTTTCAAAAATTGAAATTTTATTGCCTTTTAATGGAAAACCCTTTTTAAATCCAATATTTGAAATTTTATATATTCAATTTGACAAAATAAACTTCTTCTTTAGAATCAGGACATAAGAATTTAGTTTTAATAAATCTTTGGTGTTTTTCTGATAACTTTCATGTTTGGGTGAATAGTGAAAAATACTTTATTTTAATCAGAAACAACTTTTTTAATAAAAATAATTTATAGTGTTGAATTATACATTTTAATGGTTTGGAAGTATACTTAGATTATATTTTTACTATTTAATCTAATGATAGTCATTTTAAGTAATTTCACTTTGAAATTGGATATAAACAAGTGTCAATATTTTGATAGTTATTATTTCTTAAAAATACGCCTTTTGGTTTTGACAATGAGAATTAATATTAAATTAATTAATGAAAATCATATATTTTGAAATTGGTAACATAGAATTAATTTTTGAATTCAGAATATCGAAATTATCTGAGGGTAAATTTTTGGCTTTTTTCTGAAAACATTCAATTTTTGATGAATAGTAAAAAACACTGAGTTATTGTTTAAAACTGACTTTTTATTTAAATAATTATTTATTTTATTTAAATTTATTTTAGGTCAATATAGATACATAATACCTATATATGTTCAATTTAATTCATTGAAGTCAGTTTATTATAATTATTGATATATAAAAAATTTATCAAACTTTTTACCGTCTTTTACCCACCTCCTAAGAGCATTTGCAAATTTGCATAAAACATAATTTTACTGCTTCTATGAATTGAATTTCAAAAATCCGAGAGACACGGTTGATATCAGTAAGTAAAATTTTGTTCAATAAGATGAAAATAATATTTGTTGAATAGTAACTTTTGACTTTTATTTACCGTGGTTAAAGTTTAATAGGGTAATCCAAGGTAAAACTAATATTATAATAATAAAAAATTACCTTAACACATGTCTTAAGCTTATTTGATGGGTCATGACCAACCCTGGTCATCCTAGGGTCAATTTTGGGACCCCATGGAGCCACTTATGAATGATAATGACACTTTATTTTAATTAACTTAAAGTAAAGGAAAAAATGACATAAATAAATATCTTTTAGTAAATCAATTTTTACACGTGGTTATATACGTCATAGTTTCGACTATAAATATTAATTGTAAAGATAAAAATATTTCACAAATAATGGTTTTTTATTTATATTTTTTATAAATTAAATAATTTTATTTATTTATGACACAATGATGTTGCAATAATTACCTTATTAATGAAATATTAAAATAATTGATATTATAAATATCCAAATAAATGTAATTTGAGACTTTGTATGAATTAAAATAATTTTATAGGTTAATATGACATGTTATATTTGATTAAATGAATTGTTTTTTGAAGTAATAATGCTGTTATGAATTTAACAAAAACAAAATAGAAAATAGTGTCAAAATTGACTTAAAAGAGTTTTTAAAACTAATATTATATTATTAATTGATATTCTATTCCAAAAAATATAAGGTCAAGTCAAAGGTCTTAAATAATATTATATATGTCATTAATGAACAACTTGAGGTTTGTTTGGAAGTTTATAGTAAGTTTATTAATCATATAATATAAAAATATAAAGAGACATGGTAAATGTCAAACTAATTAACTAAGAGTTAAATCTAAAAGATGTGTTTAATATAGTCACCCAAACCTGTCTAAAACCTATTGGTTGAGTGGTTTTCGACCCAAACCCACATTATCCTCGAAATAAATCATTTTGGAGCCATTAGAAACCGAAAATAATTTTATTATAAAATAATATTTCAATCTTTTCCTAAGGTTCCCCTCACCCCTCTTATAAAAGGTTACTCCCCCTTCTCTAAAATTAAAACCTCAAAAGACATTTGGCTCAGAAAACCCCAACCCAAATATCATTTATTCATCCTAAAGGCCTTAATTTAGTCAGAAAGCCAACCTAATGAGACCTTTTGATCAAATTAAAAGGAAGAACTCGAAGAATAGGTAAATATTTTATCACCACTTTCAAGTTTTTTTCTTATTCCACTTCTTATTTCCTTGTTGTTTACATTATAAAATAATAAATATTTTCTATTATATATATTGTGATGTTATTATAAATATTTTACAACCATATTCATTATTCTATCCATACTTTGAAGGACATTTCACCATACGTGCGTACGTACGACTTACCATCTCCACGTCAGGATGTTGTTGTTATTTAGTAAATTATTATTTGTATGGGTATAAAAATGATGTATAATTGATGTAAATAATAAATATAGCATTATAATGATTCTGTATATATGATATAACATCTGATTATATATTATTTTAATAACAAAAGAATGATGTTTTCGCTAATGCGTATATACGGATTACCGTCTCCACAAACGCGATGAGATTCATTCACCATCGTAACCATTCAGGACTAATTTTAATTTGATGATTAAAAATAATTTTTAAAGACATGATATTATTCTGAATATGAATAATAAAAATCCCATCCATATCAAACATGACTGATGTAATAATGAATATAAAGGAAAACGAATCAGTAAACACCCGAAACGACGATAATACTAAAATATCATTAACAAAGAATTATTAAAAGATCATATATGACATCATAATTATGTATATGGTTCTTGTATAATTTAATAAAAATTATTTAACTATTATACTGGAGGTTAACGTACCCTTAACCAAGGAAAAGTTCAAGGTAAGGGTTAATTTCACAATCTCTTCATTATCTGAGGCTGTTTATATGTAATTATCTACTGAGACCTCTTTATCATCCACATCCTTGTTTATTAAAAATGTATTTCAAAACATTTTTACTATTTAATCTACAATGGGTTAAACTCATTTAAACAATTATTTGACCTTATATGTTTTTGAAAGGAATACTTTTGTCGTTTTCCAAACAAGGTACTTCATGACCTTTTTGACAAAATTAACGTAAGAATGTTTTTTAACTTAGATGGAGGGTGCAACTATTTTCTACTATTATAACATCATCGAAGCATCCCTTACAAGCTTATAAGAGTATTTTCAAAATAAATTTATTCTTTATAATTATGTGACTCTGAAATGATTTAAAATAGAAAGAGATATTTCACTCAAATAGTTTTGATTTCATCCATGTCAACATCATTTGATAAATTTTACACTTGTTCGTAGTTGATTTATTAAGATAAAAATCTTCCATATTGTATTTATGGTTTTGCGATATGTTTTACTATGGATGAGTTATTATTATTCCATTCATGGTTTAAGGTTAAAGTTTTTACATTTCGTATGCTAGTTTTAATAGGAATGTTTATGTTATATTTCAACCTCTTCTTATGATGAATGTGTTGGACTAGTATGCTCCGGGTTGGGGACCAGTAAAAGTCAGCCCTCTAGGTTGGGGTCTGGTTACAGCAAACCCTCCGAGTTGGAGTCCAGTTATAGAGGATCTCTGAGTTAGAGTCCGGTTATAGAGGCTCTCCGGGTTGGAGTCCAGTTATAGAGGCTCTCTGGGATGGAGTCCGATTACAAAGGCTCTCTGGGTTTGGGTCCGGTTACAGTTAGCCCAAAGGTCCTGGCACGAGGCCTTGACACAGAAATTAAAGTCCGGCACTATACGTTCCCTCATTATGAAATTAGTTTTTACATTTTATTATTTGACTAGTAGAATATCCATGTGCATGTTAATATGGTAATTTTTGATTTATTTTTTCCATATTATGTTCAAGTTTATGTCAAAAAGGATTTTGTTTTCATTAAACATCTTGACTTAAATGTTTATAGATTCCACTAAATTATTTACCCTTACTGAGCATATGAGCTCACCCCTTTCTTAAGTTTTATTTTCCCAGGATCCAAAGAAGTGTTTTATTTCTAAGATGCAGGGTTAAGCTAAGGGAACAATGTCATTCTAAAAGGATTATTTTTTGTGTGTTGTATGTTGTAAAGTGTAATGTAACGTTCATATATGAAATCTATTTTCCAAGACTGCTAAAATGATCTGTCTTTCAGGACATGATTCCTTGTAATCATGACAATGTATTAAAATAATGCACCGACTCTGGGAATCTAAGGTCAGGGTGTTACAGTTGGTATCAGAGGAGGTTTAGCAATAACCCTGGAAACTAGATTTAGATAAACTCAGATTAGAGAAAATTAACCTAAGATAGAATTTGAGGATTAGTATTGAATAACTTACTAGAATTTTGGTAATGTAGAGATTTTGTGAGTTTTCCAAGAAAATACATCCCTGTTTGGATATGAGCTGGTAGAGGCAGCCCTGGCACAGATGTACCTGGGGGTAAAACTTGAAAAAACCACGTTGAGATAGACTCAAACAGGAACCGGTGCATGACAACGGGCATTGCTGCACTATTGGTTACGACACTCCCGAGGGATATGCTTAGGATAATTCCCACTTTCTTTACAAATCATTATGAAGGATTTGCAAGTATATACCTCCTGAAAGAAAATATTTTTATGATTATGGATTATATCCATTAAATTTTAAATTTACGTCAGGTATTTTACAATTTTGGAATTATTCGTTGCAATTAATAAATTGACCTAGTGTATGCCATTGAATAGAAATGGATCAAAGTAGAAGGAATGTGAACTCTAGAAATATGTATAATCCAAATAGTAAGAAGGATCATATATTTCACAGTATTAATCCAAAATTTATAAGGTAAGTATTCTCACATGTATTCTCAACATTTGAAGAGATAGTATCATGTGTTAATAAGATAAGTAAAGAATTCTATGAGTCCTATGGATTTGAAGGGAAGAAAGGGAAGAAAAGGATGGAAGAGAGAATGATGGATAAAGGGAAGAGGGAAAAGAAGGATTTTCTCATATATGATAACCGTAGAAAGAATCACCTTGGTAAATGCTTGAAGGGAATGGGAGTTTGTTATAAGTGTGGAGAAAAAGGACACCAAGTACATGATTGCAAGGGTAAGAAAAATGTTTCAAATGTACAATGCTTCATCTGTAAGGAGTTGGGACACTACACAAATCAATGTCCAAATCATCAAAGTATACCCCAAATGCTTCTATTGGATAATAATAAATTTATGATACTAATAAAGATAAAGTGTAATGATTAGATTTCTAACGTTGTTATTAAAGTATTGTGTCATTTGAGTATTATATCAATGATGTACATGTTATTGGAATTATAGAGTATATAAGGATTGTACTTCAGTACTATTTCATTAAAGAAATTGAGATTGTGTGGAACCAAGAAAAGTGACTCAATAATTGGTTAAATTTTTGGAAAATATATGGTTGAGAGAAAGATAAACCCTAATATGGTTCTGATACCAAGGTAGTGATTTAGGAATAATACATGATTGATTTGGATAAATTATATTGGATATTCTTGGCTACCTTGAAACTGATTAATGATTTGTATATTCCATCATTGTTGGTGTTTACAATATTTTTGGGTAGAAGGAGTATATCCAGTATTCTATTAGGAATAAGGGAGCATGAGTTTAATCAATAAGATTTTATGGTAATTCATGATGTTACAGTGTTTTAAAATAATACATGATGAAGGTGTTCATATGTTATTACATGGATAAAAGGATCTTCATTGTTTTTACCTTCCTTATAAATTTTGGACTGTGAGTTTGGACAGAATTATTTTGGATAATTCTAGTTTGAGATTATTTTTGGATTTCCATAAAAAGGACAACCCAGAGGTCGAACGGAAACCCATCGCGTCTGGAAAGGCCATGAGACTTGACCTGCAACCGAAGGGTTACAAGGGTGTATTACATACCACTGGACAATGTGATGTCCTGGATTTAATAATGTAGTTTTTTAAATGGGCTGGTAGATGAATTATAAATTCAGTTTTTTGGAACCCTATACGAATGAGATAAATGGAATTTTTTATGTTATATTATATTATAGAGTGAAATATGAGTTTGTGGTAGAAATTAGTTGAAGGATAGAACTATACTTGTCAAGTATATATTGTTTTCTTCTCTTATTCTATGAAGAAATTAATTCTTAAACTTTAAGTAAGGGATCTTAAAACTAAAAACGTGTTATCCTAATACCTTATGTTTTTTTGAACTCATGATATTTTAAATCATCATAAATTGATGGCTTTGAGGCCCTAAATTCTATATTTTTTTATGTCTGATGACCTCAATCACTATCTATAAATATTTTTGTTTTCCTCCCATTATGTGTCTCTAATTTCCACCAATTTTCTCCTAATCAGGATTATAATTTGGAGGTGACTTTTTTCTTTCCCCTTTTCCTCTTATTAAGACTAAATTTTATTAACCCAATTTCCAATGTGTGTTTTCCCAAAAAGGTATTTTCTATTTTCAACCTTTTATTTTAGAAGAACAATTTCAAATTGCAAGGATGTAATTTATTGAAGGAGGGAAGCATATAACACCCCAAGATTTCATAGTATGTTATTTCTTCAAAGTAATTAAATATCTTGCACTACACGCAACACCAAGTTCATGTGCACCATGACTTACAAACTAGCCGTTCAAAAGCAGTTATGAATAGTATTAATTTAATTTTGAACTTTATATAATAATTATAATTTTAGAATCCATATTATGAGTTTCCTAGACATAATGTAAGAACAAATTCATTTTTTTCAGATAAAAGAAGTATTTTTTAAAAACATTCAATTTTACCGCCTTTTTATGGAAAACCCTTTTTAAATCCAATATTATAATCTTTTATATATTCAATTTGAAAAAATAAACTTTTTATTTAGAATCAGGACATAAGAATTTTTTTTCAATAATTTTTTGGTAATTTTCTGATAACTTTCATATTTGGGAGATTCGTGATAAATAATATATTTTAACTGAAAAAACTTTTTAAATCAAAATAATTTATAGTGTTGAATTATAAATTTTAATTATTTGGAAGTATAATTATATTATATTTTTACCATTTAATCCAATAATGGTCATTTTTAGTAATTTCTCTTTGAAATTAGATATAAAGAAGTGTCAATCTTTTGATAGTTATTATTTTTTTAAAAATACGCTTTTTGGTTTTAACAATGGGAATTAATTTTAAATTAATTAATGAAACTTATATGTTTTTAAATTGGTAAAATATAATTCATTTTTGAATTTGTAATATCAAAATTATCTTATGATGATTTTTTGGTATTTTTCTAAAAACTTTAAATTTTTGATAAATAGTGAAAAACACTGAGTTATTGTTTAAAACTGACTTTTTATTTAAATAATTATTTTTTATTTAAATTTATTTTAGGTAAAATTAGATATAAAATACCTATATAAGTTCAATGTAATTCATTGGAGTCAGTTTATAATAATTTTAGATATATAAAAATTTTATCGAACTTTTTACCGTCTTTTACCCACCTCCTAGGAGCATTTGCAAATTTGCATAAAACTTAATTTTACCACTTCTATGAATTGAATTTAAAAAATCCGAGAGACACAATTGATATCAGTAAGTAAAATGTTGATCAATAAGATGAAAATAATTTTTGATGAATAGTAACTTTGGACTTTTATTTATCGCAGTTAAATGTATATAGGGTAATTTAATGTAAAAAATATATTATAATAATACAAAATTACCTTAACACTTGTACTAACCTTATTGGAGGAGTCATGGACGACCATGGGTATCCTTGGATCGATTTTGGGACCCCATGGAGCCACTTATGAATGATAATGACACTTTATTTTAATTAACGTAAAGTAAAGGCGAAAATGACATAAACAAATATCTTTTAGTAAATTAATTTTTACATGGGGTTATATAAGTCATATTTTCTACTATAAATATTAATTGGAAAGATAAAACTATTTCCTACATAATTTTATTTGATTTATATTTTTTAGACATTAAATAATTTAATTTATTTATGACACAATGATGATGCAGTAATTACCTTATTAATAAAATATTAAACAAATTGATATTATAAATATCCAAATAAATGTAATTTTAGACTTTTTATGAATTAAAATAATTTTATAGGTAAATATGACATGTTATAGTTGATTAAATGATTTTTTGAAGTAATAATGCTGTTATTAATTTAACAAAAACAAAATAGAAAATAGTGTCAAAATCGACATAAAAGAGTTTTTAAAACAAATATTATATTATTAATTGATATTATATTTATAAAAATCTAAGGCTTGGTCAAAGGTCTTAAATAATATTATATATGTCATTATTGAACCACTTTAGGTTCTGTTGTAAGTTTATAGTATGTTTGCTAACCATATAATATAAAAATACAAAGAGACATGATAAATGTCAAACTAATTAAGTAAGAGTTAAATCTAAAATATGAGGTTAATATAGTGACCCAAACCTATCTAAAAACTATTTGTTGAGTAGTTTTCGACCCATCCCAACCTTATCCTAGAAATAAATCATTTTGGAGAGATGAAAACAATTTTATTATAAAATTATATTTCAATCTTTTCCTAAGGTTCCCCTCACCCCTCTTATAAAAGAGCACTCCCCCTTCTCTCAAATTCACACATTCAAAGACATTTGGATCAGCCAAACCCTACCCAAATATCCTCTCAAATGTCCTACCTTCATCCTAGAGGCATTAATTCAGTAAGAAAGCCAACCTAGGGAGCCCTTTTTATCAAATCAAAAGGAAGAACCTGAAGTAGAGGTAAATATTTCATCACCTCTTTCAAGTTGTTTTCTTCTTCCACTTCTTATTTCCTTGTTGTTTCCATTATAAAATAATTAATCTAGTATCTTATATATACTGTGATGATATTATAAATATTTTACTACCATATTCATTATTCTATCCACCATTTTAATGGCATGTCACCATACGTGCGTACGTACATCTTACCATCTCCACGTCGTGGTGTAGTTGTTATTCAATACATTATTATTTGGATGGGTATAATAATGAAGTATAATTTATTTAAATAACAAATATAACATGATAATGATTTTTTATATATGATATACTGTCTGATTATATACGATTTTAATATCAAAAGAAAGATATCGTCACTCGTGCGTACGTACAAATTACCATCTCCACGAACGCGATGAGATTCATTCCCCATCATAACAATTCAAGACTAACTTTAATTTTATGATTAAAAATAAAATTAAAATACATGATATCATTCTGGATATGAATAAGAAACATCCCATCCATAACAAACATGATTCACGTAATAAATAATATAAAATAAAATGAACCAGTTAACACCAGAAACGACGATAATACTAAAATATAATTAACAAAGAATTATTATAAGATCATATATGATATCATAATTATGTATATGGTTATTTTATAATTTTATAACAATGATTTAACTATTATACATGAGGTAAATGTACCCTCTACCAAGGAAAAGTTCAAGGTAACGGTTAATTTTAGAATCTCTTCATTATCTGAGGTTGTTTATATGTAATCATCTTCTGGGACCTCTTTATCATCCACATCCACGTTTCTTAAAAATTTATTTCAAAACATTTTTAATATTTAATAGAAAATGGGTTAAAGTCTTTTATACCCTTATTTGACATTATATGTTTTTGAAAGGAATCTTTCTGTCGTTTTCCAGACAAGGTACTTTATGACCTTTTTGACAAAATTAAGGTAAGAAAGTTTTTTAAATTATACGGTGGATGTGGCTATTTTCTGCCATTATAACATAATCGAAGCTTCCCTTACAAGCTCATAAGAATATTTTAAAAATAAATATTTTATTTATAATTATATGACTCTTAAATGATTTCAAAATAGATAGAGATATTTCTCTCAAATAGTTTTTATTTCATCTATATCAACATCCTTTGATATATTTTACACTTGTTTGACGTTGAATTATTATTATACAAATATTCCATATTTTTTTTTAAGATTTTGTGATATGTTTGACTTTGGATGAGTTATTTTTTTTCCATTCATGGTTTATGGTTAAAGTATTGACATTTTATATGTTAGTTTTAATATGAATGTTTATGTTATATTTCAACCTCTTCTTATGATGAATGTGTTGTACTAGTATGTTTTGGGTTGGGGATCAGTAAAATTAAGCCCTCTGGGTTGGGTTCCTATTACAGCAGACCATCCTGGTTGGTGTCCGGTTATAGAGGCTCTTAGGTTTTGAGTCGGGTTACAGAGGCTCTCCGGGATGGAGTCTGGTTACAAAGGCTCTCTGGGTTTGGGTCCGGTTACAATTATACCATAGGTCCTGGCATGAGGCCTTGACACAGAAATTAATGTCTGGTACTATAAGTTACCTCATTATGAAATTAGTTATTACATGTTATTATTTTACTAGTATAATATCCATGTTCATGTTAATATGGTAATATTTGATTTATTCTTGCCATATTATGTTCAAGTTTATGTTTAAAAGGATGTTGTTTTTATTACACATCTTGACTTAAATGTTTATAGCTTCAACTAAATTATTTACCCTTACTAAGCATCTGAGCTCACCCCTTTCTTATATTTTTTTCCCAGGATCCCAAGAAGTGTTTTATGTTTAAGATGTTGGGTTAAGCTAAGGGAACAATGACATTCTAAAAGGATTATTATTTTCTGTTTTGTATGTTGGAAAGTGTAATGTGACATTAATGTATGTAATCTGTTTTTGAAGACTGTTAAACTGATCGGTCGTTCGGGACATGATTCCTTGTAATCATGACAATGTATTAAAATAATGCAGTAACTCTAGGAATCTAGGGTCGGAGTGTTATACACGCCAATTATTCTTCACATTATTTGGAAACAATTCATTATTTTCATTTTTGATTACTGCAAGTCCTGTATTTTTAGGAACAACTTGAAATGTTCTGACCCATTGGCTGTCAGAGATGGGGTAAATGATTCCAGAAGCCAATAATTTTGGTACCTACTTTTTCACAATTTTTAGGAGGTTTGGGTTCAGTCGATGTTGGGGATGCCTCACTGGTTTAGCCTCATCATTTAATAAAATATTACGTGTACAAATTGATGGTCTAATACTAGGAATGTTAGCAAGTGTCCATCCCAAAGCTTGTTTATACTCCCTCAAAAGTTCAAGCAGTCTCAATTCATGCTCAGGAGGTAGTTAACTAGTAATTATGACGGGCAACTTGTTTCCATTCTCATGATATGAATATTTTAAATAAGGAGGCAATTGTTTTAGTTCCAATTCAGGTGGATTTTGTATTTATGGGAGTGTGTGTGTGAAAGTGATAGATTATTGATCTCATCCAACTACTCAATGTTATCATCCTTAATAGAGTAATGATATTTTACAAGCTTAGTAGTATCATCGATGGTCAGTGGATCCTTAGTGTTCATGAAATCATCGATTAATAAATATACATGAAATTTTCCTAATCCACTACAACAATCATTGCATGACTCATTTCCTAGAATTTCAATCAATGAAGAAAACTCAGAAAGGGGATCGGGGGAAAGAGAAGTTTTTTTTAGGGGTAGGGAGTACAACAATTGAATTCATAGAGAAAAAGAAGAATGTTCTTATGAGGGGTGCTCCATGGAATCAACGATGTTGAAATGGACTATCTCACCACCAAATTACATAGATAATATAACATTGTGGACCATAATTATTGTTTTGGTAGTTTTCCAGAATGGTATCTCTAATATAATCGGGGCATGTCCATTCATCCTATCATCCTCCATTTTAAGAACATAAAAGTCAACAAGAAAAATTAAATTTTGAACCCTCACAAGAACATCCTCTAACACACAAAAGGGATGCGCATTACTTCGGTTATCCAGTTAAACAATAATTATAGTGGGATTCAATTCCCCGACCAACAATGTAGATCAAATAGAATAAGGCATCACATTTATAGAAGCACTTAAATCAAGCATAGAATTAGAAAAATAATACTCCCCTATAGTGCACAGAATTGAGAATGTTCCAGGATCATTGCACTTGGTGAGAAGTGATGGCTCTATCAATGCTAAAACATTCCTCCCCAAGCTCACTTTCTCATCACCTCAAAGTCACCTTCAGTGTGTACACATCTCCTTTAGAAACTTGGCTTACTGTGGAATTTTCTTCACAACATCAATCAATGGGATGTTGACCTGCACTTTCTTGAAAATATCCAATATTTCCTTATCAAGTTCAGTTTCCTTTTGTTTTCTTGTTTGGGTGTCACTTTGAGGAAATATAAGAGGAGTGGTTGGGCTTGGTGAATCATCAATGTACACACTCTTTCCTTTGGATGGGATTATCTCAGGACAAGGTTCTTCAATATTTGGAATATTTTTAATGGTTTGGATGGAGGATTCCTCATGAGGGGATGACTCTAATGGAGGATTCATTTTACTTTCTATTTTTTTCCACTCCTAAGGTTTATGACACTAACATTTCTTTTATCCATAGGGTTAACTTCTAGTGGAGAGGGAATTTTACCTGATCCGTGACTTTGAATTTCACCCACTAAGTTATCTAGTTAGCCTAATTAGGTTTTGAGGTCTTTTATAACTACCTGAGTGGTTTGTTAGAATCGAATATTCTTGGAAACCATTTGTTTCATCATATATTCTAGGCTAGGCTCGGGTTTTTGGAGGGGTTTGTTGGAAAGGACTTTGGGGTGGTTGAGGATTTATGGGTGGTGGTGGTTGATGACTACTTTTCCCCTATTGGTTCAATTATTGTTGAGGATGGTTTGAATACCCCCCTTGCATATAGGCCTGGTTATCCTTCCACCCAGGGTTGGATGGATAGTAAGGTTCTTTCCTAAAGGGTTGGTTATAGGGGCGACCGGGAAATATTTCCTCACAACTCTCAAATGTTTCCCTCAATTGAGGACACTGGTCAGAGTAGTGGGTGTCAGAAGAACATATACCATAATGAATATGAGGGGGAGATTGGGATTTCTATTTGGAAAGAGCAAGTTGTTGAATAAGGGTACTTAACTCTTCGAACTTTGTATCCAACTTCTTCTCGAATTCAGTACTTTGCACCTCATGGACACCCTGAATCTGTACATTAGACCTTGAACTACATTGTTGTGTGTTTTGGGCCATGTTCCCAATCAGGGTTCTTATAGAAATTGTGGTCTTATCAACTAGAACTCCATCTGCAACAACATCAATCATATTTCCATCAATAGGGATTAATCCTTCATAAAAATATTGAATTAAATGTTGACCACTTATTTGGTGGTGTGGGAAACTTGAACATTACCTTTTAAATCATTACAAATATTCATGTAATATTTCCCCTTGGGATTTTCTTATCCCACAAATTTCTTTCCTTATTGTTGCAGTTCGAGAGGCTGGGAAATATTTTTCAAGAAAAAGGCGTTTCATGTCCACTTAGCCTCTTATTGGGGAATTAACATAATATAACCAATATTTTGTTATTCGTTCTTATGAAAAATGGAGTGCACTTGACTTTAATTATTCTTCATAAACATTTTCAAGTTTTAATGTAGAACACACAATGTAAAATTATTTTAAATTCTTGTGTAGATCCTCTCCAAGAAGTCCATGGAATATTGGTAATAGATGAATTAAACCAGATTTTAGTTCAGAATTGGGTGCCTTGCATTGTAATTGAATATAGGTTGGTTGGATATCAATATCATCTGAGGTTAGTTCTTTTAGTGTTTGATTGTTTTCATCCATGTTATTCATATTAATTTCATTTTTAATGTGGGTTTCCAAATAAGAAGAAGAAGGATCGATATGAGTGTTGATGTTTTGTGCATCCTCCTTCAAAGGTGCCTCTTGTGTATCTTGGGGTCGTAGATATAGGATTTTCTCTGATTTGGGTTCAAAAGGTTGTAAGTATCTCAAAGTATAACACATCATACACAGAACCTACACAACAAAAAAAATTAGAACACAAAAATAAATGTAAAGTTATAAGATAAAACAAAAAATAATTTACAAAATTTACAAAGACAATTATAAAAAACAAGCACAAAAACTAAAGCATTCCCCAACAACGAAGCCCAAATTTGACTAAGATGTCATGAAACACCAAATTGATTATGATTTTAAGATTTATTTATAGTCTAGGTAAGACCCTAGTTCATCTATCAAGTAGTGTTGATAGGTTTTGAGTATGTATTTTTAATAAGAATTACTAAAAGAGGGGGGAGGTTTTGAAAATAGATTTAAGTAAATTATTTAATTAAAGAGTTAAAAAGCTGATAAATAAAGGTGGTGTATTAATAATTATGAGATAATAAGATAATTTCATGTTCACTACACATCTTGGATAGTTCATTGATTTTAAAATTTAACATGGTTTTGTTTAATTCTTTAGATAAAGGTTGTGAAGATCTTGACTCCCCTCTTACCTCTTCAAATGATGCTTAAAGAACCACCCCTTGGAAAAACAATCATGTTGCCAAGATTTTGTTATAAGACATGGAATAATTGGTCTATGAAATCATACATAAATCTTATTTAAGTGTGAGATAAATAGGATTATTGTGTTGTCCAATCAGAACAACCCAATATCCCAACTTGAAATCTCAACCCAATCAGTGTTGAAATAAAAAGCATTCCACTTAATTATATAAAATGAAATATAATCAGGGGGAAGTAATTCAAGAAACAAAATAAGTGAAATATTAAACACAAAAAATATACAAAACCAGTAGATGAACATGTGCTGGAACTCCCTCCCAATTTTGTGTAGCTCCCTTGAAATGATCGTCCACTGTTTAGCTCACCATCGAGAGGAGGAGGATGCTCGAGTGGAAGTCCCTCTTCATCCTTGATTCCCCTATGAGAATAGGGGCCTAAAAAACTCCTAAGATGATTATAGGAATTTTTTGGGTCTCCAAAATACTAGAGATTTTCCTCCAAGACGAACTTACAAATGGGGATCCCAAGGTTCCATTTTATATGAAAATGGGAAGGTGGTTTTGAGCTCACAAATTTATTAAAACCAATTTTCACATGGGTTTAGAACTCCAAAAATCCTTATATTGATTTGGAGAAAATAAAAAAGTTTTATATCCACCTCTTGTATGTCTCCACCGAAATATTTGCATAATTTTGACACCTATAACCTGAGATATGAATAGATCACTGTACACCACTTTTAACTTCATGTAGATGCGGTGTGCTTGACAGATCATGTCATTTGGGAAAACTGATGGACGAATGGGTCTTGGGTTTCTTCATATGAAATGTATCCCAATGAAATTTGGACCCACCCACAAAATTTCTTCCCATTTGGATTCGCGGTTCAGGAGAAGTTTGTGGATGAGGACACTGGTGTGCATGGATCTTGTGTAGTTTGGCCCATTTTTCTTGGACATCATCATGGGCCCTCCAAATCATCTCCTCCAGAAATAGAATCATCAAAACAAGTAAAATTTTCATTTTTAACAGTGATAAACAAAAAATAAATTATTCAAACATGGGATGAAACTTTCCATTATTTTTATAATTTTCAATATAAAACAAGTTTAGCATAATGGTGTAAAGGTGAAAATTACACAGTGAATCGTGGTACGATCACACCCCTACACCTAAACATTTGCACTCTTGGGAAAAGTAACATATACAAATTAAATGATTAATATATATATTCCCAAAATCATGAAGATTTAACATTTGAGGAAATTTTAATTCATTAAAGTAATGTGATCAATGCACAGACCACACTAAGGAGTTCTTCCTAGTGAAAATGAAAAAATATTTCTCATAAATCAAATCACAATGAAATTCAAAGAGATTCATGACAACAAATTGAGAAAGGAATTCCAAATTAAACCATTCAAAAAACTCTCCACGTGTTTGAGTGAAAACCATTCCATGCTATTCTTTCCACTTTTTATCCAATAAATATAGGTTATTTTAAAATTATTCAGCTTTAAATGAAGTTTCACCGAACGTGCCCTACATCATTTGCAATCATATTTAATGACCCACTCATTTAAGAATTCCCAGAAGTCAAACCATAATCTCTCAAACTAGATATCCCCATATGTTGAACATTTCATCACTCCCCTCATTTCTTTATTTTCTTGTTTTCTTAGAAGTTGCATCTGGAAAAAATCTCACACTCATCTCTCAACTATTGTTCTATTTCCTCACAACACCAATTGTAATAGTTATAACAAGATCAATGGTTGAAGAGGAGTGGGTTTTGACCTGCCTAAGACACAACCTAATTTATTTGAGGGTGTAAAATAGTTGGAGACTAGGTATACACACATAGGTTAACCTGGTATAGTAATGAAATAGATAGAATAAGGAACGAATGTATGGAAAATATCATTTAAGGATAAAAAATATTAACTTAACATATATTTACTTTATATTATGTAAGAAATATTCACACTTTGTGGTTTGGTGAAAAAATATGTGGAGATATGAGTGACACTGTTTTCAAAAAAACTAATCACATAAGGGGAATCAATCATCTCAAATTTATTACAGTGATACAACCATTTATATCATTTACAGAAAACCAATTCACTAAAAATCACTCCCTGATATTAACTTCATACAAATATTCTTTTTCGCCATTATTTATGGTATTTTAACTCCCCCCTTGTGTTCACCAAATCACGTAACATTGAAATTTTTGATGGGGGAAAATGAAAATACCATAAAGAAGGTGAAAAAGAGAAGAAATAGGAAAGAAAATGGAAATCCTAATGTACTCAACAAGATGGGGAAAAGTGAAAATTCCATATATATAGCGAAAAAAGAGAAGAAAGAAAAAAAAATGATGAAAAATCCTATCTAACCCAGAAATTTACACTACCCACCACACCTAGAATATGCAGTTTCCTCACTGTAATAATTGAAAAGGTGAGAAGGAAGGATAAAATCTAGTGTGTTTCACTGTTATTTTTCTTCCTGAACCTGATGTTCCTCCATCGGGAACTCCGAAAGGGCTTCATGGAAGTGCTTCAGCCACTGCCCATTGATTGTGAAGGTTTTCTTGGTTTCCTCATTTGGAACCTAAATAACACCAAATGGAGATACATTAATAACAATGTATGGGCCAAACCAGCAGGAACGAAGCTTACCTGGATGCAACTTAAGCCTTTAATTATAAATGAGGACGTTCTTCCCAATGAAAAACTGATGATTAAGGATGAGACAGTTATTAAAATCCTTGGTATGCTCCTTATAAATCCTGGAGTTCTAATATGAATCTCTTCTCATTTCTTTAGCTCCTAAATTCACAACTTCCTTCAAGCATCTACACCAGAATGATTAGAATTACATTTTTTGATGGCCTAGTAGGCCCGATGATCAATTTAAAAAGGGATGTGACAACGCTTTCCAAAAACAAGATGATAGGGTGATATTCTAATGGGAGTTTTGAAAGCAGTACGATAGGCCCATAATGAATCATCAATTCAAAGACTCCAATATTTTCTATTGGGATGAACCATTTTTACAAGAATCTGTTTTACCTATATATTTGACACCTCAGCTTGAACATTGATCTATGGGTGATATGCAGTAGACACTCTATGACCGACCCCATACCGATGTAAAAGTGATTGCATTGTTCAGTTGTAGAAATGAGAACCCTGGTCACCAATGATGAACCTAGGTAATCCAAACCTACAAAAGATCTGAGTTCTCAAAAATTCCACAACTATTTTGGAATCATCTGTCCTTGTGGCTCGAGCGTCTACCCATTTTGACACATAATCAACTACCAGAAGAATATACAAGTTTTCAAAGGAATTGGGAAATGGACCCATAAATTCAATGTTCCAAACATAAAAAATGTCCTAAAAGAGCAATGGTTGTTGTGGCATTTAATTTATTTTAGAGAAATTACCCATTCTTTGACAATGAGGAAAAGATTTTCACAAATCATGGGCATATAGAACAAGTGTTGGAAAAAAGGGGCCAGAATCAAGGACCTTGCGAGCTGTCCATTGGTGACCAAAGTGCCCCCCAAAATCAAGAGTGTGACAAAATCTAAGGACAGACTGAAACTCGCTATTAGGAGCACAACACCTAAGGAATTGATCACTACATGTGCGCCACATGTAGGGGTCAACCAAATGTACCAAAAAACCTCATGTTTTAGATAACTGTATTGGTTTTTATTGAAATCATTAGGAATACAAGATGATACCAAATAATTTAAAATTTCAGCATACCAAGGAATAACATCTCACACTCGGTACAATTTCTCATCGAGAAACATATCATTTATAGGAATATAGGGGAATGAGTCAATGTTTGGGGATAGGGGAATCCTATGGATATGGACAACCACCACATTCTCTGCTCCTTTTTTATCTCTAATTTCTAGATTAAATTCATAAAGGAGGAGCATCCAGCAAAAGCGACGTGGCTTGGCTTCTGGTTTCTTAAGGAGATACCAGAGGGCTACATGGTCTAAGAACATAATGACTTTGGACCCCAAAAGGTATGACCTAAATTTATCCAAGGAAAATACAATGGCAAGGAATTATTTTTCAGTTGTGGTGTAGTTTTCTTGGGCAAGGTCCAAAGTATGTGAGGCATATACCATGACATGTGGAGCTCAATCGACCCTTTGTGACAAAACTTCCCTAATTGGATAGTAAGAGGCACCAAACATGAGCTCAAGCAGTAAATCCCATCGAGGTGGTTGGATTACCGGGGGTGATGTGAGACTCCATTTTAACTAATTAAAAGCTTCATCACATTCTTTATCAAAAAATTCATTTTCTTTTTGGAGTAATAAGAATAGGTGGAGTGCAATTTTACTAAAATCGCGAATAAAACGATAGTAAAATCCAACATGACCTAGGAAAGAATGCACATCCAGTACATTTTTGGGGAATGGTAAGGAATAAATGACATCTACTTCTGATTTATCCACTTGGATACCATCCTCATAAATGACATTCCCCAAAACTATACCTTGTCACACCATGAAATGGCATTTCACAAAATTTAATACAAGATTATTTTCAATAAAGCGATGTAGTACTGAACCAAGACTACTTAATCATTCATCAAAAGATGATCCATAAACAATGAAATCATCTATGAATACTTCCATGCAATTATCTAAGTAATCCGAAAAAATACTAATCATGCAACGTTGGAATGTACCCAGAGCATTGCACATGCTAAATGGAATCTTTCTATAGGCGAATGTGACCAAGGGGCAAGTGAATGTTGTCTTTTCCTAATCCTCGAGGGAAATATAGATATGAAATTATCCAGAATACGAATTAAGAAAATAGTAGTGGGACATACCCACTAGCCTCTATTGCATTTAGTTAATGAATGACAAAAGGAAATGGTCTTTCCTAGTGTGTTGGTTTTGTCGGTAATTGTATATACAGACACACCAATTATTCTGCATACGAGTTGGAACCAATTCATTATTTTCATTTTTGATTACTCTAAGGCCAGTCTTTTTAAGAACTATTTGAATATGACTGACCCATTGGATATCAGATATGTGGTAAATGATTCTAGCAGCCAATAATTTTGTTACCTCCTTTTTTCACAACTTCTAGGAGGTTTGGGTTCAGTCGATGTTGTGGTTGCCTCATTGGTTTATCCTGTTGAACAATAATTCTATTGGGCTTTAGTTCCCCAACCTACAAAGTAAAGTAAATAGAGTGAGGCATCACATTTATAGAATCACCTAAATCAAGCATTTCATTATAAAAATAATACTCCCCTATGGTGCATGAAAATGAGAATGTTCTAGGATTATTGCACTTGGTGGAAAGTGATGGCTCTATCAATGATCCAAAAATTCCTTTCCAAGATCACTTTATCATCACCTCAAAGTCGCCATCGGTGTGTACACATCTCCTTTAGAAACTTGGCGTACCGTGGAAATTTCTTCACAACATCAATCAATGGGATGTTAACCTGCACTTTCTTAAAAATATCCAATATTTCCTTATCAAGTTCATTTTCCTTTTTTTTCTTGGTTGGGTGGAACTTTGAGGAAATATAATAGGAGTGGTTGGGCTATGTGACTCATTAATGTACACACTCTTTCCTTTGGAAGGGCTTCTCTTAGGAGAAGGTTCTTCAACATTTAGAACATTTTTAATGGTTGGGATGGATGTTTTCTCATGAGGGGATGACTCTAATAGAGGATTAATTTTACTTTCTATTTGTTTTCCACTTCTAAGGGTGATGGAACTAACATTTCATTTACCCTTAGGGTTAACTACTACTTGGGAGGGAAGTTTACCTGATCCATGACTTTGAATTTCACCCATTGAGTTAGCTAGTTGGCCTAATTGGGTTATAAGGTCTTCTATAGCTGCCTAAGTGGTTTGTTGGAATTGAATATTGTTGAAAGCCATTTGTTTCATCATATCTTATAGTCTAGTCTTAGGTTTGGTAGAGGTTTCTTGGAATGTCCTTTCGATGGTTGAGGATTTCCGGGTGGTGGTGGTGGATGACTACTCTTCCCCTATTGGTTCCATTGTTGTTGAGGTTGGTTTGAATACCCCCTTGCCTATAGGATTGGTTCTCCTTCCACCCAGGGTTGGATAGATAGTAAGGTTCTTGCCTAAAGGGTAGGTTATAGGGGCAGCCTGGAAATATTGCCTCACAACTCTCAAATGTTTCCCTCAATAGAGGAAATTGGTCAGAGTAGTGTGTGTCAGAAGAACCTCGTCCAAAGAGAAGCCCTTCCAAAGGAAAGAGTGTGTACATTGATGAGTCACCTATCCCAACCACTCCTCTTCCATTTCCTCATTAGTCCAACCAAGAAAGAAAACTAAAGGAAACCGAACTTGATAAGGAAATATTTCATATTTCCAAGAAAGTGCAGGTTAACATCCCATTGATTGATGCTGTGAAGAAAACTCCACGGTACGCCAAGTTTCTAAAGGAGATGTGTACACACCGAAGGTGACTTTGAGGTGATGAGAAAGTGATCTTGGGGAAAAAAATTCATCATTGATAGAGCCATCACTTCCCATAAAGTGAAATGATCCTGGAACATTCTCAATTCTATGCACCATAGGGGAGTATTATTTTTCAAATGCTATGCTTGATTTAGGTGCTTCTATAAATGTGATTCCTCACTCAAATTACTCTACATTGTAGGTCAGGGAACCAAATCCAAATGGAATTATTATTCAACTGGATAACTGGAGTACCTCACACCCCTATGATGTGTTAGAGGATGTTCTTGTGAGGGTAAAAAATTTAACTTTTCCTACAGACTTTTATGTTCTTAAAATTGAGGATGATAGGATGAATGGAAATGCCCCAATTATATTAGGGAGACCCTTCTTGAAAACCACCAAAACCATAATTGAGTCCAAAGTCATATATTATCTATGGAATTTGGGGGTGACATAGTCCATTTTAACATCCTTGTTTTCATGAAGCACCCCTAGAAGAACATTCCTCTCTCTCTGTTAATTCAATTGATGTACTCCCTACCCCTGAAAAAATAAATTTTCTTTCCCCTGATCCACTTTTTGAGTTTCCTTCATTGATTGAAATTCTAGGAAATGATTCATGCAATGATTATTGTAGTGGATTAAAAAAATGTCATTTATGTTTGTTAATTAATGATTTCTTGAACACTAAGGATCCACTGACCATCGATGATACTGCTAATCTTGTAAAAGATTATACCTCTATTGAGGATGACACCATTGATCAGTTAGATGAGATTAGTGACCTCTAACTTTCACATACACTCCCATAAATTCAAAATACACTTGAATTGGAACTGAGAAAATTTCCCCGAGATTTAAAATATTCATATCTTGAGAACAGAAGCTAGTTTCCTATCATCATTGCTAGTTGACTCCCTCCTGAGCATAAATTGGGACTGCTTGAACTTTTAAGGGAGTATAAACAGTCTTTGGGATGGACACTTGCTGACATTTCTAGTATTAGACCATCAATTTGTACACATCATATGTTATTAAATGATAATTCTAACCTAGTGAGTCCATCACAATGTTGACTGAACCCAAACCTTCTAGAATTTTTGAAAAAGGAGGTAACAAAATTATTTTCTGCTGGAATCATTTACCCCATCATTAACAGCCAATGGGTTAGTCCTGTTCAAGTAGTTCCTAAAAATACCAGCCTTACAATAATCAAAAATAAAAACAATGAATTGGTTCTAACTCGTATGAAGAATAGTTGGCGTGTCTGTATAGACTATCGTCGACTAAACCGACACACTAGGAAAGACCAATTAACTTTTCCATTTATTGACCAAATGATAGAGAAGTTAGTAGGTAAGTCCCACTATTATTTACTTGATGGGTATTCTGGATACTTTCATATCCATATTCCCCCCGAGGATCAAGAAAAGGCAACCTTCACTTGCCCCTTTGGCACATTTTCCTATAGAAGCATGCCATTTGGTCTGTGGAATTCTTCGGGTACTTTCCAACATTGCACGATTAGTATTTTTTTGGATTACCTGGATAATTGCATGGAAGTATTCATGGATGATTTCACTGTTTATGGATCATCTTTTGATGAATGTTTAAGTAGTATTTGTTCAGTATTATGTTTCTGTTTTGAAAAGAATCTTGTATTAAATTATGAGAAATGCATTTCATGGTGTGACAAGGTATAGTTCTGGGGCATGTCATTTCTGGGGATGGTATCCATGTGGATAAATCAAAATTGGATGTCATTTATTCCTTACAATTCCCCAAAAATGTATAGGATGTGCGGTCTTTCCTAGATCATGCTAGATTTTACCATCATTTCATTCATGACTTTAGTAAAATTGCAATCCCCCTCTCCCGATTACTCCAAAAAGATAAGGATTTTTTTTGATAATGAATGTGAGGAAGATTTTAATAATTTAAAATGGAGTCTCATGTCACCCTCAGTAATCCAAGCACCTAAGTGGGATTTACCATTAAAGCTCATGTGTGATGTCTCTAACTATGCAGTTGTGGCAGTCTTGTCATAAAGGGTTGATAGAGCTCCACATGTCATTGCGTATGCCTCACATACTTTAGAACCTACCCAAGAAAAATACACCACAATTGAAAAATAACTCCTTTCCATTGTATTTGACTTGGAAAAATTCAGGTCATACCTTTTGGGGTCTAAAGTCATTGTGTTCTCTGACCATGCATCCCTCCAGTATCTCCTTTTGAAACCATAAGCCACACCACGTCTCATTCGTTGGATGCTCCTCCTTCATGAATTTAATATAGAAATTAGAGATAAAAAGGAGCAGAGAATGTAGTGGATGAACATATTAGTAGGATTCCCCCATCCATGAATATTGAATCATCCCCCTATATTCCTATAAATGATATATTTCCTGATGAGCAATTGTACTGAGTGAAATATGCTATTCCTTGGTATGATGAAATTGTAAATTATTTGGTAGCATCTTGCATTCCTACTGATTTAAATAAAAACCAAGCCAGTCGTCTAAAACATGGGTCTCATTGGTATATTTTGGATGACCCCTACCTCTGGTGCACATGTAGTGATCAAGTCCTTAGGGGTTGTGTTACCGATATCGAGTTTCAGTCTATCCTTAGATTCTGTAACACTATTGCTAGTGGGGGCCACTTTGGTCCCCAACGGACTACTTGCATGGTCCTTGATTCTGTCCACTTTTGGCCAACACTTTTTCAAGATACCCGTGATTTTTTTCAAATCTTTTCCTCGTTGTCAAATAATGGGGAATGTCTCTAAAATAAATGAAATTCCACAACAACCATTGCTCTTCCATGACATTTTTGATGTTTTGGGAATTGAATTGATGGGTCCATTTACAAATTCCTTTGTCAACTTGTACATTATTTAGGAAATTGATTTTGTGTCAAAATGGGTAGAGGCATGAGCTACAAGGACAAATGATTCCAAAAAAATTGTGGAATTTTTGAGAACTTATATCTTTTGTAGGTTTGGATTACCTAGGTTCATCATTATTGACCAGGGTTCTCATTTCTACAACCGAACAACACAATAACTTTTTTGTCGGTATGGGGTCAGTCATAGAGTGTCTACTACATATCACCCAAAGACTAATAGTCCAGTCGAGTTTACAAATAGAGAGGTAAAATAGATTCTGGAAAAAATGGTTCAACCCAATAGAAAATATTTGGAGTCTTCAACTTGATGATTCATTATGGGCCTACCACACTACTTTAAAAACTCTCATTGGAATGTCACCCTATAGTCTTGTGTTTGGAAAGAGTTTTCACCTCCCTGTTGAGATTGAGCATTGGGCCTACTGGGCCATCAAACAATGAAATCCTAATCATTTTGGTGAAGGTGTTCAAAGGAAGTTTCAGATTCAGGAGCTAGAAGAAATGAGAAGAGATTCATATTAGAACACCAGGATTTATAAGAAGTATACCAGGGCTGCCTACGACCATCTCATACTTAATCATTAGTTTAACATTATGAAGAAGGTCATCCTTTATAATTCAAGGCTGAAGATTCATCCAAGTAAGCTTCGTTCTTTCTGGTTTGGCCCATACACTGTAATTAATGTATCTCCATTTGGTGTTTTTCAGGTTCAAACTGAGGAAACTAAGAAAACATTCACTATCAATGGGAAGGGGTTAAAGCACTTTCACAAAGCCCTTTTAGAGTTCTCTTTGGAGGAAATCCATTTTCAATAAGTAACATACCAGTGAAACACATCGTGTTTTATCCTTCCTTCTCACCTTCTTAATTACTACAGTGAGGACACTTCACATTCTAGGTGCAAGGGGATGGGTACATTCTTGGGTTAAAAATGAGTTTTCATAATTTTCTTATTTTTTCTCTTTTTTTTCATCTTCTTTATGGTATTTTCACTTTTCCCCATCTTATTGAGTTCATTTTTATTTTCATTGTATTTCTTCTTTCATCTCTTTTTTCCCTTATTTATAATATTTTCATTTTCCCCCATCAATAATTTCAATGTTCCATGATTTGGTGACCATAAGTGGGGGGGGGGGGGAGAGTAAAAATACCATAAATAATGGAGATAAAGAATATATGTATGAAGTTAACATCAGTGAGTGATTTTTAGAAAATTGGTTTTTTATGAATGATATAAATAGTTGTATCACTGTGAAACATTTGAGATGATTGATGCCCCTTATGTGAGTAGTTTTTCAGAAAATAGTGTCACTAATATCTCCACACATTTTTTCACCAAACCAAAAAGTGTGAATATGTCTTACTTAATATAAGGTAAATATATGTTAGCTTAATATTTTCAGCTTTAAATTATATTTCCATATGTTGGTTCCTTATCTGATCTATTTCATTACTGTACTAGATTGACCTATGCGTGTGTACCTAATGTTTGATGATTGTACGCCCTCAAAAAATATTGGGTTGTATCTTGAGTAAGTCAAAAAACACTCCTCCCCAAACTTTGATCTTGATGTAACTATTTCAATTAGTGTCATGAGGAGATCAAACAAGGATTGATAAATGAGTTTTAGATTTGTTCTAAATGCAACTTCTAAAAATACAAATAAAAAATAAAAAATAATAAATGAGGGGAGTGATGAAATGTTCAACATATGGAGATATCTAGGTCAAGATCTTATGGTTTTACTTTTGGGAATTCTTAAGTGAGTGGGTCTTGAAATATGATTACAAAGGATGTAGGGAAGGTTGGTGAAAATTCATTTAAATCTGAATAATTTTAAAATAACCTATATTTATTGGATAGAAAGTGGAAAAAATAGCATGTAATGGTTTTCACTCAAACACATGGATATTTAGTGGAATGGTTGACTTTTGAATTCCTTGCTAAATTTGGTGTCATGAAACACTTTTAATTTCATTGTGATATGATTTATGAGACATATTTTTCCATTTTCACTTGGAAGAACTCCTTGGTGTGGTTCATGCATTGATCACATTACTTTAATGAATTAAAATTTCATCAAATGTTAAATCTTCATGATATTGGTAATATATATATATGCATCATTTTATTTGGATATTTTACTTTTCCAAGGAGTGGAAATTTTTAGGTGTGGCGGTGTGATCGTACCACGATTCACTGTGTAATTTTCACCTTTACACCACTGTGTTAAAATTGTTTTATATTGAAAATTATAAAAATAATGACAAGTTTCATCCCATGTTTAAATAATTTAATTTGTGTTTATCACTGTTAAAAATGGAAATGTTACTTGTTTTGATGATTCCATTACAGGAGGAGGTGATTTAGAGGGCCCATGATGATGTCCATGAAAAATGGGCCAAATTGCGCAAGATCCATGCACACTAGTGGACTCATCTGCATACTTATCCTGAAACGTGCATCCAAATGGGATGAAATTTTGCGGGATGATCCAAAACTAATTAAGATAAATTTCATATGAATAAAGCCAAGACTCATTCAGCCATCTGGTTGCCCAACCAACCTGATCTCTCCAACACACCGCATCTGCATGAAGTCAAAAGTGGTGTGTTGTGATTTGTCTATATCTCGGGATAATGGTGTCCAAATTGTGACAAACCTTCATTGGAGACATCCAATAGGTTGGTATACAACTTTTTTATTTTTTAAAAATCTATATAAGGCTGTCTAGAGGTGAAAACTCATGTGACAAGTGGTTTTAGGAAATATGTGTGCTCAAAACCACCTTCCCATTTTCCTATAAAATGGAACCTTGGGATCCCCATTTGTGAGTTCGGCCAGGAGGAAAAGATCCGGTATTTTGGAGATCTAATGAAGTCTTGTACTCATCCAAGGAGTTATGGAGGCCCCTATCCTCATAGGGGAATCTTGTATGAAGAGGGAGTTCCACCCGAGCCTCCTCCTTCTCTCGATGGCAAGCTAAATGGTGGACGATCATTTCGAGGGAGCTACACAAACATGGGAGGGAGTTCCCACACATGTTCTTATATTGGTTTTTTATAATTTTTTTGTTCAATATTTCACTTAATTTGTTTTGTGATATACTTCCCCACTGATTACATTTCATTTGATATAATTAAGTGGAACACTTTTTATTTCAACACCGATTGGGTTGAGATTTCAAGTGGGAATCTTGGGTTGTTCCGATAGGACAACACAATAATCGTATTTATCTCAAACTTAGATAATATTTATATATGATTTGGTAGACCTCTTATTCTATGTTTGATTACCAAATCTTGTAAACATTATTTTTGTTCCATGGGGTGGTTCTTTAAGCATAATTTGAAAAGGCAAGAGGGGAGTCAAGATCTTGACAACCTTCAACCAAAGAATTAAACAAAACCATGTTAAATTTTCAGAGTAATGAAATATCCAAGATGTGTAGTAAACTTTAAATGATATTCTTCTCTAATAATTAATAATACACCACCTTTATTTATCAACTATTTAACTATTTAATTAAGTAATTTACTTAAATATATTTTCAAAACCTCCCCATTCTTTTAGTAATTCTTATTAAAAATACATACTCAAAACCTATCAATGATCCTCGAGAGATGAACTAGGGTCTTCCATAGACTATAAATCAATCTTAAAATCATAATCAATTTGACGTGTCATGACAGCATGGTCACACCTATAGTGGATGAACTAAGCCTGCTGGAATCTGATGCTCTGCCTTCACTTGCTGAAAAGTGAGTCACCGAGAGACAAACTATGCCTCTGCTTTCTTCATTCCCGAACACCAGTATGGATGCTGAAGGTCTTGGTACATCTTAGACACTCATGAATGTACCACTAGAGGGGACATATGGAACTCCCTCAACACTTCCTCCCGTAGCTCCATCGGTACCATAGTATGCCCCCTAAAGAGGATGAAGTGCTCCCCACCTTCAGAAAATCCAACAGGTGCCTGTCATGTGGGTATTTGAGCACGTTGAGCCTCACAGTCAGTGTCCCCATATTATGTCTCCCAGACTCGCTGAAGGAGTGGGGGAGTGACTATCAGAGACTGAAGATAAGATGCTCCATCTCGATCCACGTAGGATAACCGTAAAGCGGATAGCTGCTCTGTCACCTCACTCAGCAACAATATACCAGATCTCCTGCTGATTGCATCTGCTACTACGTTACCCTTCCTAGGATTATAGAATATCTCGAAGTCATAGTCCTGGAGAAAATCAAGCCAACACTGTTGTATCAGGTTCAGGTCCTTCTAAGAGAATATATACTCGAGACTCTTGTGATCAGAGTAGACTATAAAATGTTCTCCTATCAAGTAATGCCGCCATAGTTTTAAGGTGAAGACCACTGCTTCTAACTCTAGGTCATGGGTAGCATAGTTCTGCTTATACTGTCTCAGATGTCGAGAACCATACATGATCACTACTTTCTATTTAATCAGGACATATCAAATCTTGGTCCCTAATGAGTCACAGTAGACTACGTACAAAACACCCTCCTTCGGTAGCCTCAAGATGGGGGGACTCATTAGTGTCTGCCTCAGCACCTGAAAAATCCACTGGCATCTATCCGACCACACGAAGGGTTTCCCCTTATTCGTTAATGCTGATAAGGGTGCTGCAACTCTGGAAATGTCAAGCACAAACCTCTAGTAGTAACCAACCAAACCCAGGAAACTCCACACCTATGTCGCACTCCTAGGTGGCTCTCAAGAAAGAACAACCTCATTATTCACTAGATCCACCACAAATCCAACCTCCAAGATGATGTGTCCTAGAAATTGAACCTCTCAGATACAGAACTGGCACTTCAAGAGCTTACCATAAAGCTAGTGCTCTCGGAGTGTGTCTAGAACTTTCTACATATGATAGGAATGCTCCTCCTCCGTAGATGAGTATATCAAGATTTCGTCGATGAAGACTATTACAAAGAGATCAAGGTATGGCTATAATATCCTGTTCATGAGTACCATGAACACTGCTAGGGAGTTGGTCACATCGAATGGCATAACCAAGAACTCATAGTGGCCATACCGACATCTAAAGGCCATCTTCTGCACATCCTCATCTCGTACCCTAAGCTGGTGATAGCCAGATCTGAGGTCTATCTTCAAAAAGCACCATGATCCCTTCAGCTGATCAAAGATATTGCCAATCAGTGGGGGTGGGTACTTTGTTATTCATGGTCATTAGGTTTAGGTGCTGATAGTCCACACATAGTCTCAAACTACCATTCGCCTTCTTGTAGAACAAAATTGGGGCTGGCCAAGGAGAAACCCTGGGCCTAATGAATCCCTTGATCTGCAAGTCCTCTAGCTGTAATTGTAGCTCTCAAAGCTCCATGGGAGCCATGTGATATGCTGGTGTAGATATTAGTGTCTTCCCAGGGTACAAGTCGATGTAAAAGTCCACCTCTCTATGAAGAGGTAGACCTAGAACATCATCAGGGAAAACATTAGCATACTGGTCCACCACTACAGGATATCTTAGACTCTCAACATAAACCACTCCGAGGGTAATCCTAGACAAATGATTTGCGATCGGCTACACCCTCCTCCAGGTAAGTCCATCCTCCGATGCCAAGGTTCCATTCTCGTCGGTGAAGGAAAAACCGGTTCCATCTTCGTGGACACACCACACTTTGTGCCTAATACAGTCGATCTAAGAATGGACTGTAGATAACCAGTCCATACCCAAGATGATGTTGTAAGGCCTCCACGCCAGTACTAGAAGATCCCAGCAGAAGATATCACCTCCTAGAGTAATCTCACACTACCGGCACCAGTGTGTAATTGTCGAATCCTCTCTCACAAGAGTCTCTATCCCTAACGATCGAGCCAACGATTCCACCTAAATTTTCAAGCTCTGAATGAGGGTCGAGGAAATGAAAGAGTGACCAGAACCTATGTCTATATGTACTGCAGCTAAGGTAGAGTAAACAGAGATCATACCTCATATCATATTCGGAGTTTCGTGGTCATTGGCCTTAGCTTCCTAGAGCTGAGCTCATCTTTGTCTACCTGTTCCCCGTGGTCGGGGTGAACCACTTGGTGGTGGTGGTAGTAGAACCTCAAATATCTACCCACTGACTACTGCGTGGCTAGATCCTCTGCCACCTCTGCCTCCTACTTACGGACCTCCTCGATCGAATCATCACCTCTACCCAGGCAGTCCTTCGACTATCTGCTAGTTGTCTGTATGGTGGGGTGGGCAGTCGCGAGCCATGTGACCCTGCCCACCGCACGCGTAACACTTCCTTCTCCTTGCCTGTCCTGCTCTCTCTCAAGAGCCCCACACAACTGACCATGTATCCTACTGTCGTCCACCTATAGGTCTGGTCCTCTTGGACCTCTGTGTCATCTTTCTACTACCAGTTGTAGATAACTCTACTATGTGATGTCCTATGGTGGGTCTTGCTGCCGGTGACTGCTCGACAAAGAATCTCTCCACTAAGAGTGCTCTCTTTAACACCCCCGCCTGCGTTGGTATATTGAGAGAAATCATAAAAGCTCTAATATCTCGTCTGAGACCCTGATCAAAGGTGCGGGACCTAAATAAAGGTTCTTGAACCATGTCAGTGGTGTATCAAGAGAGGTCTGTGAACCTCGCTGAATAATGATCCACGGTCATGCTACCCTATAGTAAGTGGAGAAGCTCCTGTATACGCACAAAGCATAGAGTCTCTGGGATGAAATCTACCCTAAGAAAACTCTCGAAGTCTACCCAGATGAGGGTGACCTCATCGTGAACCGAGAGCATCAAGATCTACCATCTTCCCACTGCTTCCTGAAGAAGACTGGTGGCAAGGATCACTATGAGATCAACTGGTGTTCCTAATATTCGAAAAACTCTAACCACGACCTCCTGCCAGTCCTCATCCGCATGTGGATCCGTCTCTCCACGTAACCTCAGTGGCCTCTGGCACTAAAACTCATGCAACACGCTCAAGCGGCGTGCGCCCTCTGCTGTTGGGGCTGGATGCATTAGCTGCCCAATTGGTAGTGGTGCTGCTAGTACACCACCCGATGGTATAACTACCGTAAGGGGGCCCTGCACTGAATCCTCACCACTCGGTGTGATATCATCACGTAATCTACCCGGAACCCTGGCTAGCTGTCAGTGTTGAGGTATCTTGAAAGAAACAGGTATTCCACAGTCAATAAGTTATACCTAGTGAGCTGAATCAAAGTGATCACAAAGAAACCTTTTCAAAAACACACATGAAATCTGTGTTTTCGTGCACTGAGTCAGAAATCAGAATTCAGGGTCCCAGTGTATGGATATATCTATGGTTGCACCAACACTAGATTCCCTAAACTGATAACCACAATCATAACACTCAACACTATTTCTGATTAAATGATTAGAGACCAAGTTCTTTGGTAGAACTGAATCCTATGATAACAATTTGTCACGACCCGTCCCTTAGGGCCCGTTCTGTTACTACCCCAAGCCCACCTTCCATAGACCCGGGGCCGGTGACTAGCACTGGAAATGCATATCCCTAAAACCAATAAGGGATTTCCTTTATAACCTATAAACTCACACAACCAAGCACCCAATAAGTTACAAGAACAAAGTAAACTGTATAGAAAAAAAGAGTGTCTACAGTAAGTAAAGGGGTCCGGAATACAAGACCAACTGGAAAGTACAAGTAAATCTGAAAACAACTCTTGTGAACACCCACTAAGGATCCTACCTGAAGGGTAGGTACAATTCTCGTACAGTCCTCTTTATGGATCATCTTGTATAATTTCCACCTCTAACCAGCCTCCAGTCCTGGTACCCTTGTCCTTGGTCAGCGTTGTCTGTTGTCTGCATAAGACACAATAAGGTGCATGCGAAGCCTGTGCAGGGGTGAGTATAATGATACTCAGTAGGGACCCAAAGACCCCCAAAGGCCTCTTAGAATCCATAAAGGATAAACCAGATAGAAATACCAAAATCACTAATCATGAAAACAATAGTCAACCTTAATTAGGTAAATGCCCATATATATACCTAAGTAATCAAGTATACCCATCTCATTTACGAGGAAACACAAGGCCCAACTCTTTATCCAAAAGCACAACTATTCCATGAAGGAAAGAATACCATGAAGGTAACACCACAAAGGTATGTACCAAAAAGGTATTGCCACATAGAAGAATACCACAAAGGTATCACCATGAAGGAAAGTACCACAAAGGTATGCCACACCGAAGAATACCACTAAGGTATCACCATGAAGGTAAGTACCAAAAAGGTATGCCACACAGAAGAATACCACAAAAGTAAAGACTCAACTGAAACCAGGTATAACTTAAGTATGAAAGTATAGATGATTTTTCATATTACTAGATCATCATACTACGTCGATAAGCACTGCTGTTGACCCACATAGGATCTAAGACAACCCACACAGGATCTAAAGATGACCCACACAAGATCTTAAGATGGCCCATATAGGATCGATATGCGCCAAACAACACAGGATTTATGAGCACTAACCCACACATGATCTGAAGATGACCAACACAGGATCTAGAGACTCCTCAAGTACAACCAGCCATAGGCTTCCTGCACTAAGAATGATTTATTCTGAGAGGTTCCACTCCTCATTCCATCGTTCAATACTACAACTATCTTGAAGTACCATTAAGAAGTATCCCAATGTTCTGTCACGTCATAGGGACCCAATGCAACTAATAGCACATCAATCAGATGCCCGGTCTGTATGTTATTAACCTTTTAGTTTCGAGGGCCCGGTTGGATTTAGGTTCCATCCAACCCAGCCATACTCCAACTTTATCCAAAACTCAAGTGGATTATACCAAAAGGACCGTATCGATGCAAGGATTCTGGTTCCATAAACTATTCATCAAATGGACACCTAATTCTCAACATGTGGCCACTAAGGCGTATCTAGGTCCAGATGGGCCCAGGTCTGGTCCGACCCTGTCCTGATACAGCCTGTTAGGGCTTGACCTACTTAGCTGGTGCGGTCCGCTGTGGAAGGTCGCACTCTAGTCGCTACAGGGGGTATTTTAAATGGTCTGTGGACCGTTTGACTGGCAGCTACTGGCGTAAGGGACCCGCCGGAGCGGTCCCGCTCGGCTGGAGGCAGCCGGCCGGGGCTCCAGCCGGCTCTCCTCCCAACGGCGCGACGACACCACAGTCCATGATAGCTGTCCGGAAGCCAGCCGCCCCCTCGATCTCCCCAGCAATCTAAAGCTCTGATGGGGCAGATGCATGCCGCCGCTTCTCCACACCATCGTCCGGCGTACTGGCCGCCATCCCTTTCTCCGCCACAGCCAATGGGCCGCAGCTTCCACCGTATCGACAGTGCAGACGCATGCCGCCCTGGTTCCACATGGTCAGATGGCATGATGACCACCCTCCTCTTCCGTGGGTCACCGCAACATCTTTATAAGCCCAAAAAATATAACGACCGCATATTCATGATCCTCGGGTCGAGATCTTTGCATCCATATGTCACACTAAACAAAACTTTGTGTTTTTAGTGCACTTAATTATTTGGAATTAAAGAACTCACAAAGAATGTGTGAAGAACAAATAATGAGATTAATGTATTTTGGCATTTCAATGGCCGTGTTCATTTGTCCATCATCATTGAGAATCAAGGACATAAATAATAAACAAAAAGATAATTATCATATCTCAAAATTAACCCCCTACCTCGATCGTTGGAGATGGCGTGAGGAAGAAGGTGAAGATGATGAAGATGATGAAATTTTTTGCTCACAAAACATGCTCCCAATCCTAGGTCTTGCTTCATCTTCGTTGGAAGTTCATTCTTTATTGGATGATGCTCTTCCAATGGTTCTCCCAATTCTTCACTTTGCCAACGATCCCCCACCACGACAGGTGAGGAACCAACTTTAATTAAGTTAAGTTTATTAATTTAATTAATGTTGGTAGATTAATTGGGAGAATTCTAAGTGTTAAAATCACATTAAAATAGGAGTTCAGGTGGTCCCCACCACCAAGTTTTAAATTGGATGTTTCAATTAAGTAAAAATAAAAGTTAATTGTTTTTTATTAGATTTTTTAACTCTCCCATGAAAAACTAAAAAACCAACTTCCACCCCTGACCTACTGTGGTCGTGGTGAAGGTCCCCTTAAGCGAATATCGGCACTACGAGTTCAATGGTGTGCTTAGATTCCAATTCCAAGCACCAATAAAAAATTTACAAAATGTATCTCACACGTTTACTAAAGTTACCCAAAAAGGTTTATAAATTCATTATTGGATCACCGGGCCTTGGAATCACGTGCCATCAACTTTCACAGACTTGTAATAATTCCATATAATAAAAATAATTACATGGAAAATTAGGAGTCTTTACTCCAAGGGGATTGAGAGGTGTGTGTTATGGGTTACAGGTGGTGGCTTTTTATAAGGGGAGGAGGGGCTCTTTAAGAAAGATTGAAAATATTATTTTAGTATATAATGATTTTTGGTTTCTAAAGGTCCAAAACTCATTAAAGTAGAGGATAAGAGGACTCATGTTTGAAATAAAATCATCCAATAAAAATTGGACAGGTTTTGGATATTGTTTTTAATTTTTATAATCGTATTTATTTAAACCATTCATTAATGAGGTAAACATTGCATCATTATTTTGTCATAAATTATTTTATTTATTTATTATCTAAAATTAATAAAAAAATAAAATGATGTAGGAAATCATTCTATAATTCAAATGAATATTTATATTCAAAGATATAGCTTATATAACCCCATTTAGAAATTTATTTACTAAAAGATATATGTTTATGTCATTTATGTATTTACTTTAAATTAATTAATCTAAAGTATCATTATAAGTCTATGTGGCTCCAGGGGGTCCGAAAATCAACCCAAGGATTCCTAGGGTTGGAAATGTATCAACCAAGAGGATTAGGACACATTTTAGGGTAATTTAATATTATTATAATGTTATTTTTACCTTGAATTACCTTATTTACCTTTAACCGCGGTAAGTAAAAGTAAAAAGTTACTATTCACCAATAATTATTTTCATCTTATTGAACCAAAATTTACTTACTAACAATAGCCATGTATTTCGGATTTTTTTAATTCAATTCATAGAAGTGGTAAAATTTCATTTAAATGTAAAAGTCCATTTTTTGACTACTAGTCAATATTTTCACTATTCATCAAAAATTGAGGGTTTTCCGAAAAATATCAAAAATTATGCCTAAGATATATTTGATATTCCAAATTCAAAACATATAATTTGCATTAATTAATTTAAAATTAATTCTCGTTGTCAAAACAAAAAGCGTGTTTTTAAGAAATAATAGCTATCAAAAGATTGACACTTGTTTATGTCCAATTTCAAAGTGAAATTATTCCAAAGAACAAAATTGGATTAAATGGTAAAAATATAATCTAATTACACATTAAAAAAAGTATAAATATAATCTAACCATATAAATAAATTATATTAAAAGGAAGTTTTGAATTAAAATGCAGTATTTTTTACTATTTATAAAAAAATGAACTTTATCAGAAAAATTCCAAAATTTCATCAAAAGTAAATTTTGATGTATCGATTCTAAAAAATAATTTTATTTTGTCAAATAGAACATATAAATGTTACCAAAACTAGATTTAAGTAGGGTTCTCCATTAAAAGGTGGTAAATTAACCATTTTAAAGAATATTAGAGTATTTATGCTTAAAATTAGATTCATTCACATTTTAAGCCTCTAACATTTATTGGATAAATGTAAAAATATTTAACAAACATGTATAATCTTATAGTAGTTAGTTGTATTTATTTTTTCCATTACAATGACGAGGTGTTAAATACCATTTAACGTAATAATATATTTTTATTTTCAGTATGACTCAGCATTGTGTGAAACATAAGACTTCGGAAAAACCCATTTTTTCCTATCAGGTACGCCATGGAATATAACACCCCATTAAAATAAAATTAATATTTAACTCAAAAATATTAATAAATATGAAAATGTCATAATCTTTATTTTCCTGGGATGTTACAAGGATGTTGTGGGCATGGTTACAATAGGGTCAAGTAAGGGTTATTGTTATACCCTCCCTCTTTACTACTTTCCCTATCTGCTTTATATATATATTTATATATCTAGAGTGTCTGGCCAATTATGGTATTCTATGGGTTCCTCTTAGATGACTCAGATAGATCATTAGGAGGTTGATGATACAGTGCTACTAGAACATCATTAGGTTCCGACACCTGAGGTTCAGGAAGAGCATGATCCGCAGGTACAGGCTCAGCTATAGGACCAAGATCAGCATCCAGTGCAGGCAGAGAAGTTGCTGGGTTTGGCAGCATTCGGTCCGTGACTCAATGAGAATATATGATCTAGCTTAGTACATGTTTTATAGGGGATAGATAGAGGTGATCAAGGAAAAAATCCCTCTATTTCTGACCAGACTTAGGAGTTCTAGTCATAACACCAGCCACTTTTTCAGGTTGAGGGTGGTCCGCATGTGGATGAGAACTAGATAGAGAGCATGTAAATGATCTTTGAGAGGCTTGAGAAGCCCCTAGGGTGAGGGTCAAGCTTGAGACATATATGCTCAGAGGACTGGCAAAGTGTTGGTGGGATGTGTAGGTTTAGGCTTGTAGACATGAGGGATTGTCCTAGAGGGAATTCTTGGATAGACTCTTCAAGTGATTTTTCATAGAGTCCCTAAGGGAAGAGAGAGCTTGGGAGTTCTTGAGCCTTAAATAGTGTGACATATCCATCATGGACTATGCAATTACATTCACAGAGCTGTCTCTATTTACACTAGTTATGGATAGAGATGATACCTGAAGTGTGTTGTTCTTCAAAGATGGATTATGACACACCATATAGGTGTAAGTAAACATCTTTAGGCTGACCTAATTCTCAGAGGCAGTGAATCAGATGCTCATATTTGAGGGTAACCTAATAGATAGGTCTCACTTGGTCCCGATGGCAGCTTCATGGGATTTTTCAAAAGTCAAGAAACAAGGTCGATATGAGTTACAACATGGAGGTTAGACCAAGGACTCAACTAGACCACATCGTGGTGGTAGCTTAGTGGTGGGTTTCTGTCAGCGTGGCTAACCAGGGCATGTCTAGACTCAATGCGATAGGCCTCCAATGAAGCTCCAGACTTGTGAAAATGTTAGGCATCTTGAAGGGTTCTGTAGGAAGCCTTCTCAAATAGCCAGTAATAAGGGACTAGGAAAGATTGTGGAGTATGAGGATGGACCAGGATCAGTACTAGGTTAGGGTAGAGAAGCTTCAACTGCACGTGGAGGATGTAGCAGAGAAAATGAAACCCAACCTTGTGGTCAATGGACGGTGACTCGTGCAACACCATAGGGAGGATAGGCTTTAGGCAGTCATGTGTCAGGCCAAGTGAATTCCATATAGCTTTTAGGGGCTAAGCAGTCTAGTGAACCGATAATGGTCAGAGTTACACTGCAGATGTGGCCATGATTTTATTTTGCTTATTTTTGTCATGGCCTGTTGAGACATTTTTTTGAATGCATGAGGTGCACATGATGTATATCTACTGACCAGATACTGGCCAGTAGGTTAGAACCATTTCAGGTGTGTGATTATATATACGAGGTTATTGGTGTTAGGAGTATCCATGGGATATGTGTTACTTGAGGTGTTGAGGCATCAGGGAATCCATGGGATGTTGGTTACTTGAGGTGCCTTGGGCATCAGGGCATCAAGGATGCAAGTTTTGATTGAGGTGTGAGGCACTAGGTTGTTTTTTAGAATCCATGGGATATGGAAACTCATTGTGCCATCGATTTCAGGGGCTTAAGGTGGGCACAAATATAGTGTAGGATATGATTGGGTGTCAGAATCCACACAAGACCACCTGATGAGGTGCAGGGGTGATGGTGCATCACAGAAGAACCATGGGTCTAGAAATAGGTTGTTGGACCTTGAATGATTTGATCTTAGGGATAGAGTTGTTCCAGAGTCTTAATTCAGAAACCTTGGATGGTCAATTCAGGGAATAATTTCTTTAATGGGTGAAGTTTTTAAGAACCATGTTATTCCTTTGAGGTACACATTTTTTGAGTTGTTTTTGATAAAATAGGGGAAAACGGGGCAAGTAATGGAATTAGACTATCACATAACCTGACATAGGGTTACATTCTGTGTAGTCCCAAGTACATGTTGTGTACTATGTAACCGTATATGGGGTATACATGGTGTATAAGGATGTTATAAGAGGTTTAGAGGTCCAAACCATGTACATGTTGTGTACCGACTAGTACATGCCATGTAGTCATGTCTACAAGTCCTAGAAAGTAAGTCAGAAAAATTTATCCATATTTATAATATTAAAAGAACTTAAAAAGTGTGTAGTCCCAAGTAAATGTCATGTACATTGTATATTTAGGTTAAAACGGGTAGTATCCTCTCTTTGCATCAGTGGAAAGAACCTCCTCACATGGGTTCGCAAGCAAATCAGAATAGACTCATTTTTACTCCGAATTCTTCATATTAAGTCTGATTTGAACATTTTCAAAACCACTAGAACCCCAATAGTATGATCTTGATTTCCCTTGATTATTTCTTCATGATTTCATTTCTTGACCTTGTTATTGGAGTTTAATCATTTATGATTGTTGTGTATATCTACCTTGTTCTAGAGTGAATTAGAAGTCGTTACTAGACAAGGAGATTCATACGAGTTCAGGGTACGCAGTGCATACTTTTTTTTTGTGTTTTCATGGAAATTTTGGGGTTGTGTATTTTAGTGCAATGGTGGGTTTTCGAGGGGAACACTATTATTTCATTTTAATTTGTCTGTTATACATTGTGGGATGCAGTTGGGTATTCCCTTACCTATTATGCTTGAGTGAGGTCGGGTGATAGGTTGTTGCTCATTGATTTATATTGGATGAGGGTGATAAAATGTTTTTAATGATTTTTCTTGATTTATATTAGTATATTTAAATTGTTTAAGATGGCTTAAACTTGTTATAGGAATTCAAGAGCTCAGTGGTACTATGTGATGGCTGGTAGTTAGTGAAACTCAACTGTTTAAATTGAATTTTGGTTTACATGTGTTTTAATGTGATTATATATATGTAATGATTTGGATTACATATGATGATGCTCTTGATATTTTGGAGAGATTAGCCTCAGGTTGGATGGCATGGCCATTAATATTAGGTGATATTTATCATAGGTAGGGTGAGGCTTGAATTTTATTAGGTGGTTTTGACCATGAGATTAGGCCTCAAAGACATTGGTTTGAGGTAGTGTGACTATAATTCTAGGCATGGACTGAGATTTTTGGTTGGAAAAGCCATTGGATTTGAGCGAAATGTTCATAGGGACATGTGGTGTTAGAGAAAGTGTTCCTTGGGTTCTTATTTTGTTGATTACCACTCACATGCGATTTGGGTCATGTGCACACAAGTTGACTCTGTGATGAGGTGGTTATGACATCTCGTGTGTGTACATGCCCCAAATAGTTGTGTTTTAGGTACTATTGGTTTGGGGGTGCTCACTGTAGGAATCCATATGGATGGTGAGGAGCCTTCAGTTTGTAGCGATGATTCTATCGGGTTATGTGATTGAGGGAAGACATCATTGTTCCTATGATTATTTAATTGAGGATATGAATCGCTATTCCTCCAGTTATTATTTAAGGACATGCATCATTGTTCCTTTGATTTTCGTGCCATGGGCCCATGTTAGCTTATGAGTAGGGGTCTAAGGGACTGGGTTACTTCTGTTTGGGAATACCTTTTGGATGTCGGTACTTGAGACATGTTGTGTTAGGAGGAACATGGTGATATGTTATATTATTGTGGTGGGAACTAAGAGTTCACCTTTTCTTTGTGACTACAAGGGTACCTTGGGCCATGGGACAAGGACACTCTTTGCTTCTGTGATTCCGAAGTTGGCCAAAGTAGGTGACACTCCATGGTGGATGTTGAGCACTAGTTGGGGGTTGTGTTTATTTAGTACATCATACTGTTTACCTTATTTAGAGATGCATGTATGCTAAACAATTAATATTGGTTCGTACCATTGGGTGGTATCCTACTGAGATTCAGCTCACACCCTACACGGGCCCTTCAGGATGCATGCATACTTTATGGTTCTATGTACATGTAATGGATCAGATTTAAGAGATGGATTATATTATTGTTGACACAAATATTGTTATGGAACTTGTGTTTCTTCTTAGCTAGTGTTTTTATTTTGTTTAGATTTCTTTCCTATATCAGCATGATTACTTTTATATGTAGCTACTACTATTAGCCATGGGCACCCTTTGTTTATTTATATGTAAGCTATGGATGCACGTTTGGTTTGTTTAGTTGAAATAAGTGATTGATGGCATGTTGTTCTGTTTAATTTTTGCTGCTTCTGTTTGTTTATCACTTCCACTATTTAATTGATATTTTTTTTCAATTTCTATGCGGGGCCGATTCGAGTCTGCTAAGTCATTTATTTCCACTTCATGTTATATTATTATGCTTAGACCAGTGCCTTATCTTCCTCTGAGAGGGTATAACCTCCACACTATACATTTTTACACCCTAACTGCCAGTCGTAAGCCTTTGACGTTCATGGAGTTACGCCTAAGGTCAGTAACACCCATCCTATTAGCATTGTTCGAGTGGATATTCAAAAATGAGACACTACAATAATAACACTAAATATCAAAAATCAATACAACTATAATCCCCATACAATATAATGTCGCTCATAATGTCACAAAAAAACATATGAATATATTATTCATATATTCTTCAAGAAAATATAAATCCATTATGAAAATAACCTTTATCACCATTAAACCAAAATGAAGACATAAATGATTCTAAAAAATAAAGATATCCTTATTCCTTAAAAAAAATCATTCCTAATTGAATATATTCCATAAATCAAAAAATTTAGTAATCATCATCAATGTAAACATAAATCACATTTTTATCATCTAACTCCTCAATCACAAGAACACAAATAATATCCAATTAAATTCTTAAATATAAATAATTTCCTTATCAAAACTAGATATTATTATCTCAATAATAGAAACTTTTAAGGGTTATTGGTCCCACAATCATGAGTTTTCTAGAAATTTTACCTTACCACTAAATCATATTTCTTGTATATTGGTACCATATAACATATGAATATAAATATTTAAAGGAAAACTAATATAGATAAATCCTTATATGTTTAATGATTTTTATGAAAAAGAAATGATTGATGAAGCACATTTACTACTTAATTCTCAAATCTCAATATATAAAAACCTGGGTCATTTCACTTCAATTATTATAATGACGTTATCTATTCGTTTTATAGGAGATATACTATAGATTTGGGTATGGACTTGGATAATTCCTATGTCCCCCACATATGATATAATTTACTATAAATGGTAACATTGTTTCCCTCCATTGAAATCATCATTTTTACTAAGAAAATACACGTTCTATGATATTTTCTCTATTAATGATACAATATCTCATTACTTTGAGGCATTTTACAAAGTTCTTATTACCACAACCATGATATATATGAATATGAATCATTTTACCTCCATATTCATCATCAAATAAACTCTCATGAAACTCTATTTTTCTCTTATTTTTTGTGTTAGTAAAATCAAAAAATTTATTTTTCTCATCTTATAATTAGATATATGTGTAATTATTGTGGATTGATTTTACATTCCATAATTTATCTAATTTGGTTGTGCATAAGGATAATAATTCTATTTTTTATCACATTCATCATTAAAGAGAATCCTATTGGTAACATCCATGGAATAAAACCAAAAAATATAGTGTGAAAAAAAATAATCATTATGAAAAATAATATAATTATGAAGAAAACATATAGTATTTCTAAATACATAAACCTTTTTATCAATCTATTATACCTCAGTTTTATCCTAGGTCATCCCTGGTTAATATTTAATCAAATACAACATACTTTTTCAAAAAGAAAATGGGAATAAAAACACACATATCACTCAAGAATGTCTATCATGGTGTGCAGTCATTATCCCACTCATCATACACTGGTGATGATTGAGTTAATACCCAATATTTCCCATCCAAAGTTGATATCCCAAGGTACATTAATTCCATAACTGTATCCAATTTCTATTATATATAAATGGTTGAATTTTATAGGTAACTAAACATATTTATTTACCATAAAAAGGGATAATGTTTTTGATTATGATTATTCTAAGGGTTCACAATAAAGTTTATATTCCAAAACATATCCCACTCACTTAACGAAATATAAAATCTTTATGTGATGTAATTCATTGTAAATAATATATTTTTACATAAGGTACTATTAAATTGATATTAAGAACTATTCACATAGTTTGAAATTAGACACAATAAGTTAGAAATTTAATTTGAAGGACAATTTTCAAAACATCACTAACAGGAAATAATTTTTTGAAAAATTTATGGAAAATAATATTTCATCTAAATTTTATTACATTAATTTTTATTATTTAATTTAATTTATTTTACAACTACTCGAACAATTTTTTTGGGGACATTGCGTAACTAATTTAATTAATTATTCTAATAAAAAATCCAAAAAATAAATTAAAATAGAAAAAGAATTCATAATTAAATTCAACATTTATAACTTAACATAAAATATATTTGTCCTTATAAAACAATATTATTGTTATTTAAACAAAGAGAGTGATATTTTTTATTTATTCATTACATGTATTATTAGTATGGTCACTATTATATAAATATCACACATTACATCCATATGAAATAATATTGGATTATGGTGGTTGATTTAAATTCATACAATATAAATAAGTTATTGTTAAATTTATTTTTAATTCCTTATCACCATATTTTAAACCATAACTACCTGATTCACCCTAACATTGGTGGAAAATATGTACCATGGTTATTTTTCAATATGAAAAACAATAATGTTTAACTAATTAACAAATATGGAAATTATTATTAAAAATTTGGGATACATTTTATAAAATCCATTACCTATAAGAGGTATAAATTACATTTAAAATAATCCAAAAAATGTGATGAAAAGCATTATTCAATAAAATTGTATTTTTTTTGTATAAATTGTCTTTATATCACGATTAAGCATAATTTCTATTTAAATGAAATTAATTTGATTAAGTTTAACAAAATATAAGTAATTAAATTATAAAAACAATTCAAAACAAAATGGTACTCTATAAACATATTTAATGAAAAGTAATTTTTCATTAAATTTAGTATATTTCAATTTTTAATGAAAATATACATTTTTTGGAAAATAAAAAAATTACTCCATATGGTGATTTTCATATTCTTATTTCAAAAATGATATCATTTTTATAAAATAAAATTTTGATAATTGGCATTAATTTTTTTAACATTTTTAGACAAAATAATAAACCAAAATTTTAAGTTAATAGTATTTTTTTTCATAATATGAATTCAATAAAAAAATTAGTGTTTATTTATTAATAATTAATGAATATTTTTTTATTAATTATGACCATGAAAATTAAATTTTTATAAGGTAATTTATCGTATTTATACTAGAAAATTCAAGGTTATTATTATTATATTAAAATTTAAATAATAATATTCCTATAGTATATCATAATTCACTTGAGGCTCAATGTTTTGTGTAAAAAAATTGTCACTATTTTTTCATTTAAACTAATAATTCATCATGGTAAAATAATGAATAATAAAAATGTTCATATATTCAAATATCTAATTATAAAAATATGTGTAGTTTCCATGTCATGTTTATCTTCATAATCTCCCTTCTAAGAGATCACCAAGGGTGAACATCATATGAAAATATTTCATTGTCTCCTCAGCAGCCATAACCTTATATTTACATATCATAGTTTTCCCATTATATATTTTTTTCTAAAGAATTTGACATATTTATTTAGGAATATTATCATTGTATTTCTGTGTTCTCATTACAGAGGTGGAGTATAAAAACAATTATATACAATGAATATTCTAAGGAAATTATCACATTAATGTTTCATGAAATAATAATAATTATATAATAAGATATTTATTTATAATAAAATGTAAAAAACTCATTTGTTTCTAGTATTTTAACTCCAATATACTCTCACTTGAACTAGTTCTAACTCTAAATAATTCTTACCTTGCTAGATCTCATATGATGGTCATTCTTTTTCTGAGTTATGAAATTAGTTAATATTTTTACATCATTTTGTATATGAATACTATTTTTACTATGAATACACCACATACAATAAAATATCATATGAGGTGATATTAAGTATTGTATACCTTCTATCCTCTATCATAAACTAGATGTATGGTCTAGTTCCAGAGTCATTATATTTTCATAAAATATATTATGATAGTAATTTATTATCTTAGTATGAATCCATGATTCAAAAAAATCATTTTATATTTCGTAATGATTCAATAGTAATATGATAAACCACAACATACATAGTATATATATATATATTCATATATATGGATTGCTCATGATCCAATAAAAATATAATTTTTATTTAATTAGACTAACAATTATATTAGATCAAAATGGTATATAGGAAGTCTAATTTTTTTATCTCTTTCAAAACTAGAAGTTTATATTCTATAAGTGCCACGAACTTTTACTCTATACTATATTATATACTTATATATGGATCTGAGTACTACCTTATATTGTTCACATGGTTCTATTTGTTATATTCCTAAACATCATTATGTACAACTGATATGAAATTTTAGTACATGTACTGGAATATTAGATAGATAAAATTTCATATGTGTATGTAGTTTCACATGTAATAACAATATAATCATGTTCCATAACACATTATCTTGGAATGATTTATACTATTTTAAATAGTTAACAATTTTATCTTGAATTGTTTCCTATTTTATTTTAAATAATTCTTCAATGTATTTAATATAATATAATCTATATAACCCCAATGGTCAAACTCAACATATTTTGATCCCTAGAACATAAGTCACTACATTGATCCATTTTTGAAGAATAATATTCATCTTAGTCTTAACTATCTATAAGATAAATATATATTTTCTGTATGTTATAAACATATTTGAATTGGAAACTTATATTTATAACATTTAAAACTTTTAGAAACTAGTTTTACATTCATTTATAATAGGAAACAATTCTTTTATGGTGTTATCAAAATGAATACTCCATGACCGTGTTAATTGTTTCAACCTAAATTGATATCTAGAACATGCATGCTTAACTAGAATCCTTTTCCGTATCAAACAATTTTTGTTTTGTCTTGTAAACAACTTCTTTAAGACTTACATTAAGGAATGCATTCTTAAAATCCATTTACTGAATCTAATAATTAGGAAATAATGTTATGTAATGTTAAATTATAATGTTTTTTTCACACTGATTCATGGAAATAGATTTTCAATTTTCTATGCCACGAAGTTTCTTGAAAAATTTATATCCCAATCATTCCATATTAGTACCAAATTTTCCATCCATATCCAATTTATTCTTGAATACCCACCAATAGTCTTTAAATTAATAAGATAATATACCAAATTGTATAGATTGATTTCAGTAAATAAAATCTACTTTTGACTTCGAATCAACTTGTCAATTTTAGTTTATTTTCTATTTTTTCATTCTTATTAAATATATATTAATTATAAATATTGGATAATATATATTATGTAACACGATGATTAAAAAACTAACTAACTCTAGTTTTATATATCATAAAAAATATGTTTCTTTGGAGAAACTCACCCCAATAATTCTCCTCGAGTTTATTCTTCCATGCCAACTCTTGTTAATATAGATCATTGACTTCATTAATTTCCCTATTAATCCTACCCTATAATTGTTTTCTATCATTTACAATTATATATATATATAATTATTTACTTGAATAATAATTTTATCTATGAGGCCTAGTTGTATCATTAATAACATGTCATAATTAGTTGTATTCCATATTGTGATTTTAATGACATATGTTTTTTAGCTAAGTTTATATATATAAAATGTTCAGATATAACCACATGAATATATGAAAAGATTAATTTCTATCATATTATAACTTATAGAATATCTATTAGTCATTATATTTGGAATATGGATAAGGGATTTACATCAATATTTGGAATTTATGACTTGAAAGGAATAATACATGATTTATAATATATATAGTACTCAACATCGATCCTTGTTTTACTAAAACCATCACTCTTATGTGTATATGGGTGTGTGAGTTTAAGAATATTTCAACTATGTATATTAATAATAGACGAATTTTTTGTTGATTTATTATCTTCCCACCCACCAGAATCATTTCATTGTCTTTTAATAGATATATTTTATATGCCACATTATATTTTTAAAATCTCATTAAGGAATCTCATGAAGTATATTAATTATTCTCTCTATTCTTTTTAGAATATCTTACACATATTTTTTTGAATTGATTATTATATCTTTTTGGTTTCATCAACATTAATTTCTGAAGGATCCTTTGTCTCAAAATATTACCACCAGACATGTATAATACGTAAGAGTTTTATATCTAATGTTTCTTCACACCCTTATGGTTATATCATTGAAATTCAATTTTATTAATTTTGTATTCAGAAATAATCTTTACATAACTATTTATTGTATGAAAATTATATTTTATTTTAAACATTTATTATTAATATTCGAAATTTTTAAGTCATTAATAATCAAACTATTAATTATGTATGGTTTAACACAACAACATTCATCACAAACGTGAAATAATAAAACCATGTGAATAGTTTTATTGGATCATCATATGATCTTAGTGGTGGAAAACACCCATAAAACTCTCAATCTATCATCAACAAAACCAAATAGTAAAATGGTGAATATAAATTAAAAATATTTTGTTTATCATAGTGAAATCCATCTATATTTAACAATATTGAGTACACATTATTGAGGTCACTAAATGAAAATCAAATTATTAATACATCTACAAGTGGTTCCCTAGCTACATATATCCTTGTTCATAATGTGAGCATCACTTAACCAAAAAGGTGTTCTAGAACTTTCACTATAACGATGAATGATGAATAAAGAAAAAGAGAGAGATATAGATATAGGTAGATAATATCATGATACCATAAATAGGGGTATCTCATCCCTTATATTATTTAACATTATTCAATGAATGTAGTTGAGTGTTAGCTACTGACTTTCAGTAGTATTTATATGATACAATAATTTATTCTTATTGGGATATGATCATTAAAAAAAATAAAACAATAATGATCTATTTATGTTTAAATTATTGAATCTTCATAATGGTTCATAACTTAAGTGAACCACCTTTAATGATGTAGTACATCATAACTACCTTGTATTTAATTTTCAAATCAATTATACACTATGATAGAAACCAATAGTATGATATGATAGGAGCACAAGTATGCCAATATCATTGGCTATGAATAAAGGTATATGAAAAAAATGATAACCCTTTTTTTTATTTCCAAAATTCTCCCACTTTAACTATAAATCATTATGGTATTAATGAAAAATATCAAAACGCTTTGTGAACCCATCATTACTCCCTTATATAGGTTTAATCAATATTTATTCATTTTTGAATAAACACTTTATCCAAAATTTAATCATTATCCTATGGACTATCTATGCTACCATATTATCCATGATACCATTGGAAATAAATATTAAGTCCCAATTTAAATGATTTATGCAAATATATGCCTTTAGAAAATCATTAATGGAAGTAATGAAATAGAGTGTACTAGTCTGATCTCCATAAAATATACTCATGTCTCTAAATGAACACATATACCACATGGTGCATCAAATAAATTTTATGTATATATACCTATATAATTCCTTTACCCATTACATTGAGTAACTACAAGGCATGGAACATGTTAATATAATATTTCCCATCTCATCCATTAATGATTCTTTGAAATAGACCATCCAGTTTGATGAATACATCACATGTTATTAATATTTTATACGAGGAAAGAACATGTCCATCATCAAATTAATTTATCACATTTCATGTCACTTAATTAGAAATGGAAATAAATTTCCATAAAGTAATTTTTTCAAGGTAATGAATTCTTTTATCATCATATGAGTAGGAGAATCCCATCTTGGTTAAATTAAAATCAACAAAATTACTAACAATATACCCAACTACCTATAATTAGCTAGGACTAAAGGATTCTATAATAATGGTATCAAGATATTTAGGTTATAAATTTATTTATCTCCCAAAACATAGTTAATGGATATTTATAATAAACATAATCTATAATGATCATTGTTCAAGGACAACTCATATTAAAACTATGAGAGGATATTATTATTCCACTGTTAATTTAGCATAAATTTAGAACACATGATGTGATGATAAATAGATACCCCTTTATTAAATAATTATTCATTTTCCAATCATTACATATAATCTCTCATTTGTATTATTCAAATAGATTCAACACCACCCTATTTTTTATGACAATATCTCTTTTAATAATTCTAATATATTCTCCTTTATTTCCACCTAATAAATGTTTACATCATCTATCATAATGATCTATTCAATGATATGGTAGTTGTGAAGGATGTGTTTGTTCTATTAGTGAGAATGAGGTTCCTTATCAAAAGAAATAGATTTATTATTATCACATTAATGATCAATATCTACATTGATTATAGTAACCAACCAATGTTAACAAATGAAAACCTTGATCTGGAGAGATTATTTTGCAACATGTAATGTTGCAACATTCACTAACTTTGTTTTTTAGTATAAAAACATGGATTAATTTGAAATCTTCCAACTAATAAATCTACTTGATTAGGAAAACAGTGAACCCAAATCTAGATACAGTTTCATATTTATTGAATTGGAATCCATAATCAGTACAATACATTACCCTAATCTCCAACTCACCTATAATGAACAAAAATATATGCTTAGTTCTTATTAAGTACTTTAGTATGATCTTGACTAAAACACTGTGATGTTCTCTATGATTTGATTGATATCTAATTGTAATTATCCAAGGATAAGAGACATTAGGCCATATACAAAACATAATGTTCATATTTGATATAAGGATTTATGTATAAGGAATTATGTCCATCATTTCAAACTATTTTAAAGGTTATTCTATCCTTCAATGATTTATTACATGTAACAAGGTTGGATATCTATTTTTGGATCTTTCCATGGAATACCACATTATCATTTTACCAATATATGTGTTTTATATAATCATAATAATACCATTAAATATATCTCTACCGATCTGTAGAAAGAATATGTAATCTGAATCACCCATGTTGTACATCAAATTTTTTTTTCCCAACCACATATTTATAGAATTTATTATCATGATATCATTTCATATATGTGGTATTTTATCCACATATAATATCTTAAACACCACCAAACACAAACTAATCCACTTATATACATTAAAATCATTAGTATTCTTTATGAAAAGAAAATATATGATTCTATATTCAATTCAAGTATTCCAACTCTAAGAAGTATAATTTAATACATAAATGGACTGTTTAAACTTGGAAACCTTATTAAAATATTTTGAAACTTCTTAATATTTGAGTTGTATTATATATATATATATACATTTCCTAGAATAAAATCCCATTATGGAAAAAAATTTTAAAATCTATTTGATATATCTCATTATCATAATGAGTTTTCTATATAAGAATTTTCCAAATGGAAATAATCATCACAACCTATGACATGGTCTCTTTAGAGTTGACATCATGAATTATTTTGTAAACTATTGAAACTGGTCTTTATATATAAATAAGTGTTGTTACATCTATGTTATTTTTCTTTTTTTGTAACCCACATACACCCTATAGGTCTCACCCCTTTAAGTGAATCTACTAGGAATATTTTTTTTAATGTTAGTAGATTCAATTTCAGACTTCATTTCTTTTAGAAATATATCAAAATACAAATTCTCAATGACCACTTGTTGGATATTAGTTTCATTACATATAAACAATAACTATTTTTTATTTTAAATAAGAATTCTATATCTATTTCCCTCATGATGAATCCTACTTGAACATCAATATTCATATATATCGTTTTTTGGTTCTTCTTCCATAAATATTTTTGGAATTAACTCAACTTTATTCTATAGAACAATTATTGTTTTTCGTATTGAACATATCCATGTTAAACATTCCCATAATATCACCTAGATTGATATATTACTTCACATAGAATTTATAAAATCAGTCTCCAAATAAATTCTTTATTATAGGATTCTAAATGAAATATCTATTAGTTTCCTTTTGAGTGAAAAAAATTAAAAACTTGTAACACATAAGTTCATGTTGTTTATAATCAAAATTTCACATGAATGCTTCACAACCATAAATCTCCATAATAGAAAAATATTGTAATTTCCAACACCATATCTCATATGGTGTTTTTATGACTAATTAATAATGAGAAAAGTTATTTATGAATGAAACTATATATAGATAATTCCTCTATAATGAAATTGGAAAGACACAATGACTCATCAATAGTTAAACCATATCCAAAAGAGAATGATTCCTCCTCTTAGATTCACCATTATAATGTGGTGTTTTAGGAGGATTTATTTCTGAAATAAAAACAAAATAATCTCATATATGATCAATGAATTATTATCTTAAGTATTCATAAACCAGATGTAATAATATAATATAAACACATTTTCTCTTTTGATTGTGTACCTTTTTTATAAAACACATTGAATTGTTTAAATGTTTCATTATAGTATCTCATAAAAAATACATAACCATGTAAAATAAAATCATTAGTAAAGGATAAAAAGAACCACACCCACTAATTTTTTGATTATTCCTTATTCTACATAAATCACTTTATATAAGATATAGCAGTCCACTATCCCTTTCACGTTTTCCAATAAATGATTATTTTTTGTATTTCTTAATTAATAGTATTTAAATGTATGAAATGATTCACAATATAATTACTCTAAAAAATATATAATATTTTGTTATGCTTATAATTTATATATCCACGTGAATAATCCTAGATGTATCCAATATTAGAATCTTTCATGACCTTATTATTTTTAATGTCATTGGTATTATTATCCATATTTAAAATATATAAATTATTTACTATATTCTTTATTTTTTATAATATATCATTTTTATATATAGAAAAAATCTTGTTCATAGTAATTAAATAAAATCATATATTTTCCAAGAAATATTTAGAAATAATTTTTTAAATATGGGAATATATAAAAGTTCTCCAACTCAAGGAAGAATCTAATAGCCATACATAGATCATAATTTTCAACATCCAATTTTTGTAAATAATTATCTATTACAAATACATATATCAAATTTAATATTTTTTAATTCCCTCATATCTCTTGTTTTGTGTTTATTAAAATAAATGTGTAATGAAAAATCAATATCTAATACCAATGATTCAAGGTTAGAGTGACTGATCTCTAAAAAAATTCACATTCTAATTATTAGAATGATTCTATTTGAGAACACTTCCCAAACATAGATACTAATTTAAAATAGTTTTATATGTTATAACTTTATGATATCTATAAATGATAAACATGAGACATTATATAATATAAAAATACATATCATTATAATAATATAATTTTTATATGTTTTCATCAATGAATTATAATGAAATTTCTCCCACTTAAAAGAATTACTTCACACATTATATCCATTTAGTGATGTATGATCCAAATTTCACTATTTAACTGGTCTAATATGGAATTCCCCTCACTAATTATTTGTTTATATAAGAAAACAAGATAATCGTATCACACGTAAATATTGAATAGTTGAGTTGTAAAAGATTTACACAAATCCATCAAATTTATATAAACTAAACTCTATTTATTTGGTAAATTAACTCTTAGGGTTTACTGGATAGGTTCCACCCAATGTTCATAATTGGATTTGGTTACCTAAATCTTAGGATTATCTATTTCCTCCATGAATTACACTTGGTAATCTATGGGAACCATTCTATAGATGAACATATTGGTTGGATCTTTGGGGTCTTGAAATGTGCTTCCAATATTAAGAAATATCTTATATAGTATTTGAGTGGATTCATTTTAATGTATCACTATTTTAATATACATAATATGATTATTAAATGAATAAAAAAATTTCACATGAATTCGTTATTATCACATGTTTTATTCCTTTATATATACATGTTAATGATGATTTAGTTTTGGAATCACAATTCTAAACACAAAATTAGTATATTCACACGAAACTAATGTGTACAACTTTATATAAACATCACTATGGGTTACTCACCCAAAAATAGAAAACAAACATTTTCACAAATATATTTGTTAATATTATGCATATGTTAAATAAAATTTTCATATAAAAGATTAAAATTATATAAAATAGATATTCTTTATATGGATAGTCATGTATCCATGGGTACACATATCCCACCTTTCGAGATCATGTAATACACCTCCAAGATAGTGGTTTTTATGAACGGGTGTTCGTATACCCAATGATACATTAATCAAGAGAGAATCATATTCTTCAAAAATCTAGATAATAATAAGTGTGGAATATAATTAATAAGTAAAATCAAGATTATAACAATAATTACAAGTAAAGATGAAGATTGATGAAAATAAAATTTTATATGATAATACCTATCATGAAATAGATGCAATGATAATTTATTTGAATAAATTTATGATATAAACTAAATCATTCATAATATCTATATTACACAAAAAAAATTAAAAAATAATATTAAAATTGAATAAAAAATAATCTTTTAATTTATTTTTAAAACAAAATATATAAAAATACATATTTTATATTTTATTTATAATATAAAATATCCTATTTACAATACCTATATCATATCATTTACAAAAAATTTATATAAAATAATAAATACATAATGAAATAATAAATTATTATCAACTGTGGGTATATTTTATTTTACAATTGATAAGAGAAATATAATTTTTAAGTTATATTTTAATTTAAGAGTAACTCTACCTTCCAAAAATTCAATAATGATAATGGAACTTAATTTTGGGAATGACCCTTAATTTTGGGAGTGACCCTTATAAAACATTCATGACACCCATAAATAAGAGTAACAATATCATAAGGGATTGATTCATACATATGGATTACCCATATTAAAAATAACATTTCACGAAAAGGAAAAAAATACTTATATGTTTGTGCTAGTTGTGACCTACAATATACATTATATCATTACAATAACTATATATATTATTTTTCACATAACCTAGGTTTCAATTGTAGCTTATGATATCACCAATATTAAAAATTATGAAAAAAAACAATGGTTCCATAATTTATAATAAAATTATGAAAAAACCAAGAATCACTGTTTGAATGTGAAAAATTGTTTTATGATTTTTTATATCATAAATACACATGATCTATTGGTTGAAATTAAATCATGAATTATTTAATTCTATGATATGGCCCAAGAATATATTTTATGATTGTTATTTAGAACATCAATAAATGAACATATAGATTCATTGATGAATGTGTATTTGATAGAACTTAAGGGATATAGGGGAGCATCATATGATCAGAGTAGGGAATGAAACAGAAAAATATTCCCAATACATAATCAATAGAATAATAATATCAAATGTACAATAAAAATAGACATGAAACCCTTTATCATTTTGAAATCCAATTTTATTGCACAAAATAAAGTACTATTTATTGTGATGATAGATTAATAACAAAAACATTCTAGCATCCATGAGGGATAAACCATCCACCTAGATCCACATTCATAACATGATGACCCCAAACACAAAAGGTATTCTAGGAGCTTCTCAAAAAAATAAATGGTGTAGAATGGGAAATAAGGAGATTTGGATACAACTTGATTTTATCATGTTATCACCAACATTGGACTCCCATACCTTTTATAATATCCCTCTATTTAATTATGGTATACAAGTGTTTTATTCTTAATCATTGTGAATATCATACATTAAAGTAACATAATACCTTTTTTATATGATCTATTAAAAATTACAGTGATTATTATTTAGTTTTACAGTCATAAATTAATAATCTTAATGATCCATAACAAAAAAACACTACTGTGGAATATATGGTGGTGGATAAAAACCCAATAGTACATATCATTAATTTATTGTATATTCTGATATATACCATTAATATGGTATGGTTTAATTATTTATATATCTATATTAATGTCTATATCCCAATGGATAACATAAGATTTGATGCCCCAATTTTAGTTCATTTTATACACATTATGTCTAAAATTCGACACTGAGTAAAACAAATTATAACACATAATACTAAATAATAGTATTATAAGTGGGATTACACTAATAAATATGAAATTATGATATTTACATAGTAGAAATAAATTTATTCTCTTTTAAATACTTGATAGTTCATCTTAATTCTTGTAATATTTCTTATCATTCTTGTTTCTAATATTTTCATATTAATATTTGAATCACATATTATATTTAATAATCATGTATAATATTCTTCTTGAATAAAATTCATTTCATTTAAATTCATATTTTTGGGTTCTTTTATTCAACAAATAATGTAAATAGCCTCATGTTTATTTCACTCTCCCTTTATTTTTTTTATTTATGAAATTTGTAAAGGAACTAATGAGTTTAAACTTTTAATAGTTTTTTAAAATTTTCCTTCACTTCATTCAGCAGAAGAATTGAAGAAAAACATCCCCAAAATACATTAATAACATGGATAACCATTGTAAAAATATACAAAAGTGACTTTTTCTAACTATTTAGTTTATAATTGTTATTGTATATTGAAAATCAAGGTGTCATGAATAAAATAATGAGAGTAATAAAAACTTTCTTATCCATATCAAATATTATATTGTATAACTAATTGATATAATTTATCATCTTTGGTATGTGATAAATTATATGTTTTTTATCCTCTAGTTTATAATTTTTTAGTGGAGAGATAATATCATTTAACTTTTTATTTTCTTTATCATTTTAAATTTCTTAGATCTGAGTTAACATGGTAGATTCACCTATTTCGTTATGTTAAACATTCATTTCTCTAAACATAGATGATAATATGATGCAATGAGCATACAATGTATCTTACATGTGCATCAGGTAGGCATCCTTACCATAATTTAACTATCCGTAAATGTGTGATAATGTGTAGTAGAATCCATTATATAAAAAATATTTTTATCTAGTATTAAAACACGACATCTACAATACTAATCATTGACATTTTTATAGGTGAGAAAATTTTCTTAGTTATATGATGTTCTTTATTATTCTATGATTTTTCTTTCATTTTTAAAACATATAAAAGTTTATTTTATTTATTTATCATGATTACCGATAATTATAAATTTAATGAATTAATTTTCCTCCAAATATTTAATCAACTCCCAATAGTCCTCTATAAAATTTAATTTTTTCTAATAGTAGAAACTACATTTTAGGAATTAGTGGGAACCCTAAAAGAATCACTAGTCATGATAACACTAAATAAGAAAAAACATCCAAAATTAAAAAAACGACATCAATATAATAATATATCACTATAATTTATATTTATATAAAATTTATAAATAAAAATATCTATGAAACCACTCTAGTAAATAAAAAAATAACAAGATTAAAAATAACTCAAATAATGAAAATGAAGTACAAACAAAAGGACATGACTAAAATACTATTCTATAGAATTTCTAGGATATTTCTTGGAAAAGTATTTGATATCATAGTTATAATAAAGGAATAAATTGTTTTTATTTTTTTATAAAACTCAAAACCTCTAAAAACCATTAATTACAAAGATGATCTCATCTAAAATCATAATTGTTACATCAAGATATATGTCTATCCATTTGGACATGTCATCTTCTATTCTGTGAGGATAGAATCAATTACTATGCCTGATCTCCTCCTCTTAAGAAAATTAAAATTCAATCATTTTTTCCTTATATAATCTAATCTACATATAATTTCAAAATCCATCATACATTGATTTCATTTTTTTATGGTGATTTGGTGGTGGGAATCCCTTTATAACCTAAACTTCCACGGGATCCAACCCTTAGTTATCATTAAGTAGTTCCCCTTTCTTCAAAAAACTCTCTTGTTCTCATGGGTACTCACTCAGTAACTTATGGAACCCATACACTATATGAGGTTCCTAGATAAAATGATGAAAAGTTTCTATAACCTTGATTTTTTTCTCTAGCTACCATAATATTTATTTCCATTGGAAAATAGGAAAAATCTTCAAGACATCTTACCTTATTTTCTCAAAGTGAATATGTTACCCTCAACTTTGATTAAGTAATTTTTATCCTTTTTTATGAATTAGTTGAAATATTCTTAAACTAGTCAAAGTTAGCCATTATCCAATAATGCCTTTAGAGATGCTTATGTATCCTTTTTATCCTTAAAGACACAAAGTTTTTTTCCTTATGGGATCGACTTTTGTCAACCTCTCATTTTAAATTCTTCTCTCATATCTCTATTAAAACTAGTTCATGGGAAAAATTATATTTTTGGTACCCTTCCATGCGATTTGGTTTAAAATTTTCCATTAAGGTGCCTATTTTTATCATTCATCTATTTTAGGACACTTAAACTACATATGAATGTTTCTTATAATCCTTTTTTTGTAACCAGTACAAAAAACCTATATAAATATTTATTGCATTCACATATTTTCAATTGAATTAATCAAGACCATCCTATTAATAGTGGGGATTCCAAGATCTATTTTTATATGAGAAAAAAACCAGATATAGGTGGCTCCATCTACTAAACACACAACATCTCCCCAATCGGTGATATCCTTTATATCTAAAAGAGAGGCACATACCCAAAAGTCCTCGTGTTAAATCTATCATGAATTTAGGAATCAATATCACCTTCCCATATTGAAATAATTTATCCACTTATATAAACCTTGGAATAAATTATAGAATCCTAAATATTTATTATTAGGTCAATATTACAATTGCAAGAACCCAGATCTTCATTTCAGGTACACTTTCCTTTTTTCTGGAGTTTCTAAGAAAATTGGAGTTTCTGGAAATTTTCAAAGTACACGCCGTGTACATTCTAAGTACACGCCATGTACTCTTATCTGGCTCAAAGTCATGTGTTGTCCGTGCCCGAGCCACACACGCGGGTGTACAGGTGACGTGGAGCCCGATTTTGGCGGAGTACGGAAAAACCCAATACACACTGTGTACTTTAAAAATACACGTCATGTGCTTTTTTTCACTAAACAGACTGGGGTTGTGCCTCCTTGTGATATTCATCTTCTTCTAGGTCTGGTTCGACCAAGAGAGACCCGTATAACTGGATCTTCCCCGAGCTCCCACCTCTCCATCCGTTCTCCGATTCGAGCACGGTCGATTGTGTTGGAAGGGAAGTGGTTAGTTCTTCCTTCGGCTTGAGCCTTGTTTTCCAATTATCCATCTTTCTCAAGTTATCTGAGGTTGAATGTTTTGTGCATTTTCTCAGATCTACAATGTTTTAGGGAGAATCAGCCATCACAGTTCAAGTATATCAACCTCCTAGGATCAAGGTAGGTGGTTTGTGCCTTACCGTTCAAAGTCATTGAATTTAGGTGCAAATTTCCACCGATACCCATGAACAGGGTGTCGCATGTTTACCTTTTTTCCCTTTTTGTTTTCCTACCTTGCATGTATGCTTGTGTAGAGATACTTTGACCAGGTTAGGGGATTATTTGCTGTGATTGGATGTTTTTTCCCTTGTTTTATTCAGTTTACGACATTTGGGTCTCATTTTCCTTTGGCTGTCTCACCTGTTTCCATGCCTTGCGGTTATAGGTTGAAGTGGAATTCATGACATGGTTGTTGCCTTGTAGAATATTTATCTGAGTAGCTATATAGGTGTACTTTGGTTATCCAAGTAGCTATATAGGTGTGCTTTAGCCTTATAACATTATTATGCACTGACTGGCAGAGGGCTGAGAGGACCCGGTGCTATAGACTATAAGGGATAGACTGAGTGAGCTTCCCAGAGAGTCTTAGAAATTACAGACTACAGAGGGGATGGACTGAGTGAGCTCCCAGAGAGTCTTGGATTTTATATACTACAAGAGGGTAGACCGAGTGCACTTCCTCAGAAGGTCTTACCTTGTTTGAATCTCTTTAAGAACCTTCCCAGGCTAGAGGGGAAATTGACCGAGTGAGCTTCCTCAGAGAATCTGTGGTATAACTAAGGCTATAGGAGGAATTGACCGAGATAGCTTCCTTAGAGAGTCTCTAGACCTTGGGGATAAGAGGGTTAGACCGTGTAATCTTCCTCAAGAGAGTCCCTAATTACCCTAGACTATAAGGGGAATTTACCAAGTGAGCTTCCCTAGAGAGTCTCATAAATTCGTATGACAAATCCAGATGGGTTAGGCTGAGTGCATTTCCTAGAGGGTTGTGATACTTCTTGGAAAGGACCATAGGGGATGGCTATGAGTACTTCCCATAGGGTTTCCTGTTTTTTAGCTTTGTGCTTCACTGCTATTGTTGGTCGTGGTTTGATTGCTGTTGTATCATCCTGCCTTACTGCTTACTGCTTATTGTACTTTTACCTGCCATATACTCACTAACTGTTAGGCACAGATCTTCGGGTGAATGAATACTGGGATTTTATCTCACACCCTGTTTGGTCCATTCTTTTGGGACCAATTAGACTATGTTGCTATAGGTATAGACAAGGGCAAGCACCCTTCGATTTCTGGAACATTATTTCCTGAAGCAGGGGAGCATGGGACCATGATTTGGCTTGTGATGCTGAGGAGATGTTTAATTTCTTTCTTTTGTAATTGCCTTGGTACTATAGTGTTTTCCATCATTATGACTTGTTTGGCTTCTTCCTAATCATGTATTATGCATCATTTCATATATATACATATGTTCTCTAGTTTGATGATTTAGTCTTCCACTGTTTATATTGTTGGTTATCACTGCTTCGACTACTGTATGTTTATTCTTCTTTCGCTGTGTACTCTGCTAATGAGGGAATAGATTCCCCACTATCACACCCAAGGCCCTTGCTACTAGTCGGCAGCCTCTGGCGTTTGGAGAAATGCGCTTGAGGCAATGTGACCAACCGGGTACGGGGTGCCTCTAGGTGGCTTCCAGAACCGGGACGTTACAAAGTGGTATCAGAGGAATTATTTTCTCTTGCTTTACTGTTTGGAGACATTAGCCAGGGATATGATGGATTCGTTACTTGGTAATAAGTTGTGCCCGGCAGTAGCTAACCCATGTACAAGGAAAAGCCATACTACCTCGTTATTGCAGTTTTTTGGTTTTGAGATTTTACGGTTGATACGATTTCTCCTAGAGTGATTCACATGCTTTATACTATTATTATTTTGATATTACGGTTCTTTTTCTATCACAACACAATGATATGAGGGTATTCCATGTCATACATCATCTAGGCACTTGTAGAAATCACATGACATGCATTCTTTCCATTCCATCTAGGGTGCATTAGAGATTTCATACTATTGTGATAGGCTTTGTGTAGATTATGCATGCTATTGTGATAGATGCTTGATCGAATCTCTGCTGCTTTGTTAAAGAATTGTTTGTACTGCACTTTTCTCAAATGAACGCCAAATTTTGATTCTTGAGGTGTTATGGGCCCTCTTGGATCAGAAGTTAGTGGATCATGATCATGTTTGCTCTTATACAAGACTACTAGAGATGCCATGCTTTGATTCAAGGGGAGTATGGGCCCTCACGAATCATAATTTGGCACCTCTTTGCTTGGTTTTCTGTGTTTCTAGGTATTCTGTGTGGTTTCTGAGTTACTGCCCAAAAAAACCCAGAATACACGGCGTGTACTTTTTGGATACACACCATATAGTTTTCAGGCAGTGTTACTTACTGTGTGTGCAGGAACATGGTGTTGTATAAATAACTTCAGGAACACGCCGTGTACGGCAGTTACACGCCATGTAGTTAGAGCCATGTACCCAGCCGTGTCACCAACAACACGGGTTGGGGAAGCTCGAGTAGACATGCCATGTTTCTTTCATAACACACCGTGTGGTCTTGGCCAGGTACCTGACCGTGTCACGAACAACACGAGATGGTGTCACCTTCACCTATACACGCCGTGTTTGTTCAGAACACACCGTGTAAATTCCAACAATGTAGATGGCCATGTAACTTAAAACACGAGCCACCGAGTCGGTGTCTAGTACACGCTGTGTCACTGGGGAACATGTCGTGTAGTCTGAGGTTTGTTTGACTGTGTGAGTTAGCCATGTAAGAGACTCGGTCAGGGGAATAGTCTTCATTTACACATCGTGTGTTGGGTCAACAAGACGTGTAGTTTGAGGTGTTATACGACCTGTAGGGCAGGGGTATACACCCATGTCAGTGGCTTGATAAGACACACCGTGTAGTTTTTATACATGCCATGTAGTCGTGTTTTGTTAACTTGTTTGTTTTTATTCCCCTGTTCCTGTTTTGTACTCTTGTGTTGTCTGTCCTTGTTTTCTAATCTAAGGTATACTTTTGATCTTTCAGATCTATGCCTCTGATACGTCCTCCGATTGTACGTCTGTCGTACGGTAGTGATCAGACACCAGATATGAATGATCAGGGACTTCTTTCCGATCCTCCAGTTGAGCCAGCCTTGGCACCGGTTGTCATACCCGTTGGAGGCGCCGAGGCACATTTCAGGGAGGACTTCCCGAGGATGATGCAGACCTTCCAGGGAGCGCCGCCTCTTACCCCGTCGATGAATGAGTTGATGCGGGTTTTCCAGCAGCAGCATCCTCCTACTTTTTCAGGGGATGGAGGACCTCAGGCTGCAGAGTCATGGATAGAGGCCACACTGACCATCTATGAGCACCTAAAGATCCCTCTGGAGAAAAGGTTAAATCTGGCTACTTATATACCCTAGGACACCGCCAAGAGGTGGTGGGAGGTGATCTCACAGTCAGGGCATCAGCATGATATGTCTTGGGACGAGTTCCACCTCACCTTCTATGATTACTTCTATCCGGAGACCCTAAAGGCCGATCGAGCCCGGGAGTTTATGAGTCTTCAGCAAGGTACTCTCTCTGTTATGGAGTACTCATCTCATTTCACTGAGCTTCAGTGTTTCACGCCGATCCCAGCAGGTGATGAGTTGTTCCTGGATAGGAAGTTTGAGGAGAATCTCAGGCAGGAGATCCGATCCCAGGTGAATATCTTCCAGTTGACTTAGATATCCTCCATCATCAACCAAGCACTGATCACTAAGTGCAATATGAGGGATTCTGGAGCAGTGAGTCAGGGCGGTTCGATATCCAGAGCTGGTGTTCCTCCTATGGATAGTAGGAAGCTTCGCAGAGAGTCTTCTCGAGGAGATCGAGGTTCACGAGATGCATCTTCTGGCAGCCAGGTTGTATGCTACTAGTGCGGTAGGAGTGGGCATACTAGGCCTCAGTGCCAGAGGGATCCGATGGAGTTCCAGTCTTGCAGCAAGATGGGCCATCTTCAACATTTCTGTCACATCTTCTCACCTTCAGCTAGTGGTAGGGATTCCTCTATGACCCCGCGCTCTGGAGATGCTTCACCAGTTTCCCACCAGTCAGGGAACTAGAGTTCTTTCGGCCATTCAAGCAGAGGTGGAGGTCATGAATGTGGTGGTCAGTCACCAGGTCATCAGCGACAGCAGAGTTGGTCATCTCAGAGCAATCATCTAGGGGCGTAGGGCCACGGTGCAGGCCAATCTTTCTCCATGGAGCAGACATATCAGGAGCAGGATTCCGACCCTTCTACGGTTCGAGGTAGGATCTTAGTAGCCTCAGTTTTATCTTCAGCTCTTTTCAGTACTGGTGCTTCCCATATCTTTATCTCTACTGTGGTTGTGGAGAGCCTTGAGATCTCTATCTTTTCGTCTGCCGATTTGTCGACTCTTGACACACCATTGGTAATGAGGACATCTAGCGTATGATAGTGCAGATAGTTCCCTCTTGAGGTTGCGGGGTGTCATTTCTTATGGGATCTCTATGTCCTGGAGATGACATGCTATGATGTCATTCTCAGGATGGACAGGTTGGTTCCTTTCTAGGCAGTCATTGATTGCTATCACCGCAGGGTGAGTTTCATATCACCAGAGGGCGGATCTTTCCTTCATAGAGGCGAGTGGGGTGTCCAGGCAGGTAGATATGGACCAGAGCATCATGTGCTATGGAAAGTTACATCCCAGATTTCCAGTCTTTATCTCAATGACCAGGGGACTTCACAGTTAGATTTTCCTCTAGTGGTTGATCTTTTCAAGGATTTCTTTCCAGAATACTTTTCAGGTTTAAATCCAGAGCGTGAGGCAGACTTATCGATTGAGCTCGTGCTAGGTGAGGCACCGGTATCTATTCCTCCTTATAGGATGGCTACACCTGAGTTGCAGGAGCTCAAGAAGTAGTTGGAGAAGTTGCAGGCAAAGAGTTTCATCTGACCTAGTACTTCTCCATGGGGTTTGCCTGTCCTGTTTGTGAATAAGGAAGACGGTACCCTTCGGCTTTGTGTGGATTATCGGAAGCTAAACCAGTTGACGGTCAAGAATTGATATCCCTTGCCGAGGATTGATGACCTCTTTGACCACCGTCGAGGAGCCCGGGTGTTCTCGAAGATCGACTTGAGGTTTGGTTATCATCAGTTGCGCATTAGACCATCAGATATACCTCTGACAGCTTTTAGAAGCAGGTATGGTCTTTACGAGTATACAATCATGCCGTTTGGTCTCATGAATGCACCTGCAGTCTTCATGGAACTGATGAACTAAGTGTTCCATCCTTACTTGGACTCCTTTTTCATGGTCTTAGTGGATGATATCTTGGTGTACTCTCACACTCGACACGACCATGCCACACATCTTGAGATCATTCTGACTACACTAAGAGAGAAGCAGCTATATGCTAAACTCTCAAAGTGCTACTTTTGGATGGGACATAGTCACTTACTGGGTCATGTTATCTCGGAGACAGGAGTGTCAGGGGACCCAGAGAAAGTGAGAGCAGTGGTTTCCTGGGAGAAGCTGGAGAACGTATTTGAGGTACGGAGTTTCCTAGTGCTGGCCGAATACTAAAAACGCTTCATCTAGGACTTCTCGCGACTAGAAGCATCATTGAAAGGGTTGACCAAGAAGGGGGTGAAGTTATTATGGTCATATTCTTGTGAGTCATCCTTTTAGGAGATGAAAGGGAGGTTGACGTCAGCACCGATACTAGTCTTGCCAGATCTGGGAAAGATTTACACTGTTTACTGTGATGCTTCAGGTATCGGGCTAGGAGGTGTACTCATATAGGGAGATGAAGTCGTTGCGTACGGGTCTCGGCAGTTGAGGCCACACGAGAGGAACTACCGACACACGATCTAGAGTTGGCAGTAGTTGTTCATGGCTTACGCAGTTGGAGACACTATATTCTGGGAGAGAACTTTGTGGTTTTCACCAACCGCAAGAGTCTCAAGTATATCTTCACTCATCATGATCTTAATCTGAGACAACGTAGGTGGGTCGAGTATCTTCAGTCCTTTGACTTCGAGCTTGCCTATACGCCGGGAAAGGGAAATGTAGTGGCAGATGCGTTGAGCAGACGAACTCAGATTCAGGGAGTTCAGGAGGCCAGTAGTGAGTGGGAGCTTATGGCTTTATTTTCTGATATTCATCTAGAGGTGCATGACCGGCAGGGACATAACTTTCTTTCTTCTGTGGCTATTACCTCTACACTTCTTGATCGTGTACGAATGAGGCAGCTATCATACTTAGAGGCCTTGGTCCTGCGAGAGAGTGTGTCAGGAGGGGACCCTCTTCCTGGATGGATAGTGGGAGAGGATGAGATCTTACATTTCCAGGGACGCGTATGGGTGCCAGCAGACATACGTGAGGAGATGATGCGGGATTTCCATTACTCTGTTTGGGCAGTTCATCCTCGCATCACCAAGATGTATCAGGATCTTCATCGCCATTAATGGTGGCCAGGTATGAAGAGAGATGTTTCTGGTTTTGTCATGAGATGATCTAGTTGTCAGCAGGTGAAAGAAGAGCATCAGCGACCAGCAAGGCTCTTACAACAGTTACACATTTCGGAGTTGAAGTGGAACGATGTCGCGATGGACTTCGTGACCGGGTTGCCGAGGTCACCATAAGGAAGTGATGCTGTTTGGGTTGTCATTGATAGACTTACGAAGGTAACACACTTCTTTCTGTTCAAAGAAACCTTCAGTGTTGATGATCTAGGATAACTGTACATCCGGGAGATTGTATGTCTACATGGAGTTCCACACTCCATTGTTCCAGACAGGGATGTGCGCTTTACCTCTCAGTTCTTGCAGGGACTTCAGAAGGCTTTGGGTACACATGTACTTTTGAGTACAACATATCACCCCCAGACGGATGGCCAGTCCGAGTGCACGATACAGGTGCTTGAGGATATGCACCGAGCTTGCATTCTAGACTTCGGAAGTTATTGGGAGAAGCATATACCTCTTGTGAAGTTCGCCTACAACAACAGTTTTCAGGTGACCATTCAGATGGAACCATATGAGGCTTTGTACGGTAGGTCATTCCGATCACCCTTATGCTGGCTGGAGGTAGGAGAGGCAGCTTTGCTGGGACCTCATCTTGTTCAGGAGACTTCGGAGCAGATAGAGTTAATTCGGAAGAGGATGGCTATAGCACAGTCTCAACAGAAGTCTTATGCTGATCAGTGGAGGGGACCTCTGGAGTTCGAGGTTGGAGATCAGGTTTTCCTGTGTGTCGCATAGAGGTTGGGACACAAGAGGATTCAGAGATAGGGTAATCTTTCACCGCGGTACGTCGGGCCATTTGAGGTAGTGGGGAGAGTTGGGATGGTTTCCTATCGGTTGAAACTACCTCAGAGGTACCAGGCTATGCACGATATCTTCCACGCCTCTCATCTCCGACGTTACTTCTTAGACCCATATCATATCTTCCAACCAGTGGAGGTTGAGTTGGAAATAGATGCATCATTTGAGGAGCATCCTATCCGGATTGTCGATCGTAGCACGAAGGTTCTCTGAGGCCAGTCTGTTCCTCTGGTACCGGTGCTATGGCAGTACGAGCGAGTACATGACGAGACTTGGGAGAGGGAGGCCGAGGTTTGATCGCAGTGGCTGGAACTGTTTGAGGATCTTTCTTTTATGCTCACCTAAGGAGATTCAGGGATGAATTTCTTTAAGGGGGGAAGTTTGTAAGAACTCGGATCTTCGTTTCAGGTACGCTTTACTGTTTTCTAGAGTTTTTAAGAAAAATGGAGTTTCTGGAAATTTTTGAAGTACACGCCGTGTACTCTTCTTCGGCTCAAATCCGTGTACTGGCAGTGCCCGGGCCACACACACGGGGTGTACGGGTGACGTAGAGCCCGATTTTGGCAGAGTACGGAAAAACCCACTACACGCCGTGTACTTTAAAAATACACGCCGTGTACTTTTCTTTTTTCACTAAACGGACCGGGGTCACGCCTCCTCGCGATATTCATCTTCTTCTAGGTCTGGTTCGACTGAGAGTGACCCGTACGACCAGATCTTTCCCGATCTCCCGCCTCTTGGTCTGTTCTCCGATTCGAGCACGGTCGATTGCACTGGAAGCGCAGCGGTGAGTTCTTCCTTCTTCTTGAGCCTTGTTTTCCAATTCTCCATATTTCTCAAGTTATCTGAGGATGATTGTTTTGTGCGGTTTCTCAGATCTAAGACATTCTAAGGAGAATCAGCCGTCGTGGTTCAATTATATCAACTTACTTGGATTGAGGTAGGTGGTTTGTGACTTACCATTTAAATTCCTTGTGTTTATGTGTGAATTTCCACCGATACTCGTGAACGGGGTATCACATGTTTACCTTTTTTCCCTTGTTGTTTTACTGCCTTGCCTGTATGATTGTGTAGAGGTAATTTGACCATGTTTGGGGATAATTTGTTGTTCTTGGATGTGTTTGACCTTGTTTTGTTTAGTTTATGACCTTTGGGTCTCATTTTCCTTTGGATGTCTCACATGTTTCCATGCCTTGCGGTTATAGGTTGAAGTGGAATTCTTGACATGCTTGTTGCCTTGTAGACTGTTTAGCTAAGTAGCTATATAGGTGTACTTTGGCTAGAAAAGTAGCTCTATAGGTGTGGGATAGCCTTATAGCATTATTATGCACTGACTGGAATGTGGTTGAGAGGACCTAGTGATATAGACTATAAGGGATAGACCGAGTGAGCTTCCCAGAGAGTCTTAGACATTACAAACTACAGAGGGGATGGACCGAGTGAGCTCCCAGAGAGTCTTGGATTTTATAGACTACAGGAGGGTAGACCGAGTGAGATTCCTCAGAGAGTCTTACCTTGTTTGAATCTCTTTAAGAACCTTCCCAGGCTAGAGGGGGAATTGACCGAGTGAGCTTCCTCAGAGAGTATGTGGTATACCTAAGGCTATAGGAGGAATTGACCGAGATAGCTTCCTCAGAGAGTCTCTAGATCTTGGTGCTAAGAGGGTTAGACCATGTGATCATCCTCAAGAGAGTCCCTGAATACCCTAGACTATAAGGGGAATTGACTGAGTGAGCTTCCCCAGAGAGTCTCATAAATTCGTATGACCAAGCCCGAGGGGTTAGGCTGAGTGCACTTCCCAGAGGGTTGTGGTACTTCTTGGATAGGACCAGAGGGGATGGCTGTGAGTACTTCCCATAGGGTTTCGTGTTTGTTAGCTTTGTGCTTCACTGTTGTTGTTGGTTGAGGTTTGATTGCTGTTGTATCATCCTGCCTTACTTCTTACTGCTTATTGTACTTTTACCTTCCATATACTCACTGACTGTTAGGCACAGATCTTTGGGTGAATGCCTACTAGGATTTTATCTCACACCCTATTTGGGCCATTCTTTTGGGCCCAAGTAGACTATGTTTCTATAGGTATAGACAAGGGAAAGTGCCCCTCAACTTCTGGAACTTTATTTCCTGGAGCAAGGGAGCATGGGACCAAGATTTGTCTTGAGATGCTGAGGAGCTGTTTATTTTCTTTCTTTTGTACCTGCCTTGGTACTATAGTGTTTTCTAGCATTGTGACTTGTTTGGGGAAATGCACTTGAGGCCATGTGACCAACTGGGTATGGGGCGCCTTGGGTGGCTTCTGAAACCGGGACTTTACAACAATGATACTAATATCTGATAGAAATAACCAAATATTACATGTCTATATTGGGACCTACATTAGAAGCACCTTTTTTAGCCCCTCATAAAAAAGTTTATTTTCCATGGCCCAAACAATTACACAATGAGTATTAATCAATCTAATATTAATGATTAATATATTTTTTCACCTGTACTCTACAAAAATTTCAATCCAAATTTTATCCATTAGTATAATCAATATTTTTACCTCTAAATAGATCTAAGGTAAATGGTATTATCTAGATAACGGGTCCTGCTATCAAAAAAGATAAATCGACCCAGTAAAATGTTGAGCATCCTAAGGACCATGAATTTCTGATTGGGGGGAGGGTGTAATATCCAAATCTCAGCCATAAATACATGGTAGGAGGATCACATTTCAAATAAAATTTAAAATGATGATTTGGAAAATGTATACCAAAACCCACTAGAGACTTGAGTAGAATTATACCTGGAAAAGATCAAATCTTCTTCAAATGTAAATAAATCAAGTTGATTTTATGAATATTGAAGACATAGAGTGTGTCAACTAAATAGAACATTGGTTTCATTAAAAAACATACCAAAAGAATAGAGTAAGGGATGCTTACTTCCCCAATTATCAAAAATTATTGATCAAGGATTGTTGAAATTTCTATGAATTGTTAAAATGAAATTCAAAGACAGTGGATTCCCTCATCCTGTGAGGGAACCTTAGGGATAATATTAGTATTTAGACAGAGAGGAATTAGATCAGGTTTAGTAAAGGGGTGAATGACCATTTTCAAGAAGATGAATGTGTCATGTTTTATCCATCCACCCCCATGAGGGTGACATACCAAAGAAACAAGCATTCCATATACTCTATTAACTTAGAATCATTAATGGGAAAAATTCTGGGATAAATCCCAACATACCTAACCATTGGAATCATAATATCTAATCCCTATGATAAATTAGTGTAACAGAACTATATTTAACCTATCATAATCCATATTTTCCAATGAAAATTGATCAATTATACATTGGTATGATCTTTTTATTATCAAAAAAACTCAAAGCTACTTGATTTTTTGAATGGACTCCCAAATCAAAAAATCCTATACTAAAATTTTCTAAAAACATGACTCTAAATGTTTTAAGTATAATATAGACATTAAACTTAATAGAAATTTCATTAAGTTTACCTGAAATAATTTTTACGAATACTAATTAATTAAACACGACCTTGACTATGGATAAATCCACACATTAACTTTGGTTTCATCCTAACACAAAAAATAGAATATTTTTTTATTTCTTAATGCTTTAATTGATGGTTTTTGTTTACTTATTCATAAATAACCTTTTATTTTGTACATAAAATGTAAGTTAATTTAATGGGGATGTTTCATGAATAATTAACCATGTATTATTAAATAATAAATGCATATGGATTTTACCCTTATAATTTATATGATTTTATCACGTGTTAACTATTTAATGAGGAAGATTACATAAGTAATTAACTATTACCAAGAAATTATATCATATACATTTTATTTCATATTATTTAATAATTATTATTTTTTAATTTATTTATATAATGTGATTACAATTAATAATCTAAACTAAAATTACATTATATTAATAAAAAATAATCATAAACTAATTAAAAAAATTTAGGAATGATATGATCATGTGGTTTTATCTAATGGCTGAATTGTCTGAGAGTGATTATCCAAAGGCAACCCTTGGGAAAATAAATAATTTATATTTTTCTAGTATTGAGGTCTATTATTAACTATTAAGCTATGCATCTCCATGGTAGGATTCATATCAACTTAGCTCTGAAAAATAATCCTTTAGCTAGAAACTCCATCCTCCAAACTTTATACTCACATTCATGTAAGATGAACTAGAGGTTTATAGAAGCATTAAATTATACTTTTACATGAATAAACATGTATAATAAGGGCCAAGGGTTATTTTATGATCATCATATTAAATTTAATAATAAATATCACAAAAAAACATGTCATAAAAATTAATTAGAAAAATAAATCCAACCCATACATAGTTCGGTCAAAGATCATGATCAACCACAACATGAAATGAAATGAAATTATTTTTACTCCCATCAACATCAAATGGGATTTTAATGAAAATTTACATGAATTAATAAATTAATAATATAATTAATATGTTTATTCATTGTCTTATATTTAATCTAACATATAATCCTTATGGAATTATTACAATACCATTTTTATTATTTAAATAAATTTAAATAAATTTTATAATTATTTATGTACAATTTTTTAAATTTAGAATCTACATAAAATGTAATATTTATGTTCTATTAAATTTCATTTATAAAATTTAACATATACATGATGTTCACTATCAATTGGGATGTTTTTTTCCGCATTCTATGCATGATAAATGTTTCGTACCATATACTTACATGAAATGTTAGTCATCATGGAATTTCATGATATAAAAAACATATTAATGAATGTGGTCACACTGTATAGTATTTACAACATATATAACCACATAATATTCTATGAAATTAAAAATTATATATTGAAAAAAAGTGAAGTAAATGGAATGCACACTGATCATTAAACATCAGGTAATTAAAGATTTCATATAGAATTAATTAATATTTTTTTTTCTCATCCACATGAAACTCATAAAATCATTTGATGGGAAGATGGTGGGGAGTGACACATGAAAAATGTTTATTACTGGCCACATGCCATGTAGTCTATGTGACATTGTTTTTCCCAACTAGTAGTCAATATATGGTATATAATTGCACTTCACTATAACAGACATGACATGCCATAAATTTAATATAATATAATCTATGTATTGTTAAAAATTATGTGCATATTAGTTTTTGTCCTAGCTGCATGTTTTTTAGTCCTTGTTAACTCACATGTCGTGCTGGAAGACAACACACGATGTTTAAAGGCATAGAATAATATGCCACATGACCTTCCATAATTTAATAAGTGTATTCCTCTTTTTGTAAAAAAATTATTTCCTCATTTTTAATTAACCATTAAACAAACTTTAATTTTCTCATGAATCCATCACACTTTTCACTCTTTGATAGGAAATTTGAGCATCCATAACATTTTTTCAGAACATTATTGATCATAAAAACTCATTTTTATGTATCGTTAATACCATTAGAGTCAATAAAAAGCCAATATATGAGAAAACCAATACAAAAAATTGATAAAATTAAATATAAATATTTTTTAATTAGAATGTGACTTGTTTTTATCTACTTGAATTGTAATGGGTGTAGTGGAATCATTAGGTGAGTAAAAAATTTGATATGTGTATTTATATCAATGTATAATATCGATAGAAAATTATTACCACACTTGGGAATATATATATAGGATTTTTCACATTCAATATATAATCAATTTAAATGATAACTAACCAATAAATGGAAATATCCTTTATGAAAATCTATTTTTTCTATTATCATGATTCCCTTACTGTGAACAAAAATAATAATTATTCCTATAATTATATCGACATGTGATTCATGAATATATTAACATCATTATAAAATATATGTATTTTGCTACTATATAATATAGTTTTTTATAACATTAACAATTGATGATAATAATAAATCTCTTATTCTCTCTTTGTTCTTGAGAAGGAATAATGGGGGAGAATTTATCAATTAGGATTAAAATAATTATATTGGGTTATTAATTATATAGATCACATATCCCTTTAAAAATGTTGTAATTAAAATTATATACTTATGGGTAAATAATAATGAAGGGAAATTTAATACGAAATAACCCATACTAATATAATTAAAAATGAAAATATCAAATAAGTTTAGTGACATGGATATTGCATTTTTTTATTTCTACCAAACCCTAAAAATATGAAGGTATATTATCTAACCACACTATCTCATGATAAGTAAAATATTTATTAGAATTAAGACCAACTATAAATTTCTTCTTCCAAAAGGTGTGTGTGATAAATATGTTAGTTGAGTAAATATATATCAATAATAGTGTTTAATTATAGGAGTAATTTTTATAAATGAATAAAATTATTATTTCTGATAGTGTGAAACATATAAGTAGATTCATAATCAAGGAAAATTACACCATTTTGAATTCATTTAATTTATAATATATTTAATGATGATAAGTTTCTCCACTTCCATTGAAAAAGGGCCAACATATGATACAAAGAAGTGTCTATCCCTTTCCCTTAGGCGATTCCTAAAAATTCCACCACAGCCAGCATCCTCTAGAAACTATTTCAGTTATATATCTGTGTAGATAATACAAAAAATAACTATATTGGTTTTTTATATTATATGTGTGTAGACTGATTTTCTTTTTTTAATTACCTTTGACTCACAATCTATTATAGATAGTGATGTCTCTAATAATGTTATTAACATGTCCCATATTATAATATGACTCCTCTCTGATGCTTCTCATGACATTCCACATTGAATCTATGGTTGATGTAATTGTCCATGATGTATAAATATATTCATATAAAAACAAAAAATACTATAATTTTTCATCTACTGTAGTTAACAACATGTTACTTTTTTTTCTGGATAGTGAAACAATACCTAAGAATTATTGGAGGTCCCTCAAGATACTATCCTGTAGTGGTATGATCATGAACATATCAATAGCGGTCCACCAAATGTTTTTGTAAAATTTTAATTAAAACCATATATACTTTTCATTTGCATTTATTTACTTAAAAAACATAGTTTGAGATATATTTATAGCTAAATTATTTCATTCATTCATCAGTTGGCATGATTATTTGAAGAATTCTCCATTTTAAAAGAACTCTATATGCTCAAACCCATGAATTTTCATAATTTTTAAGCTAATAAAAATCTAGACTATCAATTATAGTGATCCATAAGAAAAGAATAATGATGTTTAGGGAGATATTTCTGATAGGTTCTCAAGTAAAAGTTTCTTCAATTGTCATGAATGTGTACTCTTCTATGGATAGTTAAATAATAGTAGGAAAGTCTTAAAATTATTCCTCTAAATAATCTGTAATGGAAACATCCTACTAAGATTTATAATATCCAATATCTAACTTATTTATTATGTGAAATACAATACAATTACCATACCAAAAATAATGTTTGGGTCTCATTTCTCCTACCATTTGAAATGGAGCGTGATACAAGAGTATAATTATCTTTTTTCTGGATAGACTGATGAATTAATATATTGTAGATCTCATTATTTATGTTTTTTATGAATTTTTAATTTAATAATATCCAAAATTCATGTTGTTGTAATCATCCTCTATATAATGTCAATTTATGATCACTATTAAAATGTTTTAGAGAATTTATCTGCATACCTCTAAACTTAATGTTTTTATAAACAACTTCTATGATACAATCAATAGGTTATTATCAAATAAAGACCCACTTGAGGCAAAATTATTGATATTAGTGACAATTCTCTTGATTAAATCTTGTTTCCACTTATAGAACATATAGTTGAAACATTATTTGAGATAATCATATCCTTGACCAACTATATCCTTCCAATTAATGATAATGTCTTTCTAATCCATTTAAGAAGTTATTTTTCGATATGGTAGAAAAAATAAGTGAAATAATTTACCTTGGGACTACCCCAAAACATTAGGACCCCAATATACATTAATGGAAAATTACAATCCATAATATGAAAATATTTAATCATGAAATATGTTTGATCTTTCATGAAGATAATTTTAATGAAAATAAAATACCTTTCTCATATGATTCATTATATAAAAGCACATTTATAATCATTAAATTTGTTCTTGAAAATTTTGATATATTTTCTATCCCCCAAGAAGAACATAAAAATATCATCAGTATAAATCAAGTGAGATGGTAGATCTAGAAACGTTACAACTGTATCAACTTTTTTATATTGATGTCATTACAAATTTCTATAATGTATCTTCTTAGATCGTGTTAGATAGTACTAAAAATAATTAGAAAGAGATTATCTATTTTCTTAATTCCATGATTACATGATAAGTATCCCTCTTATGAGGTAATAATAATCACAAAGATTTTAGTTGATGAGAATAGATTCTTCAACAAATGAATAATATTTCCACATAAGCTAAATTTTCATAGAATCAAAAAAATTAATTGATGACTCATAGTATTAAATTATTTCGTAGTGTCAAGTTTCAACGAAATGATACCACCTCATTCTATTTTCTAAAGTACACAAACATATTCCTAGGTAGTGATAAGATGATCATGAGTGATCCAACATTTTGAAGTCTAAATTGATTCTGAGAAAAAATATATACAATATCATTTCATAAATAATAATAATAATAATAAAATATTTTAGGATAATAAATATATCTAATACAATTTCTTAAGTAAATAAAGTAATATTTATTAAATCTAAATTAACTGGATTAACCATTTCCAGTAGAGCATTATGTTCTATTCATATCCTACCAAAACATATTTTGTTAACTAACCATGTAAATAATTGTAAATATTATTCATGTAATTAGATAAATTTTTATACTAATCTATCTACTAAATTGGTTAATAAATATATAATTAATTATTACATTTTTAATAAAAATTGATAAAATTAAACTAATTTTTTCTAAACGCATATATCATGTGATTTAATTTCTATGATTATAATTAAATGAATAAATAATATTCCTCTAGTTGAGAATAAAATTATACTTAATATCATATTAAATGTAATTTAATGATATCATTGATATACGTTTTGTGTGATCCTCTTGGACACATACTCAATGAAAATTTGTTATGTTACATAGAATTTTAGATAAATTTCTAAAAACATGTCAAGGAATCCAATGATAAAAAAGTACGTGTAATAACTACATCAACCTTCCTATGAAAAATTTTGTGGAATTTAATCAATTTATCAACTAATATCTCAACAGGTAAGATTCCTACATGTTTCACCACTCTATATACTTGATCATTAAGATATGTTCATACTATAAATCCTTGTTCTAATTAGTAAAACATCATATTTTATCATATTTTTTCTTCAACATTGTGTAAATACTTAATTTTCATATTTATGAATAATTTATAGGATTTTGGGTAAGAATGAGTGTAGTTGAGATTTTTTGGAGAATAAGAGACATAAAAAAGTAATGTAATTCATAATCATGTTTTATATACCCTTACAAAATACACTAATCATATAACCAAAGTATAGTATTGTGTTCCTGCTCAAGTAGTGAACACTCTATAGAGAGTTATACAAATAATATATTCCCTTTATAGATGAAATCATTGGATGAAAATCAATTAAATTAAAGGTACATAGGTTTTAGAACCATTGTAAATCAATTAATACATACATGATACAAAAATATAAAATGGATGAAATATGAATATCAACCATTTTGATAGAAAAGCAAAAATCCAACATTGACTTGACTATACACTTTATACCTTAGTACATGTCATGTGTTAAATTTTATTATAAAACACTGGATTAGCCTCTATTTTTTTTTGGAAAATTTTGCCTTAGTGGGGTAGTGATTCCACTCTTCTATATTGGACCCATGAATATTATAGGAGTATTAATTTATTTATCTTCTATTTTCTCCATGTAATTATTTTATTTTTATCATTGAATTTGTATCCATTAAATTTTTTGAGTTTTCCTCCACACTTTCACCATTATCTTGATCATGAGTAGTTAGAGGACCCATTTGGGGTGGTAATGAGATTATTAGTTTAATATAATAAATTATTCTAGATCTTTCTATTTATATAATTATTTATATTTCATAATACCTTTTTTTGAATCAAATTATAAATTCACTTGTCATGTTCTGTGAGACAATGAATAATAAAACCATGGAAAAAAGAAGTAATTAAAATGAGTGAACCGATGACTAATGAGTGACCGCATTCGGATATTTTTTTATAAAATTAATGAAATAAAAAATTTAATTATTAGACCAAGGGATATAAACGTAAATAATAAAACCACACATTATTATACAAAAAAAATAATTTTATTATTAATTTAATTTTGAAAATAATTTTCATAATTAACCTAATGTGGTCAACTAATTTTTTTTCATAAACCCTAATCAAAATTTAATCCCGAAAAATTTATTTATTTTTCATTTTTATATTTTAGTTTTTGTTTATATTTATTAATTCTTATGTTTTCAGATAATTATAATTATATTTTTACCACACCATCATTTACAGAATAATTAACCAACATTAAAAAACATGCATCTGTAATGTTATACATATATTTTTTATACCTGTATAATCCAATAATTTAATATGTTGAAGGAATTTCAAATTATATTCCATTCAATGAGAAAATAAAAACCTCGTGTTTTACTAAGAATCGAACTGGTTCCACCCCCAGTCCCTAAATCTATAAATTATATTGATATAATTCTTTATGTATAGGAGTCTATGGTTACATATATTACCTCTCGTATGGCCCCCCATTACAATTTTTCTAGAAATCCATTATATCATTAGATATATCAACGATTTTTTATTAACATGATTATTGGAATGACTATATATTTTATTTTCTTTTTATAGAAAATAATTTATTTACGATGTCTTGATCGCACACTCTTATTCTCAATATACCATGAATGTGTCTCCTTTGTTAATATTCCAATATTTTAGGATATTAATCCCCTTCAGGGGTATTATTTTTCATTTCCAAGTTTATTTATTTATTATTTAAATTCCTTCACTACATTCCTAGTTTGGTCCCATGTTTGGTTACATAACCTTTCTTTAGAATTGTGTTACACAAAGGGGATTTTGAGCCATATTAATTGGGGGATGTGTACTTCAACACCACATAGATAACATGGTTTAATGAAAACCAATGATGAAATTTTTCTTTGAAAATCACTTGAATGTTGTTTTTTAAATATTTCAATAAAAAATTAAATAAAGGATATTATGTAATTTAACATGAGAATAGAACATGTTTGACATTTGAATAACTTTTTGGGTTTATTGTATTTCATATCTTGGGAAAATATTTTAAAATCTTCATGTTAATGATTTTTGAAAAATAAAATATATTTCAATCAAACCATTTAAAAATTAATAATATTTTGATTTTAAAATTATTGTTATATTATCTGGGAAGTATTATTTTTAGAATTTTGGAGTTGGGAAAATGGATAATATATGATCTTAATTTTATAACATTATGTATTTATTTTAAAAAAATCAGGAAATTTAAATTTCAAAAAATTTCTCATTCAAATATAAATCAGAAAACATTTATAACTCACACAAATAAAAATATAATATATAACCATTTTCCCCAAAATGGAGAAGAAACCTGGTGGATGATTCTTGGGAAACTCAACTTGGTCTTGTGGCTTATGAAAGAGTTAACTAACAAATTGGAACTATGATAATTTTTTTTGTATTTTTAGATATATTGGATAATTAAATGAAGGAATGGATTTATTTTTAAATATAAAAAGTTGATCTCTTTCCACAATAACATGATTTTAATAATGGAATTTTGATTAAAAAAAATTGAATAATGTTTCACCTCTAGTTTCAAGTATATTACTTTTTTAGGATTTATAAGTATATAATGTGTTTTGGTGATGTTTGGGAGGGTTTGGAAGACTTTGGGAATGTTTTGGGGACTTTTTAAAAGGATCACGGCTAGTGAATGTCTTTTGGAAACCATGGAACTTCTATAAAAAACAATTCATAATGAGATACATAGGCTAAGAGGATGGTGAATAGATAAGCTCACAAGTTTTCCAAACTGTGCAACCTCCCATGAGATACTATACAAAGTGGGAAAGTGGGATTTTTTAGGGTTAGTGAATAGTTTCCCCAATAGTGCAGGCTAACCATGCAAGTCCCCCCTTGAGGATGAATCCAGGGAACAAACAACCCATGGGTTTCTAATCAGTATGACTAACCATGCACAATTTAAAAACAAGATCATAAAATAATGGTTTCATTAAAATATTTGAAACAGTTTGTTTGGCATCGGTTTTGGCATAAAAATTTGGCATGCATTCAATTTCCTATGGGGCCTAGTTAAAATTGTAATTGGTGCTTGGTGGAAATGGTGTACTGGAACATGGGATATTGGTTACCTTGTGATGATTTGGTAGATCAATGAGAGACCAATCATGAGTATGTAATTATTACCTAGGCATACATGTGAATATATGGGGATATGTGTAATGGAATGGGCATGAAAAAATGGAATGCGAAAAACAGTTAAAAGGGTTGTAGGGTTGATTTTTTTAGAAATGGTTTTGGTTTGGGAAACTATTTTGGTAAGAAAATTGATTTTATAATGAACAGTTTGGAATGATATAAACTATTTTCAATTGTTTTATATAAATGGTTTTATATATATGTTCTAACAAGTTCTATCCAAGTGGTATGAGTAGGGAAGTCATTTGGCGAAAGCCTATTAATTTTCATTTATCACCCCTACTTTAGATAACTGGTTATTTTGATGATGTTTTCTATTGAGGATCATGTAAAGTCAAATAATTTTAATTCTTTAGTGGTGCTTTGTGATACTTAGGTAGTATTGGGTAATTCAATAGTGGAGCATGTTTGGAGTTATGGAGTCATGTTTTAGAATCTTTTAGTTTTTTTGGGATTTTCTCCCACTTTGTTCTTTGCTGTCAATGGTATTCCTCTATGTCACTATAATTATAGTTGAAATTTATATTTATTTTTTATGATTTCAGTTTGATACTTTGTTATCATGCATCATTTAGTGTTCATTTGATTATGATGTACTAGTTTGGGTTGGTTTATTTTCTAAAAATGCATAATCATCCCCCAATAGTATTGAATCCCTTAGTATTTATTATGGGTATTTTTCAACTTAGGGATTTCACTAAAGTAAGTTATGTCCTTCCACCTTCTCAATAAAATGATGAGGGGAGGGACATTAAAAGTGGATTCAGCATATTATTTCCTTTACTAAAAAGTTGTCATCAGTTCCTTCAGTCTTGGAGTTGAAATTTATTCAGGTATATTCCTAAAGTTGGGATGGTAGAAAGGATTTGTATTTTTGAAACATGAAATCTATAACATAATAAGATCTAGTTAACCATTTTATGTTGAACTTCATGTTACTAGGGATTTGGGTACATAAGTCTTTTAAAGACACATATAACAATTGTAATCTCATTATAATGGGTTTAACTAATGATATGAGAATGACATGAATTTTTTAAAAGGCTTCCCACTAGGATTTCATACTTCATCTTGAGTAATTATTTATGATTTGGTGAAAATGTGTAAATTTTCTAAAATTGATGATTTTTTAAATGGGAGATTTTGAAGAAGGCCATGATTGTGGTGTTTCGAAAATAGTTTTATTTTCAAAATAATGGTGTAATTTTTAAAGATGGTTGAACATGGAAAATGGTGATTTTGGAAAATAGTGTAGTGATAGAATTTGAAATTGTTAAGCCTGTAGTTCCTAGAGAGTAATACTTATGGAATTCATTGTGTTAATAGAAAATTGAACCTGTTAGGTATTGTATGAACAAACTGAAAGAAGTTTCTATGAATGTGGTTGTACATGATCCAAAAAAACAAAAAAAATGGTTGATATATTTATCCAAGCTTTTAACTAGTAATGAATGTTTCGAGGAAGCAAGTGGATACCTACGATAAATAGTGGGAACTCCAATATTTGGAATTATAGGAATATAAACACTTATTTCTAGGATAGTGGAATTAATAAAAAATAGATAGATTGATCAGTGAATATTCCTCTAAAACCAAAAATAAAGTTGGGATGTTTACAGTGTAGTTAATTGAGCAACATCAAGAGATATTGTACAACACAACCTAGAAAAGTGCCAATTGTAATCATATGGGGAATAATTCATGTGACTATCATAGTTCTCTAAGGTCAGGTGTTCTAGAGATGTATTGTATATCAAAGATGAAATATTCTTTGATGGGATGAGGATAGTAAAATCACTCTTGTTAGTAGAAAAGAGATAGACATGGTGATTCCAGGTATTCTATAACTCCTTAGAAAGGGAAATATCAATAGGGAAATAAAGAAGAAATTTCATTGAGTAAGAAATTATATAGAGATCATCATGTTATTGTGGATGATCAACCTAGAACATAATCAGTGAGAGGTATGATTCATTTTTATTATACCCTTATGAATGATTTTTTTGATACAAGTTCATCTCATTCATTTATTTTTCTCATGTTATTAATATATATATTTTAAATGTTGATATGATTCCTTCTCTATTAAAACATCATACTCCATTGGTCCAAAAATAATGTTGATCCTTTGTGTATAGATTGTATTGTATAACTATTAATGGAGAGGATTTGATATAGGGATTCTACACTACTGAAAATATGATCTATACCAATGGTTTTGGACAAACTGTTTGTATAGTTCACTAATTTGGACCTAGACCAATGGTTTGGCCAAAACTGTTGGTATAAGTAACTTATATGGACCTATACCAATGGGTTTGGACAAACCATTGGTATAGGGTCCCTATAATGGTCCTATACCAATGGTTTTGGCCAAATTGTTGGTATAGGTCCTCCCTATACCGATGGTTTGTCCAAAACCGTTTGTATAGGTCCCAAAATCAAAGAACCTATTCCAACAGTTCTCAAAACCATTGGTATAGGTCTATACCAATGGTTTTGAGAACCGTTGGTATAAGTACATGTATTTTTAATTTAATATTCTTACATCAGACATTAAATAAATCAAAATTTAAAATAATTATGATAATACATGTATATATTTATGAAATTATGTTCAAAAAAGTAATTTAGGTTAGTGGTTAGGTCATTCAATCACAAATGGGAGGTGATGGGATAAAAAAAAGGATGATTATTTTTTGAATTAGATATACCAACGGTTTATGGAACCATAGGTATATATTTTCATATTACTTATACCAATGGTTTTCAAAACCATTGGTATAGGTCTATACCAATAGTTTTCCCAAAACTGTTGGTATAGACCTATCCTCACGGCTTACTTGGAAACATTTCTCCAAACTGTTGGTTTAGCCTATACCAATGCTTTGGAGGCCTATACCAATGGTTCCGAACTTTTGGTATAGGGTATTTTTCCAGTAGTTCTATTTTCTTGAGATGGATTTCCATGAAATAGTCTTGGGAATAGACTGGTTGACTATGTTCAAGGCTCAAATTGATTAGTATATACAAATAATAAATTTTACAATAGATTATGGCATAGAACACCTATGCAGAGGGGATAGTATGGTTAAGTTGGGTGAAACAAGCTTGTTGGAACAAGAAGTTTGAATGATATTAGGCTTGTTGGAATTGTTGACTTTAGCATCGAACTAAGTGGTTGATACTAGAAATTTTATAGCAGTTTCAGACTAGTTTTCAGATGTTTTTCTTAATAATTTCTATATATTTCCACTAATAAAAGAAGTGGAGTATATGATTAATATAACATCCCGACCCTATAAGCTTGGATCCAGTGTATTATTTTAATACATTGAACTAATTACAAGGAATAGAGTCCTGAAAAACTGATCATTTTAGAAGTTTTAGAAAATATATTACTCACATGAACATTACATTACACATTATAACATAAAACACAACATAAATAATCCTTCAATAATTCTAGTATTCTCCTAGATTAAACCTTCATAGAAATCAGAATACACTTATTATCATCCGAGGAAAATAAAACACAAGGAAGGGGTGATCTCAAATGATCAGTAAGGATAAACAATATATCATAATCTATATTAAATAATCATAAACTTTTATAGAAAAGTATAAAATTGGAACACAATCCCTTTAAACAAAAACTTCAGCATAATATGGAAAAGATAAATAAAATAATTCCATTTACTTATTTACCTAGATATTCTACTTTTCTGATAATCACACATAACATTAATAACTAATCTCATAATGATGTAATGCATAATGCCGAACATCTTAACCACAATGTAGAGGCCTTATGCTAAGACCCTAAATATAAATTTTTTCAAGGCCTTATTCCAAGACACTAGTTTGTATCATGAGACCTACCGATGCATCAAGGGGATATATCAGGCCCCACCCATCACTTACTAATTACAATGAATTCCTCATATGAAAATGTTGAAACGTAACCTAAACATCCGTATTAAAACTAATATACAAAATGTAAATACTTTAACCATAAACCATGAATGGTATAAAAATAGCACATCCATAGTCAAAAATATCATAACACATTCAATACAATATGGAAGATTTTAATATAATAAATTAACCATAATCAATAATAATATCTAGTAAAGGATGTTGACATAGATGAAAATGATCAGTAAAACTCTTTGACAGAAATATCCTTTTTTTAAAATCATTTAAAAGTCAATAATTTATAAAGGAAGTCATTTAAAATATATTTTTGAATCAAATTTTCCCATACAACTTTAAATTTTTTTAATGTAATTAAAATTTTAAAATAATCATGTCCATACAAATAAATCCTTAAAATCATTTTGAAAACATGGACATTAATTAAAAAGATATATAAAAACAAATCATTAAAAAATTTAAAATAATGATATTTTTAAAGGGTATCTTCCAAAAAAACATAAAGTATTTCTTTTAAAAATATTTTTTTAAACATGGGCACTTATGATAAATATTAACCAATAAATACTTATATATAAACAATATCAGATAATAATGAGATTGAGGAATTAACCCTTACCTTGAACCTTCATTTAGTCAATGGTACGTTTAACCTCTTATATAATGACCATAGTTTGTTATTAAATTATACAAGAACCATATTAATACTTATTATATCATATATGATTAATTTATTACTTTATACTACTCATTTAATAATAATTTTCATGATAAAGTAACATTTTGGGTAATAATCATTTTTTTATCGTACGTGTTTTATATTTTTATTCTTGATCGTATCACATAGATCATGATTTACATACTTCCAGAATTTAAAACATGGCTTATATATCATATATATTATTATTATAAATATGTATAATAGATAGATATTTGAAATGGAAACACCTTTCATGGAGACGGTAGTTCGTACGTATGCATGAACGTTGTGTATGTTTTCTTAACGTATAGTATGGAAGTAATTAATAAAATAATATTTATCTAAATAAATATATATTATTACATTAGAAATATTATTTCATATACCTCATAATTAATCAATAAATATATTTTTATAAAAATTCTTGAAGGGTGATCGTTGAAGATGAATCATATTGCGTCATGGAGACGGTAAGCCGTACGTACGTACGAGTGACAATATCATTCAATTGATGATGAAAAGGTGTTTAATTGGATGTTATATTATATATAAATAATAATTAACATATTATATTTATAATTTAAATCAATTATACTCATTATTATACCCATTTAAATAATTAAGTGTTGAATAACAAACTACACCATGATGTGGAGATGGTAAGCCGTACGTACGCACGTATGGTGAATTTGACACTCATAGGATGGATAGAATAATGAATATTGTTGTGAAATATTTATAATAACATATCAGTATGTAGATGTTACTATAGTTATTATTATATTATGGAAAGAAAAAAAGAAAGATCAAGTATAAGAAGAAAAGAGTTTTGAAAGAGGTGATAAAATAATTACATCTTCTTCATGTGCTTACTTTTTATTTGAACAAAAGGGATCCTTAGGTTTGATTTATGATCAATGTAAGGACCTTAGGGTATAGTGAGGGTAGTTGGGAGGATATGTGTGTAGGGGTAGGGTGATAAAAATTTCTTTGGATTTGTGAATTTAAGAGAAGGGGAACTACCCTTTTATAAGAGATGTGGGGAGAACTTTAGGGAGAGCTTGAAATATTATTTTATTCTAAAACAATTTTCGGTTTCTAATGGATAAAAATGTATTTATTTCTAGGATAAGGTTTGTATGGTTTGAAATAATCTAAACCAATAGGTTTTTTAAAAGTTTAGTTCACCATATTAACCTCATCTTTTAGATTTAAGCCTAAGTTAAATAGTTTTACTCTTACCATGTCTTCTTGTATTCTTACACTATATGGTTAATAAACTTACTATAAAATGACAAGGGAACCTCAAGTGGTTCATTAATGAAATATATAACATTATCTAAGTCCTATGTCATAATTTTATATTTTTAGGAATGTTGTAACCTTTAATAAAAGCGTATTTGTTTTAAAAACCCATTTATGTCAATTTTGACACTATTTAGTATTTGGTTTTCTTTGAAAGTCCTAACAACTTGATTACTTAGAAAAAAATAAATTGAATAAACCCTAAAAAGTAATATTCAACTAAAATATTCTTGGATGGAATCAAAAGTTTAAATTACATTTATTTTAATATTTATAATATCAATTATTTTACTCTTTCATTAATAAGGTAATTACTACATCATGATTGTGTCATAAATAAATTTTATTATTTAATGTATAAAAATTATAAATAAAATACTATAATGTATGAAATATTTTTATATTTATAATTAATATTTATAGTTGAATTTATATTATGTATAACCCCATGTTAAAAATTATTTAGTTATTAAAATTTGAATTTAACACTTTTAACACTTCTTTAAAGAAAATAGAAAAAATGTCCTAATCTTACCCATGTGAATAAAAAAGGATCTCATTTTTTTAATAATGTTTATTTTGGTCAAAAAACACTTATCCAATAGAAATAGAACATTTTTGGCGTCAACTTTATATTATTATAATATTATTTTTACCTTTAATTATCCTACTTACTTTTAACCTTGGTAAATAAAATTCAAAAGTTACTATTCACAAAAAAATATTTTCATCAAATTAAACCAAAATTTACTTACTGATTGAAAACGTGTCCATTGGATTTTTTAAATTTAATTCATGGAAGTAGTAAAATTATGTTTTATGAAAATTTTCAAATGTGCTTATAAGGTGGGAAAAAGACGTTAAAAAGTTCAATGAAAATTTATATATATAATATTATTATAAAATGACTCCAATGAATTAAATTGAACTAATATAGGTATTATGTATCTATTTTTTACTTTAAAATAAATTTAAATTAAAAATAATTTTTTAAAGAAAAAATTCGAGTTTTATGTACTATGTAGTATTTTTCGCTATTCAATAAAAATTGAATGTATTCAGAAAAATACCAAAAATTAAGCCTAATATAATTTTTATATTTTGAATTAAAAAATAAATTTTGTTTTACCAAATGAAATTTATAGGAGTGTCTAAAATTGATTTTATTATTTTTCAGAAAAAGGGCATAAAAAGTAGTTATTTTATGAAAATAGTTTTTCAAAATATATAACTATTTTAACAAAACATATAAATTTAATTATAAAAACTATAAATAACATTTAAAATTTATTTGAAGCATTCATATAACAATATTTAATTTATAAGTAAATATACTATTTAAATAATTATAATACTAATGTGTTGTTTCACAAGAACTCAATCTTGCGTATAACACAAGCCAAGTCGGTGTTTCATATAATATAAGCTATTAAATTACTTTAAAGAGATTACGCACTATAAAATATCGAGGTGTTAAAATTTATATCCTTCCAAGGAAAATCATATTTAACTTTCTTATTAATTTATGGCAACAATAGAATTATGGGAACTTAATGTGAAGTTCAATGATTTGGAAAAAAAGGGTTCATTTGGCTTAACACATCTCTGTGGGTAGTGCCAATCTTACTTCTTCAAAAAGGCGGGTCTAACTCTTAAGTTGTGTGTGGATTCTTGTAACCTTTATCAATATGAGATAAAGAATCAATATCCGCTTCCTTTCATGGATGATTTTGTCAATCCATAAAGGGGAGCTGAGTAGTTATCCAAAATTGAATTTTAATTAGTATATCACCAATTTCTGGTTTGGAAGGATTATATTACATAAACAACATTCAAGAGTAGATATAGCCATTATAAATTTATGGTAATGAATTCCTATATTATTAATTGACCATAAATATTTTTGGAAATGATGAAACATAAATTTTAGAGGTATTTGAATTTTTTTGGTGGTGTTTATGGATGAAATATGGGGGTATACAATAGAAAGGGCTGAGAAATAGAAACCCTTATAAATGGTTTTGGGAATTATGAAGGATCATCATCTGTATTCCAAATTATCAAAGTTTGATTCATTGATATGACATATAATTTTACTTGGATCTATAATCTTTTATGGAGGTGTTTGCATGGATTTAGAAAATATTGTGTTTATTATCTTTTGGAAACCACCTAAAAATGTATTTGAGATACATTATTTCCCTGGTCCAGATGCTTATTAATGAAACTTTGTTAGTGATTTTCCATGACACTCTTCACCAATGAAATATTTGGTATGGATGAATGTTTCATTCTAATGTAATGATGAATTATAGATGTCCTTACATGATATAAATGATAACAATACATCATTATCAATCGTGATTTTTTTTCTGGAATTAGGATGAGGGTACATAGTGTTTTTTATGCTTTAGGATTAGGGTTGTGATGTGTTCTCATGTAGAGAGATCATGATGTATATTTGGTCTATAGACATTTATGGTAGTATCATAAAAACTACACAAAAAATTATTTGGATTTGGATATTATAGTCCATGATTTGAAAACTTGGTGTCATTATCCCATTATTGAAAAATTCACAATTCTTATAAATAATAATATATTGAAACATATTTTTTGAAAAAGGTATTCAAATCCGAGACGAAGAATATAGATAGAGCATCTAAAAATTTTGGATGTTGGCTTGATGTATACATTTGGAACGGTAAATTTAGTGGTAGTTGAATTAAGAATAAAGTCATTTTCTCAATTGAAAATAGATGATTCAGATGAGTGATAGTTGATGTTGATCCCACTTGACATGAACATTGAATGTGTAAACCAAGGTGAAATTGTAGTTTTATTCCATTTTCCATTCATTCCTTATTTTTTTTTGAGATAATTAATGTGGTGAAAACATCCGATTCAAAATGTGTTGTGATGAGGTCAAAACTCAATGGTAGGGAGACCACTAACAAATGGAGGTAGGTTGGGAGTTCCGTGTTGTATTTCGTAAATTTGATGGTCGTACCTATGGCATGTTAGGAACAACTTCTTCATGATTATCAAAATTTGAGATGGTATATTCATCATGGAATACATAAGATGTATAAGGCACCAAATGCACAGTTTTGGTGGGTCAATATTAAAAGGAAGGTGGATGGGTTCAATTTGAGATTCTGAACATGTAACAGGTTTATGTAGAGCATCATAGACCCACAAGTATGTCAAAATATTTACCTATAACTATTTCTATATGGGATAATATAGCCACATATTTTGTGATAGGTCTCTCAATAAATATTTAGAAATAATATTCCATATGGGTGATAGTGTATTGGCTTATAAAATCATCCCGTTTCATCCCTACTCGTTAATATCATACAGTAGAGGACTTGTAAATAATCTATATCTGAGAAGTGTTAAAGAGGCATGGCATACCATTTTCAATAGTTTTATATAGAGATCCATGTTTTACATCTAGTTCTTTATAAATCATTACATAAATACCTTGGGACTCCATTGGCTATGTGTATAGTGTATCATATCTATATGGATGAAAAATTTGTAAGGAGCATACAAATATTGGAAGATATGATAAGAGATTGTGTAATAGATTTTGGTGTCTCATGGGAAGAGAACATGTCATTGATGGATTTGTCATACAAAAACTGTTTTCAAGACTCAATATATATGGTTCCATTTTAATCATTGTATGGGATTTATAATCATTCACCACTTTTTTGGGTAGAAATAGGTAAGACTTCACTAGATATGTCTAGCATTGTCCAAGAAATAATGGATAATATTTTGTTTATTGGGAAAAGGATGGAGATTTCTCAATGTCATCAGAAATCATATGCAGATTGTTATGGATGGCCATTGTCATTCAAGGTGTGTGATCATGTGTTCTTGAGGATCTCTTCAAGGCTTTGGAATTGTCGTTTGGGAAAGCAGGTAAAATTATCTCCTTCATACATAAACCCTTTTGATATACATTAATAGATATTTTTTCCATAAACATTCAGTGTGGTGCACAATTTTTTTAACATATCTCATTTTAATAAGCATCAGTCTGATCCAAACCATGATATTCAATGGGATCATGTTGAACTAGATCCTGATTCTTTGTTGGTGCATGTGCCAGTGTAGATTATAGATAGAAAACTAAATTTATTTAATGGAAAAATAATAGGTCTCGTGTGGGTTTTAAGACAACATAGTCATATTTAGGAAGAGATATGGTAATGGGAGAAGGAAATTACAAAATAATTCCCATAACTATTTCATAGAAATATTGGGTTTCTTATTTTTATAGATGAAAAGTACAATGGTGGGGAGAATGTAACACCCCCAACTTCAAGTTAATAACCATTTCATTAATATTTTTATGTTTATAATGTGTTTTGGAGAAGTTTGTAAGGGTTTGAACGAATTTTTAAGTAATTTTGGGCCTTTTCTATAGGTTTATGGTTGGGGCATAGTTTTTTGAAACCCTGAAAATCCTACAAAAAACCATGAATAATGAGATAGAGGTTAAGAGGAAGGAACATGGGTTAGTGCGTAGTTTCTCTAGACCATGTGACTGCCCATGGTTGGATCATGGTTTATCCAGCCATGCGGGCCAACTATGCGAGGTCCTCCTTAAGACAAAATCTGTCACACAGTTAGCACACGGTTTGTCTAATCATGCGACTAATTGTGCACTCTTTGAATAAAATATCCTAAAAAAGTTAATATTGTTCAAGAATATGTTTTAACTCCCCATTTTCCTGAAATCAACAATAATTTGAGTATTCTTACCCCCAAGGTTGAAAATGCTTCCCTATTGATTTGGAAGCGATCTAGATGTGTTTTATGGTGTGTTATAGCCGAATTCTCTTTATAAGTCTCCTCAGTTGGTAAGTTTTCTTTGTTTCTCTTAGATCTACATCCCCATTCTCTCTCTCTCTTGTTTTCTCGATCTAGTCCCATTATGGATAGATATAAGGATATTGAATTCAATAATTATTAGATAGAAATTGATTTATTCTAGGTGAAGAGATCAATGGTGGGTTTTTTATAGATTCAACCCAATTTCATTGGAATTTCATTGTAATTCTTTGTTTTCACCATAAATCATGAGTTAGGTGTCTTCACTCTTGAATAATATTAATATAACATGAAGGCTCAGTTTCAAACTGATTATATTACATGAATTTGTTTCTGAAATATGTGTGAAAATCATGGTTGAAACCATTTTAAATGATGGGTTATGGAGTTATGGAAATATGATTATTAAATGTTCATTATTTTCATGATTTTAAAATGTTTATTTTAAAATATGGATTGTTGGATTTCTAAAAACGATTTAATTGAATGTTTTTCAATAAAAGAGAAATTTTATTGAAATGGATTGGAATGGTTGTCTTTAAATTGATTTATTTATAGAAATTGATTTTGAAATTATTATGAAATAATTTATGGAAACCATATTTGGTGACAGTTTATGAAATTTTAGAATTTGAGTGTTTTTGTTGAAAGTTAATTTGGTAGCAATATTTTAAAATGATTATGTTAAATTAGTTTTTCTATTTTGATGCATGGAATGTTTTTTTCAATAGATGGTTGGTTTTATTGATTTTTTTGTTGGAAAAGTTTTAATAAAATAAAGGTTTCATTGGAATGGTTGAAATGGATTATTTGGCATGGGTTTTGTCATAGACCAATGGAATGTGTTCTTATTACATAGAGGGCCTAGTTGAAATATGACTTGGTGCTTGGTTCGAAAGCATAATGTAGCATGGGATATTGGTTACCTTATGATGACTTGGTACATTTATGAGAGACCACTCATGAGTATGGAACTATCTCTTAGGCATGCATTTGCTGATATGTGGATATGTGGAATGGATTAGTTATTCAAAAAATGGAAGTGAGAAATGGTTTTAAGGGTTTTTAGGTTGATTAACATTTAAATGGTTTTGGTTTGGGAAGATGTTTTTGTATTTAAATTTATTTTTAAATGTTTTGGCTTGATATAAAATGTTTTCATTTGTTTTATATAAATGGATTTATATAAATGTACTAACATGATCTATCATAGTGGAGTGAATAGGGAAGTCATTGGCGGAAAGCCTACTGAGTTTCATTACTCAACCCCTTCTATGGGACTTTGGTTCTTTTGTAGATGTTTTATATCAACATACAAGTAATTGTAAAGAATCAAACTTCTTTAGTGGTGTATCATGATACATCAATGGTATTTTGAAATTGTATCGTGTAGAATATGTCGAGCCTTGGAGTCAGGTGTTGGAGTATTTGGGTTTTATTGGTCTTGTCTTATGCTATGTACTTTGATATCAGTGGTCTTCTACAATGGTCATCTAATTATAGTTGGGTATGATATTCAATTATTATAAATTGAGTTATATACATTTTTATCATGCTTCATTTATCATTTATTCGGATAAGATGTGTTTTTTTGGGGTTGGTTTATTTTTTAAAAGGGAAAATAATCCCCCAATACTAATAAATCCATTGGCATTTATTTCCAGCCTTTGGAACCCTGGGGTATCTCTTAAGGCCAAGTGATGTCTATTTGACTTCTCAATCCAATGAGGAGGGTCAGGATATTACAAAAAAACCTTTTTATTTTATCCTAATATGAGTGAATCATGGAGATTATCTGTCCTTTTTAATCAAATTCAAGTAATTTAATTTTTTTAATTAGTTAATTTTTTATGCTAATCATTCCATAAATATTTTAATTTGTTAGAAGCCTTTGATGAGGGTTTTCTAAAGGAAATTAAAATGACTATATGTTGTGGAGTTTGATGCACCCAATACATGCATAATATTTTGGGTGTGTTTTAATGAGTATAAAATAATATTTTGTTTCGTATATGCTTTAATGTGATTTAAAATACATCATTTTTGTGTTTCATGAAGTTTATAGGTTTTTCTGGAATAATTACGGTATTAGAGAACTTTTGGAGCATAATAGACATATACACAGTATGTAATTAAAGTTCAGACATTGTGTACATTATAAGGATTTATTAATAGGCCAATTATAATACATTACTAGGTCATCAATCTAAAAGGTAACACTATTTGGATTGTCATATACATAGTGTATTTCCTCTCTAGAAGTATTTGGTGAAGAAAAAGATATTTTTTTTCATGTATTCCAATTCTAAAAACCATGTAATTCCACTAACTGATAAAAACCCACAAAAATATTCAATAAAAAACATGGGAAACACAACCATCATCACAAAAAACCAAAAAACATATGCCTCCATGACCACAAAGGTGTAGGGGTATTAAAAATCATCTAATTTTTTCCCGAAAATATTTTTTGGCATTTACATTTTGATTTTATTCTTATTTCCGATATGGTAATATTTTATTCAATACATTACTCTTGTATCCATGGGTCGGGATGATATTTTTATCACCCCTTTCACAATTATCATAGTTATGAGAGGGTAGAAGTCCCATGATGTGGTGGAATGAGATGATGGGTGTGTTTTAATAAATGGTTTTAGGGATTCTATTTTCATTATGGTTATTTTTATATCACTTCCTTCAATAAATATTTAAATACAATATTTATGTTTTTTCAGAATAAGAAAAATATAATCTAGGAAATTAAAATTAATTACCATGAGAAAACACAGGCCGATTGGATTAGTCTTATATAACTACTTTTGTGGGGTTTTCTATAAAAATACACTTTTTAAATAATTTAATATCTAATCTGAGTTATAAATTTTTAATAAACTCAATATCTTATTTTTGGAAAATGAAAAGATGGCATAATTAAATCCCCATGGTAAATGAATTTAATAAACAACCAAATGAGCTAAATAATAATTTTAATAACAATCCATTATTGAAATTTCTATATAACAGGTTGTTTTTATTGGTTTATTTTTTTTTCTTATTTTTTTTCAACATTATTTTGTTTTCATTTTTTTAGATTCAAAATTTCATCTCATCGGTAATGATTAAGAAATGGACCAACAATTTTCAACTATTGATTGAGATTTTACACTCCTATGGTTCTAACCCAAATACAGTTTTCCTAAATTTATTGGGGGAAAATAAATTTCTACAACATTTGATGAGAACAATCAATACTCAATTTACCATTATTTAACATTATTGACTAAACTCATTTGAATCTCATCATGTATATGGATTTATTTAAACAAATCTATTTCAATAAAAGGATCATAGATAACTTAATCTAATAATAATAAAGGGAAAAATAATATCTTGACTTATAAAATTAATTCTATATCACATATGGATAAAATCTCAATAAAAGTTTATAAAAACATGGTTTTAATCCCTAACTAATGTACATGATTAATTATACACATTAACAATAACATGGGTGTAAGTACCAATTTTCTTGTTCATAGATAGAAATATCTAGTGACACATAAACTTCTTATATACATGTCAAGGTGTATCTTCTCATGATATCTATTCATGGAGATCACCAAGTATGAAAATCATGATAAGATTCCCCAATGTATTATGAAAATAAAATATCTAATATCCTAAAATAAACTTTATCTCATCAGATCAATGTATCAAGACCATAAGGAATATTTATTAAAAAATACTATTAACTTATTTTCAGATTCACATTATATTGAGGAATTATTATAACCCTTCATGGTTATTAATATTGTAACAATATTTTGATATTAAATTTATGGAAGAAAAATATAATTATTTGATAATATATTTATTCATATTATATTAATACAATATATAAAGTATGTTTCTTTTTAGTAACATACTCTAATACTATATCGATCAACTTGTACTAGACTCAGCAAAGACCCCAACTATGAACCATCCTGTAAGAACCCATTTCTTATTTTGAGGTACGGGTTTCTTCTTTTCTCTTTTACTTATGTGTTTTTGAGAAAATATGGAAAATGGGGACAAATCCTAAATTTTGGAAGTACACGCCATGTACTTTTTCCACACACCACGTACTTCTGGACGTATGGAATGAGTACTTAGGGCGTGTGGCCATGCTGGCGATGAAGGGTGTAGGAGCCAACCACACGCCATGTAGTGGTCCTTTACACGCCGTGTAGTCAGTCGACAGGAGAATAATATGGTGGTGGCCAGCTATGAGACAGAACACGCCGTGTACTCGTAAAGACACACCGTGTAGTCATGTCGGCAAGTGAACAGTTCTGCGCTGGTGGGAAGCCTCCAGAAAAAAAGTTTAAAAAGGGGAAGTACACACTATGTACTTGGAATTACACGCTGTGTACTTGGAAGTACACCCTGTGTACTCATAAGTACACACCGTGTACTTTGTTTTTTTCGCTTAAAATGGGCAGTAGCCTCCCCTGTTCATAGGGAAGTCTTAGAACCAGAGGAAGGATCGAGAGGGGATGACCAAACCTTTGAAGATCCACCGAGTGTTCGTCTAGAATCCATTTCCGCCTCGGACGATCTCATTGGAGCCGCATGGGTAAGCCCTCCGATCTCGTTAATCCGTTCTTACCAATTATTTTCTGAGGGAATGTTATTTACATTTTAATGATTTATCTTTTACCTCAGATCTACATCATATTTGGGCGTTTCTGGGCCCGAAGATCGTGTACAGCGCTCATTGGAGTTATAGGTAGGTGGCTTGGTGTTTATTTTTCAAACTGCTGTCTGTTTTGTGTGTTTTAGTGCCACAAACCCATATTTGGGGTGTTTTGTGGCTGAGGCCGTGGCTATTTTAAAACCTATAATTATATAGGTAATTAAATAAAGTTGTAAAACAGTTGTTTGGGATCATTGTTTGGATCCAGGACCACCCCGGGGTGCGTCCCTCTGTTTATCCATTTGGCTAGGATACTCGAGGGTATGTCTTTAAAGTAATAAATGTAGAATTTCCTTGAGAGGAATTTCTTGTGAATGTTTATTTACATGTTGGTCATGGCCCGGTTACTTGCGCCTGAAGGCAGTGTTTTGCTTAGCCTGTGGGCATTGTTTTCTTAGCTCAAGGGCAGTTGTTATCCTAGCCTAAGGGAAAATTCTTCTGTGCCTGAGGGCGACACTACCTACGCCTGAGGGAAAAATCTGTTACGCTTGAGGGAAATACCTGCGGGTTGGATTCTGCTTACCTGGGGGTAAGGTTTTTCTTGTCTGAGGACGTGGACTGTTTACATAGAAATGCACTGTGGAAATTTTTAATATTTAATGGATTAAATAAATAATAAAATGGAAATTTAACTGTTAAGTTAGTTACTTTTCATTACTGCTTACTTTATTGCATTTTACTATTACACACTGTTGTTGCATGCTTACACGCAGTTGGGCATGGGCCTTTGGTGGTTGCCTACTGCGATATATTTCTCACACCATGTTTGGGTAATGCTTTTCGGCCCAAACAGATTACATTTCTACTGGTGTGGATAGGGGAAAGAGTCCCTATTTTGGTACTTGACTATTGCTGAGGAGTAGCAGGGCATGGGACCGAGCCTAGGCTCGCGATGCTGCTAGCCATTTTGTTTCATTTTGCTATAATCTCTATTGTATTGTATTGCACTACTATGTAACATGTTCTGACTGTTTTCATAGAACTTGTGGCATGTTTCATCGACATTTATATACTGGTTGGTTATATTTACTGCAGTTTTTTATTCCAGTTATGTTTATGGTTTATTGCTTCCGCTATTGTTTTATGTTTATATTATATACCACTGCACTACACTTTGACAAATGAGGGTATAGTTTCCCCACTATCAGACCTGGGCCCTCGCTGCTAGTCAACAGCCTCTGGCATTTGGGGAAATGTGCTTGAGGTCATGTGGCGAACCGGGTTCGGGGCACCCGTTGAGTGGAACCTGGAACCAGGACGTTACAAAGTGGTATCAGAGGGGTTATTTTCTTTGACTTACTATTTGGAACCTTAGTCAGGGATAGGACGGATTAGTAGTTGGTAATAAGGTGTGCTCGGACGTAGCTAACCCGTGTATAGGTAATATCCAATTTATCTCATGTTGCAATTTTACTGATTTTGAAATTTACAGTTAACTTGATTTCACCGTTGGGTGATGCACTTGTGATTGTGCTTTTATATTTTATCTATGGGTTCTATTTAGTTGCAACCCAATGAGATGAAGGTATTCCATCTCATGCATCATTTAGGCGCATGCTTGAAATCACATGCCATGCATAGTTCCATGCCACGTAGGTGCATTAGAATTTGCATGTTGTTATGATAGTTGTTGTGATAGTAAAGCATGATTTTGTGATAGCTTCTTGATAAATACCTTCTTTGTGATAGGGTATTTTCTTGTGTGAGTCAGTTTAGAAAAAGAACACCAAACTTTTGTTTTTGGGGAGTATGGGCCCCCATTAAACGGAATTTGGAGGATCATTGACTGTTTATTTTGATTATAACACAGATAAGATGTCAAACTTTGACTCATGGGGAGTATGGGCCCTCGCGGGTCGTAATTTGTCACTTAGGTGTTGTTTTTTGGTACTTTCTGGGTTTTGGGAAGGTTTTTGAGCTGTACTATCCGGAAACCTAGTATACATGCCATGCAGTATCTTAAACACGCCGTGTATGGCTTTCTGTTCGGGAAGAAAAATGAACTTTTTGAGTACACGCCGTGTAGTCTCTTCCCATGTCACAAACCATGTGGGCGGCGACACGAGGAAGAGAAATGCTTGGGGTGAACACGCCGTGTACCAGATGTACACGCCGTGTAGTGTTGACCCAGAGTCCAGCCATGTAACTAACAACACGGGTTGGTGAACTCTTTTCTTGAACACGCCATGTCAATGATGGACACGCCATGTAGGGTGACCTGGGGACCCGACCATGTAAATAACAAAACGAGTCGGTGAAATCCTCTCGAGTACATGCCATGTGTATATAAAACACGCCGTGTAGGCTGAGCCGTGTATCTATCCATGTAACTAACAACACGGGTCGGCGAAACTCGTCTAGAACACGCCGTGTACCTTTGGGAACACGCCGTGTAGTCTTGTCCGAGGACAGACCGTGTGGAGTTAGCCATGTGGCTAGGAAACAAGGTGGTGTAAATGCCATGTGTCGATGTAACACACTGTTTCATGTTAAGCCGAGTAGTCGGTCGTGTCACAGAAGACACTATCAGTTGGAAAATTACACCATGCACGCCGTGTAGATGTTATACATGCCGTGTAGTTTGCGTTCAATGGGAGCCTTGTGGATTAGCCATGTAGAAGGACCCGGCCAGGGAAGGGAAGTCATGTACACGTAGTGTAGTCAGTGTACACACCATGTAGTCTTGTTTTGAAAATTTTGAATTCCTCCTTCCTTTTCTTCCCTTTTGGGTTTCTTCGTTTTCGGTCGTTGATAATCTTGAATCTAAGGAGTGTTTTTGACCTTTTAGTGTCATGCCGCCTAGAACACCACACATTTTTTGCCAGGAGAGCAGCGAGGAGTAAACTCTAGAGATCGTGGGCCATGGGATACTTGTGGATCCTCCATCAGTGCCAGATGCGGCGCCGAATGTTATACTGGATATAGGCGCGGAGGTGTAGTTCCGTGAAGGCTTCATGCGCTTCATGCATACCTTTCAGGGAGAACCACAGGCTGCCACATCTATGGCCGAGCTGACTCGTATCTTTCAGCAGCAGCATCCGCCTATGTTTTCGGGGGATGGAGGACCATAGGCTGCGGATTCTTGGCTAGGATCGATGAAGACTATTTTCGAACATCTTGAGACACCTCCAGGGCAGAGGGTAAAGCTCACGACTTACATGCTGCGTGATTCCGCCAAGAGGTGGTGGGATGTTACCACTCAGTCAGAGCATCACAGAGACATGGCGTGGGAGGATTTTCAGGTAGTCTTCTATGACTTCTTCTTTCCCGATATGTCGAGGGAAGATAGAGCTCGAGAGTTCATGAATATGCAGCAGGGCACTATGTCGGTGATGGACTATTCAGATCGTTTTACCGAGCTTCAGCATTTTTCAACCATGCTGGTGGGTGATGAGACCTTGAGATCTAGACGTTTCAAGTATGGTATTTATTATGACATACGAGCACTAGTGAATGTTTTCAGGTTGCCTTAAGTACATGCTATTGTGAACCTATCGCTGATTACAGAGAGGAAACTACAAGAATCTAATGGTGTGGTCCAGGGCGGTTCAACACCAGTTACTGGTACTATTTCTACTGGAAAGAGGAAGTGAAAGATGGATTTCTCTCAGGGTGGCAGTACCAGCCAAGAAGTTTCTTCAATTGGCCCGATCAGGTGCTACCAGTGTGGCAGAGAGGGGCACAAGAGACCGTAGTGTCCACATGAGCCAGTGGAGTGCCGAGCTTGTGGCAGGATGGGTCATCTGCATGGCTTTTTCAGGGCATTTCCACCGATGGCTAGTGAGAGGGGTTTTGTGCAGACTCCACATGTGGGAGGAGGACCAGTGGCTTCTTACCAGTTAGGGAACTGGAATACGTCAGGGCGAGTAGGCAGAGATGGTGGTCGTGGCCATGGTAGCCAGACACCAGGATTTCAGAAGTAGCAGGGCGGGACAGCTCAGGGTAGCCTGGCTATGTCATAGGGCTATGACACTGGGTAGGCATATGCAGTGCAACAAACCCAGTAGGAGTCAGATTCCAGACCTTCTACAGTCAGAGGTACTATTCTAGTAGCTTCTGTCTTATCTTCAGTACTTTTCGATATCGGTGCTACACATAGTTTCATATCCGTACCAGTTGTGGAGAGCCTTGGGCTCTGTGTTTCTACTTCTTCTACTATCATGACACTAGACACTCCATTTGGGACTAGGACGACTGGTGTGCATCAGTGCAAGGAGTTCCCCCTTGAGGTTGATGGGTGTCACTTTCTTTGGGACCTCTATGTCTTAGAGATGACAGCTTATGTAGTCATTCTTGGGATGGACTGCTTGGTTCCCTTTCGAGCCTTTGTAGACTGTTACCATCGCAGGGTGAGTTTCACGTCACTAGGGGGCAAAAGGTTTCTTTACAAGGGCAAGTGGAATGTTCAGGAAAGTCGAGCTGGACCAGATCATCATGGGCGAGGTGGAGTCACAGACCAGATTGCGAGTTTATATCTGGATGATCAGGGGACTTTTCAGACGGATTTCCCTTCAGTGGTTTATCATTTCAGGGATGTCTTCCCGGATGAATTTCCAGGTCTACCTCTGGAGCGTGAGGTGGATTTCTCTATTGAGTTTGTTCCAGGAGTAGCACCGGTATCCATTACTCCTTATAAGATGACTATTCCTGAGCTTCAGGAGATCAAGATGAAATTAGAGGAGTTACAAGCAAAGGGTTTTATCCGACCCCGTACTTCTCCTTGGGGTTCTCCGGTCCTTTTTCTGAAGAAGGCGGATGGTACCCTCAGACACTGTGTGGATTATCGGAAGATGAACCAGTTGACGGTTAAGAACCAATATCCCTTACCAAGGATTGATGATCTTTTTGATCAACTTCATGGAGCACGAGTTTTCTCAAAGATTGACTTGAGGTTTGGATATCATCAGCTGTGCGTTAGACCATCAGATATACCTCTCACAACTTTCAGGAGCAGGTATGGTCTATACAAGTATATGGTTATGCTGTTCGGACTCATGAACGCACCAGCAGTTTTTATGGATTCAATGAATCATGTGTTCCATTCTTATCTGGACTCTTTTGTGGTAGTATTCGTGGATGAAATCTTGGTGTAATCTCACACTTGACACGACCATGCCACCCATCTTGAGATCGTATTGAGTACACTAAGAGAGCATCAACTATATGATAAGAGCTCAAAGTGCCACTTTTGGATGGACTAGATTCACTTCCTGGGTCATATCATCTCAGAGGCAGGAGTTTCCGTGGACCTAGAGAAGGTGAGAGCAGTAGTCTCTTGAGAGCATCCTAATAACATGTTTGAAATATGGTGTTTCTTAGGGCTGGATGGTTACTACAGATGCTTCATACAGGACTTCTCCCTCTTAGCAGCACTGTTTAAAGGTTTGACTAAGAAGGGTGTGAAGTTCGTTTGGACACAAGCCTATGAGACAGCCTTTTAGGACCTGAAAGGAAGGTTGACATCAGCACCGATCCTGATACTCCCAGATCAGGGGAAGAGCTATACAGTTTACTATGACACATCAGGGATTGGGCTGGGAGTAGTGTTGATGTAGGGTGAACGAGTCATTGCATACTAGTCACGTCATTTGAGGCCACATGAGAGGAATTACCCAACGCATGATCTCGAGTTGGCTGCAGTTGTGCATGTGTTGCGCTATTGGAGACATTATCTGTTGGGAGGGAATTTTGTGGTTTTCACCGACCACAAAAGTCTCAAGTATATCTTTACTCAGCGTGACTTGAATCTGAGGCAGAGAAGGTGGGTCGAATACCTACAGTCCTTCAATTTTGAGCTTTCCTATACACCTGGTTAAGGTAATTCAGTAGCTGATGAAATGAGAAGGAAGACTCAGATACAGGCAGTGCAGGAGGCTAGTGGTGAGTGGCACCTTATGGCTTTGTTATCTGAGATGCATCTGGAGGTGCACGACAGTCAGGGGCATACTTATCTTTCCTCTTTAGCTGTGACCTCTAACCTCCTGTATAGAGTGAGGATGAGACAACTATCTGATTCATAAGGCCTATTTATATGGGAGTCGGTGGAAAGTGAGGACCCTCCTCTTAGTTGGACGATAGGCGATGATGAAGTTCTGTGTTTCCATGGACGAGTATGGATTCCAGGGGATATGCGTGAGGAGATGATGCGGGAGTTTCATGCTTCAGCTTGGGCAGTTCATCCCTGGGTTACCAAGATGTTCTGAGACTTGAGACATCAGTACTGGTGGCCGGGTATGAAGAGAGATGTAGCTGATTTTGTTACGAGGTGTTCCACCTGTCAGCAGGTGAAGGCAGTGCATCAGAGGCCAGCCAGACTGTTACAGCAGTTACCCATTCTGGAGTGGAAATTGGTAGATGTCGGGATGGATTTTGTGATGGGATTGTCGAGGTCACCTCGAGGCAATGATTCCGTGTGGGTTGTTTTGGACAGACTCACGAAGGTAACTCACTTTTTCCCGATCAAGGAGACCTTCGGTGTTGACGAGCTCGAAAGGTTGTATATTCGAGAGATAGTATGTCTTCATGGGGTCCCTCGTTCTATCGTTTCAGATAGGAACACCCGTTTTACGTATCGTTTCTGGCAGAGTCTTCAGAGGGCACTGGGTACATAGGTGCTTCTGAGCACAGCTTACCACCCTTTGACCGATGGCCAGTCAGAGCGTACGATACAGGTGCTTGAGGATATGCTGCGTGCATGCGTCCTAGACTTTGAGGGATCTTTGGAGAAGCATATACCCCTAGTCGAGTTTTCCTATACTAATAGTTTCCAGGAAACTATTGAGATGGAAACTTACGAGGCATTATATGGTAGGCCATTCTGATCACCTTTGTGCTGGTTAGAGGTAGGTGAGGCCACTTTACTGGGACCACATTTCGTGCAGGAGACTTCTGAGTAGGTCCAGTTGATTCAGAAGCGAATGGCTACCGCAAAGTCTCAGCAGAAGTCTTATGCTAATCACCGCAGATGACCCTCGGAGTTCGTGGTCAGGGATCATGTTTTCTTGCATGTTTTGTCGAGGATGGGAAACAAGCAGATCAAGAGACATGGTAAACTTTCACCGAGGTATGTGGGGACATTTGAGATTCTGGAGAGAGTCAGGCCAGTTTCTTATCAGTTGCAGTTACCTCAGAGGTATCAGGCCATGAACGACGTCTTCCATGTATCTCAGTTGCACCGCTTTAATTGAGACCCATCTCACACATTTCAGCCTGAGGAGGTTGAGCTTGAGTTAGATGCGTCCTTTGAGGAGCATCCGATTCGTATCGTTGATAGAAGCATGATGGTTCTCTGAGGCCGGTCAGTTCCTCTCGTACGGGTTCTATGGCAGAATGACCGAGTGCAGGACGAAACCCGGGAGCGGGAGACAGACATTCGTGCTCAGTGGCCAGAGTTATTCTTAGCTATATCTTCGCCACCCTTGGAAGGGAAATCTGGCGATGAATTGCTTTAAGGGGAGAAGTTTGTAAGAACCCGGTTCTTATTTTGAGGTATGAGTTTCTTCTTTTATCTTTTCCTTAATTGTTTTTGAGAAAATATGGAGAATGGGGAAAAATCCTAAATTTTGGAAGTACACACCGTGTACTTTTTCCACACGTCATGTACTTCTGGCCGTGTGGAATGAGTACACATGGAGTGTTGCCATGCCTACGATGAAGGGTGTAAGAGCCAACTACATGCTGTATAGTGGTCCTTTAAACACCGTGTAGTCAGTCGGTAGGCGAATAGTAAGGCGGTGGCCAGCTGTGCGATAGAACATGCCGTGTACTCATAAAGACACGCTGTGTAGTCATGTCGGTAAGTGAACAGTGCCGCGCTGGCGGGAAGCCACTAGAGGAACAGTTTAAAATCGGGAAGTACACGTCGTATACTCGGAAGCACATGCTGTGTACTTTGTTTTTTTTTGCTTAAAATGGGCAGTAGCCTCCCCTGTTCACAGGGAAGGCTTAGAACCGGAGGAAGGAGTGGGAGGGGAGGACTAAAACTTTGAATATCCATCGAGTGTTCGTCTAGAATCCGTTTCTTCCTCGGACGATCTTGTTGGAGCCACACAGGTAGTCCTCCACTCTCCTTAAACCGTTCTTACCAATTATTTCCCGAGGGAAAGTTATTTACGTTTGAATGATTTATCTTTTACCTTATATCTACGTCATATTTGGGCGTTTATGGGCTTTATGATCGTGTATAGCGCTCATTGGAGTTAAAGGTAGGTGGCTTCATGTGTTTTTTTCAACTGCTGTGTGTTTTAGTGACACAAACCCATATTTGGGGTGTCGTGTGGTTGAGGTCGTGGCTATTTTAATACCAAGAATTGTATAGGTGATTAAATAAAGTTGTAAAACTGTTGTTTGGGATCAGTGTTGGGATCCAGGACCACCCCAGGGTGCATTCCTCTATTTAGCTGTTTGTCCAGGATACCCGAGGGTATGTCTTTAAAGTAATGATTGTAGAATTTCCTTGAGAGGAAATTCTTGTGAATGTTTATTTACATGTTGTGCATGGCTCGGTTACTTGCGCCTGAGGGTAGTGTTTTGGTTAGTCTGTGGGAATTGTTTACTTAGCCTGAGGGAAGTTGTTATCCTAGCCTGAGGGTAAATTCTTCTATGCCTGAGGGCGATAGACTCTATGCCTGAGGGCAACACTACCTACGCTTGAGGGAAAAATCTGTTACGCCTGAGGGAAATACCTGTGGGTTAGATTCTGCTTACCTGAGGGTAATGTTTTGCTTGTCTGAGGATGTGGACTGTTTACTTAGAAATACACTGTGGTGATTTCTAATATTTAATGGATTAAATAAATAATAAAATGGTAATTTAACGGTTAAGTTAGTTACTTTTCAGTAATGTTTAATTTATTTCATTTTACTATTGCACACTGTTGTTGCATGCTTACACGCAGTTGGGCACAAGCCTTTGGTGAGTGCCTACTGAGATATATTTCTCACACCCTGTTTGGGTCATGCTTTTCGGCCCAAACATATTATGTTCCTGCAGGTTTGGATAGAGGGAAGAGTCCATATACAGGTACTTGACTGTTGCTAAGGAGTAGGAGGGCATTGGACCGAGCCTAGGCTCATGATGCTACCAGCCGTTTTGTTTCATTTTGTTGTACTCTGTATTGTATTGTATTTGACTACTATGTAACATGTTCTAAGAGTTTTCTTAGAACTTGTGGCATGTTGCATCAAAATTTATATACTAGTTGGTTAAATCTACTGCAGTTGTTTATTCCAGATATGTGTATGGTTTATTGCTTCCGCTGTTGTTGTATGTTTATATTATATTCCGCTGCACTACACTTTGACAAATGAGGGCATAATTTACCCACTATCAGACCTGGGCCCTCGCTGCTAGTTGGCAGCCTCTGGCCTTTGGGAAAATGCGCTTGAGGTCATGTGGAGAACCGGGATCGGGGCACCCATTGAGTGGCGCATGGAACCGGGACGTTAGACATCCTTCTTCTTGATGGCCAAAAAATAAGCCTCATAAGAAAAAAATCAAAAACTATTCTAGGAATTGTCTTCCTCCTAACCCATGAAGAAGAAATGTCACTACTTCGACATAATTTGTATAACTAGTGAATCTAAATCACCTGAATCTATAAACAATTATGGTTTCATCAATTCAAAACTCCCACATTAGTGGTCTCTTTGAATAGATAATAACCTAACAATACTCATAGTAAGTTTAATAGATCATGTAGACTCCATCAATCTACTTAAAGTGGAATTAAACCCATATATATCTATAATAACCGATGATATTATCCCTCATGTTCAACTACATATCAATGACCTCTAATTAGATGATAGATATAGCACAACCAACCATCCACTTAATCATAATGATCCCAACTTGGAAATAGAAAGGCACCGATCAAGCAGGGTAGTGAATCTACTAGGATCCATGAAATAAAAAAACTATAGTGGAAAATAATGAATATATAGGGAAGTTTAATCCATTAGGGTTTCATGCCCACCTACTAGTGACTTACATTTTAGTCTACAACATATATGTGTGACCCCTGATTGAACCCCTTCATTTTCTTGATTAGCCAACAATAAGTGGGATCAAGCCAATTTTCCGAAGAATGATTATCTATATCCCAAATTCAACTAATTTGACAACAAACTATAATTTTTTATGGGAAAAAACACATTTCAAATAAATATTTTCAAACTAAAAATGATTTATCAATTCACTTAAACATTAAAAAAATTCCAAAAATATACCCTTTAAAAGAAATTAAAGTTATTGAAACTGTACAAAATTTATATTACAAATAAAATTAATATTACTTATCATATGAATTTTCATATAAAAGCATAATTAAACATTAAATTTCATATTCCAAGGTCTTCTAGAAAATGAATACAACCTTGTATAATTTCATTCTATGATTAAAAAAATGTATTTTGAAAGAACCAAATGCATTTTCAGATAAAACAAAAGAATTTTTTGAATTAAAAATGAAGAATATATTTTAAATATCTGAAATAAATTTTCAACATTATATAAAATATAATTTCTAAACATCAAAAAAATATTTATTCACAAAAAAATGTTAAAAAAATAAAAAAATATTCATTACCTAGTTTCATGATATAAAATTGTGTAATTTTACTGGAAATTAAAATTAAAATTTTAACAAGATACCATATTATCACTCCCCTATACCAATTATTTTAGAGATGGAAAAAACATAACATCTGGAAATTTCTTTATTCAATTACAAAAAATAGAAAAAAAACTATCAAATTTAAATATTAAAGCCTTCAATATTATTTTAAGAGATTAATTCACCCCTTGTTTCCTTTTGTCATACTCAAATTAATTGAAGCTCAATTATTCATCTATATACTCATCCCATTAAATAATCCAACAAATTTTATATCTATATCATCTAATGTTTAATTTATGTTCAAGGTTATAATAACAAATAGTTCATTATTTTGATGACATAAAATTGATAAAATTATACCATCTTTATGGAATATAAAATGGGTACTAATTATGATTCGTTTTTCAAAAATGTAATGTCATCTATGGATTGGTGGGAAAACATTTAAAAATTAAAGGATAAGAAGAGGAGGGTTTGACATTCATGAATAATTAGAGATTTTTTTAAAAAAAAATAAAACGCTAAATATTTTATACAAATGTTAACCCATTATAATAATCCTTTTTAATTTTTAAATATTGCTAGTTAGTAAAAATAAAATACCAATAAAATAATGAAATCCTTATTATATATATATATATTTTCATTTTTTATAAAATATTCATCTTTATTATTTGAGTAAATTTCTCTTATATAATCTTTTTTATTTTCATTTTATAAGAATATAGACTAGAAAAATTAATATAATTAAAATTGACTCAAGACTATTTGTGTTTCATGTTCTCAAATTGAATGGTACCACCCATGTATTTTCCCAAAAAAATGTAATGCCTCCATAATTAAATACATGAAATAAATTCCCACACTCATATTCATGAAAAACTAAATGAAAAAATATATATAGTAAAATGTGGTTAAGGACATAATTATCTTATAGTGTTGATATACCTTATAAGAGTATTCATGGATACCAAATTCTCATCCTGGTAAAATGTCAAGGAAGGAAGTAATTTTATTTTAGGTAACTTGAGAAAGCATAAACCTCAAACATATTAATAAATTCTTTTTTACATATTTTTTTAATGATATAAAAAATCAATTATATTTGACAATATGAGGCTCATGTTTTCTCGATAAAATTATATATTATGATGAATATTTCATGATTTATTTTCATGTACCTCATAGGATAGTGGAAACCTTTTGGTTCTGCCAAAAACATACATGTATATAAAAATATGTCAAACATAAAATAAAGGTCTCAATTTTATTTCAAAGTAGAAGATATCATATAAATAATAACATAAACTAATTTTTTTAAATAAAGAGATCCCTTAAAATCGGCTGAAGTGTAAAACATGATTAAAGATAATTTATTTTTTCAAAATAAATAATAAATATATAAACACAAAATGAAAAAAAACAAAAGACAAATTAGCCAAGAAAAAAGGTATCCTCCCCCACAACTATTCCCTTTTTCCCACCTATATGTTCACAAAAAGGTGTTTTAGTTTTTTTTCATAAAAAACCTTTAGTAATCAAAGTGTATAAAGTTAAAAAACATAAGATAGAGTTATTATTAATTTCTTAGGTACAAATCATGTCTTTGACTCTCCAAATGAAATTAAATGTGTCCTTGAGATTCTATCATCTGACTATCCTATATTATTATACATGAAAAACATTCCAAATATTGAAAATAATAAATGAACACTTACTTAGTGTTTTATTAAAATATTTAATGATAATTGAAACCCTTTTTTCATTATTATTTATATTTTTCGACTACTGCCACATTTATATATCCATAAGATCAAAGAAATAATCAAAATGTTGTATGTAATTTTGGAAATAACAACATGAATTCTTATTTATTTTGTGGACAAAAGAATAATTCAAAATTATAGAATTTTTTTTTCTTTTATATATATATATTCATATAATAAATACATAAAACTAGTTTTTTCATGATATTGATATAATAAAAATAAAAAAGAGAAAAAGTAAAAGAAATATGGGTTTAACCCCTACAAAGTGTGTTATTTTTTTTACTTCCCACTACCAGACATTTCTAGCTATCATTCATGAGCTGATAATGGGTTTGGTTTTAAATATTGGAACCAAAACTTGTTTGTTCTTTTTTACTAATTCCTTCTCTATTTTATCTTATCTAAGAATTCCATTTTTGTAAGATCATAATTTTCCACCCTACTTCTTTGAATAAATAGATAATAGAAAAGGATGAAAGTATTTATAGACCACCATATTTAACAAAATATTGCGTAACTATGAAGACCCTTGAGTGTAAAAAATTGTTCTCAATATGTGACTACTCTTCTCCTAGATGAACCTAAAAATATTATTAATTTCACACATTCTTTTCACTATTGTTTAATTACTTATTGTCTTCAACTAAATGAACAAAATTTTTTCTTATATCACCTAAATTTTATTTATTGCTTCTAATTAATTTTCCTCCTAAACATCCTATAGTTCATACTTCAATGATGTTGATTCAAAGATAAAAAATATGTATGGATAATAGGATTTTATTTTGATAAAAAAATAAATCAACACATTGAATTATTTAAATTTGGTTTCATTTATCCCATCTAGTAATGTGAGTTCAATTTGAAAAACATTTAAAGACCCATGTAAATATTTTAATAAATTATCCATATTTTCATTAAGAAAACTTTACTCAATGTAACATAATGAAATTACATTAGAAAACACATAATATAGTATATTTTGGAAATTATTCATTTTCCATAATTACCAAATATCTTTTTAGTTTAGAGTTATTAATAATTAATTCAAAAATCTAACATAACAAAACTATATTTTATAAAGTTTTCACTTCTGTTTGGTATCCATTTTTCTTATGATGTAAAAATTTTAAACTAAGACATGATTTATATTCATGAAAAATTTAAGGAAATTTAAATTGACATCTATGAATCCCTAACCCATCATTAAGCCATATTTATTTTTTTAAACATGGGATGATCATAAATAACTCAGAACAGTACATAAAAAATAAATAAATCTATTAGTCTAGTTAGAAAAAAATGAAAAGACATGAAATGTTTAACATTATATCTCTTTTATATTAGGTAATGAAATAATTAATTTCCAAATGAAAAATAGAAACATGATTTTATCAATGGAAACCTTCAAAACCCATAGTATAAAAATAAAACCCATTTTAGTCAAGTTAGAGGATTATATTTAGAACATGTTTAAAAAATAAATAGATTCCAATTAAATCAAAATAATAAAAATTAGGGTAACTCCATCCTTTATTCCAATTAGTACCAGGATCATTACCCAATGAATTTTAGTTATATCTAGGTTCACCCATCATATAAGGTATAAAGTGCTCACCTAACTATATTGGTGAACACACAACGTATAAGCTCTACCGAGTTCATTCAAAACTATATAGAAACACCAATAATATAAGCTATAATAAGACTAATCAATTATATAATATAATAATAATGTAAAATAACATGAATATAACATTTTAATCTTACACTTTTCATCATAAAAATAAAGAAAATATCTTTTAAACTAGTATGCAAAACACTTTCAGATATTAAAATACCTGAATCTTTTAAAAATAAATTTACAATTCCAAATACCTTGAAAAATTGTAAAATGGGTTTTTATATGAATAAAAAATGGAATATTTATTATTAATAATTATTTTAAATAATGTTTTTAGTGGTGTTAAATTTCTTTATTATTATGTATGTTAAAATAAAACATTCCCTTTTTTTCTTTTGTAAAGAAAGTAAAAAGTCCCAAAAAAAGATTTTTTTAAACATATAAATGAATGTAAAAGAGATATATAATTCCCTTTATAAATTTTTAGGTTCATATAAATACCTTTATAAAATAATTTTGAAATCATGGAAATGGATGAAATATATTTGAATAGGAAACATTAAAATAATATTTTTTAAATTAAGTCCCTTACAATAATACCGAATCAATAAGTGTGTTTTTTATCTTCTAGAATAACTAAATTATGATAATATTTTTATTAATAACCTTTATCATTTTTAATACTTTAATTTTTATTTAAAACCATAATATATATAAGAACTTAACTACATTGTTTCACATTATATGTTGTGATGATATATGGTTAATGAGTTGAAATTGACATTGGTAGGTTGAATTTGGTCAAATAGGAATTATTCCATCATCTCTAGAAAAATATTCATGAAATTATTACCATTTTATAAATCAACTATACATATAAAGCATATAGTGAATGTTGGTTCTTAAAAATTAGTTATGTTACAATCATAGAAATAGTAGGTCCTACTTATGCATGAGAAATGTTTACATTTTCCAATGATCAATAAATACAAAAGTTAAGTATTATTTTATACATAAATAATTATCTCTATATGATAATAACCATTTTATTTAATTAAAAATAGTTATATATATCATCTATGTGATGTGGTGATGAAAAATTAATCACATTGCTTCGTAGAGGCGGTAGTCTATAGGTAAAGACAAATGACATTATAATTTCTGTATTAATAGAAAGTGAAGAAATTAAATGAAATATTATATTTTTAATGTGATAAATATTTCATGAATACCTTATATAAAAATTAATGACATAATTATAATGATCCTAAATAGGTGGTGATTTAAAATAAAATAATTCGTTCGTGAGGCAGTGGTCCATCGTACACATAAACGATTGATTCCTTTCCCATCTGATAGAGATTAGAGATTGACATAGATTATTACATTAACACAATAAATTATTAATATATGTAATATTCTGGTGTTACTAGTTTATCATCATTGAATAACATTTCACGGAGCTGGAAGAAGAAAATAAAACTTGTTTTAAATAACTATACATCTTATTTCAAAAATCTCATTTTTTAACACCTTATTTATTCTAAGATTGGTTAAATATAAAAAATAAGGCCTATAGAATATGTGTAGTGCTTTTATAATTTTTTTTGTATTGTCATTTAGTGACCCAAAAAGGGTTTTATATGGGAATAATTCAGAATAATTTTTTCCCTTTCTTATTGGATGAGAGGGGAATTTTTGGATTTCATAAAATATTAAATTCATAAAAGTTAATATTTATGTATAAATGGATTAAAATTTATAATTATAAAATATAATATTAGTATTAGTTGAAATACTGTCATAAAATAAAAATTGGATAGTTTTGGATCACATTTTAAATCTTATGATTTTCTTTTAACCTCCCATCAACCATTTTCACACTTACCATGATAACCCAATTTTTTATTACTTGAGGGTCATGGTAGTTATCATAAATAATCAAATGGCCAAAAAACTTACCATAGATTAAATTTTAAACTATATCCTATTAACTTGGATAAATATAGATTTTTGATAATTTTATACATTTTAATGAAATATTACTATCATAAATTATCAATAATATCAACTTTACAACTATTTACTTTCATTGACCTGAATTATATTAAGAAAATTAAAAACATTTCAAATAAAATCTTATAATACATCCCTAACATGTTTTTTTATCTATATAATTAAGGGGTAACATTAATTAATTCATAATATACTACTTCAAATATTTTTAATATCATTTATTTTATTTTACCCTTAATTTAATAATTATTGAATTATAGTTGTGTAATCATTTAAGGTATTTTTTCACTAAAAATTAAAAATAAATTATAGTGATGATTATATATCATTTATATTAAAAATTTACATTTTTAACCAAAGTTATCCATTTTCTATCCCCATGTTAAAAATATTATATGTAGTGACCCATACCTCAGTAGCTAAGAGCCAGTTCCTACTACCATTACATTGGCATAAATACAAAATTCATATCCCAAAGGGGTGATTAGTTTTGTAGTCTTGGTATAGAATATACATACAAGAGTCATGTGTTACAAATTAATAAAGAAATTACTACATAATTATTTTTAAATAATGTATTTTTTTATTCGTATATATCATAGTATATCTTTCTTAGTATACTTTATAGAAATTCTGAAAAAAGGAAAAAATAATGTTGAGATCAAATTCTTAGTAAGGGTTATATATAAAGAAAGAAATAATGAATCAATGAGAATAATCAATATGAAAATGTAAATACGTGAGAAAAAATTTCATTTAATAACTAATTCATAAAGAAGTGCGTAAATAAAATGGAATGGTAAATAATTGAAAACACATTCCATTGAATCAATAAAATAATGAAATTCATACATATATTATGTCACCATAATAATGTCATGGAAAATAATTAATAAATTTTAAATGAAGATAATGCTTAATTATTGGATTCTATGTTACCTAGGAACACAATACCTTTACCATCAAGTTCTACCCTAAAGACATTTTATAACATACTAGGTACAAACTTATTTGTTTTGGCCAACTGTATCCCTATTATCAAAATCTATACTCCATACAGCTTAAAGAATACTGGTTACAAATAGATATGAGTTTTATAACAGATTTTGTATCATGAGAGTACCAATTCATCACGAGGAATACTTTAAATAGTCTTCAACCAATGATATACATGCCCAAAGAATTCCTCAAATATTTAACTATAAATTTAATTAATAAATAGTATTCCCTATAAAATATGTCTATTGAATGAAGAATACATATTTATCAATAATTCCCTAGATAATCATATAACTATCAAAGTAAAAAAATTCTATAAAAATGATACACAGTTTATGAAACAATAATATCCATGATAAATAATGATTATATTTAGGTGAAATTTAATGTTCAATGGTCACATGAAAGTGAAAACTCAAGGGAAACATAATGACTACAAAAATGATGCAAGGAACTAAATTTCAATATTATCCATGGTCAAAATAATGATAATCAATCTAGATGAAGTACATATATGGTATCAATATGACGTATATCCATTTTAAAATGAATAAGGGTTGTTTTTATTATTGAAATAAAATAATATCTAAAAACATTATTATGGAAAATATCATTTTAATTTTAATTTTTTCTTAAAAATCATTTTCTTTTAAAATTAAATTTAAAAAAAATCATTAAATACACCTTTGTAAACTTTGAAAGTAAACATCAACAAATTTACAATGTTTAATTTCGTACATGTCATAAAATGTAAAAAAGTATATTCCTTTTACATTTCAAAAAGGCTTGAAACGTTCCTTATTTAGAAATTAAAAATATGGTTCCTTTGAAAAAAATTGTTAAAGAAAAAAATTGATTAAAATTCTTTTTATTAGATCATTTTAAAAAGGTCAATAAAAAAATAAAACATTTTTAGAAAAAAAATTTATATAGGAAAATGGATTTCTCACCAAAGAGAGAATAGAAGTCGTATTTTCTTAAAACCATTTAATAAAAATAGTTTTGTACCAAGGAGCGGAAAATGGTACTATTACCTGAAAAAAATCATGAATAAATATGGTAGAAGAAAATTTATGTTTTTACTATTCAATGATAAAAACATTTCCCTTAATGTAAATTCACGTTTCAATAGTCCTGAATAAAATGAGAATTATGATGTAAACCCTTACAATGAACATAACATTGAAGTGAGAATCAATCAATGAATCAATTTTATATATCAAATGTAAATAAACATAAAACAAGTTGAAATAAATTAATAGATATTAAATTTTCATTACAAACATAATCATATAATATTTTCAATAATAAGGAATTTATATAACCCAATGAAAAGAAATAGATTTATTAAAATCATTTTAGCTTAATAACATTAAATTAAAATTATATTAAATGATGTAATTAAAATTGAAACTTAAAATTTCATGATGAATAAATTATTCATGATACTATATGTCAATGGTATGCATATATACCATATAAAAGTAATTAGGTTCAAAATATTATAAAATTCGTCCACAAAATGAAATTGATATGAAATCCCTTACCTCGTGATTTCCATTTATAAGTACTAGATTTAACATCATTTTCCATGGTACTAAACAAGATATTATCTTATTAAAAACCCATATTAATATTTATCATGTCATATATAATCATATTTATAACATATTATTACATGTTTGTTAATAATATTTCATTATTTTCATCATTTTTTGTAATAATTTTCTTTATATTTCTTGTGTGATTTTACCTGTTATTTTTGTTTCTTTTAAATTATTCATTTTTTAATAATATAAAGATTGTAGTACCTGATTTGAATATCATATCTATTCAATTTATATTTTTTTAAATTAATAAATATAATTTGGTGATAAGAAATGAAATACACTGTTCATGTAGATGATAGGCCACACATATGGATGAACATTGTTTACATTTTCTTATAATATTGAACAGAAGAAAAGTAAATGATATATATAAGTATATATATATATAATTATATTACCTTGAATATGTAATATATATCAACTATTTTAATTAAAACACATTCTTAATACATTCCAAGCAAATTTTGTATGAATCTCATCACTTTGTGAGGTGATAGTCTGCCATACCCATGACCGACATTATGGTATTATAGAAAAATGGAAATAATGAAGTTATGGGTTTAATAGTAAGTCCATAAACATAAAATACTTCTTAAACATCATATATATCATATATTAGTAGTATATCCATCATTATACCCAACCTTGAAAGGTGGTAATGGAAAAATGAACGATATCTGATCGCTAGGTGGTAGTCTGTCGTACACAGGAAAGTTCATTTAATAACCAATTTGATAGAAGTTTGGAATTTTTTGGGTCATAATAATAACATAACAACATCTAACCATATTAAATATACTAAGGATATTAAATAAGAACTATATGAAAATAATTTAATGAATTTGAGGAAGAAATAAACAGCATAATCTTTGATGAATGTTACCCCTTCTTTGGGTGTCTCCTTTAGGTTAGCATCAAAGGACTTCCTTATATAGATTTTTGACAAAATTAAGGATTATAGGATTATGGTAGAAAATTATTGAAGTGGTTTTAGTAGGGTTTGATAAGGACAAATGTCTTGAGTGGTGTGAAGAAGTTGTTAGAGTGAATCCCCTTTTAATAATAATGGTTGGGAGTGATGAAGTGGCCGAGAAATACCTCAAACAAAAAAAATAAATACATTTTTATCATGTTATTACTTAGTTTTTTTGTTTAATAAATTCTATATTTATAGGTTTTTACTAAAGTATCTTGTATCTTTTAAATTACTATGCTAATTTAACTATTATGATTATAATTAAAAAGATATTTATTTTATAATTTAAACCAATTGAATATAAATATTATGTCCAATTCCATTAATAAAAGGACTATATGTATCTCTGATGTTAATTGTAACCCAAACCAATGTAATGTGAATAAACATGTTTAAACCATAATGACGTTAAATAATTTTAAATTTCATTACTACTTATTATCATCAAAATTTAATTTGAACATATTAGATAATATAAATTATAATAATTCAAAAAATGGAATCCACTATCATTAATTTTAACATCATAAGTGGAGTAATTTAATTTAAAATTAATCCTATGGGTGCGATGAGAAATAGGGTTTTTATGGTGAATGTCTTCAAAATTTTACTATGTTTTAATATAAAAATTAAATATAAAAAGGATTATAATGATATAAATTGGATAGTTAGATGTATAATTGAAATAATTTTACTTTAATAAAATTTTAAAACATAATTTCTCATTATAAATTGTTTAGATGAAAATTATTTTCTCAATTAAAATTCAAAATGGTTCATTATTCATAAAAAAAGAAACATCTCAAAAAAATGTAAATTTTTTTCCTAAACTAATTTTTAAATTTAGTTTTGAAAATAAAAGCTTATTTTATTTTAATTAAATTTTATTAGACTATCAAAATTTAGTTTTAAAACAGGTGATACATGAAAAGGTGACACAACTCCCTTTAGAAGAATACAACATTTTTATGTAAAATGTGATTTGTTATTATATATGGTAATAAAATCATTTTGATTAATGTTAATTTTTTTGAATATATAATATATGAATTTCATTATTATCATCCAATAATTGTAATTAATTTAATTTGTTAAGATAATTTTTTTAGGTGCACAAAAATAGTAATTTATAAAAACATTTCCTTTATATTCAAATGGTTTTTATTTTCTTTTATTATTAATTGATTAATAATGAATTAATTTCATTTTTGTGTAAACTATATGTTTTTTTAAGATATTTAATCTTATTCATAAACACCAATTTAACTTCTAGGAGATAATTTTCATTTTAAATAATAATATTTATAGTATTCGGTAAAACCCAATCTTGCGTGTAACACAAGCCATCGAAGAATGTCATTGTTTAATGTAGCATAAGCTAACTCAGTATTGCATGAATTTCAATGGACATAATAGATTTAATTTATTTAAAATATTATATATGTTTTTATGTTTCAGAACGTTATATTCCATTCTACTCTATGAGCTAGGTGTAATACACGCTATTGAATAAAATTTTATACTTTTATAATTTTAGGGTTTTTCATTATCCCCACATTAGATAACTTTAATCCTCTTCATTTAAAAATTATCTCAGCTGTCCAGGGTTTGAGATTTTAAAATCCCTTTATTTAGAAACACATATTGTAAATGATTTAATAAAACCTACTCTTAATAAGAGTGAAAGGGAATTATAAATTTAATATGTAATAATACATATATAGGAATCTAAGTATGAAGAAATTAATGGAATGTGATGATACAAAATGGAGAAAAGAGTAACTAATTATAAAGAGTGAATGAAATAATTTATACCACGAAATATAATGATCAAGGGAATGGGGAGGGAATCAAAACCACAAATATATTATGATATAAATGTCCACATGACTCATCTGATATGAATGTAATAGTATAAAAGTTTTGGTTTGAGATCAATTTCCTAATGTTGAGGAATTATTTATAAGAAAATAAATTTACTTTATATATTTATATATGAAAAAATTACATCCTTTTTTTTTCTATGATCTCTTCTTAAATGAAATGAATTCCAGAAAAATAATATTTATTATTATAGGAAGAAAAATTAATTTTAAAGGATTATAAGATCCACTAAAAATTTCTTTAATTTTGTCTTTAACTATTTTATAGAAATAATATAATTAGAATAAGTTATTCAACATAACACATAATCTATAAACATAAACAATTTATAACACTAGTTAATCATTAATATTTATTTTTCAATTTTTTAGTTAAACAAAATGACATATTAACCGTGACACAACCTCGGCCAGTTGTCGGAATGAAACCTTTTTCATTATTTAGTCATGGGTTCAATCCTGACCTCTTTTAAAGAAGTGAAGGGTAGTCACCCTATATGTGGTTTACCTTTTTTTCCTAAAATTATATTAATATAATTCCTATAATGTTCCAAAAAATATTATGGTCAACCTTGATGTTAAGTTAATCATTAAATATCCCTTTTTATTATTCTTTCCAAAACATATTTTTTTAATTTTTTATATATATTCTATTAATATTATTAAACTATTATGAAAATTTAATTAATGATCATATAAGACACAATGGTTATAAATGAATTAAAATTATGTCTATAAAACATAAATACATTATCCCTCAAATAAAGTTTCCACTAAAAAAATATAATTTCCATAAATTTCTCCAAATTGTCTTTAATCAAGGAAGACTCCCATAACATAAAACCTAAAATAGGTGATTATATCTTATAACTTTTTTAAAATCTTTTAATAATAACCTATTATGGTGTCCATGACTCTTAATTTATTAAATACAGAATAACTCATTAAATCTAATAGAATTCATATATGTTTTATAGTTATTATCACCAAAATACAATTATTAAAATTACCTCCACACTTTATTTCTTAAATCCCAATACTTTAGAAATTTTATTTCAATAACGGACCTCACAATTTATATGGTTAATCCAAATAATAATTTAATGGATGTATAAATTATTAAACCATATCTTCAATCTAAGACCCTTATGTTTAAACTATGAAATTTATTACCATCACTGATTAAAATAATTAACTATTCTTTATATATTAAATGTGAATTATCCATATAATATCCCCCAGGAGTGTCAGAAAAGGTTCATGTTAAGGCTTGTTATTGTCTATTATGTTACATTTGAGTCAATAGCGATGCACTATTTTCAAATTTATTATCCCTAAGTCTATATTTTATAGAACCATGTCCACATTTACTATCCATGTAGAGATTTATTTCAAGGGAAACCCACATAATCTCTACCTTACAAAACATTAGTATTTTCTTCTATACGTATCCCTAATTTCAACCATAGGGTTATGTTCTCTAATCTAAGTTTTTAAAAATCTAGTTTCAAAGGATTCTACAAAACATGCTCTGATAAAAAATGTAGCGACCCATACCCTAGTATCCCAGAGCTGGTGCCTATTAACATTACATTGGAATTAATACAAGATTAAGATCAAAAGGACTTGATAGTTTAGTAGTCTTGGTAAAATACATATATACATTGGTCGTGTATTAAAAATGAATAAAAAAATAAAAAAATTATTTTTTTGAACAACATTATTTGATCTAAAATTTCATTATAACTATATATATATTTATATTTGTACAATTCATGCAATCCTTGGGAAAGGAAACAAAATATGATTGAGTTCAAATTCTCATTAAGAGTAAAGTACAACAGAAATAGTAATGAATCAAGGATAATAATCAATATTACATGTTAATGAAATTTGAGCATATTAAATGTAATAAATAATTGAAAAGGAAGTGTGTTAATAATATGATAATAAAATGAGATTTAAACATGTCTATATCGTTTTTTATATTAAAAATATCATTGATAAAAATAATTGATTTCAAAATTAAGTCCATTCCTTATTATTGGGCATCATATTTCATAGGAACATAATACCTTTAATATCAATATATATCCTCAATATAGTTTAAATCATATTGTGTAAAAACTGATTCGATTAGGAAAACTCTATCTCTACTGTCAAGATCTATCCACAAGGTAGTTTAAAACATACTGGTTATAAATGCGTAGGGTTTTTTTCAAGTTATTTTTCTTATGTGACTACCAATTCATGTAGGGGATTAAATTAAATGTTCCCTAAACCATTTTATACCTGCCTAAAAAATTCTTCATTTATTAAATAGTCAATTTAATTCATAAAAAATATGCCTCATTAAATATCTATATTGAGTAATGAAGACATATTTATCAATGTTTCCCTAGATGATAAAATAAAAATTAGAGTAAACATAGTTTGTAAAATTGGACTCAATTTTAACAAATAATCATATCCATGAAAAATAATGTGAATATTTAAGGTAAATTTTATGTTAAATTGTCACAAAAAAGTTATTAACTCAAATTGAGGCAAATGACTACAAAAGAGATTCAAGGAAAAAAATTTCAATTTTATAATTGGTCAAAATAATCATAATCAATCTAGAGTAAGAATAATTATTGTATCAATATGATTTATACCCATTTGAGTAAGAATAAGGGGTTTTTTAATTTATTATATAAAAAGATATTTAAAAATATTCTTGAGGAAAATATCTTTCTAATTTAAAAAATTGAAAATCCCTTTCATTGAAAGTAACTTTTAAAAAAATTCTCATTAATAATTTCATCATAAAATTTCAATTTATTATTTAATGAAATGAAGGTGGGTAAATTCATGCATTTCATTACATGTAAAAAATAGTATTCCTTTTTCATTGTTAAAAATTAGAAATGTGCCTTATTCGTAATGAAAGAAAAGATTCCAAAGAAGTAAGTTTCCACAAAGAAAAAATGGGTAACAATTTATTTTAATAAATAATTTTAAAATGGTTAAATAAAAAAATTTAAATTTTGTTTTAGAAAACATGGTTTTTTATGAATAAATATTTTCGACCAAAGAGAGAAATAGAGTCGTATTTTCATAAACATATTATTTAAAACATTTGAAGTACCGAAGAGTTGAAAATAGTACTATTACATGAAAATATTCATGTATAATTAGAGGAGAATAAAATTAAATGTATTATTAATAATGATCAAATAATTTCCTTCAATGGAGGGTCAAGTGTAATCAATCCAAAATAAAATGATATTATAAAGAAAACTGTTACAAAGATCATAACTTTGAAGTTATAATCATCTAATTAAATTATGTGTATCAAATGTAAATCAATATAAAACAAGTTTAAATAGAAAGAATATATCCAAAAATTATTGTTCACATAATCTTTTATTATTAATGACATCAAAAAGTAATATAATCCAAATAAATGGAGTTGGGTTATGAAATTCCTTACAACTTGGTAATTTTTATTTAAAATCCCCATAAGTGAAATAATTCATAATTAATAATAAAATAAAATAAATAATGATTTTTAATTTTATTATATGTCAATAGTTAATATATACACCGTATAAAATTAATTATGTGCATAATATTGTAATATTCATCAATGAAATGAAACTGAGAAGAAATCTCTTACTTCGTGATATCTTTTCAGTAGTACTTGTTTTAAGATACTTTATATTCGTTTTAGACATTCTATTAACTTATTAAAACCCCGTATTAATATTTATGATATCATATATGATCCCTTTTTAACTTATTATTACCCATTTGATAATAGTCATTCATTATTTTCAACGTTTTGTGTAATAAAATTCTTTGTTTTTTAGGTGTATTTTGAATTTTATTTTTTGTTCCTATTATAGTGGTGGTTATTTAATAATCTAAATAATTTAAAACATTATTTATATGTCATATATATTTATCATTTACATATTTCATGTAATATATAAATTTTTTTATAGGAAATGAAATACATCGTTTAATTAGACGGCATGCCGTATGTACGCATGAACATTGTGTCCATTTTTATATCATATTGAATGAATGAAAGGTAAATTATATATATATATTCATTATATTATCATTATTATGTCTTATATATCATATATATTTATTAAAACCCGTCCTTAATACATTCCATGTAAAGCATGAATGAATCAAATCACTTCGCTAGACGATAGTCCGCTAAACACAAGAATGAAGTTATCATATTATAATATAATGGGATGCATGGAATTATGTTTTATATAAGAATTCCATAATAATAAATAAATCATAATATCATATAAAAATATTATTTAAATCATTATACCCAACCTATAAGGGTGGTAATTAAAGAACGAATGACATTGGTTCACGAGGAGGTAGTCCGTAGTACAAAGGAACTATTATTTCACAACCCATAAGATAAAAGTGTTTACTGTTTTAGCTCATAATATTAACATAAACAAATATAATTTTATTTCTGATTATAAGGTTATTAAATATTTATGATATGAAAACAATAATGGGTTTGAGTACAAAATTAAAAAGGATATGTTCGTGAACATTACCTCTTCTATATGTATCTAATATTGGTTTGCACAAAAGGCTATCCTTATTTGGGTTTCTACCAAAGGTAAGTCTTCCAAGAAAAGGAGATTTAATTTGGGAAGTAATTGTTTTTGGTTTATTAAATCCTAATTTATTGAGATTTGTGAAGATCTGTGGATATTGAATTCCCCTTTGCAATGGATGATGTGTGGAATTATAATAAATAACCAGACGTGTTCACTTTTGGGAGGTCTCTATTACTCCATGTGTATAAATAATTGAACAATAATGGAAGGTATGGATGAATTGGTCTAGAAATACCTCAATTACACAAAAGAAATAATTTTTTTATCATTTTATTCCTTACTCTTGAATTGGTCTAGAAATACCTCCATTACACAAAGGAAATAATTTTTTTTATCATTTTATTCCTTACTCTTTAATTTACTCAATCTTATCAATATAGAGTTTTCAAAGGTAACAAGTATATTTTTATTTACCTAGGTAACTTATCCATTATGATTATAATTTAAATTAGACTTATTAGTTAATTTAGATGCAATTATTCTAAATATTATTTCCAATTAATTAATTAAAAATCCTATGTGTTTGTAAAATTAATTTTAATATAAATGTATACAACACGCACAAACAGGTTTTAACCTTAATCAGATTAATTAATTATAATATATTTTCACTAATCATTGTGGTAAAAAAATAAGTTTACCATATCAGATAATAAAATTTTGTCTGATTATATAGATTTCATTTTTCCCAATTCCATTAACACAAGTGTTAGAATATAATTTAAAATTAATCCCATAGATGTGATGATAAAGAAGAAATTTAAAGTGAAAATGTTGAAATATTTTCTATGTTTTTATATCTAAATTCAATATAAAAATCATTCTAATTGCCTAAATTGTATTAATAGTTGATTTTTTTTTAAATTTATTAAATATTAAAATATAATTAACTTCATAAATTATTTAAATGTAAATTCATTTTTTTTAAAAATATTCCACATTTTTCTTTATTCATCAAAAAATGAAGCTTCTTAAGAAAGTAAAAAATAATCACTCTAAAATAATTAATAAATTATGATTTCTAAAAATAATATTACACTCTCAAATAAATTTTTTAAATGTTTCAAAATTTAGTTTTAAAAAATGTTATCCATTAAAAGGTGGCATAACTACTATTAGAAAAATACATATTTTTAAGCGTAAATATTTATTTATACTTATCTTTTTCATATAAAATATTCTACATGAATTTTGAAACATTTTATTGAATATATAATATTTAAATTTCATTAATACTATCTAAAAATATTAAATAAATTAATTTATTAAGATAAAATTCTATTAGGTTCATAAATATAGTTTTTATAAAAAAATTTACTATATATTGAATATGTTTTTATTTTCGTTGCTATTAATAGAAAACCAATGGATTCAATTCATATTTTTCTAGACTATGTATTTTCATATAGTTTTTAATCCTATTCATAAACACCAATTTAATAGCTATGAAAATTTTTATATTGAAATAATAATATTAATAGTATTGTGTAAAAATCCTCTTTTGCGTGTAACAAAAGCCATTGAAAAAGTTGTTATTGCCTACAACATAAGATAACAAAGTGTTGTGCTCATTTTAAGATATCTAATCAATTGAATTTATTTAGAATATTAAATATATATTAAATACTCAGGATTTTACATGACCTTCTAGGCTTGTTATTGTTTTTCATACATGTTATTGAATAAAATGTTATTCTTTTAGAATTTTGGGGTGTTACATTATTGGTATTAAAAAAAGGGTGTAATGTTTTTTAGTTCTGTTTATATAAAATATTATATAGGTCATATTCACATCTAAAAGGACAAAAAAGGTCATACAATATAATTTTGGATGATTATTGATGAAGTGTACACATTCAATAAAATTAAGGCAAGTGTTAGTGTTATTTTCTAGTAATTATCAAATTATTTGTAACCTTTATTTACTCGATATGCATGTACGATGCTAACAAAACGTACTTTATTTACTATTAATATTAGAAAAAATATGTGTGAATTATTTACTAAATTTTAACCCACAAATTAAAAATATTGAATCAAATTATCAACATTACAAACATGTTAGTGGATGAAATTAATTTAATATTTAACAGGAAAAATGTGAATAAATACAATTTTTTAGAAAAATGCCTATTTTAAGTATAAAATCTTTTTGTACTAAATTAATCTATAAATATCATTTAAAAATCATAATTTTTTTATTTTAAATCAATATTAACTAATTAAAATTTAAAAATAATCAAAAATATAATTCAAATTTGTTAATAATTGAAAAGAAAATATGAATTTTGGAAAATAAAAATATTTTTCACATTTCATTAAAAAATGATTTTTTTAGAAAAATGTGAAAAAACCACGATATGATATTATTGAAATGATGATTTATAAAAGTAATTTCATTTTGTCAAATATATTTTCAAAACATCCTTAAAATTATTTATATTATTTTCCCACAATAATTAACAATTTTTTTTTGAAGAAAATGTATCTTTGAAGAACATACTAGATTTTTATAAATCAATTGATTATTTACTAATAGTTAATTAAATTTTTTTAATTTATTATGAATTATATATATTTAATTATTTTTTAATCCAATTAATATTCACTAATTAAAATAGGTTATTACAATCATATTTAAATAATAATATTTCATATTTCCTTTAAACTCAATGTTGTACATTCTGTATGCTATCAAATAATATGTCCATCTCTAAAAGTATTAGAATATTGAATTCCCCCTTCACCATTTAATAAATTTCTTCACCAAAATATTAATTTATGCTTTATAACTAGTGGTTTTGAATTTCTATATACCATAGTTGAATCACCACTTTGTAAAAATGTTTAATAAAACTTTCTATTGAAACGAGAGAAAGTAAAGTATAATTTTTATTTAGAATAAAAAAAAAGCTTCCAAGTAAGAAAAAATTATATTTAAGTGAAAATATGGACATAGTGTTAAGGAACACTGTCTAAATATTGGTGGAGAGTGGTTGATATCATTGATAAAAAAATTGAATGATCATGAGAATGCCAATAACCACAATACCAAAAACCAAAGATATTTGAACATGACTATACATTAATAGGAAATAAAGGTAATAAGATAAAAAAAATTAAAGAACCTTTTCTAATTGTTGTGGAGTCCATTTAATTCCTTGATGAAGGACATAAAGAAATATATACACCTAATAAGTAGAATTTCATCATTCAAACAATTCAAACCACAATATCACCTTTTTCTCCAAATAATGATATTTAAAAATGATTTTTTTGTTATAAGTACTTAAATAATCTTCTATTAGTTCATATATATACACAAAATTATGAAATTATATTTCTTAGTTCTGTGTACATTAATCAAAATTTTAATAGTTTCCATAAGTTAAGTTATTTCTCAATTAATAAATAAACATTAATTTAATAAATAAAACATTAATCCTAAGAGATTCAATAATAACACCCAATGTTCAATTTTGATCTACCCACAAAATTCATCAATGTATTACCATCCAAGATCGAAACTCATAAATTCATAAATACAATATGATATATTCTTCACAGATAAATTAATCATTTATCTCGAAATAAGATCAATTATTCTTAGTGTCTCACACCAAAATATGTATATAACGTAGTCATATCATCTCTAAGATATACTTCAAATTTTTATAAATAACATGAATAATAAAGCTACATTAAAATCCCTAGATCCTCTAAATGGAAATTCAATTTTTTTCCTCAAATTATATCCCATAATATTTTATTTACCTTAACTATATAATGTCCCCAAAAAATAAAGTGGCCTTTTCCAAAAATAACATTAACCACTTAATAACAAAATCATATTTTTTCCAATAAAAATTTATATGATAAATCATTTATTCCTAATATCAAAATAATATCTATTTTTTAAAAAACATTGGGTAGAACCGTAAAAGCGGCACACACGCAAGGTAGAAAAATACATGTAAATCACAAGCCCATGGACTTGACCCCGCGATCTGCCCCTCACCCCCATAAGACCTTACACCCCATAATATCTATTTTTAATTTCATAATAACTAAGATATCATGCTCACCAATGGTAGGTGATTCATTCTTCCTATCCATTGGTTGTGGGTCCATCCCCATGGACCTTCTAGATAAGACATGGTTTTGCATGAATTATAGGTTGTATTTTTCAAAACATATAAAAAAATAATTATTATAATGTTAAAAAAATAAATTATGAACATCCTCTTAAATATTATTAGTCATTTAATAGATTTTTGTCCACTTTGTATAAGGACCCGACTGTAAAAATATAAATTCTAGATATTTTAAAACTAGATATCAATTTTTTCCAAATATCATTTTGGTCTATAGTTTTATATAATCATAAAAACTCTTACAATATAGAACTATATATTACAAGTGGTCACTTATATTCAGAATCTTTTTTTTTTCACCAATAGAAACCCTTTTTAATACAAAAAACATGATTTCTTTTCATTGCATATCTTCAATACATTCATCATGAAATATTAATTTTCCTTACAAATCCTAAGAGCTGGGAAAACATTTTTATAACTTGGTGTGAGCCAAAAATGCTTAGCATGGGATACAAAAATAAAGAAAACCATTATTCTTATGAAAACATGAAAACCCAATGATACTTTATCATAAAATTATACTTTACACCCTTAATAAGTAGTAACAAAATTGCAATGAAAATTAGATCATTTCTTACCATTTTTTAATTGAAATATTACAATAAAACCATATAAATGACATATATTATACAAATGTAAATTTGGATATAATCATACTTTCATGGAATAACCATGTGGTCCCATACTTATCAATATTACAAAATTGAAGAGTCATACGGCTGAATTCTAAACCCAATGCATTGGAGGTTATAACGTAACCACACATACTTGATTTATCATCAAACCACACATCCTTGGTTTTTCAAATAAACACCCATTAAATGTCTATGCATAATTATATATTCATAACATGTAAAATACTTCAATCTTCAGAATTTCACTCATAAAATTTCATTTTCAATCACAAGAAATCATTTCAATAATTTTAAATAATAAATCCCTTTTCAAAACATTTTTCAATATGAACATACCCAAAAATTGAATAACAAATTTATTTTTCATTTTTAAAAAACTACATCCTATAGAGGAAGCCAAATATCAAATAACAGTTATGGTGGTGGAGATTTTGTTTTCATCATATATGTTAAAACAAAAAAAATCTTTTTTGTTATTGTAAAGAAAGTTAAATACTAGATATAAAAAGTTTAATTTTTAAAATCATTGAATTAAATTCAATATTGACATAAAATCTTTTGTATAATACTTTTATATCCATATAAATATATCTGAAAATAAATACCATGAAGAAAATGATTTGAAAATTAAATATTTAAATTGTCAAGGTGTCCTATACAAATTTGAATATTTAAATCTTAATATCAATGAATTAATACATTTATCAAAATATTAAACAACTTTATTATAGATACAATGTGGATATAAAATGTCTTAGAGGATGTATATACAACTTATAAAGTAATAAGGGTGCATATTTTTAAGAAATTCCTCAATCAAAGGATATTTAGACGAAATCCCGTACCTTGAGTCTAGTTCGTCAAGTATGTAAATTGTTATTCAGAAATAATAAAATTATGTCAATTTATTAATTCTTCAGAACAATTTCATGTTTATTATACCTTTTATATCATTATTTAACATGTTATAATAATTAGTTAATTATTTGAGGTCATGTTGGATGGTTTGAAGATATATGGTATATGAGACCAAAATTACTTTGGTAAGTCGAATATGGTCAAAGATTTCATAAGTCCATCATCTCTATAATACTATTAATGACATAATAATCACTATTATACATAAATTATACTTTGATATCCATCCATTACAAATGGATATGAAAAATCAACTACGTTACAATCACGGAGATGGTAAGACGTACGTACGCATGAGTAGCATTTCAATTTATCATTGATCATTAGGGAAAGAAGGTGATTATCATTTTATCCTTATATAATGATAAAAATATAAATAAAATAATATTAATATTTTAAATATACTTTTATATACCATAAAAGTGATGTGTTGAATAAAAACGAACCACATCTCTTCGTGGAGGTGGTAGTTCAAATGTATGCACGAATGATGTTATCATTTTTATGTGCATGGAAATTAAGAATTTAAATGATATATTATTTACTTATATTTATAAATATGTCATTAATATCATAAATAAACATTAATTACATCATTATAACAATAATTTAGTGATGGTAACTAAAAAAAACTATATCGGTTCGCGAGGTGGTAGTCCACCGTACACACAAACAAAAATATCATTTCCCATTTGATGAAATTGGAGATATATTTAAGTGATTATATCAACATAATAAATTCTCATTATATTCAAGATACTGAATTTATAATTACATCATGGGTTAAGTATATTTGAGGATGTGGATGAAGAAATATAACAGAAATACTTGATAAAATCGATATGTTTCCTTTGAATGATCACATATTATTGATACCTTAAAAACTCTAAGGAGGGTGTTCAGACTCAACTAAGGCCTAAATAACATGGGGATAATCCTAGTAGGGTATTTAGAAATATATTTTACTAACCAAAATAGGTCCTATGTGTGAATAAATGATAGTATGTAGTGACCTTTTATAAGGGAGAAGAGGGGAACTCTTGGAATTATTCAAATAACAAATTAATATAGATTTTTTATATTACAAATGGGTACAATGTGGTTCATTTAGAATATAATATGAGTATGGGTCAAAATAAAAAAATCTAATGAAAATTAGACACGTTTTGATTAATTTTTTAATCCCTATCTTTTTGTTTTAATCATTTATTAATCCTTTTTTACTCTTACCATTTAATTAATTAATTTACACATTAAGGGTGAATATAATTACCATAACATGACAATAGAAAATTAAAGGCATCATTTATGTCCCATTTGGAACTATTTAAACTATTTGGCTAAATCTTGGATTTTTATAAATTTTATAACATTTAATAAAATATTTTATATTTTAAAATACAATTATTGTCAATTTTTACACTATTCATTTTATAACATTTTAAAAATATCATAAATTCATGATATAGTCGAATAAACACTTTTAACACATCAATAACATGTCAAATTCACCCATTAAAATATGGGATAGTATAAATTATATCATATTATATTTATTATAAAATTTTTAATATCATTTGTTTGATTCTTTCATTAATGAAGAAATTATTGCATCGTCATTGTGTCATCATTTATTTTAATTATTTACTTCCTTAAAATTATAAATAAATTCACATGATGTAAGAAATATGTTTTTCTTTCTAGATACTAATTACATTCTAATAGATCACTAATATAACCCCATATTAAAATTTTGCAGTAATGTGAGTGTTTCTTCTAGAAATGGGGATGACCCTGTTTGTTTAAGGTTCAAAATTTTCCAATCGGTTTCTCACGGGTTTATTTATAGAACTGAAAACATCCAATGATTCTATATCCATTTGGACCTACTTTCCAAAGTTAGGTTCTAATTAGTTGTAGACCAATGAGACCTAAGAATTTTCATTGGTCGAGAGGATGGGAGGTCAGGTTCATCACACCTTTTTGGGGGGAACTATTGCCTAATCTGGGACTCTCTCATAGATTTCAGTTATGTTCATGAATCCTTATTAATTTACCAAGCATGAAAATGAGTTTTTCTTTTAGAATTTTTAATAAATTATTCATATTTATGGGATTTAGAGAATCTTTTATATGTATTTTAGGTTCTTCATCGATGGAGAATCGTTCGTATGTATTGGGGATTATTAGTCAATGTTATCCATCAATACATTATATAGAAATCTCTTGGTCATTATGATTACCATACTAGTTTTAAAGCCACCCAGTGAGGCACTTGAAGTTTATTTTCATTTAGAAGGACAAAGATTAATTCATCATCGGGATCGTACCCGCAGATGGGCTACCTACGTATCCTTGTTAAAGAGGAATCAGAACCCATGTAGTTTGGGAATTAAGATATAGTTTAATGTCATATGGGATGAATGAGAATTAATGGGTGACAGGCTTGAAACTTAGAAAGGCTTCCTATATACTCTACTTTTAAGGCAGAGATCAAAGTCTACGTAGTTTGATTAAGAAATGTGGGGCTTATATATGATTAACGACCCAAAGAGATGTGTCGTGGTTACTTTTACACTATAAGCTCACATGAGTCATGCTCGGTGTGAGAAATAAGAGGTATCAGTAAACCTGGCAATTTTTTCCATGAAAGATGTGGACACAAGGAATGATATGGGACTTAAGTATGTGTGACAACCCAAGTAGGTTAAGACTATGATTTACTTCCAGAAAGAAACCTATGAACAAGGTAAATAAAGATATTTTTTCTTTATGGATATTTGGATACTCTAACTTGGGGATTACTCCTGAGGGGGAGGCCAAATTAAGGGTACCTGTAATATAGTGTTTAATCCTGAGAAAAAGGCCCAAATTAGAGAAGGACTAATGATTGGGTTTTAGGCCTGAGAAAGAAGCCTATGTCAAAAGAAATTAATCCTAGGGCTTACTCTTGAAAGGGAGGCCCAGGTTAATGGGACTTGATATGGAACTTGGGGCTTACTCATAAGGAGGATGCCCAAATTAAATATCTTCTCATCTTAAAGGATGAGTTTGAATGGAGGAAATCTCGAACCTTAGTGACATAAAGTTATAAATCACAAGGTTTTGGGAGATATTCTATAAAACTTCTTTCAGATAAAGAAGCCAACAAACAAACCATGCCATAAGTGGATTTGAAGAGGATTTTTAAGGATAGATCTAGAATATGAGAGATGAATTTGAGGAAAGGTACTGAATAAGAATAAGGGGCACCCAAAAATAGGCAGGCGCGCAAGTCCTATTTGGGCACACAAGTCCTGGTCGCACAAGTATACCTACACGAAATGAGTTCACTTGGGAGATGAAGAACCTGTGAAGTGATACTTGGGAGACTTTGAATTAGACCCCTTAGTATCATCCCTATAGGATTTCAGATGGGTGGCACAGAAGTTTCCATGAGAGGAAAAGGTGTCGTGAAAGTGTATCAATTTCCCTTAAGGGATGGACACTTAGGCACGCAAGTGTTGATGAGTCGTAACACTTAGACCTTATTCCTCTACTTTAGATCTTCTATTTTGGGTAAGAAATTACCTTAGAAGTGTTTGGAAGACTTCAAGTAGAGACTAGGGAGACGAAAGTTTAATCTGAGTTTTTTTATTTTTCATCCTTGAAATGGGGGCCCCACCGAGGGTATTTATAGGCCATCTGAGGACCTTGGGAGAAATGTGACTTAGGGCGCGCAAGTCACTTGCACGCCTCATGTCTGGAACGAAAGATACTTGCACACCCAAAACTGGCACGCATGTATACTTGCACACCTTAATGCCTTTCTAATTTTTGATGAATCTTCCTTCTTATTTTCTTGATGTACTCTCCTTAGTAAATATTTTAATTCTATGATGGAAGGGAGCGTCAAAAAATGTCCCCCCTCAGAGTTGGATCCGAAAAAGGAAAGGGGATTTGACTCTGAGGTAAATGAGAAAACCAAGAACTCCGACGTGCAAGTTTTGAGCACGTAGGTATCGACACCTAGGTTATGTTGTGCAGGGGTATGGCCTCGCCTATAAATATGGGTGCTACTCTCATGCAATGCACCCAAATTTCAAATGCTTCTTTCTCTCGTCGCGCAAGTATGCTCTCTTCATGCAGGTGTCTTGGTTTTCAACTCATCCGCACTTCTGTAGTGAGTTTCTTACTTGCACGCCTATACTAGTGTTGTAAAACTTGTTCTCCTATAGTAGCACGGTAAAACATGCGTGACCAACTTTGACATGCACACCAATATGGGACTTGCGCGCCTTAATTCCGTAGCCATTTTTTTTCAAATTTCTTCACAATTTTTTTGAAAAATCTACTTATTTAAAAGTTAATTATCTGCTATTTTTGCAGATTAAATGGATCCCAAAAGAATCGAATCGGTTGATGAGATGACTAGAAAATTGATAGATGATATGATGAAAATCATTGGCCATGAGTACTATAATATCTGCGACATAACTCTGCCATATTTCTCCAAGTACTTGAGGAAGTATCATCTTAACTTCCCACAGAGCATCTACCTGCCTCTGTATGGTCATGGTCATCTGCAATGAGTCAATGTTACAGAGCCCAAGAACTATCTCCCACATTCTTGGTTTCAAACTTAAACCAACTTTTCTTCAGAAAATTTCTCAGTTGGAGGATTATTTGTAAATGATGGAATAATTGAGAAGGTGTTTATAATGCATCATATCCCATGTGCCCCAGATCTAAAACCTCACAAGCATGAGCTGAAGCTGCATTGCTATCCCTCCATTTTCCGAAATTTTCAGATGGATCAATACAAAGGCTAGGAGAAGAGTTGATACTTTCATCCCGGAGGAGGTGTGAATCCGACTTGGATGTGGGCATATTGGGTGTCACCAACCTATGCAGAGTTTGTCAAGGATTTGAAAGGAGCCACAATATATGAAGTTGTCTGGGTTGGGCAGACATATATCTACATGAATGATGACTTTGTGTCAGAGCTAATCAACCACTATAGCCCAGAAACCAATTCTTTCCAACTGGCTCATAGAGAAGTAGGAATGAGTTTGTGGGATTTGTACAAGATATCGGGGCTCCAATTTTGGGCGATATGTATGATGAATTCATCTCCCCCATGGCGACTTGGAATGACTTGGAGAAGACTCCAGCTTTGGCTCAAGAATTATTGAAAATTTTCCACAAGCTCAAGAATTTAAAGACCTTAAAAACTCATTATAGAACGGTATTCATCCAGAGGAGTGGATGGATATGTTTCTTACCAAGAAGAAGGAGAAGGGTCACACTTATTCTTGTCCTACTAGCTGCCCCAGAAAAGAGAAGAGGGGTGATATTGGCACATTCTGGCCGACTCTGGAAGCAGGAGAGTTTGAGAAGTGGGGGTAAAAAGTGAATTATAGAATACTAGAGAAGACCCATCTGGCGGGCTTCTTAGCCTTGTGGCTCAGTGTTTATCTTCTGTCAGTTAGGGATTCAAAGGGAGGAGTCAGGCTAGGGACCTTCGTTGTTGTATCCATGTTGGCTGAGAGGAAAATGGTTGGGTTGGCCACCCCCATTTTGGAAAATATTCACAGGAGATTACTCTATGTTTATATGGGTAAGTCTTATTTGAGAATAGTGGGCCCATTCCAAGTTTTTTGGGGATGGATCACCACTCATTTCAGGACATATGCAGTACAGAGTGGAGTACAGGTTCCTAAAAGTTATTTTAGGCCATCAGTGTAGGCATATTCTGGAATTTTTCTATTATCCCTTAACTCCTACGATATGAAGGTGAGGATAAACATGTTCAAGGAATTCAATTTCTTTACTTATGGAAAACCCGCCAACCGTGTGGTTTGTTGATGATGGAACAACCACCCTAGAATTGAGGTCATACATACTGGCTTGCAGAGATGGTGTATTGGCCACTATGATTGATGGAGAGATTATATGCAAAGACTATGCTCCATACAGATTTGCACGCCAATTCAAGTGTTTGTAGCAGATTGTTGTATCCCCTCCTGTGCATTTCAAGTCAGAGTAACATCTAATTGTTTCCTGACAACTATGGTAGCTGACAGCTATGGAGAATACCAGGGTAGTGTTTGATCTACCAATTGCTGGAGTAGTGAGTAACATGACTACATGGTATGATGAGAACTGGGTAGCATCATACCCTGAAGGGGTACTAAATCATCCTGTTCCTCAGGTGGGGAAAAAGAAGAGAACTTTCAAGAACGAAACCTTTCTTCTAGAAGGTGAATCTTCTACACCCAGAGCTAATTCACAGGGTTCCTCACCCAGGGTTAATTCACCGGATTCCCAAGATGGGAATGATGAGTCATGACATGCGTCAATGTGGCCTCATGCCATATATAATCCTCCTGCAAGAATTAATAGATATACTCCATATACTCTTGGTGATTTATATCATTGAGGCAATTTAATCACTATTACATTATAGAGTGAAAAGTTTTATTTTCTTATTATTTATCTGTGATTGTAGGAGCTGGGAAGAAGTTGAAATCCAAGATTGTAGGACCCTCCTTGCAGCCTTCTGGTACACATGTTGAATATCTACGACCAGAGGCTGTCCAGACATGGTAGAGTTTATATTGCGATGCTAAAACCGCCTGGCTAGACATTTGCGAAGGGATACACATCCCGGGAGTAGGGAATCATTGGGGTTCTACAAATATCCATTTCAAGGATATCCCCGATGAAGTGAAGGCTTAAATCAGAGAGCTAGAGATACTCATATATGCCACTGATGATTCCATTCCTATCACCAAGCGGGTGAAGGAAATGATGGATTGTGGCACCACTGAGGGGACTGGTGCTTCCGGAGATGAGGAGTGGCAGGATTACGTGGATCCTGAAGATGTAAGTATCTTTTCTTATTTTATTTTCAAATTGATTCCAATTAAAGATTTTTTACTCAATGAAATGACTTTCTTCCTCTTGCATCTTGTAAGGAATGGAACTGCTGAGGTTCCTTCGCCACAGTATAGCTCTGGTGGTACTGCCATCAGAGCTACTGAATCTCCTCGTGATCTGGGTGAGGTATATCTAGGATGGAAAGCCATGAATGATGAATTATAAAGGGGTTTTCACTCTCAAATACCTATATTTGGATATGACGATGTCAACACACCCAAAAAAGAAAATAAGGAAAGATATCGAAGGAAGAAGTCCACCGATAAATGCTTCATCAGTAGTGGTAAGTCCTTTGGATAGTCATGAATCTTAACTCATGAAAAGATTTCACATAATTCTTGGGATTTAATGGGCTTCTTCAATTTCCCAATTGAGGGAGAGGACTGACCCTCCTCTGAGGACGATGGAGGGTGCTGGTGAACAATCACAAATTTATGTTTACTTGGCTACTCTTGAAGAAGAGCCAGTGTCTGTTCCCAGTATTGCTCCTGCTGTTGCTGCAACAAGAGAAGAGTCTGCTTCTGGTAATTTAACAATACTTCATAGAATATATGAATTAAAACATTAATTGAATTCCATTATATGATACTTTTAGGTTCAACACATGCACCAAAACATTTGGTGGTCACTCCAACTGCCTCCAAAATTTTATCTGAAGAAGCTGTTTGGGGTTAGAGGCCACAAAATGAGGGTCGCCAAGAGGACATATCGAATACTCCCACTGGTGAGACTAAATAGGAATATGAGATATCACTTGATGAAATGATGAAACTTGGAACATATTTTGAAGAAATTTTAGATCATGTTAAATTACCATGAAATTTAGAAGACTTTGGACGTGAGTGTTATCCTTCGCCAGGTTAAAAAAACTACTTTATTACATCTCTGACCATGGTTAGATTGAAATGTGCAGTTCCATCTGAGAAAGATGCTGAACATCCAATTCTTCAAGGGGGTAGAGACAACCGTATTATTATAGAGATGCTAGATCAAGTGGAGCATAACCCATTAGAGCTTCCTGAAACCCATCCTAAAAACCCGGTTGATTCTAGGAAAGACAGGGAGGAGCCTTCTCATGCTGCTGATCTACCGTTGGGTAAGAGATGATAATATTTTTAGCTACACTTAATTTTCAGGACAACATAATCAAATTTGTTATCCTTTGAAACTAACCAAAACAATCAATTGACTATGTAGGGACATCAATTTCAGTGGCTAGATCTTGAGGTGAAGCCTCAGCCTCAACCCCAATGGGAATAGAAAGTGAAGTACCAAGGGTTAGAGGGGAAGGAGAAGAACATGGCACTTCTTTAAGTATATTAATCCTTGATTATATTCCCCCCTGTGATAGTGATACTGAGTCAGACCCAGAGGTACAAAAGGTGGTCCAATTTTCAGGTTTTAGGGCATGGTAGAACATATGGAAGATCATATCTAAAGTGCCTCTTGGAGAGCTGTCTTCGAATATCCCATGACTGTCATCCCTTTTTTTAATGTTAATAATTGTGGTTTTGGATATCAAGAGATCCATTCCACAGTGAAACAAGTCATCTTAAGGAGGGAGCAGGTACAAAAATATCGTCAAGATCTGACCAAAGCAAGAATATTGACCAATATTTGTGAATTTGAGGCTGTGGTGTCCTGAGCTGAGGATGATCATGCTGAAAAGTTGAAGGAGATGAAGCATAAGATCAAAGAGAAAGTTGTCCAGCATATGCACCTTCAAAAAAAGTTAAATGCTATTACTGGGGAACTTGCCATCTTAACAATTCACTGGAAGGAGTTCAAACAAATGGTTTGAAAGCCATCACAGATGCCAAGAAAGCACTCCATCAATCTGAAAAGAGTGAAGCTGGTTGAGTACATGAACTTCATGTGTATGCTGATGAGGCTCGTGATGTTGTAAATCAAATGAAAAGTTATGTTGAAATGCTCTTGTAATATTTGAAAAAGATACGAGACTCCAACCTGTGGGTGTCCTTATAACTCTTGTGCATCAATGAAAAACAATTTCATCTTTAATCATTTGTACCTGCATACTCTTGCTACTTGCTTTAAATTATTACCTAAGCCAATGGACTTAGTAAGCATAGTTTTATTTTTGCTAAGATTATGAAAATAACCCTACAAACATTGCAACTTTTAATTGCTCAATATTACCTAAATCATACAAAATGAATGTTTAGTGAGCTAGGAATTGAATTTTGTTCAGAGTTCCCTTGTCTTTTGTGGGACGTTTAAAGTCAAGCACGTCAGACATAAAAAGGAAAATGTTTAAGGTCAAAATAGCTTTGACTGAATGAATTAAAATTGACTCAATTACTTGATAATTTATTTGAAAACATATTACCACATCCAAGTATGGGGGAAAACATGTGAACTATGACTTAAGAAATTTTGAATCTAAGGAATGATATAAAAAAGGGCTAAGAAGGCATTAGAAGAAGTATTTCCTAAGAGTGAAGTTACCACTATTTAACAAACCCATTAGGGGGTTGAATTATGTAGGGCCATTTAAGGGCATTGGGTGCATAGTCAAATAATAGCATATTTTGGCTGACAGGTCTATTATGTAGACTACTTATGCAAGGCCACCTAGGGGCACGTGCTGCATAGTCCAGCAAAAGAACTCTCAATAATTTTACTTTTCAATTTCTAAAAAAGCCAGTGAATGTTTATGGAGATTCAATTTTTTCAAAGCATAGAGTCTGTTGTATAGAGAGAGGTACTTCAATATAGAGAAGGTATTCCCAATCAAGATTGTCAAATAATTGGATGAATGTCACTCTTATGAAGGTTTGAACCAAATGTAGGGAAGGGAAATATAAACCATATACTTGAATACTTTCAGATCATGAAAAAGAGTATGGGACAAATATGTGAAGGATGACTATTTTTTGTGGATCCCTACATATTGTCATTAAGACCAATAAGGACAAAATAGGTTTTTATCCCAAGAATGAAGTTACCACTACTTGACAAACTCGTTAGGGGGTTGAATTATACAGGGCCATTTAAGGGCATTGGAAGCATAGTAAAATAATAGTATCTTTTGGCTGAGAGGTCCATTATGTGGACTACTTATGCAAGGTCGCCTAGGGGCACATGATGAATCGTTAGAAAAAATAACTCTTGGGTATCAGACATTTTGTGACCAGAAGTCAAGAAAAGGGTTATAGAGATCTGAAAGTATTTAAGGTTAGAAGTATGACACACCAGCATGGGCATTATCCAATGCATAAAGGAGAAACACAGACTAATGCTAACCATAATCATGTTGTGATTGGTTCTTGAATTAAGATACTGGACTTCACTATGTATCTCATAAGGATGGGAATCAAGCCATACATAGTTCTTGAAATATAGTTTAATGTCATGTGGGATGAGAGTGTAGGAGATCTTAGTTTAGTGTCATAGATCTCAGACCATAATAAAGAATAAACATTGTGTGTTTTATAAACCTGATGTGAATGAAGACCAGGGCTTTCATACCACATTCATGTTTTCACAGGGGGACTTTTCAGCCAAGGGACTGAAAGTGGAATTTGGGGTTAGGACCAAAGACTTGTGGTAGGATTCGAGGGAAGCTCGAATGTTCCTACGTATCCCATAAGGATGGGAATCATTCCATATATAGTTCTTGAAATACCCTATGTATAGATTTTGTTCGTACAAGTGAAGGGTGAAAGGGGACATTAGGGAAATGATGGTTGGATCCAAGATTAAACGTTCGAGCATTGCCATGTATGTATGTAGTCTTTGAAATATGACATGATTGAAGATCAATGTGAATATTGATTCCCTCTCAGGTGAGGTATAATGGGGGAATGTATAGTTTAACATCATATATCAAGGACGATGATGACCCAATGTGAATATATTGGTTTTTAGGGGGGCTTCACGAATAAACATCATATGAGATGAAGGTGAACCCATATGAAGATATTGGTTTTGGGCTTGGACCTCAGGAGGTTGCCTACGTACCCATCCTAGAAGGAAAGGATCAAAGTCCACGTAGTTCAATTGAAGAATTAATTGGTGATCAAGTTGTACTTGAGGAAAACAATCTAAAAAATGGTGTTGGGAATTAAACATGGTTAGCATCCTAGAGAGGGTGTTATGGTTGAAACTTACTCTAAGCTCATGTGAGACATACTCTGTGTGGGAAACAAGAGGTAGCAACAACCTTAACGATGCACAGTTTAATGTCATGTAATACATATACACAGTTTAACATCATGTAGGACGTATTTAGGACAAAAAAGTTTAATGTCATGTTGGACAAATATATATTTGGGTTACACAAAATAATTCTTCAAGAATCTTTCATTGGTTGGAGTTGTAATGAGTTATCCATCCATTGAGATTAAATAATAAGCTCCATTGGAGTAGACCTAATTTATTGAATAAGGTCCTTCCCACTTTTGCTCAAGCTTTGGAGGCTTCTTCCCTGGTATCATTGGAGTTCTGAGGACCAATACCAATTCTCCTTGAATGAATGAATGAAGATGAACTTTTTTGTTGAAAGCTCGTGCTATTCGATTCTGATAGACTTCCAAATGGTGCAAGGTGCAGAATATGTTTTCATCTAATCTTTCCAATTCATCCAATCGCTTTTGAGATTGTTCATCTATAAATGAATGATCATAAATGGCTACTATGAGTGAAGGTAATTGAACCTCAATGGGAAAGACTACTTCTATTCTATATACCAATGAATATGTAGTTGACCGCGTACCAATGCGAGTGGTGGTCCAATAATCCCATAAAGCATGAAAAAGTTTATTAGGCCATAATTTCTTATCTTTATCCACTATCTTTTGTAGAATTTTTGAAAGAGTCTTATTTAAGGCCTCTATTTGTCCATTGGCCTCTACATGATACCAAGATGAATGGTTGGATTTGATGTTGTATTCTTGATACAACATCCTTACCTCAGATGAACAGAAGTTGGTGGCATTGTCTGTCAATATGGTATTAGAGACACCAAATCTGGTAATGATGTTAGACTTGATGAAGATAAAAATGCTTTAATAACTAAATTATTTGAAAGGTATTGCCTCTTCCCATTTGGAAAAGAAGTCATTAGTAGTAAGAATATACTTAAAGTGATTGGATGTAGCCAAAGGGTAAGTTCCTACTACATCCATTTCCCATGTGGCAAATAGCCATGAGTATTTAGCTTCATGAAGCAACTCTGTGGGTTGATGAATGAAATTGGCATATACTTGACAAGAATGAAACCTCTTAGTGAAATCAAAACAATTTTGTATCATTGTAGGCTAGAAGTATCCCAATATTCAAACTTGATCAGATAGTCTATGTCCAGACTGGTGGACACCACAGACTCTGACATGTACATCTTCCATGACATCCATTGTCTCTTCACCATCAATACATATGAAGATAATTCATTCAAAACCTCGCTTGTAGAGAATTTATTCTAGGAAATCTAGGCTATCATACAGAGAAAAAGGACCACACGTCGCTGGACTTGTTCTTTCTCATCTCTATTAGGTGGGAGTGTTCTATTTTGAAGGTATTCCCTGATAGGTGTCATATATATCGTAGTATGACCATATAGTTTAGAAATGGGAATGATTTCATTGATTTCCTTTGTTCTGATTTGAACAAAAGGTGAAATTGTATGATGATGGGAAATACTGATGACTGTTTCATCCTGATTTGGATTTTCCAGAGCTGTGGCTACATTAGCCAATGCATCAGCTTGGGCATTCTGTGATCGCAGGACATAAGAAAATGTCAGTTCCAAAGGAAATTCCACCATTAACTCTATGACATAATCATAAAAAGGGATTAAATATTCTTTTTTGATGTAATAATCTCCATTGACTTGTTTGATTACTAAGTCTGAATCACCTTTATCCTTTAAGTGATTCACCTATGCCTAAAGAACCAACTCCAATCCTACGATGAGAGATTGATATTCTGCTTCATTATTTGTACCTCCTCCCAAAAATAGGAAGAAGTAGGGCAGCACTGCCTTTTCTGGGGAAATAAGAACAATTCCTAACCCAACATTGTTGAATTTAGGATCTTCCAATTTCTTACCTGTTGGACTTCTAGAAGCACCATCAAAGTACATTTCCCATGATTAAAGATTATCTTTAATAGAGAAGGCTTCCTCATCAGGAAGTTCAATATCTGAAGATATATCTTCTACTAAAAGATGTTGAGCAAGGAAATCAGCTAGAGATTGGCCGTTTATTGACTTTTGAGACATATACTGGATACCAAACTGCTGAAAAATAACTTCCCACCTCACCAGACGTCCTGTAAGCATTGGACGACTAAGGATAAATTTGAATAGGTTATTACGAGATACCAATTTAACCTCATGATGTTGCAAGTAGTGTCTCAATTTCTAAACTGTAATGATTAACACCAGGAAACACTTTTTAATACTTGAATATCGAATTTCTACCTCAAGCATAGTCCGAATGAGATTGTAAAGCCCGTTTTCATTCCTGGTATCATTCTTTTTGGCAAGGATGGCACCCAATGATTGTTCTAAAGCTATCGCATAAAGGATAAGTTGTCTTCCTTAAACAGGTGGCATTAATGCTAGTGGACTCAAGAGATATTTCTTGAGGGTATCAAATGGTTCTTGACATTCTTCATTCCATTGGTAGGTGACTCCCTTCTTCATTAATTTGGTGAAGGGTAAACATTTTCCTGCCAGATTGGTGATGAAATGACAAATATTGGCCAAGTGTCCTTGAAGTCCTCTCAATTACTTAAAATTTTGAGGAGGTGACATACCAAGAATTGATTTTTTCTTCTCAGGATCGACTTTGATACCATTATGGCTTACAACAAAGCCGATAAATTTTCCTGAGGTTACCCCAAAATCACATTTCAAGGGGTTCATCTTCAAATTGTGTTGTCGACGTTTGTGGACTAGGATTTCCAAATCAGCCAAGTGATTAGAATGTTGTCTGGATTTGACCACCAAATTGTCCACATAACATTCAACAAATTTCCCTAAAAAGGGTTTGAAAATATGGTGCATGACACGTTGATACATTGCACCTGCATTTTTCAGGCCAAAGGGCATTACCTGATAGCAAAACACACCGTGAGGGGCTCTGAAAGCTGTATATTATTCATCTTCTAGAGCCATTCGGATTTGATTATACTAAAAATATCCATCCATGAAGGAAAGTGCTTTATAACCAGCATTTTCATCAATTAAGAATTCTATAATCGGGACTAGAAAATCATCTTTGGGGCAATGCTGATGAAGATCTCTAAAATCAATGAAAACTCTAATTTGTCCATTCTTATTTTTCACAGGGACAATATTAGCCTGCCATTTGGGATATTGAACTTCTCTGATGAAGATATCTTTGATAAGATTATCCAATTCAGCTTCAATTTTGGTGGCATAAGTTGGGCGTGTTCTTCTTTCAGCTTGCTTGAATCTTCGATGCTCTTTGGGAAAACCCAAATGATGAGTGGAAACATCTAGATAAAGACCTAGAATTTCTATATAATTCCAAGAAAAAACATCCCAATTTTTCTTTAAAAATGAAATATACATTTTTTCTCTTTAAGAGTCCTGGCCACACTAATTAAAGTGAGGTGTGGATCTTCTTTTGTAAACAGATTTATTTCTATGAGTTCTTCCATAGTGGTAGAGATACCTTCTTCAAATAATGGAGGAGAATCCCTGAGATCTTCCTCTTCGTCATCAATATGTGTTACTTCTTTGGTTTCAACTTTAAGAGTAGATGATGAAGCATAATTTCCATTATCAGGAGAGAAGTTAAAATTTAAACATCTCGAAGAAGAGGCTATTATTTTTGACCCTATTAATCATGAAGGGTCATACTGAGGTGATAGGGATGAGATGATGGATTGATAATTGAAATCATTATTTTCCTTTAGTATTGCTATAACTTCTTCTTGCCTGGTTTATTAAGTAAAGAATTTCTGGATTTTAGTAGATGAAATGAAGACTTCTCCATTTGAGCTTTCATCATTTCCCGGTGAATCAGAAATTTTTCCAATACTATCTGGCTTGATTTCCATAATTAACATTTTAGAGGTTTCCGTACACTATTGGAAATGGAGGATATACCAACGGTTCTAAACCGTTGGTATATTCTATACCAACGGTTGTCCAAACGTAGGGAAGTAAGGCATGGGGAAAGATCTATACCAACGGTTTAAACTAAACTGTTGGTATAGTCCACTCTATGTCTTGATTTTCCAATGGTTCTTGTTGAACCGTTGGTATAGGTTTACCCAATGGTTTAAAACCATTGGGAATTCTATTATTTTGTTATTATACCAACGGCTTACAACCGTTGGTATAGTTTTTTTCCCAACGGTTTCAATGAAACCGTTGGCATATGTTCAATACAAAATCCTATACCAACGCTTAAAAACTATTGGTATAAATCTTCTCAATGTATACCAATGGTTTTAAACCGTTGGTATTGTGTATTTCAAGAATTGTTGCACAAAAGCCCCTCCTGTGCATGCACCTGCATACAAAACAGCACTTAAAACAGTGAAAACTTAAAACAACAAAAAAATACCACCTCTTTGATTAGATACATGGTGAATAATTCCCCATTTGAATCTTCATATGACAACAATCATCCTGTATAGTTGAATAAGAGTTTCAATAACTCAAATATTATTTACACCCATTTCAATCTTCATATGACAACCACTTTCCTAATATATGGTGAAAAGGTATTTTCTTAGGAGTCTCATCACTTGTGACTCCATAAGTGCCACACCGGGCCTCATATTGAGGCGGGGTTTACTGTTACACGTCACATATGATCCATGAATAAGTTTCCTAAAGTTTCAACACAATCAGAATCCGTTTGATCGGTTTGGCGTATGTATGTAAAATATTGTCCATTTTGAACAAAAGAGAGGCAGTTTGGGTGGTCCCGGCCACACGGTGACTCCAATTGAGGCAGGGTTGACTCTTACACATCAAATATGACCCATGGATCGTTTTCCTAAAGTTTCAACAGAATCCAAAGGCCTTTGGTCTGTTTCCCGTATGTCAGTTGTTGATATCACTTACAATTTAGTCCATTTTAACAAAAGAGAGACAATTTGAGTGGTCCCGGCCACACCGCGGCTCAGATTGAGGTGGAGTTTACTCTTACACGTCAACTATGACCCATGGATTGTTTTCCTAAAGTTTCAATAGAATCAGAAGGTGTTTGGTTGGTTTGGCGTATGTCAGTTGTTGTTTTCACTTAAAATTAAGTCCATTTTAAACAAGAGAGAGACACTTTGAGTGGTGACGGCCACACCGGACCTCGTATTGAGGCAGGGTTGACTCGTACACGTCACATATTAGCCATGGATCGTTTTCCTAAAGTTTCAACACAATCAGAATCCATTTGATCGGTTTGGTGTATGTACATAAAATATTTTCCATTTTTAACATAAGAGAGAAAATTTGGGTGGTGTCGGCCACACCGTGCCACGGATTGAGGTGAGATTGACTCGTACACATCACATATGACCCATGGATCGTTTTCCTAAAGTTTCAATAGAATCCGAAGGCGTTTGGTTGATTTCCCGTATGACAGTTGTTGATTTCATTTACAATTTACTCCATTTTCAAAAAAAGAAAGACTGTTTGAGTGGTCCCAGCCACACCATGGCTCAGATTGAGGCATAGTTGACTCATACATGTCACATATGACCCATGGATCGTTTTACTAAAGTTTCAATAGAATCCAAAGGTGTTTGGTTGGTTTGGCTTATGTCAGTTGTTGTTTTCAGTAAAAATTAAGTTCATTTTAAACAAAAGAGAGGCACTTTGAGTGGTGTCGGCCACACCGTGCTTCGGAATGAGGCGGGGTTGACTCGTACACGTCACATATAAGCCATGGATCATTTTCCTAATGTTTCAACATAATTAGAATCCGTTTGATTGGTTTGGCGTATGTACGTAAAATATTGTCCATTTTGAACAAAAGAGAGGTAGTTTGGGTGGTCCCGGCCACATGTCGCCTTGGATTGAGGCATGGTTGACTTGTACACATCCCATATGACCCATGGAACGTTTTCCTAAAGTGTCAACAGAATCCGAAGGTGTTTGGAAGGTTTCTCGTATGTCATTTGTTGATATCACTTACAATTTAGTCCATTTTGAACAAAAGAGAGATAATTTGAGTGGTCCCAACCACACCGCGGCTCAGATTGAGGCGGGGTTGACTTGTACAAATCAAATATGACCCATGGATCGTTTTACTAATGTTTCAATAGAATCCGAATGCGTTTGGTTGGTTTGGCGTATGTCAGTTGTTGTTTTCACTTAAAATTAAGTCCATTTTAAACAAAATAGAGGCACATTGAGTGGTTTCGGCCACACCGGGCCCCCGATTGAGGCGGGGTTGACTTGTACACATCAAATATGACCCATGGATCTTTTTCCTAAAGTTTCAATAGAATCCGTAGATGTTTGGTCGGTTTTCCGTATGTTAGTTGCTGTTTTCACTTAAAATTAAGTACATTTTAAAAAAAAAGAGGAACTTTGAATGGTGTCGGCCACACAGAGCCTCTTATTGAGGCGGGGTTAACTCGTACACGTCACATATGATCCAAGGATCATTTTCCTAGAGTTTCAACACAATCCAAATCCGTTTGATTGGTTTGGCCTATGTACATAAAATATTGTCCATTTGGAACAAAAGAGAGGTAGTTTGGGTGGTCCCGGCCCCATGATGCCTCAGATTGAGGTGCGATTGACTTGTACACGTCACATATGACCCATGGATTATTTCCTAAAGTTTCAACAGAATCTGAAGCGTTTGGTCAGTTTCTCGTATGTCAGTTGTGGATTTCACTTGCAATTTAGTCCATTTTGAACAAAAGAGAGACAATTTGAGTGGTTCCAGTCACACCACAACTTGGATTGAGGCGGGGATGACTCATACACGTCACATATGACCCATTGATCATTTTCCTAAAGTTTCAATAGAATCAGAAGTCATTTGGTTGGTTTGGCGTATGTCAGTTGTTGTTTTCATTTACAATTTAGTCCATTTTGAACAAAAGAGAGACAATTTTAGTGGTCCCGGCCACACCGCGGCTCGAATTGAGGTGAGGTTGACTCTAACACGTCAAATCTGACCCATGGATCGTTTTACTAAAGTTTCAACAGAATATGAAGGCGTTTGGTTGGTTTGACGTACGTCAGTTGTTGTTTTCACTTAAAATTAAGTCCATTTTAAACAACAGAGAGCCACTTTGAGTGGTGTCGGCCACACCGGGCCTCGGATTGAGGTGGGGATGACTGGTACACGTCACATATGAAAAATGGATCATTTTCCTAATGTTTCAACACAATCAGAATCCGTTTGATCGGTTTGGAGTTTGTACGTAAAATATTGTCCATTTTGAACAAAAGAGAGGCATTTTGGGTGGTCCCGTCCACACAGAGCCTCGGATTGATGCGGGGTTGACTCGTAAACATAACATATGGCCAATGAATTGTTTTCCTAATGTTTCAACAAAATCCGAAGGCGTTTGGTAGGTTTCTCTTATGTCAGTTGTTGATTTCACTTACAATTTAGTCTATTTTGAACAAAAGAGAGATAGTTTGAGTGGTCCCGACCACACCGCGGCTCAAATTGAGGAAGGTTTGACTCGTACAGGTCACATTTGACTCATGGATCGTTTTCCTTAAGTTTCAATATAATTCGAATGTGTTTGGTCGGTTTGGCGTATGTCAGTTGTTGTTTTCACTTAAAATTAAGTCCATTTTTAACAAAATAGAGGCACTTTGAGTGGTGTTGGCCACACCGGGCCTTGGATTGAGGCGGGGTTGACTCTTACACATCACATATGAGTCATGGATTGTTTTTCAAAAGTATCAACACAATCAGAATCCGTTTGATCGGTTTGACGTATGTACGTAAAATATTGTCCATTTTAAACATAAGAGAGACAGTTTGGGTGGTGTCGGCCACACCATGCCTCGGATTGAGGCGGGATTGACACTTAAACATGACATATGACCCATGGATCATTGTGCTAAAGTTTCAATAGATTTGAAACACATTTGGTCAGTTTCCCGTATGACAGTTGTTGTTTTCACATACAATTTAGTCCATTTTCAACAAAAGACTAGCAATTTGGGTGGTCCCAGCCCCACAGTGCCTCAGATTGAGGTAGGATTGAATCTTAAACATCACATATGACCCATGAATTGTTTTCCTAAAGTTTCAATAGAATATGTAGGTGATTTATCAGTTTTCTGTATGACAATTGTTGTTTTCACTTAAAATTAAGTACATTTTAAAAAAAAGAGGCACTTTGAGTGGTGTCGGCCACACCGGGCCTCGTATTGAGGCGGGGTTAACTCGTACACATCACATTTGACCCATGCATTGTTTTCCTTAAGTTTAAATATAATCCAAATGCGTTTGGTCCGTTTTTTGTATGTCAGTTGTTGATTTCACTTAAAATTAAGTCCATTTTTAACAAAACAGAGGCACTTTGAGTGGTGTCGGCCACACCGGGCCTTGAATTGAGGCGGGGTTGACTCGTACACATCACATATGAGTCATGGATCTTTGTGGAAAAGTATCAACATAATCAGAATCCGTTTGATCTGTTTGGCGTATGTACGTAAAATATTGTCCTTTTTAAACAAAAGAGGGACAATTTGGGTGGTTTCGGCCACACCGTGCACTAGTAGAATTCTAACCTATACCAACGGTTTGGAACCGTTGGTATAGGCCTCCAAACCGTTGGTATAGCCTATACCAACGGTTTGGAGAACCATTGCGAAGTAAGCCGTTGGGATAGGTCTATACCAACGGTTTTCCCAAAACCGTTGGTATAGACCTATCCCAACGGTTTACAAAACTGTTGGTATAAGTAATATGAAAATCTATTCCAACGGATATAAAACCGTTGGTAAATGTATTTCAAAAAAAAACATGTGCTGGGATTTGATCCCACGACCCCTTATTTATAATCGAACGACTAAACCACTAAGCTAACATCACTTTTATAAACATAATTTCATAAATATATATATGTATTATCATAATTATTTAAAATTTAGATTTATATAATGTTCTCGGGTAGCAGACCTGGAAGAAATGAAAGAATCTATCCCAACAGTTCTCAAAACCGTTGGGATAGACCTATCCCAACGGTTCTCAAAACTGTTGGGATAGGTGGAAATTTCCAGGGGATGAATGTTGGATTTGGGGATGAGTTTTCCCAACGGTTCTCTCAAACCGTTGGGAAAGGGGGGGGGGGGGGGTCTTTCCCAACGGTTTGGGAGAACCGTTGGGAAAGGGGCCTCAAAACCCCCCTTTCCCAACGGTTCTCCCAAACCGTTGGGAAAGGGGGGGGGGGGGGGGGTCTTTCCCAACGGTTCTCCCAAACCGTTGGGAAAGGGGGGTCTTTCCCAACGGTTTGGGAGAACCGTTGGGAAAGGGGTGTTTTGAGGCCCCTTTCCCAACGGTTCTCCCAAACCGTTGGGAAAGACCCCCCCTTTCCCAACGGTTTGGGAGAACCGTTGGGAAAGGGTGTATATAAGTGTTGGGAAAGATCCGATTTCCAGTAGTGGTGCCTTGTATTGAGTCAGGGTTGACTCGTACACGTCACATATGATCCATGTATCATTTTCCTAATGTTTAAACAGATTTGGAATGCATTTGGTCGGTTTTCCGTATGTCAGTTGTTATTTTCACTTAAAATTAAAGTCATTTTGAACGAAAAAGATACATTTTGAATGGTACCATCCACACTGAGCCTTGGATTGAGGTGGGGTTGACTCGTACATGTCACATATGACCCATGGATCGTTTTCCTATAGTATGAATAGAATCCGGATGCGTTTGGTTGGTTTACCGTATGTCAGTTTTTGATTTCACTTAAAATTAAGTCCATTTTTAACAAAATAGAGGCATTTTGAGTGGTGTCGGCCACACCGAACCTTGTATTGAGGCGGAGTTGACTCATACACGTCACATTTGACTCATAAATCTTTTTCCTTAAGTTTAAATAGAATACTAATGCATTTGGTTGGTTTTCCTTATGTCAGTTATTGATTTCACTTAAAATTAAGTCCATTTTTAACAAAATAGAGGCACTTTGAGTGGTATCGGCCACACCGGGTCTCGAATTGAGGCGGGGTTGAATCGTACACTTCACATATGAGTCATGGATCATTGTTAAAAGTTATCAACAAAATAAAAAGCTGCTTTATTGGATTGGTGTATGTACGTAAAATATTGTCCATTTTAAACAAAATACATACACTTGGAGTGATACCGGCCACACCGCGCATCGGATTGAGGAAGAGTTGACTTTTACATGTCACATATGCCCCATATATCTTTTTCCTAATGTTTCAACATAATCCGAAGGTGTTTGGTCAGTTTCCCATATGTCAGTTGTTGATTTCACTTAAAAATAAGTCAATTTTGAACAAAAGAGAGGCAGTTTGAGTGATCATGGCCACAATGTGCCTTTTATTGAGGCGAGGTTGACTTATACAGGTCAAATTTTACCCATGGATTGTTTAACTCATGTTTCAACAGAATTTGAATGCATTTGGTTGGAGGGGAAGGGTCTAGTCGGGTACGCGGAGATGCTCATCTACCTCTGCTATGAGCCTCCCTTGTACCATCGGCCGAAGAACTGAAAGAATGGAATAATGAAAAGTGCACATACTTATGTACCTGTAAAATCTACACATATACAGCACATAGCCGCATCATTTCATAAAAAATAACACCAAGGAGAAGACAAAATAGAAGCAGTTATGCAGAGTAATGACAAGTGCACATACAGATCAGAAGCAGCTCAAAAATTGTTGCATACATGCCATGTTTATTTCCTAAAACAGAGTAAAAAAATCAAAATGATGAAACTCTAGAATATGGGTTGCCTCCCAGAAAGCGCTATGTTTTACGTCTTCATCCAGATGGATGGAAACTGGTCAATCGTCTTGGTCCATCAACTCAGAAATCCTCTGCCTCTTACAAGAACTGGTGGTCGTGTCATCAAGCTCACATGGACGCTTAGTGGGATTGATCATTTCAAGAGCGTAGAGGGCATGAATATAGCGTGGAAGTAAGAGAATCTGGTGCTCGTCATCAGCCAGACGCTGAGTGGGATTGATCACTTCAGGATCATAGCGATCATGAATCTGGGGTGGAAGTAAGAGAATCTGGTGCTCATCATCAGTCAGATGCTGAGTCACCCGTCGTGCGAGGTCAGATGGAGACGGGACGTGTACATCGATGATCATGGAAGAGGCAGACAAGCTAGACATTGATGGTTAAGCTGCATCCACAAATAGATTCATTTTTATATATTAGAACCTTTATAAATGTTTGTCACATTTTTACAAACAATTAATGTGTGAAAATTGTGAAAAATAACTTATCAGATATATAAAAATGGATTTACTCACGGACATGATGCATAATATCTCAAATATTCCTCATTGGATCTCAATTTGAAATTTTAATCCATTATCAAATTTCTTATATCAATTTATTTTTATTTGGATCTTTAAGGTTGAACTCTTTTTGTAAAATCTAGCCAAGGGATGATAAACTAGTGACTTGGAATAAAATTGGATGTTATGTGGTGAAAACCACTTTATAAGCATTGTTTAGGATATTATTTAGGTGGTTTGAGGATAAATCTATCTTTTTAGAGAAAATCTAGCATGTCCAAGTTTAGTGGTAAATGTTTTGAAGTGGGGGGGGGGGGTATTTTGTGGTTGAGGAGGGGGTGAGGGGGATGTCCAAGGTCTAGGAGGAGGGGTGGGGGCTGTCCAGGGTCCAGGAAGGGGGCGGGGGGCTGTCCAGGGTCAAGGAGAAGGGGAGAAGGGGATGTCCATGGTCCAGGAAGGAGGGGGGGGGGGTGTGTCCAGGGTCCATCGAGGAGGGGGGCTATCCAGGGTCCAGGGTGGAGGGTGGGGGGCTTCCTAGGGTCCAAGAAGGAGGGGGGACTATACAAGGTCCTGGGAGGAGGGTGGAGGGGGGTTTTCCAGGGTCCAGGAGGGGGGATGTCCAAGTTTCAGGAAAGAGGGGGGCCAGGCTGTCCAAGTTCCAGGAGGGGGGACTGTCCAGGGTCCAAGAGGGGGGGTTTGTAGGGTCCATGAGGAGTGGGGGCTCTGTTAAAGGGAGGGAATCCCCAAATAATTTGTTGAAAATTAACTAAACTTAATCCAAAAAACATCAAATTCCAATCCATCGCCCAACCAACATCCAATTCATCCTCAATATCACTAACCTCTACATGCCATAAACAACACAACCTAGTTTATACCAAATTAATATAGAAAACAAAAATAATAGATGGAAAAAATTAAAACTAAGGTAGTACTTACATATTTATCGTGTAGAACTACAAAATTGTTTGATTTAATATGGATCTATGAGTGGAATGAGTTTTGGAGTACTTGTATAGAGAGATCCGAGACGTTTAGGTCAAATCAAAATATAAAACAAAAAAATAGATGAAGAACATTAGAACTTACAGATTTGAAGTGTAGAACAGAAAAATTGTTTGACTGAAGAGGATGGATGGAGTTTCGGAGACTGGGTAACGAGAGTGCATCGGGAGAGCTTCAATTTAGGGCTGCAGTCGAGTAGAAGGGGACTGCAATCGAGCGAAGGGGCTACTGGATTTAGGGGAAAACTTTCCCAATGGTTTTTAAAAACCATTGGGAATGTATGTTTACCTAAGGCCTATACCAACGGTTTACACAAACTGTTGGTAGATATTCCAAAATATACCAACGGTTAGTGTATAACCGTTGGTAAAAGTCTCTTAATGGAGCCCTATACCAATGGTTTTATAAACCGTTGGTAAAAAACTTCATAAAAGCCTCTATGCCAACAGTTTTCTTAAAACTGTTGGTATACATAACCATTCCCAATGGTTTGATAAACCATTGGGATATAAGCATTGGTAAAAATGGGATTTCCAGTAGTGGTAAGAGTATTTATATTTGTGTCTATCCTATCAATTTTACTGATAGGAAACACATAGTCTGTACTCACATGTATGAATGGGTTTACTGAAATCATTTCCAAATAATATGGAGCATTAATTTTCGTAACCTCCGTTGTCGTGGATTTCTCATTACCTTCTATGTGACAGAATTTTTCCTCTATGTATTGAGATTTATATTTTTTGAATGGGGATTTATCACCATACAATGTCCCAGTTTGACCATTGAAACAATATTAGTGACACTGATGGTATGATGAAGGTATGACCGCATGTTGATGTAGCCAAGGTCTTCCAAGAAAAATGTTGAAGGCTGTGTCATGATGAACAACCATGAAATCTGAATTAGGAACAAGGTATACAAACTGAGTTCTGAGTGTAATCTCACCCAGAGGTTCTTGTTCATTTTTATCATATCCTTGCAACATCAGAGTAGAAGGAGATAAATCATATTCAGTGAGGCCGAATCGACGAAGTGTACGAATATGGATGAGGTTGACTCCTACGCCATTATTAATGAAAGATTGTCGAATATCTACATCATTGACCTTTCCAACTAAATACAAAGGTATGATATGTCCATGCACAACAACATCTTTATCTTCATCTGTAAAAGATATCACTGCATGGTATTCTGTAGGATCATTCTCTATATTGTATTCTTCAGCTGTAATAATTTCAGTTTCGAATTCATGAGGACTTGAAAAAGATTCAATGAGTGCCTCTTGAATATCCTTTGATAGATTCAAGGCATACAGAATTGATAAATTGGCCGGTACTTGGGCCAAATGTTTCAAGACATCATAATTTTGATCCAAAGGTCTGCGTTTCCCAAAAGGAATATGTGGTTTTCAGGTACCTTAGAAGTTGATGTTTTGGAGGTAGATGCATCTTGTATCGGGGTAGGAGTTGGAAATACTCATGGATTTGGAAGACTAGACTGACTAGGTTAATTTAATTGCTGAGAGGGAGAAGGTGTAACTTCTAACCGATCCTCCAAAATAACTGTGTCCGGACCAAATCTGCCATTTGTGGAAGAACTTTCCTATTCCTGTTGAGCCCATTGAAGGGCCTGACCATGAGTTTCATCCACATATATTGTTTTGGAAGGGGTAATATTGAAATATTGGATTCTAAAATATCCACGTCTTCCGCTGTATCCTAGACCTCTGTCTCTTTCTCAAATTCCTCTATTTGATTCAGGGAACTCAGGATCATAAAGATCGAAACTGTGATTCGCATATAGATTCGTTAAATGAATCATATTAACAAAACAAAAGATCAACTCTTCTTCTAATGAAGATTCGGTCTGATTATCCAGTTTAAGTTTGCCGTTTAGTGGGGAGGTTCCCATACTTTTGAAGTAGATGACATAAAATCAGCTAGAGTCAAAGAAAATTTAGGCTTTGAAACTAATTCATCTTCTTTTGACTGTTTTTCTTTCTTCGAATTATGCCGCCTCTTTGAAGATTTTCCTTCTGATGAACGGGGTTTTTCTGTGGAATTCATACCAGAAGACACAATTGGTTGATTCAATTGTGTTTATAAAATGGCATGAGTTTGGTTGATCATTTTCTTGACCGCACAATCATCATATTTCTATGCATTTTTTCTTCTGACTTCATTCCACTCACCTTCTTCCTCTTGATCAGTAGCAGTAACACATGCTACCTGGGATGAAGAAACTTTTATTTTTACTTGTCCAGAGACCACCATCTTCTGCAGGAGGTCTTTGAAGACACAAAACTCCTGAATGGGATTCCCCAACATCTTATGAAATGGGAAATAGTTATAGAGTTATTCATATCCTTCCTTATTTTGACGTTTGGGCCTTGGATACTAAACCAAGTTGTTTTCCAGAGCCGAGATGAAGTAGCCAAGAAACTGTTCATTCAGAAAAGAATAAACTTTGTTCTTCAAATCTTCAAAATGTTTCCTGCTTTGATCTGTTTGATCATTTTGATGAGGCGTCCATTGCTGTTGATTCTTAGGAGGCAGAGCCCATCGATATGATAATGTTTTTTAAGTGGAAGTAGGTACAAGTTCTTTTTTAAGCATAATTGTAGCAGTCTCTGCATTTCCCATTCTCTTTCCTAGAACTGATGGAATTACACGAGTTTTAGCCATAGTCTTTTTAATAGAGTCTTCAATCTGCTGAGCGATTGAAGTAAGGTCTCAAAACCCTCATGTGTATTTCCCAGAGATCAACGGTGTGCGTAATTCATCATGCAAATTTTCCACACAGATTAGTAACAATTCTTCTTGAGGGAGTTCTAAACTTAAGGAATATGTTAATCCCTTCCATCAAGCAATGAAATCTGAAACTCTTTCATTTTCCCTTTTCTTACAATTTGTAAGACCAAAAACTGTTGTCTTTGAAAATGTTGAGATAAATTGAAGAAGGAATTTTTTACGGAGATCCTCCCACCTAGTAATTGACCAAGATTACAAGCTTGTATACTAGAAAAAGGAAAGTCCTTATAAGGACTATAAAAAACACCCGAGCTTAACTGATTCTTGTTGTTTTGGAGTTCCCATCATAGGATCACAACAAGAAAAAAAATGTGTTAAGTGTTGTTCTGGATCTCCAGAACTATTAAAAATTGGGAATTTTGTACTCGCAAAATTTGATGGGGGATGAATTTCATCAACCCATTCAGGGTAAGCTCTTTTCTATGGTTGAACTGGTGCACGTTTTCCTTCTATAGCTTCCAACTGATCTGTTAATGACTCAATGGTAGTCATTAACTTTTTAGAAACATCTACTTGAGCCTAGACCCGCACAGGTGAAATAACTGGAATTTGGACAGGGGTGGCGACTGTTACTGTCACTAATGGTAGCACTACTGGTTGTTGCTGCACATAACCCATAGTATTAGACCTGTGATGGTGTACTTGTAAAGGAGGATATTCTTTCTCCATCCCAGTAGCTGAAACAAATTCCCTTGACTGACTGACTTCAGCGTGCTTAGGAGGAGGACTACCTTGAAGTAGTTATGCATTCAACCTCTTTAACTCCTTCATTTCTTCTTCTTATTATGCGAACCTTTCCTCTAATGAGAGTGATTGACCTTCTCTAGAGGTAGGGTGGAATATAACCTAACATTTTTCCTTTCCCCTTGTTGGATGCCTTTCAGAGAGGGGAAAGTTGGTTATTTGATGGAATACCTAAATTCTGGGTAATCCTTTGATTTCGGGTATGCACACCTTCTTCATTTGTGTCAGTGCGTATAGTGTCTTGAATTGAAAATTATTCATCCGATTCTACTGAGTGAGCCTCATGTTCTGGGGGATCGGTGAAAATGGCATTGAAATCATTTATTGATTCATAACGCGTTACATCCCTTCTATCGGAATTTATGCGATACTGTCTTCTCCCTTGTCCTTGATGAGACATTGCCTTTTGTTGAGTTGATCACTTGGGAACTTATTGATGAACCATAACTTGGAGGGAATCTCCTTATAATTTGGCTTTGCATTCCTCTTATGGCTTCTTCCCTAATCGAGAGAAGACTGACTTTTTCTGAGGAAGAGACTGAGGATTTGAAAAAGTCCCCAGTCCGGTGGACTGGGGATATTCCTACTCAACTCCTCGAATCCTATTTGTTGATTCTAAGGGTTGGATTAAAAGAGACCCCAGTCTGCCAAGCTGAGGTGGCTATTGAGCTGCTACATCTGATACTTTCTTAAAATCTCTCCTAATCTTGTGGACATTAGTCCGGAAATTGGCTGGATGCATCAACCTACATCCACTCAAATCACCTAGCTCAAATGACTGTTGGATGATTTCGGACACTTGTGTCCCCTGATGATGCACATGCTCTAAACAAGAAGCTTGTTCAATATTCTCATTGTCTAGATGCAAGAGTGATTCAATAACTTGTTCTTTGTATGTCTGACTTTGGGAAGAACTTGTTGAGGCCTGTTCCTAATCAAGCCTTTGATTACACAAAAAACCAATTGGATGTGTCCGGCAAGGGGAAATAACATTGCATGAGACCACTTTTGGCGGGCTTTGGTGACGGGAGAGTACAGTGAAATGAAGTGCTCCATGAACACCCCATCCTATGATATGAATAACAGATGGTGCATTGATAATTATCTGGTGCAACCTCTTTAGTGCACCAAGGCATGAACGCTGAAGGGCTCTCTACTTCTTTTCAACTTTCAGATGTCGGGAAACTGAGAGAGATGCCAAATCAATTTGGCATTGTAACCCTTCTATTATCTTGACATGATTTTAATATTCATCATAAGATAATATTTTATCTTTTAAATGACAATGAGTTCTACACATATTGAGATGAATATCGTGAATACAATTTTCCATCAACATCTCTGTAATATCATACTAAGAGTCAGCCAAAGGCCAAAACATGACTGGCACTTCACCTTTCACCAGTTTTTTTCTCATATTCAGCACTTCCTCCTTCTCATTTGATAAAGATTATTATACCTGATTACACCCTGTTCTATCTTCTGATTGAGAATGTACTTCACCTGCTAGTGGTAAAGCATCAGACAGGACTGGCTTCACATTTTCAAGTGCCTCAAGATAAGAGAGATTTCTCAATACTACATTGTCCTTTGAAGAATTTTCAGGCAATGAAAATTACTACCACATAGAGGAATTTCACAGCCAAATTCATCATCATGGGGAGGACCTCCATGGTGGGATACAACAAAAGATGAAACCTTTTTCTCCTTAGTTTACTAGCTATGAAGAGGCTTATTGTGGATCTCATCGAAAGATAATAATTCAAGATCGACCAAACTGTCATGAAGCAAGCCTTTATGAGGAAGTATCTTATGACGACCTTTAGAATTATTGTTCCCACTATTGGGAAATGAGAGAGTAGAATCTTGAGTTGAAAAAGACAATTGAATGAGTGCATCAAGAACTACAACATTTAGCAAGGACTTATTGCAGACTGGCTCTTGATTTCTTGACTGTGCTGAATGAGTGTTTTTCTTAGATGCCTTATTAATCACGTTGGGAACCACTTGTTTACAAAAGTGGTTATTATGGGTAGGTTTATGTGCCTGCTATAGAGAAATTGTCAGTTTAGGCTGATTATCTCCATTCAAATTGGGTGTATGTGCCTGACTTGATTGTACGTATGATATGCGGGAGTATGCCCCACAAACCTCCTGGACTAGAACAAAAGTGTGTATCTTCTATGGAGTAACTTGTTGGTGAGTCACTCCATTGATAGGGATAGATTCATATTTCTTTTCCTGTGATGCTGCTGAAGTTGTTTTAATATTCTGACAGGCATCCAAAATATGGGTAGGGATTTGCTTATGCTCTTTCACCATTTTCAGAATGTGCATGGTGACTTCCGCTACTAGAACATGAATATATGTCCATTCTGTGTATAGAGTAGGTGTATGTGCCTGCTCTTATCTTCGTTTTCCTATCAACAAATTCTAACAGTACATATGCATTGGGGCATAGAGTTGAGTCTGATCCAAATTTGTCGTTGGAGCTATCCGACTGACTTCTCCGGGTGCTACCAAACGAGACTGTTGGCAGACTTGATGAACATTGGCAGGTGTATGTGCCTACTGATTGTTCCTCACCACATTTGATTGGAGAGTTCCTTTGGATGCAGTCAGACGAGCCTGCTGACTGGTTGATGAATTATAAATAGGTGTATATGCCTGCCTATAACACTCTATCAGAATTGCCTGGTGAGATTGGTGTGTTACTGCCAGACGAGTCTGCTGAGCAGTAATATCAGGATAGACGAGTGTATATTCCTGCTCATTGTTTGCCACCAAGATGGCTTGATAGACTTCTTCAGAGGGGGAAGATGTAAGAACCTTCCCCTTATTGATCGAATTCATCTTGTGTGCTCGGATCGGAGGAACTTGAGATGAACCACTAAAGGTGGTACCCTCATCATGTTGAGGGAACACTACCGCACGAGTCTGGAAGCGATTTTTGTTGGGATACCTTGGTAATGACTCCTATATTCTTGAACCGAGGCCTTGAGTGACCTCTTCATTCACCTCCCTATAATGTGGGAGGAACTAGTTGTTTCATTCTAGGGATACTGACCTGAAACGGTTGTAGACGGTGGTTAGCACTGCCTGATTCTTGATCACTGGTCATTGCTATTCGGACAACCATGGAGAATTCTTAACTTGGAGGGCTTATCAAGTAGCCTCCAGAGTCGGAATGGTAACATGTTGATGGTATTCCTTAATCAGTGCATTTGAGATCCAGAGTTGAAGATGCTGATTAGGTGATATCGTCCTCAGAGCGGACAAGGATCTAGCAGGAGTAGCAGTTGAGGCATTCAGATATGTGAACTTTAAGGAAGCCATTTCTGTAATGCAGAGAGATCTTGGAAAAGAGTGACTGTTTGATATAACAAACATGATCAAGATAAGTTCGAACACTACATATTTTGGATGAGCACATATGTTATTGATTGTTTTTTTGCCCTCACATTATGTTAAAAAGGGGCCTAAATAATAAGTAAAACATCATTTAACTTGGTCAAGGATTCTCATCGAGTTCATCATTTTTGTTTCTTCTAGAAATAGGGATGACCATTTTTGTTTAAGGTTCAAAATTTTCCAATCGGTTTCTAACGGGTTTATTCATAGAACCCGAAACATCCAATGATTCCATATCCATTTGGACCTACTTTCCAAAGGTAGGTTCTCATTAGTTGTGGACCAATGAGACTTAAGAATTTGAATTAGTCGAGAGGATGGGAGTTCAGGCTCATCATACCTTTTTGGGGGGAATTATTGCCTACTCCAGGACTCTCTCATATATTTACATTATGTTCATGAATCCTTATTAATTTACCAAGCATGAAAATAAGTTTTTCTTCTAGACTTTGCAATCAATGGTTGATATGTATGGGATTTAGAGAATATTTTATATGTATTTGAGTTTCTTCATTGATGTAGAATTGTCCATATGTATTGGGGATTCTTAGTCAATGGTATCCTTCAATAAATTATATAGAAATCTCTTGGACATTATGATGACCATACTGGTTTTAAAGTCGTTCAGTGGGGCACTTGAAGTTTATTTTCATTCAGAAGGACTGGGATTATTTCAGAGTTGGGATCGTACCTGTAGATGGGCTGTCTACATGTCCTTGTAAAAGAGGAATAATAACCCATGTAGTTCAGGAATTAAGATGTAGTTTAACATCATATGGGATGGATGAGAATTAATGGGTGATGGGATTGAACCTTAGAAAGGCTTCCTATGTACTCTACTTTTAAGGCATAGATCAAAGTTTATGTAGTTCGATTATGAAATGTGGGGCTTATGTATGATTAATAGCCCAAATAGATGTGTCGTTGTTACTTTTACACTCTAAGCTCACATAAGTCATGCTTGTTGTGAGAAACAAGAGGTATTAGTAAACCTGAAATTTTTTTCCATGAAATATGCAGTCACAAGGAATGATATAGGGATTAAGTATGTGTGAAGACCCTAGAAGGTGAAGACTAGGATTTACTTCCAGAAAGAAACCTAGGAACAGGGTCCATAAAGATATTTGTTCTTTATGGATATTTGGATACACTAACATGGGGATTACTCCTGAGGAGGATGCCCAAATTAAAGGGACTTGCAATCTGGGGTTTACTCTTGAGAAGGAGGCCCAAATTAGAGAAGGACTAATGATTGGGTTTTACTCCTAAGAAGGAATCCCAAGTCAAAAGAAATTAAGCCTCGGGCTTACTCCTGAAAAGGAGGCCCAAGTTAAGGGGACTTGATAGGGAACTTGGGGCTTACTCCTAAGGAGGATGCCCAGATTAAATATCTTCTCATCTTAAAGGATGATGTTTAATGGAGTAAATATATAACCTTAGGGACATAATGTTATAAATCACAAGGTTTTGGGAGATATTCCATAGCACTCATTTCCGATAAAGAAGACAACAATGAAACCATGCCATAAGTGGTATTGAAGAGGGTTTTGAAGGCTAGATCTGGAAGAGGAGAGATGAATTTGAGTAAAAGATGTGGATAAGCAGGAGGGGCACCCAAAAAGAGGTAGGCGTGCAAGTCCTGTTTGGGTGTGCAAGTCCTGGTCCTTCAATTATACTTGCGCGACATGAGTTCACTTGGGAGACAGAGAAACTGTGAAGTGATACTTGGGAAACTTTGAATTGGAGCCCTTAGTATCATCCATAGATTCTTTCAGATGGGTGGTTCACATGTTTCCATGAGAGGACAAGGTGGTGTGCAAGTGTATCCATTTCCCTTATGGACTGGACACTTAGGCGTGCAAGTTTTGATGAGTTCTAACACTTAGACCTTATTCATTCTCTTTAGATCTTGCATTCTGGGTAAGAAATTACCTTAGAAGTGTTTGGAAGACTTCAATTAGAGACTAGGGATACCAGAGCTTAATATGAGTTTTTGATTTTTTGTCTTCAAAATGGGGGGCCCACCGGGGGTATTTATAGGCCATCTGAGGACCTTGGGAGAAATCTGACTTAGGGAGCGCAAGTGACTTGTGCTCCCAAAACTAGAGCATAGGTAAACTTGCGTGCCTTAATGCCTTTGCAATTTTTGATGAATCTTCTTTCTTCTTTCCTTGAAGTACTCTACTTAGTCAATCTTTAGACTCTGTAATAGAAGGGAGCGTCAAAAGTGAGGCATGATTATGACATCTATGTCCTTTAAATAAAATTTTGTAAGTTTTAAAATCAACCCCAAGTGTCTTTCAAAGGCCATAATTTTGGTACAACAATTTTATTGGTCTACAATAACTCATTAAACAAAATTATCACAAGTTTTAGTGTAGTTTTATAATATTTAAAATATTATTATAACCTTTAAATAGCTGATTGAACCTTAACTGTGGTTATAAAAATTATTACTAAAGCTATTATTCATAATGTTAAAAAATAAAAGGGAGATATATACATAATTATTACACTCTAATTAAAAATATGGAATTCATTTTCCCAAATTAAAAACACAAAATTGACAGAAAATAATTAAAAATTAATCCTTGTCGGAATAATAAAATGGGTTTTAAGAGAAAAGCATTCAAAAGATCACATAGTTTTTATATCCAATTTCTTTGTGAAATTGATTACAATGACCTAAATTGGATTAAATAATAAAAATATAATCTAATCATACATTAAAACCAATTAAAATGATAATGAAACAATGTAAATAAATTATATAAAAACATAGTTTTAAATTAAAATGAAGTATTTGTTACTATTCATTAAAAAATGAATCTTGTCATAAAAATACTAACAAAATAAGACAAATTAAATTTTGGTACTCCACATTAAATGGAGAAGTTTATTTTGTAATATATAACTTAAAATAGTCTCAAAAACTATATTTAAAATTAGGTTTCCATTAAAAGGTGGAAGACTACCATTTTCGATAAATACTTCTTTCATTAGTAAAATTTGATTTGTTGTTATATAATATAGAAAACACATAAGATTAATGTAAAACATTATATTTAATTTATATTTTATTAAATAATCCAAAAAAAATGATTTGATAATTTTAAATATACAATTATTCACATTTAAATTCTTTTTCATAAAAACACATCCTTTATATTGATTTTTTTTATTTTAACTTTCTTTCAATTAAAGCATTATATAAAAATATGAAAACCCATTTTCATAATTTTGTTAATACCATTCATTCATACCATTGTAGTAGCTATGAGATAACTATAATTACAATATTAATTTATTAAATCAAGCTCAATGTGGCGTATCATATATACTATTGAACATAGTATTTCCCTTTAAAATCTAGGGATGTTACATTCTTACTGGCATTAATAAATTGTGTCCTCCAAATTTAAACTTGTGATAAAAAACTAATGGTTTTAATTTTCAAAAAACCATTTCAGAAATCCCACATTGGAAAAAGGATTGATGTAACTTCAATGTTAAAAAAAGGAAATGAAAGTATGATGGTCACTTGAGATAACAAAAACTAGGTTTTTATATAGGTTTATGTGGACATGGAAGAAGAAAATAACCATAATGTTCTGATGGAGAGTGATAGAAAACATTTTCAGTAGAAAGCAAACAATAAAAAACCATGAATTTTTTATGGGTTAAACTGTCATTGATTCCTTAGTAAGAAAAGTAAACAAATTAAATTTTTCATTTAAGGCCATTTTCATAGATTTGAGGAATTATTTTACCACCTATACTAAGAATAAAAGTAAATATACTTACTTTATAAGTATAGTTTCATTCATTAATCAAATTCCACCTGAAAACTATCTTTTCCTCTAAACGACGAGTATTAATGAAGATTTTCTCATGCCTGAAGTAGTACAATCAACTTCTAGAGAGTCACATAATACCCAAAATATTAACCATCTGTTTCTCCTATAGTGAATCATTAACAAATACAAAAATAGTTAGGATAACATAAGATAATTCCCTAAAAATAATAAACCATTATATGATGAAAAAATACTTTTAATCTCCTTAATTCAAGAGTAACACCCAATTTCAACATAGACCATTAAATAAAAAATCATCCTTAAAATTACACAAAATAATCCAAACAAATATTGGAACTAAAAATATAAAAGGATTTCATCACTTAGTCCTTTAAGTTAAAATTAAAGAATTATCTCCATATTTCATCAATTACTATTGAAATCTCATACGAAAAGTTAATTTCCCTTGTAATCATCAAGACATGCAAAACATTTACGTAAATAACCTAAATCACCATAATCCCATAAAAAACAATTGATTCTTCCAAAATATAATTCAACCTTTAATTCAGAAATGAAATACCATGGTATTATTTTTACCTTGATTATATAGGTTCCAAAATTTATAAACATCTTCCAAACCATCAAACATCACTTAATCCCAAAAATAATTATTCCAATATGATAAAAATAATATTTATAAAATTAACTTATTACTATTCCATTAAAAATTTTAAACCAAAATAAAATTTCATTACAGCCCTAGACATCATGTAGTCCAATGGTAGGCGATACACCATTTTTCCCTTTGGTTGTGGGTCAGATTTCCAAGGCCTTTCTATACATGATGGGTTATCACCCATCCGGTGATTTTTCATTTTTCAAAGTCTCTATTATTCTTATAAAATTACCAAAAAATGTTAAAGTCATAAAAATATCCATAACATGTTTCAACCTCCATCATTATCTCATACCTTTCATTTCTCATCCCAAAATGTCATAACCAATAATTACCTCAAAAATAAATGTCACTAAAAATACGATTAGTCATATTAAAATTTTATAATATAAAGAATAAAAAGTGTGTCATAATACATTAAATATATGATCAAACTATGAATGATAAACTCATGATGATATCCATATCTCTTAAGGAAAACAACCTAATCTCCATAGTTGAATAAACTCTTCTATGATACTAACTGAAAGGAACCAACATTAAACATTACATATTATAGATATGTTAAAACTAGTTATCACAATTTTTTACTAAAGATCATTTATTTATGGAATTTTATATAATTAGGATGAACTATTACAAATTATAACCATAAATTACAAGACAACACTTATACTCAATATCCATTTTCCACCAATGGAAACCATTTTTAAAATAAAAACTGACTTCTTTTCATGAATTATTTTTAATAAATTCATCATGAAATATTCATTTTCCTTAACAATACTAAGACCTAGGAGAAACATTTTTAAAACTTCTAATGACCACAAAAAGCTCAGTAAGCGATACACAACGAATGAAAAATGTTAGTCTCTTGAAAACATATAAACCCATGGATACTTTATCAAAAATTAATACTTTACAAACGTAAGAATTAGTAAATACTTTCCTTAAAAAATAAGACCATTTATTACCATTTTTTACTCAAAATATTACCATAAATCCATACAAATCCCATATTTCATATAAATGTAACTTGGGATGCAATCATACTTTAATTGAATAACCATGCGACCATCTTCCATACTAGTCACTCTAACAAAATAAAATTGCCATACAGCTGGCTTCCATATCCAATGCATGGGAGGATATAATTTATCCATGGATCTTTGGTTTTTCACATAACCATATCTCCATGGGTTTTTACATAACCACCCATAAAATTACCATGTACCATTATATACTCATAACACAAGAAAGATTTTAATTTTCAGTATTACACTCATAAAATTTCATTTTTAATCACATGAAAAAATTTAATGATATTTCAATAATAAAACCATTTTAAAAACCATTTTCAATACCAAAATATCCAAAATATGGAAAAAATGATTTCTTTTTCATTAAAAAAACATTAATTCTTGTATAGGAATAAAAATATCAAATAACGGTTATGATAGTGGAGAATTCATTATCACCGTATACATTAAAACAAAAAATTCATATTGTTGTATGTAAAGATATAAAACACTACATATGAAAACATTCCTTTTGAAAATAATTGAATAAAACTCAATATAGACATAAAATTTACAACATAAACCATTTATATCCATTCAAATAAATAAATTAATTAATATCATGATGAAAAAGATTTGATAATTAAATATTTAAACATTCATTGTGTCCCAAAAAACTTTGAACATTTAAATATTAATATAGATGAATTGATTCAGTTATCATAAGATTAAATAACATTAGTATAGATAAAATATGTATATTATAAGTTTTAGATATGTTATATTCACCTTATAAAATAATAAAGGTGCATTTTATCATGAAATGCCTCACTGAAAAGATATTGAGATAAAATCCCTTACATTGAGTCTGATTCATCATGTTTGTTCTTTGTTATTCATGAATAATAAAAATAGTTTAATTTATAATTTATTCAGAACCTTTTAATTTTTATTATTCCTTTTATATCATTAATTTCCATGTAATAATAATTAGTGAAATATTTGAGTTCACATCGGACTATTTGAAGATATTTTTTATATGAGTCCAAAATGACTTCTGTAAGTCAAATACATCCAAAAAGGTCATAAGTCCATAATATTCATAAAATAATAATATATTTTATATATAAATTATAATTTTAAATCCATCCATTACATATTGATATGAAACATGAACTACGTTATAATCATGGAAACGGTCAGTCGTACGTACGCATGAACAACATTTACATTTTTCAAGGATTATTATTGAAGGAAGGTAATTATAATTTTATATTTACAGAATTATAATAACATCATTAAAATAATATTAATAATTTAAATTTACTTTTATATATCATAGAGGTGATGTGGTGAATAAAAAATAATCACATTGCTTCATGGAGGTGACAGTTCACACGTATGCAAAAATGGATTATCAGTTTTATGTGCATGGAAAGTAAGAAATTAATTGATATATTATTCTATTATAATTATAAATATGTCCTAAATATCATATATTAACATTTTTCAACCGTTTTACCCAGACATGAGAAACGATAATGAAAAATGAACTATATCGGTTAGTGAGGCTGTAGCCCACCGTACACACACACACTAAAGGTTCCTTTCTCAGTTGATTAAATTGGAGATAGATTTAGGTGATTATATTAACATAACAAAATATATATATATTTATTCTATTGGAGTTATAATATCAAATTTTTTAAGGATATTTTAAGTAAGTTTAAGAAAAAATAAAATAGAAATACTTAATTTAAAACAATACCTTTCCTTATGATGATTACCTTTGATTGACACCTTAACACATCTAAGGAGGGTGTTCTAACTCAAATATGGACTCAATAATGTGGGGATGGATTCTATTATGGGATATAGGAAGATATGAGAAGAACCAAAATGGTTTTTACTTGTGAAGAAAGGATAGGAAGTAGTGCACTTTTATTATAAAAGAGAGGGGCACTCTTGAATTTTTTCAAAATAATAAATTAATATAAATTAAATATCTATTAAAAATGGGTCCAAAGTGTTTTATTTTAAATATATTATGATTATGTGTGTAAATAAAATAATACAACGAAAATTATTAATATTTTTGATATTTTTTAATTCTTATCGTTTTGTTTTAAGCCTAAATTTATCCCTTTAACTCTTACAATTTAATTAAATAATTTATAATTTGAGGGAAAATATAATTACAATATCATGACCAGATACCAATAAAAGAGTCATTTAATAATTTTTTGGAATTATTTAAACTCATATTCTAGATAATTTATTTTTTCAAATTTTATAACATTTAATAAAATATTTTATATTTTAAAATACCATTAGTGTTAATTTTAACACTATTTATTTATGAATTTTCAAAAATATCCTAACATCTGATATAACAGAACCAACTGTTTTAATACATCTCTAGAATTTCAATTTCATATATAATATTCATTTATAATAGTAATTATATCAAATTATATTTATTACAATATTTTTAATATCATTTATTTTATACTTTCATTAATGAAGTGATTACTACATAATGATTGTGTCACAATTTATTTTATTTATATATTTCCTAAAAATTATTAAAAATATTACCATGATGTATCTAATAATATTATATTTCATATTTATTTATAGTTTTTGATATATCATATATAAACCCATATTAAAATTTTTATAGTTATGAGAGAAATGATTGTGACAGCTTTGTCCGTAAATTATATAAAATGTTATAGGTGTCATATTAACTCCCAAGTGTCTTCCAAAGGCAATAATTTCATATCAAGGATTTTATAGGTAAAAAATAATTCATTAAAAAAAATATTATTACAAGTGTTATGGTTGTTTTATAATATTTATAATAGTATTTTATCATTTAATTACCTGATTTACCATTAACCGTTGCAATAAAAAATATTACAAAAGATACTATTTGTAATATCCAAAAATAAATGGGACCTATTTACATAATTTTCAACTTTATATTAAATGTATTGAACCCATTATTTCAAACTCAAAACACATAATTGGTAGAAAATTGTTAAAAATTAATCCTGTTGACAGAATAAGAAAACCAGGTTTTAAAGTAAAATGTACAAATGTTCACATAGTTTTTTTATTCAATTTCAAGGTTAAATTGATTAAAATGACCTAAATTGGATTAAATGATAAAAATATACTCTATTAATTATTTAAAACCATTTAATGGATAATTTAAAAATATAGATAAATTATATGAAAAGTCAGTTTTGAATTAAAGTGCAATATTTTCACTATTAATTATAAAAATATTTCTAGAAAAATACAAAACAAAATCAAGAAAAGTAAATTTTTATACTCCACTTAAAAATAAGAAGTTTATTTTTTTTCAAATATAACTTGTAAATGTCTCAAAATATATATTTAAAATGGGTTCTCTATCAAAAGGTGACAAAAAAATGATTGATAAATATTTCTTTTTTGTGTAGAATTGTATTTATTGTTATATAGTGTCTTATAATCACATATAATGAATTTTAAATATTATATTTAGTTTATAGTTTATTAATATAATCTTAAAAGATAGAATTATTATTTTATAAACATAATTATTTATATTTAAATAGTTTTTCATAAAAATGCATCCTTTATTTTCAATTGGTTTTTATTTTAAAATTCTAATAAATGATTCATCATATAAACATGTGGAATCAAATTTTTCTAATTTTTTTAATAAAAATCATTCCCTCCATTATATTGGATATGAGATGACTAAAAAAATATCATTTAGTTGTTTGATTAAAATCAACATGGTGTATCATGTGTGCTATCAAACATATTGTCTACTTTTAAAAACATTGAATTTTATACCATAGTTTTTTATGTATCTCATAAAATATTATTTATTGAAGAATATTTCAATAAATTAAAATATATTTTATTCCAATACTTCATTTAACCCATTTTAATGTTTCAAAAATTAAGAGTTTCTAAAATTTACAAATTTTCAAAGGTATCAATTTTATCTAACTTAGGTTTCCAAAAATTGATAAAAAATCTACAACAAAATGTTTTATAATTCTCATAATATTTATATATACTAGAATATTATGAGTAAAAAACCTATTATTCAACTTATTTATTAATTCTTTTATTATACATTATCATCATATTCAATATACAAAATTACCTTATTATTCTTAAATATTAACTTAGTCATGATTTGTACTTAGTTCATATTAAAATAATTCATACCTTAAATCCAAAAATTATGGTATTATTTTATGTTTTTTATATCCCCTTTATCATCTATATATATTTATATATATTTATAAAAGAAATATTTATATCCATGGTGGTATTTATCTTTCCAAATGAGATGGATGAGTAAATATTTTTAAATAAAAAAAATTCCATGATCCATAGAAATTATGGTGAAATGGAAATGTATTTTATAGATCAAAATTTTCTTCAATTGTATTAGGATTTTCAAAAAACCATTAAAATTCATTTGAACAATATTTTTCCATGATAGTTATGATTAAATCAAAAGGATGTGATATGAAGGTGTTTTGAGATTTTTTCCTTTCTTCAAGTTAAACAATCATTAACTTGTACAAAAAAATGTCATTAATTCATGAAATTATTAATTTCATGTTATAACGAAATTATATAATAATTTCACAATAAAATCCAAAAAGATGAGCTTTATAATATTACTATTAAATAATGTTTTAACATCAACAATCATCTCATACCATGACAATTACATCCCCAGATATGTAAATACACTCTTCAAATATAATGTCTTACATTAAACATAAGGGTCACATATATATCAACTCCGCAAAACATCCCCATAAACCCAATAAATCCTTAAAAAACTCCACCACATAAAACCTAAATAGTGGTGCATAAAACATTGAAAATTTTATAACATTATTGTGAAACTCACATGAAATCGTCTTAATCTCTAATGTTTCCAACACGCTAATCTAAAACTAACCATAAGGACCCGTCCACAAACATTACATAATTTAATTTCATTAGACTAGAATTCACATTCATTCATCCTTAAAGGAATTTTAGTTTCATTGTTTTGAAGAATTGGGTCTTAACTCTTACATAAAATATTTATATTTTACAAAATGGAATCTTCTGTTTAGTATCCATTTTTCAAAATTATTTTTTTTAATCCTAATACATTATTTATTTTCATTAAAAATATTTATGATATTAAACACGACTTATTATATTTCCTTAAAAATCCTTAAACCCCTAAATTGTTTTAAAATATTTGATGAAAAAAAAATATTTTCTAAGGGATATAAAAATATTTTAATGTTTTACCCTAGTGGAAAACATTAAAACTAATTAAATTAGTATCTTTTTCTCAATATTCTTTGAGAAAATTAAGTCATTTTCACATGAAAAAAACACTCACATTTTCTTAAAATAAAACCCTTAAAACCCATAAAATGAAAATAAATCTCGTGTTAGGCCAGTTAGAGAATAATATTCATACCCCATGTAAATAGTAACTAGATTAAATTGAAATCCATAATAGAAGCCCTCTGTTAACTCCATTATTACTTTCAAGAAAGGAAATGAAGATTCCCTAATGCATTGAAATTCTATCTGGGCATACCCATCAAATAATATATAATGGGCTCACCAATAGCTATCTGTGTACACCCATTATATAATGTTTATCATTATAACTCATTTATCATATATAATACTCAAGGAAAATATCAAGAGTAAAAAAATTTATTCTTTCACATTTCATCATCAAACTATGAAAAAACACTTCTAAACCTCTATTAAAAAACACTTTCATATTTTTAAATAACATTTTCTTTTAAAACCCAATTTTCAATACAAATATACCCATATAAATGGAATGTGGTTTTTACATGAATAAAACATGAATTATTATAAAGGAATAAAAATGTAAAATAATTGTTATGGTGGTGGGAAATTTTGTTCTCACCATATATGTTAAAATAGAACATTCCTATTATCTTTTGTAAATAAAGTCAATTTTTTTTAAAAAAGGATAATTTTCATGGAAACCATTCAAAGAAGGTTGAAATGGAATAAAATTTAATTTATCAGTCTTTTATATCGATTTTTAATACATTCATAATATTATTTTTAAGACATCTACATGGATGAAAAATAGTTTTATGAGAGTCATTAATATAAGATTCTTAAAATAAAGTCCCTTACCATGAGTATGACTCATCACATGCTTTCAATATCTTCTTAAATAAAAATTTATGTTAATTATTTTCTTTCTTAATAATAATATTCATGTAAATTATTCCTTTATTTTATTTTATAGCTTGTAATATTTAAAAAGTTAATCACATAAGTTAAAGTCGTAGGTTTTTAGGAGACTTGGTCCATGGTTCCTAAATTAAATTGGAAGGTTGAATTTGGTCAAAGAGGTAATTATTCCATCATCTATAGAGTAATAATATTGAGATTCTTATCATTTTTATGTATAAATTAAAATTTTTAAATCAATCTTGATATACAGATATGGAAAATGAAAGATGTTGCAATCAAGGAGATGGTTGGTCATAAATATGAATGAGTAACAATTTTATTTCCCAGCAATGATTGTGGAAAGAAGTTAAATATTAAATTAAATATATAGAATGATATATATATATTATATAACATTTTATGTCTTTAAAAATATTTATATATCATCCATGTGTTGTGGTGATGAAAAATGAATCACATTTCTTCATTGAGGTGGTAGTCCACACGTACAAATGAACAACATTATCATTTTTCAGTGAATTGATTGGTAATAAAGTAAATGATATATTATCATTTCCGAATGATAAATATCTCATGAAAATTATTTTTAAACATTAATTCCATAATTATAACAATCCTTGAAAGGTGGTGATGAAAAACAACTAACATCATTTTACGATGTGTTAGTACACCATACACACGAATGATTAATTACATTCCAACTTAATGGATTTTAGAGATGGATATAGGTTATAACATTTAAATAATAATATCATAATTTTTAGATGAATATTTTGTAATTATTTTATAATGTTTTAATAATTATTGAAGGAGGTGGAAGAATAAACTAAAACATGTGTTTAATAATTATAAATCTTCATTGGAAAATCTCATTTACATAAAACATGAAGACTACAATGATTCGTATTATTCAAACAAAGACTCAATTAAATGGGTAGGGTTATTAGTAAGAGATTTGGATATTCAATTTATGACCTATAAAGCTCTTTATGTGTGAAAAAATGAGAAGAAATGGTTCCCTTTTATAAGAGATGGATGGGACATTCTAGGAATTTCCTAAAGTAATAAATAATTATAAATTGTCATTGATGGGTAAATGGATCCAAATTTATTATATTACAAGATAATATGATTAATAGTAACAATTATCTTATCCAAAAATTTTTATATGTTTGGATCACATTTTAAACCATATCATTTGGTTTTAACCCACCATCAACGATTTTCACACTTACTGTGATAACAATTTTTTTGCTTCTTGAGGGTCATGGAAGTTACTATAAATTGAAAAAGATATGAATTGACCATTATATATATTTTAACAAATATCATAATCAACCAACCAAATATAGGGTTGTTTGTATTTTTATATCATTTAATAAAATAATATTTCCATATTTTTATTATAATGTAAATTTTAAAACTATCAATTTACATTGAATTTTATAAGATTAATAAAATAAAATAACTTACTATAAAATATTTTAATAAATAAATATAAGGTTATTATTATCTATAAAATAAATTTATCACTTTAATATTCTCTAATTATATTATATTTATTTTTTAATATCTTTTATTCTTCCCATAATTGAATAATTACTTCTTTAGTGCTATGTAATCAAATGAGAAACAATTGATCGCATAAAAATTAAAAATAAATTACCATCAGGAAAATAAATAATTTTTTTCTTAATAATATTTATAAATAAAAATACCCTTTATTTATCCACATTTTAAAAATATTATAGTTATTAAAAAAATATTATGAATTTTTATTTTCATTACATAAAATATTATAAAGGTCATAATCATATCCAAATGTAGAAAAGGTCATATAACTAAATATTTTATGATTATGGATGAAATGAAGCGACTGAAAAAAATTAATGAAATTTATATTGTCATTTTATAGTTCTTACCATATTATTTTCAACCCTTAATTGCTTAATTTACCATTATCATGGTTACAAAAAACTACTATGTGTACTATTAATATTGACCAAAAAAATAAAAGGGTATTGTTTAAAATATTTGTACACAATGATTAATAATATGGTATATATTTTTAAAAATTCAAAAACAAAAAGTGTCAGAATTCAAATTATATTTATACAAGAAACACTAGAAAAAAATAATATTTTGAAAAATGACTATTTTAAGTAGAATATATTTTTATACTAAATTCATGTCTAAAGAAAATTTATGGAAATTAATTGGATTATTTAAAATAAAAATGATCTTATAAAATTTTAAAATGATTCCAAAATATATTTTTACTTTTAAATTGTTCAAAAAAGATGTTTAATAAAAACTAAATGATTCAATATTTTTTTGAGAAATCCTGGTTTTTAAAAAATTCTCAAAAAATCACCCAAAGATAATATTGAAATTATAATTATTTTTTCAAAAAAATTCAAAAAAATTTAAAAAATTAATTATAAATTTTTTACACATAAAGCAATAAACAACAATTTTGATGAAAATTTATTTATGAAGAACAAAATGAAATTACTAAAAATCCAGTGGTTATTTCATAATAATTAGAAAATAAATATTCACTTATTTGATAAATTTTATATATTTCATAATTTTTTAATCATCTTCATACCTTCCAATTCAATAACTATGTTATAATATCTATATTTAAATAATAATATTCTATAGTTTATTTCGGCACAGTGTTGTGCATTCTGTACACCATTAATCATAATTTACTTCAATAAAAATATTGGGATACTATATTTAGGCTCAAATTAAATATTTAATTTATGAAATATATGTTATTTTTCTATTATTTTATATTATAGATATTTGGTCTTCTATTTGTGTTTTTAAATATAAAACTTATTGAGAATAATATTTTTGTGAAACACCTTCAAACTTTTAGCTATTATTTCATCTTCTTCTTGTAGTGGCGTTAGATAGTGGTTGGAAGTTAGGTTTGACACAAAATCATTATCAATTTCTTCCTTAAAAGACACTAAATTATTAGGTGTGTCATATTATTCTTCAATGGTGGGTTATTGTGATATTGATTATTCCATTGTATGGTATGGTGGCTTAATCAAAAATAAATCATGAATGAAATTTACCCAACATTAATTCAATGTTCATCTACCATTACTCTATATACTATAATACCAACAAATATTTATTACTATATAATCTCTATGTGGCAAGATAAAAGATGCACCTTTAAGTTCTCCTTGGTATTCTTGAGTTTTTCTATAAAATAGGTGTTAGTTTAATTTCATCCCCAAATGTTTCTTTTTAAATCGAAATTACCATTATGGGAACTTCTTTATTTCCCATGTTTTCAATTATAATTATTATTTGTTCTTATAGTTTATTGATTTTTTTATTAATTTTCAAAAATTGATTTTGTAACTCCTTGATTTTAGTTTTATAAGAATAAAAATTACAATAAACCTTTCCCATTATATTTCATATTGTTTACATCATTTTCATTTTATTATAACTTTCTACCCCATAATAATATTTATATTCAAAATATTTTATGTTTACTCATGATTTAATATGTACACACTACTATATAGTGTGTCCATAGTATCAATAACATTAGTATAAAAAAATACTGCTAATGATTCAAATCCTCAAATCTATCCATGGTTACACTGAAAATAACTTAAAAACATTAAAACAATATGTAATTATATGGAATGTAATTATAGTTTGTGTTTACGAGAGGATCATAAATAGAAATATTGTTATAGGTAAGTTGATTTACAATTCCAATAGTGACTAAAATTGGTTTAATCATTAAAAAACTAAATGATATCACCTTGTAATAGAATGTGATAAAATATATATTATTTTAGATCAGGAAAATATATTTGGTTTATATTTTTATTTTGTTATAATATGAATGAAAATATCACTGTAAATTAAACTCCTCAATAAAAATAGTAACAAAAATTTACATATTAATATCTTGTCGATGGTTCATCGATGAGCATTAATATTTTATAAAACCCCAAGGATAGTGCGATGCTTGACATCAGAGATTGTTCTTGCTGTATTGAGTTTGTTCGATCATAATGTTCCATTCTATTATTATATTTTTCATATTTTTTGGAATATTTTATTATTTATAGATTTCAAAATAAATATAATTAAAATAAAATTTATAGTTTATGTGGTGATTAAATCATTAAAGATAAATATAATAGTGAAGGAGTGTTTGAGGAGATAAAAAGTTTAAACATAAGGTAAATGTGAACTAATATAGGCCTAAGAAGGTTTTATGGAGTTTTATGGGTTTATAATTATACTATTTTAATAAATATAACTATAAAAGTAACAAATTTAATTAATTTTGATTTTTCTAAGCTCAATCATATACACTCTAATGAAAAGTGACGACTCAATACTAAAATGACTATTATTAGAAACTATCTATTATTATGAGTATTATAATGTATGCTATATGTTTTAATGAAGTAACATGTCACTCCTTCAGTTCAAATCCATCTCTAATAAGAGTGGTAATTAGTAAAGGAAAATATTGTATTTAATGTAATGGTAAAAGAATAATGAGAATAAAAAAGTAGGTTATCACTTCACTCATTACCCTTTCCATTTTCACAACCCATAAATATGTAAAATACACTTTATCTTTGGTATATTTAGATGGTGGGAGACCATGAAGTATATAAATATATTGATTTCATGTTTTATAAAGTATTTTTTGAGGGTAATATAATTTTTATACTATGTGTATGGATAGAACTTAATTATAAAATTAGGAAATCCAAAGCAACCCAATGTGTGCCACATTAACCAAATAAGGGATATAGGATATACAACATGGAAGACATCCCATTAATTGGAATATATAGAATAAGATTAGTTCATGTAAATTTGATGTTGGATGAATGGGATCATAGATTCCATATGAATGTGAATGGGTGTGTGTATAAGAAGATGTAGTGAACCCATGTGGATTTCTGGGGGACCGTGCAATGGCATGGAATGACTCTTGAGCGGCATGTGTGAAGGTTGTTGAAACATGGTGATAGATTGAGATAATAGATATATGAAAAGGATTATATAGTGGTGATATAATGTTCTCATGATCTATGTGGGATTACAAAAAAAAATAATATAATATTCCTGTACTAAAAACATTCACATAGAACATGAGTTCCACGTTAAGGTTAATATTGAAAACCCAATCAGCTACAATTGTTATATTAAACTTATTTAAACCCTTATGTGAGTTTATCCTTACACAAGTTAAACCATTATGTGGGTAATAGACATTCCTCCTACACTTATGCATGGTTTACACTTATGTGAGATACACCTTTAATTTATATGTGAGAGGTTGAGAATATCGATGTCCACTTTACTCCAGTGTCCAATGAAACCTGTATATCATCTCTTACTTCCTGATGAGGGGCCTATATGCATTATAAAATAATATATTATCCATATATTGAGGAAATTCTAAGATTTAGAGATATTCTCAATCAAACAAATGCAAATCTTGAAATTTATGTCTTTCATGCATGTGATGAAGTGAATCTAATCATGTGATCCGTTGAGGAAATATCTCCACATGAATTTAAAGCATGCAAATACATGTTACTTCCACCATGTTAAGATATATTCCTAGGAAATATTAATTTCATGATGTATTTGTGATTTTTTTATCATTTGGACACCATGTTTTCACATGGTTATGTGAAGACAATTTGGAAAATTCGATAATGTGAATCTAATCATAAAAATACATCAACATCCCATGATTTTTAGAATTCTTAGAGTATCATTTTTTATGTTAACCTATTTAAAACCTGAAAATGGTATACATGACATACATAATAAGAAGTTAAATGAAATAATATGCACCATTTTCCAATATAAACCCCTACATCATCCTTGAAAATACGTGGAGAATCCCAGAGAATGAGGTGGGGGAGAGTTGGATACTACCTTGAGAGAAACTATCCAATTAACCATACTCCACACAAGACTACATCTAAATATTAACTTATGTTATTGCATGATTATTTTTACCACATGTGATATGCCTATAAGAAACTTTGGTTTTACATCCTTTTCATGAAACCTTCTATACATGAATTTATGCATGAAACACTAACCAAGTTATGGGTTTTAAGAAGATGATAATGATGGTTCAATCATGTTTCAATCTTCTTCACTTGAGAACCCAGTCATTTTATTCATTCATGTGTTGACCATATGAGTTTTTTTAAATTCCTTCTATCCAAGAGCCCTTGGTTAGGAATTCCTTATAATTTGAAACCCTTGGAAATTTACACTCTTTATGTGGTAAAATTTCATGGGAAACTGCCATATAAATTCTTTACCATTAACCATTCAATGGGAACCCCTTCATATGGGGAACGTTTATAATGAGATAGAGTTATGAAATCATGAAACCATATTTATACTTGGGGTTACATATCATGGTCATGAATCATAAGTAATGAACTATCTTATGAAAACATGAGTCCCTTGAGGGCACACAATCAAGTGAGCCATGATATTTTTTGACCTCCTACAGGTCATGTGATCACTTGAAACTTTTGGAGTGGAGGGGTGGTTCTATCATTTTATTCCATTAAGTGGGAATCTGTTTGATAAAAGTTTATTCAGTAGAACTCTAATAATTGAACATATTTTCTTATTATAGGATAAGTAATTAATATGTTACTTGGGAATCCACCATTGGCTAAGTCCCTCAAAATCCGAATTATTTCATATCATGGTACAGAAATATGTTATGAGTATATCATCCTTATTCATATATTAGTGGAAGAGATATGTGTTCACACATGGGAATACTTGTTTGTGTAATCATTTACCAATCCTTTAAGAAACTTAATACAATATGTCACCTTTCAGATTCATCATTATTCACGAGTCCAATCACATATGATCTTTTATAGGTAATCTAAATTGGGAATCTAACTTTTGGTAAGTCCCTAAAATATTAAAATATCTAAAAAATAATGAGGAAATAATCCATATAATTATTTATTATCATTCCTCACCCATCAATGAGTTATGAAAAAACTAAACTACAAGGAAATGTATTCCTATATTAAAATGGATGTGTAGGAAACCCTCATAATGGTGAATCTCTATATCCATAATAATCCCATTTTTCATTACATATTAGAATCTTCCCTGCGATTTCTATAATTTTTTCATATATATATATAGCATGTATTTCCATGACTATATATTCCCCATTAAGAATATAACATCCTAATACTCCTTGTAAAAGATGTAAAATATTCTCTCATAGAGTGATATTCTCCATGAGACAAACAATCATACATTTCTAATGGAAACCTTCATGTGTATTCCCTATACTAAGATATCTTTGAAATGGAAAAATTACTTTCTTATAATCCGCACTCATATTTTAATATTATTCAAATGGACATATTACCAATTAATTATCACATGGAAGCCTCAATTTATATTCCCTATGTTGGCACCGAAATACACATATCATGATAATGGTTGAGGAGGGAATGTCAGATATAGAGTAAATACAATCCAAAATGACCCAAAAAACTCTAAGGAGTCTATTTCAGAAATTAATTCTCCTTTATTACTGGATAATATAATTATGTTACCTTTGTGAATGTGTGAATCCATGATGGTGTTCCACCCTGAGTCCGACGACACCTGACGACCACACAATAGAGTGACAGTGTTTATCATTGAGTCTTAATTCACATAATGACCATGAGAATTCTTGATGATGTTCCTCCAAGAGTTCAATGGAACCATAACCATTCATTAATCCCCCAATTTCTCTATTAAACACCTCTAATCATTGTGAAACATCTTTTCTATGAATACACACCAGGTCCGAATTTTTAGGAATAGTTTCACGACCATTGAACTTATGAATTACTCCAAATCCATAGACCTCCTGAGCATCATGAATAAAATAATATATGGATCACCCAAAGATCCTAGAATCATAAAAAATTCTCCCATGTGATATTAAGATCCTCCACCATAGGTGGAGATACCGTTTGTGAATGCCTATACCCTTCACGAAGGAAAAATTCCCAATGGGTAACATGAGGCTTCATGAAGAATTAAAACATTACGAATGACTACTTTTACAAGATAAGACTTCATCCTATAGGAGGGTCACTATAAATCATTAAGCTTAATCATTTGTGATTCCCCTGACCTCTTCAAAGCACATAAGCTTCATGAAGAACCTCTTTGTGAGGTCCTAAGCTTCATGAAACCCCAATCTTGGGAATCTCTATGATGATTGATGTATAATGAAACCTCTTAATGATGTATGAGTTCTCAAATCCACACACCTCTCTATAAACAATCCAACTTCACTTTGAGTCCCCATGTGACCTATTCCACAAATTCTCATGTCTACCCACTCCACTACGAGTGCGGTTTGAGCTTACCACCTACCTTGTTATTCTAAAAAAGGTACTATAAAATAGATTTATTCTCAGCATTGGAATGCTAATGTGGACCTTGTGATTGGAAATACCTATCATAGTTCAACCTTGGTAGGGCCAAATCCATGCCCCTCCCAAAGGTGCATGGGCATTGGTCAAAAAACCCATAGGTGTGTGTAGTGAGTGCATTCAAGTCTGAGCTACATTAGGTAAACCTACATAGTTCCACATCTTATTAATTCGATGTTAAACTACATGAAAACATCCTCATAACATGATGTTAAACTGTAGTCTTAAAAAATGTGATAAAAATTTGATTCCATGCGTATGACTAGAATGGGATTCACCTTACACCGACACACCTCTTACCTTGTGTGGTAAATGAAGGATAGTCAGTGAGAAACTCACATAGAATGAGATACTCCTTGGTAAACTCCCACACACAAGCCCCTATCACATGGAATGAGATCCCCCATGGGGTATTCTCCTTATGTATGCACCATACACATCATCTTTGCTGTCAACAACACATGGGAAGCTGAAAACACAAACCAAAAACCATTAAAACCAAGAGAAATCCTCTTGATAAGGGAAGATTTAATGAATATTCCACGAACCATCCCTCATTGACGCTACTTTCAGGAAACAAGTGTCGGATTTTCCACTTCCTCTCATTTAACCAATGATCAAGACTCATGTGGGTCTTCAAGGATAGTGGATATAATTACATATACACCATTAAAAACAAAAAATGGACCTCCTATACAGTATAAAACCTATCCAAAATCAAATTGTCTTCTTTCTAAGTGTATGACCCACACCTTTCTGAGATGTGGTGGCATTGATTCACAACTAACTAGGATATGAAGGAATCCTTTTTGAGGTCTAAATCCATCATCCACATTCACCCAGATGTTATCTGGGATGTATTCCTAGTAAGATCATCCCTCAACATAGAGACCACATACCCTCTACTTCCCTTGGGAAGCTCAATATGTAAGCCCCACACCAAATCCAACCAGGATAAATCCTCTTTCCAAGGGAAGCATTCACACATAATATGAAAATCATCACTCATAAAATTCTCCTTTTCTGATAAGAGAATATTTGAAGCATGAAATTAAACTACAAGGATCGATCCTATCATACAACTTTAAATTCTGGAATCAAAATACAAATGTTTTTGTCATTGTATTCTATGTAGGGTACATAGGATGCCTCCCTGATGTTCAATACTAACCAATGGTAATATTATGTTCTCTATCTAAAGGATGTACCATAATAGTAATGCCTCCATGGTGAATTATATCCAACCATATTATTTACACCTTTATTGGGAATCATATCCATCCTTCATGGTGTAACATCTTCTCATTATGGGACATACCTCCTGGATCTAACCCCATGGGGAATTATAACCCATCCATATAGGGTTCACCTCAAGGGGAGTTCTCATAAACCTTCAAAATGTTACATATTCCCTTAATGTGAAACATTACCAGGTCATTATCCCTTGGGAGTTTTGATCCATACATCAAGGGTTCAACTAAAGGGTAATTACTACCAACCGTCATGATGGGACATCATCCATTAATGGGTCACAACTCTCGAATATTTCTCAATGTGGATTTTGATCCATCAATTTGTAAACCATCAAGGTGTGAAATCTTCCCATTATATCACACACCTCATAGATACATATCATGGGACCTTATGATCCATCCATCCCATTTATGCCTCTATGGGGTGCCCTGATCCATACAATTCTATATCCATAATAAATTAAACTCATTCTATGTTTCTTCTCAACCAGACATCAAGATCCATCTCCACAGGTTTCTAAACATGTGACATAACCTCGAACACAAACCTCATGTAAAGCATGGGGTGCCTGAGGTGAAATACTTGGATGATATCTTCCAATGGTTTCAACTACCTTATAAAAAAATGTGATTCCTCAGGTAAAAAGCCTATGAGGAATCACCCCCTCCCTGACATTTTCACCATGTGATAGACACAAGATGACTTGGTTTAAACTCCTAATATTCCTCCTTTAGATTCCTTCTTATGAGGAAGAATACAAGTGAACAATGTTACCAACAAACAGACATTCCAATGATGTCAAATGTGACAATTGTCCTAACTAAAGGTTTCATCCCTATATAGACAAAAAATAGTGTTATGACATAAGTTGTTTAATTAACTGAAATTCCCAAAGATATGGAACTAGGAATCGGTTCAATGTAAATTACTTAACTCAATGAGGGAGACCTGGACTGGGAAAATGGATCCATAGTGGAATCCATGGAAGGAGGAATAGATAGACCACAATACCATTTTGATCAAGGATAAAACATCACCTTTTAAAGTGATGAAATACTCCCTCTATTGGAATTAGTGAATATAAGGGGAAAAGATAATCTAGTGGGTGTATGAAAATGTGCAGAGGATTCCTAAAAAAGCATCAGAAATTGAAATCGTGAACCCAAAAAGGAAATATTCTCTTAAAAATGGGGACTAGTGTCATTCAAGACATTGGTAGATAAGCATGTCACCAAATCTAGATATCTTCTTCTAGGCCCCACTCATGAAATTATCAGCCCAAAATGGAACTAACCAATTATTTTGGCATTAAATGTTAGGAATTATTGTTTTGAGATATTTTCAGCATAGATATATCAATTAATCAATATAATATTGGAATATGAAGGCGTATTAGACATATATATTTTTACATTTGTACTAATGGATGAATCCATCAGCCTTACAGGAATAAATCAATAGGAAATCAACAACCCAATGCCCGCATGCACTAGGGTAGGAAGAAAAATCATGTTGCAATCCTGAATGACTCCACCTCCACCATTAATTCCACAAATACCTCAGCTATCAGACACCCATGCCCCATCTCAACCTCATAAATCATCTATAGTAGGGTGATAGACATCCTTGGATGTCGGTATGAGTATGAGGGGATCACTAACAAAATGGATATGGCATTTTTGGGCCTATAGGAATAAATGCCTAGCCAACACTACCACACCCATGGAACTTGTCAGGTGAAGTCACCCTCATTCCAATAATTAACTTCATTGAGAGTCTCTCCTTTGAGTGGTCTTATGAATTTTTCTTCTATGTTGAAGAGGTTGGGGATTTCTGAGTCCCCTAGGCCACGATTATCGCCCGAGAGCCGCCAAGTGGGGCTCCCACTAGGCCCCATTAGTGCCATCAATGATCGACCATTTGATAAAAAGAACCTATTTAATTTATCCCCTATCAAACAAACCCATTAGAAATGATCCTATGATAGTGTTTTGGGTATGCCTAGGAGAATGAACAACAATGGGAATCATCTTCCACAGCTTTAGTGGCACCTTCCTCTTCCAGAACATTCCGCCAAATCCCGACTAGCATCGAGTAGAGATCCATCTTCACCCAGTTGGGATTATGACTAGAACAACCCCATAGGTAGAATGGGTTGATGATATCAATTAATGGCACTACTGAAAACCTTCAATATAAAACAAGGAGTTACTTTATAGGAGAGGGTGGGGGGTCCCCCACATGGGTTGGTGACAGTGTGAGGAGGCCCTCATATCTTCATATATAAACATTATTAAGGTCCTCTCTCTACAACCATTATTAGTGAACATGGAGTTACTACCTGTCTTTCAGCCAATTATATTTGGGGTCCTCCCCACCCCTTCCAAGACCATCATGGTTTTCCTCCCCATGTTACCGTATATCAATGTGGAGGTCCACCCCTCACTTTTAGAAACTAGTAATATGGTCATTTCCATATTATAGGTCCTCAATTTTGAGGCCCCCCTTCATGTTCATTTCAAACATCATGAAGGTTCTACTCATTCTCCAACCAATCATTTTAGAGGTCCTCCCCATGCTATCACTAACATCCAACACATAGGTCCTCCCTATGTTTATTCCAACCAAAACATATGTACTCCCCACATCAACACTAACCACCAAAGAAATCCTCCCCATGATGAGGACATACCCATACCCTAAAGAACCTTCCAAGGTAGAATGATGAACAACCACCATAGAAGGTGAAATCTTGGGAAATGAAAATGTTTCATTGGCCTTGTTGATCACTCTAATTCCAAGGCATAATATGACCTGGTAATGGTCTTTACACCTAAGCTATAGGGGTATCGGGTAGAATAACAAGAATTAATATTCACCATTCCAAAATGTGAAATCCCCAAGATCCCCTTATCCTTCTATAGGTAAATGTAGGTGGAGGATGTTCTGGCTCCCTTTAAGGGGCTCGTGGTTCATCTATCACCATCATCTCCAGTTTCCCTCTATACCACTACCCATAAAAATATAGATTTTTTCTACTTCAGGTTGACTCATTCATACAGTGAGTCATCTGAAGACCCGCTGATGAGTACTGCCTCACTTGCACATGAGGTAGTGTCACGTACTATATCATATAAAGATTTTATTATATGGTTCATACCCCACAATAGATGAACTAGCATGAAACGGAGAAGTAACTCAAATAGTGTCTTCTCTTCCATCCAACCAAAAAACATACCGATCCACATTGTTGCTGCCACCTACATCTCATCCACCACTGATTAATGATCAAGTAGACCAAGATAAAGGCTCTTTCTCTAAGTGATAAATAGTATGGGAGTCTATGGATGTTGATAAGCTGTTAGTGGTGTTTTGACCAAATAAAATATGCATCTTTGATATCCTAGAGTCACTTATGAAGGTCTAGGCTGCATGTTTCTCCCTGACTATCTGGTGATGATTCACTGCCTCCATGAACATCACTTAGATTACCTAGGAAGATAGGGGAACCAAGAGCATATTGAACTATAGTTCCAAAAACTGATTTGGATTCATTTTAAGGGGATCGTCACCCGGGATCTTATAGCTATCACCACACCTTTCTATATAGATGACTCAGGAGCCTCATAGTGGCCCATATATTTATGGAAGAGGTGTCTCTGCATGTGTCGATCAGGGGCTAGGGAAAGTATACAGTTATCACTTCATCCCTACCTAGTGACATACTAATCTACCAATTTATATTGACTATTTTACTCTGGGTATAATTAAGGTAAACATGGTTGTTCCAAATTATCCTATGATTGGGGACTTCAATATGAGGATAGATAGGGAAAACCTACCCCCAGGGGTTGTGCAACACTTGTAGACCCACATACATGTGTTCTCACCAACCAGTAGAGACATGTACTTATCCTTGGATATCTCTATGATAAATTACCCTCCATTCAGTACTTCGACATGGTTAAAGATCATATCAGGACCTATAATCCTTCTGAATTTTTTGGGAATGCATGAATGATAGTGGCTGATACCATGATGACCACCTTGATTCAGATGGTTACAGGGAAATAAATGATCACTGATTATCTCAATGCTGATTAAAACCCAGATTATAACACCATTTGAAGGGATAAAATTTATACCCCACCGAGGAAGAAGAAAGTCATTCATGTCCAGTTATCCCCATTAGATCTTGTAAATCGTAAACATCCAAATAGAGTAGGTTTATGAACATAAAAAAAGTGATATGGATACAAGTGGTTGAATCTAATCGAGAAGCGAGTTCATCTTCTTCATAACCAAGATTAATCCATTTCATGAGCCTAATTATTGAGTCTATGTACCAATCAACACATTTTTTGTTAGGAATCCTCATCAGGATAGAGATAGCCTATATGATGATTTGATTTCCTCTCCCACTGCTCAACTTAAGGCCTTAGAGATGCGACATGTGGTGATCCCCCCAGATAGAATATCATACCCAATATGGGTGGATGACATGTGAGCACCCACTGATTTTTTGAACCCTATATTATTCATGTTCAACAGGATGGTCGACCAACTGTAGAATTTAGACCAATTTATCTCAAGGTGTTGTCCCATGTTGGGAACTATAGAGTAGTAGGAGGAATCCAATATTTGTTGTTTCATCCAAAAATATAAAGGACATTCATCTATCTAGTAGTACTATATACCTATAGGGTCCATAAATGTCTGGTAAGACCAAAAAAAGGTACTCTACTTGTTCATATCCACCACACATAATTAAAACATTGAGGAAATATTCACGTGTAAGAACAAATCTAATGATCAAGTTGTAGATTTTGTTGTCAAGTTGAAATTCCTCATATATTCACTTAACATTCCACTTGATGAAGATTATTTTCTAAAAATATGTTTGTGAAATGGAAATATTGAGCCGATCCCTACCCTTATCACTAAAAACATCCTTGGAAGGTTCTAGGAATTTATGAGAAGGCCAAAATTTTAGAGGAATCCTTGAAGTAGGCTATGTGAAGGCCTGTGTTCCCACCTCAATCTCCCATGAAAAGATCTTAGAAGGTATAGAATACCACTTTGGTACGTGTATAATCCATAGATTCATTTTAATAGGTGTCCCTTTTTATAGAAGAGGCTCATTGAGTGCATCAACCTCATTAAGCTTAGCCTTGCCTAGCGCATAATCGTCTATCACCGCCTCACCGCCTCACCAAGCACAACCGCCAAAATGACAGAATATGGATCTCATTCCCCATAAAGATCCATACCCTTATTAGGTTCAGGATCCTAGATAACCTTTCAAAGAAATAGGGAACCATAAATATTACTTAAATGATGAACATGTTACCCACTGTTTCTATAGTGCCCTGGAGTAGGGAATTTGGAAACTGCCAAAGTTCAAGAGGACCCATGAATCTGTATGTACTAAACACCCTGATCACTGCCCTTACCACATGTGCTTATAATATAACATTAGGGTATATTATATTTTCAAGTATTGGATCCATTACCATGTGGATAATGGTCTAGTCAAGTTGGGAATCGTCTTGATGATTGTGGAACATATCTCCTATGAGTCTGGTAGAGACAATGGGGGATCTGTTGAATGGATACAAATTTCAAACCATGAAACTTAGAAGAATGATGAATAGTTGACTCATATATTTGTCTCTAATGAACATGGTATCATTCATGAAAACTTAGGCTGACCCAAAGTCACCATTCCTTACCCTACTAATCCTTCTACATCTACATCAATTCCCTCTAAATCTCCGAAGAGTAGTAATTAGTGACACAAGGGAAAGAAGAGTCCCTCACCGATACCAATTCCATACTTATCTTCCATTTATTTTATACCTCTAGTGTAGGAAATCATGAAAAATGTCTAACTATAAATAGAATATCCCTTTGATGATGAGTATGAACATTCCTCTGTGAATGGAGTTGTGTTATTAGACTGCCTTACACTGCCTAGTGATGAGGAATATCAGGAAAGCCCATGGAGTGCCTCTAGCTGGAGTCATTAGAGAGGAGTTCATGTAAATGAAACCCACTATAATTTTTATGTAAATGACTCAAACTAATTTTTTCTTACTAACAAGAGTAGGTAGTAGGTATTGTGTAGAGCTCAGTATGAATAGTTCTCCTAGACTCCTCCATTATAAAGGATGGAACCGCAGACTGTGTTAAATGATTGGGAAGAATATCTATGACCATATCATGATCGACTATATATTGATAATTCAAAGTGTCAGTAATAATACATTCACCCTATAGTGGTTTTGGGAAAGTTATATGATGAGAAGTATGATATTTCTAGCACCAGCAAGAACTCGGCGGTACAATAGGAATCACCAATTATGCCTCCATCAAGAAAGAAACACATTGAAGGAAGAAATTTACATTTGGAATAGATGTATAACATGTTTATGAACCACTCTAGATGACCTCAAAGTCTATAGATCCTTGAATTATTCCTCTTATTAGAAGAGATGTAAGAGGCTCTCATAGAGTCCTAAATGATCCCCCTCCTATTTGAAGTTGAGGCAGTAGCATTAGAGACCCACTATGTAGAATATGGCGAATGAGTGAAATGTCAGACAATCATTGTTTTTCCTAATTAGATGGGGGATCTCTCATGAAGGGGGATATTTTCCTACTGTACATCACAAGATTTTTAAATGGCATGAAGATCCATCCTATTCTTTTTGATTGAGGTTTTGATATCAAACTCATCCTAAGTATGACACACCACATGTTGGGAACGATGAAAGAATATTTGAGTCCATATGACCTGAATATTTTGGGTTTTTATCAAAAAAAAAGATATTGTTTTAGGATTATATTGAATAAATAATTTCAATACATGGTAGTAAGTGATGAATTCATGGTCCTCTCAGATGATTCCACCTAGAACTCATTGATGGTTGGGACATAGACTCATCTACATGCAATAATACCCTCCTTATATCACCAATTCCTCATGTTATCCCTTAATGGTAGAGTATGCATTCTTCAAGGTGTTAAATTTCCCTCCCACTCTTGTGAATACCTCTATTTTGACTCCATATATTACAATAGGGAGGGGAATAATGTTTATATCAATGTGTTTGAGCATAAAACCGCTATTTTTAATCCATGGGAAAACATATACAATACTTTCATATTCTCAATTCATAGGTTGGGGCCACAATTCCAAATAAGGGATGTTGCTTTGTCATTTCCAAGGGGACGGGGCCCCACATCCCTATGTATAAGGAACATCCAAATATCACCTCATAATACTACAAAATAAAGGCATGGGTGATACTAGAATCCCCTACCTCTATAAAGTATCGATATGTTGTCCCTTTGTCCCCCATTTCCTAAAATTTTCCCATGTTCTACAAAGTAGGGTTGAACTGTTGGAAATCGACCAACCACCATTACTTTGGCAGAAATCCAGGATTTTTGGTCAAATTACTAATGGAATTGAATCAATACTCTTTATTTCAATTATTTAAATAGAGCTGTAGTCCCCAAAAAGGATTCTATATCCTCCCGAGTAGCCACCACATTTCCCCCAATGTCAGATGGTTTTAATGAACCTCCCTTCACTGACTCTCCTCCTTCGGATGATGAAGAGAATTTGGAAGGTTCTCCTCCCATATTTGAATAGGGGGTCTCCACTATAGATGATGATTTGAATTAAGTTAAACTTATTACTGAGGTATATATGAGGTTATTGCGGATCAGTGCATCCATGCCTCTGAAGGACTAGAAGAAGTATGTGTATTTCCTGAAGTAATACTACAGTGAGTTTTTATGGAGTTATAACAATATTCCAAGACTAGATTCTTTGGTCTTTGTACATCATCTTTTTCTCCCAATGGGACATTATGGGTTCGTGTAGCTTACTAGAAAAATGAACCCCTCTCATGTTGTCATGATCAAGGATGAGGTTGATAATCTTATCGAATCCAACTTCTTCATGGAAGTTTAGTACCCAAAATGGCTAGCTAACACCATCCCTGTCAAAATGAAAAATGGGAAGATAAAAGCCTATATTGACTTCCTCGACCTCAAGGATAATTTTACTCATCCAGTGATAGAGTTGTTGATGGACAATGTATCTTTTTTCAAGGTCATCTAATTCATGGATGAATATATCTGGTATAATCAGATCAAGATGGCCCCTAAATATGAGGAGTCTACCATCTTCTAAACACATTAAGGAACTTTTTTTATATCAGGTATTGGATTTTTTATGATAAAAGACATATCCAGTTTGAAATGGACCATGCACCAAACCTTTAAACTAATCCCCAAGACATTGATTGAATGATACATGGAAGTATTTTTGGTCAAATCCTATGAGCATCAGGACCATACTAGATACTTTGAGAAAGTGTTAGGATTCTTCTGCTGTTTGAATTTGAATATGGTCCCCTTGAAGTCTGAATTTGGGTTTACCTTTAAAAATATTCTTCCCTTCATCATCAGATATAGAGGCATAAAGATCGAACTTTAAAAGATCATGGCTATCATTCAGATGGATCCACTAAGCAACCACTAGGAGCTATGACACCTCCAATGACTCTTATACTACATATTCTAATTCATTGTGAATTTGTCTAGCATGTGAAATCCCTTTTCTAGGATCATGAATAAAGGAACTTTCTACTAATGGGATAAAGATTTACATACCACTTTTGAGGAAATCATGTAGTATATACTACAATCTCTGGTTCTGATGACACTCGTCATAGGTAATCCCCTGGTCCTTTACGTGACCACACCAGAATAGTCCCTCATTGCTATTATTTCCCACAAGAAATATGGGATCATAGAAAAAAATTACAAAATATCAGTATTATGCTTATCGAAACGGATACCAGATATTCCCCTATCATGAAGAGCTACCTCACATTGATTTTTTTAGTACAAATGTAGTAACATTATTTGAAATATCATGAGATACAGATGGTGTCTCATGTGGATCATATAAATTATATCCTAAATCACAATATTTTGATAGGATGAATACAATGTTAAGTAGTGATCCTTCAGTAGTCTGACATCAGGTTCATTCCATAATAAACCATCAAGGGTCCAGTGATAGCAGATATTTTGGCCCCTCACCCGACTCATGAATAATTTACCATGGACATTGACTTCAAAGACAAGTATATCCTTTTAGTGGACCAAGCTATGCATTTATTAAAGATTAATTTATATGGTTCCTACTAGATCCCATCCGGTGTAAGTATCAATGATTACAATCTCAAGAGAGTAGGTCAGGGGATCATCATTATCCCTCCTGTAGAGATTGTCTATCCATACTCATTCCTACTAACAGAAGGTTTCACTAATAATGATTTAGAGTATCAATATATCATTACTGGTATCAATCTAGATCTCGAGACTAATATTACCCACTTTCATGTGAAGGGATAGTCGTTGTTATTCATGAAATAGTTTAATAGTGACAATATCAATAGAATAAAGGAGATCATTCACCTTATAGAGAACACTATTCCATTAATGGATCAGTTCCACTCATAGAATGATGTGTCTCATGTACTCTGATCGAAAAATGGTCAACCTGATGCCCTATCAAGAATAACCACATTACTTGAGAGACATTTCAGGATAACCTATTCATTCATGTGGAACATCGAATATCCATTATTTACATCAGTATAGATGATGATGAAAGCCTATAGGTGAACCAAATGACTAATGATTCTTCTACATAATGACCTATGAGTTCCACAGTATAGTTTTAAACCTTTGATTTGACAACTCATTTCATTGAGTAACTCCAACATGGCGCTCTCCCATCACATTGATCCAAACATGTGAAAATTAATCGGTGTGGTTCATTTTCCCCCTCTAGAGAGGTCCTAACCTATAATCAAGTCACTAAAGATGTGGGTTTAATAGAATTATACTATAATTAATCCCATGAGATGAGATTCTCTAGGTTATGAAGAAAGCTCATACGAGGTCCTCTGGTGTCTATCTAACAGGGATGAATCACTCACACCAGATTTAGAGGCTAGGCTACTTCTAGGCTGCCATGGTCCATGATTTAATTAAGTATTCCTAAGGGTGTCTTGTGTGTTAGATCTATGCCAATTTTATACATAGAGAACCAATGCCCCTCTAATACACTATGTATTCTAGGACTGTTGTAGTTTGGGGACTCGATGATATGGGACCATATCCACCAGTGATATCTCACTATTGTAGGATAATATTGAAAAAAATGTATTTATTCTTCAAGTGGGTAAAATAGATTCCACATAAGGAAATCAAGGCCTGATTTGTGATCAAATTCATTATCTCCCACATCATACATTAATTTAAAGTGCCTCATTCCATTCTCACTAATAACGATACCAAATTACAAGCTACTGAGATAAAGAGATTTCATACCACAAATAGATTCAAATCAAACCAAATATACCACTACCATGCAAAAGAAAATGGATAGACTGATGATTTCAAAAATACCCTCACTAACATTATAAAAAATATAGTGGGACAGAATAGTAAAAATTTTCAAGACAAGATCCACAAAACCCTCTAGGTAAATCAAATGAAAAAATGAAATTCCTCCTAGGAGACTCAACATTTCATTGGTGTATGGAAAAAAAGAAGTAAATCACATTGAGGTTATGTTTCAATCACTATGAACACCTATAGATAACTAGAATATTTAAGAAACGATATCCAATATCAATATAGGAAAGATTCATGCCCTAAAAAAATAGGTTCTAAGAATTGCATAATCTAGAGGAAAGTTAGAAAAAAATATTAATAAAATTAAACAACAAGTTTCCCCTCCCCTCCTTCCTCAATGTTGAAAATGAAGTAGATCTTAGACTTTCAATGATACCCAGAAAGAATCCACTATTGTTAGTGACAAAATGTAAAGGACCCTAAATCATTGTAAGCTCTATTCTATTGGTTCATACTCTTTGATCATCATGGGTGGATATATTATTACTCCTCATACAAATTATAATATCCTCAATAAGTACATAAAATGAGGAGCTTACATCCTTGGAACATGATGTAAAATTACGCCCTTGGTCCAAAATCTATATCCTTGAACTAAGATCCAAAGTTCCATGCATCACGAACTTAAACTGTGTGAGAGTTTCCTCTCTAGGATATGTTTTGTGGGTTTGGCCTTCCTTATACATCATTTATTTTGGGATTTTCATTCCACGAGTGAATACATAACTTTCTAAGATACCCATCCCCACTAGTCTAAACTCTATGAACTTAATGTAGGGGCCTATTCAATTGGAACATGATCTATTTTTTTAACAAGGTTTGGACACCATGACCCTAAAATAAGAGTCAAGGTCTAAGCACTATGACATTAAAATGTAATTCATTACACTCAAGAATATGTAGTGTGGCATGTGCCTCCTAGGCCCTCATTTACGTTGGGTTTGTTACTCCATCATACTACATGTACCCATTTGAGAAGAACCTTCTCATTGGTCCATTTAATATGAACATAAACTATTGAAAAATGTTAAAGGAATTATGAACATGTACTATATATATCCCATATACCTTTAGTGGTATGAATTTAAAATAAAAAGCCTGACGTCCTTGATTCATGATGTTAAATTCTGCTTCTACCCTGTAAAAAATCAATATTTCTTTCAATAAGGGAGGATTTTTACCTTAATTCAGATCAGGATGCCTCGAATGATATGTACAAGATGGTTAACAAAACATAACCCATATCCCAAACATGGGATGGATCAAAATAATAATGGGAAACCTCAGATTCCCTCACCTTAGAGAATCATCCAAACCGATATCCATCTCTCTTAATATCATGTTTCAGTACTATGTATGGCTTGATTCCCATACTTGGTGGATACATAGAAACTCTTATAATTTTAATATGTGGTTCTATCCACATATTCATAACCCTTCTAGACCTATGGGCATGTTTTTTGTGCATGGACCTCCTTGTCACATTCATGTATGGTATTGACTCCATCTGTAAAGTATAATATCCCATAGGACATGCGTGAATCCATGAAGCATGGTGTTAAAATGCTTGCTCCCTTTATCTTGGTACAAGTATCATGACCATAAAATATGTGTTTTTTCTCAAGACACTTGTGTGGTGCAGGGCCTTATTACCTCATTGAGGTTGGGATTTCCCTCTTTCGTGTCTAACAAGAATCCTGGTAGAAAACAAATTTTATGGTCAATAAATATTGATATTATATTTATTAACCATAACCTTTGAAGATTAAATCATTTTTTTCCCAATTTATATACTGAATAACCATACACTATGTTTGTCCAGCTTTGGTATTTATTCATGTGGTGAAAATCCACCTTGCCTCATTCACACTTGGTTGTAGCTCCTGTACTGTATGAACATCCTTGAACGCACATCTTCCCATTGTCTAGACCATATGACTATAAACAGTGTCTATTCTCCTTAAAAAATGTGTTTCTTGATTAAAATCCTCAATGAACATGTAGTGATTCCTATACTTACTATCTCAAGGCCCATATGCAATATCACTACAATTTTATCCACTGTATATGATGCAATTACCCCTAAATCTCCCATAGTCCTCCTTCCTAGTGAATGTCCCATTTAATTTCCTTGATCCATAAGGGGGGTAAGATTCTCTCATAGCCTGATATAAGAAGGGAAAATACTCATCACATGATGATAAACTATAGCTTTACCCTAGATAAGTATAGGATGAATCTGAATAAGAGAAGATATTCCACATTTTTAAACCATGACGCGCCATATTAAAAATACAAGATGAAAAGACATTCACCACATATGATGTTAATATGTATCCTTACCTTGTGTAAGTTAAGGATTCCTCATATCTAAGTATGGAAAGATTCAACACTCTCATTTGAGAGAGTCTCCGCCAACAATTCTAGTTTTCTTCCATGCTTTGTTTCAGAACAATGTGTGTATAGATTCCCTTATTCATGAGATACATAATGATGCAAGAATATTTAATATTGGATCCAACACCTCTATCCACTCATTATGGGTTATTTCCATCCCCGAGGTCAAGATGTCATCCTAGAGTTTAGTTTTTCAATATTTTTATGGTATAGGGTCCCTTGGACCCTCCCTTCATATCATGTCATTATTTATTGTTCAACACTCTCATTTTTCTAGGAACACCTATACTATCATTAGCACATATAAGAAGTCCTTAAACTCTTTACATCATTCCCCTTAAATTTCTCTTGGCACACATGCCTTTCCTGGTCTCATTCAGATTCATTTAACACTCATTTTTTCCATTTCAAAAACTTTAGCTAACCCCTTGGTCAAGAATCTATGACCATAAACTAAAATAAAAGCTCAAGTCTAAACATCATGACTCTAAATTCTGTGTGATTTTTCTCAAGGGTTTTTTTATAGAAGGTTTTCTTTAATTCCCGTCCCTTCACGTTGGGTAACATTCCTTTGGAGATGAATATACCCCTTTGAGAGACTTTCCGTTTTTTTCCATGTAAATGACATTGAACTTTTTTTCAAGGTCTAGGCCATACAATGTTAAAATGTGAGTAATGCCTCAGACACATTACATTAAACTATGTGGTGCGTCCTGGTCACATGATATCAAACAATGTGATACATCATCCTCACTATATAGATTTAAATAATGGGTCCATCATCCTGACTAAATGATGTAAAATTTCAATTCCTCCTTTCTCACCGTATGATGCTAAAATAAGCATCAATCATTCTCATTGAATAATGTGAAACTACATGGAATCCTAGGCCCTCACCTAAGAGGTCCTATACTCAAGTTCCAATCACCTACAAAATAAATCTTGTTTATTTTCTATCAGTTGACATCCTTACAGTATGATGTTAAACACCACAGATCAGTCCCATCATTCGACCTTAAACTATGGAATCAAACTGTGTGGATTTTCACCCTTTTATTCTAAAAAAGGTACATTGGTATCCTCGTAGAAGTTAAATCCCATCCAATGATAAAAATAGGTGTTAACTCCAATGGAAATTCCATCCTTGTTCCACCTCTATGGGGTGTTAGATCTAACAATACTAATTCCACCTCCATGGGGCGTTAGACCCAACAATCGTAGTGAGACATCTTCCCATTATGGGACACACCTCTATGATCTACCTCTATGGGGTGTTCTAATATATCCATCTAGGGTGCCCCTCTTGGTGTGTTCTCACTAACCATCATAATTTTACATATTCTCATTATAGGACACACCTACCAGCTCTGCCTCTATGGGCCACTCTGATCCATGCATACATGGGTCACCACAATTGGAATTCTTACCATAATTAATAGTGTGGCAACTTCCTATTATGGAACAAAACTCCTGGATCCTTCTCCATGGGTCATTATGGTTTATCTATCTACAAACTATAATGGTGTGGCATATACCCTTTATAGAAAAGACCTCCCGAGTCTATCTCAAGGGATGTTTTAATCTATTCATCCTAGGTATACCTCTATGGGGAACCATAATCCATAAAATTATGTCCCTAAAATATGTTAAACATATTCCATGATCTGTCTCAAAAAACATCTAGAACCATCTCCACATGGTGTAGAACTTGTGACACAACCCTGAGGAATGCATCATGTAAAACATGGGTAGTCTAAGGTGAATTATTTTAATGATATGTTCCCACAACTTTAGTTACCTCATGAATACAAGGGATACCCCAATTGAAAATTATTATATGATTCACTTCCAGATATGCGAAAGAGGAGCAATGTGTCTACTCCCCCGACCGAATATTCCTTCCATGTCTAGAAAAAAATAATTTTGCAATAGAATCATTGTAATTAATCGATGTCCACCAAGATATGACACCAATAATGGGTTTTATGAACATGACATAAATATATGCGGGAGACCTGGACATTGAGACAACTCCATGGAAGAATCCATAGAAGGAGTAAATGACACACCATCATCCTTGTTCTAGGGGAATATATCACTATTGCGTGTGATGAATGTCATTTTCCTTTAGAAAGAGAAAATGCTAGGAAATAAGAGCATCTAGAGTGTGCATTCCAATGTGAAGGCACAAGTGAGTGCCCCTACGAAAGTATCAAAAATTCCCTATATAAATTATATATTATGATTTCTGAAAATATGTCTAATCTTCTACTCTCTTTTGTTTCCCACAATGGACATGGCTCAGATGGTATTAGAGACCAGTAATGATTGTACCATAAGTATAATTTAAAAGTTCCAATATGTTCCAACTTTTAGATATATGTATGATTAAAACTTATATTCCGTTAGAGGGACACATTCCTGATGAAATATCCATAGGTAGCCTCATGTGAATAATCCCCAAATAAAATTCTCTTTTCCGTACTATTCAAGAAATATAAATTTAACAAAGTATACAAGTTTCAATTATTTTTATCACAAGATACGTTGTACGACTCCTAGAGGATCAATTTCAATTCCAATACACCTACCACTTCCCTAGATTTTGATAAACCTAATATTTCTTAAATATGGATATAATGAAAATAATCATAAAAAATAATATAATAATAGAGAACCTATGATAGATTTAGATATTATTATCAACATGTGGTTCTATTTATGTAATTATAAGTGGTTTAAAAATTTTTATATATGTCTTAGAAAAGATTTGGGAACATATATTAAAACTACAAGAGAGTCCAAAAGTAGTTAAAAATTCCCCTTAATATGTATTTATGTTCTTGAAATCACATTCACTTGAACTATGTGAGTTCATAAGTGTTATTGATAATAAAACCCAATAACTACCTAAATTTGGAATGTAGGCCCATAACCCATTATAGATGTGGGAGACATTTTGTGTTTCTATGAATAAACCATTATGATGTGAAGGATTTGAAAAAAATACCAAGCCACTCACAATCAAGATTTAGACCGTGTATACAGTCTAAAAAAATTGGGAAATATGATTTAATCATTCAACTATTCCAACACCATTACATGGGGAAAATGATTAGTTTATAATTAAACAGTGTTCACACATGTCAAATAGAAAAAAATGGTTTACCCCACATGAATATTTGAATTGTGTCAGCCCTTTCATAGGTAAATAATTAATTATTTTCAAGTTCCCATTAGGCTATTTGGTTTCACATGCCCCAAAAAACCAAAATGGTGAAGTTGATGTGAATGTTTCAAATGTGTCACCCATTTCATGGGTAAGGAATGATGATTATATATTTTTAGTGGGATATTTTGTTTCATGTGTTTCATAAAAATGGAATCCTAACATGAATCTTTCATCTATGAAAAGCATTCATTATTAAAAAAGTATTAACTATCTAGTTCCCATCATTCCATTTTGTTTCGTGTGCCGCATAAAAACAAATTTGAGGAACCCAATATGATTCATTCAATTGCATAAAACTTTTAATTTGTAAATAAGGATATAATATCTAAATACCATTTTTCTATGTTGTTTTCTATTTTCCACCTAATCAAAAAAATGAGAACTTCATGATATATCAATATTTTTCTTGATTATATTAATATAAAATTCAGTTTATATGTAAACTAATTCATTGCAAATGACAAAATTTTATTCTTTTTTATGTTTTATAGAAAGATACGTATTTTTATTGAAAATTAAAAGAAAAATGAAAATTTAGGGTGATTAAGTCTCTTCACATATCATGATACCTAAAGATTAAAAATGAGTTGAAGTAGGATAGGGACTGTACAAAATGGATGGAGAATATTTACATTGTAAATTCTTGTTTATATATTATTATTTTTGGGAGTAGCGATATGCCAAAATTTATGTCACCTCTTCATGTTGTATAAAGGAGACTTTTTTGTCATAAAGTTTAAGTTTATGTCATAATTTATGGATGATAGAAGATGTTCTACACACTATTTAAATCTGAATCTTGAATAATGATGTAAATTTTATGAGAATGAATATTTATGAAGACTAAATCCATTCAATTTATTATTTGAATTGCCTCTCCACATCATAAAACCATCTAGGTATACCCAAATTCATGATCGAATTATATCATGTTTAATAAAAACCTATAATTTATAACCTCAACCACCATTAAAGACCAAAATTAAACTGAGATTCATTATGAACAGATTTTTTAGAAAATTAAATAAAAATAATTTATTATATATATATACATAGAGGTCTAAGATGATAATGAAAGGGGATAAATCAATGAGGGGATTCTATGGATGATGGCCTACTGCTACTAATTTATCTTATATTTTTTATTCTTCTATTTTCATTCATTCTATAGATTCTCTCCTTCCCCCATATCCACATGATTGCCCAATTAAAAGAGGGTTAGTTATAATGATTCATTTCGATTGGGGGTTCATATATTGAATTTCTATTGTTGATTTTTTTTATATTAAGTAATATCCATTTTTATTCTTTTAATTGGAATCAATTTTTTATTTTTAGTTTCAAACATCCTATGTTATTTTAGAAGTTTTAGATTATTTTAATTTTAATTACCTTAGTTGATTATCCATAACTCTGTATAGACAACAATTTTATATATACAATGGAATGAGTTATGGTTGGGTGGTCAGTGATTGATGACATTCAACACATGTGTGTAATTATACATTGGAACTATTGGTATATTAGGTGAAAACAATTATTGAATGGTTATTTACTTAATTAATCATGAGGACTCACTAAACTTTCTTCCACAAAGGAATGACAATAGACCAGTTATAGATTTAAATTAGGGATTATCCACAACATATTCGTCTTCTTAGGGGAGATAAAGCAATCCGTAGAGGAATATATCTTTTACAAGGAAATATGAAATGATAGGTTAAATTCTAAAACTATGATAGAATTATAGTATATCTAGGTATCCCTAAACCATTCTCCATTTTAATAATTTTTTTTGAAATCAATCATTTAAACTACTTTAAAAAAATTTACAATTTTTTGACCAAATCTATATAAAATTCCTCGAAAAAATAAAGTGACAAAAAAGGTTTCATGAAATTATCCTTATGAGACTACCCCAGTTCTAACCATTATACTATACCTAGGAAATAATTTTTTTACAATGCCCCATGATAAGATTTTCATTATTTAACATGAATAATTCAATTATATTGAACTTTTAATAGATATAAAATGAGAAATTATCTATCCTTTAATTGTAAGAGTTATTGATCATAGACCCACTCTTACATATGATGTTTCACTGATAAGTTGTCTTGTTTCCTAAATTGGTATTTTTATTTCCATACCATCCAAATATAATTTTTAAAACATCCAATGGGTTCCAAATTCATTGTAAAAACTCATGAAACCCAAAAAAATCCATAAGTTATTATGAAAAAATGTCTGAAGAAACTATCTTATTCCATGTTATCCATAGCAACCTTAGCTTAAATGACCTGACATACATTGTTACAATACCCAAACATAATTGTTTTTGGTAAATGTTCTCACCTATAAATACCATCTAAATGAAATAATCCAAAAATTTTAGGTAGCTCATGAAATCCACCTGTGGATAAAGCATCATATTCCCTCTTTCTAATTGAAGTCCATAGAGAAGAAGGTGGCCCATATTAAAACATTTAGATGTTTTGTTATTTTATCCTTAGTGACCAATAAAATATACCTTCCCTACCTAAAAGAGGTGAATAATATTTTTATTAATGTCATTAAACCACTCTGGAGTGTCCTAATAGGTATGTTATCCTCTATAGTCATCATTATCTTCATGTGGCCCCAATTCCACATGGCGCTATAGAGTATGCCATAGCCACCCAAACGATCAAAAAAATTCAATCCAAATTTGAGATCCCTCATGGGGAGTCTAAACCTTGGGACTCCATAGTATACCCAAATCTTCAGTGCTAATAATGTATTTGAGGCCCCTCGATGTATCATAACAGTGGCTTGGAATAAATCCTAGATCATCACTATCCAAAAAACTCTGATCGTAGTATGACTAGACATAATTATTGTTTAATCTTTGGGAGAACTCTAGATTTTTGTATTGGGGATTTATCTTCATTAAATGTAGTATCATTTCTCATATAGGTGTCATCCCACCAAATGATACAACATGAGAATCCCACCAGACAATATAGCAGGTGATGTCCCACCACATGATATAAGATGCACCATACTAATAAATGTTATAATAGGTGTCTTCCCACAAAATAGTACAATGGGATCTTTCCCACCATATATTAAACTGAGCACCATCCCACCAAATGGAACATCATGTAGTGATCTACTAAATGAAAACTCCACTAAAGAGGACAACCATCCCACCTATGTCTTAATTGACATGATATCAAATATATTTGAGGAATTTCCAATAGATTTAGATGATAACAAAAAAATGAGGATGATTGAACCCCTCTAAAGTTTTTTAGTCCACAACTATTGGAACTATATTTTCTCTTTAGTATTGGCAATTAAGGGCTCAATGGTACCCTATTATTATCTATATAAGGAACTATAATCCTTGTTGAAGCTTCAAAGTACAATATATATAAATTATATGGACAATGAAAGTAGTAGATTTAGTATTTGGGGTCCAAAATGGGGCTCTCATCATTATCCTACCTCCATAACATTAAAAATAAACAAGGTGTTGTGAAGAATTCTTATAGTTATTTGCTTAAGGTTAACATGGAAACATCTGATGAAGAATAGAGAAAAAAAGATCCATTGAGTGAATACTGATCTATGGGAAATAATTAGGTGAATGATTCTATTATATGTTTATCTATATGATTTATTAGAAAACTATTATAAAGGTTAACCATGCAGTGAAGTGTCTGAGCCCACAGGATTGGTATAATTTTTATTATTATTAACATCTCATCAGGTGAAATACACACATTTTTTACCTCACCTTAGCCCATAGGGTCGGGAAATTTATATATTTGGACCCCCTCATCAGGTTTAATTTTGAATCTGACTTCCCTCAGTAGATTCTATAGTATCTAAGAGAAATAGATTCATCCAATATATAAAAGATATTTTTAGAAAAATAAAATATTTTCCCCAAAAATATCACAAAACCAATTCCCCTCAGTCACCTATTGAGGGTACTATAAAGTTGGTCAACTTCCAAGATTACCAAATCTAGGAAACAAGGAGAACATAGTGAGTATAGAATGTTATAGACTAAAAGAAACAATATCATATCAACTCCTCTATAGATTATGTTTATTGAGAAATTTTAGTTGAAATGAGTGAGAAATCCCACATCCCTATTATCTCAAACCAAACCATACAACATATCACAAAAGAATTAATCATCAAGGGGAATATACTCTCCCCCATGCATGAATCCAATCACAAGATTTCTATATAATAAGATGAAAAGGAGAGGTCATATATCCCAACATCAATCAAATATATATTCTATTATATCATCTAAATAGAGAATTTTTGGGATTATATCCCTCCACATAACCTTATAAATCTCTAATATGTTTTGGCCACAGAAGAGGTGCTTCAAAGACACATTATGATGATAAAAAAGGGATATGAAGATATAACCATCCTAATAACTATAAATTCATGTCACACATGAGGATTTTACTACTCCAATGTAAGATAATATTTTCCCTCTCATATAAGAGGATTGCAGATATAACCCAATAACAGACAAGGCATAAGAGCAGGATTATATTTCTATTCAAACAGGGGTCTACAAAATAGTTTGGAAATAAACTCATGATAGAAATATATGCCTATCAGATAATTCCAATGGTATAATCCAATGCCACAGGAGAGAGCTCATATTTTTATTCCATCTGGGTGTTGTAAACCATGTTTGGAAGTCACCTTAGGGAAGGATCATATCATATCCAAAAAATATATTCAATATATTCCTGTAGTATATAAGAGGAGGATAATATATCTTATCACATTCATGTTGTTTTTTGATATATTATAGTATGGAATAAATATCTAAATTGAGCTCAAACCCCAACCTCAATGAGGTTTGACCGATATATTTTAGAAACCACCCAATGGAAGTCTCATATTTACTCAAAAAATACATAATCTCATCATTATTATCCAGGAGTTTCCTCATAGTGAGCTCATATTTCCACAATAAGAAAAGGTGATCTTCATACTCTATAAACTACTGTGTAACAAAAAAAATACCCTTTCTCAACCCCAAATGGCATGTCAGCATACTCCAACCATGATGTGGGGTGAGCCTTATTTTCATACCCAGCCCAATGCTAGAATACTTGAGGATATATAACACATATTTGTGGTACCTTAAGGCTACGATGGCTCTTTATCCAAAGTATATGTAAACAACTCCCATGATTATCCATATCACAATAGTAGAGAGATTTATTATGAGGACCCTACCTGTAATATTCAATGTGGTTCACCTAAAAAGGAGAATATCTCAACAAAAAATGGAATTTTACCCTTTATAAAGACTCTTTAATATTTATATGTTCTCAAAACAAAAATAATTAATGATATATAGTTCACCATAAACCACTAGAAACACCTCTTCATGGTCAGCATGCGACCCAGATAAGTGACTTATGTGATTTGACTATGTAAAAGAGTACACGAAAAATAACCTCACTACATGTTGCAAAACATAATAGGTAATGTAATTACCAGGCTAAATTAAAACAAATGTGGAATATCCTCACCACATGTTTTTAATATTCATGGTGACTGCATTTACCAATTGATGTTCAACAACATAGGGAACATCCTTACCCCATGATGTTAAAATATATTGAGAACATTATTACTACATGTTTTTAAAATGTATAGAAGATATTATTAACTAAATATGTTAAAATAAATAAAATATGTTCATAGCACAAGAAAATAAACTAAACGGTATACATGTTGGTCACATTATAGAAAATTTGGAGCCATCCTAACTCTTACTAGCATAACATTGATCTTTATAGTAGTCATTTTCATAAGAACATAAACTATACATCATGTGTTTAACTTGTGGGACCTACTACCGATTTTAAGTATGATCTAGATCTATGTAAATGTTTTTTAGTGTTTTGATTTACTATATCTGTCTATGTTTTCTCTAACAACCCTACAAAAGGAAAAAGTAGTCACACCATCATCTTGACATAAAAACCATATCCACATTGGGATTCCATCTTTCTCATTCTAAGACACCTCTTTATCAACAATTCATTATGCATGATATAGATATCTATATAAAATTTAATATTTCCCAACCATGTGTGAGAGTCTGATCCACATAAGGTAAAATATATAAGAAATATGAGTTTCTTGATTCTTAATATTATGAAATACATAGTGACTCATGGATCATCTCTTTTAGGACAATAACGTAGTTGAGGTAACTCCTAACTATTCCCATCCATGAGACTTAGATCCATGTAGAGATTCTAGTCCACATCAAAATGTGAAAATTCCCATATGTTTTATTTAATGAAATCATGTGTAGTTTAATTGACATCCTTGTCAAGTCTTGTATCTCATGCTGATTATATATAATATTATCTAATATAACATGGAAATATATGTAGACTAGTGTGATTAAGATATGATTTATTTAGTGTTATAGAACTATATCATTTTTTCAGGATGTTAAACCTTAGTACATGAGGTTTACACACAACAAAGATCATTCCCTATAAGGATTATATACTCAATAGTTACATGTTTTCTCATAATACCTGTAAAATATGTTAAATATTCATTAGTGTAGCCTTTAGGGTGATATAAAGATTATTTAGTATTACATTAACTATGAAAAAATTTCATACCTCTAATATCTAAATTAACACCAACTGTGTCTTTCAGTGTACATTCTCATATCACTCTAAAGACCATCAGGCTATATACTATTGGTTCTCCCATATAGCATATTGGTAACATAGATGGAATAATCTAAATTTCCCCTGATAGTATTTGGTAGTGCATAACACAAATCCTTAGAGATAGTTCTAATAGTATTTTTTATTCATAAGAATGATCCCCCCTTAAACCCATGAGTTATTGTCCAAACACTATGTCATGTAGGCTTCCACCATTACTAATAGTCCACATATACCCACCAATATCCTCCACCTATTAATTTAGATATTCATTGGTTATGATTTAAACTTCCCATAACCCAACTATTCAAGTGGATTAATATACCCTTGATGATTCACATATATATATCATACACATTTTCATTGTAATATTGTAACAATATATTTTTGTACTCCTTAGTTTTATATTAATAATTTATGATGACCAAGTTTCCATTATTTGTTAATACCTATTGATAATCCTATTATCCCAAAGAATAAAATCTAAATTCTAGTGATAATTTTGTCAAATTAAAATGACCAATACTTGTGATATCATAGTCATGAATAGTTACAAATAATTTTGGGAAACCATTTTACTTCAAAAAATGTTCATTCCCTTTCTCATCTCAAAATCACTCAATAACTTGATTAATTATTTTTTTTCACTTCCTAGACATTAATATGATGTCCTCTTGGTCCTCCCTTATGAAATATTGGTAATATTGACTAACCAATCTAAAGAGAACCTACCAAGATTCATTAGTGAATAACACAATTACTAAGAGATTATTCCAAGTAGTTGTTTTAGTCTTGTAGGTAAGGTTCCACTTAACCACACAAGCAATTAATCTAATAGACATATATTGATCCCACAAATCATCAGACATTCATCCTTAATCTATTCATTTAAACAAATGATTTATTTTATCTTTATTCCCACATCCAAGAGGGATCAAGATTGTATCAGTGCTTTATGCCTTTATTCCAAACTCATGGAGGAAAGACTTTAAATTACACAATATTCCTACATCCATACCTTGTGATGTTAACTACATGAGATATTTCTATATCACCTGAAATTAATCATCTGGAAAGAAATCCTTATATCATGATGATAAATAGAACCAAACTCATCTTGGTCACAAGATTTTAACATATGGAAGATTCTATGTCCTTGATGAATGGAATTAAAAATTACAGGGTTCATTTTACCAAGAAGATAATCTTTACAACATATGTTTACCATATGGTAATGACCTCCCAATTTAGGAATTAGCACAATCATCATAAAATGTTTTTTATGAATGTTTTTATATATAATTTTGAGTTATATTCATTGACCCTTCATGAGAGCAATGTAGTAATTCCATTATCAGGGAACTACAACATCATACACATTAGGGTTCCTTCACTATTATCATAGTGCATACCATGAATGGAATTTAACTATTCATGAGAAACATGAATTTAGAAAAAGAAATTCCCCATCTCTATGTACTCATTAGATCTGCATAGGTACCACATTTAAGGACTAAGTTTTTCTTTATTTACATGATCATGGGATATGTCATGATGCATGGATCATCTATTTTATTCACAACCATAGGCCTTCAATATTCATAACTATGTACTTAAATGGGAAGTAAAGTACTTTGTCACAATACGTGCTTGTATTGAAATGTGAATTCCACCACATGTTCCCTATAATGAACTATCTTAATTCTAAATCAACTTTCCAGTATTCTCTTATTTAGTTCACTAAGATTTAATCACATTAGAATAAATAACATGGAATGTAACTCTGAATATGGTGATTGAGGAGTGTTTCGTTGAAATACATGGAACCTTATCTATGGTTCATGACCTTTAACATATGGGCACTTAGGACCATATTATATGAATTTATTCCGAAACACACCAAAATCTTGGTGGAATGAAATTAAACTACAAAACAAAATGTCCATCCCCCAATACCATAATTTACATAGAGCGTGCTACCCTATGGTACTGATGGAACTAATGAGTTCTTTTTTTGCATAACTGAAATATCATCTCTCTATATATGAAAATTTGAGTACATGAACTAAATTTTAGTGACCTATGTATGGATTGATCCTATCATCACAGGATATATAGTGATGCCTTGAACCCCTAATCATGGGACTAGCCAAAATATTAAATACAATAATTCCCATATTCCTAGTAGAATACATTTTATTTCCACTATAAAAACCTAACACGATTCTTGGTGCACATTAAAGGATGGTAAACTTGTTTATAAACATGACTATAGAGATTACCCACTATTAAAATCCTATCCTTGTATGTATCCCTTAATAATAATGATAACTCTGATAGCTAGAGATCATATACCTAGAAGATGGTGGGTGACTTTTCTTACAAGGAGTAACATTCCATATCCCTTACACAGAAGCTATATATATATATATAAATATATATATATGAAAATATCTATTAATGAACTATGTTATGGATATATTCCAACCACTTTGGGAAACATATTGATATTCAGTTACTCTATCATGGAACTAGTCTACATTCCCATAATCAAAATGAGAACATAAACCCCATCCTATGTATGAGTAAAATCTACCAAGGATATTTGGACATGGTTTCGCTCATTTATGAGCATGTTCTCAAAATAAAATTAATCTTCCCTTATATATGAGTTAAATCCATGTATGGGGACATTATTATTCATAGAACTATGCATTGATTGATTCCCATCATCACAATATTTTTACTTATGCCCAAATTCTCCATTCTAGTCCTAGTCATGATATTTATGAATGATAATACCTTTTTGTTTTACCCTACATATAGACAATGGGTTTTTGGAATATATCTACACATTTCAACAACTGAAGAGTAAATAAAGATGATTCCCCATTTTTCCTGACATACTATCCCCTATCACATCTTTAAATGTCCATTTCCCAAGGTGAAACTCATTTTCATATCTTATACCCTTGTTAAAAAACAGTTTAGGGGAATTTTCATTTGTAAGAAATTATCAAGGATTGATTCTTATCCTTATAATAAACATAGTTATGACATGATTATCCACCCTAGTCCTAACCATAACTTCAAAAAATATAATTTTATATCCCATTATTTATACAAGATTGATCTTTAAATAGACATTTCTTTGAATGTGTTTTCCATCAAATGATTCCTTCCCTAAATTGATAAATTGGGAAACCCATGGGAAGCCCAGTTATAGAAATTTCATATTCCCCATGCCCAATATAGTGTCTGATCTAGTCAGTTTCCTCTATTAAGGGGTTTTGATAACGATCAATGCATAGAAAAATAGAATTCTTAGTCATGAACCCCTATCCTATAAACTATGAGTTCTTCTTTATTCACATATTATTTCTCGAACTGATCATTACTCACATGATCTTATAGAATTTTTCTTTCCCATTTGAAATGGTTGGTAGTATCATATCCATATTGGGTGCCCTTGATTTTCCACATTGAAAGGACTTCAAATGATTTAGAATCTACGAGTCATATAGACTATTTTTACCAAATATTTTGTCATATATAAATTTTCATTTCTTATGAATGAGTAAAATCATTGAAAATGGGCCCCATCATATAATTATCTACACATAAGACTATGTATGGAAAATAATTCCTACTATATGTTATTTATATCATCTCATATATGTTGTCTCTAAGGATGCACTATATAGTTTTCTTATCAATTAGTAACAACCTTATCACATGCCATTAAATAGAATGACCTATGGAATATCTCTATATCATTAAACTCTGTAGGATAAGATCCTCATCACACAATTCTAAAACAAATAACACCTATTTACCAATCACATAATATTAAACTACACAATAAATGGTACCTTTTGCATGATCTAAAACTACACAGAGCATCAACCATCACCAATCATAAATAAAGTACCATAAGATCTTGACCTAGGCTAACTGAAGTTTCGTGCATTTGTTTCATTATTTTTAGAACCTTGTTACATATATCAAACATTGTTTCTTGAGATTCAAGGGTTTTTGAAAACCACCCATAGATCATAGAAATGTTAAAATACCCCTATGATTTACTATTTAATATTTGGATCTATATAAAATCCTGAAACCCAAAAATCGTAGGCATATTTTATTTGTGAGAAGGTTCCAATATTCCTTATGAGCCCTAATATTAGTATAATGGAAACTAACACCTCATGTTATTTTTTATCATCCTTGGCATAATTATGACCAATTTTCACTTAAGATTCAAGAACCACTATACAAGATTTATAGCATCATTATCTCCTTTAAAAAAATTATGTTGATGTACTCTTAAACTCAGGGGTCATAATAAGGTTATTGTTTGAAACTCCCCTAGTCTCTAGTCAATACATTGAGATCTTATACTAAAAATAATTTTGTAAAAGATAAGACAACTCAAAATCCATCCTTTCATGGTACTAATTACATGACCCGAAACTTCTAGTGAAATATCTCCAAAACATTTAATTATACAAACCCACAAATTTAAGTATGAGAAAAAGTGATATTATTCACTTGCTAAAAACTTCATATCCTGGTTTTAGGAAATATCTCAAGTGTAAATAAAAATTAATATATCTCATGGGGAATGTATTATAAACCTATTATAATTTGATCCACTATTGTTGGACCCCTATGGTCTAGGAAAAAGATATTTATGGGATTTATCACATCCCCTCGCTGTGATAATGTCATCACTTTGAAGAGAAACAAATTCTAGTATATAGAATGATTATTGAATATTATGTTTTCTATAAACCAACTAAATTATGTTGATGTATGGTCTGATAACCTCCATTTTTGGGAGTTGATAAACATATATTATAATTCAACTTCAACGATTCATTTCTCATAGTTCGATCATATTGAATACTGGTAACAGATACCTACAGATATAAATAGAACAATTTAGGATTTTCTTATGAATAATACAATCCCTCAAAGCATGTTTATAGGGTACATTGTGGTCTTGGAGTAGAGGTCCCTCTAAAAATAATTATATATTTCCCCTGCTACAAGTGATATTGGTATCCACCAGTACTAATGACCACCCATTACTAACTAGTCTCCAATCCTCATTAACATAGTTATTACTATATCATGATTTACAAGTCCCATAACCAAACTATTAAAGTTGATTCAACATCCTTAAAATTACATCACCATGAATTATACCAATTCTTGAAGTACAAGTGTGATACATATTTCTTGAAAATTTTATGGATCCTCATCATAATAACCTATATTTTATAATGTATTTCCCCGTTAATCATAACCATAAACTAACCCCCTCCCCCTTGGGGTAGTACATGAACTCCCATGGGGTAAAACTCTAATTGGTTATACATTTCTCAATTTCCTACTTCACTAACTATGTGTCTAAATTATCAATGATTTCCCACAACCCATATAAAGAAGAAATGACTCCACTACATGACTATACATGAAATCCCTTATTGGTATATTCATATGAAATCCTGAACTACCAAAAACTAGATTATTTTACTTTATTGAAAGGACCTCATATCCATGCCATCCATAGTAATATCATACCATAACGCTACACCTTAGCGTGTTATGAAAACATCAATGATAGGTCTATCCCATCCTAAAAACATCAATTCAAACTCACCGTGGAATAATTTACACAATCCATATTCCATCTATCTATGTGGAATATACATATTTGAAATAATTTTACTATCAAATAAGGGCCACTGAATCAAGGATGAATAGTTAAAATACACTTCACAAATCCCTATTATTTTTATCCCATGACTGGATATTGGGAGCCCGAACCCTTCATGATTACGCATCCTTTATAATTTTAGAATGGTTGTTGGTTGATAAAACCCATCATGTATATTAATCAATTATAGGACATAGAGTAACACCCACTCTCTAGTATCATTGAGGTAGTGGTTACTTGATTAAATTGGTTTTGGATATAACAAATCACATCCAGAAGAACTAAATAGGTTAGTGGTAATTATAGATAATATAGTTTCAGTATTCTTATATTATATAAAAGAATGAAATATAATATATTAATTATTTTGATAAAATTATTATTAATTCTATAAAATAATTGATATCATTCATGTATCCATTCTTTTTATCATGAGGAATGGAAAACATAATAAAGGGTGAGTTGAGATGCTCTGTAAGGGAAATCATATAATAGAATATATCATAAAGAAAATAAATAAGGAATAATATTGTTGAGATAAACAATAATAAAATATTTCATTCAACTAATAAAATAATAATAAGAATAAATCCATGAATAACATAACAACATTAGTAATTAGATAGATAATAATAACTAGTTTCATAAAAATAGAATGAGTAATGTCAGACATCATATCCTTTCCATTAAGGAATAATTCCAAAAAAATATATAAATAGATAATTCATATGGAAGATATGAAAAAATGTTTGTTTCATAAGACATACCAATGAATCAAAAGATTATAGTGGTCCATTTTTTCATATAATGAACCCAATACATTCATCTTCTAAAAGGGGTAAAAATAACTAAGATAACCATTCGTATTGATATATTAGCATTAAAAATGTTAATAATTTTCAAAATCAATAAACATAATAATAAACCATATAGATTAAGATAGATAAACATATCATAATATTTTATCCCTAATAAAGCTTAATATTCATAAAATATTTTTGACATTTGTGAATATAATTTGAAAAGTACAATGAAATATTTCTTAAGGAAAATACCCCTTTCATTTTGAAATCAATTATTGAATATCCAAAAATTTCCCAAATATAGAGGGAAAAAATTTATTGAATGAAAAATTTGGAAATTGTAATATATTATTCAAGTAATTGTCTAGTCCTAATAGAATTCTATTCAAACTATTTATGTAAAAAATATCCCTTTCACATTTTTAGTAAAAACTCTAAAAGTAACCCATTTTTAAAATGAAACCAAAATCATTGAACTTTTTTTATAGAAATTTAAAAATTGTTAGAAAATAATTATAAAAATATTATAATTTTAAAAGTGTTTTTAATTTTTTTATTGAAAATATCAGCATGGATTAAAAGGATTCTCGAATATATAGAAAAAAAATCGGTTTTCCAAAAAAATATTTCAGTCCCTTGACTACATAAAAAAGTAAAGTGAAAATGAAAAACATAATTTTCATAAATATATATAGGCAAACAAAATACGTATTTTTTGAGATATAAATACTGAAAAATTACCCAAATGCAGACTGAAAGATAAAAATTCACAAATAATGATGATATATTGAAATAACCCTTACCACAAGGTCGACTTGCACTGTGAGTACTTTTTTCCTCCTATATAATAAATTTAAATTTATTATAATGATAATAAATAACTATATTCATGTTATATTATCATAATTGATTCAATTATAACATTTTAATACCCATATGTCAGTAATTATTTGTCAAAATTTTCATTTTCCAATGTTAACTGTTGGATTTTTTCCTGTAAATATCAGTTTAGTTGTTTTAGTACTTATATATCACTCGTATATCCATCACCTCATAGATATGAATAATTATATAAACATAATTTATATTATTTATATGACTATATTTGTATGAATCAAATAAAAGAAGAACTAAAAAAGACATACATCGCTTCACGGAGGTCCTAGTTCGTACGTATGCATGTGTGACATTATCATATTTTAACAATTTAAGGTTAAGAAGGTAAATATGGTATTATTGTTAAAGAAAATAATTATTTCATACATATCATATAAAATCAATACATACTTCTTTAAAACCTCAAATTTAAAATGGTGACTAAAAATGAACTACACTGCTACATTGAGACGGTAAGTCATACATCTACAAGAGTAATGATTTCTATTTTCATAGTATTTAATAGAGATAAAAAGTTATTTAACATTATAATAATAACATATCAGTATTTTATTTATATTATATTTTTTATTTTAGGATGGTTGAAATAGATTTATTCAAAAATTAAAATGATTTCAATTTGAAAGTTTCAGTAAGGACAATTACATCTTCTGTTAATAAGCTCCTTTATATATTATCTTCAGGGACCAAGGGTTTGTGTTTTTGGAAGAACAAAAACTCTAAAACTTGGATAAGGATTTAAAAAAGAGGTTTTTCTAGGGTTTTATTGAGATAACAATCTATTGATGGTGTATAAAAGATAAGGTAGTTGGTTCTAGTTTATATTGAATGAGTGGACACATTAATATGATTCTAATTATTTATGGGGTGGGACCTATATATAACAAAAATTGATTGGGTAAAGATTAATATCTCATTAGATAGACTATAATTTAATAGAGACTGAACCTGATTCAAGAAGGGACATTTTCTATAATGATGTTTTTTGGGAGTGAACCTTGACTACTATGATGTTATTGATGGACCTTTCTTTCAAGTCAAAAAAGTTATGTGTGCACCAAATTACATGTTCACAATGTGATTTGAGAACCTTATTAAATGTTCAAAATGTTATGTGTGGACCTATATTTAATGAAAATAATTATATTTTTGGACTAGTCTTTCATGTCCATAATTCTATGCGTGGACTGGGATGCATGTCTGTAAAATAATGTGAGGTCCTGATGTCATGTACTAAACTTATTGAGTGAACCTTTTTCTATTTATACATGTTCACAATTTTATGATCAGATTTTTATGCAACAAATTTATTTTGTATGACAATTTTATACTCTCATGGATTCTATTCGTGGATTTATTTAAAATTCATGTCTTTTGAACTTCCTTGTTTCATGTCATTCCTCAATATTATGATCATATTTTTATAGGGTAGCATTTTCAAATTTTATGCTCATGTTATCATACCCTTATGTTGTTTTCATACTTATGTGATCATTGATATCTCACTTTATTACCCATACAGAGTATTTGAGCCCACCCTTTCTTATACTGCATTTCCCCAAGTTATGAAGAACTGTTTTAAGGTGGGTATGTTTATAAATATTACTAAATGTTGATATCTTGATAGAAGATGTTTAATATATTTCTACAAGTATTAATATTGTGTACCTACTATCCAAAGAAATTGAACTGTTAGGGTCATAATAAATGTGTTTATGTAATTTATGAAAAATTAATCTAAAAAGTTTTTTATTTATGTTTTAAATTCCTGGGTCCCTATAATTGGTATCATAAGAAAGGTTTATATACCATATAGAAAATAATATATGAAAACATTAGTGAGAAACATAGGGATATTTAGAAGAATATTTCTACAGATTTATATTACATTAATTCTAATTTTGATTCAAATTATAGGTAAATATATTAGAATTTATTAATGTATATAGAAAGTGATTTCATAGAAATTACATCCATTTTTGGATATTACAAGTTGATATATCTCTATCAAGAAGTTACTTAGGTGTATTAACTATGAAAACAGTGTGTTGAGATGGACTTGATCATCAATAGGTGAATGATAGTGGGCTTTTCTACACACTTGGTTTGACACACTCGTGGGATATTCATGGGAAATTCATAAAATTGGTATGAACTGTCATGATACAATTTAATAGATGATGATTATGAAGGGAATAAGACCAACATAAAATTATATAGAGTTAAATTAATGTGTCTGGATGTAGAAAAAATTCAAGTGATTCATCATGATTATGTGGTTTACTACTATGATGATTGTTTCTTACTGTATTATTATAGTATTAATCAATGGATGGTACATAAATGAACCATGTTAATGTTGAATTCTAAGGAAAATTCAATGATTTTACCCTTGAGAAACTAGAGGTTATTAGAGCTGAAATGAGAAAAATCATTGTTAGACCACATGACATTCTCATCTTGGGAATCATGATAGACTTCTAATCAATCAAAAGAGGGAACAATGTTCTATTGAGTATTTAATATGAAACACCCATATTTATTCAATGATTATATTTGTACACTAGTTTTTGAGGAATGGATTAGTACCACTTAAAATATATAATCCATTATCAAGTGTTCAAATCATGAAAAATAAATTTTGGCTACCTACAATTTTGATGGTGAGGTAGATCAATGGAGTAATCTTACTTAGAATATGATGAAATGAGAATAAATTGATTCTATTAAGTGGAATGAGTTTAAAATCATACATTCAAATAATTACATTATAATAATCATTTATAAAAAATGATATTGAATTCATTTATCATATAAATAAGGATGACTAATCTTTCGGTACATATGAAGATAATTTTATGAGGTATGCATGGCAGTATTAGGGGATTATAATTCAACCTGAAATTAAGTTAGAATAATTTTTTAGTGTCTTGAAACCAGATCTATTATGGGTTTTATCCACAAGGGTTATATGATTATACTATGGAATCATTCGATATGCACTAAATGTGGAAATGGATTTTGGAAACCCTTTTGGTTCTAGGGGTACTAAAATGAATATGAGGATCCATTGAAAACACAATGATATGTAACATGGAGAGAAGAAAAAGTTTCAAATTTCGACAAGCCAAAAACATTGGGAAGGAGTACTTATGTGAATTTCTTAAAGAAACTAGAATTTATTACATTTTTTGGAAGCCTAAACATTTAATAAAATAATATAAAAGTGATAAGGAGAGTAAAGTTAATGAAATGAATCGATAGAGATGTCAAAATAATGAACCACCCACATATCAATGTTTCAAGTGACTGGAGTTTTTGAATTATGTGAATAAATTCCATAATCAAAGGGATAATTTGGAAGATAATTCACCAAAACCTCTGAAAATAATGGACAAAGGGATTGATCCTATAATCACAAACAAATATGTGAATCTTGATAACTAGGGAACCCTTATAATTACCTACATATTTTGGAATTTAATGTTTTATTTTGTATAATTAATTCCCATTAAAAACTTATTTCTCACAATTCAGTGAAATTTCATGTGATAATAAACCATTATATAGATTATGGAATAATATAATAACTTTATAATTTCTATCAGCATAAAGTTAAACCCATGTATCCAATGAATATGTTTTTAAATAAGATAATATCTTATTTAAGGAATAGAAGGTGAATTATATTTTAAAATAATTAATATCTCAAGAAAATATTAAATAATGAGTTATGGATACCATAGTTTTATAAGTTTTAGATTGATCATTATACTCAAGTAATTCACACTCATTTTTAGGTTTTATGTGATGGATGTTAAATAAGATTATGTATATTTTAAGATAATTTTTTGGAAATGAAACCATTTGGTTTTTTATATAGTGAAAAATTTATTTGAGGAGGAAAGCCTTTAAATTTTTTTGGAAATATTATTAAAAGTACTTGGGACCTTTAATTTTATCTGATCTTTGATGTTGAGATAATTATTGGTTATATTCAATCAAGTTACAAAGTCGTAACTCTTCATTACTATCAAATTATATTTTTCATTGGACCCACATTGCATAATATATAGTATATATGTAGAAAGGATTCATGGACCACCGCATTAAATTGTATTTTATTAGAATTTGAAAATTAATTCACTGTTTTGAAAAAGACTTCAGAAATATCTTAATATAGATCTTAGATTCATCACTGTGTATCGTCCTCAAATGTATGGTCATTTTAAGAGAATAATTCAAACTCTATTGGATATTATATGATCTTGTAAATTTGATTTCAAATGTTGTTGGGATCAACACCTTCCTCAAGTTTAATTTTCTTATTATAATATCTTTTACATGGGAATTCATTTAGATCATTATAAATACCTTTATAGAATTATTTTTATAAGTTCAACGTACTAGAATAAATTTATAGAAAGAAAGTTATTGGGACCTGAGAAATATAATGAGATGGAAGAGAAGGTTAGAGATAATCAGACACAAATAAGAACTAAATTTTTTTTATAGACGTATTTTACTTATATTCATAAAAATTTTCTATAATTTGATGTTGGTATGAAGGTCTTTATAAAATTTTTATTTTAGAATAAATATGGTAAAACTATGTCCTAGATATATTGGTCCCATTAAAATGCTTGATCATATAAAGACAATATATTATCATTTAGAACATCCAAAAAATATATATCATGTGAAAAATCTATTCTATAAATCACTATATAATATTTAAAAACCTGATACATCACATGTACTGAACAAAGAGGGTGTACCAGTAGATCATGATATTTCTTATAAGAAACAATAGGTAGAAATTCTAGATCCAATAAAGAATGTTACAAGATACAAGACCACTATTATGGTCAATATTTTATTGTGAAACCACCATCATAAGGATGATATGTGGGATCTTACGAATGAAATGAGGTAGAAGTATCGTCATTTTTTGTACCAAATTGATGAATCTTAGAAGAAATATTCATTTTGGGGGGAGGGGGGGGGGGAATTTAACTTCCCTAGATTTTGTGAAATAATTTATTTTAAAAAATATATTCTTTTTATATTTTTTATTACATGAAATAATGACTTTTACTTGTGTTTCACATAAAACTAATATTATCTATCACTACATGTAACATTCATTTTTCTTGTGTAACACACGACACCGAGTTTTAACAAAACCTCGATAAATTATTAATATAGTTATTTAAATGCGACCATTATAACCCGAACAATATAAATAGTGTTATCAAGAGTAATAATTAAATTTTCAATATAAATTATAATGTTTATATATAAATTTAAAATATTGATAACAAAATAAATAATTTTCAATAAATAAATTAAATGTATAAATAATAAGGTTTTATTAAAAAAAATTATAACTTTTGGGGAAAAATAAAAATTTACCTTTTTAACATTATTGAAATTGAATTTTTATAATAAGCTTAATTCTCCAAATAATTATTTCAAAATTATCTTATGGTATTTATTTTGTATTTTTTCATCAAATATTAATTTTATGATGAAAATTGAAAAATGTTGAATTCTAATGAAAAATACCATATTAATTTATTTTATTTTGAAAGATAAAATATAGTTTAAATGGGTTATAATAAAATATTTGTTAAATAACACAACCATTAATATAATTTAGTTCATTGGAATAAATTTAAAAGTGAATTTGGATGTAAAAATATTTCAATCTTTTGAACATTTTCTCTTTAAAAACCCTCTTTCACATCACATAAATGTGATTAATTTTAAATTATCTGTTTCAAATTTTGTGTATTGAATTTAGAAAAATGGATTATATTTTATTAATTTTCATAATTTTTATTATATAATAGGTCCAACTTAATTTTTTTTGAAAATGAAAAGTAAAAATATTAAAAAGCATTTATCGATGTTATGGTAAAAATAGATTTAATGGGGTTTAAACTAAAATGATAAGGTTAAAAAACTAACCAAAATTCCTCAAACACCAAATTTATGAAAATATATTTACATTTAATAATATAATATTTATAAAAATTCAATTTTTAGTTTTTTGACAGGAAAAAAGGGTGGATTTTATTTTTATTTTGAAATATTACAAGTGTGCCACTCCCTTCACTTATAAAAGCCTGCCCTTCTCTTATCATGGTGATAGCTTCAAAACCCTTTGGGGTTTTTTAAAAAATTACTAAAAAAATAAAAAATTTAATCATATCATCATATAAATCTTAGTTTGGATATAAATTTCAACAAGGAAGGATTTTTGTAAAAACCTGAGGAGGATACCTAAAGAAGTGGAAACGTTCATCAATGAGTGTTTTTGTTTTATTTCTTCCTTGGTCTACCTCATTTATTATTTAAAAAAGTTATATATCAAACTTAGAATATTACATTTAACTATTTTTTCAAATTAAGGTAATTATCTAAATTTAACTCCACTTTCATCATATGGGTTATGAAATAATCATTCGAGTGTACGATAGACAACCACCTCGTTAACCGATGGCATTCATTTTTCCATTACCACCTATCACTATTAGAAATAATGACTAGTTTATTATTTACATGTTATATTTATTATATTTTTATGATCGTAGAATTATTAAATCATACATAACTACATGAATTCCATTTTTCGAGAATACGATAATATCACTTATATGTATAATGTACTATCACCTCATGAAGAGATGGGATTCGTCCACACATTAAATAGACTGTAATAAAGATAGTTTTAATGAGAATATGTTATATATAATATATAAAAATGATTATGGATTTATAATATATCATTTATGATTTTTTAATTTAACTGAATATGAAAACGGAAACAACGTTCATGTATATGTACGACCAAACATCACGATGAACGGTGGATTTTTTTTTCATTAAATATTATGGATTACTCAAAAAAATTTATACTCAATATATAATATATTTATAAATTATTTTACATTATGTATGTTATTAAATGTATATTTATGTAATATGACTATAAATAAAAGAATAAATGATTCAAGAAAAATAACATAGTTATTTCAGGGAACATGAAATTAACATAGATTTATTAATAATTGAGTAACAAACAGGCATAATAAAACCATATATGGTATTTAATATAATAATATGTTTATATTATATATTTATATAAAACATATATTTATTATATAAGAGTATTTATTTTGAAAAAAAGGAATTCAATACTAAATGTAAGGGATTTATGTATCACTTTTTTACTTCTGCGAGACACATGCCATATTCACCATTTATTTCATTTATTTGGTGTATATACTGCCAAAAAATGTATTTTATTATTATTATAATTTAAATTATGTTTATTTACATAACATTTTATGATCTATCTTTTATTGGGTTTACAGTTAGAATGTTAACAAATCAGTAATGGATATAGGTATCAATTTTCCTTCTCTGAGATGTACGTTATCTTATGAACCTATTTTATTTTTTAAGGTGTATATATAGTCTATTTTCATTTAATATGATTATTTATTAACACTTATTATATTTTAAGTTCTATTTTATTCTCTCCCTTCATGGGTACTATGAACGAATATTATCAAATTTTCAATGATTTTATTTTACAATCACATTGTTTACGATGATTTTTTATGATTATGCTTACATCGATACAATTTTAGGAATCATATATCAAGAAACCAATGAATTTTATTATTATCTGGTTATTCATGATATATTCAAATTAATTGTACAATTTTGTGACACTGGTAATTATACTAATTTAGACACTAATTTTAATGAATTTTTTTACTATCTCTCCCTTATGTCGGTAATATGTTTTCTTAAAAAATGATGATTTATAAAAATATTTTTTAGAAATTGTTTTATTAATATCCTTTTTTTATAAAATTAATTTCTACCCATGTTTAATTTTCAATTTTATTTGAACATAATCGTCATGTTATTTTAAAAATGACTCCTATTAGGCTTTTGTAATTTTTTTCAAAGGAATCATTTTTAACTTGCATGGTAGGAAAGAAACATTTGGCCATCATGACCATTATTTTATTTGAAAATTATTTTACATTTTTTTGGATATATTAAATTAATAATATTTCAAAAAAATATAGGTTTTAAAAAGTGTTTCTCAAATCATAATAGATATTTTCTTCAAGTAATGTTTTCAACTGATCAATCAAAATCATTTTCCATATAATATCTTATCTTTTTACATTACTTATATCATATTGATGATATGATCCATGCATAAAATTATTCTTCATTCTCTAAATATTTTAGGTTTCTTATGGAATGATTTGGAAACCCATTTCTCTTCCATGGGTTATAGCATGATAAAATTTGTTGAAACCCACTTCCTTTTCCATGGGATATACTATGTTGAAATGATGAAATGATTATGAAACCTATCTCATTTCTATATTTTATGATGCAATGAAATATTTAGGAAACCCATTTCAATTTATTGGTTATGATAAAATGAATGTTTTGTGATCTCAACTGACACATAAATATGGTTCTAATTATATGACTAGTGGATCCTATATCTCCTACAAATTTATTATGAAATAAATTATATATCATTCCATAGAAATTATTAGAAGAACGATTAAAACTTGTTCAGTAAGTGGATTTTTCTACTAGGATGGTATTGTGAGTTAACCATGAATACTATGATGTTATGCTTGGATATTTCTTTCAATTATATAATATTTATTGTGAACCTGATTATATCATTGAAAAGATATGAGTGAACCTAATTGTACGTTCACAATGTTATTTAGGGACATGTCTTTGATGTCTGCAATGTTATGCATGGACTTTTATTTCATGTCAATAATGTTATGTGTGGACCTTATTACATGTGTATAATTGTATTCAAGGTCCTAATTTCATCTCCATAACTTAATGAGTGAACCAATTTCAATTTATACATGTTTTTAGTGTTATAAGATGATGTGTATTCAAAAAATTGATGTATTATGAAAATTTTCTACATGCATGGCTCTGGTTCTATAATTTCTTAATGATTCCTATATTATGAACTTCTATGTTTTTTCCATGCCTGAAGATTATGATATTTTTTATTGGGTATGGTTTTCAAATGATAACACTATGTTCTCCAATAATTATGCTCATGAAATACTTATGTGATCATTGATATCTTACTATCTTACCCATATTGAGAATCTAAGATAAAACTTTCTTATGATTCATTTTCCCTAAGTTATGAATATTGTTTTTATATTGGGTATGTGTTGGCACAAAAATTTGGAAAGAGGATAAGAAAAAGTGAGGCCCCTTGGGGTTCCATGTGACGCCACCACATAGAAAGGAGGTGGGAGGCTCCGCGAACCCATTTGATGATTGAGAACCTACCACAGAGCAAGGAGGTGGGAGTCTCTACAAACCCATTTGAAGTTTGTGAACCTACCATGGATCAAGGAGGAGGGATGCAGCATGAACCCATTTGACTTTTGAGAACCCCCTGTAGAGTAAGGAGACATGGGGCTCTATGAACCCATTTGACATTTTCAAACCCACTACGGAGCAAGGAGGCAGGAGGATTCATGATTACAACAAAATTCCATGTGTATTCATGCCCAGCAAGCACTACTTCACAGTGCCTCTATCCTATAAATATCAGGTTCCCCTCAATCCCAAAGGATGGATTATCCATCCCTTTTCCTTCTTAGCTCTCAAATCATGAATAAATTTTTGCTCTGTGAACTATGAGCTCTTCATGTTACTTTAGCATCCCGAAGTTCCTCTCCCTTGGATTGAATTCAGCCCCTCTTCAAAGAGGGATAACCTTCGTAGAGTCCACGAGCCTCCACGATGGAATGGGATCCCCAAGGGGACTCGGGTCTTCACGGATCACTTATGCTTTGCGAAATAGCTTCCATGCACATGTGACCCACATGATAAGGCAGGGTCACTATGCTTTGCGAAGCACATTTATTTGCAATGATACACTTCGCAGGGCACCCTTTCTTCGTGAAGCACTACTCCGTGAATGAAATTCTACTTCGCGAAGCACCTTCTATATTCCCCTATTCTCTAAGCCTAGTCTTGGCCAGTTCACTTCGTGAATCATACCACTTCACGAAGCCCCTCCACTACATGGAGCACCAAAGCTTCACTAGGCTTGTACCTATGAACCCCCTTTCTCTGCAACTCCTTTTCCCATGCAACCATCTAGGTTTGCATGAAGTAATTTAAAGATCCCATGGGTGGTACTTATTATTGTGTTGCTTCACCTAATGCTTCTTCTCATAGGTATGCTAATGGCTATTTCTTCTTCACATAGTCATGATGGCATGGAACCCTCAACGGATCACCCCATAACACCCCCTCAATATGGCATTGCTGATTCATTCCCTTCCTTAAGGGCATGTAGGTATTAGTTATGTAAGTCCTAGTGGTGCAGATTGAACCGGACTCATCCGAGATACTGTATGTTATACTACCAAGCACCGTCGTCCTCAGCACATGATGTTAAACTGTGACCCCACCCCATGCATCATGTGCGGGGTGCCCTGTCTTGGAAATTATCTACATCCACTAGTCACAAAAATGGTGAAATCATTCCTCACAAAGAATGAGGTCCTCTTTATTGGAGCAGCGTCTATCCACGGGAAATGGGTAACCACCTTGGTGTAAGCCCCTATCCTTTCTTGCAGGAGGCAATATCCCAGATCCTCCTATCTTCTTCCTGGCCGAAGACTAGAGAAGGGTGTATTGGAACTAGTGACCTCCTTTCATCAGTTCCAAATCTCTCTCCCTTTGGGATTTGTCGCCACGTGGTCCTCCACCCTAGAGTAAGTCCCAATCTCCATCCCCCTCTGCTACTAACCACGTTTAAGCCCATATTCCCATCTCGCGCCACTGACCACGTGTAAGACCCACTCCACTTCCCACGGATGCACCTTTCATGACGTGATCATCATTTCTTCGCAGCCTAATGTTTCTCACACAGATCATGACTCACATGGGCTTAGAGTAATAATCGACCATGACATCCTCCCTAGGTATCCTAGAGTGTAAGACCTAAACACCATTTTGAACTATTTGTACTTTGATCCTTTCCAAGTTATGGTACGTAGGAAGCCTCCCTGAGGCTCATGTTAAATACCTCCATTAGTTTCGACCCCCTTCATGTTGGTTCCCACCATCTTAAAATACATGGACTTTGATCCTTGCCAAAGAAAGGTACATAGGATGCCTCCCTAAGGCTCTAGCCCAACACCTCCAATGGTCCCGACTCCCTTCACGTTAGTTCCCCAAACCTCCTGAACTACATGGACTTTGATCCTTGCCAAGGAAAGGTACATGGAAAGAATCTCTGAGGCTCAATCCCAACACCTCCTTTGGTTCTGACCCCCTTCACATAGGTTCACTCCATTTCCCAACTACGATGACTTTGATCATTGACAAATCAAGGTATGTTGCAAGCCTCCCTGAGGTTCAAGAACAACAACCACTGGTCCTAACTCCCTTCATTTCGGTATACCAAACCTTCCAAACTATGTAGAATTTGATCCTTTCCATGGAAAGGTATGTAGGAAGCCTCCCTGAGGTTCAACCCCAAGAACCATTGGTCCTGACTCCCTTCACATCTGTTCACCATACCTTCTGAACTATGTGGAATTTGATCCTTTCCAAGGTAAGGTATATAAGAAGCCTCCCTGAGGTTCAAGCCCAATAAACACTAGTCCCATCCATTCCACATTAGTTCACCCTCATCAGACATGATATTAAATTGTATACCCCTTTTGTCCCACATGACACTAAACTGTTCCCCAGTCAGCGGTATGTCATTGTGTTCCCTGACCAGCGATAGGCTATTGTGTTCCCTAACCAGTGGTAAGCCTTTGTGTCCCCCAACTTATGGTAAGATGTTGTGTTCACTGACTAGTGGTAAGATATCGTGTTCTCAAACTAGCAGTTATCCATTGTGACCACCAATATATAGTAAGCCTTTGTACCCCAATCGACGGTAAGCTGTTGCGATCCCCATCCAAAGGCAAGCTGTTGTTTTCCCTTTCGTTAGGACCCATATATCTAGTCCATCCTAGTGGTGTCAGACCAACCTCAGGCTGCTAACCATAGGTAAGACCTAGAATATCATCGGGGCACTGTCTTCTACATACACCATAATTCTATACCCCGCCCCGAACTACATTGACTTTGATTCCCTACCACAGGGATATGAAGAAAGTCTCTTTGAGGATCCATCCTGACATCATCATCTCCCTCGAGTCAACTATATCACATTCTCCATCCACTTCATTTAACCATCCGTTATCCTCCGCGATTCTTACCCAGGTCGGCACATCCCTATGAGATCATGCCAATTCACCTCTTCACTGCTCCAAGTAGTAACTGGGTAACTAACCACATGTTACCCCCAACATCAATGTTCCCTCTAGAGGTTGCACCCATCTGATCCACTCTATTCAGGGTTCCAATCAGTCTGATCCATCTCTACTAGACGTTAAACCAACGACACACCCTGTGTTAAATAAGCGAAGCTAAGTAAAACATCAGATACATTCTTATGGAATATAATTCCCCACATTCGAAATGGGATGCCTTGGGATTCCGCGCCCTTGATAAGCCCTATAATAAGGGGAAGAAACCCAGATGTGCTAGTGTTCTATCATCCAGACATGCCAGTGATGTTCAACATGACTATTCCCCCGACCAAAGGTTGATTCCCTTACCAGACCCCTTTGAATGTCCCAACAGAAGCAGTGTAATTAACCAGATTCAATGAAAATATGGAACTGGGAAGAGTTTCATGAACAACATCTTAATCTATAATGGCGACCCGAACTACGTAGTGAGTTCTTAGGAGGAATCCATTGAAGGAAGATCTGACATCTCTTCACCCCGTTTTGATCAAGGAGAAAATGTCCTTGAATAAGCGATGAATGCCACCCGCCTTTGGATAGTGGGAATACGGGGAAACAACCAGCGCATCCTCATCATCCTCAGACGGATGCATGTTCCCTGATGAAAGCCTCTGAAACAAAAATGATGAACCTGATGTGAATTTATTTTCATCAATTTGGAGATTAGTAGCATTGAAGACATTAGTGGATTAGCATGTCACATAATCCAGTTATCTTGCACCATGTCCCACAAAGAAAATTGTGGGCCTGGCTTGAAACTCACTAGAAGTCGGGGCAGTCAAAACATTGGGCATCTCGATCTGTGACATTGTCAGTGTGGATCCTTATTTCCAGCCATGGAATATGGAATGACATTGGGGAATTGGATGTCAATTTCTTTGTTTCAGCACTAATAGCTCAATATCCCTAATTTTCAGGAACTGAGATGCTACATTAGGAATTTGATTGCCACCCACCCACCAACGTAGGGGTAGGGAATGTTTCAACATAGAAACCAATCACAGATCCACCGCTTCTGCGACAACCTCCACAACCACAGCTACCGGGCACCCATTCCCCACCTCCCCTTCTAAATTCATTCAACTAAGTGTAATAAACAAACTCGTATGAAGATACGAGGAGGAGGGGATTATCTCTAATAAAGATATGGACATCTCATATTTAGAAGCATTTGCGCCTCGTCGCTACATCCTCCCCCAAGTACTGCACAGGGGAGCCACTGCTCCCCACCCCAACGTTCAATCGTTTCGGGAGCCTCTCACTGAAATGCCTCGATGAATCCCTCCCCTACGCCGACGAGGTAAGGGATGTTTGGGGCAGCACAACTAGGATCCTATTTTAGGGGTCCCCAAGGAGGGTACCCACTAGGCTGCCCCAGCACCACCACCCAGTCCTACAAGAGGAAGAGTAGGTAATCTATGTAGCTGCACCACCGGCCCCGGTCGAGCTGACCCGATGCTAGTGTCGGGCATAGGTTGAGGAGGAAGCCCACCAAGGGGCATCAATGTTGAAAACTACTATGACCCAGACCACCACTAACACATATCATCACCCCCTATGTATGCTGAGCATGGGCACTTATATACCCGACCAAGATAGAGGCCCCAACCGCCCAATGGGCAGGCTGGATCAACACTCTTGGTCGCTGGCACAAATAGTGGCTATGTCAGACTAACCCACAACAACGGCACCTAGTACAGAGGTCCTCCACGTACTATCACCAAGGGAAACACGAGTCCTCCTTACTTCCAAGCTCGGCATAGAGGTATTCCTCGTGCTACCCTTAATCTGAATGATGGTCCTCCCCACGGTTGTGACATTCGGTATGGAAGCCTCTACCACACTCATTACATCGGGTATGGATTTTCTCCACCCATAGTAGGCCACCGGTGTTGGGTCATTACACATCCAGTCAATCTACAGCAAGGGGAACCTCCCCATGTCCTTGCAGCAGCTTGCGAAGTTCCTACTCACCTCAGAAATCAGAGGAGTGATGGTCATCTTCGCTTCACCAGCACCCATCATGGAGGACCTACCCGTGTTCAGCAGGAACAGTAAGAGGACCCTCTTAGTGCTTATTATACCAAGAGAAAGAAGAATGGAGGTCCTACCCATGATCCTACTAGCTCTGGCAGAGTTCTTAACCACTCTAGCATTTATCATGAAGATTCCCTCCACACATCAGTTAGTGGAAACTATGGTCCTCCCCATTTTCCCTTTGATATATTTTCCGGTGATCCTCGCACCTTAGCACACTAAAGAAAAAATCATCTCTGCCCCAGCACCAATACGGACAAAGGTCCTCCTCATTCTGGAAATCTACCCTATCCTGAAGAAACTCCTTAGGACTGGAGGGCAGGTCATCGCCGCCATAAAAATAATGCTGAGAAGATTCAGACCGAGATCAAACCAGTCTCCTCAGATTCTGAGGTGTAATATGAATCAGTGATGGAACCGTCAATTAGATCCTCCATATCAAGGGATGGGGCAAGAACAAGGTGAATTAGCCACATACTTCCAGAATTTGAGGTCCATTGGATTCCTATCTCCCTGAAAAGGTATACCCAAGCGGATGAAAATATGTCAACTCTATTGGTTTTGGGAATTAAATCACCACCATCATCACCAGAAAACTCTCTACCTCGAATAGTGATCACTGAGAGATATTCTGGGGACCAGTGGTGTATGGGAAGTAGCGTAGCCCATCGCTGGTATCAATAGTCCTTACGCCCGAAACTACGGCCGTCATCCCATCTTATCGTGATGTGGTGGATATGTCACTACACTCTTTGGAGGATATCCCGAGATATAGCGGGTTTTCAGCTCACTCACCATATTCTCTAGTGGATAGACTACCATCTTAGTGGTCTTCCTCAGTACCACTACCGGTTCCCCAGCCACCTCCATTTGATGAGTGGGGAAGGGAATGGCCAAACCCTGAATCTAGACCATGGATCTAGTGTGATATTCTTGTAGCGGACCATTTCCTTGAGTTGTTTTGGCTAGTTTCAGCACTGAATTTTAGTGCACCGAAAGTTCTCACCTAGGAAGAGGTCTATTTCTTTCTCCAGACCCTCTGGGCGACTCATTTCTGTCTTCATCATCATTTAGGGCCCTAATCCAAGAGTTAGGCGAACTTCAAAGACATCGGCCAACAATACAGTTTTTTTGATTTGGACGCACTCCCTGTGGACCAATATCAATTGTCACTATGTCTCTATAGGACCCTCCAACAATGATTTCTTCAGATATTTAAAGTTCTCTATAGGATAATCAAGGAGGATTCTCCCCACACGCAAATATGTGGTTAGGAGAAGTATGCGGCCCAATATTTCAATTCAATTTGGCATGAGCCTGATTTTCTAGGAGACAGAGAGTATATGCCTCCAGAAAAGGTCACAGTTAACATGGTCAACCTTCTAAGGGGTTAGAACGAGAAAGATCTTCTTGGAGAGTACCTACCCCTGAGGGAGTTTCAAACCTCTTAGATCCTTTGGGAAGTATCACTCACCAATTGAGGAATCTACTGGGTCTTCCCGTCCCCACCAAGGAATTGGTCCTCTACCAAAATCCCAACAAGGGTAAGGAACACCTCAGAGATGTAAAACCATCCAACCCATCTGGCTCATTGCAGAAGGCCAAAGATGATCCCAAAAAAGACACGTTGTTTCAGAAACTCGTAGAACAGAAGAAGATGGTTGACGAACTCCTTGTTGATTGCGCTGTGTAGTGATGACCAAACTACAGAGATCCTATGGTGGGGATGCAGGGTTGAGCACAACTTCCGCATGAAAAACTGCCTCCATGTGACCATGATCATCCTTCCCACACAGATAGGGTTGAGGATGGAACTTATGGGAAGAGGGCATGGTATGTGTCTTCAAATCTTTCTGAATGGTGTGACAATCCTCGAGACCCAACACAAGTCCTCCCAACTTCTCCATAGACCATTCCACCAACCACTCCATGAGTTGTTGGCCTTACTTTTCATGTTGAAGAACCATCCAATGCACTGGTGGTTAGGTATCTTCATCATGATAGGAAATTCCACCCGAATGATCCAATGGAGGCACTCATTTCCCACCTCAAAGCGTTGGAGGCACGAAAGGTGGAAATCCTGACTAATGGAAAGTTCTATCCGGCATGGGTGGGGGATATTACAGCACCCCCAGGTTTCAAAAATCCCACATTTTTCCACTTTAATGGGATAGGGGACCCACTGCAGCATCTGGCCCACATCATCTCAAGGTGTGGGCCCATGATGGGAACTGTAGCGCAGCAGTAGGCTGCCAAACTCAAATGCTTCGTACAAACATTGGAGTGGCTGGCGTTCATCTGGTACCACGAGCTCCCCATTGGATCCGTATTCAGCTTGGAAGACCTCCATAGTAAATTTCTCTACTAGTTCGGTTTCACCAATTTGAAGATGAGTATCACCGACCTCTTCAAGTGCAAGCTGAGGCCTGATGAGTGCATTGCAGACTTTGTCACCTGGTGGAAAGGGATCATATACTCCCTTGACATGAAACTGACTTAGGAGAAATGGCTGAAAATGTGCATAGGGAATGCCAAGATAGAACTTGTCATCTCTTTGATCACCCATTACTTCCCTGGGGGATTTTTGGACTTCTCAGATAAGGTATAGTGCCCAGAGGAAGCCTTACATCAGGCTAAGAAGGCACATCTGTTTCCTCATGCGATCCCCATGAGAAGGGATGCCAGGGCCAAGCCTACAGAAGTGGATTAAATAGAGGCACCTAATAAATTAGAGTTGTTACCAGTGGATCCACCTCTACAACCACGTAGACGCCCTTCACCTCAGACACAACCTCCAGCCCAGCAATTCACAACATAGAATCGGCAGGTGCCCAGGCAAAATGTGCCACCACAACCTAGGTGAGATAACCTGGATCTGCCTCCTTGACAGGCCCCTCCAGCTCCTCATTAGGGTAAGGCTCCTAGGACCCCCTTCCCAGATAGGAGGAACCAGACCTACTCGTTCACTGAGGTTCAAGTCCCTAGCTACTTCTATAGTGCCTTGGAGCAGGGGATTATACATTTTCCTGAATGTAGGAGGCTAGAAGAGGCGAACCTCATTGATAACCCTAATTAATTCCCCTATCACCAGATCCTAGGGTACACCCTCAAATAGTTATATGTGTTTAATGACTGACTTCAAGTATAGGTGGATAACAACATAGTCTGGTTAGGTCCATCTCCGGAACATGTGACATGTGTCTTAATGAGGCCTGATAGCAGCAGTGACAGCGAAGGAAAGTGACATCAGGTTTATAACCATGGGTCCTAGAAGTATGATGATTGGATGGATCATAAAATAGTCACTCGTTCCCATGGTGTTATCCGTGCATGCCTGAATTGACCAAAGCCTTTAGAAACCGCAGTTACTACTTTTTCATCGTCGTCTCAGTCATCCCCTTCTCATAAGAGAAAACACTGGTTACACAAGAGAAAACAAATTCCCCCGCCAATGTCGGCATCATCCCGTACTCTCAGTGACTTCATGCCCTCCAAAGATGGCGATTCCTCCCAAAATACATCCAATAGTGGATGACTCTTCAAGTGATGGTCAAGGGTACGCCTCTGTTAATACCATAGAGCTAGTAAAACCCTACATGATTCTAGATGATAAGGAGGGCCTGGTGGATCCTCCCAATGTCCCTAGTCATCGCCATCATCGATGAAGCCATGGATATATGGGTCGTAGGAGTGCCTTGGTCAGTATTTCCATCCATGCTATGTATGCTACTGAAACTATGAAGTAGGCCCAGCGCATAGCTCAACAGGTGCATCCTTATCATCTAGTGACATTAGGCCCTCCTTCACCATCGTTCGTGTCGTTAGATCAGGTATAACCAACTTGACTATGTTGTGACTAGCCACACTTTTCTACAAACCAATCTTTGTAATCTGGCCATCATCCGGTAGTTACTTCGTAGGCTTCAACTAGTGAGCAATAGGATATTCCTAGCACCAGTCTACCACCGGTTCAGTCAGTAGGTCCCACCATACATCTTATCATAGAGCGACCTCCAACAAGAAGAAGTTCATTCCTAGAACGGAAGTATGATGTCCTCAAGCATCTTGATATAATTCCAGCAATTATCTCTATCGCTGAGGCCCTTTTACTGTCATTGGATATGTGTGGGGCCCTCATCGAGGCTTTAAAAAGCCCCATCCTATTTGAGATGGAGGAAGTAGCCATATAAGGCTTCCATGTTGAGGCAGTAAAACATGATAAATGACAAGCCATCATATTTTTCTCTAGAGAAGATGAAGGATCTCCCATATAGGGGCACATTAGACCATTGTACATCACCATCCAGTTCAATGGCATGGAGGTTCATCACTGTCTTGTCAACACAGGCTTTGGGATCAACCCCATACCAACCCAGACACTATGAAAACTGGGGATGTATGAGGATGATATGAGCCCCTCTTACCTAATAATATAAGGTTATGAAAGGATATAATAGACATTGGTCCGCAAGATCAGCTTAAAGACCCATTTTGGTGGCCCAATTCCCTGCACCGAGTTTATGTTTTTTCCCCAGGACACTACCTACAATGCGTTGATGGGAAGGCCATGGCTCTACCTACAAGAAGCAGTTCCCTCATCATATCATCAGTGCCTCAAGTACTCCCTTAATGTCCAAGTGGGTGTGCTTCAAGGTGAGGCATCTCCCTTTTCCTCTTGTGAAGCCCGCTATCTGAATGCCAACTATTACAAGGGCAAAGAAAAGTAGATTCAGGTTAATGAGGTCGAGCATGCCACTACCGTGACTGACCCTTGGATAGATCTAGATGATGCCTACATCTTTCCAATCCCCTGGTTGGAGGCAACAACCTTGGATATGGTACAATGCTTCTTTGTTTCTGGAATGAGGGGGGAATACATTCCCAAGTCTAAGCGATGCTGGAAGATCACCTCGTACTCCTACACAAACCTGGCTCAAGTTATCCTGGAGCCTCTACTCCCAAAAGGTATTGGGATGCCCGCTCCATGGCAATGAAAATAAATTATACATTCTTGTTTTTCATGGCTAGAATTATCCGGATAAAGTCAACACATCACTATTTATTCGATATCATCAAATGTGGTCCCTTGGGCTAAAGACCAGATGGGATTGGATCAACAACCTTCATCTCTTTGCTTTTGGTAACATAAGAGCTTCTTAATGCAGTGTGCACTACCACATAGGATGGTACCATCCTCCCATCAGGATCTTTTGACTTAGAGGGAACTCTTCCCATTGAGGATCCCACCTCCATAGGTGAAGAAGATTATTTAGAGGATTTCCCCTCTCGCCATTGAAGAGGACGTCTCCGCCACGGATGAAAAATTGGTGCAGGTAAATCTCAACAGCGAGGAGGACCCGAAACCCACATTTATCAGTGTTTCCATTCCCCTAGAGGAGCAACAATAGTACATAAAATTCCTTAAACAACACCATGAAGTATTATCCTAGATTTATGATGAGATGCCTGGAATTGATCCTTCGGTAGTCATCCACCTCCTCGATCTCCCGACGTATCATCGTGAGTTCAAGTAGCCTCCCAGAAAGATGCGCCCTTCTCACGGTGCCATGGTTGAGGCCAAAGTTGATAATATCATAAGATCCAATTTCATTAAGGAGGTCCAGTACCCCAAATGGATAACCAAAATTGTGCTAGTCAAGAAGAAGAACAAACAAATCATAGTCTACATCGACTTCTGGGATCTCAACCATTAGTGTCTGAAGGATGATTTTCCCCTTCTTGTGATAGAATTTTTGATAGACTATACAGCTAGGTTCGAAGCCCTCCCTCATGGATGGGCACTCTAGGTATAAATAGATCTAAATGGACCCTGAGGATGAGGAGTCTACAGCCTTCAAGGAACCACAAGGTAATTTCTATTACCATGTCACACCCTTCAGTTTAAAGAATGTAGGTTCCACCTATCAACAGGCTATGCATCGTATATTTAATCTGATCCTAGGAATTTTGGTGGAATGTTACGCAGATGATCTAGGAGTCAAATCTCACCAGTGCCAAGACAATATCAAAGACCCTGAAGAAGTGTTCATCTTCCTCTGTTCCCACCACCTGAAGATGAACCCATTGAAGTGTGCCTTCAAAGTCACCTCTGGAACGTTCCTTGGCTTCGTTGTCAGATATAGGGGCATCAAGATGAACCCAGGGAAGATTAAGTCCATCAGTCAGATGTCTTTCCTGAGCAACATTTGAGAGCTTTGAGGCTTCCAAGTACCCTTGACCTATATTTTCCGATTCATCGCGAATCTAGCCGGAAACTGTAAGCCCTTTTCATGGCTTAGGAAGAAAGGCACTGTCTATGAGTGAGAATAAGAATGTCAAATTTCTTTTGAGGAAATCAAGCAGTACCTTCTCCAGCCTCTAGTAATAATTCCACTTATCACTAGAAAGTCACTAGTCCTTTACGTGACTACCCTAGATTGGTCTCTCAAAGCCCCTTTTCACCAGAAGAACAACATGGGGATAGAAAACAACCTCTACTATCTCAGTCACATGATCCTCAATACAAAGACTAGATACTACCCTATTGAGAAGGGCTATCATGAGTTGGTATTCATAGTACAGAAATTGTGACATTTCCTCTATCATAATAAAGTACAACTGGTGTCCCAAGTAGATCCTCTAAAGTATATCTTGAACCACCCCATGTGGACGAGCCTCTAGCTGTAACACCCGAGATTTTTAGGAGTAATATTTTGTTTCTTATATATCATCAAAGGAATCTTTCACTAGATACTAGATTGTCTTTCTTTACACGCAATCGCGGCCTTCCTCGATAGCTTGCGTCGTACGCAATACCCAGTTTCACTAAACAACAATATGCTATTAAAACTAGCTGTTATGAATAGTAATAACCACTTTTTGAAATTTTATAAATTTTATTTTTCAAAATGGACTTCATTTTTGGACTCAGAATATCGAAATTAGCCTAGGGTGAAATTTTTGGTATTTTTCTGAAAACTTTCAATTTTTGATGAATAGTGAAACCACTAAGTGGTAGGTTAAAAACTGAATTTTGCATAAAACATAATTTTACCGCTTCTGTGAATGGAATTTCAAAAATCCGACAGACACAGTTGATATCAGTAAGAAAAATGTGGTTCAATGAGATAAAAATAATTTTTTGGTGAATAGTAACTTTTTACTTTTTTTACCGCGGTTAATAGTAAATAGGGAAACTAAGGGTAAATATGATATTAATATTACCCTAAAACATGTTCTAATTCTATTGGACAAGTGTAATTCGACCAAAAACAAACTTAGGAATACAAATATGACCATTTAGGCCCACTTGGATTAGATTAGGACATTTATTATTAATTTATTTAAAGAAGGGTTAAAATAGTTAAAATCAAAGTTTAATAAGTAAATCATTTTTAATATGGGGTTATAAATAAGATAAATTCGACTATAAATTTTCATTAGAAAGATAAAAAGATTTCCTACATAATGGTATTTTATTTATAATTTTTAGACATCAAATAATTTAATTTATTTATGACACAATGATGACGCAGTAATTATATTATTAATGAAATATTGACATAATTGATGTTATAAACACCAAAATAAATGTAATTTTAGACTTTTTATGAATTCAACTAATTTTCTAGATTACTATGATATATTAATGTTGGTTTAATAAACTTGTTTCGAACATATAATTCTGTTATGACTTTCACAAAAATCATATATCAAATAGTGTCAAAATTGACACAAAATAGTTTTTAAATCAAATATTATATTATTAATTGTTATTTTATTCCTAAAAATCTAAGGTTCGGCCAAATGACTTAGATAAGGATATATATATTAATAATAAACAATTTGGGGTTCGTTTGGCATGTTATAGTAAGTGTATTAACCATATAGTGAAAGAAAACAAAAAGACACGGTAAAAGTTAAATTATTTAACTTAGAGTTAAATATAATTGATAAGGTTAAAATAATTCCCTAAACTTGTCTAAATCCTGTTGGTTGATATTATTTCTACCCATACCCACTTTAGCTTCGAAATAAGACCCTTTGGAACCATTATAAACCGATTTTTACTTTAATATAAAATAATATTTTGAGATATTCCTAAGGTGCCCCTCTCCTCCCTTATAAAAGGGCACCCCCCCTCCTCCTCACACCAATTTGAGCCCTCAAGCTCGGCCAACCCCTTCCATTTTCTCCTCTCCACTTCCCTAGAATAATCCTATAGGTCCTGGTCTTCTTTAAAGACCAATATTAGTTCCCTAAGTGGAGGATTCAAAGAGGCCTTCCAAAGAAGAGGTAATATCCATTACCGATCTTTTCAATTTCTTTCTTCTTCAACTTCTTCTTCTTTAGTTGTTTCATGATAAAGTAATAACATCAGTATTAAGTAAATACTGATATGTTATTATAAATATGAAACAACCCTAATGCACCTTCTATCCATCCCACGGAAAAATGAAATCACCGCGCGTGCGTACGTACGGAATACCGTCTCCACACCGTGGTGTAATCTATTTTTCCACCATCACTTTACAAGGATGGGTATAATGGTGTAATGAGTAACTATTTATGATTATTATAAATTAATATCGATACTGAAATAATATATATATACTCCAATACAGTTCCACGATCATAGGAACGATATCATCACTCGTGCGTACGTACGGGATACCGTCTCCACGATGTGATGCGACTCGTTCTACATGATCATCATTACATAGTAATTTTATAAATGAATTGAATGAATAAATATGATATATGTTACACTAATACCATTCTGGATATAAGGTATCTATAACCTTAAAAGAAGAATAAGAATGTATTCGGCAAAACATGCATAAGAACAAAAGGCAATAAAGACCTGAGTAACAAGTAACAATGAAATATTACTAACAAGAAGCTAAGAATATGACCATATATGATATCATATCAATATGTATGATTCTCTAATAAGTCAATAACATTATTTAAACCATTATACAGGAGCTTCGGACACGTACAAAGCAAAATCGGACCTAAGGTAAGGGAAATATCACAATCTCATTTTTATCCGAGATTGTTTATTCATAAGTATTTACTGGGGTGTATTTTATCATCCACATCCATGTTTCATCAATATGTAATATTATTTCCATCCACCTACAATTGTTTAAATCCATTTTTACCCTTCGGTGAGTTTTTAGTAATATGTATGAAAGGAATCTTTTGTCGTTTTTCGTACGAGGTACTTTTTGACTTTTCTGACAAAAGAACAAAGAATGTTTTTTTAACTTATATGGCATGAATGTATTTTTAAAACATTATTTCCAAGAATCTTCCTTTACAAGTTTTCAAGTTTATTTTTAATAAAATTGTTTTATTTTAAAGTCTTATGACATGTTATGAAAGGAAAAAAAATTTTAAAGTAGAAAGGATATTTTCCTCAAGAATGGAGTTCAAGTATTTTATCAAAATTATTTTCCATCTAAGATAATAAAAGGGTTCTGTTTTTATCCCTATTATTACATGGATTTGATTATGTTGTGATGGAAACATTTTTATGAATTCCTTTATCTTATATGAATTGTTTTATGATGTCATGTTGTTTAAGAATCCCATTTTTATTACATGGGTTACGCTATGATGTATGGTTTATGATTATGTGGCACACATAAGAAAGGATTCATTATAAGATGGGTGGGACCTATATCTACCTCTGATGCATTGGGTAATGATTTTTTATCTCATGAGATAGACATGGCTGGAATGGTAGGTTATACCGGTTCAGTGAAACAGGACTGGAACGAGGGTGACTCGGTTCAGAAAGGGACTTTGTCCACTAAGATAGTCTTGGAAATGAGTCATGACTAACAAGAAATGATTTTCCATGATTATGTGTGCATGCCACAAAGTTTCAAGTTTTATGTTATGATTATGGGGATCTCATTTTCACTTCTATGATTTATTCCATGTTAAGATTGTATGATCTCTTTTGCAGGTTATGATTTTCAAAAAGATATGATATGATTTTTATTTCCTTTATTTTCCCTTGCTGAGAATTTGAGCTCACCCTTTTATGTTTTCTTTTCCCCAGGTCAGGAATATGGATATTAAGTAGAATATGCTAAAAGGGACCCTAGATATGATGAAATAAATGGGAGACACTGTAGAAGATTTATGAACCAGTTGTTTATGTTTCCCAGTTTCTAAAGACACTATACCTATACGGTCCTTTGTGGTTTTGTCATATGTTGTAATAAGTGTGCTTCAATTTTGAAGTATTAACAATGTATGTAAAGTATGGGTCGTTATAGTTGGTATCAGAGGAATGGTATAGTCAACCTTTGGAAACTAGGATGTGAAATCCTTAGTAAGAACCCTAAGGATAAGTCTAAGCATAGAACACAATCTTAGTGTTTTAGAAATGGCCATGAATACCCTAGGATAAGACCTTCAGTGTGAAATTTTATTCTTGATTATGTGGTTTTCCTATTATAATTAGTGTTGCTCACACTATTCTTCTTGGTTTTAGTCAATGGCTGGAACCCGAAGGAACCGTGTTAATGTGGAATGCGATGGGCAATGCAATGATTGTCCCCCTGAGCAACCAAACGATATGGGAGTTGGAATGCAAAACCTTGTAGCCATGCTCACACAACTTTCTCAAGCTATGAATCATGCAGGACTTCCAAACGAGCAAAGGAAGGAGCAACATTCTGTTGAATCCTTCATGAGGCAGTGTCCACCTTCTTTCAGTGGGTCTACTGATCCATTAGTTGCTGAACAATGGATTAGTACTACTGAAAAGATATTTTCAGTTCTTCAATGTTCTGAACATGATAAAGTCATCCTAGCAGTGTATCGTTTGGAAGGAGATGCTGATCAATGTTGGAATCTTATTAAGAATACGAGGCAAAGGGATGAAATTGAGTCTATGGAATGGGACGAGTTCAAGAAATTATTTTTCAATAAGTACTTCCCTCGTATTCTCCGAACAAAGATGGAGAAAGAGTTTCTTGAACTGAAGCAAAGGGATGATGAATCTGTTGGTACCTATGAAGCAAATTTTACAAGACTTGCAAGGTACGCTTCTGGTATTATTATCCAACCTGAGAGTAAGATCGATCAATTCTTTAGTGGCTTAAAACCAAGTCTTCGAAGGGCGTTAGCCATAAGTGACTTCAATAGCTATGAGGAAATCGTTCGATGTGCTCTCAAAGTCGAGATGGAGATTGGAGTAACCCATCAGTCACATGGGATTGATAAGAAGCGGAAGATGGAATTCAAAGGAAACTCTAAAGAACACACTGAAAAGAAGATGAACTTTCCCTTATGCTCAAAGTGTGGAAAGAAACATGGAGGGAGCTGTCTTAAAGGGACAAGTAAATGTTTTAAATGTGGAAAGGAAGGTCATCGGAAATTTGAATGCCGTGATAATGGGAAGAAGATGTCTAATGACGCAAACAAAGGAAGGGATACACAGAATGAACCTAGTACACTTCAATGTTTCAAGTGCAAGGAGATGGGGCATTATGCCAATCAATTCCCAAATCCAAGGGTTGATGATGATGGTCGACGTCAATAAAATCTTAAGGCTAAAGACAAAGTAAAGTCACATGCAATTTCTATCAGCGATGTGGAGTACGATAACGAAGTGGTGAAAGGTACACTTACCATCCACTCTAAAGTAGCAAATGTTTTATTTGATTCTGGATCCACCCACTCTTTTATTTCTGAATAAATTTCTAAGGGTATCACCGTACTACCTCAACAATTAGATGTTGAGTTAGCTGTGACAACACCTAATGGCACAACAGTCGCATCAAAAGTTGATAATTCTTCTCCGATCGAAGTTTGTGGGAAAGTGCTTCCTGCAAATCTTGTGATCCTTCCTTTAGTGGAATTTGATGTGATTCTTGGCATGGATTGGCTTTCTCTACATGGAGCTCATATCAATTGCCAAAGAAGGGAAGTCACATTTCATATTCCAGATCAATCTACGATCGTATATCAATGCAAGGATGAACATAACCTTCCAGTGGAAATTTCTTCCATTTTATGGGTATTGATTCCCCTAAATGAAGGTTATTTATCTCAAATGGTTGGTGAAAAACTCACGATTAAGAATATGCCCATTGTACGAGAGTTTGATGATGTATTTCCGGAGGAATTACCGGGTCTTCCACCAAATCGTGAAGTTGAGTTTTCAATAGAACTCGTACCGGGTGCTTTGCCTATTTTAAAGACACCTTATAGTATGGCCCCAATTGAGTTGCAGGAATTGAAGAAGAAACTCCAAGAGAATCTTGATAAGGGATTCATACGCCCTAGTGCATCACCTTGGGGAGCACCTGTTCTATTTGTTAAGAAGAAAGATGGATCAATGAGACTCTGCATTGATTATCGAGAACTTAACAAGATCAATATCAAGAACAAATATCCTCTCCCACGCATTGATGACTTATTTGACCAACTACGCAGAGCTCAATACTTTTCCAAGATTGATCTTCGTTCAGGGTATCATCAATTAAGGGTAAAAAGGGAGGATATACCAAAGACGACTTTCCGTACAAGGTATGGACACTATGAATTTATAGTGATGCCATTTGGTCTTACTAATGCCCATGCTATCTTCATGGATCTAATGAATTGAGTCTTTAGGGACTATCTTGATCAATTTGTGGTAGTCTTTATAGATGATATTCTTGTCTACTCAAAGAGCAAGGAAGAGCATGAAGATCACTTGAGAATTATATTGAAGACCCTGAGAAAGGAGAAGCTTTATGCCAAATTTACCAAGTGTGAATTTTGGCTTCAAAAAGTTGCATTTTTGGGTCACATGATCTCAAAAGAGGGGATATCTATGGATCCAGCAAAAACAGAGGTTATCGAAAGATGGTCGAGACCAACAACAGTAACTGAGATCCGAAGTTTTCTTGGTTTGGCTGGATATTATAGACGTTTTGTAAAAGATTTGTCACGATTATCTAATCCACTCACCAAGTTGACTCGGAAAGGAGTTAAGTTTGTTTGGACAGAGGAATGTGAAGAGAATTTCAAGGAGTTGAAAAGAAGGTTATCCAGTGCACCTGTGCTCACACTGACTTGTAGTGGAGAAAGGATTGTGATCTACAGTGACGCATCCAAGAAGGGATTGGGGTGTGTTCTTATGCAAAATGATATGGTGATAGCTTATGCCTCACGACAGTTGAAAATCCATGAGCAAAATTACCCAACTCATGATTTGGAGTTGGCTGCGGTAATCTTTGCATTAAAGATTTGGAGGCATTACCTTTATGGTGAAAGGTGTGATATTTATACTGATCATAAAAGTTTAAAGTATATTTTCACACAAAAGGAGTTGAATATGCGTCAAAGAAGATGGTTGGAGCTGATTAAGGATTATGACTGGTCAATCCATTACCACCCTGGGAAAGCAAACAAGGTGGCAGATGCATTAAGTCGACAAGACCATGCTAGTTTATCCATGATGAGGATCACAAAAGATCCAATATTTATGGATTTACAAAGGATGGATCTTGGAATTATAATGGAAGGGGAAAAATCTTATCTTTCTCAAATGAATGTTCAACCATCTATACATGTGAAGATTAAAGAGGCACAGAAAGAAGATGTCGAGTTACAAAAGAAGGTGAGAAATGTTCCTGAATTCAACCTTGATTGTGATGGGATAATAATGTTCAGGAATCGGGTTTGTGTTCCTCCCATCCCCGAATTAAAGAAGGAGCTGCTGGATGAGGCTCACAGTTCATCATTTTATATTCATCCTGGAAGCACGAAGATGTATAGGGACCTAAAAGAGTACTTCTGGTGGGATGACATGAAAAGAGATGTTGCTGAATATGTCTCTCGATGCTTGGTTTGTCAACAAGTTAAAGCTGAGAGACAAAAGTCTAAGGGGATGTTACAACCATTACCCATACCTGAATGGAAATGGGAAAACATCACTATGGACTTTGTCACAGGACTTCCTAAAACATCCAAAGGCAATAATGCTATTTGGGTCATAGTTGATCATCTTACAAAGTCTGCACACTTCATTGCTATTAGAGAGGATTTCTCTCTAGATCAGCTTTCCAGGATATATGTAAAGGAAGTGGTAAGATTGCATGGAGTACCACTTTCTATTATATCTGATCGGGATCCGAGATTTACCTCGAAGTTCTGGCGAAGTCTTCAGTATACTCTGGATACAGAGTTGAGTTTCAGCACTGCTTATCATCCCCAGACAGGCGGTCAGTCTGAAAGAACAATTCAAACCCTAGAAGATATGTTGAGAGCTTGCTCTATGGATTTCAAAGGAGGTTGGGATCAACACCTACCTTTGGTAGAATTTTCTTATAATAATTTCTTTCACTCCAGTATTCAGATGGCTCCTTATGAAGCTCTCTATGGAAAGAAATGCAGGACTCCAACTTGCTGGGATGAAGTTGGGGAAAGAAAGCTATTAGGACCTGATCTCGTTGATGAAATGGTAGAAAAGGTCAGATCTATTCAACAACACATAAGAGCAGCTCAGAGTCGATAGAAAAGTTATGCCGACAACCGAAGAAAAGACCTAGAGTTTGAAGTGGGTGATAAAGTGTTCTTACGAATATCTCCCTGGAAGAGGGTTATGAGATTTGGAAAGAAGGGGAAGTTGAGCCCTAGATATATCGGTCCTTTCGAAATACTGGATCGTGTTGGGAAGGTAGCTTACTGATTGGCGCTTCCACCGAATCTCTCTCAAGTTCACGATGTGTTCCATGTATCTCTCCTGAGAAAGTACATACCAGATCCTTCACATGTACTCAGCTCAGAAGTTGTACCGCTGGAGCAAGATCTTTCTTATGAAGAACAACTGATAGAGATTCTGGATCATAGCGAAAAAGTCCTACGAAACAAGACCACTCTATTGGTGAAAGTTTTATGGAGGAACCACCAACTTGAAGAAGCTACATGGGAGCTTGAGGATATGATGAGGGAGAAGTATCCTCATCTGTTTGTTACAAAGTGACGAATTTCGAGGGCGAAATTCTTTTTAAGGGGGGTAGAATGTAACACCCGAGATTTTTATGAGTAATATTTTTTTTATATATTATCAAAGTAATCATTCACTACATACTAGCTTGGCTTTCTTTACACGCAATCACGACTTTCCTCCATAGCTTGCGTCATACGCAATACCAAGTTTCACTAAACAACAATATGCTATTAAAACTAGCCGTTATGAATAGTAATAACCACTTTTTGAAATTTTATAAATTTTATTTTTCAAAATGGACTTCATTTTTGGACTCAGAATATCGAAATTAGCCTAGGGTGAAATTTTGGTATTTTTCTGAAAACTTTTAATTTTTGATGAATAGTGAAACCACTAAGTGATAGGTTAAAAACTGAATTTTGCATAAAACTTAATTTTACCGCTTCTGTGAATGGAATTTCAAAAATCCGACAGACACGGTTGATATCAGTAAGTAATATGTGGTTCAATGAGAGAAAAATAATTTTTTGGTGTATAGTAACTTTTTACTTTTTTTACCGCTGTTAATAGTAAATAGGGAAACTAAGGGTAAATATGATATTAATATTACCCTAACACATGTCCTAATTCTATTGGACAAGCGTAATTCGACCAAAAACAAACATAGGAATAAAAATATGATCATTTAGGCCCACTTGGATTAGATTAGGACATTTATTATTAATTTATTTAAAGAAGGGTTAAAATAGTTAAAATCAAAGTTTAATAAGTAAATCATTTTTAATATGGGGTTATACATAAGATAAATTCGACTATAAATATACACTAGAAATCTAAAAAGATTTACTACATAATGGTATTTTATTTATAATTTTTAGACATCAAATAATTTATTTTATTTATGACACAATGATGATGCAGTAATTATCTTATTAATGAAATATTGACATAATTGATGTTATAAACACCAAAATAAATGTAATTTGAGACTTTTTATGAATTACACTAATTTTCTAGGTTACTATGATATATTAATGTTGATTTAATCAACTTGTTTCGAACATATAATTCTATTATGACTTTCACAAAAATCATATATCAAATAGTGTCAAAATTGACACAAAATAGTTTTTAAATCAAATATTATATTATTAATTGTTATTTTATTCCTAAAAATCTAAGGTTCGGCCAAATGACTTAGATAAGGATATATATATTAATAATAAACAATTTGGGGTTCGTTTGGCATGTTATAGTAAGTGTATTAACCATATAGTGAAAGAAAACAAAAAGACACGGTAAAAGATAAATTATTTAACTTAGAGTTAAATCTAATTGATAAGGTTAAAATAATTCCCTAAACTTGTCTAAATCCTATTGGTTGATAGGATTTAGACGCATCCCCACTTTAGCTTCGAAATAAGACCCTTTGGAACCATTATAAACAGATTTTGACTTTAATATAAAATAATATTTTGAGATATTCCTAAGGCGCCCCTCTCCTCCCTTATAAAAGAGCACCTCCTCCCCCTCCTCCTCACACCAATTTGAGCACTCAAGCTCGGCCTAACCCTGCCATGTTCTCCTCTCCACTTCCCTAGAATAATCCTAGAGGTCCTGGTCTTCTTCAAAGACCAATCTTAGTTCCCAAAGTGGAGGATTCAAAGAGGCGTTCCAAAGAAGAGGTAATATCCATTACCGATCTTTTCAATTTCTTTCTTCTTCAACTTCTTCTTCTTTAGTTGTTTCATGATAAATTAATAACATCAGTATTACTTACATACTTATATGTTATTATAAATATGAAACAACCCTAATTCACCTTCTATCCATCCCACGGAAAAATGAAATCACCGCGCGTGCGTACGTACGGAATACCGTCTCCACGCCGTGGTGTAATCTATTTTTCCACCATCACTTTACAAGGATGGGTATAATGGTGTAATGAGTAACTATTTATGATTATTATAAATTAATATTGATACTGAAATAATATATATATACTCCAATACAGTTCCACAATCATAGGAACGATATCATCACTCATGCGTACGTACGGAATACCGTCTCCACGATGTGATGCGACTCGTTCTACATGATCATCATTACATAGTAATTATATAAATGAATTTAATGAATAAATATGATATATGTTACACTAATACCATTCTGGATATAAGGTATCTATAACCTTAAAAGAATAATAAGAATGTATTCGGCAAAACACGCATAAGAACAAAAGGCAATAAAGACCCGAGTAACAAGTAACAATGAAATATTACTAACAAGAAGCTAAGAATATGACCATATATGATATCATATCAATATGTATGATTCAGGAATAAGTCAATAACATTATTTAAACCATTATACAGGAGCTTCGGACACGTACAAAGAAAAATCGGACCTAAGGTAAGGGAAATATCAGAATCTCATTTTTATCCGAGATTGTTTATTCGTAAGTATTTACTGGGGTGTATTTTATCATCCAAATCCATGTTTCATCAATATGTAATATTATTTCCATCCACCTACAATATTTTAAATCCATTTTTACCCTTCGGTGAGTTTTTAGTAATATGTATGAAAGGAATCTTTTGTCGTTTTTCGTACGAGGTACTTTTTGACTTTTCCGACAAAAGTATGAAGAATGTTTTTTTTAACTTATACGGCATGAATGGATTTTTAAAACATTATTTACAAGAAGCTTCATTTACAAGTTTTCAAGTTTATTTTTAATCAACTTCTTTTATTTTAAAGTCGTATTACATGTTATGAAAGGAAAAATGTTTTTAAAGTAGAAAGGATATTTTCCTCAAGAATAGAGTTCAAGTATTTTATTAAAATTATTTTCCATCTAAGATAATAAAAGGGTGCTGTTTTTATCCCTATTATTACATGGATTTGATTATGTTGTGATGGAAACATTTTTATGAATTCCTTTATCTTATATGAATTGTTTTATGATGTCATGTTGTTTAAGAATCCCATTTTTATTATATGGGTTACGCTATGATGTATGGTTTATGATAATGTGGCCCACATAAGAAAGGATTCATTATAAGATGGTTGGGACCTATATCTCCCTCCGATGCATTGGGTAATGATTTTATATCTCATGAGATAGACATGGATGGAACGGTAGGTTATACCAGTTCAGTGAAACAGGACTGGAACGAGGGTGACTCGGTTCAGAAAGGGACTTTATCCACTAAGATAGTCTTGGCAATGAGTCATGACTAACAAGAAATGATTTTCCATGATTATGTGTGCATTCCACAAAGTTTCAAGTTTTATGTTATGATTATGGGGATCTCATTTTCACTTCTATGATTTATTCCATGTTAAGATTTTATGATCTCTTTTGCAGGTTATGATTTTCAAAAAGATATGATATGATTTTTATTTCCTTTATTTGCCCTTGCTGAGCATTTGAGCTCACCCTTTTATGTTTTCTTTTCCCCAGGTCAGGAAGATGGATATTAAGTAGAATATGCTAAAAGGGACCCTAGATATGATGAAATAAATGGGGGACACTGTAGAAGATTTATGAACCAGTTGTTTATGTTTCCCAGTTTCTAAAGACACTATACCTATACGGTCCTTTGTGGTTTTGTCATATGTTGTAATAAGTGTGCTTCAATTTTGAAGTATTAACAATGTATGTAAAGTATGGGTCGTTATACTAGATCAGTGGGAAATGATTCTCTAGATGTTCGACGTCAAGTTTTTTGCTCGGAAGGCTATTAAGGAGAAAGCATTGGAAGACTTCCTTGCTGCCCATCCAGCTCCTATTGACCTGTCCCTAGACCTTGATTTCACTAATGAAGTGATTTTCTTAGTAGACCAAGACATGCTGTGCTGATAAATGTACTTCGATGGGGCTTCTCAGAGCCTCTTCTCCAGAAGGATCAATGGCCCTAGAATCAATAGAGTAGGCTTGAGTATTGTCTTCAATACCCCAGCACAATCCATTCTACCGTATTCATTCTTGTTGTCAAAAGGCTACACCTACAATTAGGCCAAGTATCAGGCTCTCATTACTGGTCTTAAGATGCCCCTTGAGATTAACTTCCCACATTTTCATGTGAAAGGGGACTCCAAACTAGTCATCAAGAAGATCAATGGTGACTATGTTATCAGAAATATAGAGCTTGTACCATTGATGGAACACACTCTTCACCAAATAGCCCAGTTCCCATCTCAACTACAAGTCACTCATGTCCCTCGATCTCAAAATGACCAAGATGATGACCTAGCCAGCCATTCCACATCACTTTCAGAGCCTGAATTGGATAATTTAACTATCAACATGTCACACCGAAGATTCATTGCTCCCATCACTTCAGATGACGATGAAATCCCACAGGTAATCCACCTAACCGTTGATGCCTCCACGTCCGGACCCTCAGGTCCCCTAGATGCAATGATTGAAGTGACTTCTAACTAGAGAACCTCCTTTGTCGAGTACCTATAAAATAGTGATCTCCCAGTAGATCGAGCCAAGCGCGAGAAAATTTGACGTCATGCGTTAGAGTTTACCCTCCAAGACGGTCTTGGTCATGAGTAGATCCTCTAAAAGTGTAGGTATGATTGGGTTATCTTCCATTGAATTCAAGGAGTTCGGATTTATCAATTCATATAGGAGGTTTATGTTGGTTCCTGTGGGGCTCATCAGACTAGGAGGAAACTGTCTCACCAGATCTAGAGACTTGGGTACATTTGGCCCTCCATGATCCATGACTACATCAAGTTCTCCAAAAGGTGCCATGCATGCCATGTTAATGACAACTTTAGGCATCGACCACCGGAGCCTCTCCACTCCACCAAGTACTATTGGTAATTTGCAGTATGGGGACTCAATGTCATGGGACCATATCCACCGGAAACAAATTTCCAGTGCCGGTTCATCCTGACTGCTACAGATTTATACTCCAAGGTGGAATAGGAAGTTCCACTCAAGGAGGTCAAGGCCCATTCCATCATTTAATTTGTGAGCTCTAACATCATCTACCGATTTCGATTCCCTCACGCTTTCCTCATCAATAACAGCATGAACTTCTGAGAAATTGAGCTAATGAAACTGTATTCTATGTACAACATCCATTCTAACCATATCTCCTTTTATCATGAACAAGAAAATGGATAGATCGAGGTGTTAAACAAAACCCTATCTAGCATTCTATAGAAAATGGTTTGTCAGAACAAGAAGAGTTTGATGGAAAAGCTACCCAATTCCCTCTAGGCTTATTAGACGATGACTCATAATTCCACCTTGGTGACCCAATATTCCCTTCTGTATAGACCCGAGGTCTCCCTGACCATCGAGATTCAGTTTCCCTCATTGTACACAACTTTCTATGATTAGTAAGCACAAGATAAAGTAGTTGAAATTTGTTTAGATGAGTTAGAAACACTCGACAAGAACAAGATTTGTGCCCTAAATAGTCTGGAATGGAATCAGAACAATATAGCTAGAGCTTTCAATAAGAAATTTAGCCTCCGATACTTCTTTCAAGGTGACTTGGTATTGGACCTTAGAGCACTAATGATACTTGGAAGGAAACCAAACATGCTGGAGACTAAATGGTAAGGACCTTACATAATTCACAATGTTTACACTAATGGTTAATACTCCCTAGTTACCATGGATGGTGAGTGAATAAATCCTCCCACCAATGCCAAGTTCCTCAAGCAATACTTTGCCTGAGTCTCCTAGTCCTGCATGACCGTAAACTATATGGTCCCATACGACCCTAACCTGCATTATGGTCATGCATGGACTTAAACTGTATAGTCCCGCATGACCCCAAACTAATTTATGGTCCTACAAGACCTTAAAATGTCAGGTCCTACACGACCTTAAACTTTTGAGTCCTACATGACCTTAAACTGTTGGGTCCTACATGACCTTAGACTTTCCAGTCCTGCATGACCATAAACTGTGAAATGTCCGGCATGATGTTAAACAGTATGTCATTGCACATGACGTTAAAATCTATGTCATCCAACATGACACTAAACTATGTGTCATCCCGCATGAAGTTAAACTGTGTGTTTCCCTGTGAGTCATTAAACCGCAAGAACTACGTGTGGCCTGATTCCCCTCCCATTGGGATATGTAGGAATGCTCAGACTCTTCGTCTTGAGTCAAGACCCAATGTACTCTTTGACTATCCCCTTGGGTATAGTTCTCTTAGAGGATCCCACATGGTATCATGCAGGATTCTTTGGACCCACTCAAGTTAGGATTACGATGATTGCACCATGTGCCCTCCCTCGTTCTTCTCTCCTCCCAAGTCCTCACCACACGATGCTAAACATCATGGCCTTTAGAACTACGCATGGATTGATTCTCATCCTTATGGTATAGGTAGGAATGCCTGGATGTTTAGTTTGTAGGCCCATCCCCAAACTCCCAGATCTCCTATTGGGTCGAAACACATGGTGCGGTGCAGGCTTTTTCCCTCATTCACGTTGAGTTCATCATGATCGTACCGTGTATCCATCCTCCCTGAAGATCCATACCTCTTCTACTATCCAGCTTGACTTTAAGTTTCACATGAAAATATATTCTCCGAACACTCCATCATTTGGGTTTCCATTATCTTTCACATTTGAAAGGGCCCCAAAATGGTATTGATACTTAGACTAAGGTCGCCCCTACCGTTTCAGGGAAATTCCCTCGAGGAACTCGAACGAAAAATTGATATAACTCCCGCATTGTGAATATGGTCAGTGGTCGATGCTCATTTGGTGTCCCCATTTCAGGTCACATGATGTGGATACTATGTTTTGAATTTGACCAACAATAATTCTTTGTTGTTGTAATCACCCCCATATGTCTCAAAAATTGAGTGTAGTGGCTCATTCTGCCCTGCTGTCCCTTCAAGCCTTGGTCTGCCTCAGGTAGAAGTGTGATTCCAACTATCATACCTTTATGTGATAGGAAGATCCTAGTACTACTCCTTGTTACCACCCTGATCATTTCTTACAAGGGCTTAGGAGCTAAGTTAAGGTAATATCCACATGAGGGATCATATGGCTAAATTGGGCCGGGACACCCAGCCTTAGGTCCCTCGACCCATTCGTCCCCCTAGACCAAGTTCTCATTTAGAAGTGTGCTATGTGGTATGGGCTCATGTCCTTGTTCACATCGGGCTATTTTCCATGCCACACATACCCCATTTGAGGAATCCCTCAATTTATCATCCTTTCCATGAGCACAGGCCCCACTATGCTTCGTGAGACCCATCATTTGGGTTTCTGTCAACTTCTATATGAAAAACGACCCCCGAATGGCATGGATGTTCGACACAAGGGCTATCCTACCATTATGGGCCAAGGCCCTCATGGATTGTGAGTGAAAAATTGATAAAATTCCAATATTGTGAACACGATCAACAGTTGATGCCCAATTATTTCCTCCCCGACCTTTCGTCACACAAATATGGATACTGTGTTGCAAAAATGGTCAACATTTATCATCTATCATTGTTTCCATTTTTTGGTCTTCCACAGGCACAATGATTCTCCCTCTCCACTTAGCTTTACGATGAATGTGACATTAAACTTGGTATCAATAGTCTAAACCCTATGAACTTAAACTAAGAGTACCATCATCCTCACCGTATGACATTAAACTACATGGCCTTCAGAACTATGTGTATCTTGATTCCCATCCATATGGGATATGTAGGACCGCTCAAATGTCTTGGTCTTTTGGACCAGCCCCATCTATTAGAAACCTCCATATCATCTTGGACCCTTGGCCTACATTCTTCCAAGAGAGGGGTATATGGTGTGGTATGGGATTATGCCCCCATTCACGCCGGGTTTATAATAACCATGCCACATACCTTTATACCCTAAACACCCTTTTCTTCCTTTATCTACAATCATATTTTCAAGTCATCTTATCTTAATTTGGGTCCCTCAACCCACTTTATGGATTCGCCAATGTGCCTAGGAGTACTCTGGTTCAGAGCCTAGAGTGTCTGATTCTACCTGGACATGCTTTCACCAATTTTTTAGGCTTCGTGTACCCCTTCATTTGGGATTTGATTAACTTTCTCATCTTAAGGGACCCCAAATGGCATGGATGCTCAGCCAAAGGGCTCTCCTGCCATTACGAACCAACATCCTCAACGGTTTCAAACAACAAATTGATACAAGTCCAACATTGTAAATATGGTCACTGGTTGATGCTCATTTTTTGTACTCATTTCAGGTCACATGATAGGGATGCTGTATTTCAAACATGGTCAATAGTTATCCTCCATCATCATGCCAACCCCATCAATCCTCAAATGTCGGTTAAATGATTCACATAATTTTCCACCCCATCACGTCCTAGTGGAATTTGGATACTCTTGGTGTTGCCCCTTAGTGCACATTGCACTTAGGAGGACAAAGTCATGGTAAGGGGACATTCGGGGCCCCGCACTAACTTCCCCTTGACGTGTATCCCTTGTGTTTCAATGAACTCCTCTACCCTTGTTTCCCAAACTGATTTTGACTCACATGGGCATAGGGATTGGATCGAGGTCTGTGGTCACTTGGAAGAGTGTCACTTGTTCATGGTCTGAGTTCTAAGAACATAAACTATGATATACTTATATGTCATATTCTAGAACTACGTATAGCATGATTACCATGCTCATCGGATATGTAGAAATATCGTGACACCTCGTCTATGGGTCCACCTAAACTGAGAGCTAGTCTCTCCTACCCCATATTCTCTAACATTTTCTGGACCCTCGGGCTGAGGTTTACTTTTTGGAAACGTACGTAGTGTGATGTGGTCCTTTTCCTCATTCATGTGTGGTATTCTTTATCATGTTGTGAACATCTCCTTTGGTCCCATCACATGACCCTAATATGCGACATTATCGTCCTGACTTTACAATGAAAAATGACACTGCATCATGGTGTCCTCAATCGAGGGGGCATCGTGTCTGGCATAGGTCACCCACCATACCATTTTTCAATTCCTGTATACATATTGATTCTTGTAAATATGCCTGAACTTTCTATCCTAGTCACATCACATCACAAAAAAAACCACATATTCATCCTAAAGGAAAAACAAGATCAATCAAATGCTTCTTCTTTTAGTGCAATGGTCAGAGCCTCAGGACCTTATTATCTCTAGAATAGGTATCTTACCATGCCACCATTAGAACTATGTATGGATTTATTCCCATACTCATGGGGTATGTAGGAACGCCAAGGCACTTTGCCTCGGGCCTAGTCTAACTTTAACTTTTTGTCCCTTGACCTAGATGTTTACCATGGAGCACATTGTGGTGATACAGACTCCAACTATCCTCAATCATGTTGGGTTTAGTAATTATTTCACTAAATGTCTCCCTTCTTCAGTTCCATCATGGTCTGAGCTCTATGACCATAAACTAAGACCATCCCACATTCTTATTGCAAGATGTTAAACTGAACGACATCATCAAGATCTATGTATGGCTTGATTGCAATCCTCATGGGATACATAGAAATTCTCAGGCATCTTGTCTTTCTATCTATCCTTAGGAACCTAAAATCCTACCCCCTCTCTCTAACCATGTGACCTGAAATCTTTTAGGACCATGTGGCGTGGAAAGTACCTCTTGGGATCTCATTCACATTGAATTTTGCAATGGCCTCACCATTTTCCCCTCGTGTCTTTTCCCAACCTGGTCCGAGTTCTATGACCCTAAACTAAGATCTCCCTATGGAAACTGCACATCAGGTTTGGAAACTTTTCCTCCCTACACATAGTCCATCAAACCAGGTCTCCACATAATGGTCTATCCTATGACCTTAGGTTAGAAGTGTGCAACCCCTAGACCCTTGTCCTTGGAAAGGGGCCCGACTCCCTCTATCTGATACATCTTTTTATCGTACTCAGATGCGTTGTGACAAGGATCCCAATGTATGGAATTTTCATAGGGACCTTCTCTCATTCCATGTCCATGCTTTGTGAGCCAGTTACTTGGATCCCCATCATCTTTCACATCTAATGGGACCCCGTTTACAGTTTTTTCTCGTGCCGCATTGGCTCACCTACCATCTCGGGCCAACGTCCCTAAGGAAGTCAGATTAAATTTGAAATAGGTCCCATGTTTTGAACAGGTCAGAGTTTAACCCTCATTTTTCTATCCCCATTCAAGGATAATGAGAAATGAATGTTGTGTTTCAAACATGGTCAATAGTTATCCCCTATGTCACTCCACCATCATTGTGGTCCAGATCTCGAGCATCAGGATTCACAAATTTCAATATCCTTATGTTTATGTGGGATTACAACATACTTGGATTTACCCCATTTGTGCATCTAGGTGCATCAAGTAGGTTGGTCAGCATTATTGGGACGTTATTCACCTTGCATCCCATCGCCCCTAACATGTACCTTTTGGTGCTAGGAAAGTCCCATTACTAATCTTTGTTTCCCACATCGAGCATTAATCACATGGGATTAGTAGTTCTGGTAGGATTTAGACTGGTGAAACCATGCCACACATGACTTTTCATCCTACATGATGTTAAACTGCACTCTCAAAACTACATTTTCCTTTATTCTACTCCTCATGGGACACATATCGACGCCTAGGTATTTCAACTTGGGACCAACCATAGGTCATTTACCTTTATGGCCCCTCATCCCTAATCACGGTCCACTCTCTATGACCTTACAATAGGATCCTACAATCCATATAACACGACTTTAAACTGTAAACCTTTCTCTATATAATATGACCATAAACAAATGGGCGACGTCCAGGTAATATGATGTTAAACTATTCCATTCATCGTTCATATCTATATGACATGAAACTACAAGGTATTCCAAGTCCTTACTAGAGAGGTTCTGATCCGAAGTATGTTTGATACCGAATTTGACAGATATGCCCCCCTAATGTGCTTCCACCAAGGTGGCATGATTTCAAGGGTGTTAGAATCCATTACAACAACCCATCACTCCAAACTCCACGCTCTATGTGCCCTTTATTCAGACCCTCATCATCTTTCACATCTAAAGGAACCCCCTAACAGTATGGATGCTCGGCCTATGGATCACATATTGTCCTGGACTGATGTTTTGGAAGACTAATGGATGATATTTCGAGTCAGGCCCCATGTTTCTAATATGGTCAGTAGTTATCCCTCATTTTTTTTATAAATTTCAGGATAACGCAATAAGTATGCTGGGGTTTGAATTCAGTCATTGGTTATCCTTATTTGTCACACCACCACCATAGAGTTATGAATCCGTGGTATCGTGATTCACACTTTATAACCCCTTATGTTTGGGTGGATTCCAAACACCCCTGGCATTACCCCTCTCGTGAATTAAATCACATTAGGAAGATGTCACATTGATTGTTCTGAGGTATTCATCCTCCAGTCAGGCATCTCCCTTTATTCCTAGAAATATGTCTTGGTTGTTTAAACCTCAGATGCCCAAATCATGGTTTGAACTCTTATATTTATATGGAATGGCAAGGTGGTCATCCCTTGTTTCTCGCATCAGGCCTGACCCACATGAGGTTAGGGACTGATAGTTAGAAATTCCATGAATGTAATAGAAATTAAATTGACCCAAAACTAATAATAGAACCCAAGTATGCATCTAGCATGAATAATAAAAATGAAGGCACATTCAAAATTTGCATGCATCATAGTAACCAAGGATCAACCCCTCCCATGGATGGGTTAACCCTGTCAATAGAACGCTGCATCTCCGACACCCTCTGGATTGTGGCGTTCCAAATTTGTTGTCACCTGTTTAGTTCCAACTCGTCCATGGTATTAATGGGGTGCAGTTCATCATCTACGATCTGGGCTCACTCCTCATTGGTTCAGATAACAATCATCTCTTCAGAGGCTTGCCTCATGTGTTATATGGCCTCCACCAGCTAGGCCTTCAACCTTAATATAATCTCTAACTGCACATTGAGGAATTTATAATGTTCATCTGCCCGGATTTGTAGCCGCCGAATCTCATTTTAATCCTCTTGGAGCCTCATTATATTCACCAATTTTCTCCGCTTCCAACCCACACCAAGGCTGCGGTCATATTCCCAGATCTCCTCTGCCATGTGATCTCAGGAGAGCATGTGGGGATGATGGGCATCCACTCCCCCATCGCACAGTTCATGAAGTCGTGAATGAAGCCCCTCCATCTGTTCTATCCATTGTACTTGAGGGGTGTCATTGATAAAGCCCTTGATCAACTTCCATGATTGGTGAAAAAATATATTTCTATCATCTTCATTAGAGGTCGTTTCCTCCCAATCTGTAGGGTTGGAAGGCTCATACACAGGGAACACCCCAAAAAACTCATCAGTAGGGTCCAAATCTGGTGTCTGATCAGGTATTTTAGGACCCATGCTAACCGATCGATCTTCATCATCAGATCCCATCTGAGTAATCTCAGGCTCAACCATGCTAATGGTCCCACCAGGGATCAGGAGCACCACAGCTTGGTCGGTCCAGATATCTGCCTCCATGAACACCGACATTCCGCTAGGAAATGTGTTGCCAGAAGAACCAACCAACCTCACCAAGGCAGTCCACACCTTTTGAAGAACGTTGCATACCAAAAATGGAATATATTTCTGTTAGTCCAGTCAATGGATGGAAACCATGAATTTTGTAAAGGAGACTTACAAAGATCAAATTCTCAGTCTTGTTCCTGGGTTGTTTCTATCGGGATCCCGAGGCGTAGCCCTTCGTATATTGTTGGGAATTATGAAAACTCTATAGGAACCACCATAATTGTATTCTTTTCGCTGGATATGGTAATTTCTATAGCCATTGGTGTAGATCCTGAAGGCCCCACATCTGCATCTATTGATGGGAGAGAGCATGTTCTGCATATGAGGCCCTCCTACACAGTTTATATATTTGTGAAGTGTCCAAAGTATCTTGGAAGATGATCCTGGGGGAAGGGCTTGTGGTTTTACCTTGAGAGCCTCTAAAAACGCTTCAAGATCTAGGTCCAAGTCACCAACTTAACCCTCCTCCAATGGGCTCCTTCTACCGGCCTCCTCTCCCAAGGTGGATTCATCTGATTCTTCCAGAAAAGGGAAGTGCTCCCTAAATTATGCATCCGACAACTATAGAGGGGCCATTCGATCAAACAAAAACCTTCACATGGTCTGTCATTGGATTCAAGGCACCCTGAGAGTACATGAAGTCCTCCAACTCATCTAGGTATTTCTCTACCTCTGCCCGAGATACTACAAAGCCAGCCCCGATGGGGATGATTCCCAGCAAATCCATACTGAGATGGTTCAAGTGTTGCCAAATTTAGGATGGGCCAAGAAATTTCTTGTTGATATAGAAAATTTCCCAGGCCTCCAGGAAGTCAACATTCTCTGGCATGTCTATTTGACATAGCCTCTTCCTCGGAGCCCGAGTGGATATTCTGCGGAATCATCTTGTTAGACTCCCCTCTGGATAACTCTACTCTTCTGAGACCACAAAGTCTACTACCACCGCTATATCCACTATCACTGCCTCCCCCTTAGCCGATGTGGGCCTCACCACCATGGAAGCCCCACCACTGTGGGAAGTCCTTGCCGCCTTCTGACCCCAACCTTGAGGTAGGGTAGGAACATCATTGTTGGACCGAACAGCTGGCTGGTTCAACATCTCCCCAGGGTAGGACACCTCCCATATTTTGGCATACTCATTCACAAGTCCAAATAAGTACGTGGGTGGAGGTAGATTGTTTAGCATCTTCCCATCTTCCCATGTGAACAAGAGACACATCTATCTCATCACGCACAGGTGGTCCTCGTAGTGAACCATTAAATAGACATGTGGGGTCAGTCACTTCATGAACCAACATTTCATGGTGAATTGGTATGGGGTGTACCAATCACATAGGGGATCTTGGTCCACCCATGCCACTAGGACTCCACCTAGAAAGGCCAGAAGGTAGGTCCCATGTTCTTCTGTTCCCTTTCCATTGTCCGTAAATTCACCCGTTGGCAATGGGAACAGGTGAATGTTGAACTCCTCTGCCTTCCAGACCCGGTTTAGTACCACCTGCATGGTCAGATTGGCCGGAAACCTCCCTATGGAATATAGAATGGATGGAAAAAATTTTGATACTAGAGGGGATATGGGGTTCAGATATTCATAGATCCCCCAAACATGTGCCGCTATCCACCCATACAGGAGGTAGAATGGCCTGCATATTCTCTGTGGCTTCATCCCTTCAATGATATACCACATCATCTTGTAACACTTGGTGAGCATCGGGATCCCGAGGTTGACCCACCCTCCTGTCACCAGCATGGAAATCATGATAAACATGCTCTGTTTCACTTCCATGTTCTTTTCCCTCACGGGCAGGATCCAACCGCATATGAGCACCACAATGAATGAAGCAAACCTAACTACCGGTTGGTACTTGGTACTAATGCTAAATTCCCACATCTTCCACTAGAAATCCACCAAAATCCACCAGTATGAGTGCTACTTGCCACATTGAGCCCAATTATGGCAAGTATGAGGCCTCACAAGGAAATCCCTATTTTCCAGGAAGTTTAAGAACTGCTTGTACCACCATTTAAAGTGGAGATCCGTCACCAAATGCTTGTCCTCTCCCGATACTAGGTTTATCAACGCCATCACCAGTGGTATAATTTTCTCCAGGTCCACCCACACACCCAAAAAAGGGAGAACCTCATAATACATTTCCCCCAGTATGGGGACACCCAATATCTAGTGCACATCCCATAAACTAATTCCAACCTCTCCATGGTGTTAGTGGAAGGTATTGGTCCTTGATGACCATCTGCTCAACAAATCTAGCATTATCATCTTCAACTGATATATATGGAATTGGGAGGCCCAAGCCACCTCATACAGGCCCACTCTTCTCATCTATTCCTTTAATTCATCATACGAGGAACCAACACAGTAGGCCTAGGCCTAGTCGTCTGTGAAGTTTCCATCCTGGTGCAGATCCCACTAATCGGAACACCCCTTTCTCGGGTTCCTCAGGGCTGCCTTCAAGATAGTGTGATACATAGAGGAAGATGCCTCTGAATACAATTCATTCCCCCACAACATTATTTAGGTTATTGTACAGACCATCATCATTGATAGGTGTGAAGTCCTCATGGGCATGGCCCTCAGCTTCACTGAACCACTGGTGCTGGAACGGTGTGCTCCTAAACCAGTAAGCTGGCTTGTCCCTACTCACTTATGGGATGAAGACATCATCCCTCAGTCCAAATCCATATAGAGTCAAACTATTACATAGCGGATAGTTCTTTTGGATTTTTGACAGTAGCTCCAGCAGTGAATTATAGCCAGGTCCACAAAAACTCTCTTATACCTGAGCTATCCTCTATCTCCTCCCTTCAGGAAGCACCTGCAAGGACCCCCTGGTAGCCTCTTGGTGAGCCATTCCATTTTTGAGTTTAGGAATTTTTGGATTTTGGTCCATGGATCCCTTTCTTGAAGCTCATTTGTTGTGTACATTCATGAAGGTAGTTCATGGAGCCCTGCCCCAGCCTTCAGACGCAAGCCGCAGAGCACACCATCGTGAAGTCAAAGACTCGCAATGCGTTGCGAAGCAGAAGGCCCGATACACAGAGAGAAATAAAGAAGTGCGTGGAGCTTTGCGAAGCTAAATGCCAAAACACGGAGATTAGAAAAGACAAAAGAGAGGTCATCCTCCCCTATTTATAGGCAAGGAACCTCGGTGCTTCGCGACACGTCCAACTGAGGAAAGCATCGTAGTGCGCTTTGCCTGTACATAGCCCCTCCGCTTCACGAGCCTCTTTCGTGAGTCAGATTCATGATTGACCAAGAAAGTTTTCCGATTGAACCTCAGATTTGACCCCCAATTTCTCCTCGGCTCCCAGTTTGAGGGGTGGTGGGAATTTGTTGGTGCCAAAATTTGGGAAAAGTATAATCAAACACGAGGCCCCATGGGGTGCCTCAAGAAGCTTTCCCACAGAGCCCCACATCACCGTGACGAGTGCAAAGACCCCCCTTTGTGAAGCCACCAGAGAGCAAGGAGACGAGAGGCTATGTGAACCCATTTGAAATTTGCGAACCCACCATGAAGCAAGGAGGCGGGAGGATTTGCGAACCCATTTGTCATTTGTGAACTCTCCTTTGAGCAATGAGGTTGGAGGCTCTACAAACCCATTTGAAATTTGTGATCCCACAAAATAGAAAAGAGGCAAGAGGATCTGTGAACCCATTTGACGTTTGTGAACCTATCATGGGGAAATGTGGTGGGAGGCTTCGTGAATAGGAAAAAATTCCTTTTGTATTTTCACCTATAAGTCTCTACTTTATGAATCCTCTGACCTATAAATATCGGGCTCCCCTCGAGCCCTAAGGATGGATCCTCTGACTTTTCTCCTCTTTAGCTCTCAAATCGCGTAGCTATTTCTGCTTTGAGAACCATGATCTCTTCAAGGTACATTATCATCATGAAGTACCTCTCCCATGGCTTGAATTTAGCCCCTCTTCAAAGAGGGATACCCTTCTTGGAGTCCACGAGCCTCTGTGAAAAAAGGGAATCCCCAAGGGAACTCGGGTTTTCATGGATCAATTATGCTATGTGAAATAACTTCCATGCACATGTGACCCACATAATAAGGCAGGGTCACTGTACTTCAAGAAGCATATTGCTTTACAATTCTACGATTTAGAGGGAACCCTTTCTTCATGAATCACTACTTCGCGAATGAATTTCCACTTCAAGAAGCTCCTTCCGTATTAACCAATGCCCTAAGCCTAGGCTAGGCCACTTCACTTCATGAAGCATAAACCTTCGTGAAGCCCCTCCACTACATGTAGCACCAGAGCTTCACGAGGATTCTACCTATGAACCCCTTTGCTCCATAACTCCTTTTCCGGTGAGACCCTCCAGGTTTGAACAATGTAATTTCAAGATCCCTTGGGTGGTAATTTATATTGCGTTGATTCCCCTCATGCTTCTTCACACAGGAACACTAATGGCTATTACTTCTTCTCATAGCCATGCTAATGTGGACCTCTCAATGGATCACTCTATAACCCACCTCACTATGGAATTTCTAATGCCTTCCCTTCATCAAGGGTGGGAGAGTATCAGTTATGTAAGACCTAGGGGTGTCGAGTGAACCCACCTCATCTGAGCCGTCAGACGTTAAATAGCCAAGCACCATCATCCTCAACACATGATATTAAACTGTGACCCCGCCCCATGCATCATACATAGGGTGCCCGTCTCGAACATTCTCTACACCCATTGGACATCATGAGAGTGAAATAATTACTCACATATAATGAGATATTCATTATCATAGTGGTGTTTATCCATGGGGAAAGGGCAACCACCTTGGTGTAATCCCCTATCCTTTCTTGCGGGAGGTAGCGTCACTGCTCCTTCTATCTTTTTCCTGGCCGAAGACCAGAGAGGGGGGATGGGCACTAGAGCCCTCCATTCTTAGGTTACAAATCCCTATCCCTATGGGTTTTTTCTCCACCAGGTTCTCCTCCCTAGAGTATGTCTTAATCTCCATCTCCCTGGGATGATAACCACTCATAAGACCTTGTTCCCATTTCTTGATGCTAACCACGTATAAGCCCCACTCTATTTCCCACGGATTAACATTTCACGATGTGATCGCCAGGTCTTCACAACCTCTTGTTTCTCACACCGAGAATGAATCATGTGTTCTTAGAGTAAGCATTGACCATGACATCCTCCCTAGGCATCCTAGAGTGTAATCCCCAAACACCATCCCGAACTACATGAACTTTGATCCTTTCCAAGTCAAGGTACGTAAGAATCCTCCCTGTGGCTCAAGCCCAACACCTCCATTTGTTCTGACCCATTCACGTTGGTTCCAACCATCACAAACTATGTGGACTTTCATCCTTACCAAGGCAAGGTATGTAGGTGGCCTCACTGAGGCTCAAGCACAACACCTCTACTAGTCCCAAATCCCTTCACGTCGGTTCACCAAACCTCATGAACTTCATGGACTTTGATCCTTGCCAAGGAAAGGTATCTAGGAAGCCTCCTTGAGGCTCAAGACCAACACCTCCATTGGTTCCAACCCCCTTCACATCGGTTCCCACAATTCCGAAATACAGGGACTTTGATTCTTGCCATGGAATGGTACATAGGAAGCCTCCCTAAGGCTCATGCCCAACAACCATTGGTCCCAAATCCCTTCAAGTCGGTTCACCAAACCTTATGAACTATATGGACATTGATCCTTGTCACAGAAAGGTATGTATGAATCCTCCCTAAGGATTAAGTCCAACAACCACTCATCTCAAATCCCTTCACATCGGTTCAACAAACATTATGAACTACATGGATTTTGATCCATGGCAAGGAAAGGTACCTAGGAAGCCTCCCTGAGGCTCAAGAACAACACCCATTGGTCCTGACCATTTGACTTCATTTCACCCCCATCCTGTAGAACATTAAACTGTATGACACTTTTGTCCCTCATGATGCTAAACTGTTCACCAGTTAGCGGTAACCCGTTGTGTTCCCTGACAAGCAATAATCCATTGGGTTCCCCAACCAGTAGTAAGCCATTGTGTTCCCTAACCAGTGGTAAGCCATTGTGTTCCCTAACCAGTGGTAATCCATTGTGATCCCCAATCAACGGTTAGCCATTGTACCTCAATCAACGGTATGCTGTTGTGATCCCCATCTAGCGGTAAGCCATTTTGCCCTTTTTTTGGGACCCATATCTCTGGTCTGTCCCAGTGGCGTCAAATAAACCTCAGGATACTAACCATGTGTAATCCCCACTATATCATCGGGTCGATGTCCTATACAAACACCCAGATCCTATACCCCATCATGAACTATGTGGACTTTGATTCCCTTACATAGGGATATGTAGGAACTCTCTTCAAGGCTCAAGCCCAACATCATCATCACCCCTAAGTCAACTCCATCTCATTCTCCATCCACTTCATTTAACCATCCATTATCTATGTTGATTCTCACCCGGCCTGCCACTTCCCAGTGAGATCATTCCAATTCACCTCTTCACTCCTCTTAGCAGTAACCAAGTAACTAACCACGTGTTATCCATGACATCAGTGTTCCCTCCAGGGGTTTCACCCATATGATACACTCTATTCAGTGTTCCGATCAGTGTGATTCATCTTTGATTGATGTTAATCCTCAGACATACCCTATGTTAAACAAGGGAAGATGAGGAAAACCTCAGAGTCATGCCTATGAAATATAATTCCCCACATTAAACGTGGGATGCCTCGGGCTTCCGCGCCCTTGAGAATCCCTATAATAAGGGGAAGAAACCCAGACGCTCTAGTGTTCCAGTGTCCAAACATGCTAGTGATGTCCAACGTGACTACTCCCCTGACCACAGGTTACTGTCCTGATCAAACTCCATTGAATGTCTTGACAGAAGAAGTGTAATTAACTGGTATCTATGAAGATATGGAACAAGGAAGAGTTTCACAAACAATATCTTAATCTATAAGGGAGACCCAAACTAGGTGGACTTTTTTGAGGTGGAATCCACAGAAGGAAGAACAGACATCCCATCATCCCATTTTGATCCAGGATAAAATGTCCCTGAATAAGCGACCAATGCTGACCACCTTTGGGAAGCAGTAATGCGGTACAACTGCCATTGTTTCCTCATCTTCCTCAAATATACGGATGTGTGCACCCCAAGGAAAGCATTAGAAATAGTATGTTTTTTAATACTACTAAATGGGATGGTATTTTTGGGATATTTTGACGATCTTTCAACATGTTAGAATATTGTGTATATAGTCTCCAAAGATAGTAAATTGTTATGGTTCTCAGGAATTTGATTGTTTAATGTATTCAATACTCATCTAAAAATGATTTAATATTTATGATTGAACAAACTATGTCATTTTAGAGTATGTCCTTAGGAATCTAGTATTTGTGTTACATTCAGGTCATTGAGCACTCAATGTTAGGGGATTTTTTGGGGTTTTCATGGGTTGGAGTTATAAAATTTCAATCCTAGTATATCTATTATGTACTATGATTCGGTTACTAAGGCCTTTTTTTTCATGGTTGTCTCATTCTAGTGAGTTATTCTACTTGGTTTTTGTGGTTGAGTATCATGGTCAGTTTTGGTGATGTCTATAATTTATGGATGTTTGTTTCCTTTTTATTTTTGTTCACCTTGAGAGTGAGAATGGGTACTTTGGTGGTTATTCATTTCTGATAGAATTAAGGGATTATTATTAATTTATTTGAGAAAATCAATTTTGAATGGTTTTTTTTATTTTAAAATTGTCTATTTTTTTAAATAAATAATTTTAGAATAATACTAAATGGTTGGAGAACCATAATAAGACATTGTTTCCTTTAGACTTCAAGTTTTGTGTTTTAGGATTTAAAATTGATGGTATGGGTGATACATAGTGATTATTCTTTACCTTTACTGATTATTTGTATTTATGTTCCTCCCAAATACTATCTAAGGGAATACAATTTCATGTTTCGAGAATTCTAACAGCTACATTTAACAATAACCAATTATTTAATAATATTTTATTATAGTTTAGGGTCTGTTAAATTTTTATGGGGCATTGTCTTAAATTTTATTATTTTTATAACTTCATTATATGCGATTTTATTACAGAAGATCACTATATAGTCAAACAATTAGGCATATTTATATTACATTGGATCTCTATGGAATGTTCTTAGAGGTTATAGTTTTGTATGAACCATATATTTACCCTTATATAGACTTAGATTTTCATTATGTGTAATTATTTTTGAATATGAAGGTTTGTCCAACATTGGTAAATCATGAATTATATGAGTCATGGTAGAAACCATGAGTAATTTTCATTCTATAATATATTCCTAGAACATGGTTAGGAAAATAATTTAGAGACTCCCTATAAAATGAGTGAGTGTGTATTTCTATTCTAGTGACTCTATAATAGTTATCCCATGGTTTGACAAACCATGTGGAAAAAAGTGATGTCTATCAAGGTGGAAAAAATTATGGTTTCACCAAATTTTCCATTTCTTAGTCTTATTATGGGTTTCCATATTATCCATATCCTCATCCTTGTCGAGCCTTGGCATTCATAGGGGTGTCTCTCCCTTCATCTCCTTGGAGTTCTTAGAAACCTCTTCTATGTTTCAATAGATTTTTCATGGTAATCAATTCACTATATTAATTTATTCATCATTACCTTTCCATTTACCTTATCCTTATACTTCCTCTCCACACACAATCCATGGGGGCTATCAGGTTTTATTTTAGTGTTAGGGGTTGATGATTCATGGGAATTTAGTTTTATAATAATTTATTGGGGGAAATTTTTAGATTGATGGAGAATTTTACATCATAGGTTATGACATCTTGACTGATTATAATAGAACTGAGATATGATTTTTTTTCTTTTCATTAAATATAGATAACATTTGATTCTTTGTGTTTTCAAATTTTTTATTTATTAATCCATACAAATTTATAATAGTAAAAATTCTTTTGGAATAATTCTTTTTTATAAGAAATTCATGTGGTTATAGAAATTTCATGTGTTTAAAAATCATTGAAGGAATTTTTTATGTAAAATTTAATGAATAATTTATTTTACCAAGTTTAGGTTAGGAATTAAAAATGAAATTTGTGTTTTCTCCTTATTGGAATTTAATGATTTTTTTATTCTATAGTAATTTTCCTAATGGATTAAAGTGGATGGTTTTTTAAAATGTTCATAAATATATTTCAAAATATTTATTTTTAGGATTTGTTTGAAATGGAATATGAACCAATGAGAATTGAAATATAACTATCATTTATTTTTAATTTATATAATGTTTTTTCACTATTAAATGTTTTCTAAATTTCTTGGCTGTGTGTGTGACCATTTTGAACCCCTCTGTTAGATTTTTACCATGAAGGGTAATGGTTCTTATGTATTTTTAATGAATTATGGCCTACTGGGATTATTATATTTTTTATAGATAAAATGTAATAGTTATTTTTTCTTGTGGGGGTGTATAAAGTGGGATGATATATACTTATGTTTTTAAATGTATCTATTATTTATTTCTCACATTATTTTTATTAACATATTGAGGTATCTTAGTCACCTTAGTGAGGGATGGAAAAATGTTATGATTTAGTCCAGATTAAATGGACTAGATCCACCATGGTGATGGACGTACCAGGTTATTAATGGAGTGCCACAGCTAAGGCCCACTTAGTGTAGTTAGTTATTTTAGGTTTTGGAATTCATCAATTGTGTTGAGGATTTATACGACCTATGTACATATCATATCACCTCATGATTTGTTTTAAAATTTTCTATGTTTATTTGAAAATTATATTAGGGTAGTTATAGTGTTTTTTGTTTGGAATTTAAGCATTATGTGTCAATGACACATATTTCTAACATGATAATATGGTGATTTATTCATGTTTACAAATTGGATTATTTTATTTAATTTTTATTTTAAAATTTCATTGAAAAACATTTTAGAAAATTATTTTGAATTTTTTATAAAATTGTAATTTTTGTGAAAAGTGGGATTTTTCATGAGAAATGGATTTCTAGGATATTTTTTATTTATAGAAATCATGAAAAATTGTAATTTTTTTGATTTCATATTATTTTTGAATATGAAATGAAATTTATATTTTTTGTATTGTATTCAAAACTACTTTAAAATTAAATCAATTCAATTAAACAAACTCTTTGATGCTTACTTACTGAGCATGATTATGCTCACACCCTTCATACTCAATTCGATTTATATGTCCCTTATAGTTCTATTTCAGATTATTTAGATTCAATATTTCTGATGTTGAGATTTTTAGGTTGTTTTTAATGTATATCTTGAGACATAGAGATTTTTTCTGGGTCACATAGAGTTCATTGGTACTAATTTATATTTGGATTAATTTTTTTGGTTTTATGTGTATTGAATTATTTCTTAAGAACATGTTGAACTTTTTATATTTACTTATTCTTAAATCTTTATTCTCATATAGTTTTGTATATGACACCTCAATTCGTTATTATCCATTTTATGATTTTTATCATTTTATTTTTAGAAGATACTCTAGCTGGATGTTTTATTTTGGATATTGTAGCATGTATATATAGGGGGAAATCATTACCTGTAATTGATTTATGAGATTATTGAAGTACTTTCCATCCCAAGTCGATTGGAGACACCCATTTCTTTATCATAGGTTAATCATGGTTTTCGATGGATAGACATCTTGGTTTGGTTAATTATAGGCACATATATTAATTTTATGTAAATAATTGATAAATGCAATAGATAGAAACATGTATGTTTTATCTCCAGTTTTAATGAGGAAATTTCATGATTTCTTACCCAAAAAATTTAAACTGAGAGAAAAATTTCTTTATTAAGACACTAAGAAGGTAAATCATGATAATGATTCAGAATTTACATCAAAACCATTCATGAAACACTATATAGAAACATTTATCACTTAAAAGAATCTAGTTTCCCAAGTTTATACCCAAAATTCATGGTCTAAACCACTGATAAAACACCTATAAATTATTTATAGTCCATCGATAATGAGAATAATGCTATAGAAGTTTCTAGAAGGTTATGAAATATTTCTTGAATTGAAATTAATTAACATTTTACCATGTTCATATCAAAATCACTATCAACCCTAACTTTCATTTACTTATTATTTAAACATCTTTCAAATTAATAATTTTTGGAATATAATAATATAAAGCGTTTATTCCAACTCAAAAGACAACAATTGGACATCAAATGTGGTTGGAAACATATGTGGGATACGAATCCTCATGAATAATTAGGTATCTTGAACCATAAATGGTTGACATATTTACAAATATGTTTCTATTTGTCACATCAATGAAGACACATTTCTATAAATTAAGGAAAAAGAAATAGAGATGGTAGAATACAAGGAATTTGAAAATGCTACCTTCTCTTGATCATCTGAACCAAAACTATTAGATAGAATCGAAAAGGATTTTATGTTTTTAGGAGCTGGAAAATAGGTTTTTAAAGGAATTTATAGATTAAAATTTTATGACAAAATCACACATACCATTTATAAATACAAAAAAACTAAAATGACGTCCCAAAAAATAATTAAAAAACATTTATATTCAATGTTCAAAAACATTCATTAAGCATGGATCAATAATTAAATATAATTATAGAAATTAATGAAAAATTAAGGGATAGAATATAATTGAAAACCCAATTATTGATAAATGTGGACGAAATGAAAAATGAAATTTAAGTATTCATGAGGAAACAAATAACAATGATTATAAAGAAGGGTCACATGATATATTAAACCCTGATGTTTTTGAATATAATAAATTCACTTTTATTTATTCAACTATAGACGATATATGGGCTTTGAGTAAAGTAAAAAAGATTTGAAAAATATTTTCAAATTTAATGGAATATTATATTGAGATGTATTTACCTAAAACAATGGTTGTAATGGAAATTAAAAACTGACCTGATTAGAGTAAATGAATATATAGAGTGAAAGTTGAATTAAATTTACATAATAAGTCAACTGTATTAGGATATGTCTTGTATAAACAAAAATATATGGGTATTTATGCATAAACCTAATGAAAAAAATGATTATGTAATATATAAATCTATTTTTTTCACACATGGTTATCCTGGAGACCTGAGATTGAATATTAGGAAACATATATTCTTATTTTAGATGATATTAATATTTGATATCTTAAAAGACTTATTTTAGCTAAAATTGTCAGTTTACATGTTATGAATATTTTTCAACGTATTTAAATTGTTCACTTGATAGTATTATATATATATGTGAGAATCCCTAATGTAGGGAAAATACTTAAACATTGAAATCAAAACCTAAATAATTATATTCAATTAAATATAAAAAAATATGAATCATTAAATAATCCTTTGTGTAGATGGTATAATCAATTGATAGAATATTTATTTAAGAAATTTTATAGAAAATATTATATATGCCCTTATATAATTATTTTGAAAAAAACATCAAGATATTTAGTCATTTTTGTTTTCGTAATGGATTCGATTATCATTGAGACATCCAAGGAGATGTAAGGAGCAATGAGATACTTAAAGTATTTATTTGAAAAGAAGGACTTGGTAGAAACCATTTATAGAATTGATTTACAAATTGAATGTATTAAATGTGGTATATTAGTTCACCATTTAGATTACACTAATAATTTCTTAATACTCTTTAATATAAATAAATATAATAATTTATATAAAATAATTGTTTTATATCTTTAAATATTGAGAAATACAAAGTTTGAACATGTGAGGAAGATTTGGAATTAATTGGTCCAGAAGTACAATACATCAGTTTCATTGGAGCACTTATGTTTCTTACTAATTTTAATAATCATAATATATACTTTTTTATAATTTATTTCATATGTTTAGTTCATCCTCTACATTGACACAGTAGAATTAAACTAACCAAATTTTTCAATATTTTTGTGGAACTACTAATTTAATTTTGTAATATTATAATAAATTTGTAAATAAGACGACCAATTTTTCAGCTGTCAGTTATTTATCAGATCCAAATCATGGGAGATCATAGAATAGTTACTGTTTTATGGTTAGAGATACTTCTATATAATATAAATAAAAAATATGACACGTTTTTATACATATTTAAATTATTGAGAACGTATCATATTATTAGATGAATTCTGATAATGTGTTTGGTTGCAGTCTTTGAAAGGATACATTCATTAGAAAAGATGACTTCTTTTAGATAGTATACATAAAATATTATTTGAAGATAATTATACATACAACACATAACTGAATGAATTCTTCATAAACAAATGATCAAAAGAAGAACATATGACCAAAATATTTATCTTTCACATAATTATTATTAAAGAAATGAGATATCATCATTAAATACATTGGATCTGGTGTCTAGATTTGTTATTTATTTACAAATGCACTATCTAACACTATCTTCTGAAAACAATTACAAAATATAAAGATACATAAATTTAAAAATACACAATTTCACTATGTACTACATCATTTCGTGTGAGTATATATATTTTTTATTCTTCTATTATTTTGATTATTATTACATTTAGGATTTCTAAAAATATTTTTAATTAGGAAAATTAAAAAATCATATGACATTATAAGGGGTGTTCATCCCAGTGGGGAGTTTTAAGAATCCATTGAATGTGGATTACAAATTTCTACGGGGTGGGTTTCCAACAATATCCAATTCCCCTGTCCACCCCGTTAAACACTAAATTTTAAAACAAAGTGGGTTACACTTGGATGAAATACATAATAATAATTAGAAGTTAAATTTTTTATCTTTAAATTTTATATTTTTCAAATACACAATTGATTACCATTCGATTTATTATTTTTACAATTATTTAGAAATTTTATTGACCCAGAATGGGGGTGTTTTCATAAAATTTTAAATAACATGTCATTAAGTAATATAATTTCCCTCAACATCAGTAACCGACATAATCCTAGTAACTAGTCTTATTCTCAAGATCAACCCAACACCATCATCCCATTAAAAATATCTTGTTTCCAATCTCTATATAAGAAAAACCCTTGACCTTTCTCCTTCTCTAGGAACGACACATATTCCTCTACAATTCCAGCATAAATTATCCATGGATATGAGATCCATATATATAATAAAATTAACATATAATAGTTGGCTTGATCATTTTAGAATAATTTACCAGGAAATTTATGTGTCACTCACATAACCTCATAAACACGTCAATCTTCCCACTTGGCATTCATTGGAATTCCCAATTAATCCATATTAACATGAAAGGAAAACCTATCTCAATTTACCAAAGCCTACTTTATAGGACCATTAATCTATTCAAATATACATCTATTTAGACGATTCTAGTTTAAGGTTATCCCTGCATATTTATGACTATGTTTTTCTTTACATTGTATGGTAGATCACATGCACTCTAGTTTTTAAATATCCATTAAACTAGTATTCCAACCTTAATTCATCAACCACATGTTCAGGACTATTATCTCTAAAGTCTAAAAATTCAGGATTATCATATTTATCAAGAAAATATCTTGGATTGCATATTTTAGTAATTCCATACCCAATAAATATTTTTCAAGGAACCACGATTTTTAAAATTCAGTCATTTCATCTATTCAACACCAATATATATTGTATAAAAGTTTGATCCAAACTCATATTACTTCTTATGGAATATTATCGAGTATTCTAGTTTTAGACAAGTTTTCCAAACCATAGAATCTAAAATCCCCAACCACTTTTCCACAACTCCACCGATATAATAAAGCCTCTGAATTTTAGAGAACCTTGGAATCAGCCTTCACATATTCAATTGCACATAATACATTTAACTAGGATATGAAGTAGACTAATGACTCAGTATCATTAGTTAGACTCATCCATTCACTGAGTATACTACACCTAATCAACACAGTCCATGTATCTCTGCCAGATCAATGAATCATCCAATATCCAACCAAAAAGAAACCTTCAACGTGTTCTTAATTTATCTATGACACTGGATCCTATGATATTATAGTATATATGATTCTTGTAGAGGGTAAAGATACTTATTATATGATAATTCCACAATAGAAAGCCTAATCTTTACAAACACCTCAAACTAATAAAGGAAGTCCCACTCACATCGCCTCTTAGTAACATTAAGCATTGATTTGGGTTCTCATTGGAATCCTTTATTAAACCAAAGTAGCATGTCGTAAAATCATAACTCCATTAAACAAGGAATATTTGTAAATTCCACTTGTCTACCCTAATTTTAATCTATTCAGACCATTCTAATTTATCCTATGAAGTTAGAACCATTCAAATTTAAATTTACAAGACTTACCCATATCGAAGCCTCAAAAAATGATGTATGAATTTATTATTATACAAGTTTCATTTCTCATCAATACAATACTATTATATTTGTTGATGTTGGATTAGACATAGAAATAAATATTGTTTTTATTGAAATATATCTAGGATAAGATGAATTCCTATCAATATAGGAATGAAAATTATATAATGGTTCTAAAAATTATTATTTATTGATTTGAGTGGGGTTTGTGGGGAGTAAGTGTCTAGACCCTCCAATTATGAGGGGATACTATATGAAGGAAATTCTTAATAAAGGGAATCATTTTTTTACATTTTATTCTTTGTTTATTTCTCCATTTTCATTGAATTATTTTATATTATACATACCTATTGATATTTTCCCAAATATAATCCAATTATCATGTATATTGGAATCTAACACATTATTGGTAAAAAAAATAAGGATTAGCCAAAATTCATTCTCGGTATATAATTTTGTTTGTTCATTTTTACATAATGAGTTGTGGTTGTGGGTTGTAATAGTGGGTTAGATTGATGGTTATCATTTTTTATTTTATATTTCTCACAAACCATATTCCTTAATAGTTTCATTATAAAATTTTCCCCTTTTAGCTTATATTATATACCGTGGAGTAGGGTTTGGTGTGTGGTGAGTATTAATCTGGATAACACTATGTATAGAAGAATAAACCTCTTTTAAATGGCCAATAAGGGGAGTATCACAAAATTATTTTCTCCTTATATGGATGAATCCTAATTCTCTATAAAGGGTATTATGATTATAAGTGTATAGATATTTCCATTTAAGTGATATTTCTTCCAAGAAAAACAAAAAATGATTTTATTAGTGGTAATGACCTAAATCTATGACTTAGAATAAAATGTGGTTAAAGGAATAAATTTAACAATGATAGAAAAATCTTGTATGATGTTTCAATTATTTTAAAAATATTCCTGAAAAACATAATTTAAAAATTAAATTTTCCCATCTTCTCCATTTATTTAAATTGAATCCCATAACCACATCATTATTACCTAGTTTTCATTTCTAAAAATATCGAAATAAAAAATTATATGTAAAACAAAGAGTATATAATTAGTTAAAATATTCAAGAGAAATATCATGGTTAGCCTCTATGTTATAGTCTATTGGAATTATAAATTATATTGACATTTACCTATTGATAAGTCACTATCTTTCTAATTATTCATATTCACCAAAAATTCCTTAATATAGTAGGATACAAATTACTTTCTTTATAATGTATAACTCTACTAGATTAGTGAAATTCCTTCATAACTTCTTAATTCAACATCAAGGGAACCAAATAACTAAATTAGAAATAGGGAACTGTTGTTACTACAAGTGACTACCCGAAGATGGCCTTCCCACTATATAAAGTGTAATTAATTTTCTTAGATTTCACATTGGTTGTTTTTCTCTAATGTATGAGGTCCACAAGCATAAAATTGATTTAAATATGATATAAAACCATGTGATATATATAATTATATGACTTGATATTTAAAACTATTACCAATATCCTCGAATACCAAAGCCTAATATATTCCTTCATAGGTTGAGTCTTCCCACTCATGGAATACACATTTATATTACCATTCATCATGTATAGAACAATGAAAATTTAAAAGTATAAAGACACTATGACCATGTACATTTACTCAAATTCAAATCATGTTGACAGGAAATATATTTCATAATCATATGATGTAAATATACTATGAATCTCTAAAAAAATATGTAATTATCTAGCTTATTAATGCAAAAAAACTACAACCAATGAAAAGTTATTTTTTGGTTAGTTGTTATAATGAGGTCACAAATATCTTTAAGTATATACCTCTACATTGTATACCTATATAAAAAACATAAAAATAAATTAATAAATGTTTCATACACTAAATATCATTTATTATTTTAAAATAATACCTACATTAGTATAGAAGTAATACTAATATTCATCTATTGAAATATTTCTAGAACTTTTCACCCCATTATATACAATATCAATTCCTTTACTTCATCAATTATGATACCATTAGAAATTCTAGAGTGAATAAATTTTACATTATCTTTAATTTGATATAACTATGAATTTTAAAGAAATATTTGAGTCACTCATAGTTCAAAACACCTCTAAAATTATTTTAATCAATTGAAACATATAAATGAGTGATAACATGTTCAAATAACAACACACAATAAATATAAACCTAAAATTAACGTAAATACAAATACAACTTATCCTCCTATAATATTAATTTTTTTTTAAATTTCATCCATGATTACCCATAGATATGGAGTAAGCCAAAATATCTTCCTCAAATACAATAACAAACATACGATGGTATTTTAGAATATATTATTCTTCAAGTTCATAAAAATTACACAAGAATTGGAATACCAAAATGAAATTAGTAAATAATCAAAATGTTAATAATTACCCATGATGGTTGTATTTATAATTTTAGTCCCCTTCACCCTCAATTAGTGATATCCTATATGGATCCAGCCTTAAACATTACATAATCTTGTGTCAAATCAATAATTCACATTAAGGATCTTTTCAAGATTAGAGTGTTAGTGAATTAGGCCATAACTATTACATATTAGATTTAATAATACATGTTGACACTACTACTCAGTATCCATTTTTATAAAATATAAACTCTTAAAAAGAAACATGTCTATTTATATTTTTTATACATCATGAATTTTCCTTGATTCCATCCTTGTCACTATTCCACTTCATGTCCTATAAATAACATTTCAAAAACTTGGGAAGACAAAAAATCTCAGCAAGGGATACACGAATAATGAAATATATTAGTTTTTAAAAACAACAAGAAAACAATGAATATTTTATCATAAGTAATACTTTTCACCTTTATGAAGTAGTAAATACTCTTCTTTGAATAAAAGATAACTGCTTACCCTTTTGTAAATAAAAGATTAACATAAAACCCATAGAAATTACAGAAAACATATATAGATAACTTGGGACATAAATGTACTTAAATGGAATAACCTGTAATGTTTCGGTTCCGGAAGCCACCCAGAGGCACCCCGTACCTGGTTGGTCACATGGCCTCAAGTGCATTTCCCTAAATGCTAGAGGCTTCCAACTAGTAGCGAGGGACTTGGGTGTGACGGTGGAGAAACTATGCCTTCATTGGAAGAGTACACATCGGAATATAAATAAACATGAAATAGAGGAAGTAGTAATAACCAGAAATATAACGGCGGAAGACTAAATCAACAACTGGAGCACATATGTATATATGAAATGATGCATGATAGATAGTTAGGAAAGCATCCAAACAAGTCATAATGTTGGAAACACTACAGTACCAAAATAAGTACAAAAGAAAAGTAAACAACTCCTCAGAATCATAAGCCAAGGCTTGGTCCCATGATCTCCTTCTCCAAGAAATCAAGTTCAAGAAGTTGAAGGGCGCTTGCCATTGTCTATACCTGCAACAACATAGTCTTATTTGGCCCAAAATAATGGCCCAAACAGGGTGTGAGATAAAATCCCAGTAGGCATTCACCCGAAGATCTGTGCATAACACTCAGTGAGTATATGGCAGGTAAAAGTAAAATAAGAAGTAAACAACAATAGCAAGTAGTAGGCAATAAACAGTAAACAATAAAACAGGATGATACATAGTAGCAATCAATCCACAACAAATCAACAACAGTGAAACAAATAGCTAATAATCCGGAAACCCTCTGGGAAGTACTCACAGCCATCCCCACTCGTCCTATCCATGAATTACCACAAACCTCTAGGAAGTGAACTCAGACTAACCCCTCTGGCTTGGTGATACGAATTTATGAGACTCTCTGGGGAAGCTCACTTGGTCAATTCCCATTATAGTCTAGGGTAGTCAGGGAATCTCTTGAGGAAGATCATGCGGTCTAACCCTCTTTTCCCCAAGGGCTAGACACTCTCTGAGGAATCTATCTCAGTCAATTCATCCTATAGCCTCAGGTATACCACAGACTCTCTGAGGAAGCTCACTCGATCAATTCCTCATCTAGCCTAGGATGGTTCTTAAAGAGATTCAAACAAGGTAAGAATCTTTGAGGAAGCTCACTCAGTCTACCCTCCTGTAGTCTATAAAATCCAAGACTCTCTGGGAGCTCACTCGGTTCATCCCCTATGTAGTATGTAATATCTAAGACTCTCTGGGAATCTCACTCAGTCTATCCCTTATAGTATATAGCACTAGGTTTTCGAAGCCCCATTCCAGTCAGTGCATAATAATTATATAAGGCCAAAGTACACCTATAGAGATACTTGGCTAACCAAAGAACACATGTAGAGCTACTTAGCTAAACAGTCTACAATGAAACAAACATGCCATGAGTTTCAATTCAACCTATAACTGTGAGTCATGAAAACAGGTGTATCATCTAAAGGTAAACGAGACCCAAAGGTCGTAAGAAGAACAAAGAAAGGGAAAAAATATCCAAGCACACAAATTTATCCTCTAACATGGTCAAATTATCTCTCCACAAGCATACAAGCAAGGCTGGGAAACAATGAAGGAAAAAAGGGGTAACACACAATACCCTGTTCACGGGTATCAGTGTAAATTCTCACATAAACTCAGAGACCTTGAATAGTAAGGCACAAAACACCTACCTCGATCCTAGGAGATTGATCGTACCATGATTCACTGTTTTATTCCACCCTTACAACGCAGTTTTAAACTAGTTTTGTAATGAATATTAGAAATATAATAATAAATTTCAATTTATGTTTGAATCAATCAATTAATGTTAATCAATATTAGAATGTGAAATTTTACTTGTTTATATTGTTTCAATGTAGGTGGAGGTGATTTGGAGGGCCCTTGATGAAGTGAAAGAAAAATGGGCCAAAATTGCATGGATCTGTGGACATCTGTCCACTGTTTTGGATAGTACACGAAATTCGGGAATCCAAAGAGGATGAAATTCTGTGGCCCTGTCCAGAATCTAATAGGCTAAATTTCATATTAAGGAACCCAATCCTGATTCGGCGTCTATGAGTCCCATACGAACTGATCTACTCAAGACACCGAATTTGGACCAAGTCAAATGCGGTGTTCAGTATTTTATCAATATCTTGAGTTGTAGTTTTCCAAATGGTTCCACCCTTTCAGTGGTGACATTCCAGAGGTAGTGGTACAACTTTTATATTTTCTCCAAAGCGAGATAATATTGTCTGAAGGTCTAAACGCGTTGTTCAAGTGGATTAATGAAATCTATGTGCCTAAACCACCTTCCAATTTTCCTATAAAAGGGCACCAAGGGAACCTCATTTTTATATTCAGACAATGAGTTAAGTGCTGCCAATTTGAAGTCCTAGAGGAGTCTCCTAATCAACTTGGAGGTTCTGGAGTCCCCTATCCTCATAGTAGAATCAAGGATGAAAAAGGAGTTCTACCAGAGCTTCCTCCTCCTCCCGATGTCGAGCTAAAAGTTGGGTGTTCGTTGTGAGGGAGATACACACATGCAAAGGGAGTTCTGATGCATAAAATATATAATGGTTTGGAGTAATTTGGGTGTTTAAACATTTAATTCCATGTATCTTATTTTATTTCAGATTTTAATGCTTGATTTGATGCATGTGAGTGTTATGCTCTTAATTTCTAACCAATTGGTGTGAGGTTTTGAGTGCGTGACTTGTGTTGTTCCGATTGGAAATCACAAGAATATTTTTCATACCCACCTTATTGAGATTTCAATATGATTTGGAAGCTCTTATTCCATGCATAATTAGTCAACCTTGACAATATGATTGTTACGTCAAGGTTTGGTCCTTATAGCATTGAAATAAAAGATTAGGAATTAATCGGGATTCCAATTAACTCCAACCAAATAATTACTCTAAACCTAAGATGAATATCTATGAACAATGAACTTGATATGTGTGTAGTGAAATCACATCGAACCTTTTTTCTCATATTTTTCACAATCCACTAGGTCACTCATCTTTTAAGCTAATTCAACTAAGTCGTTGTTTTAAACTGTTTTCAAAACCACCCCATCTCTTAGTCATTTTTATTAAAAATACACACTCTAAACCTACTAAAGCTTCTTGAGAGATGACCTAGGGTCCAACCTAGACTATAAATCAACCTTAAAAACATAATCAATTTGACGTGTCACAACAATGCAGTAAAAGTTTGGCATCGTTACTGGGGAGCGCTTTGGTTTTTTGTGCGTGTTTTTGATAATTCTTTTGTAATTTTTGTGAATATTTGTTTGTTTTATCTTCTACCTTTGCATTTATGTTTGTGTTCTAATTTATTTATTGTGTAGGTTTTGTGTATGATGCATTCTACTCTGAGAGACCTAAAAAATTTTGAACTTGAACCAGAGAGGATCCTACATCAACGAAACCGAGACACACAAGACAACACTTTGAAGGAGGAGACATCACATCTTAAAATTCTTCTTGATCCTTCTTATTCTTCTGAAACCAAATTTAAAACTGAACATAACTTGTATATCATAGCTGAAAATAATAGTACACTAAAATAACTAACCTCACCTGATGTTGATATCCGACCCACTTACATTCAATTACAAGGCAAGGTACCCAATTTTGAACTAAAATCTGGTTTAAATCATTTGTTACATAGATTTCATGGACTGCTTGGAGAAGATCCACATATGCAATTAAAAGAATTTCATACTATGTGTTCAACATTAAAACCTACTAATGAGGATGACGAATAAGTAAAACTTAGGGCATTTCCATTTTCATTAGAAGACATGGCTAAAGATTGGTTGTATTATGTTAATTCACCTATTAGAGCTTGGACAGACATGAAACGACTTTTTCTTGAAAAATACATCCCAGCCTCTCGAACTGCAAAAATAAGGAAAGAAATATGCGGGATAAGGCAATATCAAGGAGAAACCCTTCATGAATATTGGGAATGCTTTAAAAGATTATGTTCAAGTTGTCCACACCACCAAATAAGAGATCAACTTTTAATACAATATTTTTATGAAGGTTTAATTCCAATAGATCATAACATGGTTGATGCTGCTACAGGTGGTGCACTAGTGGATAAAACCCCAACCGTTGCAAGGACCCTAATTGAGACCATGGCATAGAACACTCAACAATTCAGTTCATGGTCCAGTGTACCCATTCGAGGTGTCCATGAGGTGCAAAGTACTGAATTTGAGAAGAAGGTAGACACAATGTTTTAAGAGGTGATTACCCTTCTACAACAACCAGCTCTTTCCCAAGGGAAATTCCAATCTCCTTCTCCCATAAATTGTGGTATATGCTCTTCTGATACCCACTATTCTGACCAATTCCCCCTAATGAGAGAAACTTCTGAGAGTTGTGAGGAAATATACCCAGGATGCCCCTATAACCAACCCATTAGGCAAGAACCTTACTATCCATCCAACCCTGGGTGGAAAGACAACCAAACCTATAGGAAAGGGGGTATTCAAACCAACCTCATCAACCATGGAACCAACCAGGGCAATGTAGTCATCAACCACCACCACCCAGAAATTTTCAAACACCGCGAAGGACTTTCCAACAACCCCCTAAAAAAATTGAACCTAGCCTATAAGATATGATGAAACAAATGGCTGCCAATAATCTCCAATTCCGACAAACCACTCAGGCAGCCATACAAGACCTCAAAACCCAATTAGGACAACTAGCTAACTCGGTGGGTGAGATCTAAAGCCATGGGTCTAGTAAACTACCATCTTAACCACTTGTCAACCCTAGGTATAAGGTAAATGTTAGTGCCATCACCCTTAAGAGTGGAACTAAACTTAAAAGCCAAATAAAACCTCCATTAGAGTCATCCTTTCCTAAGGAAACCACCATCCCAACAACTAAAAAAGGTTTAAATGAGATGGAACCTTGTCTAGAGAGAAGTCCTACCAAAGGAAAGAGTGTCTCTATTGATGATTTAACAAGCCCAAGCATTCCTCTTCCATTTCCATAAAGAGCCACCAAACCAAGGAAAAAAAATGAAACTGAACTTGATAGAGAAATCTTGGGGACTTTAAAAAAAGTGCAGGTTAACATTCCATTGATTGATGCCATCAAGAAAATTCTGAGATATGTAATGTTTCTGAAGGAGATGTGTACCCATCGAAGGTGACTTAGAGGTGATGAGAAGGTGAGCCTGGGGAGGAACATCTCAGCATTGATACAACCATCACTTCCAACCAAGTGCAACGATCCTGGAACACTCTCGATTTCGTGAACCATAGGGGAGTATTCTTTCTCCAATGCTATGCTTGATTTGGGTGCTTCTATTAATGTGATGCGTCACTCTATTTACTCTTCTGGTGTGTTAGAGGATGTTCTTGTGAGGGTTCAAAATTTAATATTTCCGGCTGATTTTTATGTGCTAAAAATGGAAGATGATAGGATGAATGGACATGCCCCAATTATATTGGGGAGACCTTTCTTGAAATCCGCCAAATCCATAATTAATGTCCATAATGGTACATTATCTATGGAATTTGGTTGTGACATAGTCCATTTCAACATCCTTGATTCCATGAATCACCCCTCAGAAGAACATTCCTCTCTCTCAGAAAATTCAATTGATGTACTCCCTTCCCCTAAAATCACCTCATTTGTTTCCCCTAATCCCCTTTCTGAATTTTCCTCTTTGATTGAAATTCTTGGAAATGAATCAGGTGTTGATTGTTGTAGTAGTCTAGAAAAGTGTCATTCATGTTTATTAATTGATAATTTCTTGAACACGGAGGATCACATGACCATCGATGATACTACTACACTTGTAAAAGCTAATTCCTCATCTGAGGATGATACCATTGAGCAGTTAGATGAGATTAGTGAGCTCTCACTTTCACACACACTCCCATAAATCCAAAGTCCACCTGAATTGGAACTAAAGAAACTGTCGTAAGATTTAAAATATTAATATATTGAGAATGGAAACAAGTTGCCCATCATCATTTCTAGTTCACTCCCTCCTGAGCATGAATTGTGATTGCTTGAACTTTTTAGGGAACATAAACAAGCACTGGGATGGATAGTTGCAGACATTCCTGGTATTGGCCCATCAATTCGTACACATCATATTTTATTAACTGATGAGGCTAAACCAATGAGGCAAGCACAACGTCGACTGAACCCAAACCTCTTAGAAGTAGTTAAAAAGGAAGTAACAAAATTATTGGCTTCTAGAATCATTTACCCCATCTCTGAAAGCCAATGGGTCAGTCCTGTTCAAGTAGTTCTTAAAAAAACTGGCCTAATGGTAATTAAAAATGAAAATAATAAATTGGTTCCAACTCGTGTGCAGAATAGCTAGCGTGTCTATATAGATTATCACTGACTAAACTAACACACTAGGAAGGACCATTTCCCATTGCCATTCATTGACCAAATGATAGAGAGGCTAGTAGGGATGTCCCATTACTATTTTCTTGATGGGTATTATGTATACTTTCAGATCCATATTGCCCCCGAGGATCAGGAAAAGACAAACTTCACTTTCCCCTTTGGCACATTTTCCTATAGAAGGATGCCATTTGGTCTGTGCAATTCTCCGGGTACTTTCCAACAATGTATGATTAGTATTTTTTCGGATTACCTAGAGAATTTCATGGATGTTTTCATGGATGATTTTACTGTTTATGGATCCTCTTTTGATGAATGTTTTAGTAGTCTTGGTTCCATCCTACGTCGCTGTATTGAAAATAATCTTGTATTAAATTATGAGAAATGCCATTTCATGGTGCGAAAAGGTATAGTTTTGGGACATGTCATTTCTAGGGATAGTATCCATATAGATAAATCGAACGTGGATGTCATTCATTCCCAACCATTCCCTAAAAATGTACGTGATGTGCATTCTTTCCTAGCTCATACTGGATTTTACCGTCGTTTCATTCGTGATTTTAGTAAGATTGCAATTCCCCTCTCCCGCTTACACCAAAAAGAAAAAGATTTTGTTTTTGATAAAGAATGTGAATAAGACTTTAATAAATTAAAATGGAGTCTCACATCACCCCCGGTAATCCAACCACCTTGGTGGGATTTACCATTTGAGCTCATGTGTGACGCCTTTAACTATGCAATTGTGGAAGTCTTGTCACAAAGGGTCGACCGAGCTCCACATGTCTTAGCCTATGCCTCACGTACTTTGGACCCTGCCCAAGAAATATACACCACAACTGAAAAATAATCCCTTGCCATTGTGTTTTACTTGGACAAATTCAGGTCATATATTTTGGGGTCCAAAGTCATTGTGTTCTCAGACCATACATCCATCCGGTATCTCCTAAAAAAACCTAAAGCTAAACCACGTCTCATTTGTTGGATGCTCCTCCTTCAGGAATTAAACCTAGAAATTATAGATAAAAAAGGAGCAGATAATGTGGTGGAGGATCATATTAGTAGGATCCTCCCAACCTTATAAATTTTCTTGTCCCCATGTATTCCCGTTAGTGACATGTTTCCTGATGAGAAATTGTACAAAGTGCAAGATGCTATTCCCTGGTATGCTGAAATGGTAAATTATTTGGTAGCATCTTTCATTCCTACTGATTTCAACAAAAACCATGCTAGTCGTCTAAAACATGAGTCTTGTTGGTATATTTGGGATGACCCCTACCTTTGGCGCACATGTAGCGATCATGTCCTTAGGTGTTGTGTTTCCGATAGCGAGTTTCAATCTATCCTTAGATTCTGCCACACTCTTGCTTGTGGGGGCCACTTTGTTCCCCAATAGACTGCTCGCATAGTTCTTGATTCTGGTCTCTTTTGGCCATCACTTTTTTGAGATGCCCGTGAATTTTTTAAATCTTGTCCTCATTGTCAAAAAACGGGGAATGTCTCTAAAAGGAATGAAATGCCACAACAACCCTTGATCTTTCATGAAATTTTTGATGTTTGGGGCATTGACTTTATGGGGCCATTTCCCAATTATTTTGGCAACTTATACATTCTTTTGGCCACTGATTACGTATCAAAATGGGTAGAGGCACGGGCCACAACGACAGATGATTCCAAAACAGTTGTAGAATTTTTGAGAACTCAGATCTTTTGTAGGTTTGGATTACCAAGGTTCATTATCAGTGACCAGGGTTCTCATTTCTGCAACCAAGCAATGCAATCACTTTTGCGTTGGTATGTGGTTGGTCATCGAGTTTCTACTACATATCATCCACAGACCAATGGTCAAGATGAGGTCTCAAATAGAGAGGTAAAACAAATTCTTGAAAAAACGGTTCAACCCAATAGGAAATATTGGAGTCTTAGACTTGATGATTCATTGTGGGCCTACCATACTGCTTTCAAAACTCCCATTAGAATGTCACCCTATCATCTTGTGTTTGGAAAGTGTTTTCACCTCCCTGTTGAGATTGAGCACCGGGCCTACTAGGCCATCAAACAATGCAATTATAATCATTCTGGTGCAGGTTCTCAAAGGAAGTTGCAGATTCAGGAGCTAGAGGAAATGAGAAGAGATGCATATGAAAACTACAGGATTTATAAGGAGAGAACCAAGGCTGTCCATGAACATATTATCATTCATCGTCAGTTCCATATTGGGCAGAAGGTCCTCCTTTATAATTCAAGGCTGAAGTCTCATCCTGGTAAGATTCATTCCCGCTAGTTTGGACCATACATTGTTACTAATTTCCCTCCATTTTTTTTGTTCAGTTCAAAATGAAGAAACCAAGCAAACCTTCTCTGTCAATGGGCAGAGGCTAAAGAACTTTCATGAACCCATTCTGGAGTCTCTGATGGAGGAACTCCAAGTTCAAGAAGCACACTATGAAAGACATCCACCGGGTTTTATCCTTCCTTCCCACATTCACTTTTACTACAGTGAAGACACTACATACTCTAGGTGTGGGGGGGGGGGTGGATACATTCGTGGGATAGTTAGGAATTTTCATTGTTTTCTCCTTTTGTTTTCTCCTTTTGGCCTTTTTTATGGTATTTTTATTTTTCCCCATCAACAATTTCGAAGTTCCATGATTTGGCGACCATAATGTGGAGAAAGTAAAAATACCATAACGGAGGCTAAAAAGATTATTTTTATGAATTTAACATCAGGGAGTGATTTTTAGTGAATTGGTTTTCTTTCAATGATATAAATGGTCGTATCTATTGTTCAGCCTTTGAGATGATTGATTCCCATTGTGTGAGTAGTTTTATGGAAAACTATGTCACTAATATCTCCACAAATTTCTACACCAAACCACAAAGTGTGATTATTTATTACTTAATATAAGGTAAATATATGTTGGGTTAATATTTTTCAGCTTTAAATGATATTTCCATACATTCATTCCTTATCCGATCAGTTTTATTACAGTACTAGATTGACCTATGAGTGTGTACCTAATGTCCAACTATTGTACACCCTGAAAAAAAATTGTTGTGTCTTGGGAAGGTCAAAAACCACTCCTCCTCATCCTTTAATCTTGTTATAACTATTTCAATTAGTGTCGTGAGGAGATCAAACAAAGGGTTGAGAGATGAGTGTGAGATTTGTTCCAATTGAAACTTCAAAAAATATATATAATAAATGAGGGGAGTGATGAAATGTGCAACATATGGGGATATCTAGGTCGGGAGCTTATGTTTTGACTTCTGGGAATGCTTAAATTAGTGGGTCTTGAAATATGATTGCAAAGGATGGAGGAAAGGTTCGGTGAAAAATCATTTAAAGCTGAATAATGTTATGATAACCTATATTTATTTGATAGAAAGTGGAAAGAATAGCATGGAATGGTTTTCACACACACACATGGAGAGATAGTGTAATTGCTAACCTTTTAATTCCTTGCTCATATTGGTGTCATAAATCTCTGTGAATTTTTTTGTGATATGATTTATGATACATATTTTTCAATTTTCATTGGGAAGAACTCCTTGGTGTGGTTCGTGCATTGATCACTTTACTTTAAATAAAATTTCCTCAAATGATAAATCTTTAGGATGTTGGAAATATATATATATATATATATATTCATCACTGTATTTGGATATGTGACTTTGCCCAGGAGTGCAAATGTTTAGGTGTGGGGGTGTGATCGTACCACGTTTCACTGTTTTATTTCACCCTTACACAGCTGTTTTAAACTAGTTTTGTAATGAATATTCCAAATATAATAATAAATTTCACTTTATGTTTGAATAAATAAATTAATGTTAATCAATATTATAATGGGAAATGTTACTTGTTTATATTGTTTCAATGTAGGTGGATGTGAATTGGAGGGCCCTTGATGAAGTGAAAAAAAAATGGGCCAAAATTGCATGGATCCATGGACATCTGTCCACTGTTTTGCACAGTGCAAGAAATCCGTGCATCCAAATGGGATGAACGTTTGTGGAACTTTCCAAAATTTATTAGGATACATTTCATATTAAAGAACCCAATTCTTATTTGGCTTCTATGGGACCCATCCGAACTGATCTGTCCAAGCCACCGAATTTGGACCAAGTCAAATGCAGTGTTCTGTAGTTTATCCATATCTTGAGTTTTAGTTTTCCCAATGGTTCCAAACGTTTTGTGGAGACAATAAAGAGGTAGGGATACAACTTTTCTATTTTCTCCAAAGTGAGATAAGACTGTCTGAAGGCCAAAACGTGTTGTGCAAGTGGATTGATGAAATCTGTGTGCCTAAACCACCTTCCAATTTTCCTATAAAAGGGCACCAAGGTAACCTCATTTGGAAGTTCGGCCAAGGAGTGAAGTGCTGCCAATTTGGAGTCCTAGAGGAGTCTCCTAATCACCTTGTAGGTTCTAGAGGACCCTATCCTCATAGGGGAATCAAGGATGAAGAAGTACTTCCACCCGAGCTTACTCCTCCTCCCGATGTCGAGCTAAAAGTGGGGTGTTCATTGTGAGGGAGCTACACACATGTAAAGGGAGTTCCAATGCATAAAATAGATACTTAATTGGCGTAATTTGGGTGTTTAAACATTTCATTCCATGTATATTATTTTATTTCAGATTTGAATGCTTGATTTGATGCATGTGAGTGTTATGCTCTTAATTTCTAACCGATCGGTGTGAGGTTTTGAGTGTGTGACTTGTGTTGTTATGATTGGACATCACAAGAATCCTTTTCATACCCAACTTATTGAGATTTCAATATGATTTGGTAGATCTTATTCCATGCATAAGTACTGGACCTTGACAATACGATTGTTACGTCAAGGTTTGGTCCTTAAAGCATTGAAATAAAAGCTCAGGAATTAATCGGGAATCCAATTAACTCCAACCAAAGAATTACTCTAAACCTAAGATGAATATATATGAACAATGAACTTGATATGTGTGTAGTGAAATTACATCGACCCTTTTATCTCATATTTTTCACAATCCACTATGTCACTCATCTTTTAAGCTAATTCAACTAAGTCATTGTTTTAAACTGTTTTCAAAACCACCCCATCTCTTAGTCATTCTATTAAAAATACACACTCTAAACCTACCAATGCTCCTTGAGAGACGACCTAGGGTCTACCCTAGACTGTAAATAAACCTTAAAAACATAATCAATTTGACGTGTCATGAAAACGCCGTCATAGATCGATATACTTGAACCACGACGACTGATTCTCCCTAGAACGTCGTAGATCAGAGAAAATTAACAAAACATTCGACCTTAGATAATTAGAGAAGGAGGGAGAATTGAAAAACAAGGCTCCAGAAGAAGGAAGAACTCACCTCTACACTTCCAACACAATTGACAGAGCTCGTGTAACGCCCCGACCCCAGCTACCTGGAGTCGGTGCATTACTTCGTAACATTGGCATGATCACAAAAGATCAAGTCTCGAAAGACCGATTAGTTTAGTAGCCTTGGAAACACTAGATACATTCATAAATGTTACATTACAACACAAAGTGAAAAAAACTATAATAACATAGTCTCCATAGTCCACACTTCTATCCTCTTCGGACTATCCCTGCAGATCATTCATAAAATACTTCCTCACATCCTGGAAAATATTAAAACATTGAAAGGGGTGAGCTCAGATGCTCAGTAAGGATAACAATATTGCGGAAGCTTTCATAAATAATCATTAAAATTTAAGGCAATGTATAACTAAAACAAAATCCTTTTTAAACTTGAACTTTAGCATAATATGGCAAAAATAAAATGAGATAATGCCATTTACTTACTCACATGGATATTCTACTAATCGAATAATCCCATGCAACATCAATAACCATTTTCATAATGATGGAATGCATAATTCCAAACTATCATAACCACGTAGCCAAGGCCTCGTGCCAATACCACAAATAAAATTTTGTCAAGGCCTCGTGCCAAGACACTAGTTTGTCTCATGAGACCTGCCGATGCATCGAGGAGCTATAGCGGGCTCCACCCGTCACTTATTAAGTCCAATGCATTCCTCATATGAATAGGTTTAAACATATCATAAACCATAACATAATCATATAACATAAAACATGCATAAAGGAAACATAACATTTTCACATTTCAATCATAAGATATAAATACAACACATTGATATAATAAAAATGCTTTCAAAACCATTTTCAATACCAAAATAAAATAAAATTAAAACTTTGTATTTATTTTTCATTAAAAAAAATGATGGCTTGTAGAGGAAGCCGAATCTCAAATAATGGTCACGGCAGCAGAGAAGTCGTTGTCGCCACATAAGTACGGAAAGAAAAACATTCCCTTTTTGTCATTTAGTAAAACGCTTCGTATAAAAAGATTCCTTTTGAATAAACGTAAAAGTCAAAGGGGTTTATACACCGTATAAAAGAAAGTTGTGTATAAAACCAAATATGACTCAATGAAAGGAGATTGAGACGAAGTCCTTAAAAATATCATTTTTAAAATAAAATAGATCTATTATGTGTATTCACTATAGGTACACATAAAGAATACAAAATAATACATAATAATATCATGACATAATTGGAAAGTAGGAGATTAACCCAAAGAATGGAAGTTGGGTTAAGAAGTTCCCTTACCTCGTGTCTGACTTGACTCAACCGTTCTTTAACCTCCTGAATAATAAACTAGTGTTAATATATACCTTATTAAGAACCATTTTCATTTTCAATATCCTTTTTATATCACTTTTTACCATGATATGAACATTATGTAATTATTTATGTTAATAACGGTCGTTTTGTCGATCTTTGGTACTTGAGTCAACAATAAACTTCTTATAATTACGAGTTGTTCTTGTGGTGAAATATCCGTTATATCCAGAATTATATTCATGATATATATATCATATATATCTTATATATCCAGTATAAACATTCATTTATAATATTACATAACATTTAGAGGTAAGAAATGAAATGCACCGTTCATGGAGACGGTAAGCCGTACGTACGCATGAACGCTACTTTCATTTCAATTTCATATTTAATGGAATGAAATCATAATGATATAAATGTATAATATAATTCCAGTATAATATAGTGTATAATACCATTTACTCCATCCTTTATACATCCCACATATGGCATTAACGATTCAAATCACTTTGAGGGGGCGGTAGTCCGCACTTCCTAAAATGAAATTATCGCGTTTTACCCATAATGGAAATCATAAAGTATGCCATAAATGAGAAATACAGAAGCATAATTAAAACATAAACATATTATATATCATATATAAAAATAGTGACATCTTAATGGCCACCTTTGAAGGTGTTATATGAGTGTTGAACAATCATCGTTTCGTGAGGCAGAAATTCGCCATCCACAGAAACCGTATGTTCTTTAACCATTAGATGTAGGTGTGTGTAAGTGTAGCTCGAATCCTTCTTATAAAAACATCCTAGTATATTGAGGATACTGGTGTTGTTACAAAAGAATTGAATAAAAAGCTTTTAGGGGGTTGGAGAAGAAAAATAAACCAAAACAACATTAGAGAAGACATTACCTCAGAATCCGGTAACTCTTTTTGATTTGAGCCAAAGGCTTCCTTGGGAAGGGTTCTGCCCAAAGTGAGGCTTCTATGAGTAATATAGGGATGTTGGGAAAGTATTTGGGCAGAGGTTGGCTGAGCCAAATGGATTGATGGTGTGAATAAGGTGGGAGTGGTGGGGGCCTTTTATAAGTGGAGAGGAGGGGCACTTTTGGAAAGATTGAAATGTTACATTATTTCACAATGCTTTTCGGATTATAAAGGTCCCACACTTATATAATTCGAGGCTAAGGTGATAAGGTTTCTAAATCGCTTCATCCAATAGGCTTTGGACAAGTGTAAGCCTTGGATTTTTCATTATCTTCTCATTTTATTTAAATCGTTAAATAATGAGGTCATCGCCACATCATAATGATGTCATAAATAATTTAATTTATTTAATGTCTAAAAATTATAAAAAAACTACTATGATGTAGGAAATCTTTTTATATTTCTAATGAATATTTATAATCAAAATTTGGACTAGTTTAACCCCACGTAAAAAATTATTTAGTAAAACATTTTATGTTTGTGTCATTTTTTACTTTAACATTAAATAAAAGGTATTTATGTAATTTTCTAACTAAAGTGGCTCCATGGGGTCCCAAAGTTGACCCATGGGTTGTATTGGTCGGCCATGAATCATCCAATAGGAGTAGGACAAGTGTCATGCTCATCTCATATTATTAAAACATTATTTTTACCTTAAACTACACTAATTACCTCTAATCGCGATTAAGAACTTAAAAGTTACTATTCACCAAAAAATTATTTTAATCTCATTGAACCACATTTTACTTCTTAATGACAACCATGTATGTCGGATTTTTGAAAATCAAATCACAGAAGTGGTAATATTTCATTTAAATGAAAAATCAGTTATTTAACTACCACTTAGTGGTTTCACTATTCATCAAAAATTGAAGTTTTTCAGAACAATGCCAAAATTTCACCCTAAGCTATAATTGATATTCCGAATTCAAAAATGATGTCTATTTTAAAAAATTCCAAACATATAAGTTGCATTAATTAATTTTATAATCAATTCCCGCAGTCACAACAAATAGCTTGTTTTTAAGAAACAATTTATATCAAAAGATTGGCAATTGTTTATGTCCAATCTCAATGTTAAATTAATTCTAATGACCACAATTGGATAAAATGGTAAAAATATATTATAATTATACTTTAAAACCACTAAATAGTATAATTTATCAAAATAAATTATTTTGATTAAAAAACTTGTTTTAAGTATTTATCACTATTCATAAAAAAATTAGAAGTTCTCAGAAAAATACCAAAAATTCAACATAGGATAATTTCAATATTCCGAATCCAAAAATGAAGTCCATTTTGAAATATAAAATTTCTATAATTTTAAAAAGTGGTTATTACTATTCATAACGGCTACTTTGATTAGTCGCGGTGTTTTAGAACTCGAAGTTGCGTACAATACAAGCTATTGCATTATTGAATGAGAAGCGTATCATGGAAGCTCGGGGTGTTACATTCTCCCCTCCTTCAATAAATTGCGTCCTCACAATTTGAAAATTTTCTTTGAAAATAAAAGTTTGAAAATAGAAAATACCTTTGTGGAAAACCCACATCGGAAATGAGGTTAATAAAATTTATCCTTAATAAGAGGGAAATGGAAATAAGAAAGTCACCACCAAATTATGATCTCGATAAGGAGAACATTGGTGGCAATTAGAGACATATAATTGGAGGAAAAACGTAAATATTTGTAGGGAGTGATTGAGGTCATCAATCACAATCAACTATCAAATTGAGGGCCTCAAAGCCTTCAATCTATGTTGATTTAAAATATCATCAGTTCAAAAAGACATAAGGTATTAGGGTAACACATTTTTTTGTTTTAATATCCCTTTACTAAAGTTTAAGAGTTAATTTATTCATTGAATAACAGATAGGTATATATATATATTTATTCTTGACAATTAGAGTTTCAACCTTCAACTCACCTTTCACTCAAAAAGATAATAGAACCCAAAAATATTATACTTATCCTAATTGTATAAGGTTCCAAATGTTAAAACATACCATTTAGATTAGTAAAATTATTTTGTAATAACCAGGGACTTCCTGTAGGCTAGTGGTAGGAGATAAAGGCCTATCGCACTATGGTTGTGGGTTCGATTCCTGCAGCTTTGTCCGACGCGACGGGTTATGCCCCACCCTGCAGGTTGTCCTTTTCCTAAAACTATAATATTCCAAAAATAATCTTCAGAAATGTTTTAACCTTAAACAATACTATCCAAAGATCAACTTAATCCATTCCAACCTTTATAGTTATCCAAAATACTTCTGTCCAACTCACAGTCCAAATTTTATAAGGAAGGTAAACATAATGAAGATCCTTTTTTCCAAGTAACAATATGTGAACACCTTCATCATGTATTCTTTTTAAACATACTGAATTACAATGATCCCTTATTCATTATAGAATACTAGATATACTCCTCCTATCCAAAAATGTATACAAATCATCAATCAGTTTCAAGGAAGTTAAGAATATCCAATATAATTTATCCAAATCAATCAGGTCTTATTCCAAAATCACTATCTCGGTATCAGAACCATATTATGGTTTATCTTTCTCTCAACCATATATTTTCCAAAAATTTAACCTACTATGGAGTCACTTTTCTTGGTTCCACACAATCTCAAGTCCTTGATGAAATAGTAATGCAGTACAATCCTTATATACTCCATAATTATTATAACCAGTACATCATTGATACAACACTCAAATTACAAAATTCATTAATAACAACAAAAGAACTCTAATCATTACTCCTCATCTGTGGTAGTATCATAACTTGATTATTATCCAATAACATCATTTGGGGCATACTCTGATGATTTGGACATTGCTTTGCGTAGTGTCCCCAATCCTTGCAGAAGAAGCATTGCACATTTGAAACCATTTTCTTACCCTTGCAGTCACACACTTTGTGTCCTTTTTCTCTACACTTATAACAAACTCCCATTCCCTTTAGGCAAGTTCCATGATGTTTCTTCCCACAATTACCACATATTGGAAAATTCTTCTTTCCCCTCATCCCTTTATCCATCATTCTCTCTTCCATCCCTTTCGTCTCTTGCTTCGCTTCAAAGCCATAGGACTCAGAGAATTCTTTACTTATCTTATTAACACATGATACTATTTCTTCATATGTTGAGAACACATGGGAGACTATTTCCCTTCGAAATGTTGGCTTAATACCGTGAAATATACGATCCTTCTTACTCTTTGGATCATACGTATTGCTGGAGTTCACATTCCTTCTACTGGGCGCCATTTCTATACAATGACATAAACTTGGTTAGTTTATAAATTATAATGAATAATTCCATACTTTTAAAAAAATTAATGTAAATTGAACGGTTTATGGATATAATCCATAATCATAAGAATGTTTTCTTTGAAGAAGTATATACTCATAAACCCTACATAATGGTTTGTAAAGAAAATGAGAATTATCCTAAGAAAATCCCCCGGGAGTGTCGTAACCAAGAGTGCAGCAAGGCCCGTTGTCGTGCACCAGTTCCTGTTCGAGTCTTGCTCAAAGCGGTGTTTTCAGGTTTTACCCCTAGGTACATCTGTTCCAGAGCCGCCTCTACCTGCTCATATCCAGACAGGGATGTATTTCTCAGAAAACTCATAACATCTCTATAATACCAAAATTCTAGGAAGTTCTTCTATACTAATCCTCAAAGTCTATCTTTGGGCTATGTTCTCTAATCAGAGTTTATCTAAATCTAGCTTCCAAGGTTAGTACTAAACTGCCTCTGATACCAACTGTAACGCCCCGACCCCAGCTACCCGGAGTCAGTGCATTACTTCGTAACATTGGCATGATCACAAAAGATCATGTCTCGAAAGACCGATTAGTTTAGTAGCCTTGGAAACACTAGATACATTCATAAATGTTACATTACAACACAAAGTGAAAAAAACTATAATAACATAGTCTCCATAGTCCACACTTCTATCCTCTTCGGACTATCCCTGCAGATCATTCATAAAATACTTCCTCACATCCTGGAAAATATTAAAACATTGAAAGGGGTGAGCTCATATGCTCAGTAAGGATAACAATATTGCGGAAGCTTTCATAAATAATCATTAAAATTTAAGGCAATGTATAACTAAAACAAAATCCTTTTTAAACTTTAACTTTAGCATAATATGGCAAAAATAAAATGAGATAATGCCATTTACTTACTCACATGGATATTCTACTAATCGAATAATCCCATGCAACATCAATAACCATTTTCATAATGATGGAATGCATAATGCTAGACTATCATAACCACGTAGCCAAGGCCTCATGCCAAGACCACAAATAATATTTTGTCAAGGCCTCGTGCCAAGACACTAGTTTGTCTCATGAGACCTGCCGATGCATCGAGGAGCTATAGCGGGCTCCACCCGTCACTTATTAAGTCCAATGCATTCCTCATATGAATAGGTTTAAACATATCATAAACCATAACATAATCGTATCACATAAAACATGCATAAAGGAAACATAACATTTTCACATTTCAATCACAAGATATAAATACAACACATTGATATAATAAAAATTCTTTCAAAACCATTTTCAATACCAAAATAAAAGAAAATTAAAACTTTGTATTTATTTTTCATTAAAAAAATGATGGCTTGTAGAGGAAGCCGAATCTCAAATAATAGTCACGGCGGCGGAGAAGTCATTGTCGCCACATAAGTACGGAAAGAAAAACATTCCCTTTTTGTCGTTTAGTAAAACGCTTCTTATAAAAAGATTCCTTTTAATAAACGTAAAAGTCAAAGGGGTTTATACACCGTATAAAAGAAAGTTGTGTATAATACCAAATATGACTCAATGAAAGGAGATTGAGACGAAGTCCTTAAAAAGATCATTTTTAAAATAAAATAGATCTATTATGTGTATTCACTATAGGTACACATAAAGAATACAAAATAATACATAATAATATCATGACATAATTGGAAAGTAGGAGATTAACCCAAAGAATGGAAGTTGGGTTAAGAAGTTCCCTTACCTCGTGTCTGAATTGACTCAACCATTATTTAACCTCCTGAATAATAAACTAGTGTTAATATATACCTTATTAAGAACCATTTTCAATTTCATTATCCTTTTTATATCACTTATTACCATGATATGAACATTATGTAATTATTTAAGTTAATAACGGTCGTTTTGTCGATCTTTGGTACTTGAGTCAACAATAAACTTCTTATAATTACGAGTTGTTCTTGTGGTGAAATATCCATTATATACAGAATTATATTCATGATATAGATATCATATATATCTTATATATCCATTATATACATTCATTTATAATATTATGTAACATTTAGAGGTAAGAAATGAAATGCACCGTTCATGGAGACGGTAAGCCGTACGTACGCATGAACGCTACTTTCATTTCAATTTCATATTTAATGGAATGAAATCATAATGATATAAATGTATAATATAATTCCAGTATAATATAGTGTATAATACCATTTACTCCATCCTTTATACATCCCACATATGGCATTAACGATTCAAATCACTTTGAGGGGGCGGTAGTCCGCACTTCCTTAAATGAAATTATCGCGTTTTACCCATAATGGAAATCATAAAGTATGCCATAAATGAGAAATACAGAAGAATAAGTAAAACATAAACATATTATATATCATATATAAAAATAGTGACATCTTAATGGCCACCTTTGAAGGTGTTATATGAGTGTTGAACAATCATCGTTTCGTGAGGCAGAAATTCGCCATCTACAGAAACCGTATGTTCTTTAACCATTATATGTAGGTGTGTGTAAGTGTAGATCGAATCCTTCTTATAAAAACATACTAGTATATTTAGTATACTGGTGTTGTTACAAAAGAATTGAATAAAAAGAGTTTAGGGGGTTGGAGAAGAAAAATAAACCTAAACAACATTAGAGAATACATTACCTCAGAATCGGGTAACTATTTTTGATTTGAGCCAAAGGCTTCCTTGGGAAGCGTTCTGCCCAAAGTGAGGCTTCTATGAGTAAGAGAGGGATGTTGGGAGAGTATTTGGGCCGAGGTTGGCCGAGCCAAATGGCTTGAATGTGTGAATAAGGTGGGAGTGGTGGGGGCCTTTTATAAGTGGAGAGGAGGGGCACTTTTGGAAAGATTGAAATGTTACATTATTTCACAATGCTTTTCGGATTTTAAAGGTCCCACACTTATATAATTCGAGGCTAAGGTGATAAGGTTTCTAAATCTCTTCATACAATAGGCTTTGGACAAGTGTATGCCTTGGATTTTTCATTATCATCTCATTTTATTTAAATCGTTAAATAATGAGGTCATCTCCACATCATAATGATGTCATAAATAATTTAATTTATTTAATGTCTAAAAATTATAAAAAAACTACTATGATGTAGGAAATCTTTTTAACTTTCTAATTAATATTTATAATCAAAATTTGGACTAGTTTAACCCCACGTAAAATTTTTTTAGTAAAACATTTTATGTTTGTGTCATTTTTTACTTTAACATTAAATAAAAGGTATTTATGTAATTTTCTAACTAAAGTGGCTCCATGGGGTCCCCAAGTTGACCCATGGGTTGTCTTGGTCGGCCATGAATCATACAATAGGAGTAGGACTAGTTTCATGCTCATCTCATATTATTAAAACATTATTTTTACCTTAAACTACACTAATAACCTCTAATCGCGATTAAGAACTTAAAAGTTACTATTCACCAAAAAATTATTTTAATCTCATTGAACCACATTTTACTTCTTAATGACAACCATGTAGTCGGATTTTTGAAAATCAAATCATAGAAGTGGTAATATTTCATTTAAATTAAAAATCAGTTATTTAACTACCACTTAGTGGTTTCACTATTCATCAAAAATTGAAGTTTTTCAGAACAATGCCAAAATTTCACCCTAAGCTATAATTGATATTCCGAATTCAAAAATGATGTCTATTTTACAAAATTCCAAACATATAAGTTGCATTAATTAATTTTATAATCAATTCCCGCAGTCACAACAAATAGCGTGTTTTTAAGAAACAATTTATATCAAAAGATTGACAATTGTTTATGTCCAATCTCAATGTTAAATTAATTCTAACGACCACAATTGGATAAAATGGTAAAAATATATTATAATTATACATTAAAACCACTAAATAGTATAATTTATCACCATAAATTATTTTGATTAAAAAGCTTGTTTTAAGTATTTATCACTATTCATAAAAAAATTAGAAGTACTCAGAAAAATACCAAAAATTCAACATAGGATAATTTCGATATTCTGAATCCAAAAATGAAGTCCATTTTGAAATATAAAATTTCTATAATTTTAAAAAGTGGTTATTACTATTCATAACGGCTACTTTGATTAGTCGCGGTGTTTTAGAACTCGAAGTTGCGTACAATGCAAGCTATTGCATTATTGAATGAGAAGGGTATCATGGAAGCTCGGGGTGTTACAACTCGAATTAGAGAATAGATGGAGGCCCAGGAATCCGGAGAAGTTTCACGGCTGTACGACGTCTCTTGGTCGAACCAGACCTAGATGAAGATGATTATGATGATGAGGTGTGACCCTAGTCCGTTTAGTGAAAAAAGAAAAGTACATGGTGTGTATTTTTAAATTACACGGCGTGTAGTGGGTTTTTCCGTACTCCACCAAAATTGGCCTCTACGTCACCCCTACACACTGTGTGTGTGGTCTGGACATGACCAGTACACGGTTTTGAGCGGGAAAAGAGTACACGGCGTGTACTCAGAAAGTACATGGCGTGTACATAAAAAATTTCCAGAAACTCTGAAAATTATCAAAAACTCCAGAAAAGGATAGACATATCTGAAACGAAGATCGAGGTTCTTAAAAACTTCCCCCATTAAAGAAATTCAACCCCAAATTTCCCTAGATGGGCGTAGAAGAAGAAATCTCGAATAGCTCCGACCACTACGATCGAATCTCGGCCTCCCTCTCCGAAGTCTCATCATGTACTCACCCGTGCTGCCATAACACTCATACCAAAGGAACATACTGGCCTCGGAGAACCTTTGTACTGTGATCGACAATATGGATAGGATACTCTTCAAACGACGCATCCGCTTCGAGCTCAACCTCCTCGGGCCGAAAGACATGAGATGGGTCTGAAAAGTAACGTCGGAGCTGAGAGACATGGAATATGTCGTGCATAAACTAGTACCTCTGAGGTAGTTACAATAGATAGGAAATCAACCCAACTCTCTCCAAACCCTCAAACAGCCAGACGTACCGCGGTGAAAGCTTACCCTGTCTCCGAATCCTCTTATGTCCCAAACTTGGTGTGACATGCAGGAAAACCAGATCTTCGACATCGACCTCCAGAGGTCATCTCCGCTGATCAACATAAGAATTCTGTTGAGACTGTACTGTAGCCATCCTCTTCTGAATCAACTCTATCTGCTCCGAGGTCTCCTGAACAAGACGAGGTCCTACCAAAGCTGCCTCTCCTGCTTTCAGCCAGCATAAGGGTGATCGACATGGCCAACTGTACAGAGCCTCGTATGGTTCCATCTGAATGGTTTCCTGAAAACTATTGTTGTAGGCGAACTCCACAAGAGGTACAAGATTCAACCAAGAACCCCCGAAGTCTAGAATGCAAGCTCAGAGCATATCCTCAAGCACCTGGATCATGCGCTCGGACTGGGCATCTGTCTGGGGATGGTATGCTGTACTCAAAAGTACCTGTATACCCAAGGACTTCTGAAGTCCCTGCCAGAACCGAGAGGTAAATCGCGGATCCCTGTCTGAAACAATGGAGTGTGGAACTCCATGTAGACGTACAATCTCCCAGATGTGCAATTGTCCCAGATCAACAACACAGAAGGTTTCCTTGATCGGCAAGAAGTGTGCTACCTTCGTAAGACTGTCGATGAAGACCAAAACATCATCACTTCCCTGAAGTGACCTTGGTAACCCGGTCACGAAGTCCATCACGACATCGTTCCACTTCCACTCCAGAATGGGTAACTACTGTAAAAGCCCTGCTGGTCGCTGATGATCTGCTTTCACCTGCTGCCAAGTAGAAAATTTCATGACAAAGCTAGAAACATCTTTCTTCATACCTGGCCACCAGTACTGGCGATGAAGATCCCGATACATCTTGGTGATGCCAGGATGAAGTGCCCAAACTGAGGAATTAAAATCCCGCATCAGCTTCTCACGTATGTTTTCTGACACCCATACGTGTCCCTAGAAATGCAAGATCTCATCCTTTCCCACTGTCCATCCAAGAAGAGGGTACCCTCCTGACACACTCTCCCACAGGACTAAGGCCTACAAATCTAATACCTGCCTCATTCGTACCCGATCAAGAAGTGTAGAGGTAACAGCCACAGATGAAATAAAGGTATGTCATTGCCTATCGTGAACCTCCAGGTGCATCTCAGAGAATAGAGCCATAAGATGCCACTCACTGATGGCCTCCCGAACTGCTTGAATCTGATTTCTCCTACTCAAAGCATCTACCACTGCATTTCCCTTTCCTGGCGTATAGGCAAGCTCAAAGTCAAAGAACTCAAGATACTCGACCCACCTGCGCTGTCTTAGATTCAGATTGCGGTGAGTGAAGATATACTTGAGACTCTTGTGGTCAGTAAAAACCATAAAGTGCTCTCCCAGAAGATAGTGTCTCCAATAGCGTAAGGCATGAACAACTGCTGCCAACTCCATATCGTGCATCAAGTAGTTTTTCTCGTGTGGCCTCAACTACCTAGACCTGTAAGCAATGACCTCATATCCCTGCATAAGCACATCTCCTAGCTTGATAACTGAATTATCACAGTAAACAATATAGCCCTTTCCCGGCTCCAGCAAGACTAGTATCGGTGCTGACGTCAACCTCCCATTTCAGCTCTTGAAAGGCTGACTCACAAGAATCTGACCATAAAAAAATCTCCCCCTTCTTGGTCAGACCTGTCTATGGTGCTGCTAGGCCCGAGAAGTCCTAAATGAAGTGTCTGTAGTACCTAGACAGCCCTAGAAAACTCTGCACCTCAAAAACGTTCTTCGGCTGCTCACAGGAAACTAAAGCTCTCACTTTCTCTGGGTCCACAGATACTCCAGCCTCTAAGATGACGTGACCCAAGAAGTGAATATGATTCATCAAAAAATGGTACTTTGAGAGTTTAGCATACATCTGATTCTTTCTTAGTGTTCTCAGGATGATCTCAGGATGTGTGCCATGGTTATGTCGAGTGTGAGAGTACACCAAGATATCGTACATGAAGACCACGACAAAAGATTCCAAGTATGGATGGAACACTCAGTTCATCAGTGCCATGAAAACTGCAGGTGCATTCGTGAGACCGAACGGCATGAGTTTATACTCGAAAAGGACATACCTTCTCCTAAAAGATGTTAGAGGTATATCTGATCGTCTAACATGCAAGTGATGATAACTGGACCTCAATTCGATCTTCGAGAACACCCGGGCTCCTCGAAGCTGATGAAAGAGGTCATCGATCCTCGCAAATGGATATCAGTTCTTGAACGTCAACTGGTTTAGCTTCCGATAATCCACATAAACCTGAAGGGTACCGTCTGCCTTCATTGCAAATAGGACCGGAAAACCCCAAGGAGAGGTACTGGGTCGGATGAAACCCTTTGCCTGCAACTCCACCAACTACTTCTTGAGCTCTTGCAACTCAGGTGTAGCCATACTATAAGGAGGAATGGACACCGGTGCCACTCTTGGCACGAGATTAATCAAGAAGTCTACCTCGCGCTCTGGAGGTAAACCTGAGAAGTCTTCTAGGAATACATCCATGAAACGATGCACCACTAGAAGAAATTCTAACTGTGAAGTCCCCTGGTCATCAAGATAAATACTAGCAATCTGGGCTGTAACTTTCCCTATCCCATGATGCTCTCGTCCAGCACTACCGACCTGGATATCCCACCTGCCTCTATGAAGGAAAGATCTTCCCTTTGGTGATATGAAACTCACCCTGCGGCGATAAAAATCAACGGTTTCTTAGAAAGGAACTAAACAGTCCATCCTGAGAATGACGTCATATCCCTTCATCTCTAGGAAATAGAGGTCCCATAAGAAATGAAACCCCGTAGCCTCAAGAGGCAACCCTCTGCACTGACGTACACTAGATGTCCTCGTTACCAAAGGTGTTTTAAGAGTCAACAAGCCCATAGACGAAAAGATACAGAGCCTAAGGCTCTCCCTGACAGCAACAGAGATAAAGCTATGGGAAGCACCAGTATCGAAAAGGGCTGAAGATAAAACTGAGGCTACTAATATCGTACCTCGAACTATAGAAGGGCCATGATCCTACTCTTGATAGGTATGCTCCATCGCGAAAGACTGGCCTACACCGTGGCCCTGCACCCCTGGATGACCGCTCTGAGCTGATCCACTCTGCTGTTGCTGATGACCTGGTGACTGACCACCATGGTCGTGACCTCCACCTCGGCCTGAATGGTCAGAATAACTCCAGTTCCCTGACTGGTGGGAAACTAGTGAAGCATCTCCAGAATGCGGGGTCATAGAGGAACCCCTACCACCAACTAAAGGTGAGAAGATGTGACCGAAACGCTAATGATGGACCATCTTACTGCAAGACAGGCACTCCATCAGATATCTCTGGCACTGAGGCCTATTATTCCCACTCCTACTACACTGGTAGCACACAACCTGGCTGCTAGAAGATGCATCCCGCAAACCTCGATTTCCTCGAGAAGACTCTCTATGATGCTTCCTACTGTTATTAGGAGGAACACCAGCTCTGGATGACGAACCGCCCTGGCTCACTTCTCCAAAATCCCTCAGATTGCGCTCAGTGATCAACACCTGGTTGATGATGGAGGATATAGAAGTCAACTAGAAGATATTCACTTGGGAACCGATCTCCTGCCAGAGACTGTCCTCAAACTTCCTAGAAAGAAACAACTCATCACCTGATGGGATCAGAGTGAAATGATGCAGATCAGTGAAACGAGATGAGTACTCTATAACAGAAAGAGTACCCTGTTGCAGACTCATAAACTCTCAGGCTCGATCGGTCCTCAGGGTCTTTGGAAAGAAGTAGTCATAGAAGGTGAATCAAAACTCATCCCAAGACATATCCTGCTGACACCCTGACTATGAGATCACCTCCCACAACCTCATGACGGTGTCCCCGGAGTATATAAGTAGTCAGCATAACCCTTTTCTCTAGAGGGATCTATATGTTCTCAAAGATGGTCAGTGTGGCCCTTATCCACAACTCTGCATCCTGGGGTCCTCCATCCCCTGAAAAAGCAGGAGGATGCTGATGCTGGAAAACCTGCATCAACTCAGCCATCGATGGGGCAGTAGGTGGCGCTCCCTGGAAGGTATGCATCATCCTCATGAAGTCCTCCATAAACTGCGCCTCGGCGCCTGAAATGGGTATAACTGCTGGTGCCAAGGCTGTCACAGCAGGAGGATCTATAGGAAGTCCCTGGTCGGCCATATCTAGTGTCTGGTCACCATCTGGAAACGAACGCACAACCAGAGGACATCTGAGAGGCATAGATCTGAAAGATCAAAAGAACACCTTAGATCAGGATTAACAAGGATTGAAAACACTAGAGTACAAAACGGGAACAAGGGAAGAAACTATCATGTTTTACAAAAAACGACTACACAACGTGTATAAAAACTACACGACGTGTCTACTTAATCCTTTAACATGGGCGTGTACCCCTGTCTGACAGGTCGTGTAACACCCCAAACTATATGGCGTGTTGTTCCCACACACGGCGTGTACTTGAACACTAAACCCCTGTCCGAGTCTCCTTACATGGCTAACCCACATGGTTCAAACTAACCTCAGACTAAACGGTGTGTTCCCTAGGGACACAACGTGTACCAGACACTGCCTCGGTGGCCCGTGTTGTTTGTGACACAGTCGTCTACACGGCCGTACCTTACACAACGTGTTCCGAACAAACATGGTGTGTAAATGAGAAGGTGACACCGTCTCGTGTTGTTCGTAACACGGCCAGGTACCTGGGCAAGACTACACGACATGTTCCGAAAATAACACGACTTTTCTTGGAGAAGGAAAAGCCGAACTTTGTTGTTCGAGACACAACCGGGTATAAGGCTCTACACTACACAGTGTGTACATACTGTAAACGGCGTGTTCCTGAAGTTATTTTCACAAAACCGTGTTCCTGCACACATAGTCAGTAACACGGCCTAAAAAATACACGGTGTGTAACCAGAAATTACACACCGTGTATTCGGTGTTTTTCTGGGCAGTAGCTTAGAAACTGCACAGAAGCCCAAAAACTCAGGAAACAAAGCAAACAGGTGACAAATTCCGATCCGCGAGGGCCCATACTCCCCGCGAATCAAATATTGGAATCCCCTAAAGTCATGTACAAGAGAAAACAAGATCATGATCCACCAATTTCTAGTTCATGAGGGCCCATAACACCTCATGAATCAAAACTTGGCGTTCATTTAAACAAAGTACAGTACAACAATCCTCTAACAAGGCAACATAGATTCTATCAAGAATCTATCACAATAGAATGCATAATCTACACAAAGTCTATCATAACAGCATGCAGTCTCTAATGCACCATAAATGGCATGGCAAGAATGCATGGCATGTGATTTCTACAAGTTCCTATATGATGCATGAGATAGAATAACCTCATCTCAGTGGGTTGCGATAGAAATGGAACCCTAATATCAAAACAATAACATTACAAAGCATGTGAATCACTCTAGGTGAAATCATATCAACCGTAACATCTCAAGACCAGAAAACTGAAATAAACGAGGTAGTATGGATTTTCCCTATACATGGGTTAGCTACTCCCGGGCACAACATATTACCAAGTACCGAATCCGTTCTATCCCTGGCTAGGTCTCCAAATAGAAATGCAAGTGAAACGAATTCCCCTGATACCACTTTGTAACCTCCAGGTCCCGAAATCCACTGAGGGGTGCCCCGTACCTAGTTGGTCACATGGCCTCAAGCGCATTTCCCCAAATGCCAGAGGCTGCCGACTAGCAGTGAGGGCCTTGGGTGTGATGGTGGGGAAACTATGCCCTCATTGGCAGAGTACACAACGAAAGAGAAATAAACATGCATTAGCGGAAGCAGTAATAACCAAAAATATAATAGAGGAAGACTAAATCAACAATTGGATCACATATTTATTTATGAAATGATGCATGATACATAGTTAGGAAAGCATCAAACAAGTCACAAAGATGGAAACACTACAGTACCAAAACTAGTACAAAAGAATAGTAAACAGCTCCTCAGCATCACAAGCCAAAGCTTGGTCCCATGCCCTCCTGCTCTAAGAAATCAAGTTCCAGAAGTCGAAGGGTGCTTTCCCTTGTCTATACCTGCAACAACATAGTCAGCTTGGGCCCAAAAGCATGGCCCAAATAAAGTGTGAGATAAAATCCCAGTAGGAATTCACCTGAAGATCTGTGCCTAAGAGTCAGTGAGTATATGGAAGGTAAAAGTACAATAAGCAGTAAACAACAACAACAAGCAGTATGAAGTAAACAGTAAGCTACAAAACATGATGATAAATAGAAACAATCAATCCACAACAAATCAACAACAGTGAATCAAACAACTAATAATCCATAAACCCTCTGGTATGTACTCGCAACCATCCCCTCTAGTCCTATTCAAGAAGTACCACAACCCTCTTGGCAGTGCACTCAGCCCAACCCCTCTGCATTGGTCATAAAAATTTATGAGACTCTCTGGGGAAGCTCACTTGGTCAATTACCATTATAGCCTAGGGTATTCAGGGAATCTCTTGAGGAAGATCACGCAGTCTAACCCTCTTAGCCCCAAGGTCTAGATACTCTCTAAGGAAGCTATCTCGGTCAATTCCTATTATATCCTCACGTATACCACTGACTCTCTGAGGAAGCTCACTCGATAAATTCCTCCTCTAGCCTGGGAAGGTTCTTAAAGATATTCAAACAAGGTAATACTCTCTATGGAAGCTCACTCGGTCTAACCTCCTGTATTCTATAGAATCCAAGACTCTTTGGGAGCTCACTCGGTCCATCCCCTCTGTAGTCTGTAATATCTAAGACTCTCTGGGAAGATCACTCGGCCTATCCCATATAGTCTATAGCACCAGGTTCTCTCAGCCCCATGTCAGTCAGTGCATAATAATGCTATAAGGATAAATTACACCTATAGAGCTACTTGGCTAACAAAAGTACACCTATAGAGCTACTTAGCTAAATAGTCTACAAGGCAACAACCATTCCCTGAGTTTCACTTCAACCTATAACTGTGAGGCATGAAAACAGGTGTAGCAGCCAAAGGCAAACGAGACCCAAAGGTCGTAAACAGAACAAAGAAAGGGCAACAAAATCCTAGCACAACAAATTATCCTCTAACATGGTCAAATTACCTCTACTCAAGCATACAATAATGGAAGGAAAATAATGAAGGCAAAGGGGGGTAACACGCAATACCCCATTCACGGGTATCAGTGAAAATTTTCACATAAACTCAGAGACTTTGAACGGTAAGGCACAAACCACCTACCTCAATCCTAGGAGATCGATATACTTGAACCACGATAGCTGATTCTCCCTAGAATGTCATAGATATGAGAAAATGCACAAAACGTTCAACCTTAGATAACATGACAAGGGGGAAGAATTGAAAAACAAGGCCCAAGAAGAAGGAAGAACTCATCGCTGCGCTTCCAACGCAATTGATAGAGCTCAAATCGAAGAACGGATGGAGGCTAGGGAATCTGGAGAAGTTTCACGGCCATACAACATCTCTCTGTCGAACCAGACCTAGAAGAAGACGATTATGACGATGAGGTGCAACCCTGGTCCGTTTAGTGAAAAACATAAATGTACAGGGTGTGTATTTTTAAAGTACATAGTGTTTAGTGGGTTTTCCATACTCCACCAAAATCAACCTCCACGTCACCCCTACACACCATGTGTGTGGTCTAGACACTGCCAACAAACGGTTTCGAGCAGGAAAAGACTACACAATGTGTACTCAGAAAGTACACGGTGTGTACTACAAAAATTTCCAGAATCTAAAAAAATTCTAAAAAACTCCAGAAAAGGAAATGCATACCTGAAACGAAGATCTGGGTTCTTACATTACCAAATGGTCAACTTTCACTCATAAAACTAAATGGAATATCCATACGACTGACTTCCATACCCAATGGATTGGAGGTTATAACATAACCACATGTCCTGGTTTATCACAATACCACTCGTCATTTGGTTTATCACATAACCACCCATCAAATGTACAAGTACCATTATAAAATCTTAACACATAAAATATTGAAAATATAAACATTTCACTAATAAAATTTAATTTTTAATGAAAATAAATATTTTCAAGATATTGATGTAATAAATGCTTTATCAAAACCATTTTCAAAACCATTTAAAACGTTTAATAAATAGATTTTTGAATCAAAGTGTCCCATACCACTTTGAAACATTTAAATTAATTATCATTTTAAAACAGTAATGTCAATATAAATAAATCCAGAAAACCCTTTTGAAAACATGGAAATTAATGAGTATATTTAGAAGAATAAATCATTAAAGCATTTAAAACAATATTTTAGTTAAAGAGATTTTAACAAAATGAGAGTTTCTTGAATACAAATAATTGAGGAATAAAATTTAATCATAACTTTATAATATCATGAGAATAAAGGGATTCATGATATAATGTGCTAAAGGATAGTATATACACCATATTCGAGTGAACTGGTGCATAACAATAATTAAGTATCAATGAAATTTAAATTGAAACAAAATCACTTATAAAAACTATACCCTTAGATTAAGGAACAACTAATTTCATAATAATGTGTGAAAAATATAAATACACTCAATATGATTGGATATTTAGTGTAAATAAATCAGAGATCTTTCACACATATTTTTGTAAAAACAACATCAATGATATGGATGTTTAACTCAAAGAATGGATATTGAGTTACAATTACTCTTATCAAATTCATATAGATGACTTGAGAATTTATCAATGGAGTGATTATGTGTATCAAAACTATATTCAAACAAAGGGGAGTGTAAATTACAACATAAATAAATAAATAGTTATTCCACACATAATAATAGCATGACATAATTAAGAATTATAAGATTAACCGAAGGAATGGAAATTGGGATAAAACGTTCCCTTACCGATTTGGTAACTTATGAAACATACACCACATTAAAGAAGGATTATATTATTAAGATTTAAATACCCATAAATTAAAGAATATTAAACAAATAATACAATAATGGGATGTACATAAACAACAAAAATGGAAATAGTGGAAAACATAACATGAATCTCATGGGAATAAAAAGTGAGATGAAAACCCCTTACTACGTTGTAATCAATGAAGTCGTATGACCAAAAGTTAATAACCACAAAATAATTCACAGAATACCATGAATATAAATACAATAATGATAATATTCATTAAATGGTATTACAAAATACACCACATTCATGAAATAAGTGTCAAATAATGGAAATCTCATGGAATTAAAAGTGAGATAAGAAACCCCTTACCTAGTGTATGAATTGAGTCATGTGTTCCTTGTTCATCCTGAATAATAAACTCAAGTTAATTTATACTTGGTTAATAAAATTTTTCATTTTTATTATTCCTTTTACACCACTTATTACCATGGTATAACAATTAGTTAATTATTTGAGTTCATATTGGACATTCTGTTGATGTTCGGAACTTGAGTCAAAGATGAACATACTATAATTACAAATTCTCCATGTGGTCAAAATTCCATTATATCCAGAATAATATTAAGTATTTAGATAAAATATATATCATATATATCCAGTATATATATGTATTTATAATAGTACATAACATTTGGAGTTAATAAATGAAATGCACTGTTCAAGGAGACGGTAAGTCGTACATACGCTTGAACACTACTTCTATTTATATTTCATATTTAATAGAATGAGAACTTAATGATACATAGTAATATTATAATTAAAGTATAATATCATAATATATATATATATATATGTTATATAATTTAATAACTCCATCCTTTTTATGTTTCATGTATGTCATGAATGAAACATATCACCTTGAGGGGGCGATAGTCCCTATTTCTTCAAATGAAATTATCGCGTTTACACATATTGGAAAGCATAAAGGTATGTTTGTGAAATAAAAAATCATAGAAGAATAGAGAAAACATAAACATAATATGTATCATATATAAATACAGTTCCATCATTATGGCCACCATGAGAGGTGGTAGGAGAAGATTGAACAATCATCATTTCATGAGGCAGTAGTTCGTCGTCCATAGAAACAGTATGTTCATTACCCATTATATGGATGTGTGTGGAAGTGTAGTTCGAATAATTATCATAAAAAATCCTAGAATACTGAGAATACTATTTTTATTATAAATCAAAGGAATAAAAAGACTTTATGGGGTTGGAGAAGTAAAATAAAAGAAATAAACTTAAGAGAAGACATTGCCTTTAAATTGGGTAACTCCATTTCGGTTGAACCAAAAAGATTTATTGAAGTGCCTTCTCCCTAAGATAAGGATTCTAGGTGGAAGATAGGTATGTAAGGAGCTTAATTGGGAAGATGTAAGACGAGACAAGGGGCTTGAGAGGTGTGAGTAATGGGTTAGATGTGATGGATTTTTATAAGGCGGAGGAGGTTCTCTTTAGGAATGTTTGAAAATATTTTTTATTATATAATGATATTCTGTTTATAAAGGTCAAAAAATCATTAAAGTAGAAGATAAGATGACTCATGTTTGAAATAAAATCATCCAATAATAATTTTATAGTTTTTGGATATTGTTTTAATTTTTATAATCTTATTTATTTAAATCATTCATTAATGAGGTAAACACTGCATCATTATTGTGTCATAAATACTGTTATTTATTTGATGTCTAAAAATTATAAAAAAAATACCATGATGTAGGAAATATTTTTATCTTTCAAATGAATATTTATAGTCTAAGTGATAACTTATATAACCCCATGTTAAATTGATTTAATAAAAGATATATGTTTATGTCATTTTTGTCTTTACTTTATATTAATTAATATAAAGTGTCCTTATCACTCTTAAGTGGCTTAGTGGGGTCCCAATATCGACCCAAGGATGCCCATGGTTAGAAATGTATTAACCAATAGGATTATGACACTTTGGGGTAATTTATTATTACTATAATATTATTTTTACCTTAAATTACCCTATTTACCTTTAATAATGGTAAATAAAAGAAAATCTTTACTGTTCACAAAAAAATATTTTCATCTTATTGAACCAAATTTTACTTATAGATAACAACCATGTATGTCAGATTTTAAAAATTCAATTCACAAAAGCGGTAAAATTTCATTTAAATGAAAAAGTCAGTTTTTTAACTACTACTCACTTTTTTCACTATTCATCAAAGAAAAATACCAAAAATTCAGAAAAATCCATATTTAGTATTCTGAATTCAAAAATGATGTCTATTTTACCAAATTAAAAACATATATATTCTATTAATTAATTTAAAATTAATTCCAGTTGTCAAAACTAAACGCATATTTTTATGAAATAATAACTATCAAAAGTTTGACATTTGTTTATGTCCAATTTCTATGTGAAATTACTTCCAATGAAAAAAATTGTTTTAAATGGTAAATATATAATATAATTACTCTTTAAAATCAATTAAAAAGTTAATATAACCATATAAATAAATTATATTAAAATGCAATTTTGAATTAAAATACAGTATTATCACTTATTCATTAAAAAAGAATTTTAACCGAAAAATACTAAACAGTTACCGAAAGTAAATTATTATGTCCCTATTCTAAAGAGGAATTTTATTTTTTCAAATATAATATATAAAAGTGACCAGAAATATATTTAAGGAGGGTTCTCTATCAAAAGGAGGTAAATCAGCCTTTTAATGAATATTAGAGTATTTATGCATAAAATTAGATTTATTCACATTTTAAGCCTCTAACTTTTATTGGATAAATGTAAATATATTTAAAAATACTTGTATAAAAATATTTATGTTAGTTCTATTCATTACCTCCATTACATTGACTAGGCATTAACTATCATTTAAAATAATAATATATTATTATTTTCTAGTATGACTCAACATTGTGTGCACCATAAGACTTTAGATAAACCCATTGTTGCATGTCAGGTATTCCATTAAATATAGAATACCATTTAAAATAAAATTAATATTTAATTCAAAAATATTAATAAATAGGAAAATGTCATATTCCTTATTGTTTTGGGATGTTACATCCATCCCTGCTTTTGGAAATTGCGTTCTTGTGATTTTAAAATTGGTCTTGGAAACTTTATTAAAAATACCAACTCAAAAAAAGAGTCAATATAACTATCACATTAAAATAAATAAAAATAAGTAAAGAGGTCACCGAGACAATAGATACTAGTACTTCATGAAAACATGGATATGGAGGAGAAAACAAACCATCATGTTCTTAAGGTGAGTGATAGAAAACATGATTAGGAGAAAGTTAACCACTAGAAAATCACAATCCTGTGATGGGTTAAATGTTATTTGATTCCCTAGTAGGAGATGTTAATAGAAAGTGTTTTTGTTTTAAGTTACGTATCATAATTTTGAGGAATTTATTTATGAACTTAACTAAAAACATATGTAAACATACTTAATTGTCATAAAGACTTTCATTCTTTACGAAATTTATACCACAAACTATTCTTTTCAACAAATGATTAGTTTTCAAACATACATGGTCACATTAAAAGCACTAGAATCATCTAATAGAGTATCACATAATCCAAAAAAGATGAACTATATATTTCCTCTTTCTTTAGACATTAACCATAACCTAAATGGTTAGTACGAGATAAGATAATCCCCAAAAAGGATAAACCTTTATAAAAATAAAAACTACTCTTAATCTCTAAAATTCAACAAAAAGTACCCAAATTTCAAGAAAGACCATTCAATATAAAATTCAACTTAAAAATTTTCAAAATAATCTAAACTAAGATTGAAACCCAAAACTCATAAGGATTTAATCACATAGTCTTCCATGATAAATCTGAACATTTATCTCCAAATAACATTGACTACTCTTAAAGTCTCATACTGAAGAGTAATTAACCTAATCATATATTCTTTATGATAGTTTAATCATTTCTATAGATAACCCAAAATAAAATTATTATTGATTCATAAAATCCTCTAACTAAAAATAATTATTCATACTAACTAGGGACTTCACGTAGTCCAGTGGTGAGTGAAAAATGTCAATCCCACATTGGTTGTGAGTTCGATTCCCGCATCTTTTTTCGATGTGACGGGTTTTCACACGGTCTACGTGATGTCCAAAACTATATAATTTTATAACATTCCAAAAAATGAGATAAATTCGTAAAAAATAACCATAATATATTTTAACCATAAAGGTTATATAATAACTTTAATTTTGCGTCCCAAAATGTAATAACCTGTAATTGCCTCAAATTCAAGGATCATAAAAACAAAAATGGTTCTTTATAACTATATCCACAAAAGAAAAGTTATTTCTTCTTTGAATACAATTTTCACATATAAAACATTATGGTTACAAATAATAGAAAAATATTCCAATCTAATCCCATTATTAGTACATTCAAACATATAATTATCCATAACTTTTTAATTCCTAAAATGTAGACATATTAATTATCGAACATCCATCCAAATACTTTATACATGTTTTTCCATTTTATTAGTTTAAAATTCTTTCCTAAAAAAATCATACATAATGTCCTAATATTTCAGTAATTTCAAAACATGAGCTATGAAATAATCCATTCCTTTCATAGGTCATTTTCAGTTCCCTCATCTTCAATTGGAATGGCATTAGGAATCAGTAAATGTATATTTTTATAATACTACTGATCACTTTCCCAAAACCTCTTCACATGGAATCTAATTTCATAGTGACCATGCACTCCACATTTATAACATTCAATTGACCCCTTAGAAAGAACATCTTTCCTTTTCCTGGAGTCAACAAGACATTTCCTTTTTCCATGGAAGGTACTTCCTTCATGACCTTCATTACCACATTTGAAACATCTTCCCATCCCTTTGAATCATTCCCACAAGTGTTTCTTTCAACATCCTTGACACATAGGTTTTTTAATATACATACCTTTATTATTATTACCGTTACTTTTGTAGGTGTTTGTTTCTCACATATACGATGCCTTATAAAAATCACCAATGTTCAACTGGTTAATCAAGAATCTAGATAGTTGGTCAAGAATAACCACAAGACATCTCATTGCAACTCCCATTAAATTTACTTTCTCTTTCAAAAAACCATCACAATTTTCTTCACATCCACTATTACTTTGGTGCCTTCTAGATCTAGCCATTTACTAAAACTGAAAAGGTCAGTGTGAGTATATCAGTAAAATCATCATATAAAATCTTTTGAGGAGGGTAAATACTAAGATATACTTATTCATGTTATCTTAAACTCATTTACTTTATCTGAAGTAACTATGAATCTTTATAAAATCCTAACCATTATGGATATGTCACTTATGCATAAAGAACACCATAACCTCTAAATTTATCTAAACTGACCTCTGATACCAACTATAAATACACAACCTTAAACATTAAATAATCTTGAGTTAAATCAAGAATTCACATTAAGGGTATTTTTAGGTTTATAGTTTTAGGGAATTAGGACATAACTATTATATATCATCTTGAATATTACATGTAAATAGTACTACTCAGTATCCATTTTTTTGTTAAATAAAAACCATTAAAAAGAAACATGTCTACTTCCATGTTTTTGACATCATGACTTTTCCTTGATCCCATCCTTGTCCCTATTCCACTTCATGTCCTGTGAAAAACATTTCAAAACATTTGGATGAGAAAAAAACTCAGTAAGGGATACAAAAATATGGAAAACTATTAGTTTTTAAAAACAACAAGTAAACCATAAATACATTATCATAAGTAATAATTTTCACCTTTATGAAGTAGTAAATACTCTTCTCTGAATAAAAGATCCTTACTTAACCTTTTGTAACCAAAAGATTACCATAAAACCCATATAAAGCATGAATAAAATATATAGGTATCTTGGGACATAAATGTACTTAAATAAAATAACCATACTGTCAACTTTCACACATATAACTAAATGGAATAGCTATATAGTTGGCTTGCATAGCCAATGCATTAATGGTTATAACATAACCACCCGTCCTTTGGTTTATCACGTAACCACCCATAAAATGTACAAGTACCATTATAAAATTACAACACATAAAATATTACAAATATAAACATTTCACTGATGACATTACATTTGAAATCACAAGAAATCATTTCAAGATACTGACGTAATCAATGTTCTATCAAAACCATTTTCAAAACCATTTAAAAAATTTAATAAATATATTTTTTAATCAAAGTGTCCCATAACACTTTGAAACTTTTAAATGGATTATCATCAGAAAACATTAATGTCCATACAAATAAATAAAAAACCATTTTGAAAACATGGACACTAATGAGAATATTTATAAGAATAAATCTTTAAAACATTTAAAAATATATTTTATTTTGAAGAGTTTTAAACAAAATGAGAGACTCTTGAATAGAAATAATTGAGGAATAAAATTAAATCAGAATATTATAATATCATGAGAATAATGGGATTCATCATATAATTTTCAAAAGGACAGTATATTAACCACATAAGAGTGAATTTCTGCATACCAACAATGAAGTCTTAATGGAATGTAAATTGAGTCCAAATCACTTATAAAATATGTATCCGTAGATTAAGGATAAATGAATTGCATAATAATGTGTGAAAAATATAAATACACTAAATATTATTGGATATTCAGTGTAAATCAATCATAGAACTTTCACTCATATATTTGTAAAAACAACACCAATTACTTGGATGTTTAACTCAATGAATGGAAATTGAGTTAAAATTACCCTTATTAAGTTCATATAGATGACTTGAGAATTTATCAATGGAGTAATTATGTGTATAAAAAGTATATATACACAAAGGGGAGTGTAAAATACAACATAAATAAATAATTAGTGATTCCACACATAATCATATCAAGGCATAATTAAGAATTTGAAGATTAACCAAATGAATGGAAATTGGGTTAAAAAGTTCCCTTACCGATTTGGTAACTTACAAAACATACACCACATGAAATAATTATCATACAATGAAGATTTAAATACCCATATATTAAGGTATATTATACAAAGAATACAATCTTGGGTAGTACATACACCACACAAAATGGAATAGTGGAAAACAAAGCATGGATCTCACAGGAATCAAAAGTGAGATGAAAACCCCTTACCACTTTGTAATCAATCGAGTCGTATGCCAAAAAGTTAATAACCAACAAATGAATAATAGAATACCATGAATATAAATAGAATAAGGATAATATATATCCCATTTTTTTACATAATTCACCACATGTAGGAAATAAGTGGCTAATAATGGAAATCTCATAGAATTAAAAGTGAGATAAGAAACCCATTACCTCATGTCTGACTTGACTCGTTTGTTCCTTGTTTTTCCTGAATAATAAAATTATGTTATTTTATACTTGACTAAGAAACTTTTTCATGTTTATTATTCATTTTATATCACTTATTACCTTGCTATAACAATTAGTTAATTATTTGAGTTCATACTGGACATTTTGTCGATGTTTGGAACATGAGTCAAAAATGAACTTGTTATCATTACAAATTGTCCATGCGGTCAAAATTCCATTATCTATAGAATAATATTCAAGATTTAGATATCATATATATCATATATATCCATTAAATAAATGTATTTATAATATTACATAACATTATGAGATAATAAACGAAATGGCCTTTTCATAGAGACGGTAAGTCGTACGTACGCATGAACACTACTTTCATTTCTATTTAATATTTAATGGAATGAGAAAACAATGATGAATAGTTATATAATAATTCCAGTATAATATCATATTATATATATATTTTACATAATTTCATAACTCCATCCATTATACATTCAATTTATGTCATGAACGAATCTTATCACCTTGACGGGGCGGTAGTCCGCACTTCTTCAAAGGAAAATATCATGTTTAAACATATTGGAAAGCATAAAGGTATGTTTTTAAAATAAAAATAATATAAGTATAGAGAAAAAATAAACATAATATATATCATATATAAATACAGTTCCATCATAATGTTCAACATGAGCGGTGGTAGGAGAATATTGAACAATCATCATTTCGTGAGGTAGTAGTTCGCCGTCCACTGAAGCAATATGTTCTTTACCCATTAGATGGAGTTCTGGGGAAGTTAAGTTAGAATTATTCTCATAAAAAAATATGTGTATATTCAGGATACTATTTTTGTTATAAAATAAAGGAATAATAAGATTTTAGGGGGTTGGAGATGTAAATTAAAAAAAATAACTTAAGAGAAGACGTTACCTTTAAATCGGGTGAGTCCCTTTGGTTTAAACCAAAAGGATTTCTTGAAGGGCCTTCTACCTATTGTAAGACTTACACTTGGAAGATATACATGTAGGGGGATTAATTTGGTAGAGTTTGGGCGAGACAAGGGGCTTGAGTGGTGTGTGTAATGGGTTAGATGTGATGGATTTTTATAAGTGGGAGGAGGGGCTCTTTAGGAATGTTTGAAAATATTTTTTATTATATAATGAAATTTTGTTTCTAAAGGTCCAAAAACTTATTAAAGTATAAGATATAATGACTAATGCTCGATATAAAGTCGTCCAATAATAATTGGATTGGTTTTGGATATTGTTTTAATTTTTATAATCTTATTTATTTAAATCAATAATTAATGAGGTAAACACTGCATAATTATTGTGTGATAAATACATTGATTTATTTGATGTATAAAATTATAAAAAATACCATGATGTAGGAAATACTTTTATATTTCAAATTATTATTTATATTCTAAGTGATAACTTATAAAACTCCTTGTAAAAATTTCCTTACTAAAAGATATATGTTTATGTCATTTTTGTCTTTACTTTATATTAATTAATATAATGTTCCATTATCAACTTTAAGTGGATCCATGGGGTCCCATGATCGACCCAAGGATTCCCATAGTAATAAATGTATCAAAAAATATTATTAGGACACATATTATAGTAATTTAATATTATTATAACATTTTTTTAACTTGAATTTCCCTATTTAAATTTAACTACGGTAAATAAAATTAAAAAATTACTATTCCCCAAAAATTATCTTCATCTTATTGAACCAAATTTTTCTTACTCATAAAAACCATGTATTTTTTATTTTAAAAATTCAATTCATTTAAGGGGTAAAATTTCATTTTAATGAAAAAGTCATATTTTAACTACTACTTAGTGTTTTCACTATTCATTAAAAATTGAAATTTTTCCAAAAAAATACCAAAAATTCAACCAATGATATATATGATATTTTGAATTAAAAAATTGTGTATATATTGATAAATTAAAAACATATAAGATTAATTAATTAATTTAAAATTAATTCTCGTTGTCAAAAAAGCGCATTTTTAAGAAATAATAACTATGAAAAGATTGACACTTATTTATGTTCAATTTAAAATTGAAATTACATAAAATGATCAAAATTGGATTAAATGGTAAAAATATAATCTAATTAAAATTTAAAACCAATTAAATAGATAATATAACCATATAAATAAATTAGATTAAAAGGCAGTTTTGAATTAAAATACAATATTTTTCACTTATTCATTAAAAAAGAATTTTATTAGAAAATACTAAAAATTTACCCAAATTAAATTTTGTTGTAACGATTCTAAATAAGAATTTTATTTCTTCAAATAGAATATATAAAAGTAACCAAATATATATTTAATGAGGGTTCTCCAGGAAAAGGCGATAAATCGACCATTTAAATAATATAAGAGTATTTATGCATAAAATTTGATTCATTCATATTTTATGCCTGTAACTTTTATAGGATAAATGTCAAAACATTTAACAAACATGTATAATAATATTTTAGTTGGTTCTTTTCATTCCATCCATTACAATTTCTAGGCATTAACTACCATTTAAAATAATAATAATATATTATTTTCCAGTTTGACTCAGTATTGTGTGCAACGTTTGACTTTGGAGAAACCCATTGTTTCATTTCAGGTAAGCCATTGAATATAGCATCCCCTTTAAAATAAAATTAATATTTAATTCGGAAATATTAATAAATATGATAATGTCATATTATTTTTCATAGTATGTTACATATCCCAACCTTAATTTAGCCATTAAAACCTAGTTATACACCTTTTAACTAAAAAACATGTCATTGATTTAATGTAGTGGGTATTTTTTAATCATTATTACTAGATTGAGACTTTGGTAACAAATTCATAACCAGAACATGTCATCAAACTTCTTAAAAAATAATACATGTTCCACCAAATTTGAAACACTTGGTTGTATAAATCGATATAACTTCATGAATTCAAGCTAGATATTATATTCCTATAGATTCATATTAGTATCTAGTGGATCATAATTAATCCCTTAAAAACACATCCATCAAATCTACACCACTTTGGATAACATTTATTTCTTTTTTAATTATAGTAATCCAAGAACCAAACTAGATATATCTCATATTAATGTAAAATGGTCTTGAGTAACATGTATTAGAGTTAATTTGCAACACTCTCTAGTTTTTTTAGCACATCTATTGGGTTATTTAAATGAATATCTATTATGAAAAAAAATAATAAATTCTTTAAACTTCATAATCCAATATATTAATGTTATGAGGTTATATGTGTTCTACTCCAGATTGTGGAACTTATTTCACTATTGGAAATCTGATCTATACTAATGCATCTATACCAACAGTTTGTAAAAACTGTTACTATAGGTCCCCTTTCCAAACAGTTTGTCCAAACCATTGGGAATAATGAACTTTGAAGCCCCTTTTCCCAATGGTTTGGCCAAACCATTGGGAAAGGGTATGGATTTCCCAATTTTTTGGACAAATTGTTGGGAAAAGCCCACTTTGAGGCCACTTTTTCCAATGGTTTGTACAAACTATTGGGAAAGGGTGGGTACCAATCCTAAAGGTTCTCAAACCTGTTGGGAAAGGTCTATCCCAACGGTTTTGAGAACCGTTGGGATACGCACCCTAATTTTTTATGAGTACATTTATCAAATATCATCAAATAAATCAATAAATAATTTATATATATATATCAAAATATATTGAAAAAGGAATCTATAGGATATTGGTAAAGTCATTGATATTTAACGTGGAGGTTGTGGGCTTAAATATCCACTCAAAATTATATATATATATACTTATCCCAACGATTTCCCCTAACTGTTGGGATAGGTCTTTCCCAACAATTTTCTCCAAACCGTTGGGATAGGTCTTTCCCCACACTAAATCACCCAATGGTTTCCCAAACTATTGATATAGGCTATTCAAATGGTTTGGGGACCTATAACAATGATTCTAAACCGTTGGTATTGGTAATTTTTTCATTAGTGTTTGAAATTAAATCATTACGGTTAATAATTTTAAAAATAATATTTTAAACCCTAATTACCTCATCTCTATATGTGGAATCTCAAACATAGTTTAATAGTTCATTAAAATTACAAAAAAAATTAAAATATTCTTATAAAAAATAAGAAATGAACGATATGAACTCACTAAAATAAAATATCAGTTAAAAATAGTTAAATTTTTTAAAAAGGTACCTCATACAATTTAAGGTCATATTTCATATAATTTTAGTGTATTCATAAAAGAAAAATAAAGTTAAATATTTTAAACATGAATTTTTTAAGGATTTACACATATAATATTATTTCATATATCTATATATTTCTTCAATCCCTTTAGAGGAAAATATTATCCCATTTTCTATTTGGAATCTTTAACCCTTAAATCCGATGAGTTGTCTTCATTTAATATTTGACATTATGCTCCAATTAATAAATTCTACCTAAATATTTAAAACCATGTTTTACACTTACATGATGTAAATATGAATTCAATTATTTCATTTGAAAAAATATATGATGTATGTCTGTCTATTTCCATTTCAATTAACTAAAAAAATAATTTGGAAAATGAGGTATATGGTAAAAATCATTCATACTGTAAGAATCCATATTTTTTACCTTATCCATAATTCCTTTTCACATATACTGAATATATGGTTTGATCTAATAGAATGACATTAAATTAGATATAATATCAAATCATCATATAGAACAATTGAAACATTATATTTAAAATAGTGTTTAGCTCTTGTGAATAATGAACTAGATATTTGAAATGAGTAGTGTCCTCCCAAAAAGTTATATTCACTTAAACAAACTCAAAACACAGATTCAACCCAAGTATGACATACAAAAATAATAGATCATTTTTTAGTAATATTCAATACAGTTCATAATAAAACATTCCCCAAAATTATAAATGTTTAGTTTCATCATTTACTAGATAAAAAAAATTTAATCCTTGATTGATCTTGACTATCTTCTATATATTTCCCCTCTGGTTGTCCACCATTTAAAAATAACCTACACGAACCTTTCTAAAATATGGAGAAAGAAAACATAGGAATGGATGAACTCATATTATTAATGATGGTAAATCTAAAAGATATAAATCAATGATTATATTTAACCTTAAGATTAAAATAATTTTATGAGAAAATGATTCTTAATTATGAAATCTATACAAAATTAATCAATTATATTTTTCAGGAATCATGGAATAATGTGTTTTCATAAAAAAATATATATTTCTAATAAGGGTGTGGAATCATAACTAATAAACATTGATCAATGAGAACATATTATGGGAATAATAAATAGGTTTTTGGCATACACATAAGAATATAAATTTGTTCAATTTGTCATTTTTCACTTTTGAGACTACCATAGTGGATAAAGTCCAGTTGTAGATTTGGTTCACTCCTTATTAGATCATTTCCTAAATCAACAATAACACCAAGGGATATTAAAGTGGGAATAGTTCTTATTGAAATAAGTTCAATCCCCATTCCATTACATATAATATCATGAGATATCATTCAATACCCAATCCATTGGATGATTATATAGTATTGGGCCCACTATTCAATTAATAAAAACCATTCATATGTTTTCCAAAAGATCATAAAAACATTCATCAATCTATTGTAATATAATCCATGGAAAATAAATGAGTTTCATAAATATTTTTGAATCACATAAAAAACACATCTTATTAAAGTACATGGATTGCATCATTAGATTATATTCTTAGTAAAAAATAAAAATGAGTGAAAGTTCTTGAAACAGATAAAAAATTCCATCAAATACATTCAAAACGTTCATTGATAATATTATAAAAATATAATTTTATTTTTATTGAATTTTAAAATTAAAATTTCTAAAAAATTGAGATATTGATTTTCTTTGGAAATAAAAACTAATAATTTTAAAGTATTATTCAATGGAATAAATCTTTTTTAGGGATGGATATGTGATTTTCTGGGTAAATGTTTAAATACATATTCCTTCAATGGTTAATGTAAAAAATCATTAATAAACTATTCATAAATAATTTTAAAAATATCTCATTAAATAATTTAAATAAAATAAAAATATGGTTTAAAATTACATTAAATAATTATTTAATGATTAAAAATACCATTTGTGAAAATATTTTAAAGGAATATGGACATGGAAGAGAAGGTATATTTACCAATGAGGGAATATAGTCTGTTTTTTAAATAGAATCCCCAATATATTTATATACCAATGAGTTGAAAATGATACTAATACCTAAAATTTAGTTGAATTAACATTGGATAATAAAATATGTTGGGTTTAAAGGATTATTAATTGAATATTTTCCATCAATAGATATTTAACATAATTAATATAAATATGAAATGGCATTATAACATTAACCCATACCTCAAGTATTCTCACAATTCATATGAATTCAAACCTCTAGTAAAAGAAAATTATAATTAAAAAATTTATATTACATAAATAAATATAGACATAAATTCTTATATATCATTATTTAATATTTTCTAATTACCCCTTTATTACCAATTCTTCATTAATATTGATATTTAGGAATAATTTTTTCTATTTTCAATTCAGGTTTCAATTTGAGAGTTCAGTCCTTATACAAGGGTATGTTTTTTACTATATGCATAATCATAATCATTTAATAATTATCATATTTATTTATTATATACAATTTTATAATAATTCATATAAATCACTGATAAAAATTTAATTACATAACATCATGGATATGATAGCCTGTCCATACACACCTATAATGTTTTAACTTTTTGATGGTTGAAAATAAATAAATTGAAATCTTAATTTAATTTTCTAGAATCATAATAATTTCATTAATATCATTTATATTAATTAAATATTTTTTTATAACCATCGATGTACTGTGGAAATGACATATTAATTGCATCTCTTTGGGGATGTGGTAGTCCAATCTTATCCATGGGTGAGACAATCATTTTTCAAAAGATGGTATAGAGATTAAAAGTGGATGTATAATTTACATAAAAACAATTCTTTGTAGTAATTATATATTCTAAATAATTATATGGTGGTTATTGAAAATTTATAAGAGCATAAAGAGGAAATAAATATTAAAAACACCAGTATCAATATTTATATCTTCTACAAGTATTCTTTTTTGAATACCATGTCATGGATCCATAGATTGGGAATTTGAGAAGGCCAAAATCTCAAGGTCATGTATAATTATTTTGGAGAGTATTTGGGAATATATTTGTTAACATAAATGGATCATGTGGTGTGGAGAATAAATGGTAGGAGCTTCTATTTTATAAGTTAGTAAGGTGACACACATGTAATTATAAAGAATATTAAAATATAATAAAGTCACTCTCATATAAAAGTGGTTTAAATTTTAATATATTTCAAATAGAAGGTATTTTTTGGTTTAAATACACATAACCAGTAGGATTTAGAGATTTGTATATGTTATTACAACCCCTATATCTTTAGTTTAACCCCTCATTAACCCATTAAATATTTACCTTGGTATAATTTTTTTAATAATATTACAATTCACAATAACCCATAATTATATTCAATAAATTACCTAATAATAATTATTAATACTATTTTTTAATATATTATAAACGAATAAATTTCTAGAATATAATGAAATTAATTCTAATGTCGATACCTAAAATGAGTACAAATAATTTTTAGAGAAAATAATTATTTAGAATAAAAGTAATTTAATACAATTCATGTCCAACTATGAGATTTTAGAAGAATTTAGAAATATTTTATTTAAAATTTAGAAAAATCTTTGTTAATATTATAAATAAATATTACTTAATTTTATTTACTAATATAAAAACACAATGTGAGTAGTAAGATAGTTTTTAGAAAAACAACACCTTTAATGTTCAATTGCATTAATTTTCTTTTCAAACCAACTGATAACCAATGTATTCATTTAATATATGTGTAAAAAATTAATTTTTCATATGTTTATAACTATGAAAGAGTTTTTTGATAAATAATATTTGAGAATAATTTACTATAAACAAAATATTTCAAAACTATTCTTTTGGGTGAGTAGACTTTTCAATGTGAATTGGAAATTACTTTTGACAATTATATATCATATATTTACCATATAATTTCATTTACTTTATAATATTGAATCATTATTAGAATATATAAATATATAGGTGTTTCAAAAGATATCTACGAAAAAATGTATTAATTTAAAAAATATTCTAAAATCTTATGGTGTTATTAAAAAAACTTCAGTACTAGGAATCTACTAATTGTGTTTGTTTTTTTCCTTAGTTTTACAAAAAACTATAAAATAAAAATATATATTCTATCCACATTTTTTTATGAAGATTCAGTAATTCATTAGTATTTAGTAGTTATTTTCATAAAAATGCTACTAAATAATTTTAAAAATTATTTCATAGTAGTTTTCCTATAAACCTATACTATATTTTATATATTAATCACTACTTCCACAACTCCCCCTCAAACCCCCACTAAAAAACCTCTCAACCTCGACCTCCCACTCCAAACCACTCTATGTTACTCGTTACACTAAATCATCCTCACTGACGTTCAATGCCAGAACACTATTTTCCTCCCCTAATATTTTGTTAACATCAAACACCCTCTCAAACTCCCAATCGATATCACTAACCAATAGACTCACTACACTCTCAGCCATGATTCTAAATACACCTCTACAATTCCATCTTCATCCATAAACCCGAATAGCCTCATCATGATTTCAATAAAACACACCTAGATTATTTTATCCCTCTTCACATGTAGTAGATTTTATACTCTTTTTATAGAATTATTGTGAAATAGAGTTAGATTATGTAATTTTCTTATACTAATTCACCCTTAATGTACGTAGTTTAGTTGAATTATGAAATGTTTTTATGGGTTATTTTTAATTCATAAATAGTGTTTATTGTGTTTATTTTTTTCATATAGGTTACCAAATAGATAATATTATATTTATTACAATGATCTTATTCAATTTGTGAATTGATCTTATGTTTGATTTTTAGTGTGAATTTAATGATTTTATAATTGACATCAATTGATTAATAATTATTTCAAATGAATTTTAATGGGATAAAAATTATATGTTATATTTTTAAAGGCTAGGAATTTTAAATTACATATAATAAATTATTATTTTTGTAAGCAGAGATTTAATTCATGAAATTGATATTTTTATTATTTAAAGGATAAACAATAAATTTATTAGGGATTAAATTTTTAGAAAATTCATAAATCAAGTTATATTTTTTATATAATATTTCAGTATAAAATTCGAAATAAAATTTTATGTGAATGAAAATATTATCGATCTTAATGAATTTATCCAAATTTTGAAAATTTCAATTTGTTTTTATTTTCTTTAATTAAATGTACTTTTTAATGTATAATAGAATAAATTAATATTATATTTTAAATTGTAGGAATTTATGTAAATATGAAAAAACGTTTTATTATCTTACATTATTACACATTTTACTATATTATCTTTTTTAACATGTTTTTATATTTTTCATTTTAAAATCGATTTGTGGGTGTATGAATCAGATATCAATTTCCTAATTATAAATAGAGATGATGGTTGAAGAGAGTAGAATTATTTGAAATAATGATGCTGAAATATATTCCTACATATTATCTGTGTTGTATTCTATATGGAAAACCATACATCATAGTGAATTAATGTAGTTATGTATAGAGTCAAAATGAAAAAGTAAATGACCTGATAATGAATAATGAAAATAAAAACATGTTAAGTGATGATTTTACCATTGTAGGGAAACACCATAAAAAATTTCCTAAAACAGTTGATTCAGTTATTTATATTTTATATATTAATTAATATTTAAGAATTATAAGAAACCATGATCAAGATGATAATATATTAATGTCAGAAAATGAGGAAGCTTATATAAGAGAAATTTTAGAAATGGAAAAAACTAAGTTTTTTTAAATTAGTTTCCTATGTATATCCAAAATTATATGAATTGATGTTTCAAATATTTAAAATTTAAAATTCCACTAAAGTTCTATGACAGAAGGAGTTTTTATTAAATTTAAAATTAATTCCATATCCATGATATTAGAATTATTCTTTGATGAATTGTTAAAGCTGTGATCCATGTATCTTTTTATGAAATGAAGAATATTATTATCAATCCCCAACTAAATTTTATGATTTTCAATGCATGTCTCAAAGATTGTATACTTTATTATAAATAATAGTTTAATATATAGAATTGATAATGTTATTTTACTTCAATATGGAAAACTAATACTGATAATATTGGTTTGAATCTATATACAACCTATATGAATATGAAAAAGTAAATTATAATGAAGGTTATATGTTACATTTTTTTAAAATTATAATTGAAAATATTTCTTATTTCATCTAAAAATATTAAACATGTGAACTGGAGTAAATTTAAAAATAATATAGTTGATTTCATGTAACATCAAAGAGATTGGAATTCATGGAAGAACTTTGATTCATTACATTAGGATTTATCTTCTAATCCCGAAAATTTATGCATGGGAATGGTGTCTAATGGATTCAATCATTTCAGGAATTTAATTTTAACTTGTATAACTTATCATGTTTTTTAACCCCTTATAATATACCGTATATATATTCACAAAACATATTTCATTCAACATATCGATGATTATACCAAAATTAGAAATGTATGTAAATGCATTTGATGTGTGCCTTAGGTTAATTATTCATAAATTACAAGAGTTATAGAATGATTTCATTGAACTTATGATGTATGTAAGTCACATATTTTAAAAATTTATGATTCCTTATATGGACCATTAGTTACATTCTAGGAATATGAAATGTTTTTTTGTGTAACATACCCCGATATTTGGATTGTATAGTTTGTAACATTGATTTTGAGCCTCCATGGATAAATTATCATAGAAACTAGGCTTTCATTTATAATCATGTATTTATTGATAAATATCATAAATATTCATTTATCAAGTGACATTTCAATACATAATTTATTTGAGGCTCCCAACAAATTTTTTTAGAAAAATACTTAAAACGCCACAAATTACAATTGAAGACCAATAATTGAATAAAAAGAGAATATTATTTGAACATCTATATTGTAAATTTAATCTTTTACATCATAATATTGACATTATTCACATTAAGAATTTTTTTGTGACAATGTTATGTTAAAATTTCTTAATGATAAGGGAATATCAAAGGGTTATTTAAATTAATATTAGGACACAAAAGAAATGAATATCAAACATGATTTATGGCCAAATGGGAAAGAAAATTATTATTTAGGTATTTTCCAAATGAAAAATCACCAAATATTTTTTCCCAAAAAATAATAAAAAATTAGATGTTTCTAATGGATATTCTAGTAATATTGAATGATGTGTTAATATGAATTTTTGTATAATAAATAGATTGAACAGTCCTGGTCCACATGTATTGATGGAAATTTTTTAAAATTTAGAAATTGTTAATTTTTTTCCTAACTAAATAACCTACATTATAATTAACATTTTTCTCATTATTAAGATATCATCGTGAGTATACATTAAATGAAAATGAATTGGATAAACATTATGAATTAATTGTATTGGAACTATGTAATTTTAATATGTTCGTTCCCTCATCCTTTTTCAATGTGATGATTCATATAATGTTGTATTTTCTAAATTAATCTAAAAATGAAGGGACTGCATATTATAGATGGATCTATCCTATATAGAAGTATTTTATTTTAAAATGGTTTTCATAAAAATTAACATTTTATATAGTATTTTAAAACATCATTGATTAATTCCTTAACTTTTATTAGTATTTATCATGGTCAGTTGAAGTATTATATGAAAAATAAATCATACCAAGATGTTTCTATTATAGAAGGATACCTTACTAAATAGCATATAACATTCATTTCAAGGTATTTAAATTCAATAGTGATATTATTCTATCAATTTGGACAAGTTTATGATAATCCATGTCATATTTGGGATAATAATGAGTAACAAATTTTGCTAAAATTAGTTTTATAATTATGATAAGTATCATCATTTTACTTGATAGATATATAGTTAAAACATGCATATTGATATGTTCTCTGAAATACAGATATTTTTGATCACTTTGTAGAAAAATTAAGGACAGAAACAAAATGAAACCTTATGAGTTGAATTCATAATGAGATGGGGATACAAAAAATTTACTAAATAAACTGTTAAATGTCATGAACATTGTGTAATTTAATAATATAATAAATTATAATAATATGTTGAAAGTTATATATATTAGGAAAAAGTTTTTATATAAACTTTTTTATGTAAATATTCTTGATAATCATGTTTTTCCATCTAAGGATTTTAGATTTTTAGATTTAGGTCCATTGAAACATTAAAGGGGATTCAATGTATAAAATACTAGTGGTATCAAGTTCCATTATATGGATCATAGAGAAGGACTGAAAACATGAAATAATTTTACATTTAATGTTATAGATCTACGTTGAAATAGAATATTGGTTGATATTATCAACTAAAATTGTCATGGGAATTTTTAGTTATATAATTTAAATTTAATTGATCAATATTGATAAGGGACTAATGAATGATTATTTGAAAGTTACTAACAAAAACGTAACATCATTGATTGATACTGGTGCATCAAAATAATATGATCTATATGTTATAAATTCAAATAATAATGGTATATTATTATTATAATACAGTGGATAATGACTGTGATGTTTTTATTCATATGAAACATAGAGAAATGTATGATATAGGCAATGATGGTTAAGTAAGCTGTGTCCATAGAGGCCATTAGCACCAAAAAACTGAATTTTTTTTACATAATTATATTAGTAATTTTAGTATTGTTGAGGTGAGTGAATAAAAATAAGAACAAAATTTAGAAGAAGAAAAATGTTAAAAATGGAAACTGATAAAAAAATAACCACAAAAGAATACAATTTTTATGTTTTTTATATTAATAAATTCAAGGAATATTTATTTAATTGAAAAATCGATTTAATTTTTTATACTAATAATTGAATGGATTTTTTTGGGGATGTTGTGTAAAATTTATTTAGTGATAAAACCTTCTATAAATCACATGGTCTCATTCACCTACTATGAAACAAGGTACAATTAATCAAGTACCTTGAATTTTTTATACCTTTCCAATTTAACATAATATACATTCATCAACTGGTATAAATATAAATATGATTATGAGTAATAATAAATTTGGTAAAATAATTGGGACTTGGCATTGTAGAGGGAATTGTCTATTGTTGTTATGAAGATGAATGAAGACATTCTTCATGACATAGTGACACTCACCAGGAGTGAAACAACAGTTGATTTCCTAAATTTTCAATTTTATTATTATTTTTTTAGTTATTTGTTTTAGTAAATATTATACATCAAATTAATTTTAATAATTAATTATTGACTCCAGTAAAAAATAGATATTATGATATTAGAATAATATTCATCATAAACTATAAATAATTCTGATAACACAAAGGATTGATTCTTCCTATGAAATTTCATTAATAATTATTATAAATATTATGAGGAATTCATAAAATAATATATGTAATTATTTATATCATTGAGTCTTCTAATTTATTATAATTATTCATGGAGTATTTATGGAATTTTCCAAACACAACTAAAATCCTTTTCATCCACATTTATGTAGACAATTTATTCTATTATTCTTATCACATTAATTAATTTAATTATTCATTATTTCTTGATCAATATAGAACATTTTGATATGTTTATCCCATGGATAATTATTTTTCATGTTCCCTTTTGATATTATATTTATGGCATACCTTAATTCTAGATTATATATATTGATTGTGATAAAAACAAGTCATAACTGAGATAGTGGTTCAAAATACAATAATTTATATAGCGCAATATTTATGTTACTATAATTGGAATGACTTTTGAAAAAATTATATTAATCATAAATGATAAAAAAAATAGATATTTAGTATTCAATTTAGTGGAAATGAAATTTGAAAATTCTGAGAAAATGATTTATTGGTTTCACCTGATTTGTTTTTGTTTCCATGAGATTTTAATAAAGTATTATTTATAACAAAGAGATCTGAATCAGTCATTATTCAATGTTCAAATAGAGATGATTAGCAGTGTGAAATCTATGAAATTTTATTTGAGAGAACATTTTTTATTTGATGTTAACATAAAACATTTATTTCAATTTAAAAAATGTAAAACATTGTACCGAGTAGATCAATTTACTTTCAATTATGTATAAGAAAGTGGATGTAATGAATAAGATGTTTATGATGTGGCGTGTGTTTAGTATTATGATAATTGAAGGAATATTGGACATTGATAATTTAAATTAATAATATATAATGAAATTCTAGTTTTACCATGTAAATTTATTATTTGTGAATAGAATTTGGTCATTTAACAATTAATCAAAAGAAATATAATTATTGGATGGGATGGTTATCATATCATAAAATTGATATGGATTGGTTGAATTAGTGTTTAAGGATATTCATACACAATCCAAAATTAATAGATTGGATTCAATTATTTCTCTACGTTTATAAAATATATTATTAATGGAGGAGGATTTCAAACACAACTGATGTTATTACATGTTATAATAATACTATACTATTATGACATAACATAAAATGTTTTTAGTCTTCCAACTAATATGAGGAAATCATATATAACTATAATTTGGTGAATACATATGCATACATATTGTTCATTATTATAAAATTACTTAAACTTAATTTTGATAAAATAATATATCATTTGAATTTAATTTCATAAATTATTCATTTTATATGTTGATTACTAATTTGTGGTAGAAAATGTTAAATATAAGAATCAATGGAAGAAAATGGGGAAGGTTGTGATAGGAAGAAGTGTGAATGAGTAACGGAGGGTGAGGGCATGTACCTCAGTAGAGTAGTGGATTTAGAAACTATAATTTAATTAGAAACAATTTTAACTATTCTGAATAAAATAGTTATGATTAAATCCATAACTAAATATGATTCGTTCTAAAATCACCACTATTAATAATGAAAATCAATAATAAATAATAACTCTATTAAATATAAATATCATCATCATAATATGAAACCATCAGAAAAAAAGATAGGTCTTTCCATAAATATATATCAACCAACAATTTCACGGTGGTTATAAAGTACCACTATGAATCCATTTATAGGCAGTTAAAATCACTATTAAACAAAAATTCCTCCCCTAACTTTTTTTCATTTCTTGTATTTTAAGTCTTTCTCCACATAAATATCTACCCGTAGAAATATTATCTCAGTTCTATCCATCATAAAAACTCAAGAGTGGGGAGAGTTTATTTCATAATTGTACCCTTAAAAAAATTGTACATACCTAATAAAACATATATCTATATTCTAGCCCTTTTTTTAAATGTAATTTAAAAAATACTAAGTAAATGATAGTGAAAAAATAAATTTTTATAGTTATTCAGATACACCAAGATAATCCATTATTATTTTACACCAATATAGAATGAAATTTTAATTATTTTACTAAGATTCTTTTGATGAGGATATTTATGGTTGAGTAATATATTCTGAAACACGGTTTCTATAATGACCCAGACCTCTCTGGTTTATTCCTTTTTGAAAATCCAGTGTTTGAGGTTTTCATGGAGGTGATGGTGACACATTTCATGAGTTTACCAAATATCAATTTTCTCAATGGTAGGTGGAGTCAGTAGGTGGCATCATTGGGTGGAATAATAAATTGGAATTGGTGACTCACCATAAGTAAGTTTCATTGGTGATACACATTGGTGAGTCACATCATTGACTTGAATCGGGGACCTACTGTCGATAGGTTTCTTGATTGACTCACTATCGGTAGGTCCTGTCTGTGACTGGCATCGTTGAGTCATGTCAATGACTGTTATTGGTGACTCACTATCGGTAGGTTGCATCAGTGACTCACTATCCGTAGGTCATGTCAGTGACTGATGTTGGTGACTCATCAATCGGTGACTCACTTTCTATAGTGAGTCATTTCCAATTTTTTCTAGTTTCTCCCCTCTTACATATCATTATATGTAAATCAAGTTTAAAACCTTATTTGACAATTTGTGAAGCATTTTTAAAGGATGTAAATTATATATTTAATATCTTAATACCTTGAGACTTTGAAATGGGCAAGGCACATGGTATTAGTCACAACCCAATTTTTAAGTACTTTGAAATCATCTACCTTCTATTGATATAGAATCTAGCCTTTTTCTAAAGCGGAGATCCTATCTTCCATGAACAATTATATTTTATCTTGGTAAACCTAGAGAATTTCTTCCCCATGGAGTTATGTGTTGTGGTGTGGCCTTCAGATCCAGGCTTACCTTGGATTCCATAGAGCTGTCCATGCACCCCCTATTTTTTGAACAAGGAGTTGTTGATCATCTGTTGCTCCAGTTGGGATTATTTGATCTATCTTTTAATTGAGTATTATGCAGAGTGGGTATACTGATTTCCTGATATTGTTTTGTGTATGTTATGAATGAATATGGATTTTGAATCATCAGGTTGTGTGACCTTCACACCGATGTCTTCTCCAGTGGTTCTCCTGTCTGTTGTGGTGCCCTCAGGGGGGGGGGGGTCCTAAGTCCCCTTCAGACTCATCAGGTTCCCATGTGCCCCCAAGGAAAGCCTCTTTCTCTATATTTCAAAGAGGCCTTATGTAGAAAAATTTCCCAGTAGTGGGTTTTGAAGAGATTTCATTCTATTCATTTGGGCATCTCATCGCGCTTAGAGGATGGATATCTGACATCTGATGTTTCTATGGATTCTTTTTAGGCAGTCTCTAAAAATATTTAGTGGAATCTAGTTGTAAGATTTGTGATCGACAAGCCACCTTTTCTAATGATTCAATGGTTCATCAGTTTGTGGAGGTTTCAATATTTAGATAGGGTTTTAGTTCATAATCGGTTGTCATTCTTCATTGTGATGACCTCGAGGGATGATTTTGTTTTAGCCTAGAGTAACAGTCCCTGGTCAGTGGGCCGACGGAATTTTTTGATTTTTTGTTTGTATATTATTGTTCCCTTTGGTAATGATTCCCATATAGTAGTGTTTCAGGTTTTTATTCCAGGTTTATCTTAAGCCTTCATGAATTTTGGATTTCTATGTGTCATTGGGAATTCTTTGGGGACATTTATTTGTGCTGGTGATAGGTATATTAGGTTGTAAAACTATACCATGTCTTGGATTTGTGTAGATATAGATCTCTTGCTTCCACTCCCGTTCAAGATCCTGCTTCGAGTAGATGGAATTCCTGAATGGTCTCATCCATTGGTGTTCACTTCTCTACCCAAATTCTGTACAATGTGTCATCAACAAGGTCATGCTTCTCCAGAATGTCTAAAATCCAGAATTCAAAAGATAGATCATGGGAAGGACGATGATCCCAATAATTTTAATGTCTATTCTGGGGAGTTTGGTGCTTCTATTTTTTATCTTGAGAAAAAGTCTAGAGACAAGGGGTAGAGTGCGTTTTTTTCTACCTCCAATATTATACAAGGATCTTCCTCCTCCTGGATGAGTATCTTCCTAGTGAATGTGACTTCCTCAAACATAGAAGTTTTTCCTATCAGCCAGCTTGATGTTTTGAAGGTTCAAAATACTATCTTGGTTAGGTATCCACTAATTAGGTTGTCCATTCCAAATTTTCTTCCAGTTCTTTTTATGCGCCTCCCTCATCACATATTTGGTCTATAAGAGAATTGGATCTTGTTGATTCTAGGGAATTTTTGGGAGATCATGAATAAGTTTCTTTTCCAATTGTACGATATCCTTCTCCGTAGATGGATGAGGGTACTTAGGCTCTTCCTCACCCAATCAGCTTCCATGTCACTCCAAAAGTGCCAACATACATAATTCGATCTCTAACCTCTATGACACACTCTTTTATATATGAAGTTTCGACCATTTCACAATCAAGGTCCAATTCATATTTCCAATCTTACATAATGTTTCAGGGACATGAGTCTAGGGTCAATGCCAGGTGCCTTTTCTATAGATGATTAATCTGCTCATTTGGAATGCTTGAATCGTGGGATCTTAAGTAAAATTAGACTTAATCTTCAGTCAATTTTGTAATAATTATATTTTTAATGGTTGTAGTAAGAGAGTCAAAATAGGATCCTTCTAAAGAGAAGGATTATGCTTGTCATATGAAGGTATCTATATTTCTCAATGATAGTCCTATTAATTCACATGTAAAGGTCTTCTAGAAATCTCATCTTTTTGTGGATATTATTTTAGCATCGCATCAATTTCTGAATATTAATGTTTTAAATGGAGTTAGTTATTTATTTTTATTTTTATGCCAAATGCTATTATTAGGATAGAGTGCCACTCTGGAGGGACTTGATTTATTTTAATACAAGATATTTGTAACACCCGAGACTTTTATGTTATAAAAATCATCAAAGGAATCTTTTTCTACACAACACTTGCTTGGCTTGCTTTAAACGAAATCACGACCTTCCTCAATAGCTTGCGTCGTATGCAATACCGAGTTTCACTAAACAATGATATGCTATTAAAATATTATTAAAACTAGCCGTTATGAATAGTAATAACCACTTTTTGAAATTTTATTTTTCAAAATGGACTTCATTTTTGGATTCAGAATATCAAAATTAGTCTAGGGTGAAATTTTGGTATTTTTCTGAAAACTTTGAATTTTTGATGAATAGTGAAACCACTAAGTGGTAGTTAAAAAACTGAATTTTTCATAAAACATAATTTTACCGCTTTTGTGAGTGGAATTTTGAAAATCCGAGAGACACAGTTGATGTCAGTAAGTAAAATGTGGTTCAATGAGATGTAAATAATTTGTTGGTGAATAGTAACTTTTTACTTTTTTTACCACGGTTAAAAGTAAACAGGGTAATTAAGGATAAAAATGATATTATTATTACCCTAACACTTGTCTTAATTCTATTGGAAAAGTGTAATTCGACCAAAAAAACCTTAGTAATAAACTATGACCATTTAGGCCCACTTGGATTAGATTAGGACATTTATTATTAATTTATTTAAAGAATGGTTAAAATAGTTAAAATCAAAATTTAATAAGTAAATAATTTTTAATATGGGGTTATACATAATATAAATTCGACTATAAATATTAATTAGAAAGATAAAAGGATTTCCTACATAATGGTATTTTATTTGTAATTTTTAGACATTAAATAATTTAATTTATTTATGACACAAATATGATGCAGTACTTATCTTATTAATGAAATATTGACATAATTGATGTTATAAGCACCAAAATAAATGTAATTTGAGACTTTTTATGAATTCCACTAATTTTATAGATTAATATGTCATGTTAGTATTGATTTAATTAACTTTTTTCTAACTAATAATCTGTTATTATTTTCACAAAAATTAATTACTAAATAGTGTCAAAATTGACATAAAATCGTTTTTAGAAAAAATATTATATTAGTAATTGTTATTTTATTCCTAAAAATCTAAGTTTCGGCCAAATGACTTATATAAGGTTATATATATTAATAATAAACAACTTGAGGTTCGTTTGGCTGCTTACAGTAAGTTTATTAACCTTAGAGTATAAGAACACAAGAAGACACGGTAAAAGTAAAATTATTTAACTTAATGTTAAATCTAAATGATAAGGTTAAAATAGGAACCTAAACTTCTATAAATTCTATTTGATGAGAGGATTCCGACCCATCCCTACCTTATCTTCTAAATAAATCAATTTGGAGCTATTTAAAACCGAAATTGACTTTATAATAAAATAATAGTTTTAGTTTTTCCAAAGGAGCCCCTCTCCTCCCTTATAAAAGGGCACCTCCTCCCCCTCTTCCACACACCACTTTGAGCCTTCAAGCTAGGACAACCCCTGTCAATTTCTTCTATACAATTACCTAGAAACATCTTAGAGGTTATGGTCTTCTTCAGAGACCTATTTTAGTTCCGTAAAAGGAGGTCTCAAAGAAGCACTTCAAAGAAGAGGTATTGTCAGTTAACGATTCATTCATCTTTATTTCTTCTTCCACTTCTTATTATTTAGTTGTTTCATTATGAAGTAATAACATCATTATCACTCATATACTGATAAGTTATTATAAGTATTAAAGAACCCTATTTCACCATCTATCCATCCTACGGAAAAAGAAATCACCGTGCGTGTGTATGTACGGAATACCGTCTCCACGCCGTGGTGTAATCTATTTTCCACCACCACCTTACTTGGATGGGTATAATGGTGTAAATAATGACTATATATGACTATTATAAAGTGATACGGATTCTGAAATAGTATACATACACTTCAATACAATTCCATTATCCTAGGAACTATATCATCACTCGTGCGTACGTACGGAATACCGTCTCCACGATGTGATGCGACTCGTTCTACATGATCTTCATTTCATAATGATTATATAAATGCATTTAATTAATGAATATGATATATATTAAACTAATACCATTCTGGAAATGAGGTATCTATAACCTAAAGAGAAGAATAAGAATTTATTCGACAAAACACGCATAAGAACAAAAAGTTATAAACACCCGAATAACAAGTAGCAATGAAATATTACTACGAAGAAGCTAAAAATATGACCATATATGATATAATAAAAATACATATGATTCTAGAATAAGTCAATAACATTATTTAATTCAATGTATAATTCAATAAACAATCTATTACCCCCAACATGGCTATTTCTGATTCTCAATCTATATTTTTAATTTTTTATATATCCTTTTATTCCATGATCACATTAATATAATGGATTTAGTATAAATTTTTTAATTATGTATAATTATATTTAATAAATAATAATAATTCATCCCCATGAATCATCAATGAATAACATAAGTAATGATCATGATTTTTTGTGAACAACTACCAACACAAAGTGATAAAGTCTGTTTTTAGTCACCAAAATTCATGAATGGTAGCAAAGATTAATATAATTATTTTTTTTTATGTCACATTTATAAATATTAATTTTATTATCTTTCTATTATTTACCCCCCCCATTTCATATAAAATGAAAGTGTTGTATGTGTGTACTTATGGACAACTTTCTCAAAATTAAAAACACATTTTCTTTTCAATTATCTCCTTACATTATTGACTTTAATAAAAATTGACATATAAAAATGATATTTGTACCAATAGTTAAATTATTTATGACGTGAATTTAGTTTTAAGAGATACATTATCATGTTAAAAATATCAATAGAATTATGAAAAAATAAAAAACCATCTCAAGTGACCAACATGAGTAGAAAAGATTTAATAAATAAAAAATATATAATAATAATTAGACCATAAAAAACAAAAAATAGATGTATAATGTTTACTTGAACTTTTTAATGTTTTTAATTTTATTATATATAAATATTTTTACATGTAATGAATGATTTCAGACATAAATGTAAGTGATTTTAATACTCCCCTTCTAATATTCAAGTTATTCTCTATTTTTTCTCCCTTTAATGAAACCTTATTCTCATTTTTATGTTATATTTTTGAATATATGTCACCAGATACACTTCTATATTGATATCACATCTATCTTCAGGGTTATAAATGTTTTTTATCTCCCTCAAAATAACAACATTTAAGTAAACCTGATTTTGGTGGACTTTAAGAATTATTATTTCACACCAACTGTCTCACCCATATTTTTTTTTCAAACCCTAGTTATATTTTTCTAATTACAATTCAATTTACGTAGAACCCTTTAGATTCAATTCCAATTTTTGATTAAAATTATGATCTTATTTCTCTAAAATATCCTTTTTTCTTTTCATAAATAATAACCCCAAAGTAGTTCTTTTTTACATCATCAAACATTCCCTTGTGTTTTTTTACCATGGGACTCCATAATAAATAAAAACGTAACTTTAACATTATAATTTCCAATGAAATTTAATTTATTATTCTCTTAGGAATAATTATATTATAAATTTCATATTTAACATGAAACAAGATCACAAAACCCACTTATTTATCATTGGTTTTTACCATGTATTTGTCTTCTCTATATATTATTTTCCTTAAGTGGAATGAATATAAATGATCTTCATTATATGATAGGTTTTCATAGAATTATCTATCCCTATAATGAATTGGGAAATTTTTAAATCTCATGCGATATCATGGTCTATGGGTATTGAGAACAGCAAACTACGGTGTGTGGGAAGTAACCTATCCAATAATAGTATATTAATGAGGTTGGGGGCCTTGAGTAATGATTTTTGATTTCTTTATTTTTTTAGTTTCCACATTTTTATATTAACTTGTTATTATTATATGATCTATTTTACCCCATGAGCTTATATTATCAATTCCTTATACTATGATTCTATTATTACGATCATTCTCTGTATGATGTCTTCTTAAGTCTTCAATGTGATAGTCTTTTATCTTGTTTATTCCATTAGTATAATTTCTTGATCAGCTTTTTCTTATGTGTCTCCATATGTTATCCTATAAATTTTTAATAAGATGGATGTGGCCAAATTTTACATAGTTTTTCCACATTTTATTAATTTTTTTATTGATTTTAATTTATTATTTGTGTAGTTTTTACTATATAATAACAATTTTTTATTTTTATAATTAAATTTATCAATTAATCATTTTTTATAATAATTTATCTAATTTATGATTTAAAATAGTTAATTTATAGTTTAATTTATTTTTATAGTTTTACAATTTATTATTTAGTTTATTGTCTTAGCCTTCAAATTTAATATTATTAATTTTTAATTAATTTATTAATTAATCTTGATTTTACTAATAAAAAATTTTTCTTTTAATTATCATCTCATATATTAAATATTAATTAATTTAGAATAACATAATTTATTTTTTAGTTTTTATTTAATTATTCATTAATTATAAATTTAAGATTATAAAATTATTTCTTTTGTTAAATTTATTTAATTTTATTTCTTAAATCAACATACATGTTTAACAAAAAATAATTAATTGTCTTCTTTAATAAATTTTATTTTTTTGCTAGACTATTCTAAGTAATTAATCTATGTCATATAAATGTTTAAATTTTATATTAACTTTTAATAATTTAGATACTTATTAATTTTAGTTTTAGTTTAGTAACAATTTATGTTGTGTAAATTGAATTTTATAATTTATTTTATGTTTAAATGGTTTTATAAGTTTATTAAAGTTTATGAGTACCTAAATTTATAGTTGTATTAATTAGTTTTTTGTTTCATTTAATTATTTTGTTTATATTTTATTTAAGTTTAAATTTATTTTACTCTTATGTTTGTTTTGTAGTGTTCTTGTGACACCATTTTTCTTGTAACACCTCGAGCTTCCACGATACGCTTCTCATTCAATAATGTAATAGCTTGCATTGTACGCTACTTCAAGCTCTAAAACACCGCGACTAATCAAATTAGCCGTTATGAATAGTAATAACCACTTTTTAAAATTATAGAAATTTTATATTTCAAAATGGACTTCATTTTTGTATTCGTAATATCGAAATTATCCAAATTTGAATTTTTTGTAATTTTTTGAGAACTTCCAATTTTTTATGAATAGTGAAAAATACTTAAAAACAAATTTTTTAAACAAAATAATTTATAGTGATAAATTATACTATTTAGTGGTTTTAAAGTATAATTAGAATATATTTTTACCATTTTGTCTAATGGTGGTCATTAGAATTAATTTAACATTGAAATTGGACATAAACGATTGCCAATCTTTTGATATAAATTGTTTCTTAAAAACACGCTATTTGTTGTGACAGCGGGAATTAATTATAAAATTAATTAATGAAACTTATATTTTTGGAATTTTATAAAATAGGCATGATTTTTGAATTTGGAATATCAATTATAGCTTAGGGTGAAATTTTGGCCTTATTCTGAAAAAACTTCATTTTTTGATGAATAGTGAAACCACTAAGTGGTTGTTAAAAACTGATTTTTTCGTTAAAATGAAATATTACCACTTCTGTGATTTGATTTTCAAAAATCCGACATACATGGTTGTCATTAAGAAGTAAAATGTGGTTCAATGAGATTAAAATAATTTTTGGTGAATAGTAACTTTTAAGTTCTTAATCGCGATTAGAGGTAATTAGTGTAGTTTAAGGTAAAAATAATGTTTTAATAATATGAGATGAGCTTGACACTTTTCCTACTCCTATTGGATGAGTCATGACCGACCAAGACAACCCATGGGTCAACTTGGGGACCCCATGGAGCCACTTTGGTTGGAAAATGACATTAATATATATTTATTTAATGTTAAAATTAAATTGACACAAACATGAGTTGTTTTACTAAAACAGACTTTAAGTGGGGTTACACAAGTCCAAATTTTGACTATAAATATTCATTAGAAATATAAAAAGATTTCCTACATCATAGTATTTTTTTGTATAATTTTTAGACATTAAATAAATTAAATTATTTATGACATCATTATGATGCAGCGATGACCTCATTATTTAACGATTTTAATAAAATGAAAAGATAATGTAAAATCCAAGGCTTACACATGTCCAAAGACTATTGGATGGGTAGATTTCGAACCCTTATAACCTTAGCCACGAATTATATAAGTGTGGGACCTTTAGAATCTGAAAAGCATTGTGTAATAATGTAACATTTCAATCTTTCCAAAAGAGCCCCTCCTCTCCACTTATAAAAGGCCCCCACCTCTCCCACCTTATTCACACCTTCTGTAACGCCCTGACCCCAGCTACCCAGAGTCGGTGCATTAGTTCGTAACATTAGAATGATCACAAAAGATCAAGTCTCGAAAGACCGATTAGTTTAGTAGCCTTGGAAACACTAGATACATTCATAAGTCTTTCATTACATCAAAAAGTAAACAAACTATAATAACATGGTCTTCATAGTCCACAATCATATCCCTTTCTGACTACCCCTGCAGGTCATTCATAAAATACTTTTCACATCCAGGAAAAATATTAAAACATTGAAAGGGGTGAGCTCAGATTCTCAGTAAGGTTAACAATATAGCGGAAGCATTCATAAATAATCATTAACATTTAAGGTAATGTATAACTAAAACAAAAGCCTTTTAAACTTGAACTTCAACATAATATGGAAAAAGTAAAATGAGATAATGCCATTTACTTCTTCACATGGATATTCTACTGGTCGAATAATCACATGCAATATCAATAACCACTTTCATAATGATGGAATGCATAATGCCAGACTATCATAACCACATAGTCAAGGCCTCGTGCCAAGACCACAAATAAGATTTTGTCAAGGCCTCGTGCCAAGACACTAGTTTGTCACATGAGACCTGCCGATGCATCGAGGAGCTATAGCGGGCTCCACCCGTCACTTATTAAGTCCAATACATTCCTCATATGAACAGGTTTAAACATCTCATAAACCATAACATAATCGTACCACATAAAACATGCATAAAGGAAACATAAAATTTCCACATTTCAATCACAAGATATCAATACAACACATTTATATAATAAAAATGCTTTCAAAACTATTTTCAATACCAAAATAAAAGAAAAGTATAACATGGTATTTAATCTTCAAAAAAAAGGGAATGGCTTGTAGAGGAAGCCAAAACTCAAATAGTGGTCACGGCGGCGGAGAAGTCATTGTCGCCGCATACGTACGACAAAAACATTCCCTTTTGTCATTTAGTAAACGCTTCGTATAAAAAATATTCCTTTTGAATAAACGTAAAAGTCAAAGTGGTTTATACACCGTATAAAAGAAATTTGTGTATAAAACCAAATATGCCTCAATGAAAGGAGATTGAGACGAAGTCCTTACAAAGATCATTTTTAAAATAAAATAGATATATTATGTGTATTCACTATAGGTACACATAAAGAATACAAAATAAGACATCATAATATCATGACATAATTTGAAAGGAGGAGATTAACCCAAAGAATGGAAGTTGGGTTAAGAAGTTCCCTTACCTTGCGTCCTGTCCTGACTCGACCGTTCTTTAACCTCCTGAATAATAAACTAGAGTTAATTTATATTTACTTAAGAACCTTTTTCATGTTCATTATTCCTTTTATATCCCTTATTACCATGTTATGAACATTATTTAATTATTTAAGTTAATAACGGTCGTTTTGTCGATCTTTGGTACTTGAGTCAAAAATAAACTTCTTATAATTACAAGTTGTTCATGTGGTGAAATATCCATTATATCCAGAATTATATTCATGATGTAGATATCATATATATCATATATATATAGTATATACATTCATTCATAATGTCACGTAACATTTAGAGGTAAGAAATGAAATGCACCGTTCATGGAGACGGTAAGCCGTACGTACGCATGAATGCTACTTTCATTTCTATTTCGTATTTAATGGAATGAAATCATAATGATATAAATTTATAATATAATTAAAGTATAATATAGTGTATAATACCATTTAATCCATCCTTTATACATCCCACATATGGAATTAACGATTCAAATCACTTTGAGGGGGCGGTAGTCCGCACTTCCTAAAATGAAATTATCGCATTTTACCCATAATGGAAATCATAAAGTATGCCATAAATGAGAAATACAGAAGCATAAGTAAAACATAAACATATTTTATATCATATATAAATATAGTTACATCTTAATAGCCACCTTTGAAGGTGTTATATGAGTGTTGAACAATCATCGTTTCGTGAGGCAGAAATTCGCCATCCAGAGAAACCGTATGTTCTTTAACCATTATATGTAGGTGTGTGTAAGTGTAGATAGAATCCTTCTTATAACAACATCCTAGTATATTGAGGATATTGGTGTTGTTACAAAAGAAATGAATAAAAAGAGTTTAGGGGGTTGGAGAAGAAAAATAAAACAAAACAACACTAGAGAAGACATTACCTCAAAATCGGGTAACTCATATTGATTTGAGCCAAAGGATTCCTTGGGAAGAGTTCTTCCCAAAGTGAGGCTTCTAGGAGTAAGAGGGGGAAGTTGGGAGAGTATTTGGGAAGAGTTTGGCCGATCCAAATGGCTTGAATGTGTGAATAAGGTGGGAGAGGTGTGGGCCTTTTATAAGAGGAGAGGAGGGGCTCTTTTGGAAAGATTGAAATGTTACATTATTATACAATGATTTTCGGATTATAAAGGTCCCACACTTATATAATTCGTGGCTAAGGTGATAAGGGTTCTAAATCTCCTCATACAAAAGGCTTTGGACAAGTTTAAGCCTTGTAGTTTTCATTATCTTCTCATTTTATTTAAATCGTTAAATAATGAGGTCATCGTTGCATCATAATTATGTCATAAATTATTTAATTTATATAATGTCTAAAAATTATAAAAAAAATACTATGATGTAATAAATCGTTTTAGCTTTCTAATGAATATTTATAGTCAAAATTTGGACTTGTGTAACCCCACTTAAAAACTGTTTTAGTAAAACAACTCATGTTTGTGTCAATTTAATTTTAACATTAAATAAATATATATTAATTTCATTTTCCAACTAAAGTGGCTCCATGGGGACCCAAAGTTGACCGATGGATTTTCTTGGTCCGCCATGACTCATCCAATAGGAGTAGGAAAAGTGTCAAGCTCATATCATATTATTAAAACATTGTTTTTACCTTAAACTACACTAATTACCTCTAATCGCGATTAAGAACTTAAAAGTTACTATTCACCAAAAAATTATTTTATTTTCATTGAACCACATTTTACTTCTTAATGACAACCATGTATGTTGGATTTTTGAAAATCAAATCACAGAAGTGGTAATATTTCATTTAAATGAAAAATCAGTTATTTAACTACCACTTAGTGGTTTCACTATTCATAAAAAATTGAAGTTTTTCAGAACAATGCCAAAATTTCACCCTAAGCTATAATTGATATTCCAAATTCAAAAATGATGACTATTTTACAAAATTCCAAACATATAAGTTGCATTAGTTAATTTTATAATTAATTCCCGCTGTCATAACAAATAGCGTGTTTTTAAGAAACAATTTATATCAAAAGATTGACAATTGTTTATGTCCAATTTCAATGTTAAATTAATTCTAATGACCACCATTGGATAAAATGGTAAAAATATATTCTAATTATACTTTAAAACCACTAAATAGTATAATTTATCACAATAAATTATTTTTATTAAAAAATTTGTTTTAAGTATTTTTCACTATTCATAAAAAATTGGAAGTTCTTAGAAAGTTACAAAAAATTCAACTTAGGATAATTTCGATATTACGAATACAAAAATGAAGTCCATTTTGAAATATAAAATTTCTATAATTTTAAAAAGTGGTTATTACTATTCATAACGGCTACTTTGATTAGTCGCGGTGTTTTAGAACTCGAAGTTGCGTACAATGCAAGCTATGGCATTATTGAATGAGAAGCATATCGTGGAAGCTCGGGGTGTTACATTCTCCCCTCCTTCAATAAATTGCGTCCTCGCAATTAGAAATTTTTCTTTGAAAATAAACGGTTGAAAAGAGAAAATACCTTTGAGGAAAACCCACATCGAAAATAAGGTTAATAAATATATAACATTAAAAGAAAGCAAGATAAGTACAAAGGTCACCCGATATAGCCCATTCTAGGATTCTATGAAAATATGGATATGGAGGAGAAACAAACCATCAAGGTCTGATGGAGGGTTATAGAAAATAGGATTAGGAGAATGTTTAACTACAAGAAAATCACAAACTTGTGACTGGTTAAACGGTCATTGAATCCCCAGTTGGAAAAGTTAACCGACAACATTTTTGTTTTAAGTTACCTTTTATAATGTTGAGGAATTTATTTAGGAGATTTAATAAGAACGTAAGGGAATATACATACTTGTTATGTATACTTTCATTCGTTAATAAATTTTTACCACAAACCCATCTTTTACTCCTAATGGTAACGGAACTCAAAAATATTCTTTTTATCCTAATTGTATAAGGTTCCAAATATTAACACATGCCATTTAGATTAGCAAAACTATTTTGTAATAACCAGAGACTTCTTTTAGGCTAGTGGTAGGAAATAAAGGCTTGTCGCACTATGGTTGTGGGTTCGATTCCTGCAGCTTTGTCCGACGCGACGGGTTATTCCCCACCCTGCAGGTTGTCCTTTTCCTAAAACTATAGTATCATAATATTCCAAAAATAATCTTCATAAATTTTTTAACCTTAAACAATACTATCCAAAGATCAACTTAATCCACTCCAACCATTATAGTTATCCAAAATACCTCCGTCCAGACTTTCTCTAAAAGGTCTCTTAATTCCAAAATCAATTTATCAGATTCCCCAAACAAAGTAAAGTTTCTCTTATTGTCACATACTAAAAATATAATTACCTTCATCATATTAAAACCTTACTGAAATCAATAAGTACTGCAGTACAATCCTTATATATATATCACATTATTCTAATAACCAGAATATAATCCATGAGTCCAAAAGCACCAATACATTAGTTATTCTGCTTCAACTGTAGTAACAGCATAAGATTGTCCTTGATCCCTTGGCCTTTTCTGAGGTATGTTTCCTTGATGCTTAGGATATTCATTTGCATAATGCCCTATTTCCCTACAATTGTAGCATTCAACATTGATAGCCTCTTTCTTTCCCTTGCAATCACGAGCCTGGTGAACCTTTTCTCCACATTTATAACAAACTCCCATTCCTTTTAGGCAAGTACCAGGGTGATTCTTCCCACAATTATCACATAATGGAAAATCCTTCTTTCCCTTTTTCCCTTTATCTGTCTCTTGTTCCACCGTTCTCTTCTTCTCTTGCTTTACTTTGTTGTCAAAAGACTTAAAGAATTCCTTTTCTGTCTTGATAGCACACGAGACAATATCTTCGTATGATGAGAAGGATTGTGATACTAAATCTCGACGGAGAAATGGTTTTAACCCATAAAAGAAACGATCAATCTTACTCCTTGGGTTACGTATATAATCGACAACATGCCTCGCTAACCTTGTAAAGTTAGCCTCATACTTTGTGACATTCTCATCCTCCTTCTGCCTCAGAATCAAAAATTGCCTTTCCATATCTTCTCAATGGTCATGAGGAAAGTATTTTTCTAAGAAAAGCTCATTGAACTCCCTCCATTCCATATTCGATACATCATCATCTTCCTTTGTGTTTTGAATCAGCGACCACCACTGATCGGCATCTCCAGTGAGGTGGTAAACTGCCATGACAACCTTCTCCCTTTCACTACACCCCAAGGCATGGAATATTTTCTCTAAGGAATTTATCCATTGCTCAGCTACTATAGGATTTGTACTCCCATTAAATGTTTGCGGTTGTTGCCTCATGAAGCGGTCTAACATTGATCCTCCACATTGTGGATCAGGGTGATCCATATGAGTAAGGTTATTATTCATAACTTGAGTGAGTTGTCCCAGTATGGTAATATGTTGATCAGCACTAGTTGTATCTCCAGATCCACAATAATTATCTTGAGTAGGAGGGAAATCCCTACACGGAGTTCGTGCATTGATATGGTTTCCATTCCTTCCACTAGGCGCCATTTCTATACAATGGCATAAACTAGATTAGTTTATGAATCAAAATACATAATTCCATACTTATAAAATACTTAACATAAATTGAACTATTTATGGATATAATCCTTAATCAAAAAAAGAAATGTTTCCTTTTAGGAAGTATATACTCATAACCCTTCATAGTGGTTTGTAAAGAAAATGAGAATTATCCTAAGCATATCCCCCGGGAGTGTCGTAACCAAGAGTGCAGCAAGGCCCGTTGTCGTGCACTAGTTCCCGTTCGAGTCTAGCTCAAAGCGGTGTTTTCGGGTTTTACCCCTAGGTACATCTGTGCCAGAGCCGCCTCTACCTGCTCGTATCCAGACAGGGATGTATTGCTCGGAAAACTCATAACATCTCTATAATACCAAAATTCTAGGAAGTTCTTCTATACTAATCCTCAAAGTCTATCTTTGGGCTATGTGCTCTAATCAGAGTTTATCTACATCTAGCTTCCAAGGTTAGTACTAAACTGCCTCTGATACCAACTGTAACGCCCCGACCCCAGCTACCCAGAGTCGGTGCATTAGTTCGTAACATTGGCATGATCACAAAAGATCAAGTCTCGAAAGATCGATTAGTTTAGTAGCCTTGGAAACACTAGATACATTCATAAGTCTTTCATTACATCAAAAAGTAAACAAACTATAGTAACATGGTCTTCATAGACCACAATCATATCCCTTTCTGACTACCCCTGTAGGTCATTCATAAAATACTTCTTCACATCCTGGAAAAATATTAAAACATTGAAAGGGGTGAGCTCAGATGCTCAATAAGGTTAACAATATAGCGGAAGATTTCATAAATAAACATTAACATTTAAGGTAATGTATAACTAAAACAAAAGCCTTTTAAACTTGAACTTCAACATAATATGGAAAAAGTAAAATGAGATAATGCCATTTACTTCTTCACATGGATATTCTACTGGTCAAATAATCACATGCAATATCAATAACCACTTTCATAATGATGGAATGCATAATGCCAGACTATCATAACCACGTAGGCAAGGCCTCGTGCCAAGACCACAAATAAGATTTTGTCAAGGCCTCGTGCCAAGACACTAGTTTGTCCCATGAGACCTTCCGATGCATCGAGGAGCTATAGCGGGCTCCACCCGTCACTTATTAAGTCCAATACATTCCTCATATGAACAGGTTTAAACATCTCATAAACCATAACATAATCGTATCACATAAAACATGCATAAAGGAAACATAACATTTCCACATTTCAATCACAAGATATCAATACAACACATTTATATAAGAAAAACTATTTCAAAACCATTTTCAATACCAAAAGAAATGAAAAGTATAACATGGTATTTATTCTTCAAAAAAAGGGTATGGCTTGTAGAGGAAGCCGAAACTCAAATAGTGGTCACGGCGGCGGAGAAGTCATTGTCGCCACATACATACGACAAAAACATTCCCTTTTGTCGTTTAGTAAACGCTTCGTATAAAAAAGATTCCTTTTGAATAAACGTAAAAGTCAAAGTGGTTTATACACCGTATAAAAGAAATTTGTGTGTAAAACCAAATATGCCTCAATGAAAGGAGATTGAGACGAAGTCCTTAAAATGATCATTTTTAAAATAAAATAGATATATTATGTTTATTCACTATAGGTACACATAACGAATACAAAATAAGACATAATAATGTCATGACATAATTTGAAAGTAGGAGATTAACCCAAAGAATGGAAGTTGGGTTAAGAAGTTCCCTTACCTTGCGTCCTGTCCTGACTCGACCGTTCTTTAACCTCCTGAATAATAAACTATAGTAAATTTATATTTACTTAAGAACCTTTTTAATGTTAATTATTCCTTTTATATCCCTTATTACCATGTTATGAACATTATTTAATTATTTAAGTTAATAACGGTCGTTTTGTCGATCTTTGGTACTTGAGTTAAAAAAAAACTTCTTATAATTACAAGTTGTTTATGTGGTGAAATATCCATTATATCCAGAATTATATTCATGATGTAGATATAATATATATCATATATATATAGTATATACATTCATTCATATTGTCACGTAACATTTAGATGTAAGAAATGAAATGCACCGTTCATGGAGACGGTAAGTCGTACGTACACATGAACGCTACTTTCATTTCTATTTCGTATTTAATGGAATGAAATAATAATGATATAGATTTATAATATAATTACAGTATAATATAGTGTATAATACCATTTAATCCATCCTTTACACATCCCACATATTGCATTAACGATTCAAATCACTTTGAGGGGGCGGTAGTCCGTACTTCCTAAAATGAAATTATCGCATTTTACCCATAATGGAAATCATAAAGTATGACATAAATGAGAAATACTGAAGCATAAGTAAAACATAAACATATTTTATATCATATATAAATATAGTGACATCTTAATGGCCACCTTTAAAGGTGTTATATGAGTGTTGAACAATCATCGTTTCGTGAGGCAGAAATTCGCCATCCAGAGAAACCGTATGTTCTTTAACCATTAGATGTAGGTGTGTGTAAGTGTAGCTCGAATACTTCTTATAACAACATCCTAGTATATTTAGGATACTGGTGTTGTTACAAAAGAAATTAATGAAAAGAGTTTAGGGGTATGGAGAAGAAAAATAAAACAAAACAACATTAGAGAAGACATTACCTCAAAATCGGGTAACTCTTTTTGATTTGATCCAAAGGCTTCCTTGGGAAGAGTTCTGCCCAAAGTGAGGCTTCTAGGAGTAATAGGGTTAAGTTGGGAGAGTATTTGGGCAGAGGTTGGCCGAGCCAAATGGCTTGATGGTGTGAATAAGGTGGGAGAGGTGGGGGCCTTTTATAAGAGGAGAGGAGGGGCTCTTTTGGAAAGATTGAAATGTTACATTATTATACAATGATTTTCGGATCCTAAAGGTCACACACTTATATAATTCGTGGCTAAGGTGATAATGGTTCGAAATCGCCTCATCCAATAGGCTTTGGACAAGTGTATGCCTTGGAGTTTTCATTATCTTCTCATTTTATTTAAATCGTTAAATAATGAGGTCATCGCTGCATCATAATTATGTCATTAATTATTTAATGTATATAATGTATAAAAATTATAAAAAAACTACTATGATGTAGGAAATATTTTTATCTTTCTAATGAATATTTATAGTCAAAATTTGGACTTGTGTAACCCCACTTAAAAACTGTTTTAGTAAAACAACTCATGTTTGTGTGAATTTAATTTTAACATTAAATAAATATATATTAATGTCATTTTCCAACTAAAGTGGCTCCATGGGGTCCCCAATTTGACCCATGGGTTGTCTTGGTCGGCCATGACTCATCCAATAGGAGTAGGAAAAGTGTCAAGCTCATATCATATTATCAAAACATTGTTTTTACCTTAAACTACACTAATTACCTCTAATCGCGATTAAGAACTTAAAAGTTACTATTCACCAAAAAATTATTTTAATCTCATTGAACCACATTTTACTTCTTAATTACAACCATGTATGTCGGATTTTTGAAAATCAAATCACAGAAGTGGTAATATTTCATTTAAACGAAAAATCAGTTATTTAACTACCACTTAGTGGTTTCACTATTTATCAAAAATTGAAGTTTTTCAGAACAATGCCAAAATTTCACCGTAAGATATAATTGATATTCCAAATTCAAAAATGATGTCTATTTTACAAAATTCCAAACATATAAGTTGCATTAGTTAATTTTATAATTAATTCCCGCTGTCACAACAAATATCGTGTTTTTAAGAAACAATTTATATCAAAAGATTGGCAATTGTTTATGTCCAATTTCAATGTTAAATTAATTCTAATGACCACCATTGGATAAAATGGTAAAAATATATTCTAATTATACTTTAAAACCACTAAATAGTATAATTTATCACAATAAATTATTTTGATTAAAAAATTTGTTTTAAGTATTTTTCACTATTCATAAAAAATTGGAAGTTCTCAGAAAGTTACAAAAAATTCAACTTAGGATAATTTCGATATTACGAATACAAAAATGAAGTCCATTTTGAAATATAAAATTTATATAATTTTAAAAAGTGGTTATTACTATTTATAACGGCTACTTTGATTAGTCGTTGTGTTTTAGAACTCGAAGTTGCGTACAATGCAAGCTATTGCATTATTGAATGAGAAGCGTATCGTGGAAGCTCGGGGTGTTACACCTTCAAGCCATTTGGCTCGACCAAACTCTGCCCAAAAAATCTCCCAACTTCCCCCTATTACCCCTAGAAGCCTCACTTTGGGCAGAACTCTTCTCAAGGAAGCCTTTGGCTCAAATCAAAAAGAGTTACCCGATTTTGAGGTAATGTCTTCTCTAATGTTGTTTTGTTTTATTTTTCTTCTCCAACCCCCCTAAACTCTTTTTTTTTCATTTCTTTTGTAACAACACTAGTATCCTAAATATAATAGGATGTTGTTATAAGAAGGATTCGAGCTACGCTTACACACACCTACATTTAATGGTTAAAGAACATACGGTTTCTATGGATGGCGAATTTCTGCCTCATGAAATGATGATTGTTCAACACTCATATAACACCTTCAAAGGTGGACATTAAGATGTCACTATATTTATATATGATATATAATGTGTTTAGGTTTTACTTATTCTTCTGTATTTCTCATTTATGGCATACTTTATGATTTTCATTATGGGTAAAACGCGATAATTTCATTTTAGGAAGTACGGACTACCGCCCCCTCAAAGTGATTTGAATCGTTAATGCCATATGTGGGATGTATAAAGGATGGAGTAAATGGTATTATACACTATATTATACTGGAATTATATTATACATTTATATCATTATGATTTCTTTCCATTAAATATGAAATTGAAATGAAAGTAGCGTTCATGCGTACGTACGGCTTACCGTCTCCATGAACGGTGCATTTCATTTCTTACCTCTAAATGTTACGTAATATTATAAATGAATGTATATACTGGATATATAAGATATATATGACATCTAAATCATTAATATAATTATGGAGATAATGGATATTCTACCACATAAACAACTTGTAATTATAAGAAGTTTATTGTTGACTCAAGTACCAAAGATCGACAAAACGACTGTTATTAACTTAAATAATTACATAATGTTCATATCATTGTAATGAGTGATATAAAAAGGATAATGAAATTGAAAATGGTTCTTAATAAGGTATATATTAACTCTAGTTTATTATTCAGGAGGTTAAAGAACGGTTGAGTCAAGTCAGACACGAGGTAAGGGAACTTCTTAACCCAATTTACATTCTTTGGGTTAATCTCCCACTTTCAAATTACGTCATGATATTATTATGTCCTATCTTGTATTTGTACTTTATTTATGTGTAATTATAGTGAATACACATAATATATCTATTTTATTTTAAAAAGGATCTTTGTAAGGACTTCGTCTCAATCTCCTTTCATTGAGGCATATTTGGTTTTATACACAAATTTCTTTTATACGGTGTATAAACCCCTTTGACTTTTATGTTTATTCAAAAGGAATCTTTTTTATATGAATCATTTTACTAAACGACAAAAAGGAATGTTTTCTTTCCGTACGTATGCGGAGACAATGACTTCTCCGCCGCCGTGACTATTATTTGATTTTTGGCTTCCTCTACAAGCCGTAACTTTTTTTTTAATGAAAAATAAATACAAAGTTTTAACTTTCTTGTATTTTGGTATTGAAAATGGTTTTGAAAGTGTTTTTATTATATCAATTTGTTGTATTGATATCTTGTGATTGAAATGTGGAAATTTTATGTTTCCTTTATGCATGTTTTATGTGATACGATTATGTTATGGTTTATGATATGTTTAAACCTGTTCATATGAGGAATGCATTGGACTTAATAAGTGACGGGTGGAGCCCGCTATAGCTCCTCGATGCATCGGTATGTCTCATGAGACAAACTAGTGTCTTGGCACGAGGCCTTGAAAAAATCTTATTTGTGGTCTTGGCACGAGGCCTTGGCTACGTGGTTACGATAGTCTGGAATTATGCATTCCATCATTATGAAAGTGGTTATTGATATTGCATGTGATTATTCGACCAGTAGAATATCCATGTGAGTAAGTAATTGGCATTATCTCATTTTACTTTTTCCATATTATATTGAAGTTCATGTTTAAAAGGCTTTTGTTTTAGTTATACATTGCCTTAAATGTTAATGTTTATTTATGAAGGCTTCCGCTATATTGTTATCCTTACTGAGCATCTGAGCTCACCCCTTTCAATTTTTTAATATTTTCCAGGATGTGAAGAAGTATTTTATGAATGACCTACAGGGATAGTCCGAAGAGGATAGAAGTGTGGACTATGGAGACTATGTTATTATAGTTTTTCACTTTGTGATGTAATGTAACATTTATGAATGTATCTAGTGTTTCCAAGGCTACTAAACTAATCGGTCTTTCGAGACTTGATCTTTTGTGATCTTACCAATGTTACGAAGTAATGCACCGACTCTGGGTAGTTGGGGTCGGGGCGTTACAGTTGGTATCAGAGACAGTTTAGCACTAACTTTGGAAGCTAGATTTAGATAAACTCTGATTAGAGCACATAGCCCAAAGATAGACTTTGAGGATTAGTATAGAAGAACTTCCTATAATTTTGGTATTATAGAGATTTTGTGAGTTTTCTGAGAAATAAATCCCTATCTGGATACGAGTAGGTAAAGGCAGCTCTGGAACAGATGTACCTAGGGGTAAAACCCGAAAACACCGCTTTGAGCTAGACTCGAACGGGAACTGGTCCATGACAACGGGCCTTGCTGCACTCTTGGTTATGACAATCCCGGGGGATATGCTTTGGATAATTCTCATTTTCTTTATAAACCACTATGAAGGGTTATGAGTATATACTTCCTCAAAGAAAACATTTTTATGGATTATATCCATAAATAGTTCAATTTATGTTAAATATTTTATAAGTATGGAATTATGTATTTTGATTCATAAACTAATCTAGTTTATGCCATTGTTTAGAAATAGCGCCTAGTGGAAGGAATGGAAACCGTATCAATGCATGCACTCCGTGTAGGGATTTCCCTCCTGCTCAAGATAATTATTATGGATCTGGAGATACAACTGGTGCTGATCAACTTATTACCATACTGGGACAACTCACTCAGGTTATGAATAATAACCTTACTCGTATGGAGCACCCTGATCCGAAATGTGGAGGACCAATGTTAGACCGCTTCATGAGGAAACAACCACCAACATTTAATGGGGGTACAAATCCATTAGTAGCTGAGCAATGGATAAACTCCTTAGATAAAATATTCCATGCCTTGGGGAGTAGTGAAAGGGAAAAGGTTATCATGGCAGTTTACCGCCTCACTGGAGATGCTGATCAATGGTGGTCATTGATTCAAAACACAAAGGAATATGATGATATATCGAATATGGAATGGAGGGAGTTCAAAGATCTTTTCTTAGAAAAATACTTTCCTCATTACCATAGATCAGATATGGAAAGGCAATTTCTGTGTCTGAGGCAGAAGGAGGATGAGAATGTTGCAAAGTATGAGGCTAACTTTAGAAGGTTAGCGAGGCATGCTGCAGATTATATATGTAACCCAAGAGGTAAGATTGATCGTTTCTTTGATGGGTTAAAACCATTTCTCCGTCGAGCTTTAGTATCACAATCGTTCTCAACATACGAAGATATTGTCTCATGTGCTATCAAAATAGAAAAGGAAATCTCTAAGTCTTATGACAACAAAGTAAAGCAAGAGAAGAAGAGAACGGTGGAACAAGAGACAGATAAAGGGAAAAAGGGAAAGAAGGATTTTCCATTATGTGATAATTGTGGGAAGAATCATCCTGGTACGTGCCTAAAAGGAATGGGAGTTTGTTATAAATGTGGAGAAAAGTGTCACCAAGCTTGTGATTACAAGGGAAAGAAAGAGGCTGTCAAAGTTGAATGCTACAAAGTAGGGAAATGGGACATTATGCAAATGAATGTCTTAAGCATCAGGGAAACTTACCTCAGAAAAGGCCAAGGGATCAAGGAAAATCTTATTCGGTTACTACAGTTGAAGGATAATAACTAATGTGTTGGTGCTTTTGGACTCATGGATTATATTCTGGTTATTAGAATAATGTGATATATATATATATAAGGATTGTACTGTAGTACTTGTTGATTTCAGTAAGGTTTTAATATGATTAAGGTAATTATATTTTTAGTATGTGACAATAAGAGAAACTTTACTTTGTTTGGGGAATCTGATAAATTGATTTTGGAATTAAGAGACCTTTTAGAGAAATTCTGGACAGAGGTATTTTGGATAACTATAAAGGTTGGAGTGGATTAAGTTGATCTTTGGATAGTATTGTTTAAGGTTAAAAAATTTATGAAGATTATTTTTGAATATTATAATACTATATTTTTAGGAAAAGGACAACCTGCAGGGTGGGGCATAACCCGTCGCGTCGGACAAAGCTGCAGGAATCGAACCCACAATCATAGTGCGACATGCCTTTATTTCCTACCACTAGCCTACAGGAAGTCCCTGGTTAATACAAAATAATTTTACTAATCTAAATGGTATGTGTTAACATTTGGAACCTTATACAATTAGTTTAAGTATAATATTTTTTAGTTCTATTATCTTTTTGAGTGAAAGATGTGTTGAAGGTTGAAAATCTAATTGTCAAGCATAAATATATATATACCTATCTCTTATTCCATGAATAAATTAATTCTTAATCTTTATTAAAGGGATATTAAAACAAAAAAATGTGTTATCCTAATACCTTATGTCTTGTTGAACTGATGATATTTTAAATCAACATAGATTGAAGGCTTTGAGGCCCTCAATTTGACAGTTTATTGTGATTGATGACCTCAATCACTCCCTGCAAATATTTACGTTTTTCCTCCAATTATATGTCATTAATTTCCACCAATGTTCTCCTAATTGAGATCATAATTGGGTGGTGACTTTTTCATTTCCCCTTCCCTCTTATTAAGGCTAAATTTTATTAATCATATTTCTGATGTGGGTTTTCCTCAAAGGTATTTTCTCTTTTCAACCTTTTATTTTCAAAGAAAAATTTCAAATTGCGAGGACGCAATTTATTGAAGGAGGGGAGAATGTAAAACCCCGAGCTTCCACGATACGCTTCTCATTCAATAATGCAATCACTTGCATTGTACGTAACTTCGAGCTCTAAAACACCGCGACTAATCAAAGTAGCCGTTATGAATAGTAATAACCACTTTTTAAAATTATAGAAATTTTATATTTCAAAATGGACTTCATTTTTGTATTCGTAATATCGAAATTATCCAAATTTGAATTTTTTGTAATTTTCTGAGAACTTCCAATTTTTTATGAATAGTGAAAAATACTTAAAAACAACTTTTATAAACAAAATAATTTATAGTGCTAAATTATACTATTTAGTGTTTTTAAAGTATAATTAGAATATATTTTTACCATTTTGTCCAATGGTGGTCATTAGAATTAATTTAACATTGAAATTAGACATAAACAATTGCCAATCTTTTGATATAAATTGTTTCTTGAAAACACGCTATTTGTTGTGACAGCGGGAATTAATTATAAAATTAATTAATGAAACTTATATGTTTGGAATTTTGTAAAATAGACATCATTTTTGAATTCGGAATATCAATTATAGATTAGGGTGAAATTTTGGCCTTATTCTGAAAAACTTCAATTTTTGATGAATAGTGAAACCACTAAGTGGTTGTTAAAAACTGATTTTTTCGTTAAAATGAAATATTACCACTTCTGTGATTTGATTTTCAAAAATCCGACATACATGGTTGTCATTAAGAAGTAATATGTGGTTCAATGAGATTAAAATAATTTTTGGTGAATAGTAACTTTTAAGATCTTAATCGCGATTAGAGGTAATTAGTGTAGTTTAAGGTAAAAATAATGTTTTAATAATATGAGATGAGCTTGACACTTGTCCTACTCCTATTGGATGAGTCATGGCCGACCAAGACAACCCATGGGTCAACTTGGGGAACCCATGGAGCCACTTTGGTTGGAAAATGACATTAATATATATTTATTTAATGTTAAAATTAAATTGACACAAAATGAGTTGTTTTACTAAAACAGACATTAAGTGGGGTTACACAAGTCCAAATTTTGACTATAAATATTCATTAGAAATCTAAAAATATTTCCTACATCATAGTATTTTTTTGTATAATTTTTAGTCATTAAATAAAATAAATTATTTATGACATCATTATGATGCAGCGAAGACCTCATTATTTAACGATTTTATTAAACTGAAAAGATAATGTAAAATCCAAGGATTACACTTGTCCAAAGACTATTGGATGGGTAGATTTCGAACCCTTATCACCTTAGCCAAAAATTATATAAGTGTGGGACCTTTATAATCCAAAAATCATTGTGTAATAATGTAACATTTCAATCTTTCCAAAAGAGGCCCTCCTCTCCACTTATAAAAGGCCCCCACCTCTCCCACCTTATTCACACGTTCAAGCCATTTGGCTCGGCCAAACTCTGCCCAAATACTCACCCAACTTCCCCCTCTTACTCCTAGAAGCCTCACTTTGGGCAGAACTCTTCTCAAGGAAGCCTTGGGCTCAAATCAAAAAGAGTTACCCGATTTTGAGGTAATGTCTTCTCTAATGTTGTTTTCTTTTATTTTTCTTCTCCAACCCCCCTAAACTCTTTTTATTAATTTCTTTTGTAACAACACCAGTATCCTCAATATACTAGGATATTTTTATAAGAATGATTCGAGCTAAACTTACACACACCAACATCTAATGGTTAAAGAACATACGGTTTCTGTGGATGGCGAATTTCTGCCTCACGAAACGATGATTGTTCAACACTCATATAACACCTTCAAAGGTGGCCATTAAGATGTCACTATATTTATATATGATATATAATGTGTTTATGTTTTACTTATTCTTCTGTATTTCTCATTTATGGCATACTTTATGATTTCCATTATAGGTAAAACGCGATAATTTTATTTTAGGAAGTGCGGACTATCGCCCCCTCAAAGTGATTTGAATCATTAATGCCATATGTGGGATGTATAAATGATGGAGTAAATGGTATTATACACTATATTATAATGGAATTATATTATACATTTATATCATTATGATTTAGTTCCATTAAATATGAAATTGAAATGAAAGTAGCGTTCATGCGTATGTATGGCTTTCCATCTCCATGAACGGTGCCTTTCATTTCTTACCTCTAAATGTTACGTAATATTATAAATTAATGTATATACTGGATATATAAGATATATATGACATCTAAATCATGAATATAATTATGGAGATAATGGATATTCTACCACATAAACAAATTGTAATTATAAGAAGTTTATTGTTGACTCAAGAACCAAAGATCGACAAAACGACTGTTATTAACTTAAATAATTACATAATGTTCATATCATTGTAATAAGTGATATAAAAAGGATAATGAAATTGAAAATGGTTCTTAATAAGGTATATATTAACTCTAGTTTATTATTCAGGAGGTTAAAGAATGGTTGAGTCAAGTCAGACACGAGGTAAGGGAACTTCTTAACACAATTTCCATTCTTTGGGTTAATCTCCTACTTTCAAATTACATCATGATATTATTATGTCCTATCTTGTATTTGTACTTTAATTATGTGTAATTATAGTGAATACACATAATATATCTATTTTATTTTAAAAAGGATCTTTGTAAGGACTTCGTCCCAATCTCCTTTCATTGAGGCATATTTGGTTTTATACACAAATTTCTTTTATACGGTGTATAAACCCCTTTGACTTTTACGTTTATTCAAAAGGAATATTTTTTATACGAAGTGTTTTACTAAACGACAAAAAGGAATGTTTTCTTGCCGTACGTATGCGTCGACAACGACTTCTCCGCCACCGTGACTATTATTTGATTTTCGGCTTCCTCTACAAGCCGTAACTTTTTTTAAGGAAAAATAAATACAATGTTTTAAGTTTCTTGTATTTTGGTATGGAAAACGGTTTTGAAAGTGTTTTTTTATATCAATGTGTTGTATTGATATCTTGTGATTGAAATGTGGAAATTTTATGTTTCCTTTATGCATGTTTTATGTGATACGATTATGTTATGGTTTATGATATGTTTAAACCTCTTCATATGAGGAATGCATTGGACTTAATAAGTGACAGGTGGAGCCCGCTATAGCTCCTCGATGCATCAGTAGGTCTCATGAGACAAACTAGTGTCTTGGCATGAGGCCTTGACAAAATCTTATTTGTGGTCTTGACACGAGGCCTTGGCTATGTGGTTATGATAGTTTGGCATTATGAATTCCATCATTATGAAAGTGGTTATTGATATTGCATGTGATTATTCGACCAGTAGAATATCCATGTGAGTAAGTAATTGGCATTATCTCATTTTACTTTTGCCATATTATGTTGAAGTTCATGTTTAAAAGGCTTTTGTTTTAGTTATACATTTCCCTAAATGTTAATGTTTATTTAAGAAAGCTTCCGCTATATTGTTATCCTTACTAAGCATATGAGCTCACCCCTTTCAATGTTTTAATATTTTCCAGGATGTGAAGAAGTATTTTATGAATGACCTACATGGATAGTCCGAAGAGGATAGAAGTGTGGACTATGGAGACTATGTTATTATAGTTTTTCACTTTGTGATGTAATGTAACATTTATGAATGTATCCAGTGTTTCCAAGGCTACTAAACTAATCGGTCTTTCGAGACTTGATCTTTTGTGATCATGCCAATGTTACGAAGTAATGCACCGACTCTGGGTAGCTGGGGTCGGGGCGTTACATTGCTCTTCTGATGTGGCACAATAATATTTCCCTATGACAGTTTCCCTTCACAGTCTCACCCTTCTGTAACAATGTCACAACATTCTCTTAACACTATTTCTCTTGCACCACTCCTTTCTTGTGGAACTACTTTATTTTTCCACAATAACTTGTGCAGAGGTGCCATCATATCCTCATCTTCATTCACTATGCGACCATCCCCCTACAACACTGCTTCTTCTTCTCCCACTGTAACTGTTTTCTTTGCAAAGTGTGTCGCTGTTTCGACTCATTTCATGGTGCCATAGTTTCTTTGTTTCACCCCTCCTCTATCACGGTGCTTTCGTAACCGGTCTTCCACCAATTTTCCCACTCGTAGCTACTATGTCTCTACAATGTGCACAACCACTGAAGCCGAGTCACTATCTAAAGAAGCTCTCAGATCCACCATGTTTCTCTATCCTTCCTTCCCCATCTACCGACACCCTCACCACTAGGGCCGAACTAGAACCACACCCTATATTTCTGAATCTTTGATCTCTCCATCACAAGGGAAGCCACTACAAGGGTCAGAGTCATCGAAGTCTAGCTGCCTAAGGAACATAATTCGTACCATAATTCATATCTAAAAAAATTACACTACTATAAATTTTAACTTTACCAACAGTTTAAAACCATCGGTAAATGCTGGACAACCGTTGGTATAAAATATATTATTGATTGTCTAAACCATTAGGTCTTGAGCCATAGGGATAGAAATATACCAACAGTCCTATGAGAACCGTTGGGATATATCTAAAAAAATCAGTATATACCAATGGTTTCGGTAAATCGTTGGTATATATGTTTGCCCATGGTTTTAAACCTTGAGTAATAGCATGAAGTATCTCTATACCAACAGTTCTGTAAACCGTTGGTATAGACTTTTATCAATGGTTTGTGGAAAACCATTGGTAAAGCCCAAGTAATATTATATATGCCAATGGTTTACAAACCATTGGCATATACTTATACATATTGTTTTATGTAAACCGTTGGTATATGTTCTGGTTTTACACATATACCAATGGTTGTGAACAATTGGCATATCTTTTTTTATACCAACAACAACAAGTCGTCTTGCTGGCCTCCCCAATGCAGCTGTATCAATTCCACCAGTAAGCCCCCTATGGAGCTGCATCAATTCCACGACCAGGCCTGCAAAATCCATAGACAACAGAATATCTACATAATCCAAACAAATACAACAAGTAACACAATACAAAATTAACAATTATACCTGAATAATAAATAAATATTTCTATATTAATTCATACTAAATTGTGTATTAATTCATAAAGATTTCTATACGAATTCATAAAGAATTCATCAAACACATAATTCAAACATAATTATAAATACCTCCAACTCTGTATTTAATTAACCCCTACACACATAATGAATTAACACATAATTCATAAGGTAATTACAACAAGTATACACATACAAAAAGTATACCCATACACCATTAACACATAATTTATAAGATAATTAAAAACATAAAGAATTCAATTCATAATTTAGGGGGTTGGGGGAATGTTTAGTGGTCTGGGGTGGTTGTTTGGGGTGTAGAGGTGTCCAGAGGGGTCGGGGTGTTCGGGGGGATGTGGGTGTCCGTGGGTTGGGTGGTGGTGGGGGTGTTCTAGGGTTGTGGTGGTGGTGGGGGGGGGGGGTTGTCCAAGGCGGTGTCTAGGTGTTGGGGTGGTGTCCATGGGTTTTTTGGGTGGGGGGGGGGCTTTCTAGGGGGTGGGGGTGTCTAGTGGGTGGGGTGGTGTCTGGGGGGGGGGGGGGTCCAGGGGTTGGGGGCTATCCATGGGGGTGGGTGGTGTCCATAGGGGTGGGGGCTGTCCAAGGGGGTGGGGGCCTGTCCAGGGGGTGGGATAGGGGGGAGGGGTCCATAGGGGAGGAAGGGTTGTCCAGGGGGGATGGGTGTCTAGAGGGGTGGGTGGGGATGTCCATGGGGGTGGGGGAATGTCTAGGGGGTAGGGGTGTCCACATGGGTGGGAAAGGTTGTCCATGGGGTACAGGGTGTCCAAGGGGGTGGGAAGGATGTCCATGTGGGGGGGGGGGGGGTGGGGGTGTCCACAGGGGTGGGGGGGGGGGGGGTATCCAAGGGTGGGTGGGGATATCTACGATGTTGGGGGGATTTACAGGGGGTTGGTGGGGCTATCCAAGGGGGTACGGGTTATCCATGGGCTGGGGAGGCTGTATATAGGAAGAGGTGCTGTCCAGGGCGGTGGGTGGGCTGTCCACAGGGGTGGCAGTGCTGTCCAGGGGGTCCGGGGTGTCCAGGGGAGTGGGGGGGGGGGGGGGGGGTGGGGCTATCCATGGTGGTGGGGTATGTGTGTGTGTGGGGGGGGGGATGTCCATTAGGGTGTTGGGGGGAGGGGTTGTCCAGGGTGGTGGGGGGTGTCCAGAGGGGTGGGGTGCTATCCTAGGGGGGGGGGGGTTCTAGGGGGTGGGTTTTTTCCAGGGGATAGGTGGGCTTTCTAGGGGTGGGGTGTCCAGGGGTGTCGGTGTCCAGGGGTTGGGGGTGTCTACGGGGATGGGCATGATATCCATCGGGGTGGTCGGGCTATCTAGGGGGTAGGGATGTTCAGGGGTGGGTGGGATGTTCATGGGAGTGAATTTTTTTTCAAGAGTTATAAAAATTGAAAGTCAAAAAAATAAAATTAACATGTTTGGAATAAATTGGTGAAATTTTCCTAACATGTTTCAAAAACATGTATAACACCATTTTTTATAATAATCACATGCATAGTTGTATTTATCATAGAGATACATAACTGTAAGTGTATATCAAACTTTCTTTTATCCACACTAAAGGATTTTTGTCTTGTGTATTGTGTGGTATTGGATTATTTCAAAACCATAACATGGATGTTACTATTCTTGTTGAGTGATAAACCTTTTAAATAATTTAGTTCATGTGGAAGTGTAATTTTTTATAGAAAAGTGATAATTCTTTAACATGAGGAAAATTATGTTTCAATAGAAAGTATAATTAAAAGAAAAAAATATCAAGGATTTTTCCCTCCCCCTCTCAGTGTGTATGATCCTGACCTTATCATGGGTTGTCTAGGGGGTTGGTCAGGTTGTCCATGGGGGTGGGTGGGTTGTCCACGGGGGTGGGCGGGTTTTCCACGGGGTTGGGCTAGCTACCCAGGGGGTAGGGGTGTCCAGGGGGGTGGGCGGGCTGTCTAGGGGGGTCGTCGGGATGACCACGAGGGGTAGGGGTGTCCATGAGGGGGTGGGCGGGCTATCCATGGGGGTGGGGGGATTTATATGGGAGAGAGGGTGTCCTGGGGGGTGGGCAGGCTTTCCACGGGGGTGGTCAGGCTGTCCAGGGGTAGGGGGTGTCCGGGGGTACATGGTGTCCATGGGGGTGGAGGGATGTTCATAGGAAGAGGGGGGTGTCCAGGGGGTGGGCGGGCTGTCCACAAAGTTGGACGGGCTGTCCAGGAGGTAGGGGTGTCAGTGGGGTGGGTGGGCTATCCACGGGGGTGGGTGGGGCTATCAAGGGGGGTACGGGGTGTCCAGGGGTGTGGGTGGGTGGGGGGGGGTGTCTACAGGGGAGGGGCTGTCCAGGGGGTGGGCAGGCTATCCATGGGGGTGGTGGGGCTATCTAGGGGGTACAGGTTGTCCAGGGGTAGGGGGGATATCTATGGGAGGGGTGAATCAGTCACATAAAATCATCAAGTCAAGTTTTATTATTTATAGATAAAAAATAAAGATAATATGACCTACCAATTCACAGATATATTCAGGCACAACAAATAAATAAACATCAAAGGCCGGTAATATCAGTCAAAAATGTAAAGGATCAATATGCCCCTCATCACCATCACTATCATCACAGTCATCATCACCCTCACCCTCATCCTCATCGTCGTCCCCATCATCATTCCCGCCCTCCACCTCAACATCGTACTCAGCCTCAGCCTCCTGATCACCCTCCTCCTCTGCCTCGTCCTCCTCCTCAACCTTCTCCTCCGCCTCAGCCTCCTCCTTGCCCTACTCCTCCTCTGCCTCGGCCTCCTCCTCACCATCATATCTACCACAACTAGAAATTCCACCTTGTGAACCACATATAGAACCAATCGATGACATATATTTGTCACATGCAGTGTTGGCCTTTGGGGGAATTGTTGGATGTAAAACTTCCATCTGTTTCATAAATACAGTGTTTGCCCTAGAAGACAGTTCTGCCGTCTCTGTGGCCCTTTTTTCAGACTATTCCTCCAGTGCCTTAAAATGATGCAACCCAGTGGCACTACAACTCATACCTAAGGAGTCCCAATACCTCATCAAATCCATACTTTTCCCTGGTTTGCAACATACTCTACCAGGGTGCTCATCTCCCAATACCCGATATAAGTGATCGTTTGGACCAAAATTATTAGGTTCCTAGGCCTAAATGGTCTCTAAAGTATCCTATTAGAAATATAAATAGATAATTATGTTAAAAAATAGAGATTAAAATTTTAATTCTTTAATGTAAAATTTTCAATATGCTACTGGGTTTGTTCATTAACTGCACTTCCATCTTTCTTCTTTTTTACTCGAGCAAAACAGTTTTGATCGTGGAACATGTAATTATATATTCAATTTATGCCTCTAAAATTACATTGAATATAACCATAATTAAAAATAGGATACGAAAAAAACATTAATTTCATTACTAAAATTTTATAACAACTTTAGAAATCGAATAAATATGGGGGAAGCAATAGAATGTGCAAGTCGTAATGAAAGATTATAAATTGTCATACCTGCTGCCTCTCCTGATCTGGCATCATATTATGTCCCAATGTGTGGACATATTTCTTAGCATCAATTTAATTAAATTTCATCTAAATGAATCCTAAATAAAATGAAATAATTAGTATTAACAAGAAACATGAAAATTTTCATTTAAATACCTCTAATTTGATTAATATCATAAATTGGCTAGTCTTCTAACAACTAATAATCTGTCGGTACTATTCTAATGGAAATCATCCCCGACAAGGACCGCCTATACCTCTGTTCCCACTCTAGCATGCCATACAATGTACACCTAATTCTTATAAGCTCTCCATAGCTCGCCTAAATCCTTCATATTTGCTGGTTGTGCACCCCCACCATCGGGGAAACTAAACCACAGTTGACATCAAAATATTAATCCATATAAATACAAAAATTAATATATTAAATTAAATAAAAAATATTTTTTACCCATATCTCTTCCTAGGCTTTATCCTTGACTTCATTTAGAAGTTGTCTCCATGAGAGCAGGCAGACATGAATGATGTTGGAGTATTTGGAAACCATCACCAAAAAACTCTGACATTGCTACCCTTATTTTTCAATCATCTAACTAGCATTATTGTACTCCACCATCAACTGCGTGTGGTGGTTCTACACCGTATGCATGCGTGTACGCCCCTGCCCCTGCCTGCTATCAGCAGATGTATCTATTATGAATGAAAAACAAATATTTTATCAATACATGTTATAATGAAAATAAATAATGGTTTAAACATTTGTTAGGGTTGTACAAGTATACCTATAGTAGTATGATCAATGGGCACCACAGGATCTGCAGAAACTAAAGAAACACCCTATAAAGATGGAGTGGGTCCCAATTTATGCTCTATAGGGACAGACTCTAGCGGAGCAGGAGTCGAAAAATATGGAATATAAAAGTTCGAAGAGAAGACTATATAAGTAAAAGAAGGTGACATGGATGGCTAGCCAAATGTTGTATGGTTATTAGGAATCATCATCAGATATGGTACAGACAGGTGATGAGGCTCAGATGTGAATGATGGTGAATGAATGGGAGGCCTAAATATCTCGTGTTTCCCTAACGACACACTGGGATTATCATGTGGGATGAATTATTTATTAGTGGGAGGGGAAAGTTCTAATCCAGCATTCTAATCAGATCGTCTAGATCTCGTACCCCCCCCCCTCTTACAAAAACCCTGAGTACTGTGACCACTACTAGGGTACTCATCAAATAACTATAACCTAATAGATGGATCCTGAAAAAATATTAAAAAAAAATTAATCACATGACATTATATATTAAATATATATTTGAAATAAAATAATCACTACAGGAACTGTGGTGGAATGCCTATCTCAGTCATGCGACGATTGTTGTCCATAATCTGTTTTGATCAGCTCTCTACAATTGGTTTCATTTCATGAATTTGAAAACAAATATGGAATTAAATAGAAAAAGATAACTAATTTGTAACCCAAAAAACCAAATAAATGAGAGGGAATATGGGGATTCAGGGATAATTTAACCAACCATTGTTTTAGGTGAGTTTGAACAGATATGTAATAAAGTAAATAAATCATAGAAGATGAAATAAATAAATTTAATTTTTAGTAGGATGGTTATTTCCAAAGTGTCATTAGTCTATTAAAATCAGGGAACATTGATTCTGCTAGATTCGTAAGTAGTAAAGCAGTTGTCAAAATTATGGAAAATTTTAATTTCTTTAGCCCAGGTAGATGATGCAGGTTTGAATACATTTTTTGTAGAAGAATACAAACCATAATTTTCATTACCTTGTAAAATGTTAAATAGAGGTCTTAGAGTCATACAAATTTTATAAAAATCACAGTTGAAGAATTAAAATGTTCACTAAGTTAGAAATGTTGGTTTCGTAGGTTTGAATATAGTTCAATTCCAAATTAGAAAATGAAATTCAAATAATATTGCAACCAATAAACATTGAAAATTCACATAACTATCAAGTCAGATACAACATATTTGTAATCAATATTAAATAAATTTGAATAGTACCAACATTAACAGCCTAAGTCGAGGTAAACCAAAAGAATTGAGAGCATGAATGAATGATTCTATATATTTCCCACCACAACTTCAGGTTCATAGTAAACTCTGACAATTGAGCTATTGGAGTTATCAAAAGTAATAAATGGATCGTTTCCAATGGTAGTAGGGATGGTGTCAATTCCATCATCACCATCATAAAAAATTTGTCTTGGAATTACTTCAATAATGACACCAAATTCTGGCTGAAGATGGTCTTTGATTTAAAAAATATGTTTTTCCATTGATGCTAATACATATGGTTCATCGGTAGCAAAAGTGCGAGTCATATCAATTTCTAAAAATCCAAAATCATCAATAAATGTTCTTTTCCTTATCATCAAATCAAACCACTTACATTTCATCAGCATGACTGATAAATGAGAATAATAATCCAATATTATTATTTTTTCAATGACTCCATAATAACCTACATTTTCAAATCGCAGTCCACTATCTGATGCACTAACATAATAGTCTATTGTGGCAGTATCTATAACACCATCATGTTTTGTTCTCATATTATTTTCTCATTTAATGATAATACATCTGTACCCATTGATAACGATTGATTTACAGTCACGAACTAGGATATTAGGACCAAAAGCCAATGCTCATATTTCTTCAGAGACATAGTCAATAGGAAAAATCCATACCGGAAATATAAATCAATATTAAATTTAATTCATTATTTTTTTAATTATTATTAATAGTAATATTATTACCTTTAATTTTAAACAAGAAGAAAACACTTTTTTATGCAAAGTCTCATTCCTTCTCAAAGATAAAGAACTATTCTTTATATTTATCATCGCTTTATGTTCCCTATAGATAAAAATGGGAACATTTTAATAGATAGATAGATATATATATAATATATAAATATACAATTTAATTACAATATGTAGTCATCGAACAAGTCACAGTTGACACAAACTGTTCATTGTGCCATATCCCACTCTTTAAGGCTTAATGCCATCAATGTATATGATCCAAGAATTTCTCTTGTTTGAGAAAGTGGCAGAAAACTGGGTTCAATTTTCTCAGACAGTTCTTCTTCATTTCTCATTGGTCTATTATTTCTTGTAGTATGAGAAGAAAAATACATAAAGAAGAAATCTACACATTCTTGAGCCAAGTAACTATTCATGATAGAACCTTCAGGATGAGTCCAGTTACAAACATAAGACTTTAATGTGTGCATATTTCTTTTAGTCTGATGCATCCAACAAAAAGAAATAGGTCATTTGAGAAGTATTTTAGTTGGAATATGAACAGTCAGATGTAGCATGCATGTGAAAAATGATGGACGAAATATTTTCCCTAACTGACAAAAAATTAATGCAGTAACTGCCAACATTTTTTGCATGAAATACATGGAAAACTTTCTGAACAAAGATCTCTAAACAAATTGCACAATTGAATAACAGCCACCGTTAAATTATTGAAAAAATGATGAAGAATTTCTATTGGAATCAAATCATGTAGAAAGATGTGATAATAATGAGACTTCAGTGATTTTTTCTTCAAATCTATTCTGTTGACCCGTTTGGATATGTTTTTTGAATAGCCATCAGGAAATATATTAGTCTTTAGTACTTCTAGAAATTGATTTTTTTTCTATAGGTTTCATCACATAATAAGAACATTGATGTTTCCATTTATTTTATCTGATACGCACAAGATGCAATTTCTGTCAGATTCCCCAATACACCAAGCCATTCCGAGACCAAAAATCATCTTTTGTCTTTCCATTAAAATTTAGATGAATCGAAAGTAACATTTCACACATATATTTTTTTAATGTGAATTACATCTAAGAAATGTTGTAACAAATTGGTTGACCAATAAGAGAAATCAAAGAAGATAATTCTCTACATCCAATTGTAATAGGTTTTAGTGGAAACATTATTTCTTATTCTATATTTCATTTGACCCTTACCATATGAAAAAATGAAACATTTCAATTCATTATGATGATCATTTCCATAAATAAGCTGATGTGGATCATTGATCTCTATGGAATTGTCAAATCATCGATGATTATTTCTATTTGGATGGTCCATTTCCTAGAATTGTCGATGTCCCATAAAATAGAATCTACCAAGATGCTTTAGTATTCTGGATCATGTATTCTTCATACAAACAAGACATGATAGTTTTCCCTTCGTCCTCCATCCAGAAATTATTTCCTCAGAAGGATAATAATTTATGTTCCACATAAGCGCAACACGGATTTGAAATTTGTATTTTGAACATGAATCGTATGTGCACACACCCACATCCCAAAGAATATTCAACTATTTTATTAAAGGTTTCATGTATTCATATATATCATTGTTGGGATAAAAAGGGCCAGATAAGATAATACTCATGAAAGTGAATGGTTTTTTCATACACAACCATGGGGGAAGATTATACATGTGTATATAACTTTTCCATGTACCGTGATACGTAAGCATATGCTTGAACAGATTAAAACCATCACATGGAAGACCGAACCTCACATTATGCATGTTAGCTACAAAATCAAGTTATCAGACATCAAATCTATGCCATGTTAATCCATCTGTTGTGTAAACCAACTCATCATTAGTCTTATTTCTCTCATTATCATGCCATCACATTTTTATTGACATTTCATCACAAATAAAAAGATTCTAGAATATTGGGATCAATGGAAAGTGCCACATTACATTCTGGGGCACACATGATGGTGTTCCATCAGCTTTTGGATTCCAACAGGATGTTCCACATTTAATACAATCATTCTGTTCTGCATTTTCCTCCCAAAATAAATATCAATCTTTTGGGAAAGCATGAATTTTGTTTCTTAAAAATAACAGTTCCTCAACTAACTTCCATGCCCAAGAGTGGTTTGAGGGAATATCTGCATTATCTAGAAATAATTCCTTCTAGAAGGTAAGAATGTAATCGATGGTAGTATTAGAAATCCCATACATTGTTTTCCCATGAAACAATTAGATTAATGATTCTAGACTTTTTATTTTACCGCATTGTCGATATAATAGAGTTCTGGAAACACCATTCCATTTTTTCACCCTCACAACTTCCTCATTTTCATAAGAAAAATCATGTGTGATCATATCAAATTATTCATGGGTCGAGATCCTTTCATTTTTGAGGATGATGAATAAATGGAAATCAGTCATATAACAAATTATCTAATCTAGTCCTTTCATTTGGATCATCATCAATTTAAGATGTCATTTTCTCCCCATTGTGATACCACACAGAGTCATTTTTTTGGAAAACCATATTTGGCTATGTGCTAGTTGAATTCTTCATGGCTCAACCAAGGTCTTCCAACACACTTGTATCATGGGAAGTGTATGTGACCACTATCTAAAGCGTTGTGAAATTCATAATCTAAAGACCTCTCCAAATTGTTTTTAAAATCGCTTGAGATATGATCAATTTCATACATCCAACTTCTATGCATTCTTTAAAAAAATTGTTATAAGTCATTTCATCAAAAGAAACTCAATAAGATTGATGTTTCATAAAAAATATATTTATGTAAACAATAATTGTTCACTGTATATGAGACCATAATTGAAACAATACTCTATACGAGAATCATAATATAAAAGAAAAAAATACTATATTTATAACAAAATATCTTTGAAGAACTATACATGAGTGTACAAGATCATGTACACTTGTGGAGGAGAAATATTCAGGAGTTTACTAAATTTTAGATGGATGAAATTTTATATTTTAGTAGATAATTTGAGTGATCACATACATTTCCCAAGGGGTTGGGGGTGTCTAGGGGGTGTGGGGTGTCTAGGGGTGGTAGGGATATCTAGGGGGTCAGAGGTGTCCATGGGGTGGGGGGCTGTCTAGGGGGGTCGGGGTGTCCAGGTGGGCAAGTTGTCCACGGTGGTGGGGGGATGTCCAGGGGGTACGAGGTGTCTAGGGGGATGAACGTGCTGTCCATGGGGGGTGGAGAGCCTGTCTAGGTGGTAGAGGGTGTCGAGGGGGTGGGGTGATTTCTAAGGGGTGGTCCAGGGGGTACAGTGGGTCCAGGTGGGTTAACGGTGTGTCTAGAGGGCGGGAGGGGCTGTCCAGGGGGTACGGGGAGTCCAGGGGGTGGGCGGGTGGTCCATGAGTTTGGTGTGGATGTCTAGGGGGGTACGCGGTGTCCAGCGGGTGGGAGGGTTGTCCAGGGGGTGGGCGGGCTGTCCACAGGGGGTGGTCGGGCTGTCCACGGGGGTGGCAGAGCTATCTAGTGGGGTTGGAGTGTCGGGTATGGGGGGGGGGGGGGCTTTCAAAGGGGTGGGGGCGTCCGGGGGGATGGGGTGTGTCCGGGGGGGGGGGGGGGTGGGAGGGTGTACATGGTGGATCTCCACGAGAATTGGGGGGGGGGGGGCTGTCTAGGGGGTACATGCTGTTCAGGGGGGTGGGAGGGCTATCCACAGGGGTGGCGAGGTTGTTCAGGGGGGTCCGGGGTGTCCAGGGGGTGGGGAGAATTCGAGGGGCTGGGGGGGGTGTCCAGGGGTAAGAGGTGTCTTGGGGTTGGCAGGCAGTCTAGGGGGTGGCAGGGCTGTCCAGGGGGGTATGTGGTGGCTAAGGGGGGTGGGAGGGCTATCCATGGGGGGTGGAAGGGCTGTCCACGGGGGAGGTGGGGCTATCCAGTGGGGACAATGGTTTCTAGGGGGTCTTTATTGGGTGTGGGGGGTGTCCGGGGGGATGGGGTTGTTCGAGAGGTGATGGGCGGGTGTCTATGTGGGGTGGGCAGGTTGTCCACGAGGGTGGGAGGCTGTCCACGGGGAAGGGGTGTCCAGGGTGGTGGGTGGGCTCTCCACGGGGTGGCGGGGCGGTCCATGGGGATCAGGGGTGTTCAAGGGGGTGGGGGATTTCTAGGGGTGGGAGCTTCCAAGGTGTACGAGGTGTCAAATGGGGTGGGCGGGCTGTCCAGGGGGGGTGGTCGGGCTATCCAGGGGGTACGAGGTGTGTGGGCAGGCTGTCCATGGGGGTGACAGGGCTGTCCATGGGGGTGACAGGGCTATCCAGGGGGGTACATGGAATTTGGGGGGTGGGCTATTCACGGGGTTGGGGGCTATCCAGGGGGCAAGAGGTGTATAGGGTATGAAAACCCTTCTTTTTATTACAACTTAAACATGCTTTATTACATAAAACTTCACTTGATACAACAAAGAAGATCGAGAGGTTTAGTGTCTTTGGTGCTTAGGATCATTACATAAAAACTTTAAACTTGAAATAAAACATCCTTATTGAAAACTTCCTTTACATGACCACTACATTCCTTCGTACTTAGCATTACATGGGATAACCTGAGGACATGCATAAGAAAAGGGTGAGCTATAAAGCCCAGTAAGGGAGTACACATTGAATAACATGAGGAGTACAATACATGTTAGGCAATAGGCATATCAATAGAGCATAAGAGAGACATGAACATAAAGGCATGATAAAGCATGATAATCATAACATGGAAATGTGGCAACAACACTTAACATTGAATTAGCATGAGCCAAGGCTCATTGCACATGGAGCATGAGTAAACCCTCATTGCACTTGAAGCACGAGTAAACCCTCGTTGCACTTGAATTAGCATGAGTCAAAACTCATTGCACATGACGTATCATGATACTATACTTTACCCAATGCATTGGAGCGCTATAAAGGGCGCACCCTTCTTAAACATTTCATTTCATGCATAAGTGTGCCACATGGATCATAAAACATGGATTCATAAAACATAATCATTCATTCCACGATAAACGAAAGTGGAATTAATGAATGAAACTTTAAAATCAATAAGTAAATGTGCATAAAGGTGAATACCCTTGATGGAGAAATGGGCATGGTATTCACTACACAATGATATTGGCTTAGAAAATCGGTGTGATTTCGGCAGCGTAACGGCGTGACATAAGAATTCATAAAAAGGCTGATGAGAGAGAAAGGGGTTCCTCATCATATTTACATGTAATGGACAGTAATAAGGTCATATAGATACATGTCCCAACAATTGAAAAGGAATTTATATTCATGATACAAAAGTATGGCTTGAATATAAAAGAGGAGAAAAAGGTTCCTTTCGGAATTTCGGCATAGTAACGGGTGTACATGGGAGGCATTTAATGTGAGAGAAAGGGGTCTCCCATCATTCAAACAATAAGAGGGCAGTATGGGAGAGGTGCGAAACCATACCCCAACATTCATAAATGAAATTAAAAGGTCAATACAACTTAATGAAAATTGACAAAATTGAGAAAGGATGAAAAACCCTTACTTGGTAGTGTGCTTCCAAAGGCTAGAGAGAGGCTTGTGAGAGGCTTCTTGGGAGCTTGGGGCACCTTGAGAGGATTCTAGAGAGAGTAGGGCAGAGGTTGGACGAACTTCAAGGGCTTTGGGTGAGGAGGAAGTGGGAGCTTGGGTGGGTTTATATAGGAAAGGTGAGAGAATTCTTTATTATTTAGGTTTGGGACCCCTTATATTAAAATAATCCAAACCACAAACCATCACATGGTATTTGCACATGGTTTCTGGAAAAAGGAAAGAGGAAAACAATATTTTACAAGGCCATGGTCCGAACTTATTGAAAAATTAGGGTTGCTTATGTGGAGGTGAGTCACACTCCCATGGAAATTAATTTAAAAAGGCAAAGTGTTGAATAAGTCTTGAGGGCTCCATTAATGCTTTGAAAAGTAAGTCAAACAAACCCAAAACCTCATTATTTTAATGATAAAACACATATTGGCCGAACATAAGGATTATGGTATTTTATTACATCACCATTGGGTCATTATGATGTCATAAAACACATTATATATTTAAATGGTATTTAATTTTTACTCAAAAATTTGACTGTCTCAGAAAATTATGAAAAATTCACCGTTGGATAATTTCGACGTCCTGATTCCAAAAATAATATTTATTTTATCTAAATAATTTTCTAAATATGTGAATTTTTACTTTTAAAATAAAAACCGACATTTATAAAAAATTCACGGGTTTTGACAGAAATGGCTTTCAAACCTTAATAAAAATTTTAATTGCATTCATAAAATTATAAGATCATTTATATTTAATAAAAATTAATTTAATATTAATAATAATATTTTATTAAAATATTATTTAATTCAAAAATCCTTTAATTTAATTCTTAATTAAATAATAACTAAAAACACCGTTTGTACTTTAAAAACTAATTACAAGGCATCAAAAATGACTAGAAATTATATTCATTATTATATACAAAAATAATGTACATGAACATGGTTCTACTTATTTGTTACATAACCCCTTAAAATAGCCGCATAAGACCTAAGGGTAAGGTGTGCGATGGTGACAGACTCTTGGGGTTGCTCGGATAACATCGCTCGGGTGGTAATCTCTATCAACTTCCATTTTTCCCGTAGACGATCACGTTCGAGCTTGACTTGATGAAGCTCAGCTTGGGCTTGGTCAAGGGCAAAGCCCAAAGACGCCACCTCCTTTCCGAGCTCCGACAAATGGTCTTCGTAAGGGGCAATTCTACTGGATGAGGCCATCACTTCCTTTGTCTGAGTAGAAAATTGGTTCGTTAAAGACTTATATTTAAACTACCCAGATGATCACTGTTCAACGGCTATAAAAGTAACGGTCACAAATCTTAACGTAAAACTTAAAGAAGTTGACATCTTATAAAAACATTTTTCATAAAGAAACATTTAACTAGATCAAGAGGGATTTTCCATTAATGAAACTTTGGGTCGTTACAACATTCCCCCCTTAAGAAATTTCGCCCTCGAAATTTTCCTTTTCCCACACTAAAACAAATGTGGGTAACTTAGCTTCATCATATCCTACGACTCCCAAGTTGCTTCTTCAAACTTGTGGTTTCTCCACAACACCTTGACGAGGGGCATTGTCTTATTTCGTAGAACTTTTTCTCTACGATCTAAGATCTTCACTGGTTGCTCCTCATAAGAAAGATCGTCTTCTAATTGTACCACCTCGGAAGAGAGTACATGTGAAGGGTCTGGTATTTTCTTCCTTAAGTGGGATACATGGAAGACATCATGCACCTTGGCCATAGTAGGTGGAAGTGCTAGTCGATAGGCCACAGCCCCAACACGATCAAGAATCTCGAATGGGCCGATGTACCTTGGACTTAACTTCCCTTTCTTTCCAAACCTCATGACCTTCTTCCACGGAGATATGCGTAAAAACACCATGTCTCCGACTTTAAACTCAAGGTCTCGTCGACGATTATCTGCATAACTCTTTTGTCGACTTTGGGCTGCCTTGATATGCTGCTGAATGGTTTTCACCTTCTCCACCATTTCTTCGACCATTTCTGGTCCAAGCAGCTTACGTTCACCGACCTCATCCCAACATGCCGGTGTTCTACACCTTTTACCATACAGGGATTCATATGGTGCCATTTGGATGCTCGAGTGGAAACTATTATTATAAGATAACTCAACTAGAGGAAGATGTTGATCCCATCCTCCTTTAAAGTCCATTGAGCACGCTCTCAACATATCCTCAAGTGTTTGGATAGTCCGCTCGGATTGGCCATCAGTTTGAGGATGATAGGCCGTACTAAAGTTCAGTTCAGTATTCAGAGCATGTTGAAGACTCTTCCAAAACTTAGAGGTAAATCTTGGATCTCGGTCAGACACAATAGATAGTGGTACTCCATGAAACCGTACCACTTCCCTGATATATATTCGTGCCAGTTGATCCAAAGAGAAATCCTCTCGAATAGCAATGAAGTGTGCAGTCTTTGTAAGACGATCCACAATAACCCAGATTGCATTGTTGCTTTTGTATGTCCTTGGAAGTCCAGTGACGAAGTCCATGGTGATGTTCTCCCATTTCCATTCTGGTATGGGCAATGGTTGCATCGTCCCCTTAGACTTCTGCCTCTCTGCCTTCACTTGCTGACACACTAGGCACTTTGATGTATATTCGGCGATCTCCTTCTTCATATTATCCCACCAAAAGTTTTCTCGGAGATCTCGATACATCTTTGTGCTCCCTGGGTGAATAGAGAAATTTGAACTATGTGCATCATCCAAAAGTTCCTTCTTCAGCTCCGAACATGGTGGGACACATAGTCTTTTCCCAAACCGCACAATTCCTTCTTCATTAACATTAAACTCTGAGGATTTTCCCTTTTTGATAGCTTCCACTTTTTATTGGATTCTCACATCATCCTTTTGAGCATCCTTTAACCTTTCCAAAAGAGATGGTTGAGCAATCATTTGTGAAAGGATTGATGATGTTCCCTTCTTTATGATTCCCACGTCCATCTTCATCAAGTCTAAGAAGATTGGATCCTTCTCAATTCTCATCATTGATAGAATTGCTGGATCCTTTCTACTTAGGGCATCCGCCACCTTGTTCGCCTTCCCAGGGTGGTAATGTATTGAACAGTCATAATCCTTTATGAGCTCTATCCATCTTCTCTGGCACATATTAAGCTCTTTCTGTGTGAATATATATTTAAGACTCTTGTGGTCAGTATATATCTCACATTTCTCTCCATAGAGATAATGCCGCCAGATTTTCAAGGCAAAGATCACCGCCGCCAACTCCAGATCATGCGTTGGATAGTTTCGCTCATGGATTTTCAACTGCCTTGAGGCATAGGATATCACTTTATCATTCTGCATCAGCACACATCCTAAGCCCTTCTTCGAAGCATCACTGAATACCACAAAAAGCTCCCCACTTGTGGGTAAAGTGAGCACAGGTGCAGTGATAAGCCTCCTTTTCAACTCCTTGAAGCTTTCTTCGCATTCATCACTCCAAGCAAACTTTACTCCCTTTCGAGTTAGCTTGGTAAGAGGGTTGGACAATCGTGAGAAGTTTCTCACAAATCGTCGATAATATCCAGCTAACCCCAAGAAGCTACGGATATCAGTTACCGATGTTGGCCTCGGCCATACCTCAATTGCATCTGTTTTGGAGGGGTCCACAGATATTCCATTGCTTGTGATGATATGGCCCAAGAATGAGACCTCCTTCAACCATAACTCACACTTGTTGTACTTGGCATAGAGCTTCTCCTTGCGCAAAGTCTCCAGTACAGTTCTTAAATGCTCCTCATGGTCCTCCTTGGTTTTGGAGTATATTAGAATATCATCTATAAAGACTACCACAAATTTATCTAGGTAATCTCTAAAGACTCTATTCATCAAGTCCATGAATATTGCTGGAGAATTGGTGAGTCCAAAAGGCATTACTATGAATTCATAGTGCCCGTACCTTGTACGAAAAGCAGTCTTGGGGATATCTTCCTTCTTCACCCTTACTTGATAATATCCCGACCGCAAGTCGACCTTGGAGAAGTATTGTGCTCCACGCAGCTGATCAAACAAGTCATCGCTTCTTGGGAGCGGATACTTGTTCTTTATCGTGATTTTGTTAAGTTCACGATAATCGATGCAAAGCCGCATTGACCCATCCTTCTTCTTGACGAAGAGGACTGGTGCACCCCTTGGTGATGCACTTGGGCATATAAACCCTTTATCCAGATTCTCCTGTAGTTGTTTCTTCAGTTCATCAAGCTCAACCACAGCTATTCTATATGGAGTCTTGGATATTGGTAGCGCCCCAGGTATAAGTTCAATTGAGAACTCAACATCTCTTCTTGGAGGAAGACCAGGAAGTTCCTCGGGAAATACTTCAGCGAATTCCCTCACAATAGGCATTTCTTCAAGGGTGGTTTCTTCCTTGGACTCAATCATCTGAGCCGGACATGCGTGCTCATAAGGCAGTAATATCCATGCTTGAGATGATGGAGCTAAAGGAGATTCATCTTCCTCCTGAAACTTGTAAAGAATCGGGGGTCGATTCTCCATATGGAGTGTGATTTCCCTCTCCCGAAAATTTATGTTGGCTCTATATAAGGAAAGCCAATCCATGCCAAGAATTGCATCAAATTACACAAAAGGGAGTATGACGAGGTTCGCCGGGAAATTCAATCCACAGATTATAACAGGGGAGGACTTATACTCATGGGATGCAATGATTGCCCCATTTGCCGTACTCACCGACATCTTTACTTCCATGATTTGTGGTGGTGCATGGATTGTTCTACTAAACTTTTGAGATATAAAAGAATGCGTAGAACCTGAATCAAAAAGTACGTTCGCTATTCTTGAATGAATAACTAGCGTACCTGTCACCACTTCGTTGTCGGGGTTCACTTCGGCAGAAGTGATGGCAAAAGCTCTTCCTTGCTGTCTTGGAGGTTGTTGATTGCCTCCGATAACCCTTGGATTAGGGAACTGATTCGCAAAATGACCCGGTTCTTTGCATTTGAAGCATTGAACAACGCGTTGAGGTTCGAACGGAGCGTTCCTCCCCTCCGTCGCAGCCTCGGGTCCTTCTTGCTGACAGTTAACAGCTAGGTGCCCTTCTCTTCCACACTTAAAGCATTTTCTTGTCCCCCTAAGGCAATTTCCAGGATTCTTTTTTCCACACTTTTGGCAAGTGGGGAGCTGGAAAATCTTAGCGCCGTTGGATTTATCCATCGGACCACCAGCATTGAAGTCCACCTTCCGCTTCTTGTCCCCATGATACCCCTGTGATTCTCCGATCTCCATTTCAACCTTGAGGGCACATCGGACAATTTCCTCATAGCTGTCGAAGTCACGGATCGCTAATGCTTTCCGCAAGCTAGGCTTCAGCCCACCAAAGAAGCGGTCAACCTTGCATTCGTGGGTAACGACAAAGCCGGAAGCGTATCGTGCAAGCCTTGTTAAGTTTGCCTCGTACGCTTCCACAGATTCCTCATCTTTCTACTTGAGGGAAAGGAAGTCCCTTTCCATCTTAAGACGGAGGGTGCGTGGAAAATATTTATCGAAAAACATCTTCTGGAATACCATCCATTCCAAAGCCTTGATCTCCTCCTCAGGCTTCGTATTTTTGATCAACGTCCACCATTGATCAGCTTCACCCTCCATACGATAAGCCGCCAGGATAACCTTCTCTTTTTCAGAGCATTGGAGGATGGGGAATATCTTTTCAATGGAGTTGATCCATTGTTCAGCAATCGTGGGATCAGATGATCCACTAAAAGTAGGAGGCCTTTGTCTCATGAAGCTTTCAATATCAACTTGTTATTTCTTAGGGGGGGTTGAACGTTCCTCTTGACCAGTGTTTCTATTCAAAACTTGAGTTAGATGAGAGAGAAGCGTGACAAAGATTGCAATTCCCGCTCCCATTGGATTGGGCATCTCAAAAGTACAATCATCAAACTGATCTTCACAACGGTTGTTAGCCCGAGTTCTCCTATTACCGGCCATTGGCTGGAATAAAAGGAAAGTTAGGGGTAACACATAAAGGGTAATCCAAAGACAAAAGTTTATGACTTATAAATAAACTTTAATCTCTTTAACTCATGAGTCTATAGGATTCAATCCAGGCTTTTCATGATCTTCTTTCTAACATATATTCTTAGGGGAATTTTTCCCTTAATAAGGGTCCATACTAAGATTGTGAATTTATCAAAACATATCCCCCGGGAGTGTCGTAACCAAGAGTGCAGCAAGGCCCGTTGTCGTGCACCAGTTCCCGTTCGAGTCTAGCTCAAAGCGGTGTTTTCGGGTTTTACCCCTAGGATACATCTGTGCCAGAGCCGCCTCTACCTGCTCGTATCCAGACAGGGATGTATTTGTTTGATAAAACACTTACTTAGTATTTACCAAAACTTAGGGATGTTTTTATTATGCTTAGTCTTGTATCTAAGGCTTTACTAGGTTTTCCTAATCCCAAAAATAACTAAACATATCCTTTGATACCAACTATGACAACCCTGCTTTTTATTACAACTTAAACATGCTTTATTACATAAAACTTGACTTGATACAACAAAGAAGATCGAGAGGTTTAGTGTCTTTGGGGCTTAGGATCATTACATAAAAACTTTAAACTTGAAATAAAACTTCCTTATTGAAAACTTCCTTTACATGACCACTACATTCCTTCGTACTTAACATTGCATGGGATAACCTGAGGACATGCATAAGAAAAGGGTGAGCTATAAAGCCCAGTAAGGGAGTACACAATGAATAACATGAGGAGTACAATACATGTTAGGCAATAGGCATATCAATAGAGCATAAGAGATACATGAACATAAAGGCATGATAAAGCATGATAATCATAACATGGAAATGTGGCAACAACACTTAACATTGAATTAGCATGAGCCAAGACTCATTGCACATGGAGCATGAGTAAACCCTCATTGCACTTGAAGCACGAGTAAACCCTCATTGCACTTTAATTAGCATGAGTCAACACTCATTGCACATGACGTATCATGATACTATACTTTACCCAATGCATTGGAGCGCTATAAAGGGCACACCCTTCTTAAACATTTCATTTCATGCATAAGTGTGCCACATGGATCATAAAACATGGATTCATAAAACATAATCATTTATTCAAAGATAAAGGAAAGTGGAATTCATGCATGAAACTTTACAATAAATAAGTAAATGTGCATAAAGGTGAATACCCTTGATGGAGAAATGGGCATGGTATTCACTACACAATGATATTGGCTTAGAAAATCGTTGTGATTTCGGCAGCGTAACGGCGTGACATAAGAATTCATAAAAAGGCTGATGAGAGAGAAAGGGGTTCCTCATCATATTTACATGTAATGGACAGTAATAAGGTCATATAGATACATGTCCCAACAATTGAAAAGGAATTTAGATTCATGATACAAAAGTATTGCTTGAATATAAAAGAGGAGAAAAAGGTTCCATTCAGAATTTCAGCATAGTAACGGGTGTACATGGGAGGCATTTAATGTGAGAGAAAGGGGTCTCCCATCATTCAAACAATAAGAGGTCAGTATGGGAGAGGTGCGAAACAATACCCCAACATTCATAAATGAAATTAAAAGGGCAATACAACTTAAAGAAAATTGACAAAAATGAGAAAGGATGAAAAACCCTTACTTGGAAGTGTGCTTCCAAAGGCTAGAGAGAGGCTTGTGAGAGGCTTCTTGGGAGCTTGGGCACCTTGAGAGGATTCTAGAGAGAGTAGGGCAGAGGTTGGACGAACTTCAAGGGCTTTGGGTGAGGAGGAAGTGGGAGCTTGGGTGGGTTTTATATAGGAAAGGTGAGAGAATTCTTTATTATTTAGGTTTGGGACCCCTTATATTAAAATAATCCAAACCACAAACCATCCCATGGTATTTGCCCATGGTTTCTGGAAAAAAGGAAAGAGGAAAACAATATTTTACAAGGCCAAGGTCCGAACTTATTAAAAAATTAGCGTTGCTTATGTGGAGGTGAGTCACACTCCCATGGAAATTAATTTAAAAAGGCAAAGTGTTGAGTAAGTCTTGAGGGCTCCATTAATGCTTTGAAAAGTAAGTCAAACAAACCCAAAACCTCATTATTTTAATGATAAAACACATATTGGCCGAACATAAGGATTATGGTATTTTATTACATCACCATTGGGTCATTATGATGTCATAAAACACATTATATATTTAAATGGTATTTAATTTTTACTCAAAAATTTGACTGTCTCAGAAAATTATGAAAAATTCACCATTGGATAATTTCGACGTCCTGATTCAAAAAATAATATTTATTTTATCTAAATAATTTTCTAAATATGTGAATTTTTACTTTTAAAATAAAAACCGACATTTATAAAAAATTCACGGGTTTTGACAGAAATGGCTTTCAAACCTTAATAAAAATTTTAATTGCATTCATAAAATTATAAGATCATTTATATTTAATAAAAATTAATTTAATATTAATAATAATATTTTATTAAAATATTATTTAATTCAAAAATCCTTTAATTTAATTCTTAATTAAATAATAACTAAAAACACCGTTTGTACTTTAAAAACTAATTACAAGGCATCAAAAATGACTAGAAATTATATTCATTATTATATACAAAAATAATGTACATGAACATGGTTATACTTATTTGTTACATAACCCCTTAAAATAGCCGCATAAGACATAAGGGTAAGGTGTGCGATTGTGACAGACTCTTGGGGTTGCTCGGATAACATCGCTCGGGTGGTAATCTCTATCAACTTCCATTTTTCCCGTAGACGATCACGTTCGAGCTTGACTTGATGAATCTCAGCTTGGGCTTGGTCAAGGGAAAAGCCCAAAGACGCCACCTCCTTTCCGAGCTCCGACAAATGGGCTTCGTAAGGGGCAATTCTACTGGATGAGGCCATCGCTTCCTTTGCCTGAGTAGAAAATTGGTTCGTTAAAGACTTATATTTAAACTACCCAGATGATCACTGTTCAACGGCTATAAAAGTAACGGTCACAAATCTTAACATAAAACTTAAAGAAGTTGACATCTTATAAAAACATTTTTCATAAAGAAACATTTAACTGGATCAAGAGGGATTTTCCATTAATGAAACTTTGGGTCGTTACATAGGGGGTGGGGGAGGTATCCACGAGGGTGGAGGGGCTACCGAGGGGGTCGGGGGGGGGGGGGGTGTTTATGGGTATAAGGTGTCTAGGGTATGGGAGGGCTATCTAGGGGGTGGCTGGGCAGTCCAGGGGGTATGGGGTTGGTGGGCGGGCTTTCCACGGGGTTAGTGGGGCTGTCCAGGGGGTACAGGGTGTCCAGGGGGGTGGGAGGGTTGTCCACAGGGGGATGGGCGGGCTGTCCACGGGGGGTGGAAGGGCTGTCCACAGAGGTGGCATGGCTGTCCTGGGGGTGGGGGTGTCCAAGGGGTGGGGGTGTCAATGGCGGTGGGGGGCTGTCCAAGGGGTGGGGGTGTCCACCCCCAAACTAGCATAATAAAATCCAATCTTTATACAATTTTTTAATGATTTCAAGCCTATTATAGATGAACGAGAATACTGTTAGTGTAAACCATGAATATCATACAAAAAAATTACAATAGACCCAATTGTAAGCACACCACCAAATATCATACGTGGATCAGATTTTAGAAGCCATGTGACACTACTCATAGGAGTTTGTGCCATTTTATATCATTAGGTGATATGGAGTTGTACGAATGTTAAATTTTTATGAGATCAATATGGATACTGGATAAGATCCTGAGTGAGATTTCTTTGCAGATATCACTTATTCATGAAATTGTAAGAGTGTGTGTTGGTATGGAACATCAAGGAAAGTCTTAACATGTGAAAGCAACTATACATTGGTTATATTTGATTCCGTTTTTTCGAAGAGTATTGGAGTGGACAACCCACCCCCTCCCTCGATATCCCACACTCCCACACTCCTACAACTCCTTACCCCCTACACCCCACCTGAATAGTCCCCCACCCCACCTGGTCATCCCCACCACACCAGGATAGCACACGCCCTCATCCCTAGACAACCAACACCCCTCTCCCACACATGGAAAGCCCACCCCACCCCCTTGGACAACCCACCCTCCCTTGACAGCCCACACACTCCTCCACCACATGGATAGCCCACCCACCACCACCCCTGGACAACCCACCCCTCCCTGGACAGCCCACACCCCCTCTCATGTTGCCCCCACAACACCCCCTCCATAGACTACCCATACCACCCACCTGGACAGGCCACCCCCACCCAACTTGGACACCACCACCACCTAGACAACCACCTCCCCACCTGGACATCCATCCCCCCACCTGGACATCCCCCCACCCCAACCAGGACATCCCCCTAGTGGATAGCCCACCCCCTCCCTGGACACCCCACACCCCTTCCCCCAGCAAGAAACTCCACCTTAACCCTTTGGAAATCAAATGCATTATTAATTCTAATTTAAAAATTGTGTTAGCCACTTAGGAGTTGTGGTGGTGTCTAGGAGGTGTGGTGGTTTCCAGGGGGCTGTCTAATGGTGTGGGGTGGGGTGGGGGCTATCCAAGGGGGTGGAGGGTGTCCAGTGGGTGGGGGTGTCTAGGGGTGGTGGGGGTTTCTAGTGGTGGTGGAGGAGGTTGTGGTAGTGGGGCGTCCATGGGGGTGGGGGAAGTCTATGGGGGGTGAGGGGTGTCTAGGGAGTGTGGGGGTGGGGGTGGGGGTGTCCAGGGGGTGGGGGTCGGGTGGGTGGGGGGTGTCTCGGGGGTTGGGGGAGGGGGTTGTCCCAAGGGTGTGGGGGGGGGGGGGGTCTAAGGGGGTAAGGGGTTTCCAGGGGGTGGGCTATCCATGGGAGGTGAGGGGTGTTTAGGGAGGGAGGGGGTGGGGGTCTCCAGGGGTGGGGGCTGTCCAGGGGTGTGGGACTTGTCCTGGGGGGTAGTGGTGGGGGTGTGCACCATTCCAATCCATCACCTAACCAATGCCAAAATTCAAATCCAATTTTCAACTAAACTTAATTTCAAAAAACATAAAACAAACCTGTTAACCACCTACACTAAAAAAACCCCACTAAACAAACCCTTTACCTTGTCTGAAGTGTAGAACAAAAAAAACATAAAACAAACAAAAGGGTTCGATACTCTAAAGAAAGCAATAAATCTAATTTAGTCGAAATCAAAACATAAAATAGAAAAAAGTGACGAAGAACACTAAATCTAAGGTAAAACTTACTAATTTTAAGTGTAGAAATAAAATTTTGATTGATTGAATAAGGATCTATAGCTGGAAGGAGTTTCGTAGATGAGAAGTCTTCTAGAGGAGCTCTATATTAGGTCTGAAATTAGGTCGAGTGGGAGTTGGGGCATAGGTTAGTTGTGAGAAAATATTCCCAATAGTTTTTAAAAACTATTGGGAAATTATTTTTTACCAATGGTTTAGTGAAACCATTGGTATATGTTATATGATGTAATGCTTTCCCAATAGTTTTTTCAAACTGTTGGGAAAGCTTGACTATATTAAAAAAATTTCCCATGATTTGAGAAAACTGTTGGAAAATGTGGCATTTTTTTACAGTATACCAATATTTTCTTCAAACCATTGGTATATATACATTGGTAAAACCACCATTTCCAGTAGTGTACAATGATTTGTGTTTTTAATTCAAATTAGAGGAAGCCATCATCAAAGGTGAGGTCTGCAAAATCTGGACAAGAGCAAGTGCACCGCATCTGATGGTGTTTCCACGAACTCACCTTACTATTTAAAGTTGTGAAGGATAGTGCCACAGAATTGGTCATGGGAGAATCCAAGATTATTGAGGAGGCCTCCGTCCAAGATGAAAACCACCACATTCCACTAGGATAATGAGGAGGAGCTGCGAGGTTAATTTGGGGATGATGGATAGAAACTTCCATTCAAACTTGCGTCGAAATTAGGGGACGAGATTAGGATAAAAATAATTAAAAAATAAATAAATAAAATAAATAAATAAATAAATTGAAAATTAAACAATAAACATGTTTATAATAAATTAATAATCAATGAGAAATTAATAATTAATAATATATTTCTTAAAATATTAATCTAATTAAATTTACTAATGAAATTGAATTATAATTTAATTTAACTTTATGTTAAATAGTTATAATAACTAAATTTAAAAATAACTAAAATTAATTCAACTGAATAAATAATAATCTATTTTAAAATATAATTAAGTGTTAATATTATTAATAATTAAATATTAATTTTTAATAATTTAAGATAACTACGATTATTAAACTTAATAAATATATTTCTTACTTTGATAGTATTTAATTAGAATAAATAAATAATTTTATAATCCTAAGATAATATTATATAGGATTATTAAAATTATAACTTATTTTTAATATTATGTAGATAATTTTAAAATTAATACTCTATTAATAAATAATATAATATTAAATATTAATTTTTAATTAAAATATTTATTAATTAATAAAGATTTATTTTTAAATAACCAATATAACATTAATTTTAAAACTATAAAAATAATTAATAAGTATGTTTATTATTTTATTATTTTTTAACTTCATTATTTTTTACTTTGTTACATTCATAGGTTCAAGAAGGAACTCAAAGCACGTCCACGTGCATTCCACTAACTTATCAGAGGTCAGTTATGAGGGCAAAGCTAGTGTGTTGTGTCATTCACGAAAAAATACACATGTGTGATGCAGAAGTGAGGGATGCTTGAAGTCGGTGGAAAACATGGGGTGACATGCATCTTATGACAGAAAGATACAAAAGAGAAACATGAATTATTGGTGGGGAAAAATAAATACTGTCATTCATTCGACAACCACACTTTTTGAGAGCTGAGAAACTCCCCGGAGAAATGAAGGGTGTAACTGGAGAATGGAGTTGTAGGAGCAAGGAAGATAATCATGATCATCATTCATAGAGGGAGGATTATTCTTTCTTATTTTATTTACAATGTATTTGCTTCTTTTGAATTGTAAATTATCTTAGCTTAATTTCATGTCCTAAAAATTGGAATTTATATTGGTTTATATTTTATTGTTCTTGATTAAATTTTTTACAACGAGAATCTGATTCTTTCGGTGAAATTGAATCTGATCCTCAAATCTAAAATTGAATCTACACCTTCATGAAATTAAAAATTAAATACCTAATCTTTCATTAAGATTGATCTTGGATTCTTTTTATCAATGATTTAAAGTTCAAACTACAAACCATTTCTGCAAGATATTTTTCCATTGACATCATTTAATCAATTTTTTGCATGTGGTTTTTGAAGTGGTGAACCTCAAGAACTATATTATAAAATGTTAACTCTTCTAGAAAGGATGAATTAACAACTAATTTTTATAGTTCGAATTTAATCATATGAAGAGTCATTATTTTAAAAAGTATATTTCAAATATCCTTAGATCATTCTATGATCAATTATTAGTACTCATGTTTACATTTTTTATTATCTTTAGTATACACTATTACTTTTAGCTGTTTCATTTACCAGTTAAGTAAATATTATATTTACAAAATTACTGTCATTTGTTTTCACATCATCATAAAACATAATATAAAAAATGTAAAAGGTTGAAATGTAAAAAACGTTTCCCCATTACTGAAAACTATGGGGATTATAAAGAAAAATTCATAGAGCACTCACCTACCTTCTTTGTGGATCGACCCTGCACCATTGTGCTCGTGCATGAGTAATAAATGTAATTTTGAGGGCCATGACTAACTCTGAACACATCAAGGTCCTATGGGATCTATTCTTAATCTACGGTTATTAAATAATGATAATTATGTTATGTTATAAAATGTTGTATTTATTGGTCTAATCATCAAAAGTCACTGGACCCTAGATCTCTGTATTTTATTTTTAGTAATATGTGTCAAAATCAATGAAATAATACATGTTCAATATTATGGTAATTATATTTTATATTATATTATGTTCTAGTTATTTATTAGATGATTAGGATTATAAAACAATACTAAAAACTATAAGGATAAGATTAATCATTAGATAATACCAAATACCATAATAAAGTATAAATTATGTGGTTTAAGTAGCAATACATACTAGTTTAGATATTATAAGTGGTTGTGGTATAGCCTCATATTCATCTAGGTTTAATGTCTATGAATAGTTTTTATTGGGTATATACTGTCCATCATTTTTTCCCATAGTGAATGTTCCATTACTACCACCCTATTTTAACTCTCTTGAGGGATATGATTTAGTTAATTCACATTCTATTTGAAAAAATAATTAAGGATTTAAATATATTTTATAAAATACAATACATATATGGGTTTATGAGACTTAATTATAGGACATCAATCAATAATATAGATTGTATCATAAAGATTCATAACATAGGATTTTCACATTATTTTGAGTTACCCCATCTATGTTAATTAAAACATTGTATACATTAATTAATATTTATATTCTCATCACTAAAATTCCATCATGTTTAAAAATGGATAGAAATAGGAGGAACCATATTAATGATGTGTAATGGTAAATTAGATGACTTCCCTGATGAAATTCAAAACTTACTTGGAATGGTAACTTAGAACTTTAGAATTATAATTGAACAAATAAATATATTATAAAAAATAATTTGAATATCATAAAACCACGTATGAGATAGAAAACTATTGTTGAGTCCTTTTTGTTATAGAGGCCTCCACCATTTAATTTATCTACAAATCTAATGATTACAAAACATTAGATAAATCTATCAAAAATATATTCTATGTACTTAAATGCTTTAAAAAAGACATATTTATCATATGTTTTATCACATTGATGTAGAACATGATATTTTGTGTACTATTATCATGAATAAAAAGAGTCGGGAAGACATAGAATCCATATAGGGATTTGAATTCAAGAATACGTTTATAAATAGTTTCCCCCAAGCACTATTCATATTAAACTGAAGATGAAGTATATTATACTCATAAGTGGAATATGGATCAGTTAGGTCTTATGAGGTAAGCACTAAGATACATATAAGATATGACTAGAACATTATCATGATCCCTAAAATCAAGATTGCTTCTTTGTGTGGATTGTATCATAAACTCTGAAAAGAATTGGTGTTTTGGGACCATAAAACTTAAGAATTTTTTTTTTCTGATGTGTCCTAAATGTGATGATTTAAATAGGTGATCCTCAAAGCACTGAATATGAGAAATAGATAATAGAGACTAACAGTAAGGAATCATTGGACAAAATATTTGATAGCGAAAGGTCCAAAATCTTACCAATCAATGTTTTGGGAGGAAACACCATTGAAACGGCCTCAAGGGGGTGAGGTAGTGTTTCATGTGTGCAAATGAGGGCCATGTAGCTAATACAAGACAAATAAAGATGAATATTTCCAATAATGTGATCAGAAGAAAAAATCACGTTCAATCCTCAATCTAGAGTCTATTTTTTCAACTGAAAAAAACGTCAAAATTATAAATTCTAATTCACTTTGAAAAGGGTAGTTGAAGCTATCCAATGATAGCATCTCCATGTCCATGAGGGAATGTGTGGAAATATTCTATCACTACAATGGAGGTTTATAAAGATAATGATGCAGTGATATGTATGTTAGTTATTCATTCATGAATTGACAATATACTCCATAATTATAATTTTAACCATTCTTTCATATCATACAATTTTAGAATAACCATGGAAACATCACCAAAAAGTGTGTTGGTTAAAATATCCATGAAAAATTATCATGGATTTATTTTTTCATCCCAAACACATAAATCATCACTACGTTTTATGTGTGTATGAATCTCCCAATGAGAGTTTCCATAATTCATTTAGTTTAATTTGATGATATGACCTGAATGGGTTGGATATCATTCTATATAAGATCACATTAACTTCTATGGAATGGAATTTATATTCTATATCCTCAATTATCCTCAAATGTTATACATGTGAAAGGATTTAGAAGAAAATAATTCAATATTTTCTACAAAGGCATGGATATTGATTCATTAAAAGCATTTTTCTCTATATCAAATGATTAAATCAAAAGAATGGGATATACAAGAAGATATTCCCATTAGAGGAGAGTTGTAGATATATTTCTCTAAGAGTAACATATTTTGCATCCTAATTTAGGGTTTGAGTTCTAAATTGTAATTATACAAAGATCTCTATTGAAATCTTAGATTTCATATAGAATTTCCCCCATTATAATGGAATAACTGGAGTTGAAATTTACAAAACATTTGAATATGGGTTTTATAAGGCCATGTGCTTCACTATGGGGTTCCCAGGTTCTCTTTTTATAGATTAATGATGCATTGATGTGTCAATTTATTAATTATTGTGATCTTAATCAGATCATTATAAATAGTAAATATCTATTTCCACAAATTCATGACTTATTGAATTAGTTTTGTGGAGAATAATACTTCACTGAAGTGGAATATCAATCATGATATCATTAATTAAAGGTGGGGAAGGATGATATTCCAAATACCTCCTTTCATACAAGGTACCACCATTATTATTTCATAGTCATGATGTTCAAACTCAGGAATACTCCAAAAATCATCATGAACATAATAAATATATTCTTCATATATTACCTAGACTAATATGTTGATGACTTAATATAAGAAATTCATATATAAACTAAAATTAATGAGGAACATGAGGACCCTTTTAGTATTATTTTTAAGGAATTAATGAAGTAAACATTATAGAAAAATTAATGTTAACATGATTTCTGGATGGATAATGTTCAGTCTTGGGGAATTTTATCCCATTTAAGGGGATATATGTGTACCATTCAAAGATAACAGAAAATGACGAGTTTCCCAAAATAGAACCTGTAATATAGATCTAAAATTTAGATATACTGTCTATGAATTACTAATGATTATTGAGAAACTTCTCATGATTTTCAAACCCACTATCAAAGTTGAAACATAAGGGAGAAAATTTTATGAAACTAACCCATTTTATGAGAGATTCAAGGAATTAAATATGTGTCTTATCATGGAACAAGAACATACACTAAAAAAATATAGAACATCTCATGGTATAAAATATTTTTTAATGAAAGTATTAGGGTACTTACTAATACAAAATGATAAAGTGATTGTCTACACCTCAATGAATATGAAATATCAATTATAGAATTGTCAAATGCATGATCTCAAGTTCACTATAGTGATAGACTAATAAATATATCATATATTTATCTCCTTGGGGAGAAGTCTAAAATATATATAAGTCATAATATCCTAAGGTATATATTCACATTGAAGAATATTAATATGATACATTTAAGATAATTAGGGTTAATCAAAGATTATGACTTCTCAATCCACTACTATCTGATAAATAAAAATAAAATTAATGTAGAATTAATTAGAGAAGATCATGAAACCTTATATATGATGAGGATAGTGAAGGATCTGGTCTCTATGGAAATATAAAATATTAACTAGAGAATCACGTAGAAATTAACATCATCCTACATTTCCCATATGATTTCTCTGGTGTTTCTACCTAATATGATAAAGAGAGATCAAAAAGATGATATGGAGATATAGAAGAAGGTGGATGTCATGAAAAAATGAAAAAAATTGAATTAATACATGATTATGAAAAAGATGTGATATATAGGAAATATTTATACCTATCCTCTAAACATGAGTTGAATAACAAGTTTTTAAATGATGATCATAGATAAAAATTCCCCATACACTTAAGAAGATTGGAGATGTAAATAGATCACCAATAGAACTATTAGTGAGAAAATATGAAAAAATAAATTATAGAATATACATAAATATTCATAGTGTGTCTAAATATAAATGGAAGAGGGAAAACGTCCAAATGGATGATGTAACTATTGCCCCTTCCTACATTTAAATGGGAAAAATCACTATGTATTTTTTCATAGGTCATTGAAAGACATTAAAAATTGAAAACTATTATATGGGATGTGGTGGAGTATCTTAAAAATAATTCACACTTCATTTCCATTTGAGAGGACTTCTCAACTGATCACCCTGAAAATCTATATAAAAGAAAATGGGATATGTTGCATGGAACACCATTATTTATTATATCTGATTGAGATCCAAGGTTCATCTCAATGTTCTAGAAAAGTATTTTAGCATGGACTGAATAAACTTTGGAACAAATATACATACTATCTACTATGGACTAATGTAAAATCTAAATATAAAATCGTCACATTTAATTAATTTTTTATATCTTTCTCTATTTACAACAATGAATTATATGACCAACATCTTCCACCAGTCACGTTCTTCTAACAAAATATCAACTAATGAATAAAAATAAATCAATATGAATACATCTATGGGAAGAAGTATATAAAACATTCATTATTATATTAATTAAAGTAATTTATTTTACCACAAAATTAAATGGTTAAAGAAATGTTAGGAAAGGTTAAGATGATTAAATAATAAATCAAAGCACCACATTGTTGATATAAAAGATACGATGATAACCATAAATTAGATCTATATTTTTTCATTAGAAATTATTGTTTCCATATATATATCTTCACGGATGAGATTCACTATGTTTTTATGATTGTGAATATTTTTTTGAGATACATTTACCCAATATGTTCACTAATCACATTGGATATATAGAATGTTTACTAGTGTTTTATATAAAATTAACTAATATACATGATGTGTTCTATATATCCTATAGATTAATTACATACCAGGTCCCTAAATTGAACTAAATCTAGAGGTGTTATAGCTGGAGTATGATCTCTTTTATCAGGAGAAACCGACAAAGATATTGTACTGGGGATAAGAATTTTTTCCAAACATGACAAATCACATTGTGAATGTATTTTAGAGAAACTATATTAATAAAGGTGTACTATGGGATCCTGAAAAAAACATTGAATAGAAGTAACCTCATTTGTTTTCACGATATTTTTTCTAATTTAATTCCAAGGGTAAAATTTCTTAATTTGGAAGAATGTAACATCCCCAGATTCATGTATAGATGTATTCTATAAATAATTTTTAATATAGTATCATTATTCACACGTAATTAAATGACGGTTATAACAAATTTGTAAATTAAATTAGATATCTTTAAAAAAAATTCTATAACATATAAGCTATCTATATATGATATGAAATAATAAAATTCATTAAATTAAAAATTGGTATGTAATGATATTAGAAACACTAAATGTTTATGTGGTTATTTTTTTAAATAAACACAGTTTAACATTATATTTTTTATTTTATATAGAATTTTAAATAAATATTTTTTATAAATAAGGATAGAAAAAAATTAATTTTATTTATAATTTTATTTATAATTTACTTAGTAAAAATTTGTTGATCAATTTATGAAAAATTGGTTATCAGTTGAAAAATTTAGGATTTATAGAATATTAGAATTTTGGTATCATTATGAACATATAATAATGATATTAGAAGTCAAAAGCCCTTTAAATATTAAAATATCAATTAAGGAATACAATAATTAATTTAAAATATTGATATTACATAGATAACCCATTCCCAATATTTTTAGAACTAAAGTTAATGGATTCTTTAATAAAAAAATTATTAATTTATATTCATTTATTTAAATAATATTTTTGAAAAATATCAAATTACATTTTTTTAATTTCACAAAACCTGAATTTTATTTATAATAATAAATTATAGGTCTTAATTTTTTTGGATATTAATAATTTTAAATCACACATAAATTTTATGATTAAAACACAAATATCTTAGAATTGTTTTTATGAATTTTGATGTTTTATTTTAAAAACAAATATTCTTAATCCTATTAATTTTAATCAATAAAATTAATACCATATCGGGGATTATAGTACACAATTGTTTCATTATAAATAATAATAAATTATGCCTGGATTAATTTGAATGGGTAAAATAAACATTACATAGAAAAAAGTACACCTTGGTTTATTCAAAAGTGAATATACAAACCCCTAAATCACTCATAGATTTCAACATCATTTGTGTGTGAGAGGAGGTTTGGTCATATAAAAGTCCATAATCTTTATTTCATATGTATGGGGGTCTACCCAATCCTTCAAGTATAAAATGGATCCCTCCTATGACTTTAGGGTACACACATTCCATAATTTTACTAATAAACAAATGAGGATATTTACTCCTCATGGAATGGTATACCACAAACCTTTTCCTTCATCCATATTTAGTAATATTAATCCTTTATTTTCCATGGAGAATTCCAATGAAAATCTAATTCCCTAATGTGATTGTTTCTTCTTCCCTATATCTCTTTTTATTTTTTATTATATTTATCTTCTATACAATAATTAATATAATAGAATACATATCATTTCCTTACTTAAGTTTCACTATATAGATTTAACAAAAAAATAAACCCTATAAATTGACTAATAATAACATATTCAGTAATTTTGTGTTTGAGTGGACTACGGACTCCATAAAGCATTATATCCTAAATTTAGTCACCAAATTTCACATATAAGACCAAGGATGAACATGATGAATTAATATTTTTTGAGTCTCAATTTCTAATTCTAATTGATTAAACAATTTTCATACCACCCATTTATGAAAAATGATTCTTTTTTCAATTTGTATATATAGACTACTTCTTTCATATCAATGAAACATTTCATTTGACATTATCTCCTAACATGAATGAATTTAGAAATATTTTGATTTTATAAAATAATGTTTTTAACACAATGAATATTTTAGTGTTTGTTTATTTTTTTCTGATAGATATTTCCATAGTAATCATGGTAATATAATCACATAAAAATCAACCAAACTTTTTCAAAAAACCTAAAATAGAATAAAAGATTTAATAAATTACCAACATATGACAATATGTTAAAAAACCATGTTTTTAATAAAAATTATTTCATGATTTTTTATATAAACATACACTTTATAAAATCCCAAATTATTTTGATGTCTAGTGTCTTTGGGAATTATGTAAAAAAATAAAAACATAATACTGGGATACTAAAAAATTGTTTAAAACTTCTGTAACATAATTCTAATATGCCATATCATTTAAAACTACACCACATATCCTGGGGAAATACATAAGATATGGGAGACCTATAATTCTTAAATAGGAAATAAATAAAAATACCAAGATGAATTTATAAAATATTAGTCAATAAGTATTTCAATTCGATGTAATGAAGGTGAGATTCATAATCTTGAACAATGAGGCATGATATAGCATGATATCAAAAGGGAAACATTGGAATGTGTAACTATTTTATGTCATTTAATAAAAATTATATGTCAACATTAATGACCAATAAATCCTAATACAATTTTATTAAGATTACAAATCCTACACCTTTAATTGAATATAATGATATTTTACCATTACCCAATGCATTAGAGTGTTATCTCGGATCACCCATCATAATCATATCATATACAAACATAAAACTTCCATATAGATCCTATAACATTATAATGTATTTAATTTATATTAACCATATGAATTAAGAGATTGAAATAAATAAACAAATTTCAAAAATAAAATAAATATACATATATATTGGTTAAATACTCTCAAGTGGAAATGGTTAGGGAATTCAACCTACAATCGTTTGGTATGAAATGTCATTGTAGAATTGTGGCAACATAAACAGAGAACATAATTATAAAAAAATGGTTTAATGAGTGTGAAATGAGTCTATAATAATTTTTAAATCTATTTTAATATTTGAGGGATTTTAATAAAATATCCTAATATTATTATCAAAAGGGTATAAAATAATGATGGTTCAAGAATAAAGAGGATAAGGAGACGATAATTTACGTTGATAGAGTGTTTAAAAAATATGGGATAAGATTCTTGAGTCCATTATGGTGCATTGGGAGGGATATATAAAGGAATGTGAATAGTACTGTTTTCTCCGTATTTTTTTATGAAGATATATGAGAGATTTTGTGGGTTTATATAGAAATAATGAGGGGAAATATTTATTATTTCTTAAACATAGGTTTTAGACTCTATATAATAATGTAATCAATACCACAGAGCATTTCATGGTTCCATACCATGATTTTCACCAATGGGAATTTTTTTCATTATTTTATAATTTGAATAACCCAAATAAATAAAATATTACACTTGGGGATGTGGAAGTGATAAATTCTCTTAGGGAAATGATTTGTAAACCATACAACATAATAGAGGCACTAGAGGATTCATACAGGAAATATTAATTTAACCAAATAACATCAATAAAAAATTAATTTAAATTAGAAAAATTATTTTAGAAAAGAAAACTCTTTTGAGTATTTTTATATATCTTTTGGGCTTTTATGATGTTATAATACAAACTGTATATTTATACTACATTCCATTTTTATCGGAATATTAAACTATCCCATGATTTTTTTGAAAAATAATTATTGGAAAATTTTCATGTTAAAAATCCAGAAATAATATTTACATTATCACAATATATATCCAAATAACTGAAATTATTTTTTTAATTCAAGATTCCAAATTTTTAAAAAATTCTAGTTTTTTGATAATAATATTTTTTTCTTACCGATCGAAAATTTATTTTCGACTTAGTTAAATTATATTAACAACTATACTTGATAAAAAATATTTCATAATAATATTTTATTGATATATAATTTATGTAGGAAATTCTTGAATTCATCAAAAGGAATATAATAATTGGAATTTTATATTACCCCAAAATTCAATCCATGTTTAGTCGTATTGAAAACTAATATATATTAAAGACATTATTAAATACTTTATAAATTAAAATAAATAGTTAATAATTATAATAATTATTTATTATAAAATAAAATAAAAATAGTCATTATATTAGGGTAAAGATATATATCTCATTATTACACCATAATGTCCCCTAAGGGTAAGGTGTGTGATAAAAGATTTTTATTAGAATGGTTTGACAAATATGGTTTGGGTCCTGAACTAGATGAGCATAAAATGTTTATATAAATGCGTTTTCGCATTATTGATATGTTGAATAATGTATTGGGTTTTGTTAGGGGAAAATTATAAATATTATAACTTCCATATAATCTCTAATAAATGGGAAACATATGGTAAAATCCTACAATTTGAGGGTATGACTTCTTTCATATTTATCAATGGAATCTAGAATAACCCCACATATATAATATTCTAACGATCACTGTTCAATGAATATATTATTAAAGATTATTATTTTTATAGGTATTTTATAATTGATAGGATATTACATTCCAAAATTACCAAAGTAGTGATTTTTATTTCTATAAATTCAAAACATAATTGTACATTTATTTATTCAAAAGTGAATGAATTTCATTTATAAAAGTTCATTTCATTACATTATTCTCCCTTTAGAAAAATAACCCTTGGAATTTTATTTTCATATAATAAAATATATAAGTGTACTTATGTTTCATCAACTTTTCTAGTTCCCATGTCACTTGCTCAAAATAATGGTTCTTCTACAACACTTTCAGAGGTGAGTTGTCATTTTTTGTAGAACATTGTTTCTATAGTAAAATATATTCATTATATTCTCCTCGTATGAAGGATCATTCTACAATGTAATCACTTCAATATTTGGTAAATGTGAGGGGTTTGGTATGAAATTTATCTAGAGGAATACATGGAACATGTCATCTACATGATGTAGTTTTGGTGGGAGTGCAACTCTATGGGCCAATGATATGATAAGATCAAGGATTAAAATTTAGTTGATATATATTTTAAAAAATCATTCCTTATTCCTAATCCTCATGAAATTATTCCATGTAGAAGCATAAAGTAAATATTTATCACTGACCTCAAACACCAAGTCTCCATGAAAATTGTCTTCATATATTTTCTGTTAACTATATTTGAATTTTAGATAATACTAAATGGTTCTAACCTTCATCATCATCTCTTAGAAAATATCAGGTCTCATAGGGTTCCACTCTCCAAATGTATCCTATAAATTCATGTTCTGACACCTATTCCCATATCGAGCGTCATAAGGTGCCATTTGAATCCTTTAATAGAAATTATTATTATTGAGAAAAACATTGATTGGTGGCATTGATCTGAACATCATTGGAAATATATTTATCATTATATCTTCATATAATTTATTGTTTGAATTGTAATTTGAGACTAACCGTCCATATGAGAATTATAAGAAATGATGAATCCAAATTCTATAGTCGACGCTTTTTGAAGGACTCTCTAAAGCATAGATGTAAATCATTGATCTCGATTAGATACAATAATGATTGGGAATCCATGAAATATTATCACTTCTCGTGTATATATCATGGGAATTTTGTGAAGTGTGAAATATTACATCATGCTAATGAAATGTGATGAATTGTTAAGGCCATTGACTACCTCCCATATGGTAATATTTCTTTTATGTGTCCTAGGGGGACTTATAATGAAATCCATGTTTATGGATTCATATTTAATTATTTCTATGGATAGTTGTTACATCATAACTAATTTTTTTTTCTTTACTCCATGAAATACAAGAATAAAAATCATATAGATAAAAACCCCACAATTAATCTCTTCACATTCTCCCATAGTAATTTTTTTTTTCACATTTTCATAAACCATAGTTCTTTTTAGATGAATAGATAAAGATGATCCATGTGGATCACCATAATTTTTCTTTCTAGTATTAGATTTAATGGGACACATATATGGGTTCAAAATTTAATAACTCCATTATCAGTAATGTTTAATTCAAAAATATTTCTTACATTCTTATATACTAACATATATTCTTTTTGAGACTCCTTCATCTTATCGAAAGTGGATGTTTGAGAAGTTACATGAGAAATGTAAAGAGATTCTTTTTAATATTTCGTTATCCATCATTTAAATCCCAACAATATTTGATCCCACAAATTCCACATCATGATATAGAGTTGAAGAGAACTTTATACTCAGTTCATATGCTGCATTGTTTGCATTACATGGATGGTAATGGATGTAAAAATCATTATCATGTATCATATTAATATCTTCCATTGGATAATAATAAATACTTTTGTGTAAATTTATAATTGGGAATTTTGTGGACCATGTATATATATATCACACTTCTCCCCATAGACATAATGCCACCATATTTTTCATGAAAATATCACTTTATCCAATTAAAGATCATGATTTGGGTAGTTATACTCATGTATCTTTAGATAGTTTGTGGAATTATATTTCACATTATCATTTTTCAGGAGTATAAAATAGAATAACTTTTTAGATACATCATTGTAGATAAAAAATCCATCCCTAATGGGGTGTAATATAAGAACAAGTGTAGTGGTTAGTCTCATCTTCAACACATTATAAATTTCCTCATATTTATCATCACAAACATACTTAGATCTTTTCTAAGATAGTATGGTTTGGGGGCCTGAATTTAAGGATTTATTTCACAAAAATCAACTATAATACCAAGATAATTTATGGAAACTATAAATTTTCATCAAAGTGTTTGGCATTGGTCACCCTTAAATTTTTTTAAACATTAAATGTTCTATATATATTCCAAGAGTTGTGATAAAAATCCCTAAGAAAGTTACTTACTCCAACCAAAACTAATAAATTATTATACATTTTCATTCATATTTTCATTCCAAATAGTCCTTAGAAAAGTATTAAAATGATCCTGATATTCTTCCTTAAATTTAGAGTATATGAGGATATACCATATAAATGCAACAACAAATTAGCCAATGTAATATCAAAAGAATATATCCAATACATGAATATTTTTTTGAGTATTCTTGAGATCGAATAACATCACAATGAACTTATAACGTACATAACTTTTATGAAAATAATGGTTATGGCTATCCTCCATTTTATCCTTTACGTGATAATGTCTTGATCAAAGATATATCTTCGACAAATACAATGATCCACATAGCAGATTGAAAAATTCATCAATATATGGTAAAGGATAATTCTTCATTATTGTGATTTTATTTATCTACCAATAATAAATTTTGATCACATTGACCAATCCTTCTTCTTGATAAAGTTGAATGGTGGACCCCGCAGGTATAAAATTGGGTGAATAAACCCATTGTCCATATTTTACTATAGTTGTTAATTTTCCTCCTTGAGTTCATCAATAACAATTTCATATATAGTATTGGATATTAGATAATCTCTAAGAATATGACTTATTGAAAATTCAACCTCCTAGTTAGGATAATGTCAATGATTTTTTTAGTAAACACATCTTTGTATTCTCTTATAAAGGAAATTTTTTCAAGGAGAACATTTTATGTAGGCTTAATCATATGGGAAAGATACTATTTCTCATTAGTTAATAATTTAGAGATTTATGTGATGGTACTAAATAATATTCATACTCTTCTTTGATCTGGTGTAGAATCGGAGGGAGATTTGCGATATAGATTGTGATTTAATTCTCTTGAAATTATTGTTGGATCTATATAGGGAATGAAAATCCATGATTAGAATAACTATAAATTAATATATAGGTAGATTTGTTGGGAAAAAATCCCTCAAGGTATCATTGAAGCATTTTTTTAGGTGATTGGGTTTGTTGACAAAGTGGACATCTTAGTGGTGATTTGTTGACAAAGAGGATTTCATGATGGAAGGTCAAGTTCAAGAGCTGAGGTCAATGATTCATGTTTGATTCAAGAATTTCGACAAGAGGAATGGATGCTCTGGAGGCGGTACAAAAGAACAGATACAAGGTGGCGCCTTTTTCCAGTGTTTGCCAAATTTTTGGGCCTAAGAATCGTCAAATGAAGAAAAGTTGTTTTTGGAAAAGGGACTTGCGCTCCGTGTACTTGAAGGCTTGGAAACATGTGTGCCATATGTTTTTCAGGATTAGATCATCAAAATGTGGAAAAGGGGCAAGTGTCGCACAAGTATTGGTGGTGTCACTCAAGTGACTTGCGTGCCGTGAAAGGGACTTGCACGCCGATGCCTTGGAAGCTTGAGAACTTGCGCGCCTGTGGTTTTTCAAGATCAGAAGATTAAAATATGGAAAAGAAAATAGGTTCATGTAATTTGGAATTAGTTCGCACAAGTGACTTTCCGGAGAAGAGGTCTATGCACCGAGACTTGTGCGCCGAGGTGAGAGTTGCACGCCCTCGCGCAGGGGTGACCAAATGCCTATAAATACTGGATCAACCATCTACATTCTTCACCGGAGTTCAACAATTTGAGAAATCAGAGCTCCTGTCGCGCATGTGTGGTGGTCGCGCAAGTGGTGGTGTGTCGCGCAAGTGGGACTTGCACACCTGTGTTGGAAGTTGCGCTCCAAGTGTTAGTTGCGCGCCTGAGGTGGTTTAGGTGAGGAAGGAAGTGAGTCGCGCAGGTTTGGAGTTATAGAAGTATGAGTCACGCAAGTGGTTGAGGAAGACTTGCGCGCCCGTTGTGACTTGCACGCTAATACTTCCATGCTGAGATTGACTTTAACACCAAGTAAGGTTTATTTCCAGCAGTTATTTTCGGGCTGCATGGAAACTGGAAGGTTGCCCGATACGTTCGGTGCAAAGAGATATTCATCTATGGGTGAAAGTTGAACTTCAACAGAGCATCTACATACAGAAGAAGATGCATTCCTTCATGTAAATGAAGAGACCTACAGGTCTATAAACTGTGAGTGGATCCTTTACGACGTAGTGAGCAAAAAAAGAGGAAGAAGGTGATCATCTCCACCGGTAGTGAGCCAGAGAGAGAGAAACAGGGAGTGACCCTTGGGAAAGCAGTGAGCTGACCCTAAATATTGTAAATGTAGTGAGCCTGGGACAGAGTGACTGTGCCCGAACCTTGTAATCAACATCTAGTGAAGAATAGTGGGATTTTGTACGACCAGCAACTTGTCGGTGTATGCCTCTTGGACGTAGCCCTTAGCGGTGAACCAAGTAAAAACTGATGTGTCTTGTGCATACTTTACCATCTGTTTATATTGTGCAACAGGAAATTAAGAGAAGAGTGTTTTTCTTAACAGTAAAACAAGATCAGAACGGGCTTTAATTTTGAATTAGTCATTCCCTGATTCACCCCCCATCTCAGGGTACTCAGCCTAGTTGACCTAACAAGATTGATAATATTTTCCATAATAACTTTCCCCAAAAACCTCAACTCATGATTTAATAATCATAGAATACATTAAGGATTATATCAAACCATTTTGGGTGGTGAATAAATGTTTACAGAAAACTTATAAGATAAGATAATATGGAGTGAATTGGAAAACTAAGTGATAGTATGAACATGGAATTAATGGTTAATGTACATCAGTAATCATGATCAATACCAACATAGGTCAGTCCTTATTACATTATTCCAAAACATTTTTGTCCTCATCAAGATAATTAGTCCGTTGAATAGAACATTGTCATGGATAAGGTCCAAATTCTCCTCATCTAAAACATAGAACTGCATTTGGAATCATATGTTGAACTTTACTAACCTCTACCACTATAACACCCATTGATTTTGTGAAATATTTATTTTAAAATAAATTTAATATTTTTAGTATTTTGTGTTTCACCAAAAACTAAGTTTATCATGTGTTTCATGTAACACTAAGTGTAACTACCAATACATAATACAATGATTTTAAATGAAACCTAACATTCTAAAACAATATTTCAATATAATATTATAGTTATCGTATAGTTGTTAAAATAGATGATATAAAAATAATAAACTATACTATTAAAACATATTGTCTAAAAATGTATATAAAATGAAATCTTTGGTCACCAACTAATTCTAAAAGAAAATAACAACTTTTCGAAAATAAAGGAATTCATTATATAAAATACTATTTTTATGAACAGTAATGAGTTATACCCTAATAAATTAAAAAAATAATATTAGCTGATTTATTTTAATGAAATTTATATATTATATATTCAATCCGCTATTTAGAATTAATCTTATGAGTTATCTATAAACATATAATAATAAATCCAATTTTACACTTAAAAGATCATTTCTATAAAAAAAACGTTTTATCACCTTGGGAGAGCCTATTTTATAATTAATATTTACATAAAGTATAAAATTAATTTGAGAAAATAAATTTAATTTTTAAAAATCATAATTTAAAAATTATCTTTGGTTGAATTTCTTAAATTTTTTTGAAAATATTAATTTTTTGATGAAAAGGGAAAATTAATGTATTTTTATTAAAAATAACTTATAGTATACATTATTTATTAATATGAATTATCTTTTAAATTTTATATAAAAATAAAAAAATTAAAATTATTTATCTATTAATCAAATTTAGGCCATTAGAATCATTTAAATATTAAATTTTTATATAAAACTTTGTAATCTTTTGACCATTTTCACTTTGAAAAACCTTCTTATTTATCAGGTATGTGATATTAATTTGAAATTAATATCTACCAATTCTATGAATGTAATTTGGAAAAACTGATTCAATAATTAGAATTTAAATAATTTATATTATCTAATATGTTCAACATAATTTTTTACCCAAAGTAATAGTGAAAATAATACAAATTAATTTTCATTGTTAATATTAAATTGGGTTTACATGGGGTTAAACTGAAACAATTAAGGTTAAAATCACAAAAAAACATATATTAAATATATTTTTTTGAGATATTCTTGAACAAATAATTCACGAATATCTTGAATACTTCCTTTTGGACCCTTTGGGAATCTGATAAATTTTGGAAAAACTGTTTTATTTTCTAAACATACATGTGTTCCACTCACTTCACTTATAATAGGCCACCCCAATCCTCTTTCTATACACATAAAAATGCTTTTAGATCAATATATAACTTCCAAAATCACTTCCCAAAATCCATATTATCATCTTATATTCTGTATTTTTTGTAGAAATGAATCCTAAGAAGAATCTCATTGAAAATCTAAGGAGGATACACAATGAAGAGGTAACTTTATTCAATAAGATATTTTATTTAATTTCATTATACATGAGCTTCAATTAATATTATAGCATACAGATATAAAAAATAATTTTCATATATATAATGAGACTTTATAATGTTATGAATTTGAACTACAACCATCTCTACTTTCATAAAATTTCTTATGACATCATCAATCATTTGTACGGTGGACTACCATCACACAATCTGATGTCACTCATTTTTCCATTACTAACTACTACAATTTGGTATGATGATGGATATAAAGTATATATATATATATGATAGTTATAACATAGTTATACCTATGTAATAATTTTATATTATATAACTTTTTTAATTTCCATTCTATAGTGGATATAGTAAAGTCACTCTTATGTACAGAAGACTGCGCTATCACGATGCGATGCGATTTTTCTTTCAATAAGGATTTACGTGGAAGATAAAAATAATTAATTCAATTAATATATGTTATAAAAATTAAATAATTATGACATTAATGATATAAATATCATTATTAAAAGATAATATATTATTTTCATTCTAATAATTTCACTCACTAAAAGATGATAATTCCATTCATGTACATGTGGACTACCTCCTTGACCAAGTGATGCAAATCTATCATTGCATCACCACACATCATGGATAATATATATAAGTATATTTAAAGAGACAATATTTTATTTATTAAATTATGATAATTATGTAAATATAAAATATCACTTACCTCATTTCCATATGTTTTTTTTGTAAAAAGGAAACGTCACTCATGCATATGTACAACCTACCATCTTTGTGATCATAACATACTTCATTTATAAAAACCATCATTCAGGATTGATATTAAAAGTATATTAAATGTATAAATATGATATTATTAAATTATTACTATTATAGGGATGATGGATCCATTATTAGAGTATGATAATAAAAAATTACAAATCAAAAAAATATGAAAAACAAGGCAGTCATTACCAGAAACGTAATTTGAACCATGAATTGTCAATAAATGTGTATTAAATATCCATAATTAAATTATATTTGAAATTATAAATATTAAAAAAAATTATATAATATAATTATAGTAAATATATATTTATTATATAGGAGGCTGGAATTTGTAGTATGGACATTGATACTTATGGTATAATATTTTTACTCTATATTTTATTTTTAAGAGACATATGAAAATTCAAGAGTCCTTTATTTGTTTTCTGTTTATATACTACCAATTTTAAATTTAATATCACGTATCTAATTATTTTAATAATTTTTATTTCTTAATTAGATTATATTTTTATTTGGGATTTCAATCTATAATAATACAAAAGTGGTAAGGGTTTTTTATAACTTTTTTACTTATGTAATAAGAATGTCATATTCACTGCATATTTATTTTATATAGTGTATATTATTCCTATCAATTTATATTATAAATTTTATACATAAACTTATAGGAATTACATATCCATTTTATGATCTCTATTTCATTGGGAGAATTTTTCAAATTTTACCAATGTGGTAATGGATTTATTTTAAAATATAATCCAGTATAGGGATTATTTATTATTAAGTAGCGAATATTGAAACCTTATGTTCTACAAGTAAATAATAATAATTTACTTTCATACCTTATGTTTATTAATTATATTTCAAATTAATATTAATAAATTTCTATTCATTAGTATTTGAAATAATTGGAAAACTGATTTTATGAAAAATCACTTTAATTTATCTCACCAGTCGAAAACCCTTTTCTTCCTAAACTATGTTTTCTAAAAAAATCGGTAATGTGTTTATCATTCATGAAATTATTAATTAATGTATTTTTTATTGATGTTTAAATTTATAAAAATATTCTCTAAATGTAATCTTCTTGTCCTATTCCAAACAATAGTCATTTTGATTTTACTGAAAATATGAATGGATTATTTATTTTAAAAAGTATTACATGAATAGAATTTTCAGCCATCAAGAACATTATTTTAATTGATGAATCAATTATAATTTTTAAATTTTATTTCCATATAATTTTTTTTCATCATTTATTTATGAATTTTAAGTATTAAAAATACATTTTCAATGAAAATTTATATTCCTCATGAAAAAGTCCATGTAAACATTAAAAATAATTCTCAAAGTAATACGACATACTATGATGTAAAATACTATTTTATGGGGATATGAGAAAGACTAACATTATTTATATTTCTTCTAATTTATTATCTAGAATATAAATATAATAATACCCATTTCTTTACTATGTGTTATTCCATCAAAAAATTCATGTCAACACTGCTTCTTTTTTCCCTAGATTATACCATGATTAAATTATTTTGAAAATAAATTATTGTAACTGAGTTATGAAATGATGAAATGATTATTAAACCTTTATATTTCACATAGTTTATTATATAATACGTTTCCTATGAAACCCATTTAATTTTGAGGGGTATGATATATATAATGCTTACAATCCTATGGCACATATTTTTATGATTTTCCTTCTATGAAATATGGGGCATCTATATCCCTCCAATGCATTGGGTAATGATGGATAACTAATGAGTACATATTTGATACATGAACCAGATTACATGTTCACAATGTCATGGGTAAACTAGATTATTTGTTCTCGATGTTATTCATGAACCTGATTATATTTTTAGATTTTTATGTAAGAGTATTTCTTTCATGTATATAATGTAATTCATAGACACATATACATTGTCATAAGTTTATAAGAGGGTCTCATTTCATTTCTATAAAATAATGTGTTAGTATTTCTATATGTATATATGTTCACAATGAAATATGCTAATTTGTATTCAAGAAAAATATGTCTTATTCCAATGTTATGCTCTCATGGATCATTTTTTTGGATTCTGTTATTATCCATGTCTTATGAACTTCTTATATTCATTTAATGACTTGAAATTATGATTTTTATATGATCGATATTGTTTTAAAATAGTATAGTCATGTTATTATACCCTTATGTTCATGTTATTATTATATATCTTCCTTTTTACCATTAGGGAGCATATGAGATTGCCGTTTCCATAGATTTTCTTTCCCCTAGTTCCCAAGAAGGGTTTTAAGTAGTGTATATTTATGAATATTATTAAAGGTATAGATATTTATGGAATATTTTGAAGATCATTTACTAAATTTGATTATTTTTACCTAGTCTCCAAATACAGTAAACTATTAGGATCCGTATAAATGTGTCTGTTTAATATATTTAATTTGAATCTAAAATCATGTTATATCTATGTTTGATATTTTTATGTCACTATAGATTGTATTAGATGAAAGGAATAGTTAAGAAATGAAAACTATTATGAGAAATGTTTAGTGAGATTCCTAGGGAAATTTCTATGTATATTTATAGGGATGTCTCAAAATATAAGTCTAAGTATTAGATAAAGTATAGGAAAATGGCCTAGAAATTTGGTAAATGATAGAACAAGTGGTTTATAATAAATTATATCAGTATCTAGAAACTCTAAGTGTACGTGGATTTGAAACTGTCATACATAGGGATAATATATCTAAAAATGGTGCATTGATATGGGCTCAATTGTCACCAAGTACATGACACCATGAATTATTTTATACATAGTTTGTCACTCTGGGGATATATCCTTTGAAAAATCACAAAATCATCACAAACCATAATTATGGATTTAAATAGATTTTGTCTATAATTGCCTTTGGATAAACCTAAAGTTTCATAGATTTAAACTATGTTTCATTATTTAGATATTATATAAGTTATTTTAATGATTATTTCTATTACTAAATATGATTATAATTATTTAAACAATTTCTTCTTATTCTATAAAATGGAGAGAACATGACAGAATTGTTTAAGAATTGAATGTGATGGATAATTTTCTACTAAGTAGTGAAATGTGATGATTACAAGAGTGAAGGATATATTTATTTTTATTAATATGTCATTATAGAACATTATTAATAATGGGAAACTTAAAAAACTCTTGGACTCACCAAAAAATATAAGTATTGTGTTCGCTAAGAGGTTGTGTAGTTGAAAATGTGGAGTAAATAAGATTATGTTTCTTATATGTTGAGAATTTGGGAAGAATCAGCCATGGGAATGTATTAAATTAGTGAGATAATGTTTTATTTGTGGAAAAGAAAGACACAAATAAAGTAACTACAATGGAAAAAATGATATTTTTTGTTTACAAAATGGATGAGAATATTAGTCCCCCAATATTAGTATCTAACGATGAATGTTTTGAATGTGGGAAGTGTTTGAATTATGTAATTAGAGGCCCTAAATTGAAATATCTTCAATAGAGTTAGAAAGGATGTAATATTAATGGGTATATTGATAATTATTAAAAGACGATAAATGAAATCCGAAAAGAAATATGTATTAATGAATTATTTAATAACACATAGTAAATGGATTGATAAGGAAATGAGATGATTGAAGTTATTATGTATTATAATTCATGAATTATGTTATATGAATTAGGAAATACATAATGACTCATTATTATATGTTTTTCATTATGGATTTGGGAAATAATGTTGATTAGTGATGATGACTAAGGAAAATGAATTAATAGAACAGTTATGCTCATGAAAAAATCATGATTAAGGGAAATAAAACACTTAATAGGTTCATAATGTTGAGATAACTTGGTTTATAAAAATAGAATATTTATATGGTTAATGTAAATTATACTGAACAGATTATCTAGGAATATATTATTATTTTATTAACAATGTGGATTATGCAATCAATGATGGATTTTACAACATTTTTAGATTTAATAAATATAATAAATAATATATGTTTTATTTATGGAATGAGTAAAATTGTTTTCTTTCAATATGGTTTTATCGTAATTAATGTTATTAACATGTTTATAGATAATACATGATAAAGGTATTCATATGTATATTATGTGACAATAAAGATCCACTTTAGGATATATAGAGGATTAATAATAAGTTAATTTTGATAAAGTTTGTGACCTTATTTATGATTTTCTAATTTTGGAATGATTATAATGATAATAATTTATGTAATGGTATATATTGAAATTTAGATGTGGTTTTAAATATTAACATATTAGTTCACCATATAATGATTTATCCATATTGGATAACTTGTGATATCCTTTTAAACTAGGGAAGAAAGGAATTACCTATCATTCTATTATGGATATTTTTTAGTTCTTCAAAAATAAAAAATTCATCTCTTAGAGTAAGAGATGTTGTTTTAATTGAATTAATACAACAAAAGGGAAAACTTATTAATATTAAATAACAAATATTAAGTAAGTACATTTTACAATGTTCTTAGTGCAGATGGAAATGGAATTTCCCAACATTAGGAAAATTATATTGATGTAATTGTTTTTTCATTTTATCATCATTTTGATGACAACAATGACTTTTTATGACACTTTAGTTTTTTAACCAACTCTAGATCACCCAATTTCTCATGATCAATTAACTTTATCACTCAATAAAATTATTTAATCTTTTATTCCATGTCCTTATATTCACTTCACACAAATGTTCTCTTCTTTAGAAAATTATTTTTCATTAATTTTGAAGATTTTTTCACATCCCATCCTCAATTTTAGAATAATGTTTTTAACAATTTTTATAATGTACATTTCTATGAAGTAATTATAAAATACAACAATATTAATGACTGAGATGAATTTTGAGGGTGAAATTATTTTAAATGGAGTTAAAATTCAATACACTGAGATTTTGTGAAACATTTATTTTCCCATAAATTTAATCATTTTGATATTTTCGATTTGACAAAACACTATGATTAGATTGTGTTACAAATGAAACTTAGTGTAACATATAATAAAAAATACATGGAGTGTAAAAATATTCAACATACAATGAAAATATTATTTTTTAATATTATAGTTATTACCTAGCCGTTTGGATGGAGGGTATGTCTAATAATAAAAAATTTTAAAAACAGATGTTATAAACATGTATTTAAAATTAATGATTTGTTGAAAAGTTAATTATAAATTAAAATAAAATAATTTTGGAAGTAAATGATATTATTTCTCAAAAAATATTTTTATGCACACAAATGGGTTTTACCATAATAAATTAATCAAAAACATTTGGGTGAATGAATTCAAAAAAATTAATAGTTTGTTTTATAGAAACTATTTCTCATTAATATTTTTTTTTATTCTAGAAAATATATAATTATAAATCCAATCATACTATGAAAAACTATATTTTTCTAAAAAATCATATGTGTCACTTTTTTCACCCATATATTAAAATTATTTTTTGACTCTTCTAGAAAATTATGATGGAAAAACAAATTGAGATTTTTAAATCGGAATTTCAATTTTATCTTAGGGTTATTTTTTTAAAATTTTCTAAAATAATTAACTTTTTGATCAATAGTGAAAATATTGAATTTTAATTAAAAACTACCTTTTTCAAAATTATTTATAAAGATAAAGTATATTTTAGATTGTTTTTAGTTTAATATTACTTCATATATATATATATATATATATATCCAATTAAGGGTATTTTAATAATATTCATTTGGAATTTAAATATAAAATCATTGTATACTTTTGAACTTTTCACTTTGAAAAAGGTGTTTTGTCATCGTTCCTATGGAATTAATATAAAATTGAAATTTTCAACAATTATAAATAAAAAATGCAACAATGGATTAAATAATTTTAATAAGAATAATTTATAATATCTAATATGGTAAAATAAAATTTTAACAAAATTAATTGTGAAAATAGTAAAAATTAATTACTGCGGTTAGGGTTAAAATGGGGTTAGTGTGGGTTAAACTAAAATTTAATGGTTAAACTGACCAAAAACAAACCTATTATGTCAAATATAGTCATATTAATACCCACTAACTTTTAATTCTCTATAACATTTCATTTTTATCCTTTTTGAATGAGAAATTTTTTCTTAAAACATTTTCCTTCCAAAATATTATGAGTTTGGAAGTCACCTAACATAAAAGGACACCCACACTCCACTCTTCTTCAAACCATAAAACCATATTTATGGAAAATTACTTACCCAATACCTTAAAAATCCCCCCCATCATCCTATAAATTTGATTTTTCGATGAAGTATAACCTACTAACCCTTTTGGTGTAATCCTATACAGGATACCTGAAGAAGAGGTTGAATATTTTTATTTTATTTCTTCCTCAACCTTCTCAAATTATTATTAAACCATGATGATTTAATAAAATTACTATATTAAATATGCTGATTTTTTTAATTCTAATGAACTTGAATATTCTCTACTTTAATCAAATGTGTTAGGAAATCATCATTCGTCTGTACGATAGACTCCCACTTTCCAAAATAATGCTTCTCATTTTTTCATTACTATATCTCATAGTTAGTTATTAGGATAGATATGAGTCATATATATATATATATATAATATAATATTTATTTCACTAGGTTCATTATATCTAATATTACTATTTAATTTCAAATTTTTATGGGAATTGATAATTTTTCTCATGTGTACGGTGGACCACAACATCACCAAGTGATGTGATTACTTTTTCGCTGACGCATTAAATGGAAGATATTAAGGATAAGAAAAATAAATATATGTGATATACATGAAATATTTTTTGATTTTAGAAAAATATTTATCATTCTCAAAAATAATATATAATTTTCCATCCTACCTTTTGATTCATTGAAAGATGAAAACATCATTCGTGTACACCTGGACTACTGCCTTCACGAAGCGATGTAACTCTATATTTTCATCTCCAAACAACATCGATGAAATGTAAACTGACATTCATTGAAATAATATGTTTTTTAGATATTATTTTTAATTTTTAATGTTAAAAATATTACTTACCCATTCTATAATGATTGTTAAAAAGAGAAAACATTACTCTTCCTAACGTACAACCCACCATCTAAATAATAATAATATACTTCATTTATCAAACCCATTATTCCTGATTGGTGATAAAAGAATATTTTACATATAATTATTATAATAAATTAATTATTATTATTCTTTATATAATGGGAACATGATCAAAGTGATAGGAAACCAAATAAGAAATCAAAATATATTTGAAAAACACAGCGGTTATTACACAAAACATGATTTGTCCAATGAATTTGTAATAAAAAAGTAATAAATGTTTATAGAAAATAATATATTATATTATATTTATAAATATGTTTTATAAAAATATTTATTCAAAATTATATTTTTTATGCAGTAGGTTCTAATGTGTACGAATGAAGTCAATAGATTTGGTAAGAGTTTTCTAGTCTCTATTTTCTTTCTAGGAGACATATAAAAATTCCCCACTCAATTAATTTTTGTGGCCTATATACTACCCCATTGAAATTTTATATCAGGAATATATTTATTTTCAAGATATTTAATTCTTTATTTCATTTTATTCTTTATTGGGTCATTCGATCCAAAAGATTACTAGAGCGGTAAAAAAAATTACTAACTTTTTACTTCTTTTAGACACATGACATATTCATCACCTATTTCTTTTTTATGGTGTTCATACATCAGATACATGTATTTTATGAAAATAATTTTTAATATTACAATGATTAAATATCAATTATTAGATCTCTCTATCATGGGGATTTTATTTATAATGTTGGAAAAGTGTAAATTGATTTAAGTTACAATATAATTTTTTATAGGGATTGTTTAGGAATAAGTATCAAATGTTGAAATATTATGTTTTATCACTCCATAATTCACATGAAGTGTCTAATAATATAATTTTTAATTAATTTTTCCTGAAATGATAAAATTTTCCCACACATTTGTACAAGAAATATTTCAAAAAATAATTTTTTATAATTTTTTTTCATTATTTATTACTTCATCCAAAAATACTTTTTCATCAAAAACCATGTTTTTAAAAAATGTTTTAAAAAATGTTTTTATCACACTTAAAAATATTTATTAAATAATTTCTTAAATATGTATGAATTTTTTATAAAATTCATTTATTGTCATCTTCATGTTGTTTTCCAAAAAAATCTATTTAGATTTTATTGAAAATATGAATTGAATATCTATTTTCATGAGTATGAAATGGAAAGAATTTTCCAACACCATGACAATTATTTTATTTAAATATTTCTCAATAACTTTATTTATTTTCTATAAAGTAATTTTCAAAATATTATATCAATTTTTACAGTTTTACATTTACTTTCAATGATATGTTTTTTTAAAAATATTTCAGCTGATCATTCAAAATCATTCTCCATATAATATGACATCATTTGATGTAACTAATGATTTTACTGGGGATATAAACAAGGGATAAATATCATTTTCATTCTATAAATTTTTTATCTTTAAAAATCACTTTACAAATATGGATTTTTGTTCCATGGGTTATTTAATAATAAAATTCATATAAAAAATGTTTCCTTTTCCATATGTAATAACATGATAAAATTATTATGAAAATCATTTATTTTTTCATGGGTTTTTATATGGTGAAATGATTATAAAATGGGTCCCTTTATGACAGGTTATGATGTGATGAAATAGTTATGAGTCTCATTTAATTTCATTTAATATGATGTGATTAATGGTTTAGGATATCGGTGTACACATATATATGATTTTCATTATTTTATGGGTGGGACATATTTCTCCTTCTAATGAAACGGTTAAATATGTATAAATCATGGGAAAATTCGATATACATGAACCTAATTACTTGTTCACAATGTTATACGTGATCCAGATTACATGTTCTCAATGTTATGCATGAACATAATTATATGTCCATGGTGTTATGTGTGGAGGTATCTTTCATGTCCATAACATTATGTGTAGACCTAGTTTCTAGACCATATGTTTATATGAGGACATAATTTCATGTCTGTAACATATTGAGTGAACCTATCTCCATAAAAACATGTTCAAAACGTTATAAGTGGATATGTATATTGAAAACATTAGTCTTATGTCACTATTATTTTCACATCTCTCATGTTCGTTGATTATATTATGATTTAGTTATTATGAACTTCCAAAAGTTATTCCATGACTAATTATTATGATATTTTATATATAGGGTATTGTTTTGAAATGTTATTCCCATGTTTTCATTCCCTTTTGTTCATTTTATTCTTATATATCTTCCATGTTTACCCTTACAGAGCTTATGGGAACACCCCTTTTTTGAGGTTTTCTTTTCCCATGTGTGTTTTTTAATGTATTGAATATTTATTTAAAAAGATGTAATATCTATGTATGAAAATCATGGGTCTTTATAGTCACATTAATCATTATTCCATGGTAATTGGATACTATATTTACTATTTTATAACACTAAAAACACTAACTAGTTCCTTTTTGATATTTCCCTTTGTTTTACTTTCCACATTTTTTAAACAATGTAAATTTTGACATCTTTCAATTATCAATATATTCATATGATCATCCTTGAGGTTATTTCCATATATTTTTTTTATTTTAAATATTAACTCGGTTCAAGTAGTTAATCAAAATTTTTAATAATAGGATTGAAATTAGAGGATGGTATCTTAATTGATCTCTAGTCACGTTATCCATCTCATTTGGGAAGTCATGACACTATCCGACGCCTTGTTTGTTGACTCGGTTCACCCTATATCCAACCATTGATTAGAATAATGGTAAATTAAGGGATGATTACTTTTATTCCATTGAACAAATAAATGGTAACCCATTAACATTAATGGAATAACTCATTAATGAATATATTCACTAACTTATGAGTTTTATAGTCTTCAATCTATGTTTAGCATGATATATTTTCGATCATAAAATAATGTTGACATATTTGTTCCCTTAATAATGGTTTATAATTATCTTGTAAATATATAAAAGAATATCCCTCTAGAGTGTAAAACTCAATGTGTAACATGGCATGTTTTCATTCACCAGTTCTCTATTGGATCAAAATAATAAATGTAGAAACTCAATTACAAGAGGGGAAGGGGTGAATTGTATATTTAAAAACTTTTCTTTTCAAACTTAATGAAAAATATGTTTAACAAAGTTAAAAAAATAAAATTCACAATCCCTAAAATAGTTCTATGACAAAAAATTTCTTAGTTTTCAGAAATATGGTTCCAGAAAAGAAACATAAAGAAAGTTTACTTGGGATATATTCTACCTTAAAGCGCATAGAATCTTACTTATCAAAGTATACAAAAGGTTAATAAAGTATAAGAATGTTATAATTTCTTATTTTATCAAAATATAGTAGAAATAAAACATGAAACAATACAAGTAACAAGTACAAAATTTTTTAACCCAAAGAGAAGGATATCTAACAACCTTGGATAAATATCATTTGATTCATACTTTTAAGAAAGTCTGTCTTAACCAAACCAGGGTAAGCCCTTGATTGGAATATCAGAATCTATCAATATATCCCTACAAGCCATCAATCATTAAGGTTGTTGGAACGTTTGTCTTCCTATATCCAGAAGCCCTTGATTGTACACAGCAACAATAAGAGTCGCATGAAGCAAGCTGAACAAGGGGTTTAGAATTCACAAGGAAAGAGAGTCTCTCTCTCTTGAAATAACATCAAAAAATTTAATTTCTAGATTAATAGAATGGTAATGAACTCAATAAAATGAACTTCTATTTATAAGAATGACTCCAACGGTCGACTCCCTCCTCCAACGGTCATATTTTTCCTTGAATCTTTGAGGGACCTATACATGTGTCTCTCAACCAATGGTTAGTGAGAAATAGATTGCATAACATCATTTCATAATAATAGCATGTGTAAGGAAAAATTATGTTACATAAGCAAATATATTTTTCAGAGTCTAAGAAAAAATAGATTTCAGATCCTAACCAAATAAACATTCATAGTCTATAAGACATGGATATTCAATTTCTCTCTTACAAAGAAATCATAATATGAATTATATAGATTCTAGAGTCTAAATTACAATGAATATGGAGTCATGATTTTGAGGAATTAGGTGTCATAATTTTGTGGAATTCAGAGTCAAAATTATGAGGAATTCGATGTATAAATTCTGATGAATAAGGAGTCATAATTTCAGAGAATTCGAAATATGAATTTACGAGAATTCAGAGTCTGAATTTCAGAGAATTAGGAATCTAAAAACATAACAATCTATATTTAAGGAATTATATGACTATGAGGTTTTATATACTAATCTTATTTTCTATACATAAAAATAAAATTAGTTTGATTTAGAGAGATAATAAATTGATATAATGAAAACAAAGATAAGGAATCAATTTTCCTTAGGGAAGGAAAAAATTTCTTATGAAAATTAACCCTTAGGGAAATATGATTTTACTTAAGATAAAGTGGTTGTTATTTTCAAAACATATATGAATGTAAAAGTCATAACGAAACATTAATGACTCAATTATCTCCCCATTTTTGGAATGTAGAAATATCCTTTTGAAAAATTATATAATGACTAAGAGTTTTCTTTTTAAAATTTAGATGAAAAACTTATCTCCTTTTACTTATGAATAATGATGAATACTATAATGACCCATACTTTACATACATTGTTATTACTCCAGAATTGAATCAAACTTATTACAACATATATCAAAACCATAATAGGACCGTATAGGTATGATGTCTTTAGAAACTAGGAAACATAAACAAATGGTTCATAAATCATCTACACTGTCTCCCATTTATCATATCTAGAGTTCCTTTTGGAATATCATACTTAATAACCTTCTCCATGAACTGGGGAAAATAAATCAAACAAAGGGTGAGCTCAAATGCTCAGTAAGGGCAAACAAAGGAAATATCAATCATATCATAGTCATAGGAATATAACATTTTGAAAATATTATCCTGCAAAAGAGATCATAATATGTTGACATTGGATAAATCATAGTAGTGAAATGTAATCCCAATATTCATAAAATAAGACATGAAACTTTGTGTAATACACACATAATCATATAAAATCATTTCATATTAGTCAAGACTCATTTCTAAGACTATCATAGCAGACAAAGTTCATTACTGAAATGAGTTCACTCCTCGTTCCAGTCTTGTATCACTGAACTGGATTAACATGCCATTTTATCCATGTCTATCTCATGAGATATAAATCCTTACCCAATTAATTGGATGGAGATATAGGTCCCACCCATCTCATAATGAAACAATTCTTATGTGTTCCACAAAATCATAAATCATACATCATATCATAACCCATGTAATAAAAATGGTATTCTTAAACATCATGAAATCATAACATAATCCATATAAGATAAAAGGAATTCATAAAAATAATTCCATCATAACATAATCAAATCAATGTAATAATATTGATTTAAATATAACCCTATATTAACTTATATGGAAAATAATTTTGATAAAACACTTGACCTTCATTCTCGAGGAAAATATCATGTCAACTTCAAAAACATTTTTCATTTCTCAATATGTCATAAAATTTTAAACTAAAAGATGTTAATTGAAAATAATCTTGAATACTTTTAAAGTAAGATTCATGGAAATAATGTTCTATGAAACTATAAAAATCCATTCATGCGGTATAAGAGAAAAAAAAATTCTTCTCATAATTTGGCCAGAAAAGTTAAAAAGTGTCTCATACTGAAGATGACAAAAGATTCCTTTCATATATTTTACTAAAAATTCAGTAATAGGTAAAATTGGATTTAAAAAATTGTTGGAGGATAGAAATTATATTACATATTTAGGAAACAAGAATGTAGATGATAAATATTCCATTGTAAATTCTGATGTATAAACAATCTTGGATAAAATTGACATTGCGATATTTTCCCTTACCTTAGGTCTGATATGCTCTGTACTTATCCGAAACTCCTGTATAATGATTTAAATGATTTCATTGACTTATTACCAAATCATATACACTGTTACAATATCATATATGATCATATTCTTATCTTATTATTATTAATATTTCATTGCTATTTATTATTCGGGTGTTCATTACTTTATGTTCTTATGCGTGTTTTGTCAAATAAATTCATATTCCTTTTTTAGGTTATAGCTACATAATTTATAGAATGGTATTAGTAATATATATCATATTTATTATTTAAATTCATTTATATAATCCTGGTTTAATGAAGATCATGTAGAACAAATCACATCGCACCGTTGAGACGGTAAGCCGTACGTACGCACGAGTGCCGATATCATTCACATAGTTATTTAATGGTACTAGAGTGGATGATAGAATATCTCATAATTGGTATCATGTTATAATAATCATATATAGTTATTATTTACACCATTATACGCATCCAAGTAAGGTGGTGGTGGAAAACAGATTACACCACGGTGTGGAGACTGTATTATGTACATACGCACGTGCGGTGATTTGGTTTTCTGTTGGATGGATATAAGGTTAAATAAGGTTGTTTCATATTTATGATAACATATCAGTATATTAGTGATACTGATGTTATTACTTTATAATGAAACAAATAAATAAGAGTAAGTATAAGAAGAAATAAATGTGAAAGAATCGGTAAAGGATATTACCTCTTCTTAGACGCGCCTCTTCTAAACCTCCTCTTAGGGCACTAAAGTTGGTGTTCAAAGAATAATAGTACCCATAGTATGTTTCTATGGTAGTGGAGAAGATAAATGGACTGTGTTTAGCTGACCTTGAATGCTCAAAATGTTGTGAAGTGGAGAGAGAGGATGTACCCTTTTATAAGAGAGGAGATGGGCACTTTTGGAAACCTCTAAAATATCAATTAATAATAAACTAAAACCCCACATAAAAACATCCAAAAATGACTAAAATCATAATATTAAATTATATAGGGTTGTAATATCATCAAAATATAAGATTTATAAATGTTGTAAATTTATTTTAATCCTTTTCAACTTGATTTATCCTTATTTAATATGTTTAATTTTATTTCCGGTAATAAAATTCTAAATTTTAAATTGTTCTAAATTATTCCTTATGTGTTGTGGATTGTAAATAATTGGATAATTTATGACCTTTAAGGCCATATAAATTTCAATTTATAATTTTAAATTTTTTTTTTTATTTTTAAACAATTTTATAATATGTTATTTTTATAAAATAACAATAGTGTCAATTTTGACACTATTCATTTATATGAATTTAAATAAAATCCACATAGAGGATTTATTCGAACCAAAATATTTAATAGATTCATAAAATGTAATATTCATATAGAAAATTTGTGGTGAACAATAATTAGTTAATATAATTTGTATTTTAATATTTTTAAAACCATTTATTTGATATTTCAATCAATAAAATAATTTCTACATCACTATTGTGTCATCATTAATGATAATTATTTAATCCATAAAAATACTAAATAAATTCTCATGATGTATATAATTTCATTATCTTTCAGGAGACTATTTATATTCTATGTTTTATGAGGTTTATCACTAAATTAAAATTATTAGACTTATAAGATATAAGAGAATGACATGTTGTTACATTCTTTGGTTTTAGTAATAATTATATCATTTTCATGGTCAAAAGTCCATGAAATGAATCTATTCTGACACTTATGTTATATGGGTATACTTGTATTCATCCAATATAATTTTGGAAGGTCTTAGGGTAATTTCATAATCTTATTTTTACCCTTAATTACCCAATTTACCTTTAACTATAGTAAATAAATATTATCATAATTACTATTCATAATATCAAAACAATAAATATAAAAGTAACCTATTAATATAATTTGGACCCAATAAATCCAAATATGGAATCCATTTTTCAAAATTCAAAACATATAATTTTCAGTGATTAACATAAAATTATTTCCATTGTTAAGAAGCAGGTTTTAAAAGTTAAAACATTGTCAATGATTGAAATGTTTTTACCTATGAATTCAATGTAAAATTAATGGTAATTATATTAAATGGTAAAAATATATTCTATTTATTATATATAAACATTAAATTTTATCATTTAACCATAAAAATTATCTTGATGAAAATAGTTGTTTTTAAGAAAAAATTAGTGTATTTTTACTATTCACCAAAATATGAAAGTTATCAGAAAAGTATAAAAAATTTATCCAATGTAAATTTTTAAACCCTAATTCTAAAGAAGAAGTTTATTTGGTAAAATTGAACTTATAAAAATGTCAAAAATTATTTTTAAAATGGGTGAGCCATCAAAAGGAAGTAAAACTATATTTTTTGAAACATACTTCTTTTATCCGAAAAATTGATTTTGTTTTCATATCTCATTCTAGAAAATGTTTAAGATGAATTAAAATGTTTTAAAATTAAAAATTCAGTTAAAACTATTCATAAAGGCTAGTTTATAATATTATAATAATATATCACTGTTTAGTGAAAGTCAGTATTGCGTACAACACAAGCTATCGAGGAAGGTTTCTCTAGCGTCAAATGCATGCCAAGCCAATGTTGTGTGTAGTGAAAGATCCCTTTGATTCTTTCATATAACATAAGACATAATATATATATATATATATATATATATTTCTCATAAAATGTCCAGGTGTTACATTATACCCCCCTTAAAATGAATTTCTCCCTCGAAATTTGTCACTTCGTAACAAACAGATGAAGATACCTCTCTTCCATCATATCCTCATGTTCCCATATAGATTCTTATAATTGGTGGTTACTCCATAAAACTTTAACCAAGAGGGTGGTATTGTTTTGTAGATGTTTTTTTGAAACGATCTAGAATCTCTATCAGCTATTCATCATAAGAATGATCTTGCTCCAGCGGTATAACTTCTGAGCTCAGTACATATAAATGATCAGGTATGTACTTTCTCAGGAGAGACACATGAAACACATCATGAACTTGAGAGATATTTGGTTGAAGTTCCAATCAGTAAGCTACCATCCCAACGTGATCCAGTATTTCAAAAGGACCGATATTCCTGGGGCTCAGCTTGTCCTTCTTTCCAAATCCCATTACTCTCTTCCAATGAGATATTCATAAGAACACTTTATCAACCACTTCAAACTCTAGGTCTTTTCTTCAGTTGATGGCATATATTTTTTGTCAACTCTGAGCTTCTCTTATGTGTTGTTGAATAGATATGACCTTTTCTTCCATCTCATCATCTAGATCAGGTACTAATAGCTTTCGTTCCACAACTTTATCCCAGCAAGTTGGATTTATGCATTTCTTTCCATAGAGAGATTCATAAGGAGAAATCTGAATACTGGAGTAAAAGCTGTTATTATAAGAAAATTCCACAAAAGGTATGTGTTGATCCCAACCACCATTTAAATACATAGATCTATCTCTCAACATGTCTTCAAATGTTTGAATTGTCCTCTCAGACTGACCGTCTCTCTGAGGGTGATAGGCAGTGCTAAAACACAACTCCGTATCTAGAGCATGCAAAAGAATTTTCCAAAACATCGAGGTAAACCTCAGATCCTGATCAGATATACTGGAATGTGGTAATCCATGAAATCCTACCACTTATTTTACATATATCCTGGCAAGATGATCAAGAGATTAATCCTCTCTAATAGAAATTAAGTGTTCCAACTTCGTAAGATGATCAACTATAACCCAGATAACATTATTGGCTTTGGTTGTTTTGGGAAGTCCGATGATAAGGTCCATAGTGATATTTTCCCATTTCAATTCTGGTATGTGTAATGGTTGTAACACCCATTCATACTTCTGTCTCTCAAATTTAACATGATGAAAAACCAAGGATCAAGAGATATATTCGGTGATATCTCTTTTCATGTCATCCCACCAAAAGTACTCTTTCAGTACCCTGTACATCTTTGTACTTATAGGATGAATAAAGAATGAAGAACAATGAGCCTCATCCAGAATCTACTTTAATTCATGTATGGTAGGAATATAGACATGGTTTTTAAACCATATTATCCCATCCCACTCAAGGTTGAATTCAGGAATATTTCTCACCTTCTTTTGAAGCCCAACATCCTTCTTCTGTGACTCTTTAATCTTTAATTATATAGATAGTTGAAAGTTCATTTGACAAAGATAAGATATCTCCCCATTAATTAAAATTCCAAGATCCATCCTTTCTAAATCCATAAATATTGGATCCACTGTGATCCTCGTCATGGATAAGCTAGCATGGTCTTGTCGACTTAATGCGTCTGCCACCTTGTTTGATTTCCTAGGATGGTAATGAATTGAACAGTTTTAATCCTTAATCATCTCCAACCATCTTATTTGGCACATATTCAGCTCCTTTTGTTTGAAAATATACTTTAAACTGTTATGATCAGTATAAATATCACACCTTTCACCATAAATATAATGCCTCTAATTCATTAATGCAATGATTACAGTATCTAACTCCAAAATAATGAGTTGGGTAATTTTGCTTAGGTATTTTCAACTATCGTGTGGCATAAGCTATCACCATATCATTTTTCATGAGAACACACCACATCCCCTTCTTGGATGCATCACTATAGATCAAAAACCTTTCTCCACTACAAGGCAGTATGAGAACATGTGCAATGGCTAAAATTATTTTTAACTCTTTGAAATTCCCTTCACATTCATCCAACCAAAAAAACATAACTCCTTTCCAAGTCAATTTGTGGATTGGGTTAGATAATCTTAAAAAATCATTCACAAAACGTTGATAATACCCAGATAAACCAAGAAAACATCAGATTTCAGTTACTGTTGTTGCTCTCGACCATCTTTTAATAACCTTTGTTTTTTATGGATCCACAAATATCCACTCTTTTGAGATTATGTGACCCAAAAATGAAACTTTTTAAATCCAAAATTCACACTTGGTAAATTTGGCATAAAGCTTCTCCTTTCTCAGGGTCTTCAATACAATTCACTAGTGATATTCATGTTCTTCCTTGCTCTTTGAATAGACAAGAATATCATGTATAAAGACTACCACAAACTGATCAAGATAGTATTTAAATACTCAATTAATTATATCCATGAAGATAGCAGGGGAATTATTAAGACCAAATGGCATCACTATAAAATCATATTGTCCATACCTTGTATGGAAAGCTGTCTTTGGTATATCCTCCTTTTTTACCTTTAATTAATGACACCCTGAACGAAGATCTATGTTGAAAAAGTATTGATCTCTGCATAGTTGGTCAAATGAGTCATCAATGCAAGGGAGAGGATATTTTTTCTTGATAGTGATCTTGTTATGTTCTCGATAATCGATATAGAGTCTCATTGATCCATCTTTCTTCTTAACAAACAGAACAAGGGCTCCCCAAGGTGACTCACTAGGGTGTATGAATCCCTTATCATGATTCTCTTAGAGTTGATTCTTCAATTCTGGCAACTAAATTTGGTCCATCCTATAGGGTGTCTTTGAAATGATCACAACACCCGGTATGAGTTAAATTGAAAACTGAAATTCACGATTTGGTGGATGTCCTAGCAATACCTTTGGAAAGACATCATCAAACTCCCATACAATGGGTATATTCTTAACCACATGGTTCTCTCCAACCATTTGAGATAAATTACCTTCATTTATTCGAATCAAGACCCATAACATAAATGCAATTACCAATTGAATAATATATTGAACCTTGCATCAATAGATGGTCATAGATTTATCAGTTCATATTCTTAATCGTGAGACTATCTCCAACCATTTGAGATAAATAACATTCTTTTATTAGAATCAAGACCCATAACATGGGAGAAAATTCCAATGGAAGCTTATATTCATCCTTGCATCAATAGATGGTCATAGATTGATCAGGAATATAAAATGCGACTGACCTTATTTGGAAATCGATATGAGATCCATATAAAGAAATACAATCCATGCCAAGAATCCCATCAAATTTCACTATAGAAAGGATCACAATATTTGCAGGAAGCACTTTCCCACAAACATCAATCAGAGAAGAATTGTAAAATTTTGATGCAACTATTGTTCCATTAGGAGTTGTCACAACTAACTCAATATCTAATTGTTTGGGTAGTAATTTGATACCCTTAGAAATTTCTTTAGAAATAATAGTGTGGGTGGATCTAGAATCAAATAAATTGTTTGCTACTTTAGAGTGGATGGTAAGTGTACCTTCCACCACTTTGTTATTGTAATGCACATCGCCGATAGAAATTTCATGTGACTTTCCTTTTTATTTGGCCTTAAGAGTTTGTTGACATCGATCATCATCAACAAACCTTGGATTAGGGCATTGATTGGAATAATTCCCCATTTCCTTGCACTTATAACATTGAATTATAGAAGGTGCATTCTGTGTAGCCTTTTCTTTTTTCACATCACTAGATAACTTTTTTCCATTATTGCAGCATTCAATTGCCCAATGACCATCTTTTCCACACTTAAAACATTTACTTTTACCTTTAAGATAATTCCCTCCATGTTTCATTCTACACTTCGAGCATAAGGGGAAACTCATCATCTTTTCAGTGTGGTCTTTATTTTTTCCTTTGAATTTCATTTTCCTCTTCTAATCAAACCCATATGTCTAATGGGTTACTAAAATATCCATCTAAACATTGAGAGCACATCAAACAATTTCCTCATAGCTATTGAAGTCCATATAGCTAATTCCCTTTAGAGACTTTGTTTTAAGCCAATAAAGAATTGATCGATCTTACTATTAGGTTGGACAATAATCCCAGAAGCATACCTTGAATGCCATGTAAAATTTTCTTCATAGGTACCAACAGATTCATCATCCTTTTTCTTAAGTTCAAGAAACTCATTGTCCATCTTTGTTCAAATAATATGAGTGATGTACTTATTGAAAAATAAGTTCTTGAACTCATCCCATTCCCTGGACTCAATTTTATTCCTTTGCATTGTATTCTTAAAAATATTCCACCATTAATCAACTTCACCTTCCAAAAGATATACAACTAATAAGAATTTATCATGTTTAGAACATTGAATGGATGAAAATATCTTTTCAGTGGTACAGATCCATTGTTCATCCACTAATGGATCTGAAGAACCGCAGAATAAAGGTGGATGCTGCCTCATGAAAAATTAAATAGAATGTTGCTCCCTCCTTTTCTCATTTGGAATTACTATATGATTAATATCTTGAGAATTTTGTGTGAGTATGGATATAAGATTTTTCATTCTATCTCCCATATCGGTTGGTTTCTCAGGGGGACAATAATTTCATTTCCCATCACATTCAGCATCAACATAGTTCCTTCGGGTTCCAACCATTGACTAAAACCAAGAAGTGTAGTTTGAGAAACACTAATTACAACAGGAAAACCTCATTATCAGGAATAAAATTTCACACTTTAGGTCTTATTATAGGTTATTAATGTCCATTTCTAGAACACTAAAGTTATGTTCTATTCTTAGACATATTTTTAGGGTTCTTACTAAGGCTTTCACATCCTAGTTTCTAAAGGTTGACAGTAACTTTTCTCTGATACCAACTATAATGAACCATTCATTACATACATTTTTATTAACTCAGAATTAAAGAATAATTATTGAAACATATAATAAAACCAAGATAGGACCATATAGGTATAGTGTCTTTAGATACTGGGAAACATAAACAAATAGTTCATAAATTATCTACATTGTCTCCCATTTATCATATCTAGAGACCCTTTTGGCATATCCAACATAATACCCTTCTTCCTGACCTAGGGAGAAGAAAAAATACAAAGGGAGAGCTCAAATTCTCAGAAAAGGAAAAACAAAGGAAATATCAATCATATCATATTCATAAGAACATAACATTTTGAAGATATTATCCTGTAAAAGATATCATAATATCCTGACATGGGATAAATCATAATAGTTAAATGTAATCCCAATATTCATAACATAAGACATGAAACGTTTTGGCATACACACATAATCATAGAAAATCATTTCATATTAGTTAAGACTCATTTCAAAGACTATCATTGTAGACAAAGTCCATTACTAAACAGAGTTCACTCTTCATTCCAGTCTTATATCATTGAACCAGATTAAATTTCCATTCCAGCCATGTCTATCTCATGAGATATAAATCCTTACCCAATGAATTGGATGGAGATATAGGTCCCACCCATCTTATAATGAAACCATTATTTTGTGTGCCACAAAATCATAAATCATACATCATAGCATAACCCATGTAATAAAAATGGGATTCTTATGCATCATCCCATCATTACAAAATCCATATAAGATAAAAGGGCTTAATAAAAATAAGTCCATCATAAAATAATCAAATCAGTGTAAAAATAGGGATAGAAACAGAACCATATATTATCTTTGATGGAAAATAATATTGATAAAACACTAGAACTTCATTCTTAAAGAAAATATCTTTTCAACTTCAAAATGTTTTTTCCTTTCTCAATATGTCATACAGTTTTAAACTAAAAGAAGCTAATTGAAAATAAAATTGAAAACTTGTAAAGGAAACTTCATGGAAATAATTTTATATGAAATCATAAAAATCCATTCATGCCGTATAAGTTTAAAAAACAATCTTCACGTACTTTTTCCAGAAAAGTCAAAAAGTGTCTCGTACTGAAAACAAAAAAATATTCCTTTCATATCTTTTACTAAAAATTAACCAATAGGTAAAATTGGATTTAAAAAATTATAGGAGGACATAAATAATATTAAATATTGAGGAAACATGTATGTGGATGATAAATATTCCCTAGTAAATTCTAAAGTATAAACAATCTTGGATAAAAAGGAGATTGCAAGATTTTCCCTTACCTTTGGTCCGATATGCTCTGTACGTATCTGAACCTCCTATATAATTATTTAAATAATGTCATTGATTATTCCAGAATCATATAAATTGTTATTATATCATATCTGGTCATATTCTTATCTTCTTATTAGTAATATTTCATTGCTACTTGTTATTCGGGTGTTCATTGCTTTATGTTCTTATGTGTGTTTTGTCTAATAAATTCTTACTAATCTTTTTAGGATATAGATACATCATTTACCGAATGTTAATAGTATAATATATATCTGATTTATTCATTAAATTTATTTATATAATCATGGTTTAATGAAGATCATTTTGAATAAATCACAGCGCACTATGGATACGGTAAGTCGTATGTACGCAGGAGCGATGATATCATTCCCATAATTATTGAATGGTATTGGAGTGAATGATAGAATATCTAAGAATTAGTATCATGTTATAATAATCTTATAAATTTATTCTTTACACCATTATACCCATCCAAATAAGGTGGTGGTGGAAAACAGATTACACCACGACATAGAGACGGTATTCTGTATGTACGCACGAGCGGTGATTTCGTTTTTTGTAGGATGGATAGAAGGTGAAATAGAGTTGTTTCATAATTATAATAAAATATTAGTATATTAGTGATACTGATTATATTAATTTATAATGAACAAATAAATAATAGGATGTATAAGATGAAATAAATTTGAATTAATCTGTAAAGGATATTATCTCTTCTTCAACGCACCTCTTCTAAACCTCCTCTTAGGGCACTAAAGGAGGTCTTTGAAGTAGACAATAACCTCTAATATGTTTCTAGGGAAGTGGAGAAGATAAATGGATAGGGTTTTTTCTGAGATTGAAGGCTAACATGTTGTGAAGAGGAGAGGGAGGAGGTTCCCTTTTATAAGAGTGGAGAGGGTCACTTTTAGAAACCTCTAAAATATTAATTTATAATAAACTCAAGCCCCACTTAAAAACATAAAAAATGACTAAAATTCGATTATTAGATGATATAGGGTTTTAATATCATCAACCAATAATTTTTAGATAGGTTGGGGATTTATTTTAAACCTTATCAACTTGATTTATCTTTATTTAATCTATTTAATTTTATTTGTTGTAATAATATTCTAAATTTTAAATTGTTTTAAGTAATTACTTATGAGTTCTGAATTTTCCATAACTGGATACTTTATAATGTTTTATACCATATAAAGTTTATTTAATTATTTTTAAATATTTTTTTGATTTATAAACTTTTTTATAATATTTTATTTTTATAAAATAACGATAGTATCAATTTTGACACTATTCATTTATTTGAATTTAAATAAAATCCACATACATGATATATTCAAACAAAATATTTAATATATTCCTAACATGTCATATTTATCTATAAAATTTGTGTGGAATATTAATTAGTTCATATAATATTTATTTCAATAATTTTAAAACCATTTATTTGATATTTCAACTTAATAAAAATATTTATAAATCACTATTGTGTCATCATTAATGATAATTATTTAATCCCTAATTTTTTTAATAAATTATAATGATGTATATAATTTTATTAAATTTTTGGAGACTATTTATATTCTATGTTTTAGGAGGTTTATCACTAAATTAAAATTATTACACTTATAAGACAAGAGTGACATGTTGTCACTTTATTTGGTTTTAATAATAATTATATCATTTTAATTGTCAAAAGTACATGAAATGAATATATTCCAACCCTTCAGTAATATGGGTCAACTTTTATTCATCCAATAGAGTTTTTTCTGGTCATAGCATTATTTCATAAACCTAGTTTTACCCTAAATTACCCGATTTACCTTTAACTATAGTAAATAAAAATTACCGTAGTTACTATTCATAATATCAATAAAATAAATAAAATAAAATTAAACTATTAATACAATTTGGACCCACTAAATCAAAATATGGAATCCATTTTACAAAATTCAAAACACATATGTTGCAGTGATTAATTTAAAATTAATCTCGTTGTTAAGAAAAAAGGTTTTAAAAGTTAAACAATTGTCAAAGATTGAGAGGTTTTTACCTATGAATTCAATGTAAAATTCATTGTAACTATATTAAATGGAAAAATATATTATATTTATACTTTAAAACCATTAAATTTTATCATTTAAACATGTAAATCATCTTTATGAAAAATGTTGTTATTAAGAAAAATTTAGTGTATATTTACTATTCATTAAAATATGAAATTTATTAGAAAAGAATCAAAAATTTATCCAATGTAAGTTTTTGTATCCTGATGGAAAATAAGATGTTTATTTGGTAAAATTGAACTTATAAAATTGTCAAAAATTATATTTAAAATGGGTGCGCCATTAAAAGGCGGTAAAACTACATTTTTTGAAAAATAATTATTTTTTCCGAAAAACTGATTTTGTTTTCATATCTCATTCTAGAAATTTTATAAGATGAGTTAAGATTTTTTAAAATTCAAAATTTGTTTAATAATATTCATAACGGTTATTTCATATAATTATAATAATATATCCTTGTCTAGTGAAACTCGGTATTTCATAGAACGCAAGCTATGGAGGAAGGTTGATCTTGCATGTAACGCAAGCCAATCTAGTGTTGTGTGTAGTGAAAGATTCCTTTGGTGTTGCTTATAACATAAGGCATAAAAATATATATATATTTCTAATTAAATCTCAGGTTGTTACAAATATGACTAACTCCCCACTCAGTTTTGAAATCTCTAAGTATCACATTCTTGACTTCCTTAGAGATATTTTTCTTTTTATTGCATACAAAAGTATTCTTTGGGTAAAATCCTCCTTAGTTAAACTACCCCTTACTTAGGGAATTATCTTCATTAAATAGTATTATTTTTACCATTCCTTTCTCCCACATTGCGATTTTAAAAAAGGAATAGAGAAAATAGAAAAAATATGGTACATGAAAGATTAGAACTATATACCACAACCTAATGAAAGAAAAGAATTTTCATTAAGATTGGAAATATTGATACAAGGATGGTACAAAAAAATTTCAGATTTGAAAGGAAATGATATATTCATCCTTCTATTTCCTTCAGCATGAACTATTTCACGATGATCTTCAGCTTTCTAGGCTCATTATGATCTTCTTCAAAGCGCTTGAGCAGTTGTTCCCGATCCCCATTTTTTTCTACAGGGCATTCATATTTTCATCCCATGACATTAGGATTTCTTCCTGAGATATCAAAATCCCTTCTTCCTTGCATAACTTCTCTTCAAAATCCATTCAGAGGTATATTTCCCTCTTTAAATTCAATGCAACTAAATTGTGCTTCCCATTCAGATCTTTTACTTCCTACTTCTAGGATTCTTGTTCTAGGATTGACTTTTTGAAAAAAAAATTATGCTTCTTCATCCTTTTAAATTATCTATGAAAATCATCTTTCACAGAGTCTTGATAGTCATCACGAATTCTTAAATATTAAATCTTCTTCATGGACCATTTAATGATTTCCTTGCATGACCTCCTATGAGAATCATAACCAATGTAAAAGGATTTAAAATTAGACTCAAGCCTAAATAATTTCTACATAATCATGCTAACAAAATCCGATTTATGATTTAATGAGTGATGAAGCATCTGAAACCTTGAGTCATTAATCAGAAACAAGGGAATGGTATATACTAATTTCTTCAAGGACTGAACCACAAAGTCCTAACCCATGGAGGATGATTCTGAATCTTATTTCCTCGTTGGTGAGGATTCCTTCCCTATCTCATCAACCATTCTTTTTGATGAACCAACAATGTATTTCTTAGATTCCACAACTTTATTAGGTGTATCAACTATCACCAGTTTTCCTTTATCATCTCTAGAAATAGTCTCTACAACTTTTGGTGATTCGTGTTCCCTATCTGATACCTGAATGATTCTATCTTCATCAACATTTTTCTTCTCAGTGCCTAACTAAAGATCATCATATTGAATGAAGTCATGATTATTTCTTTCGTTATCAGATGGTTTATTATATTCATCCAATCCCTTATCTTCTTTTCCTAGGAATTTTTTTTGCAGATTAATCCTGGGAAGTACAGATTGAAAACTTTTCCAAATGGATTTCTTTATAATGATATTCTTCAAATATCAATATGAAATACTCAGTGCCATCAACTTCTTCCACTTCCTCTTCCTAAGTAATATCTTCTTCTTCTTTAGGTCTTGGAATAAAAAAAAATTCCCAGAGTCACTGGAACTGATTCTTGTAGAAATGCTTCTATTACATGAATTTGTTCAGAAGATTTCTTAGTGTCCTTGAGTAGAGCTTATACTATTTACACCTCAAACATTTTCTTTATTTTTTTTTCTATTCCTATTTTTTATACTCCTCAATAGCTTTAATCATCAATGATTTTGCCTCAGTAGGATCCAGGCCAATGCTAGGATCTCCTTCCTTCCTATTCATCTTCTCTTCCCTCCACTTAGAAACCACTTCATCAGGGTAAGTTTTTTTATTCATTGAATTTGGGGATGCTTACTGAGTTTTCTAAACTGCAGGTTTTTCAATGACTTAAAATTATTTTTTCTTTGTCTTCTTTCATAATTTCTTGGAATTCTCTGCTAATTCAGACTTCTTAGCTAAGGTCTCAATTTCACATTCATATTAGTCATAACATTAACCATATTTTTTGTCGAAACCATCCATCATCCTTCTTAATGTATCATCATTAAGAAAGAAGACTTTGAAATATCTAGGTTTTGAACTAAATGTGATTTTGAACAAATCTAGACATAAGAAAATGATCCTGGATAGGATTGCTGAGGACAAAATTATTTGTGATTTTAGGGTCCCATTTTTTATTTTTGTGACTTTCAACAAGATATACTCCAATGGATTTATCTTCCTCAAGTTCACCATGAAATCCAGAATGAAGATATCACCCTTCTCTATGTTTTCCTTAACTCTTTTCCTCAGAATTATGAAACCCTAAACCCATAAATCTAGCAGCCTGATGAATTTTGGGAGATGGTTTATCTTTGGTGTTTTCACTCATTTGAGTATGAGGAACTCTAATGCCTTATCTTTATCAAAGATTATTAATTCATCTAGTAGTTTGTGGGTGAAGAAAATGGATTCCCCTTTATACGATATTCCAATGATACCAGCTTCCATGTTGAAGGAAATTGAATAGGTTTTCCAATAACTTTTGAATGAAAATTTATTTCTCCCACCGTTATTAAAAAACCAACTGTCTCATGGAACACAACATGTCGCTCTGGATAAAATAGACTCTATTCTTTCAGTTTGGATACTCAAAATATTTCTCATCTATTCAACATTATTTGTTTCATCATTATGTAATTATTCTTCAAAAATAATTTTAAATCAATTAACCACTCAGTGTAAATTGTCCATTTTGAGATTTCCTTGACCCAAGACATTTAGTTTGGAGGAGACGCTTCTAAAGACATTAAGATTTAAGCAAACTAGAAATGTGGAATGAACCTTATGAAAAGAGGAATATCTTTAGAACAAAAATACTTGGATACTGATGTGGGAAAAATAATAGGGGAATTTATATAGGAGTTGAAGTGATGGTTAATATTCTTGAATTGATCCAACAGTTGAAACAAGAATGATCTGATCTAATGATTGAGATAAATTCACAAGAAGGAATTCGTAGGTTCTTATATTTTGAGGTTTTTAGGGTAAAAATTCGAATTTAAGGAAAGTGAATCTGAATTTTTTTCTTAAAACAAGATTAAATACCAGCATGTAAAAAATCCTAGTATGAAAATTTATTTACGGAAACATACTTTCTGTATTACTATCAAATATTTTAGTAATGAAGAAAATTATTCATTAAAAACTATAGGTTCTGAAAAATTTTATTAAATAGAGGAAAAACATTTAGTCTTGAAAAATTTGTAGGTAAGAAAATTAGGTTCTAGAATGTTGAGTTCAGGAAAATTTTGGTTAAAAAAATGGTGTCCAAATATTTTTTGAAAAATTGGTTACCATAGAAAAATTTATTAACAAAAACTTGATTAAGGGAAAATCTTATTACAAAAAAAATTGAGAAAAATTGGTTTAAAGAGAATATACTCCCCCTATGTAAATGATTTACTTAATGTAAGGAGATATGTTCCTATAAAAAGTTAATATGGAATATTCCTTTATTTTTATCATTCTTCACATTTTTTAATGTACTAAAATCTATTAGAGGGTAAATATTTTGTAAAAATATAACTAAGTAGATATTTCTTTATGATAAATTAATGAATGATATATCCTTTCAATGTGTGATCACTATGAATGTGATGCTTAATATCTTTTTGTTTTTAATGGGATGATGTGAAGGGGTTTTTATTTTGGAAATAACACTATTATTATCACACAAAATCTGTGTTTTTGGAAAACTCTTGACATAGTTTGTGAGTGTGTGATGTATCCACAAAAATTGAGCACAATAACATACAACTACTACATATTCAGCTCCAACAGTTGAAATTTCTACCTAGAGTTTCTACTTGTATGACCATGAAACTAATGAGTCTCCTAAGAAATGAAAAGTTCTGGATGTTCTTTTTCTATCCATTCTACATCCACCAAAATCAGTATCTGAAAAACTTTTTTAAAACAAAATAATTTCTAGAAGTATGGAAAATTCATAAATTCATTGTTCCCTTTAAATAAGTAAAAAAAATTTCACTACTTTTATATGAGATTCCTTTGGATTATATTGATATCTTGTACATAAGCATAATGAAAACATTATGTCTGGATGACTAGCTATCATGTATAGTAAACTTCCTACCATACGTCTAAGTGATGTTTGATCTACTGGATTCCTAGCATTATCAAGATCAAGATAATTTGAGGTACCTATTAGAGTACTTATACTTTTAGTGTTGTCATATCCATACTTTTTAAAAATATCATTAATTTACTAATGTTTCTATATATAAGATCCGTTTTTTAGAAATTTGAAAACCTATGAAAATATTTTAACTTACCCATCATACTCATTTCAAAAACACTATTTTGTTGAGGAGTTCTTTAAGTAGAGAGGTTATGAGTACTTCCTTTCTTTCTAAAAAATGATACAAAATATGAATTTTGGAATTCTTCTTTATGATTACTTTGAATAGTTATCAATGGAAGGTTTTCCTCAGTTTTAACTTGGGAATTAAATTTTTTGAAATAATAAATACATTAATATTTCATTTATATAAAATAGACCCAAATACAAAAAGTGTAATCATCAACTATAAAACATAAATAATATTTTCCTCCAATACTTCTAGTATGTGTTGGACGAAAAAGATCCATATGCACTAAAAATAACACATCAGAAGTTGAGACTTCACTGTTTTATTTAAAACATGATTTATGTTTCATTCCATATTGACAAGGATCACAACATTTGAAAAATCAAATCTATGCTCCAATAAATCCTTAAAAAGTTTTTTATTTGAGAGTTTTCATATGTTTCTAAGGTTTCAGTGTCATAACCTTATTTCCCATAACCAAGATTGATCTTCCATTTCCCTAAGGCAAGGTAGATATTTCCTCCTAAGGTCTTCTATGTTTAGTGTGCATACATTCTCATACCTATGGGAAGAAAGAATAAAATATTCCTTGGAATTATGTACTAAGAAATTATCATTCATAAAATTCAAAAGTCAACATTCATCACATAATTTTCTTATACTGATGAGGTTGTTCTTAAGACCTTTAACAAATAAAACATTTGAAATCAATGTTTTTCCAAGAAGAAAAATGTTACCTATATCTACAATTTTTTCGTGAGCATTATCTCTAAAAGTTAATTTTCCTCCTTTATTCTTGATAATCTTTTCAAAGAAGTTTTTGTTATTGGTCATATACCGGGAAAATCCCCTATCTATGTACCATGTATTGTTGTAGGTATTTTCATTATTTTCTTGAGAATAAAAGAGTTAGACACTCACAAACCAATCTTTCCTGGATTTAAAAATTTCAGAAAGTAAAAATTTAAGAACCCACATTTTCATAGAAAAATAATATTTATGACATAGTAAATATTTTTTTTGTTTAAAGAACAATTTTTCTCCCAGTTTCCAAAACATTTACATTTAGTACAAAATAGTTCACTTTGGGGAACAAAATTATTATTACAAAAAACGGCTTTCGAATGAGTATAACTAAATCCAAAACTATTCCTTAGTGATCAATTTTGGGAATAAATATTGAAAATGTTTTCCTTACCAGAGTAATGTTTGATAGACATTTCATTAAGGAAAGTATTTATGACTTTTGTTTAATAACTGGGTTCTTAAACTCAAAGTTATTTGTTTTTGAGATAGGGTTAGCATTTAGAATAATTTTCATAGAAACTACATATTTTGGATCTTAAGAAAGTTTATCCTTCCCAGAATTAACTTCCTTATGGTTTTTAGAATCACTTTCAATGTCAAAATTTTTCTAATCGAGATATTTAGAATTATTTGATACTTATTTAGTTAAAACATAAATTCTTGAATTTTCCTTCTCTAGCTTCTTTCTTATCTTACAATTTTTATTTTATAAAAGTTTTGAAAACCTAGACCCTTCTTCAAATGAAGGTAATGTATTATCTTTTTATGTGGAAGATTCATCATCTGGAGATTCATAATACTCTTCATTCAAAAAAATTACATTTAAATACATATTTGTTGAGGATTTAGAAACCTAAACCAAACCAATAATACATTACTTTCATTGGGTAGTTTGGCTAGTAGACGAATATTTTTCTGAGTAGAAGATTTATAATATAAATATTCATATGAAGAGTTACCACCACTGGCACTCCAGGTGTCGTTATCTTTCAATGATTTGTTAGTGGTTGTCTTGTAATATTTTTCCTATTTCATTTAGAATGCTTTCCCTTCCTGTATTTTATCTTTACTATGTGACAATTTAGTTTTATGTGTCCAGATCTTTTGCATTAATAATAAGTGAATTATGAATATTTCTTGTCCTTTATTTATTTCTTCTTATATATATAATTAATGTCTTTATTTACCACTATCTTGTTCATCCATCAGGCAAGATTAGCTAATTATTTCTCATATTGATTGCTTTCACATGACTTAGATAGAATAGTGACTTTTTTAGAGTTAGATCTTATAACCCTTTCTGGAGTCTTTTATGTAGTAGTAGAAAAGGATAAACTTCTACTTCCATTCTTATTATAATTCATATTAGCATCTCTTTTTCATTCTAGTTTCAAGCTAATGAAGAGTTCCAAATAGTTCATCAAGAGTAATATTGGAGACTTTCATGTTTTCATTAATAAATGTACTTTTTGATTTCACTCATTAGTCCTAATATCAATTACCTTTTACATAAGAGATTCATTATAAAGACATTTCTCTCCTTTAGATTGTATACTGTTGACAACGGTGATAAATATTTGTTCTTCATTGCAAAAAGGTTTTCCATAAGTAAATAGAAATCTATGATTTTTGGCTCTCGACATAGCTCTTCTAGTCTCTATCACTTTTGAAGTCCCAAAATTATAAACCTTAAGGTTCTTCTATATTTAGTTGGAGGATTTACAAGAATATTTCTGATATATATACTCTTAGTCATGGAAAACAAGAAATTATAACATACCTTGAAATTTAGTTGATATTCTTATTTTTCTTGATTGGTGAAGGTTTTGACTTCCTTGTCAGGAATTTCGTAATATTCAGTAATCATTATGAAATTTTCTACTCCTGTATTAATGAAAAAAGTATTCAATTGATATCTCTAGTACTCATATTCATTACCAAAAAATAGGTGGCCTGTTAGGATTTATATTATTAATATCACTTATATTCATACATGCCATCCGAAAATAAATTAATTTTCCACAAAAAATTCTATGTAGTAAATGTATATAAATAGAGATACAAATCTTTATGAAAAACTATAGTAATAAAAGTTAAGTAAGAAAATATAGAGAAAATAAAACTTGAGCATTAAAACTTTTATGTATGTATAAGTATTTCAGAGACCTGCTTTGATACCAATTATAAGATTTAAATAGTAAATTTAGATTCTCAATTACAGGGGGGTTAATTGTAAGTTTAAAAACATTCATTTTTAACATTAAGGAAAACAATGTTTAAAAAAGTTAATCAAAAGTAAATTCATAAAACCTAAAATAGTTTTATGTAAAAAACATGCTGAGGATCTAGAAATATGGTTCCAAAAAAGAAACTTAAGAAAAATTTACTTTGGAAAGATTCTACCTTAAAGCATATAGAATATTATTTATCAGAGTATACAAAAGTACAAGAAAGTATAATAAATTTATACTTTATTCATTTATCAAAATGCAGTGGAAATAAAACATGAAACAATACAAGTAATAAGTATAAAATCTTTTAACCCAAAGGTAAGGGTATCCAACAACCTTGGATAAAGGTCCCTTGATTTATACATTCAAGAATTTCTGTCTTACCCACACAAGGGTAAGCCCTCAATAGGAATATCAGAATCTATCGTTCTATCCATGCAAGCCCTCGATCTTTATGTTAGTTTTCACCTATGTATTCCTATCCCCGAAAGCCCTCGATTGTACTAAAAAACAATCAGATTTGCACGAAGCAAGATGAACAAGTTGTTCAGAATGCACAAGTCATAAGACTCTCTCTATAAATCACGTCACATCATTTGATATCTATATTGATGGAATGATAATGAGATCTTTCAAATAAACTCTTATTTATAGGCATTACTCTAATGGTCGAATCCCTCCACCAATGATCATATTTTTCCTTGAATATTGGAGGGACCTATACACGTGTTACTTAACCAACAGTTAGTTAGAATCAGATTGCATGAAATCATTTCATAATAATATATTTTTTATAGAAAAATGAATTTACTTAACAAAATATATTTTTCAGAGTCAAAGGGAAAATAGAACTCATAGTCTAACCAAATAATAATTCAGAGTATATAAGACATGGATATTCAGTTTTTATTTTACATAGAATTTAGAATCTAAATTCTACACAATATAGAGTATGAATTCTAATACATTTTAAGTCTTAATTCTGGGGAATTCGGAGACTTAATTATGAGTAATTCAGAATTTAAATTCTAAGGATTTTGGAGTCTTAATTTGTAGGAATTAGAAGTATGAATTTGGAGGAATTTTAAGTCTGAATTTTTGATGAATTCAAAGTCAATATTTTGAGGAATTTAGTGTCTAAATTTCAAAGAATATGGAGTCTTAATTTCAGTGAATTCAGAATCTGAATTTAAATGAAATAGAAGTTTGAATTTCTGAGAATTCAGAATCTAAAAATAGAAAAATCTATATTCATGGAATTATGAGATTCCTAGGTTTTAGATACAAATCAGAATTTTTTTAAATAGAAATAAAATTATTTTGATTTAGAGTGATTATAAAATAAGAAAATGATAACAAAGATAAAGAAAACATTTTCCGTAGAGAAGGAAAATGTTTGTTAGGAAAAATAATCCTTATGTTAATATGAATTTCATTAAGATAAAATTTATGTGATTTAAAAAAAAAATAGGAATGGAAAAGTCATAAGGAAACCTTATTAACTCAACATTATTAATCAAGTCGAGATCAATATGGTATTTTTATTGTTGTTACCCCTAGTTACATCAATCCAATGGCCATATACATATATTGTTTCTAGAAAGGGATGTATTATCATAGAATAAAATTTTCTATAAATTTCCAAAATATAAAGATATTTTCATATGTGTATTATTATACCTATGGATTTCACAAGAGTTTTATAATCCAAACCCTATAAATAACTAGACCTTTATATGATACCAACTATAACCACCATTTTTTTTACACTTTATTTCATTATTTATTACATAAAGGTACACAATATACAATAACTAATATCATATATATTAGTGTCTTTTGGAATTTGGAACACAAAAATAAGATCCCAGAACCCACACTCCAAGATATATGATAAAAATATATTTATTACATTTATATCTATGATACCAATAAATGTGACCCAATTTCAACCATCTAGAACATACATAATAAAAATGTTGGATCAATTTCATAATGAAGGACCATTTAGAATTAATGTATTAATGAATTAGGTAAAAATAATAAATATTGTGTTAATTTGAAAAACTGGTTCGTTAAAATTTATATCATCTCCCCAAATGTCTTCACATCTAGAACCCTTGTTAGACATTTCCTACTAAAATCCTTTATTCAGAAATTGGGGGGAAGGTATAATAATATGTTGCGGGATCACATTTTCACCAAGGGTAATCATGGAATTTAAAAGTATATGATCATATGAAAGAAAAATATAATCATAAGGGTATAAGATCATAAATATAACATACAATGTTTATAACAAATTTGAAAAAGATTATAAACATAATTTATGGCATACGACATTATTATTTCAAAATACATAAATCATAGGAATGAGAACACATCATAAATAACTAATGAAATTTAAGTTAATCTCAAAAAATTTGTGGGGAATTATTTTAGGGTTATAAACCATTACATATGTTACATTTAAATACCAATACCACCAATTCAAATTTTGACACCTTTTTCTATAGTTGTTCAAGCACCTCGACTTGCTTCCCATAACTAATCAAGAACATCAACTAGTTTCTCATAATATATTATAAACATAAAATATTTTAACATAACTATTTCATGACATATAAAATGTTTCCCAATTCATTGGAGGTAGATATAGGTCCCACCTGTCACATAATGGAAAACATATATATATGTTTCAGAAGATCATTAAAAATTCCGCATATCATATACCATGAAAAGAAATGGGTTTCAAAAACATTTCAACATTTAATCATAAAAATAAACCATCCATAGAAAAAATTAGTATGCTATCCTTAAATAATATCCCCAGTAATGTATAATTAACAGCAATGGATTTCACCGTATATAATTTATTTTATAGATTAATTGTAAACGTTATTAAGAGAAATAACATTTTCATTTTAAAATTACTTCTCTTTAAAGAAAAACTCTCTAATTTAAATGAAACCATTTCATTTGAAATTGAAAATTTATACATTTAATATAATATTCAATTTAAAGAGTTTTTATGAAGTTGGGATTTTAGGATGAAGCCATTTTATATAAAAAATTACCTTTCATATTTTTTGTTGGAAAATATTTAAAGTTACACTTTTGAAAACAAAGAGTCAATTCAATCTATTTATTAAAATGTAAATAATGGTGAAAATTATTTTAAACAATTTTGGGTGAATAATACCTACCTTTTTAGTTTTTTTAGAATAAACAGACTCACATGATAAATATTCCTTAGTAGAGACATAAATAGAAAAAATCCAGAATAATTATGAGATTATAAAGCAAACCATTACCTCTATGGTATCATTTAAATCATAAACCAAATGAAAGAATAAAATTTAATTCGATATTTATATCCCATAGTTTTCATGATAATTATCATAAAATAAATTCAATGTTTCTATATACACCATAGAAAATAAGAATATAGTTTACAGGGCATGTGTTAAATAGAAATAAAAGTGAGACAACAATATATTACTGTAGAGGCCCTAAGCTTGACATACATGGACATTACATTACTTTAGCGGAATAATTAATACATAACAAAAACAGACACACAAGGATCGTAATAGTTTAGTGTCTTTGGAAACTCAGAATATCAACATCTAATACTGTTGAAAGATCTTCAACATCTCCCATATCGATCTTCCCTTTTTTTTCTTACCTAAAACCTTTCTTTATATCCTAGGGAAAAGAATGCATATAAAGGGTGAGCTCAAATGCTCAGTAAGGGTAAGCATGGATAAAATAAAACAAATCGTATACATTTGAGCTTAAAAACATAAACATAATGTTTAAACATCAAAAGCTTGAGCAATGACAAAAAACATGGAAGTACGTAAGGCATAGATCATAAAGAAACATTAATCATGATAAAATAGCATGGGAGTAAAACATGTATTTGTGGAAACCATTAAGCACATGTTATGATTTCCATAGTAGCCAAGGCATTGCTTCCAAGACCATCTTAGTGGACAAAGTCCCATTCTGAATCGAGTTCACTCCTCATTTCAGTCCTGTAACACTGAACCAGATTAACTTACCGTTCCAGCCATGTCTATCTCATGAGATATAAATCTTTACCTAATGCATTGTAGGGAGATATAGGTCCCACCCATCTCATAATGAAGTCATTCTTACTTGTGCCACAACCTAAACTTAAAACATTCATCATTACCCAAAGAATAAAATGGGTTTCATAAACATCATATCATCATCACATAATCCATATAAAATAAATGGATATTTCATCATAAGAAAATTGAAAGCATGTAAACCATAGAGACATTATACTTGAAACATACACATAATTTCATCTTAGATGGAAAATGGTTTTGATAAAACACTTGAAATGAATTCTTGAGGAAAATATCCTTTCTTCGTGAAAATCATTTTCTTCTCACAAAATTCCATGCAATTTTAAAAGAAAGAGATTTTGTTGAAAGTAGTAATGAAATATTTCGGAGGAAGCTTCATGAAAATAAGGCTTTATAAAACCGTAAAAATCCATTCACGCCGTATAAGTTAAAAATAACAATCTTCTCATACTTTTGTCAGAAAAGTCAAAAAAGTACCTCGTATGGTAAACAAAAGATAGATTCCTTCCATACGATGTGGTAAAAATAGAAAAAGGTAAAAATGTCATTAAACATACATGGAAGGAAAGTAAACAATTTATGAAAACATTTTGATAACTTATGGACATGGATAGTAAACATAACCCCCAGTAAATACTTACGAATAAACAATCTCAGATAAGAATGAGATTGGAATAATTATCCCTTACCTTAGGTCCGATATGCTTCATAAGTATCCGAAACTGATGTATAATGATTTAAATAATGACATTGACTTATTAGAGAATCATATTAATTGTTATGATATCATATATGGTTCACTTATGACTTTATATTACCCGTTCTTTTGTAAATTCCATGTTAAAGAGTGTTTTGGGTAAAATTGTTTCATTTGTCGTCCGTGTTTTGACTTGTAATTATTCATATGATTACTTAGATCATGATTACTTAATTCCAGAATATAAAACATGATTTATATATAATATATATTCAGAATATACATATATATAATAGATCAATAAATGGAACGAAATACACCGTTCATGGAGACGGTAGGCCGTACGTACGCATGAACGCTGTTTTCGTTTCCTTATTGAGTTGAATGGAATTAGTAGATTGTAACGCCCCGACCCCAACTACCCATAGTCGGTGCACTACTTTATAACATTGGCATGATCACAAAAGATCATGTCTCGAAAGGCCGATTAGTTTAGTAGCATTGGAAGCACTAGATACATTTATAAATGTTACATTACATCAAAAGGTGAAAAACTACAATAACAAAGTCTCCATAGTCCACACTCATACCCTCTTCTGACTATCCCTGCAGGTCATTCATAATATACTTCTTCACATCCTGGAAAAATTGAAACATTGAAAGGGGTGATCTTAGATGCTCAGTAAGGATAACAATATAGCAGAAGCTTTCATAAAAAAACATTAACATTTATGGCAATGTATAACTAAAACAAAAGCCTTTTAAAATTGAACTTTAGCATAATATGCCAAAAGTAAACTGAAATAATGCCATTTACTTACTCACATGGATATTCTACTAGTCGAACAATCACATGAAATATCAATAACCACTTTCATAATGATGGAATGCATAATGCCAGACTATCATAACCACGTAGTCAAGGCCTCGTGCCAAGACCAAAAATAAGATTTTGTCATGGCCTCGTTCCAAGACACTAGTTTGTCTCATGAGACCTACCGATGCATCGAGGAGAAATAGTGGGCTCCACCCGTCACTTATTAAGTCCAATGCATTCCTCATATGAATAGGTTTAAACATATCATAAACCATAACATAATCGTATCACATAAAACATGCATAAAGGAAACATAACATTTCCACATTTCAATCACAAGATATCAATACAACACATTTTTATAGTAAAAATTCTTTTAAAACCATTTTCAATTCCAAAATAAAATAATGTTAAAACTTTTTATTTATTTTTCATTAAAAAAAGTGAAGGCTTGTAGAGGAAGCCGAAACCCAAATAATGGTCACAACGGCGGAGAAGTCGTTGTCGCCGCATATGTATGGAAAGAAAAACATTCTCTTTTTGTTGTTTATTAAAACTCTTCGTATAAAAAATATTCCTTTTGAATAAACGTAAAAGTCAAAGGGGTTTATAGACCGTATAAAAGAAAGTTGTGTATAAAACCAAATATGCCTCAATGAAAGAAGATTGAGACGAAGTCCTTAAAAATATCATTTTTAAAATAAAATAGATCTATTATATGTATTCACTATAGGTACACATAAAGAAATTAAAAATACAAAATATGACATAATAATATCATGACATAATTTGAAAGTAGGAGATTAACCCAAAGAATGGAAGTTGGGTTAAGAAATTCCCTTACTTTGCATCCTGTCCTGACTCGACCGTTCTTTAACCTCCTGAATAATAAACTAGAGTTAATTTCTATTTACATAAGAACCTTTTTCAGGTTCATTATTCCTTTTATATTCCTTTATTACCATGTTATGAACATTATGTAATTATTTAAGTTTATAACGGTCATTTTGTCGATCTTAGGTACTTGAGTCAAAAATAAAATTCTTATAATGACAAGTTGTTCATTTGGTGATATATCCATTATATCCAGAATTATGTTCATGATGTAGATATCATATATATCATATATATCCATTATATACATGTATTTATAATATTACATAACATTTAGAGGTAAGAAATGAAATTCACCGTTCATGGAGACGGTAAGCCGTACGTACGCATGAACGCTACTTTCATTTCAATTTTGTATTTAATGTAATGAAATCATAATTATATAAAGTTATAATATAGTTCCAGTATAATATCATATATAATATCATTTACTCCATCCTTTATACAACCCACATATGGCATTAACGATTCACATCACTTTGAGTGGGCGGTAGTCCGCACTTCCTAAAATGAAATTATCGCGTTTACCCATAATGGAAATCATAAGGTATGCCATAAATGAGAAATACAGAATCATAAGTAAAACATAAACATATTATATATCCTATATAAATATAGTGACATCTTAATGGCCACCTTTGAAGGTGTTATATGATTTTTGAACAGTCATCGTTTCGTGAGGCAGAAATTCGCCATCCACAGAAACCGTATGTTCTTTAACCATTAGATGTAGGTTTGTGTAAGTGTAGCTCGAATCCATCTTATAAAAACATACTAGTATATTGAGGATACTGGTGTTGTTACAAATGAAATGAATAAAAAGAGTTTAGGGGTTTGGAGAAGAAAAATAAAACAAAACAACATTAGAGAAGACATTACCTCAAAATTGGGTAACTCTTTTTGATTTCAGCCAAAGGCTTCCTTGGGAAGCGTTCTGCCCAAATTGAGGCTCTTAGGAGTAAGAGGGAGACGTTGGGAGAGTATTTGGGCCGAGGTTGGCCGAGCCAAATGGCTTGAAAGTGTGAATGAGGTCGTAGAGGTGGGGGCCTTTTATAAGTGGAGAGGAGGGGCACTCTTGGAAAGTAAAGAAAAGTCACTTTATTATAAAATGAGTCTCGGATTTCAGAGGTCCCACACTTATATAATTCTAGAATATGTTGATAAGGGTTCTAAATCTACCCATCCCATAGTCTTTGGACAAGTGTAAGCCTTGGATTGTACATTATCTTTTCATTTTATTAAAATCGATAAATAATGAGGTTATCGCTGCATCATAATGATGTCATAAATAATTTAATTTATTTAATGTCTAAAAATTATAAAAAAAATACTATGTTGTAAGAAATCTTTTTATATTTCTAATGACTATTTATAGTCAAAAATATGACTTGTATAACCCCATGTAAAAATTGGATTAGTAAAACATTTCATGTTTGTGTCATTTTTTACTTTAACATTAAATAAAAGGTATTTATGTCATTTTACAACTAAAGTGGATCCATGGGGTCCCCAAGATGACCCATGGATTGTCTTGGTCGGCCATGGCACATCCAATGAGGGTATGACATGTGTCAAGCTCATCTCATATTATTAAAACATTATTTTTACCTTAAACTACACTAATTACCTTAATCGCGATTAAGAACTTAAAAGTTACTATTCCCCAAAAAATTATTTTAATCCCATTGAACCACATTTTACTTCCTAATGACAACCATGTATGTCTGATTTTTGAAATTCAAATCACAGAAGTAGTAATGTTTCATTTAAACGAAAAATCAGTTTTTTAACTACCACTTAGTGGTTTCACTATTCATCAAAAATTGAAGTTTTTCAGAATAATGCAAAAATTTCACCCTAAGCTATATTTGATATTCTGATTTCAAAAATGATGTCTATTTTACAAAATTCCAAACATATAAGTTGCAGTAATTAATTTTAGAATTAATTCCTGCTGTCACAACAAATAGTGTGTTTTTAAGAAACAATTTATATCAAACGATTGACAATTGTTCATGCCCAATTTCAATGTTAAATTAATTCTAATGACCACCATTGGATAAAATGGTAAAAATATATTCTAATTATAATTTAAAACCACTAAATAGTAAAATTTATCACAATAAATTATTTTGAATAAAAAAGTTGTTTTAAGTATTTTTCACTATTCATAAAAATTTGGAAGTTTTCAGAAAATTACAAAAAATTCAACATAGGGTAATTTCAATATTAGGAATACAAAAATGAATTCCATTTTGAAATATAAAATTTCTATAATTTTAAAAGGTGGTTATTACTATTCATAACAGCTACTTAGATTAGTCGCTGTGTTTTAGAACTCGAAGTTGCGTACAATGCAAGCTATTGCATTATTGAATGAGAAGCGTATTGTGGAAGCTCGGGGTGTTACATTATCTCATCCTTCAATAAAATGTGTCCTCGCAATTTGAAATTTTTCTAGGAAAATAAAAGGTTGAAAATAGGAAATACCTTTGTGGAAAACCCACATCGGAAATAAGATTAATAAAATTTAGCCTTAATAAGAGGGAGAGGGAAACGAAAAAGTCACCACCAAATTATGATCTCAATTAGGAGAACATTGGCGGAAATTAGAGACATATAATTAGAGGAAAAACGTAAATATTTGTAGGTATTGATTGAGGTCATCAATCACAAACAAGTGTAAAATTGAGGGCCACAAAGCCATCAATCTATGATGAAAATATCATCAGTTCAACAAAACATAAGGTATTAGGATAACACATTTTTGTTTTGATATACCTTCCCTAAAGGTTAAGAATTAATTTCTTCATAATAATAAGATATATATATATATATATATATATACATGACAAGTAGAATTTCAACCTTCAACTCATTTTTCACTCAAAAAGATAATAGAACTCAAAAATATTATACTTATCCTAATTCTATAAGGTTCCAAATGTTAACACATACCATTTAGATTAGTAAAATTATTTTGTAATAACCAGGGACTTCCTGTAGGCTAGTGGTAGGAAATAAAGGCCTGTCGCACTATGGTTGTGGGTTCGATTCCTGCAGATTTGTCCGACGTGATGGGTTATACCCCACCCTGCAGGTTGTCCTTTTCCTAAAACTATAGTAGTATAATATTCCAAAAATAATCTTCATAAATTTTTTAACCTTAAACAATACTATCCAGAGATCAACTTAATCCACTCCAACCTTTATAGTTATCAAAAATACCTCTGTCCAGACTTTCTCTAAAAGGTCTCTTAATTCCAAAATCAATTTATCAGATTCCCCAAAAAAGTAAAGTTTCTCTTATTGTCACATACTAAAAATATGATTACCTTTATCATATTAAAACCTTACTGAAACAACAAGTACTGCAGTACAATCCTTATATATATCACATTATTCTGTTAACCAGAATATAATCCATGAGTCCAAAAGCACCAATACATTAATTATTCAACTTCAACTGTAGTAACAGCATAAGATTGGCCTTGATCCCTTGGCCTTTTCTGAGGTATGATTTCCTGACGCTTAGGACATTCATTTTCATAGTGCCCCATTTCCCTACAATTGAAACATTCAACATTGATAGCCTTTTTCTTTCCCTTGCAATCACGAGCCTGGTGACCTTTTTCTCCACATTTGTAAAAAACTCCCATTCCCTTTAGGCAAGTACCAGGGTGATTCTTCCCACAATTATTGCATAATGGAAAATCCTTCTTTCCCTTATTCCCCTTTATCCGTCTCTTGTTCCACCATTTTCTTCTTTTCTTGCTTTGCTTTAACGTCATGAGACTTAGAGAATTCCTTTTCCGTCTTGATTGCACACGAGACAATATCTTCGTATGTTGAGAAATATTGTGATACTAAAGATCAATGGAGAAATGGTATTAACCCATCAAAGAAACGATCAATATTACTTCTTGGGTTACGTATATAATCTGCAGCATGTCTCCCTAACCTTGTAATGTTGGCCTCATACTTTGAGACATTCTCATCCTCTTTTTGTCTCAGACTCAAAAATTGTCTTTCCATATCTGCTCGATGGTCATGTGGAAAGTATTTTTCTAAGAAAATCTCTTTGAACTCCCCCCATTCCATATTCGATACGTCATAATCTTCCTTTGTATTTTGAATCAATGACCACCATTGATCGGCATCTCCAGTTAGGCGGTAAACTGCCATGATAACCTTCTCCCTTTCGCTACTCCCCAAGGCATGGAATATTTTCTCTAAGGAGTTTATCCATTGCTCAGCTACTAACGGATTTGTACCCCCATTAAATGTTGGTGGTTGTTGCCTCATGAAGCGGTCTAACATTGATCCTCCACGTTGTGGATCAGGGTGATCCATACGAGTAAGGTTATTATTCATAACTTGAGTGAGTTGTCCCAGTATGGTTATAAGTTGATCAACACCAGTTGTATTTCCAGATCCACAATAATTTTTTTGAGCAGGAGGGCAATCCCTACACGGAGTGCATGTATTGATACGGTTTCCATTCCTTCCACTAGGAACCATTTCTAAACAATGGTATAAACTAGATTAGTTTATGAATTGAAATACATAATTCCATATTTGTAAAACACTTTACATAAATTGAACTATTTATGGATATAATCCATAATCATAAAAAGGAATGTTTTCTTTGAGGAAGTATATAATCATAACCCTTCATAGTGGTTTGTAAAGAAAATGAGAATTATCCTAAGAATATCCCTCGGGAGTGTCGTAACCAAGAGTGCAGCAAGGAACGTTGTCGTGCACCAGTTCCCGTTCGAGTCTAGCTCAAAGTGGTGTTTTCGGGTTTCACCCCTAGGTACATCTGTGCCATATCCCCTCTACCTGCTCGTATCCAGAAAGGGATGTATTGCTCGGAAAACCCACAAAATATCTATAATACCAAAATTCTAGGAAGTTCTTCTATACTAATCCTTAAAGTCTATCTTCGGGCTATGTGCTCTAATCAGAGTTTATCTAAATCTAGCTTCCAAGGTTAGTACTAAATTCCCTCTAATACCAATTGTAACGCCCAAACCCCAGCTACCCGGAGTCGGTGCACTACTTCGTAACATTGTCATGATCACAAAAGATCAAGTCTCGAAAGACCGATTAGTTTAGTAGCCTTGAAAACACTAGATACATTCATAAATGTTACATTACATCAGAAGGTGAAAAAATACAATAACAAAGTCTCCATAGTCCACACTCATATCCTCTTCTGACTATCCCTGCAGGTCATTCATAATATACTTCTTCACATCCTGGAAAAATTAAAACATTCAAAGGGGTGAGCTCAGATGCTCAGTAAGGAAAACAATATAGCAGAAGATTTCATAAATAAACATTAACATTTAAGTCAATGTATAACTAAAACAAAAGCCTTTTAAACTTGAACTTTAGCATAATATGGAAAAATTAAACTGAAATAATGCCATTTACAGACTCACATGGATATTCTACTAGTCGAATAATCACATGAAATATCAATAACCGCTTTCATAAAGATGGAATTCATAATGCCAGACTATCATAACCACATAGTCAAGGCCTCGTGTCAAGACCACAAATAAAATTTTGTCAAGGCCTGGTGCCAAGAAACTAGTTTGTCTCATGAGACCTGCCGAAGCATCGAGGAGCTATAGCGGGCTCCACCCGTCACTTATTAAGTCCAATGCATTCCTCATATGAATAGGTTTAAACATATCATAGACCATAACATAATCGTATCACATAAAACATGCATAAAGGAAACATAACATTTCCACATTTCAATCAAAAGATATCAATACAACACATTTATATAGTAAAAATTCTTTCAAAACCATTTTCAATACCAAAATAAAATAATGTTAAAACTTTGTATTTATTTTTCATTAAAAAAAGTGAAGGCTTATAGAGGAATCTGAAACCCAAATAATGGTCACGAAGGTGGAGAAGTCGTTGTCGCCGCATATGTATGGAAAGAAAAACATTCTCTTTTTGTCGTTTATTAAAACACTTCATATAAAAAATATTCCTTTTGAATAAACGTAAAAGTCAAAGGGGTTTATAGACCGTATAAAAGAAAGTTGTGTATAAAACCAAATATGCCTCAATGAATGGAGATTGAGACGAAGTCCTTAAAAATATCATTTTTAAAATAAAATAGATCTATTATGTGTATTCACTATAGGTACACATAAAGAAAGTAAAAATACAAAATAAGACATAATAATATCATGACATAATTTGAAAGTAGGAGATTAATCCAAAGAATGGAAGTTGGGTTAAGAAATTCCCTTACTTTGCGTCCTGTCCTAACTCGACCGTTCTTTAACCTCCTGAATAATAAACTAGAGATAATTTCTATTTACATAGGAACCTTTTTCATGTTCATTATTCCTTTTATATCCCTTATTACCATGTTATGAACATTATGTAATTATTTAAGTTTATAACGGTCATTTTGTCGATCTTAGGTACTTGAGTCAAAAATAAAATTATTATAATTACAAGTTGTTCATGTGGTGATATATCCATTATATCCAGAATTATGTTCATGATGTAGATATCATATATATCATATATATCAATTATATACATGTATTTATAATATTACATAACATTTAGAGGTAAGAAATGAAATTCACCGTTTATGGAGATGGTAAGCCGTACGTACGCATGAACACTACTTTCATTTCTATTTCATATTTAATGGAATGAAATAATAATTATATAAAGGTATAATATAGTTCCAGTATAATATCATATATAATATCATTTACTCCATCCTTTATACAACCCACATATGGCATTAACGATTCACATCACTTTGAGGGGGCGGTAGTCCGCACTTCCTAAAATGAAATTATCGCGTTTACCCATAATGGAAATCATAAGGTATGGAATAAATGAGAAATACAGAAGAATATGTAAAACATAAACATATTATATATCCTATATAAATATATTGACATCTTAATGGCCACCTTTGAAGGTGTTATATGAGTGTTGAACAGTCATCGTTTCGTGAGGCAGAAATTCACCATCCACAGAAACCGTATGTTCTTTAACCATTAAATGTAGGTGTGTGTAAGTGTAGATCGAATCATTCTTATAAAAACATCCTAGTATATTGAGGATACTGGTGTTGTTACAAAAAAAATTAATAAAAAGAGTTTAGGGGGTTGGAGAAGAAAAATAAAACAAAACAACATTAGAGAAGACATTACCTCAAAATTGGGTAACTCTTTTTGATTTGAGCCAAAGGCTTCCTTGGGAAGCGTTATGCCAAAATTGAGGCTCTTAGGAGTAAGAGGGGGACGTTGGGAGAGTATTTGGGCAGAGGTTGGCCGAGCCAAATGGCTTGAAAGTGTGAATGAGGTCGTAGAGGTGGGGGCCTTTTATAAGTGGAGAGGAGGGGCACTCTTGGAAAGTAAAGAAAAGTCACTTTATTATAAAATGAGTTTCGGATTTCAGAGGTCCCACACTTATATAATTCTGGACTATGTTGATAAGGGTTCTAAATCTACCCATCCAATAGTCTTCGGACAAGTGTAAGCCTTGTATTGTACATTATCTTTTCATTTTATTAAAATCGTTAAATAATGAGGTCATCGCTGCATCATAATGATGTCATAAATAATTTAATTTATTTATAGTCTAAAATTATAAAAAAAATACTATGTTATAAGAAATATTTTTATCTTTCCAATGACTATTTATAGTCAAAAATATGATTTGTATAACCCCATGTAAAAATTGGTTTAGTAAAACATTTTAGGTTTGTGTCATTTTTTACTTTAACATTAAATAAAAGGTATTTATGTCATTTTCCAACTAAAGTGGCTCCATGGGGTCCCCAAGATGACCCATGTATTGTCTTGGTCGTCCATGGCACATCCAATGAGGGTAGGACATGTGTCAAGCTCATCTCATATTATTAAAACATTATTTTTACCTTAAACTACACTAATTACCTTAATCGCGATTAAGAACTTAAAAGTTACTATTCTCCAAAAAATTATTTTAATCCCATTGAACCAGATTTTACTTCCTAATGACAACCATGTATGTCTGATTTATGAAATTCAAATCACAGAAGTAGTAATGTTTCATTTAAACGAAAAATCAGTTTTTTAACTACCACTTAGTGGTTTCACTATTCATCAAAAATTGAAGTTTTTCAGAATAATGACATCATTTCACCCTAAGATATATTTGATATTACGATTTCAAAAATGATGTCTATTTTAAAAAATTCCAAACATATAAGTTGCAGTAATTAATTTTATAATTAATTCCTGCTGTCACAACAAATAGCGTGTTTTTAAGAAACAATTTATATCAAAAGATTGACAATTGTTCATGCCCAATTTCAATGTTAAATTAATTCTAATGACCACCATTGGATAAAATGGTAAAAATATATTCTAATTATACTTTAAAACCACTAAATAGTAAAATTTATCACAATAAATTATTTTGAATAAAAAAGTTGTTTTAAGTATTTTTCACTATTTATAAAAATTTGGAAGTTCTCAGAAAATTACAAAAAATTCAACATAGGCTAATTTCAATATTAGGAATACAAAAATTAATTCCATTTTGAAATATAAAATTTCTATAATTTTAAAAAGTGGTTATTACTATTCATAACGGCTACTTTGATTAGTCGCGGTGTTTTAGAACTCGAAGTTGCGTACAATGCAAGCTATTGCATTATTGAATGAGAAGCGTATTGTAGAAGCTCAGGGTGTTACATAGATGAAATACACATATATACACATAAATAAAGTATCATTATTATGTCATATATTTCATGATTACTTATTATATATACATTATAATAATTCTTTAATGGTTATTATGGAGAGTGAATCTCATCGCGTCGTGGAGACGGTATTCCGTACGTATGCACAGGCGATGATATCATTCCCATGATCGTGGAATTGTATTAAAGTGTATGTATAATATTACAGAATCAATATCACTTCACAATAATCATATATATATTCACTACTTTCACCATTATACCCATACATGTAAGGTGGTGGTGGAAAATAGATTACACCACGACGTGCAGACGGTATTCCGTACGTACACACGCGCGGTGATTTCATTTTCTGTAGGATGGATAGATGGTGAAATGTGGTTTTTTCATACATATAATAACATATTAGTATATGAGTGATACTGATGTTATTACTTCATAATGAATCAACCTTATAAGAATAAGTTGAAGAAGAAAGAAGCTTGAAAGAATCGGTAGAAGAAATTACCTCTTCTTCGATACGCCTCTTTGAAACCTCCTCTTAGGGCACTAAGATTGGTCTTTGAAGAAGACCAGAACCTCTAGGATGTTTCTAGGGAAGTTAAGAAGATAATTTTTCAGGGTTTGGCCGAGAATGAAGGCTCAAATTGGTGTGAGGAAGGGAGGGAGGAGGTTCCATTTTATAAGGGAGGAGAGGGGCACCTTTGGAAATCTTAAAAATATTAATTTATAATATATCTAACCCCACTTAAAAACTTCCAAAAATGACTCATATTCAAATATTAGACAAGATAAGGTTGTAATATCATAAACCAATAAAATTTTGACATGTTAGGAATTCATTATAAACATTATCAACTTGATTTATCCTTATTTAATCAATTTTATTTTATTTGAGGTATTAACATTCTAAATTTTAAATTATAAAAAATAATTACTTATTTGTTGTGAATTGTCCATACTTGGATACTTAATAACATTTTAAACCATATAAATTTAAATTTATACTTTTTAATATTTTTGTGATTTTTAAGAAATTTTATAATATGTTATTTTTATAAAATAACAATAGTGTCAATTTTGACACTACTCATTTATTTGAATTTAAATAAAATAAATACAGAAGATATGTTCGAATTAAAAGCATTAATAGATTCATAAAATGTCATATGTATCTATAAAATTAGTGGATCACTTTAAATAGTTCATATAATTTTTATTTTATTACTTTTAAAACCATTTATTTGGTTTATCCCTTAATAAAATAAATACTACAACATTTTTTTATAATTATTTAATATACTTATTTCTTGCATAAAAATTAAAAATAAAATCCTATGATGAAGATAAATATATTGAATTTCACAATAATACTTTTACTAGAATTTATCATCTTAAAATCACAATATTTAAATTGTTATATTTATTAAATTATGAAGGTGACAACTTTGGAATCATTTAAAATAAAATAATATAAGTGTCATAATCTCTTTTATAAGGCTACAAATGGTCAAATATTCGATCATTGGATTATTATGGTATATATTTACATTACCAATAAGTTTTGGTCAGGGGTTTGTGCATTTTATGGTCACTATTAGTTTAATAAAAACTATATTCTTGATTTTTCACTAGATAAACAATTTCTGCATCATTATTGAGTCATAATTAATGATAATTATTTAATCCCTAAAAATTCTAAATAAATTCATATGATTTATATAATTTCATTAGATTTCTTGAGACTATTCATGTTCGATGTTTCATGAAGCGTATCACCAAATTAAAATTATTATACTTAGAATATTTAAGAGAGTGACATGTTGTCACTTTCTTTTGTTTTAATAATAATTAAGTTCTTTTCATGGAGAAAAGTCCATTAAATGATTCTAATCCTACCCATAGGTGATATGGGTCGACTTGAAGTCATCCAATAGGATTTCGGAAGGTTTTAGGGTAATTTTATAATTATATATTTACCCTTAAGTACCCGATTTACCTTTAACTATGGTAAATAAAATTTACCGTAGTTACTATTCATAATGCCCAAAAATAAAAAGTAGATTATTAACATAATTTGGACCCACTGATTCCAAATATGGGATCAATTTTTCCAAATTCAATACACAAAAGTTTCAGAAATTAAATTAAAATTAATCCCGTTGTTGAAAGAAAACGGGTTTTTGTTTAAAACCTTGCAAAAGATTGAATTTATTTAACCCACAAATTCAATGTCAACTCAAGGCTAATGACATACATTATATTAAATGGTAAAAATATATTCTATTTATACTTTAAAACCATTAAATATTATAATTTAACCTTATAAATTATTGAGAAGAAAAAAGATCTTTTTAATTAAAATATAGCGTGTTTTTACTATTCATCAAAATATGAAAGTTACCAGAATAATATGAAAAATTATCCAAAGTAAATTTTTATTTCATGATTCCAAAGAAGAATTTTATTTTGTAAAATTGAACTTATAAAAATGTGAAAAACTAGATTTAATGTGGGTGCGCCATCAAAAGGCGGCAAAACTGCATTTTTTGAAAAATATTTATTTTACCCGAAAAATTTATTTTGTTCTTATACTATGTTCTAGAAAATGGGTAAGATGAATAATACTGTTATAAAATTCAAATTTTTGTAATACTATTCATAACGGCTAGTTCATAACAATATTATAATAATATATCGTTGTTTAATAAAACCTGGTATTGCATACAACACACGCTATCGAGGAAGGTCGCGATTGCGTGTAATTCAAGCCAAGTCAGGGTTGCGTGTTGTGAAAGAATCCATCGTTGTTTCGTATAACAGAATCCAACCATATTTCATTTATACATTGAATATATATATATATACTCAATGTTGCGTAGAATAACTATTATCAAAATTGTGTGTAACACGATCCAAGAATAGTGTTGCGTATACTAAAAGCTAGTACGGTTTTGCATATAGCGCAAGGTAATATTGGTGTAGCATACAACACAATACATTAATGAAATTAAAAGAATATTTTTCATAAAATCTCGCGGTGTTACATTCTTCCCCCCTTGAAATGAATTTCGCCCTCGAAATCCGTCAGGGTTATAAATGGTTTGCTACTCGAAATTTTCATTAATAGAAACCCACATCGTAAAAAGGAATACCAAAACCAATCTTTAAAAACAAAAGTATTAAAAATAACGGTTACCCAAATAAACTAATCACTGGGTTTCCACATAGATGAAAATATGGATATGGAAGAGAAATCTAACCATCTTGTTCTGATGGAGAGTGGTAGAGAACATGGCTATGGAAAAGCTGGAAATCACAAATCCATAGTTTTGTGATGATCTAAGGTACCATCTGATTCATTGGATATAAGGGCACTAGGACAACATTTTTTGTTTTTCAAGATCATTTCCATAAAGTTGATGAATTAAAAGAAATACTTACATGATTTTGGTACAGTATCACTGTTGTTCGTTAATTGAACAATTTCCACTTTATCCCTTAATGAAATGATGTTGAATTTGTTATTCGTGATGTGTTAGCAGATCATGTGATAGAATGATGGGTCATTCCATCTGTCTCAAACAAAAAGTTATAAAAGTTATCAAAAATACATAAGTCCATCTATAGTGAGATTAATCATATATGGTTCCTAAAATGGGCTTATACTTCATATATCATACTGCTTAATATAATAAAAATAGTTTCTGCTAAACATGGACTTCCTGTAGGCCAGTGGTAGGCGATAAAGGCCAGTCACACTTCCGTTGTGGGTTCGATTCCCACAGCCTTGTCTGACGCGATGGGTTGTCGCCCGTCCTGCAGGTTGTCCTTTTTCTAAAACTACACTACAATAACATCCCATAAATAATATCAAAAAAATGTTCTATCCTTAAACAATACTAACTTATGTCCAACACAATCCATTCCAATATTGAGGCTTATCTAAAATACTTCAGTCCAAGCTCATAGTATAAAGAAAATGATTACTTGAAATGTCATCAACCAAGCATGTGAATTCCATCATTTATCCCCCATATATCTTGTTGGTTACATTCCAATCCTGTGAATACCTTAATCATGTATTCTGTTGAAAAATGAATACCCATTAAACCTTAGTGAAAACATGAATGCTGTCAAAAGTTAACTCTTTCCACATACAAAAATCCAAAAATTCTATATACTCAAACCATGATATAACCTTCTTCTTATATCAGTCATGAGCTCATGAATACTATCAAACATTTAATTTTCTCCTTATCCCTTCATTATGCGCATATCATCTACATTCCAAAAATATCTGAATAACCTTTCATGGATACTAGTACCATTAATCATACACTTTCAAAACTCAAGGAAATACAACAGTGTAACATTCCTTAGATGTCTCTTTATTCCATAATACCATGAGATTACTTATACACATTACACATGATAAACATGTAATCATTCCACTACATTCTTAAACCAATGACCGAGCTTCAACAATTCTTTCATCTCACATATCATTTGTAGTCTCTTCATCATCATAAACATAAATACTACCCATACGACCATACTGATTCTCTTCATGAGACTTTCCCTTAGGGCATTGGTTTGCATAATGCCCATACATTCCACATTTAAAACATTTAACCATTGTTGATGTCGTAGCAATACCATTATCCTCATCCATGGTGTTAATTGAACCTTTTCTTTTGCACTTACTGGCTTTGCGTCCTTCTTTTCTACAGCCAAATCATCTTCCAGTTCATTTGAAACATTCTCTTTGATGCCTTTTCCCACATGATTTACATACGGGAAATTGAACTTTATTTCCTCTATAATCATCATGAAAATCCATCTTTATCTTATTAGCAGAGTCAGGAAACTTACCAAATTTTACTTTATTGATCATATTATGAGATTGATGAATCGTAATAATAATGATGTTTGGACTTCCAAATCCCATTTCATTTGGTTTCTCATGAATAATATCATTCCATTGTCCATCATATCATCAATTATCGTGAATCATCTTGTTTCCAGCCATTTTCTAAAACCCAAAAAGAATAGTGTGAGAGGAAAAAATCATGCTAGGGAAAATAACATAGTAAAGGGGAAGCACCCTGAATATCAAAAATCTTATGTTAAATTCTATGATCGTTACCATAGTTCTAGGAATTCATCTTATACGTATAATTATCCTTAGGGACATCCCTAGACATACCATAGAAATATCTCTAGGGATCTCACTAACGTTTTCGCATCCTAGTTTCCAAAGGTTGACTAAACCTTTCCTATGATACCAACTGTAGAGACCCTAAGCTTGACGTACGTGGACATTACATTACTTTAGTGGAATACTTAATACATAACAAAAACAGACACACAAGGATCATAAAAGTTTATTGTCTTTGGAAACTCGGAATATAAACATCTAATCCTGTTGAAAGATCTTCAACATCTCCCATATCGATATTCCCTTTTTTTCTTACCTAAAACCTTTCTTTATATCTTGGGGAAAAGAAAACATATAAAGGGTGAGCTCAAATTCTCATTAAGGGTATGAATGGATAAAATAAAACAAATCATATACATTTGAGCTTAAAAACATGAACATAATGTTTAAACATCAAAAGCTTGAGCAATGACATAAAACATGGAAGTACGTAAGGAATAGATCATAAAGAAACATTAATCATGATAAAATAGCATGGGAGTAAGACATGTACTTGTGGAAACCATTAAGCACATGTTATGATTTCCATAGTTTCCAAGGCATTGCTGCCAAGACCATCTTAGTGGACAAAGTTTCATTCTGAATCGAGTTCACTCCTCGTTTCAGTCCTGTAACACTGAACCAGATTAACTTACCATTCCAGCCATGTCTATCTCATGAGATATAAATCTTTACCCAATGCATTTGAGGGAGATATAGGTCCCACCCATCTCATAATGAAATCATTTTTACTTGTTCTACAATATAAACTTAAAACATTCATCATTACCCAAAGAATAAAATGGGTTTCATAAACATCATATCATCATCACATAATACATATAAAATAAATGGATATTTCATCATAAGAAAATTGAAAGCATGAAAATCATAGAGACATTATACTTGAAACATACACATAATTTCATCTTAGATGGAAAATGGTTTTGATAAAACACTTGAAATGAATTCTTGAGGAAAATATCCTTTCCTCTTGAAAATCATTTTCTTTTCACAAAATGCCATGCAATTTTAAAAGAAAGAGATTTTGTTGAAAATAGTCATGAAATCTTTGGGAGGAAGCTTCATGAAAATAAGTCTTTATAAAACTGTAAAAATCCATTCACGCCGTATAAGGTGAAAATAACAATCTTCTCGTACTTTTGTTTGAAAAGTCAAAAAAGTACCTCATATGGTAAACAAAAGAAATATTCCTTCCATATAATGTGGTAAAAATAGAAAAGGTTAAAAATGTCTTTAAAAATACATAGAAGGAAGGTAAACAATTTATGAAAACAGATTTTTAACTTATGGACATGGATAATAAACATAACCCCCAGTAAATACATACGAATAAACAATCTCCGATAAGAATGAGATTGGAATAATTATCCCTTACCTTAAGTCTGATATGCTTCATACGTATCCAAAACTCATTTATAATGATTTAAATAATGTCATTGACTTATTACAGAATAATATTCACTGTTATGGTATCATATATGGTTCACTTATGACTTTATATTACCCGTTCTTTTGTAAATTCCATGTTAAATAGTGTTTTGGGTAAAATTGTTTCATTTGTCGTCCGTGTTTTGACTTGTAATTATTCATATGATTACTTAGATCATGATTACTTAATTCCAGAATATAAAACAAGATTTATATATAATATATATTCAGAATATACATATATATAATAGATCAATAAATTGAAATAAATACACCATTCATGGAGACGGTAGGCCGTACGTACGCATGAACGCTGTTTTCGTTTCCTTATTGAGTTGAATGGAATTAAGTAGATGAAATATATATATATATAAATAAATACAGTATAATTATTATGTCATATATTTCATGATTACTTATTATATATACATTATAATCATTCTTTAATGGTTATCATGGAGAGTGAATCTCATCACGTCGTGGAGACGGTATTCCGTACGTAAGCACGAGCGATGATATCATTCCCATGATCATGGAATTGTATTAAAGTGTATGTATAATATTAAAGAATCAATATCACTTTAGAATAATCATATATATATATTCATTACTTTCACCATTATACCCATACATGTAAGGTGGTGGTGGAAAATAGATTACACCACAGCGTAGAGACGGTATTCCGTACGTACACACGCGCGGTGATTTCATTTTCCGTAGGATGGTTAGATGGTGAAATAGGGTTGTTTCATACATATAATAACATATAAGTATATTAGTGATACTGATGTTATTACTTCATAATGAAACAACCTTAGAAGAAGAAGTTGAATAAGAAAGAAGCTTGAAAGAATCGGTAGAAGAAATTACCTCTTCTTCGATACGCCTTTTTGAAACCGACTCTTAGGGAACTAAGATTGGTCTTTGAAGAAGACCCGAACCTCTAGGATGTTTCTAGGGAAGTTTAGAAGATAATTTGGCAGGGGTTGGCCGAGATTGAATGATCAAATTTGTGTGAGGAAGGGAGGGAGGAGGTGTCCTTTTATAAGGGAGGAGAGGGGCACCTTTGGAAATCTTAAAAATATTAATTTATAATAAATCTATCCCCACTTAAAAACCTCCAAAAATGACTCATATTAGAATATTAGATAATATAAGGTTGTAATATAATCAACTAATATAATTTAGACATGTTAGGAATTTATTTTAAACATTATCAACTTGATTTATCCTTATTTAATCAATTTAATTTTATTTGTGGTAATAACATTCTAAATTTTAAATCATAACACATAATTACTTATTTGTTGTGAATTGTCCATATTTGGATACTTAATAACATTTTAGAACATATAAATTTAAATTTATACTTTTTTAATATTTTTGTGATTTTTAAAAAATTTTATAATATGTCATTTTTATAAAATAACAATAGTGTCAATTTTGACACTATTCATTTATTTGAATTTAAATAAAATAAATACAGAAGTTATGTTCAAATTAAAAGCATTAATAGATTTATAAAATTTCATATGTATCTATAAAATTAGTGTAGAACTTTAAATAGTTCATATATTATTTATTTTATTATTTTTAAAACCATTTATTTGGTTTATCTCTTAATAAAATAAATACTACAACATTTTTGTATAATTATTTAATATACTTATTTCTTGAATAAAAATTAAAACTAAAATCCTATGATGAATATAAATATATTACATTTCACAATAATACTTTTAATAGAATTTATCATCTTAAAATCACAATATTTAAATTTTTATATTTATTATATTATGAAGGTGAAAACTTTGGCATCATTTAAAATAAAATAATATAAGTGTCATAATCGCTTTTATAAGGCTCCAAATGGTCAAATATTCGATATTTGGATGATTATGGTATAAATATACATTACCAATAATTTTGTTTCAGGGGTTTGTGTATTTTATGGTCAATATTAGTTTAATAAAAACTATATTCTTGATTTTTCACTAGATAAAAAATTTCTACATCATTATTGTGTCATAATTAATGATAATTATTTAATCCCTAACAATTCTAAATAAATTCATATGATGTATATAATTTCATTAGATTTCTGGAGACTATTCATGTTCGAAGTTTCATGAAGGTTATCCACAAATTAAAATTATTATACTTATAATATTTAAGAGAGTGACATGTTGTCACTTTCTTTTGTTTTAATAATAATTAAGTTATTTTCGTGGAGAAAAGTCCATTAAATGATTCTAATCCTCCCCTTAGGTGATATGGGTCGACTTGAAGTCATCCAATAAGATTTTGGCAGGTGTTAGGGTAATTTTATAATTTTATATTTACCCTTAAGTACCCGATTTACCTTTAACTATGGTAAATAAAATTTACCGTAGTTACTATTCATAATGCCCAAAAATAAAAAGTAGCTTATTAACATAATTTGGACCCACTGATTCCAAATATGGGATCCATTTTTCCAAATTCAATACACAAAAGTTGCAGAAATTAAATTAAAATTAATCCCGTTGTCGAAAGAAAACGGGTTTTTGTTTAAAACATTGCAAAAGATTGAATTTATTTAACCCACGAATTCAATGTAAAACCAAGGCTAATGATATAAATTATATTAAATGGTAAAAATATATTCTATTTATACTTTAAAACCATTAAATATTATAATTTAACCTTATAAATTATTGTGATGAAAAAAGTTGTTTTTAATTAAAATGTAGAGTGTTTTTACTATTTATCAAATTATTAAAGTTACCAGAATAATATGAAAAATTTATCCAAAGTAAATTTTTATTTCATGATTACAAATAAAAATTTTATTTTGACAAACTGAACTTATAAACATGTCAAAAACTATATTTAATGTGGGTGCGCCATTAAAAGGCGGCAAAACTGCATTTTTTGAAAAATATTTATTTTACCCAAAAAATTTATTTTGTTCTTATAACATGTTCTAGAAAATGTGTAAGATGAATAATAATGTTATAAATTCAAAATTTAGTTAATAATATTCATAAAGGCTAGTTCATAATAATATTATAATAATATATCGTTGTTTAGTAAAACCCGGTATTGCGTACAACACACGCTATCGAGGAAGGTCGCGATTGCGTGTAATGCAAGTCAAGTCAGGGTTGCGTGTTGTAAAAGAATCTTTCGTTGTTTTGTATAACATAGTCTAACCATATTTCATTTATACATTGAATATATATATATATACTCAATGTTGCGTAGAATAACTATTATCAAAATTGTGTGTAACATGATCCAAGAATAGTGTTGCGTATACTGCAAGCTAATATGGTGTTGCATATAGCGCAAGGTAATATTGGTGTAGCATACAACACAATACATTAATGAAATTAAAGGAATATTTTTCATAAAATATCGGGGTGTTACAATTACCTTGGTCTGAATTCTCACGTACATTATTTCTATTCGTAAATAATAAAAACTGGATAATAATTAACATTATTAAGGACATTTTTAATGTTTTTTATTTCATTTATCTCATGAATTTCAATTTTATAACAATTATATAATCATATATGTTAATGTTGGATGTTTTTGTGATATTTAGGGAAAAAGTCCAAAATGATTTTGGTATGTTGACTATCATCAGAGTTATAATTATTCAATCATCTTGAAAACAATAACAAATCAAAAGTAATTTTTTTAACCCAATTATACTTTTAAATCCATCATTAAAACAAATTTATGAAAAATGAGCTATGTAACAACCATTGATAGGGTAGGTCACACATACACATATGTAACACTTACATTTTCAACCAACATTAAATAAAAAAGGTTGTATTATTTTTCATCAATGAATTATATTTTTTATCATATATATTATTAATTATTTTAATATATTTATATATAATTTTTATATGTGATGTGGTTATGAAATACCAATCACATTGCTTTTTGGTGGTGGTGGTCCACAAGTATGCACAAACGAAATTATCATTTCTTTATTCATGGAATGGTAAAAAGTTAAATGAAATGTTATCTTTTTATAATGATAAAATTTCATGGATATAATATATATATATTAATTTCATCATTATAATTTTTCCATTGGAGATGTTTATGGAAAAAAATTACATAATTTCACAAGGTGGTAGTCCACTGTACACACAAATTACTACTTTATTTCACATTTTATGGATGAGGACCAGGATAGAGGTCATAATAATATCATAATAATGAATAATTATATAAAGGATACTGTATTATTACCTTTTCATGTTTTATGTATGTTTGAGGGATGTCTAAGAAGAAACAAACTAAAACAAGAAAATAAAAACTATACATCTTCTTTGGAAAATATCCATCGATTAACAACATAAGTCCCCTAGGGATGGTGTTATTCCTAATAACATACCACTATATTGATATTAGGGATTATAGTAAGTTATATAGATAGTAACACTTAATGATTATACGAGATATATTATTTTTAATTTCTTTGATGTATTGTGTTGTACGCCACACCAAGATTAGCTTGCGCTATATACTACACCGTATTATCTTCCAGTATACGCAACAATATTCTTGGCTTCTATTGAGCACAATTTCATGTTCTTGATAGAATTGATTTCACACAACAGGGAGTATATATATTTTTCAATGTATAAATGAATTATGTTTTGATTATTTTATATGAAACACTAAAGGAAGCTTGAACTACACACAAAACTAACTTTGCTTGCATTACACTCAAGAGCAACCCTCCTCGATAACATGCATTGAACGCGATATCAACTTTCACTAAACAATGATATATTATTAAAATATTATTAATTAGTGGGATATAAACTAGCCTTTATGAATAGGATTAACCAAATTTTAAATTTTATAACATTATCATTCATCTGACACATTTTCTAGAACATGGTATGAGAACAAAGTTAATATTTTTAGATAAAATAAATATTTTTCAAAAAATATAGTTTGGCCACCTTTTGATGGCACAACCAATTTAGATGTAGTTTTTTACACGTTTATATGTTCAATTTGACAATATAAACATCTTATTTTCAATATGGATCTAAAAATTTACTTTGGATAACTTTTTGATATTTTTCTAATAACATTCATATTTTGATGAATAATTAAAACACATTAAATTTTAATTAAAAAAACTTTTTTCATCTAGATAATTTATATAGTTAAATTATAATATCTAATTTCTTTAATTTATAAATAGAATATATTTTTACAATTTAATATAATTAATTTCATTGTCATTAATTTTACATTGTATCCATTATTAAAAAAAATTCAATATTTTGTAAGGTATAAAAAAATTTTAAAACCCATTTTCTCTTTTCAACAACAGGAATAATTTTAAATTATTTAATTAAAATTTGGTGTTTTGAATTTGGAAAAATGGATTCCATATTTGTAATTATAAGGTATAAATTTTGTGAATAGGAACCTTTTATTTTTGGAAATTACGAATAATAACTTCAATAATTATTTTATTTACCATGGTTATAGGGTAAATATGGTAAATAAGGGTAAAAACAATAATTTAATAATATAAAACTACCCTGAAATGTGTCCTAATACAATTTTAGGAAATTATTTCAACCATGGGCATACTTTTGTAGATTTTGGGACCCCATATATTCATTTTAATGTGAAAATGACGTTTTATATGAATGAATTTAAAGTAAAGATAATTATAACTTCAAGATATATATTTTACTAAATAGATTTTAATAGAGGGTTATATAATATATATCTATGTCTATAAAAATTCTTTATAAATCTAAAATTATTTCCTACATCATGGTATTTTATTTATAATTTTTTGACACTATAAAAATATAATTATTTATGTCAAAATTATGATGTTGTGATATCCTCATTAAAGAATGATTCAAGTTAATTAATTTATAAAAAAAATGCAATTTGATTATTTTTATATCATCCACGAATTTTCATAATTCTATTGACATATTATCTTAGATTGAATTCTTTTTTTCTATGTAATTAAGTTATTATTTTTTTAAAAAGTCATGTATGAATAATATTTAAATTTGACATAATTCTTAACTTAAAACATAAAATAGATTATTAAATGATATTAAATTATAAAAATCTACGATTCATCCCAATGGTTAAAATAAGTTCAAATAGGTCATAAATATCTTTTTTGGGTCGTTTGACATGATATGGTATTTAAAACCTACAATGTGTAAATAACATGATATCACTGTAAAATTAAAAAGGGTAAAATAATGGTAAAACCAAAAAGATATGGATAGAATTACTCAAAACATGAAAAAATAATTATTGTATTATTTTTATTAGAAAAAAATAATCATATATTAAAATTAAAATATTTTTGGCACATTTTAAATCGAAATTTAATTTATAGTAAATTAATATTTTGGGACTTCCTTAAAGTGCCCCTCTCCTCTCTTATAAAAGGGATCCCCCTTCCTTTCCTCTTCACTCCATTTTAAGCCTTACTAATCAAGAAAACCCTACCCATTTATTTTCTAAACTTAACTATTTACATTATAGAGGTGCTTGATTTCTCAAAATACAAACTCTAGTGCCCTAAGATGAAATTTAATGGAGGCACATTGAAGAAGAGGTAATCCCTTCTACCGATTCCTTCAAATTTATTTTTTCTTATACTTCATCTATTTTAGTTGTTTAATTTTAAAGTTTTAACATCAATATAAATATTATAATTATATGTTATTATAAATATGAAACAACCCTATTTCACCTTATATCCATCCTAATAAAAATGAAATCACCGTGCATGCGTAAGTACGACTTACCGTCTCCACACCGTAGTGTAATATGTTTTTAACCACCACATTACTTTAATAGGTATAATGGTATAAAAAATAACAATATATGATTATTATAAAATGATACTAATTATGAGATACTAAAAAACATCCACTTTAATACCAATCAATAATTATGGGAATGATATCGTCACTCGTGCGTACGTACAGATTATCGTCTCTAGGATGTGATGAGATTCATTCTCCACTTTAACTATTTAAGACTAATTATAAAGTATATATAATAAAAAATAATGAAATATATGACATAATAATTCTACTGTATTTATGTATATATATATATTTCATGTACTTACTTCTATTCAATTTAATAATAAGGAAATGAAAACATCACTCAAGCGTACGTACGACATACCGTCTCCATGAATGGTGTATTCCATTCCATTTATCGGTCTATTATATATACTTATATAATGAGTATATATGATATATAAATCATGTTCTACATTCTGGAAGTAAGTAAATCATGATCTATGTAATCATATGAAGAATGAAAAATCCAAACACGTAAGATAAATGAAATTATTATTACCCAAATTTTTGCTTTAACATGGAATTGACAAATGAATAGGTAATATAATGTTATAAGTGAATCATATATAATATTATAAATATTATTATAATTCTTTTATAGGTTAATATGATTTTTAAAACCACTATATAATAGTTTTAGACACATACTGAAGAAATAGGATCTAAAGAAAGGGTTAATTTTTACAATCTCATTTTTATCTTAGATTGTTTATAGGTATGTATTTTTTTGGGATATATTTATCATCTATATCAATGTTTTATAAAAAGGTTTTCATAAATTTTTTATTATTCTTATATTTATTTTTAAATTAATTTTTAGGAATTTTTGACTTTTACTACATGGTATGGAAGGAATCTTTCTTTTGTTTACCATAAGAGATACATTTTAAACTTTCAGGTAAAAGTATGAGGATAATGTTTTTTTAACTTATACGGAATGAATGTATTTTTAAAATATCATGAAGTCATATTTAGATGAATCTTCCCCCAAAATATTTCAGGTTTATTTTCAACTAAATTCTTTAATTTTAAAATTTCACAACACATTGAGAAAAGAAAACATTTTTAAAGAAGTGAGGATATTTTACTCAGGAATTAAGTTCGAGTGTTTTATCAAAATTACTTTCCATATAAGATGACATAGGGTTATGTTTATAACCATGTTATTGCATTGACTTGATTATTTTTATGATGGAATTATTTTTATGAAGTCCATTTATCTTGTATAAATTATGTTATAATGACATGATGTTGAAGAATCCGATTTTATTACATGGGTTACTCTATGATGAATGATTTATATTTTTGTGTCAAATGAAATAATTATTTAATTATGAGATTTTTGGGACCTATATTTTCCTCTAATTCATTATGTGAATACTTATATCTCATGGCATATACATTACTGTAATGGTAGGTAAATCCTATTCAATAATACATGGCTGGAATGACAAATAAACCCAGTTCAGTAATGGACTTCATCCACTGTGATGGTCTGGGAAGCAATGACTTGGAAACTATGGAAATAATAATATGGGATTATTAGTTTTCCACAATCACATGTTTTATTCCAATGATATTCTATCATTGTTTATATTCTGTTATGATCTATTCCTTATGTAGTACCTTGATTTATGTCATTGCATAAGATTTTGATGTTTAAACATTATGTTCATGTTTTTATGTTCAAATGTTTGTGGATTGTTTTATGATCTCCATGATTACCCTTACTAAGTATTTTATCTCACAGTTTTTATTTTTTCTTTTCCCCTATATATAATGACTGGTTTTAGGTAGGAAAAAAAGGGAAAGATCTTTATGCGAGATGTTGAAGATCTTTCCTCGTGGTTAGAAGATTATGTTCCGAGTTTCCAAAGATAGTAAACTAATACAGTCATTGGGCATCTATTTTTGTCATCTATTATGTATTACATAAAAGTAATGTAATTTCCATGTATGTTAATCTTGGATCTCTCCAGTTGGTATCAGAGCGAATGTTTAGATAACCTTTTGAAACTAGGATGCAAAACCTTTTGTGAGATCCCAATAGATTTCTCTACGGTGTTTCTTGGGATGTCTCTAAGGTTAAGTATACTTATAGGATATAGTCCTAGAATTATGGTAAAGATAATTAATAACTTAGAATTATACCTAAGATATTAGATATTGAGTGTACCCCCAAATTATGTTTTTTTCCAAGTATGATTTTTTGCTCACAAACTATTAATTTTGGGTTTTAGACTATGGCTAGAACCTGAAAGAACCATGATAATGATCAATGCACTAGGAAATGCAATGATTTTACTCTTGAACAACACAATGTTATGGGATATGGAATGAAAATTCTTATTTCTATACTTAAACAAGATATGAATAATTCTAGACTTCCAAATTAGTAGAGAAGGGAACAATATTCTAATGATTCCTTCAGGAGGAAATGTCCACCTTCTTTCCATGGGTCTTCTGATCCACTTGTTATTAAACAATGGATTAATACCATTGAAAATATATTTTCCATCCTTTTATTTTTGGAACATTAAAAATGAAATTTTGTTTGTTTACCATTTATAAGGTAAAACAGAGCAGTGACAGACTCTAATTAAACATTTAAGGATGTAAGATGAAATTGAATCCATGGAATGGGACAAGTTAAATAACTTGTTTTTCAATAAGTACTTCCCTTGTATCCTTCAAAAAAATGATGGAAAAGGAGTTTATTGATCTTAATAAAAAGGATGATGAATCTATTGGTAAATACGAGTCAAATTTTACAAGACTTCAATCTATGCTTCTGGATTTATCATCCAACCTGAAAGTAGATGTGATTGATTTTTCAATGGATTAAATCTGAGTCATTTAAGGGAATGAGCTATAAGATACTTCAGTAGATATGCAGAGATTATGTGTTGTGAAATCAAGGTATAAATGGAATTTTTTGTAACATATCAATCCTATGGTTTTGAAAAGACACGAAAGATGGAGTTCAAGGGAAAATCTCAAAACAATGGTGAAATAAAGATAAATGTTTCCTTATGCTCAAAGTGTGGAAAGAAGTATGATGGATATTGTCTTAAATGTACTAAGAAATGTTTCATGTGTAGAAAAGAAGGTCATCGATTAGTTGAGTGCTAGAGTAATGAGAAAAAGGATTCTAATGATGTGAATAGAGAAAAGACTATAGAGAACGCACAACCAACACTTCAATGCTATAAGTGTAATGAAATGGGTAATTATGCTAATCGACACCCTAATCCAAAGGTTAAGGATGATAAAATTCAGCACCCTCTTAAAGAAAAAGAGAAGGGGAATTCACATGAAATCACTATTGATGATGTTGAGTATGACAATGAAATGGTGTAATGATTAAGTGTTTATGTTATGGGATTCCTAAATAATGTTTTGGAATCTAATTTACTCTATTGGTGAATATTGGAAAATTTAGGTATTTGTTTATTGTGGGTTTCAATAATTATATGGTACTAGTAACCATGAAAAGTGATTTATATTTTTGGAAATCCCATGATATGCAGAAAATAAGGGGATAAAAAGATACTAATTTGTTTGATAATATTAATGATCCCATATAAGGACAAAGTAATATCATGGTTTGAGTATATAGAATCTTTGTTATGTAAAAAAGTTAATTTTGACACTGTATGTTTTCAATAAGGTTCAATGGTAATTCATGTCATTACCATGTTTCAAGAGAATACATGAATGAGGTATTTACATGTTTGGAATGTGACAACAAAGAACTTACAAATGAGATATGAGAGTCAAATGTTAATTCAATTTAGTTCACATCTTTCTAAAAGGTTTATATTTTCAGTTCTTGGAAGGATTGTAATGTTATCCATTAATAGATATTATAAGTTATATTCTAGTTGATAGTTGTTATATTAAGGTATCATCTCACTAATGGGGGACTTATTCATATTTTATAACTTCTTCTACCCTTTTTGATAAGATAGATGGAATGAACTATCATTATATCACTTGATCTGCAAATGCTTTACAAAGGAAAAATTCAACTTCATTTCATTAAATTGGAGATGAAGTGGGAATTGTTCACTGCATGGCCAATAATGAGATTGTACTGAAATCATGTAAGTATTTCTTCCCATGTTATTTATCTTTAGGAAAAGGATCTTTAAAACAAAAAAATGATTTCCTATTACCATTATATCTGTTGAATCATATGGTCCCTTAAATTGTTGCATATTCACGGATTTCTCGTAGATAACCTTTTCCAAAACACATTCTCTATCACAATCCATAAGAAAATGATGGTTAGATTTCTCTTCAATATCCATGTTTTCATTTCCCACCTATGTTATCCTATGTCGAATCCTAGTGATGAGATACTTGGGGTAACCAAATTGTTTCTAACTTTTCTTTTTAAAATGATGTTTTAGTATTCCTTTTTACAATGTGGGTTTCCATGAAATAAAATTTCTAGTAGTAAACGATTTATAACCCCGATGAATTTAGAGGGAGAAATTCATTTTAATGGGGGTATAATGTTACAACACAAGATTATATGAGATATATTATTTTTAATTTCTTTGTCTTATTACGTTGAAGTCCACACCAAGATTATTTTTCTCGATACACAACACTGTATTAGCTTACAATATATGCAACACTATTCTTAGATTGTGTTGAACACAATTTCATGTTCTTGATAGAATTAATTTCATGAAACAGTGAGTATAGATTTGGTTCAATGTATAATTGAATTATGTTGTGATTAAGTTATATGCAACACCAAAGGAATATTTCACTATACGCAACACTGACATGGCATTAATTACATGCTAGAGAGACCTTCCTTGATTACTTTCATTATACGTTATATCAAGTTTCACAAAACAATGATATATTATTAAAATATTAATAATTAATGGGATATAAACTAGAGTTTATGAATAGTATTAAATAAATTTTGAATTTTATAACATTATCATCCATCTTACACATTTTCTAAAATATGGTATGAGAACAAAATCAATTTTTTTCAGATAAAATAAGTATTTTTCAAAAAATATAGTTTCTCTACCTTTTGATGGTGCAACCATTTTAAATCTAATTTTTGACACATTTATAAGTTAAATTGAAAAAATAAACCTCTTATTTTGAATAAAGATACAAAAATTTACTTTGGATAAATTTTTGATCTCTTGCATATTTTTATAATAGTAAAAATATGCTAAATTTAACATAAAATAACTTTTTTCATCGAGATAATTTATATTGTTAAATTATAATATTGATTTGTTCTAATTTATAAATAGAATATATTTTTTCAATTTAATATAATGAATGTCATTGTCATTAATTTTACATAGTATTCATTGTTAAAAACATTTCAATATTTTGTAAGGTTTTAACATTTTAAAAACCCGTTTTCTATTTTCAACAATGTGAATAATTATAAATTAATTACCACAAATTCTATGCTTTGAATTTAGAAAAATGGATTCCATGTTTGGAATTAGAAGGTCTAAAGTTTTTGAATATGTATCATTTATTTTTGGACATTATGAATACTAAGTTCAGTTATTATTTTATTTACCATGGTTAAAGGGTATGTTTGGTAAATTAGTGTAAAAAATAAAAATTTAATAATACAAAATCACCCTAAAATATGTCCTAATACAATTAGATGAAATAATTCGAACCATGGTAATATTTTGGTCGATTTTGGGACTCCATGGATTCACTTGGATGTGAAAATGACATTTTATAAGAATTAATGTTTAGTAAAGATAATTATAACCTAAAGATATATCTTATACTAAATTGATTTTAATAGAGGTTTATATAACAGATAACTATGTATATATATATATATAAATTATAAAGAAAAAAATATTTCCAACATCATGGTATTTTATTTATAATTTTTAGACATTAGAAATATAGATTTATTTTTTTCATAATTATGTTGTAGTGATTATCTCATTAATGAAAGAATCAAATAAATGAATCTATTAATATTATAAAATATGTAATTTCATTATTTTGATGTCATCAATGAATTTTATGAATGATATTGGAATACTATTTTTATTTAATGCCTTTTATTCAAATTAATAATGTGGTTCTGAAATTTTAAAAAAAGTCAAGTATGAATTGTATCCAAAATTGACAAAATTTATAACTTAAAACAAAAAATCATTTATTAAATGATATTAAATTCATAAAAATATAAGATTCAGAAAAATGGTTAATATAATTACAAATATGTCATAAACAACTTTTTGTGGGACTTTTTACATGATAGGGTAATTCAATTAACCCACGACTTGTAAACAAGATGACATAACAGTAAGATTAAAAATGGGGAAATAAGGGGAAAATAAAAAAGATAAGGATAAAAAAATATTCAAAACCTGAAAACAAATTATTGGTTGATGGGTGTTATAACCAAAATCATCATATCTTATAATTAAAAATGTTTTGGACCCTTTTAAATTGAAATTTAATTTATAGTAAATTAATATTTTAGAACATTCCTAAAGTGCCCCTATCTTCTCTTATAAAAGGGTACCTCATCCCTATCTTCTTTGATCCATTTTAAGACTTCAGGATTAGAAAAACCCTTATCATTTCTAGTCTAAAGTTCTCAATTTAAATTATAGTTGTTCTGGTCTTCCAAAAATACCAACTCTAGTGCCCTAAGAGGAAATTTAAAAGGGGAACATCAAAGAAGAGGTAATCTCCTCTACCGATTCTTCCAAATTTATTTCTTCTTCTACTTACTATTATTTAGTTGTTTCAATATAAAGTAATTACATCAGTATCACACATATAATTATATGTTATTATAAATATGAAACAACCATGTTTCACCTTTTCTCCATTGTACTAAAAATGAAATAACTGTGGCTGCATACATACGACATACTGTCTCCACGCTCTTGTGTTATATGTTTTTCACTACCACCTTCCATGGATGGGTATAATGGTAGAAATAATAACTAAATATGATTATTATAACATGATAATAATTCTAAGATACTATAAAACATCCAATTCAATACCACTCAATAATTATGGGAATGATATTATTGCTCGTGCGTACGTACAGAATACAGTCTCCACGACGCGATGAGATTCATTCTCCATGTTAACCATTCAAGAATGATTATAAAGTATTTGTAAAAAATAATCATAAAATATATGACATAATAATTACACTGGATTTATGTATATATATAATTCATTTACATACTTCCAGTCCATTTAATAATAAGGAAAAGAAAACAGGGTTTATGTGTACGTATGACATACCATCTCCATGAACGGTGTATTCCATTCCATTTATAGATCAATTATATATATTAAAATACTGAATATATATGATATATTAATCATATTTTACATTCTATATGTTAGTAAATCCTGATCTATGTAATCATATGATGAATAAAAATTCCAAACATATATGTAAATTAAACGATTATTACCCAAAACGTTGCTTTAACATGTAATTGACAAATGAACAGGTAATATAAAGCCATAAGTGAATCATATATGATATCATAAATATTATTATGGTTATATTAAAAATTTAATAATATTTTTAAACCCTCTATACTTATAACACCTCAATATTCAACGATGTGATTCCCTTTGAATAATGCAGTAGCTTGCGTTGTACGCAACATGGAATTTTTACACACCACGACCAATCAAAGTAATAGTTATGAATATTAATACCCACTTTTTTAAATTATATATATATTATTTTACAAAATGGACTTCATTTTAGGATTCAGAATATCAAAATTAGCATAGGGTGAATTTTTTGTGTTTTTCTGAAAACTTTTAATTTTTGATGAATAGTGAAAAACAGTGTGTTATTTTTTAAAGAAGTTTTTTTATTTAAGTAATTTTTTATTTTATTATAATTTATTTTAGGTCAAAATAAATACATAATACCAATATATGTTCAATGTAATTCACTGGAGTTATTTTTTAAGAAGTTTAGATATATAAAATTTTATTGAAATTTTTACCATCTTTTACCCATCTTCTCGGAGCATTTACAAATTTTCATATAAGATTTTCTCACCACATATATGTGTTGAATTTCAAAAATACAAGAGACATGGTAGATATAAGTAAATTAAATGTGGTTCAATAAGAAGATAATAATTTTTGGTGAATAATATCTTTTGACTTTTATTACCATGGTTAAAAGTAAATAGTGTAATTAAGGGTAAAATGATATTTAAATTACCATCACATATGTCCTAATTATAATGGATACATTTAATTCGACCAAAAACGTCCTTAGGAATAAAATATTATTTCCATTGGTCCATTTTTATTAGATTAGAACATTTATTATTATTTTATTTAAAGAAGAGTTAAAAGTGTTAAATTCAAAGTTTAATAACTAAACAATGTTTAATATAGGGTTATACGTAAGATAAATTCAACTATAAATAATCATTATAAATATATAAATATTTAAAACATATTCATATTTTATTTATAATTTTTACATATTAAATAATTAAATTTATTTATGATCCAATGACGATTCATTAATTACCTTATTAATGAAATATTAAAATAATTGATATTATAAGTATTCAAATAAATGTAATTTAATACTTTTGATGAATTAAATTAATTTTATTGGTTACTATGAAATGTTAGGGTTGATTAAATAATTTTGTTCCAATTAATCATTCTGTAATTATTTTCACAACAACCGAATACTAAATAGTGTCAAAATTGACATAATTGAGTTTTTAAAACAAATACTATATTATTAATTAATATAATATATCTAAACATTTATGGTTATGAAAAAGGACGTAGATATGGTTATATATATTAATAATGAACATCTTGGGGTTTTTTTGTCTTGTTATAGTAGGTTTATTGACCATATAATATAAAAATACAAAGAAACCTGTTAAAAGGGAAACTATTTAACTAAGTGTTAAATCTAAATGATAAGGTTAATATGGTGATATAATACTATATAAAACCTATTGTTTGAGATGTTTTATATCCATACCCATTTTATACTCTAAATAAATTAGTTTATATCCATTACTAACCAAAAATGATTTTATTATAAAATAATATTTCAGGGTTTTCCAAAAGTGACCCTCACCTCTCTTATAAAATGGTACTTCCACTTCTATTAATCTCACACCTAAAAATCCATTTTTATCAGCCAAAACTAGGCCATATATCATCCCAACTGTTATACCTTCATTATATATGCCTTCCACTACTCAGAAAGCCAACCTATGAAACCCTATTGATCAAATCAAAAGGAAGAAACCGAAGAAGAGGGGAATATTTCGTCACCTCTATCAAGTTATTTTCTTCTTCCACTTCCTCTTTCTTTGTTGTTTTAATTCTAAAATAATAACTCCAGTATATTCTATATATTGTGATGTTTTTATAATAATTTTACAACCATATTCATTAGTCTATCCATCATATGAATGTCAAAGTCACGTTACAAGCGTACGTATGACATACCGTCTCGACGTCGCGGTGTAGTTTGTTATTCAAACACATCATTATTTGGATGGGTATAATAATGAGTATTACTGATGTAAATAATAAATATAACATGTTAATTATTCTTTATATATGATATACCATCCAATTACATAAAATTTCACCATCAATATAATGATATTGTCTCTCATTCGTACGTACAGATTATTGTCCCCATGAACGCGATGAGATTCATTCCCCATCATAATCATTCAGGAATAATTTTTATATTATGATTATAAATAATGATTATTAACATAATATTATTTTTTATATTAATCAAATACATTATATCCATAACAAACATGTCTTATGTAACCAAGCATATAGAGAAAAACGAATTAGTTAACACCCGAAATGATGATACTTCTAAAGTATTATTAACAAATAAATATTATAGTATCATATATTATATCATATTTATGTAAATAGTTCTTGTATAACATAATAAATTTTTATTAACTATTATACAAGAGTTTAACATACCATTGACTAAGGAAAATTATAAGGTAAAGGTTAATTTCACAATCTCTTTATTATCTGAGGTAGTTTTTACATTAGTATCTACTGGGGCCTCTTTAACATCCACATCCGTATTTTATTAAAAATGTAATAGGAATCATTTTTAATATTTACTAGAATATGGGTTAAGGTCATTTATACCCTGTTTGACATTTTATAAAATGGATCGAAAGTAATATTTTCATCAATTTCCAAAAATAGTACTTTATGATCTTTTTGAAAAAATTATGTTAAGAATGTCTTTTTCTAACTTATACGGCGGGTGTGGCTATTTTTTTCCATTATATCATTGTAAAAGCTTCCTATAAAAGCTTGTAATAATATTTTCAAAATAAATTCTTTCATTTATCATTATGGGACTTTTAAATGATTTCAAAATAGAAATAATTATTTATTTCTAATAGTTTTCATTTCATCTATTTCAACATTCTTTGATGGGTTATAAACTTGTTTGAAGATGATTTATTATGATACAAATAATACATTTTGCATTGAAGTTTTTGTGGTATGATTGAATTTGGATGTTTTATTTTTATAGCATTCATGGTTTATGGATAAAGTATTGACATTTCGTATGCTAGTTTTAATACTAATGTTTATGTTATGTTTAAAACCTTTCATATGAGGAATGAATTGGACATAGTAAGTGACTGGTGGATCCCACTATAGCTCCTAGATGAATCAATATGTCTCATTAGAAAAACTAGTGTCTTGGCATAAGGCCTTGACAAAATCTTATTTGTAGTCTTGGAACAAGGCCTTGACTATGTGGTTATGAAGTCCGACATTATTCATTCCATCATTATAAAAGTAGATATTGATATTTCATGTGATTATTCAACTAGTATCCATGTGAATATGAAAATTTCATTATTTGATTTTATCTTTGGCACATTATGCTAATGTGTAAGTTTAAAAGGATTCTGTTTTTTGCTTACACATTACCTTAAATGCTTATGCTTATTTTTGAAAGTGTCCGCTATATTGTTATCCTTATTGAGAATCTAAGCTCACCCATTTCTATGTTTTAGTTTTCCCAAGATGTGAAGAAGTAATATATGGATTACCTATAGGTATAGGCTAAGGATATCAGAGTTTTCAAAGGGACAAAATGTTGTTGATGTTTTTATTTCATGATGTACTATAAAACTTATGAATGTATCTAGTACTTCCAAATATAATAAGCTAATCGACCATTCAGGATATGATTCCTTATATCAAGATAATGTTATGTAATAATGCATAAACATTGGGTAACTAGAGTCGGGGCCATACATTTGGTATTAGAGGAATTTTAGTACAAACATTGGAAAGTAGATTTATAAAAACTCTGATTAGAGAACACTACCCTAACATAGACTATGAGGACATAGTATAGAAGAACATTCAAGAATTTTGGTACTGTAGAGATTTTGTGAATTATCCAAGAAATTTATCACTGTCTAGATATAATTAGGTAGAGGTAGCTCTGGAACATATGTACCTATGGGTAAAACATGAAAACACTGCTTTGAGCTGGACTCAAATGGGAACTGGTGCATGACAACATGCCTTGATGCCCTCTTGGTTATGACACTCCAGGAGTATTTTTTAGGATAATTCTCATTTTCATTACAAACCATTATGAAGGGTTTATGAGTATATAATACATTAATTTTTTTTATGATTATGGACTATATACATAAACTGTTCAATTTCCATTGACTATTTTACAAGTTTGTAATTCTGTATTACAATTCATAAACTAATCTAGTGTATGCCATTTTTTAGAAGTGGAACCTAGTGGAAATAATTGAAACTTTATCAACCCACATAATATATGTAGGTATTTCCCTCATACTCAAGATAATTATAGTGTAGCTGTTTATGGAATTAGTGTTGATCATCTTATCACCATACTAGGACATCTCACTAAAGTTATGAATAATAACCAAACTCGTATAGAGAACCCTGATCCACAACATGGAGGATCAATGTTAGATATATTCCTGATGAAACAGCCACCAAAATTTAATGGGAGTACAAATCCATTAGTAGCTAGGAAATGGATAAATTCCTTAGATAAAATATTTCATTCTTTGAGGAGTAGTGAAAGGGAAAAAGTTTTCTTGGTAGTTTATGACCTCACGGGAGATGCTTATCAATAGTGGTCATTAATGAAAATCACAAAGGAGGATTATGAAGTATCGAACATGTAGTGGAGGGATTTTAATGAAATTTTCTTAGGAAAATACTTTTTACGTGACCATCGAGTGGATATGGAAAGACAATTTCTGAGTATGAGGCAAAAGGAGGATGAGAATGTTGCAAAGTATGAAAATAATTTTAAAAGGTTTGTAAGGAATACAATAGATTATATAAATAACCCAAGGAGTAATATTGATTGATTATTTCATGGGTTAGATCCTTTTATCCATCGAGAATTAGTCTCACAATCATTCTTATCATACAAAGATATTGTCTCATGAACTATCAATACAGAAAAGTAATTCTATTTGACATACAACTTCAGAAAAAAGAAAGAGAAGAAGAGATATTCTGATCAATCTGGAAATTGAAATAAAGGGAATAAGAGAAAATTTGAATATTCTTACCACAGTAAATGAGGGAATAAACACCCTGGTAATTTCTTGAAGGGAATGAGAGTCTGTTACAAGTGTGGTGAAAATGGTCACCAAGCTCGTGATTTCAAGGGGAAGAAAGATGCTGTCAATGTTTAATTATATAATTGTAGAGAAAAAGGTCAATAGACAAATGAATATCCTAATCACCAAGGGAAATTACCCAAAAAAGGCCAAGGGAGAAAAACCAAAAATTATGTGATCACTACTGCTGAGGTTGAAGCTCTGAAAGATGTAGTGGGTCGTAATTTAATGGTTTCCTAAAGTTTAGCTAATGCTTTATTTGATTCTGAATCATTGGATTGTTTCATATCTTCCCAGTATGCTAAGAAAATTAGATATTTTCAATTTGACTTAACAAGGGAGTTGACAGTCAAAACACCTAAGGGAAGTATCATCACAACAAATTTTTGTGAATCAGTTCCCATTAGTGCATATAAATATTCTTTATCTGCTGATCTCATCATCATACCCATGGATGAATTTGATATAATCCACATAATGGATTGGATTTAGGACCGTGATGAGACAATTTATTGTAAGAAGAAGGCGGTTACAATTTTCGATGAAGATAAGGAGTACTTTGTATTTAGAGCAGAAACATCATCACATGATTCTTATCTAGATCAACCCCTAGTAGCTTTACTAAATTCAATTATTATGGAAGAATAGAATGAAAAAACTATCGGTTAGGAAAATAATGTTCAAATAGGGGACCTACCTATTGTGCAAGAGTATGTTTATGTCTTTCCATAGGATTTACCTAGACATCCTATAGAGCAAGAAATTGAGTTTTCCATTGATTTAATTCCTAGTTCAAGGCCCTTATCGAATAAAACTTATAGAATGGCCACTGTGGAATTAGTGTAACTAAAGAAACAACTAGTGGAATTGAGTAAAAAAATATTTATTCTCCCTAGTGTTTCTCAATGGGGATCCCCTGTCCTTTTTGTTAATAAGAATGATGGATCTATGAGGTTGTTCATTGACTACAGGGATATCAATGATATAATAATAATGAACAAATATCCACTACCTCGCATGGATGATTTTTTTGACCAAATTCATGGAGCTTAATATTAATCTAAGATTGACCTTCGATCTGGATATCATCAGTTGTGTGTGGAGAAGGAAGAAAATCCAAAAACAGCATTTTGAACTAGGAACTAGCATTATGAGTTTACAGTAATGCCTTTTGGATTGACTAATGCACCCTCTGTATTTATCGATCTAATGAAAAATGTTTTCAAGGAATATGTTGATGACTTTGTAGTGGTATTTATTAATGATATCTTGGTGTACTCCAAAAGTTATGAAGATCATGAAAATCTATTGCGCATTATTCTAAAGAATCATAGAATAAATTAATTATATGGGATGTTTAGAAAGTTTGAATTCTGGCTTCAAGATATTTCTTTTATTAGACATATTGTCTCTAAGGATCTAATATCTATTGATCCTTCAAAGACCAAGGAAGGCCAAGAATGGCCCGCACCTATTAGTATAACCGAGTTATGATTTTTTATTGGTTTAGTAGGTTATTATCGACATTTTTTCTAGAATGTTTCCTGGTTGGCTAACCCAATAACCAAGATCACAGGTAAAGGGGTTAATTTTTTTTAGACAAAAGAGTGTCAAGAATCTTTTGAATAACTAAATAGAAGATTAGAAAAATTCTCCTATAATGAATCTACTATTAGGAAATGATGGGTTTGTTATTTATAGTGACAATTTAAAGATAATACTTGTTTGTGTCCTTATACAGAATGATGGAGTTATTTCCTATGAATCGCAATAGCTAAAAATTCATGAGAAAAACTATTATACTCATGATATTGAGTTATCAATTGTATTCATTGCTCTGAAAATATAGAGAGACTATCTCTATGGTGAACAAATGTGACATTTATACTGTTTACAAGAGTTTGAAGTATATTTTCTCACAGAAAGAACTCAACACGAGGAAAATAATATGGCTTGAACTACTCAAGGATTATTATTTCACTATAAACTACCACCTAGGGAAGTTAAATAAGTTGGAAGATACTTTGAGTAGAAAGTATCATGGAGTTTTGAACAAGATGAGAGTTGAAAGGGATCCAATTTTCATGGATCTAGTAAAGATGGATATGGGAATAACAATAGAAGGTGAAACATCAATAATATTTTCAAATGGTTTCCAAACCATCTTTACTATAAAGGATAAAGAGTTCTCAGACTGTTGATGAGGAGTTTTAAAATAAGATTAAAGTTGTGAATGATGGGAGATTGAGTGACTTCATATATGAAGATGGAATATTTAAATTTGGTAAGAGACTTTGTGTACCTAACATACCTGATTTAAAAAAGGAATTGTAGGATGATGCTCTTAGCTCTAATTTCATTATACACCCTAGGATCACCAAGATGTATTGATATTTGACGGAACATTTTGGGTGGGATAACATGAAGATGGATATTACTGATTTTGTGTCAAGTTGTATGGTTTCTCAACAAGTGAAAGATAGAAGGCAACTGCCTGGAGGAGTCATGCAACCTCTTACCATACCTGAGTGGAAATGAGATAATATTAGAATGGACTTTGTCATGGGACTACCCAAGACTCCAAGAAGAAATGATTCAATATGGTAATTGTTGATCGTCTTACCATGTCAGTACATTTTATTACTATAAGATAAGATTTACAACATGAATGTTTAGAAATACTATATATTAATGAAGTTTTAAGAATTCAGGGGGTACCCCTATCGATTATTTCATATTGTGATCCCCTTTTTACATCAAGATTCTAGAGAAGTCTTCAGAAAGTCCTGTATACTGAAGTTCGTTTGAGCACTTCCTACCACCCTCAAACAGATGGACAATCAGAATAGACTACTCAATCATTAGAAGAAATTTTGAGAACTTTCCCACTTGACGTTCAAGGTATGTGGGATCAATATTTACCTCTGGTAGAATTTTATTATAGAAATATCTTCCATTAATGTATTCAGATGGCACCATATGAAGAGTTATATAGAAAGAGATGTTGTACACCAACTTGTTGGGTTGATGATGGTGAAAGAAATATCATAGGCCCATAACGTGTTGATGATACAATGGAAAATGTAAAGGTTATCCAAACCCACATCAAAGTAGGCCAAAGTAAGAAAAAAGCTATGCTGAAAACCAATGGAAGAATTTGGAATTTCAAGTAGGAGACCATGTTTTCATGAAGGTATCTCTATGGAAGGGTGTTATACATTTCGGTAAGGAGGGTAAAATGAATCACATGTTTATTAGACCTTTCAAAATTATAGAACGAACTGGAGTTGTAGCCTATCATTGTGAAATTCCTCTAAGTCTCTCCAAAGCTCATGATGTGTTCCAAGTATCACTCTCGAGAAAATACATGCCTGACCCAACACATGTACTCACCTATGAGGAAACTGAACTGGAACCCAATCTGTCGTATTGTGAAGAGTCTGTTAAAATTCTTGATACAAGAGAACAAGTGCTGGGAAATTGGACAACTCAGTTGGTAAAAGTTCTATGGAGAAACCATAAGATGGAAAATGCAACGTGGGAAACCGAGGAACTTATGATGAAGAACCACCCAGATATTTTTATGAAATAATATTCTAGAAATTTCAAGGATGAGATTATTTTAAGGAGGGTAGAATGTAACACCCCAAGCTTCTACAACACGTTTCCCTTTGAATAATGCAGTAGCTTGCATTGTACGCAACTTGCGGTTTTAACACACCACAACCAATCAAAGTAGCTGTTATGGATAGTAATAACCATTTTTTGAAATTTTATAAATTTTATTTTTTAAAATTGACATCATTTTTTAATTCGGAATATCAAAATCAGCTTAGGGTGAATTTTTGGTATTTTTATGAAAACATTCAATTTTTGATGAATAGTGAAAAACACTGCGTTTTTGTTGAAAAGCATATTTTTATTTAAGTAATTAGTTATGTTATTTTTATTTATTTCAGGTCAAAATAGATATATTATACCTATATATGTTCAATTTAATTTATTTGAGTCATTTTATAATATGTTCAGATATATAAAATTTAATTGAACTTTGTACCGTCTTTTACCCCCTTCCGGGAGTATATACAAATTTATAAAAAAAAAATTAAATTTACCACTTATATGAGTTGAATTTCAAAAATATGAGTGAGACGGTTGATATCAATATGTAAAATGCTGTTCAATAAGAAGAATTTTTTATGGTGAATAGTAAATGTTGACTTTTATTTAACACGACTAAAAGTAAATAGGGCAATTAAAAGTAAACATGATATAATAATTATACTAAAACATGTCCTAAATCTATTGAATAAATGTAATTATACAAAAAACAACCTTATTAATAAAATATGATCCCCTTTGGTCCACTTGGATTAGATTAGAATATTTATTATTATTTTATTTAAAGAAGAGTTAAATGTTTTAAATTCAAAGTTTAATAACTAAAACATTTTTTATATAGGGTTATACATAAGAGAAATTAGACTATAAATATTTATTAGAAAGATAAAACGATTTCCTAAATATTTTTTTTTATTTATAATTTTTAGACTTTAATAATTCAATATATTTATTACACAATGATGATGCGGTAATGACCTTATTAATGAAAGATTAAAATAATTTATATTATAAATATCCAAATAAATGTAATTTGAGAATTTTTATGAATTATACTAATTTTATAGGTTAACATGAGATGTTAGGTTTGATTAAATATATTTTTTGATGTAATCATGCTATTATAATTTTCACAAAAACCAAATACTAAATAGTGTCCAAATTGACATAATTAAGTTTTTAAAACAAATACTATATTATTAATTGATATAATATTACTATAAATCTAAGTATCAGCCAAAGGAATTAGATAAGGTTATATATGTTAATAATTAACCACTTGGGGTTTAGTTGGCTTGTTATAGTAAGTTTATTTACCATATAATATAAAAATACAATGGGACATGGTAAATGACAAACTATTTAACTAAGAGTTAAATATAAAAGATAAGGTTAATATGGTGACCTAAAACTGTCTGAAAACTATTGGTTGAGAGGTTTTCGTACCATAACCACCATATACTCTAAATAAGTTATTTTAGAGCCAATAAAAACCGAAAATTATTTTATTATAAAATAATATTTCAAGCTTTTTCTAAAGAGACCCTCACCTCTCCTATAAAAGGTTACCTCCCCTTCTCTTAATTTCACACCTCAAAAGTAATTTGGATCGGCCAAATCCTACCCAAATATCCTCCCAACTCTTCTCAATTCGTCCTAGAGGCCTTTCTTTGGTCATAAAGACTACCTATGGAGCCCTTTTGGTCAAATAAAAAGGAAGAACCTGAAGAAGAGGTAAATATTTCATCACCTCTTTCAAGTTTTCATCTTCTTCCACTTCCACATTCTTTGTTGTTTCTATTTGAAAATAATAACTATAGTATATTCCTTAGACTATGAAGTTATTATAAAAATGTTACAACCATATTAATTATTCTATCCATAATATGAATGAAAAAGTCACCATACGTGTGTACGTACGACCTACCGTCTCCACGTCGTGGTGTAGTTTGTTATTCAAACACTTGATTATTTGGATGTGTATAATAATGAGTATAACTGATGTAAATAATAAATATAAAATTTTAATGATTCTGTATATATGATATACCATCCAATTACATATTATTTCTCTATCAATATAATGATATCGTCGCTCGTGCGTACGTAAGGATTAATGTCTCCACGAACGTGATGAGATTCATTCTCCATCGTAATCATTCAAGAATAATTTTCAATTTATGATTAAAAATAATTTATATTAACATAATATCATTCTATAAATGAATTAAATACATCCTATTCAAAAAAAAAACGTGGCTTATGTAACCATGCATATTGATGAAAATGAATCAGTTAACACCCGAAACAATGATACTAATGAAATATTATAAACAATGAAATAGTATATGATCATATATGATATCATACTTATGTATATAGTTCTTGTATAATTTAGTAACGATTTGTTAACTATTATACAAGAGGTTAACATACCATCCACTATGGAAAAGTACCATTTAAGGGTTAATTTCACAATCTCTTTATTATCTGAGGTTGTTTTTACATAAGTATCTACTATGACCTCTTTATCATCCACATCGATGTTTTCTTAAAAATGTAATTCAATTTTTTTTACTATTTACTAGACTATGGGTTAAAGTAATTTATACCATTGTTTAAATTTTTATAATTTTTTTTGAATGAAATCTGTTTGTCGTTTTCCAAACAAGGTACTTTATAACCTTTTTGACTAAATTAAGGTTAGAATGTATTTTTTTAACCTATATGGTGGACGGGTGAGGCTATTTTCCACCGTTATATCATCATCGAAGCTTCCCATAAAAACCTATATGAATATATTCGAATTAAATGTTTTATTTTATAATTATATGACTTTTAAATTCTTTCAAAATAGAAAGAGGTATTTATTTCAAATTGTTTTCATTTCATCTATGTCAACATCCATTTATGGATTTTAAACATGTTGGAAGTTAATTTATTATGCTAAAAATATTCCATATTATATTGAAGGTTTTGTGATACGTTTGACAGTAGATGTGTTATTTTTACACCATTCATGGTTTATGGAAAATGTATGGACATTTCGTATGCTAGTTTTTATAAAAATGTTTTTGTTATGTTTAACCCTTTCAATTTGATGAATTCATCATAATTAGTAAGTGACGGGTGGAGCTCGCTATCGCTCCTTAATGCATCGTTAGGTCTCATGAGACAAAATAGTGTCTTGGGACAAGGCCTGGACAAAATATTATTTGTAGTCGTGGAACAAGGCCTTAACTATGTTTCTATAATGTCTGGAATTATGCATTCTATCATTTTAAAAGGGTCTATTGATATTGCATGTGATTATTAGACTAATAGAATATTCATGTGAATAAGTAATTGGAATTATTTGATTTTATCTTTGATATATTATGCTCAGGTGTATGGTTAAAAGGATTTTGTTTTAGACTTACACACTGCCATAAATGTTTATGCTTATTTATGAATGTTTTCGCAATATTATTATCATTACTGATCATCTGAGCTCACCCCTTTCTATGTTTTATTTTTCCTAGGATTTTCAGAAGTATTTTACGGTTGACCTTCCATGATAGGATAAGGATATAAGCTTGTACAAAGGGGACAAAATGTTGTTGATGTTTTTATTTCATGATATAATGTAAAACTTATGAATGTATCTAGTACTTCCAAGGCTACCAAACTGATTGGTATTTCAGGACATGATTCCTTGTATCATGCCAATGTTACGTAATAATGCACTGACTCTGGGTAACTGGGGTCAGGGACTTACACTACAATAGTTTCAAACACATATAGAAGAAATCATACCAAAGTTAAGGGATAACTTTTCAATCTCATTTTTATGAGATTATTTATATTGATTTATTTTCTAGGGATATGTTTATCATCCATGTCCATGTTTTATAAAAATGTTTTCATAAAAGGTTTACTATTATTATATTTATGTTTCAAGTTATTTTTACCCATTTTTGGATTTTACTATATGGTATTGAAGGAATCATTCTTTTGATTACCATACAAGGTACTTCTTGACTTTTCGAGTAAAAGTACGAGGAATGCTTTTTAACTTATACAACATTAATGGATTTTTACAGTATCATGACACCTTATTTACACAAATCTTAATGTAAATTATTTCCCGTTTATTTTCAAATAAATTATTTTCTTTTAAAATTAAAAAATAATTTTGTGAAAGGAAAATGTTTTTAAATAAGAAAGGATATTTTCCTCAGGAATTAAGTTCAAGTGTTTTAATAAAATTATTTTCAATATATGATGAAATAGGTTTATGTTTCTATCCCTATTATTAAATTTATATGATTATTTTTATGATGGAATAATTTTTATGAAGACCATTTATTTTATATGGATTATGTTATGATGAAATGATGTCTAAGAATCCCATTTTATTAAATGGGTTTTTCTATGATGAATTATTTATATTTTGTGGCACATGTAAGAATGATTTCATTATGTGATGGGTAGGACCTATATCTACCTCCAATGAATTTGGTAAAGATTTATTTCTCATGAGATAGAAATGAGTAGAATGATAGGTAAATCCAGTTCAGTAATACATGGCTAAAACAACAAGTAAACTCGGTTCAGTAATTTACTTTTTCCCCTATGATGGTCTTGGCAGCAATTCCTTCGCTACTTTGGAAATTAAAATATGTTATTATTAGTTTTACACAATTAAATTTTTTATTCCAATGGTATTCTATCATGTTTAATGTTCTGTTATGATCTATGCCTTACGTACTACAAAGATTTATGTCATTTCTCAAGATTTTGATGTTTAAACATTATATTCATGTTTTTACATTAAAATGTTTATGGATTGTTTTGTGTTCTCATTGTTTACCCTAATTGAGAATTTGAGATAAACAATTTTATGTCTTCTTTTCCCCAAGATATAAATATAGTTTTTAGGTAGGAAAAAAATGGGATGATATTTAGGGGAGATATTGAAGATATTTCACCATAATTAGATGATTATGTTCTGAGCTTCCAAAGACACTAAACTAATACAGTATTTAAGTGTCTATTTTTGTCATTTATTATGTCTTCCACAAAATTAATGTGATGTCCATTTATGTCAAGAATGGTTCTCTACATAGATAGGTATGGGTTGAACCAAATGGGTTCTCAAGTTTGAAGTATTGAGATGTTGATGAACTCTTTTATAAGAGAGGGGAGGGGAAATTTTGGAGTTTCTAGAAATTTAAAATTAATGTAAATTAATATTAAAATAACAATTAATAAAAAGTTAATTATTTAGATGATAAAATGATAATGGGTCAAAATACTATCATCAAATAAATAGTCAATTTTTTTACTATATTACAACCATTTTTTTTGTTTTAACCACTTTAACTCATACAATGAAAACATGGAGTTTTACTCACTGATGTACAATTTAGTTATTATAAAAAAGAAAAAGAACCATAAATGCACTATGGTTGATGTTTAAAGCATATCAAAATCAATTTTTTAAATTAATATTCTTATAGATTTTATTTAATTTAATAAAATATTATTATCTATTTAATAATGATAAGGTCAATCAATATAAGTATTCATTACTTTGACATTAATAAGATCAAGAAAACATCTAAAATTTGAACTAAATATTTTATTATATCACTATAATTTCATAGTTGTCCCAAAAATTCTTTTCACATGTTATTTATGTCAATTTATATTCATTTGAATATTTTTAATATCTTATATTTGATTTTTTTCATTAATTGTATAATTAGTACATCATTGTTTTGTAAGAATTTATGGTAATTATTTTCTCACTAGAAATTAAAAATAAATTAAGATGATGAAGATAAATATTTCATATTTAAAAATAATATATATTGTGTAAAATATCCCTTATATTACCCTAAGTTAAAAATTATAACTCTTCTTAAAAACAAAAGTCTTAAATGTTTTACATTTTTCAAAAATCATCAAATTTTTTGTCAGATGGAGGAACTGGAGAGGTGACTCCCATCACTGCTCGACTTTCAGATTGCCCTAAATCTGTGATTCCTTCATCTCCACTCTTTCTCCGCATAACAGATCATCGCTCGGTTAGCCCCGAGTACCTCAATGATGAGGATGGAGGGTGACCCTAAGCTTAGGAGTTTCTATGGATTCTCAGAGAGATCTTTTGTCCTATTGGTGAACTGAACCCCCTTGCGAATCATCCAAAAATGGACTACAACCATTGTTTTAGCTTCTAAGGATGTGATTACTGCTCATATTGATCTTTTTTGGCACTCCTTTATTGCTCGGATTTCACATTTTCAAGGTACAAAACCCAGGAAAATACCGGATTTTGTCTCGCATCGTGACAAGATTTTTGGTTTTTCTAATTTCAAATGCATTTCAATTGGTTGGGGTAACTTCCATATAATCTTTACCTCTGAGGTACTCAATGGGTGTGCATGGATCATAGGATCTATTAACCTCAAGTTTAAAACCTTGCGGATTCATGATTGAAAATTGAGCTTCTCCTTGAATTATTTTAAAGATACATATGCTCAAGTATGGGTAAAAATCCATGGTCTCAACTGGGTATTATGGCACCTCGAGATCCTGTTTGACATCGCTTCCATGATTGGCATTACGATTAGAATGGAATATGAAACTGAAAAGGTTATCTTTGGTCATTATGTTCAGGTTCAGGTTGAAATTGATCTAAGTGCTACATTGATTCATCGAGTTGTTTTATCTACATCTAATGATGAAATTTTCTTAGGAATTGAATATGAAAAAATGGCACAATTCTTTAAAGTTTTTCAAATTATTGGAAATTCAAATTTTCAATATATGAGAGATTTTATACACTCTAACTGTAAAATTGAGGGACATGATGTGATACACTGTTGAAGGAAGCAGAAGTAGGACATTATTAGAAGTCTACTAATGAGCCTTTGGTGGTTAATTTCCATACTGGACAGATGAAGGTTGTACAAGCTGCCGACAAGGGCTGAAGGATTGATATTGAGAATCCTTTACCAAGGGTTGATTACATTCCATAAGTGGATGGAATAAGCTGGTCTGATAACACTGAAGGAAGTAATCAAAATGAGGGAAGAAAATCTTTTATATATCCTCTGGTCAAAGGAATGGATGGTGAAATAAATGAATATGACTCAGTAGGTTGTCAAGCTGATAGGGAATGCTCATCACAAGAAGCAATAGATAATAGGGATAGACATGAGTTTCATGCCCTTAAATCGAGGAATGTTAAGTTACTGATTGTTGCTGCAACTTCAAAGAAGTGTAAGACCAAAGGTCAAGCTATAAATGGTGAAAAAAATAGAGCACAATGAAATAATGAGGTGGTTTGGGAACCCTCTCCACTATAGGTCTCGGGTGTTCACATTGATGCGTTGTCTAATGAAGGTACATTGGTTACCAGCAGCAAAGAATAGGGTGCACATAGCACTGAAATGACAGAGTTCGAGATGATGGAAACTCTATGTATAAGGATGGTATGAAGCCCATGTAGGATGTCACAATGAATCCTGAGAAGGTAATAAGTAATGTCAACGTTTCAAATTCATTTGAGTTGTTTTTTTCGATTTTAGTGATGTTGAGTCAACCCCTACTATGACTACTTCCAATGTTGCAGATGCTATATTGGATGATAAAGGTGGAGATGCAAAGTTTGGGAGGAGGGGGGGGGGGGGGGTTGCCACTCTCATGGGAAAGGTGGGCGCCTTCCTTACCATAACATGAGTACCCGCTCTAAAATCTGTTAAATTTTCCTAGTATTTTCATTTTATTTTCTTGCTGCCTTGTTAATCTCATGGAATCCTTTTATAATTCAACGAAGAGGCCTCTGCATCAAAACTTTATAAAATAAATAAATAAATAAATTTTTGATATTTCTCTAAGTAAAATATTATAAATGTCATAATCGCATCCAAGTCACCCAAAAAGGTCTTAAATTCAAAATTTGGATGATTATGGACATGTTACAAACAACCAATAAATTTGGGTATGTGTTTGGGTCATTTAATATTGATTATTAGCTTGTTTCTAAATCGTATTTAGCTGTTGTGACCTTTACCATGGTATCAAATATTACCATGTTTACAATTCAAATTATCCAAAAATAAAAGGGACCTATTTAATAAATATGGACATCATGATTCTAAATATTGAATTCATATTTAAAAATTAAAATCCTTTAAAAAAAATTAATATAAATATATGCCATCAAAACTCAATGAAAAAACATTTAATTGTTAAAATTCCCTTTTAAAATATAAAATTTATATATAGTAAATTCATGTATAAAATAGATTTAAAAATAATAAATATTATATTTTAAATCACAATTAACAATTGAAGTTTTAATACCATTCAGAAAAATAATTGTAAAATATAAATAATTTAATATAAAATAGAATTTTCATTAAATATCATTATTATACAATATTACTTGAAAATTGAATATTTAAATAAAATTCTCAAAAAATTACCCTATGATAATAATCCTATGATAAATTAAAAAATTAAATTTATTTTTTTCAACTATATTTTTATTGAATATTGAAATTAATTACAATAATCTCTAAAAAAGCAATAAAATGAATTATAAAAGAAAATATATTTTGAAGATTAAAATAGATTTATTAAAAAAATAATATTTTATAAGTATTTATAAACATATTTATATTTAGTTGGAACACTACATATATTTCATAAATTAGTTTATCTAATTAAAACCTTTAATTATAAGGGTTGGGTTATAATGGGATTAATTATATAATATTATTTTGTTGTTTGATTAAGCTCAGCGATTATTATTTTTTATGCTACCAAACATCACATTTATTTTTATAATACCAATATATTACATTGAACCCCAATTAATAAATTTCATCCTTGAAATTTTTCCATACACATTGTATGAGTGGTTTTTCTGTCTGAAATACCATTCTGGAAATCCCACATCATAAAAAGGGATAATATAACTTCTTCTTAAAATAAGGGAAATGAAGTAAAAAAGTTCATATGGAATAACACATAACTAAATTTCCAAATAAGTGAACATAGATGGGAATGAATAACATGGATATAGAAGAAAAACCAGACACCTGAGTACTAATATATAGGAATAAATAACATGATCATGATAATGTTTACAATAAAAAAGTGTAAATATGTGATGGGCTAAAAGGATATTGATATCATAATAATAAAAATTAAAAATGAAATTTTCTATTTCAAAAAACGTTTCCTAAATTTGGGGAATTATTATTACTATCTTAATAAAGAACATATGAAAATATACTAACATGACAATAATAATTTCATCATTTAACCAATTTTCCACAACATTTAATCGTTTTCTTCAAATGATGAGCATTAAAAATGAATTTTTATGCCTAGAAAATTAGAATAAACTTATATAGATAATACAATCAAAAATAGGATTAAAAAATATTAACAATAAATAATATTATTATCAAAATGTATTCAGAATCCTAAAATATATAAACTATAAAAAGAATAAAAACTTATTACAATCTCTAAAAATCCATATGAATACAAAATTTTCAACATAAATCATTCAATAAATAACTATAACTATAATTCCATACAATATTTATGACTAAAATTCAATCCAAAAAAATTAGAATTATTTTATCACATCATCATCAAAGAAAAATTTGGTTTTTTCTTTTAAAATATAAATACCGTAAACATAGAATCCCCATGACATTCTAACCATTTCCATAAATAACCCAAATCATCATAATTCAAAAATTATAATATATATGCCTTGAAAATAAAATTAATCCTTTTTTCCTTAAATAAATACCCATAATATTCTCTTTACCATAATCATATAGGGTTCCCAAAATAGTTAACATCTCCGAAAATAACATTAATCAATTAAAACAAAATTAAGTTCCACTCCCATGTTCTTCTATTAAATAAAAAATTAATTTCCAAAATGAATATAAAATTTATCAGTTAGATATTATAAATAATGAAAAATAATTTCATATAAACTAGGACATTAAACAGTCATGTGGTAGACAATCAACCCTTGACACCCTTTGATTATGGGATTAATCATCATATCCTTGACAGACATGATGGGTTGTCACCCATCCAGTAGGGTGTAAATTGTCTAAAACTATATCAATATTATTCTTATAAACATCTAAAAATGTGAGAAACATCATATAATATAAACATAATGTATTCAATATTAATGATTTTTTAACCACAAATTTTATCTCATAACTTTTATTTTTAATCCCAAAAAGTAATAACCTATAATTACCTCAAAATCAAAGATCAATGAAACTATAAAGTAATTAAATAATATTAAATTTATTTCCAGAAAGGTAAAAGTATTATTCCCTGAATAAAAATTTCTAAAAGATAAAAGTAAGTGGAAAATATATCTCAAAAATATATATCTCCCAAAATATAATAAGGCACCTTAAAATTTCATGACACTAAACACCAGAAGTGGTGTTAAAAAAATTTAACTTATGATCACCTTGGAATTATAATACGATGGTGTAATTGAAAAAAATTAATATTACCACTCCTAAAAACATAATAATGTATAAATTTTCTATGTTGAACTCTAATTCCAATAGTAACATCCTAGAACATACACTTCTGGATTTGGTGTTATGAAAATAATATTTCAATTTCTTATACTAATATAAAGAAATGTTACCCTATTTCAACAATCCAAAATATATTAAAATAAAATTATATATTGGATCAATTTCACATTAAAAGACCATTTTTGTTTAGAGTTTTATATAACTGTGATAAACTCTTACATATCATAGAAAATTAATTTAAGTCATAAAAAACTATATCATCACCCTAAAATTCTACACATCTTGAACCCTTATTGGATATAGCCTACATAAAACGTGTCATCTTTCCTAGGTAAAAGTAAATGTAATAAATGGTGATCTCAAATGCTCAATAAAGGTAAACATTGTATTTAACACTCAGTAATCAAAGGGAAGTATATTATTATCATTAGAGTGTTGTATCATGTCCAAAACATACTATGTTCATACCCAATCTGGAAAAGAACATAAACATTAGTTATAGATGAAATAATTATCATCTCAAATTTCATGAATCATAATAATTTGAAATCATCATAACTCAATCATGAACCTTATATTATTTTCATGAATGTTTTTGGAATCATTATAGGTATATAAACCACTTCTTATGTAAATATTAATTAAAAATATCATTATATAATGCATGAAAACCTGTTTCACATAGTGGATCAAGTACATCCACTTATTTCCCATAAAAGATCAAGAAAATATAATTTTTCCCATAATAGATCAAAAAATATATATTTTTTACCATTAAATATTAAGTAATATCTAAGGATTTTATATTTTATGGAAAATTATTATTAATTACCACTTGGAAAATTTTTATGAAAATTAAAATTTCAATTTTAAAATCACATATCCTTAATAAAGCTTCACAATATTAAATTAAAGAAATTTCATTGAAAAAGAACTTTTAAATAATTAAAGCAATATTAAAAATATAGGCCTCATGATAGTGGAAAAATTCTCCATTTCTATATAAGATAAAAAATCATTACATCCATTTTTTAAAAAATTCACAAATTTCGTCATTATGAAAATGATAAAAAAATTTCAAAAAATATCATAAAAACTAAAAAATGGGTAAAAATAATTTTAAACACTTATAGGAGAATAATAAAAACCTTTTAGAAACATTTTTAGAGTACATGAACACGTAATAGAAATATTTATTATTATATAATTGAATATAAACAATCTCAAATAATAGTGGTATTCTAAAATAAACCCTCAACTCTTTGTTATCATTAAAATTAGAATCCCCATGAAAGAAATAACTTTAAATAGATATGTATATCCCATAATTTTCATGATAAAAATTAAAAAATATATTCACTATCTATATTTACACCACACAAAAAATATGTAGTCTAGACGACATGTATCCCATAAAAATAAATGTGGTAAAAAATACTTTTTGTTGATTCTGAATCATAACACAACATTCTTTATGATAAAGAATAATAAAACTAGGGAATTGTTTTTTACATTTCTAAGAATCGTTTTACATTACATTAGTCATTTTATATCACTTATTTCCATATCAATTTTTTTTTACTTGGTCATTGGTATCCATGTTGGGTGTTTTAGTGATATTTAGTATATAAGTATAAAATAACTATCGATGGTTGAAAATGGTCAAAGAATTGATTATTAAAAAATCTCTAGATTAATAATAACGAAATAATTATAATTTTTATAAATAAATTATACATTTAAATTAAAAAATATTTATTTATGAGATATATAACTTTGTTTCAATCATGAATACATTAGGCCATACGTACACATGAGTAACATTTCGTTTTTTTCAACAACCATGATAAAAATATGTTAAGTGTTATTTTATATCTATATAAATATAAATATAACATATATATAATATTAATTATTTAAATATACATATATATATATATATATCATTCATGTGATGTCATGGTGTAAAATGATTCATATCACTTCATAGAGATGGTAGTCCACACGTACGCACGAACAACATTTTTATTTTTCAGGACATGGAAAGGTAAAAAAAGAAAATTATATATAATCTTTTAATAATTATACATATTAATTTAACATAATATATAAACATTAATTACATCATTATAATCTACCCATATGGTATGGTAATGAAAAATAAATTATTTTGGTTCGTGAGGAGATAGTCCACTGTACACATGAATGACAGTTTCATTTACTATTTGAGGGAAGAGGATATGGATAGTGGTCATTGTAATAACAAAATAACAAATAAGTATATCGATGATAGTTTTTATATTATAATATCTTTTTTTATTAAGTTTTATGGATATAGAAGTGGAAACAGATCTAAACCAAGTAGAAAAAAACTATATATCTTCTTAGGAAAATCTCATTTGATTAAAACATTTTTATAAGGATAGTGTTATAACTGAAAATAAAATCTATAATTAGTGTAGGGACTCTAGGAATTCATTTTTTAGGCATTGTCATAACCAAATGGGTTTTCATGTGTGATGTAATGAAAAGTATATGTTCCTGTTTAAAAGAGAGTGGATGGGTGATCATTTAATTTCTCAAAATTTTAAATTTATATAAATGAGTACTCTATGAAAAATGGATCCAAAGTGATTTATTTAAAATATAATATGATTTTGGTTCAAAATACCCTCAAAAAACAAAAATTACAAATGTTTTGACAGAATTTATATGATTATCATTTTTTGTTAACATATATTTATTCTCATTAAGACTTACCATGAAAACATGGATTTTTATATTTTGAGGGTCAATATATTCACTATAAAAATAAAAAACCAAATAGTTTATCATAGTAAACATTTAAACATTATAATTATTAATTGGACGAATTTATGATTTTTATAAATATTATATCATTTAATAATATATTGTTTACTGTAAAATATTATTAAATCTTTCATTTTAAAGATATTATTATGTTGAGTTTTATTATATTAATAAAATATATAAAACTACAAAAAAATATTTTATTAAATTTATAACATTCCATGACAATCTATAAAATTATTTTTTCACATTATTTACCTCAAATTATGTTTATTATACATTTTTAAATATCATTTATTGGACTTTTTTCAATAATTAAATAATTATTTTATAAAAATTGTGAACTAATGTAGGGTAACTATATCTTATCTAAAATATAAAAAAATTACCATCTTGAAGATAAATATATTCTATTAAAAATAATATTTTTAGTTAAAGATCTCATATAATGGACAAGTACTCACACATCCATATCTAGTGCTAAATTAATAAAAAGTTTATTTTCTTCTTTGATAACGATGAATGTTAGCCAATTTATACCAATAAAAACATAGAAAATAAAATCAAAAAATTCGATCACTTATATACCCATGGGAAATTAATTTTCATTAATATAGAAAATTATTACAAACTCATATCATTTTTTATTAATAAAAAAGGATCATAAATGGGAAAATCATCTCCTGTTATATCTAGATTTTCTTATTTCACATTAGGTCATCAATATCATCCTTGAAAAATCCATTATATAAATTATTCATTTATACTCATTATTAATAAATTGAGGACGAGGGAAAAAAATAAGTTTATCCCCAAATGACATGTAATGGTAAATATATGCATTAACAATTGAATATCATCAATGAGAGTAATAAGAAAATAATGGAATGAGGACAAAATCGTAGTTCATGGGAGAATCATAAAAGATAGAATTCCCTCAATACCTACATGATCAAATAAGAAATCAGGAAAAAGGAATGAGTCATTAGAAAAAATAACCATGAGCCATGAGATATCACTCTTAACCATATGAATCAATATCAACCCATGGTGATAAATTTAAACACTTTTTGTAACATGGATAATCATATTCATAAAACCATTTCAAAGAAATTTTATTGCAATATTCATATATCCCACATCCAAAAAAATAATTTCAAAATTAATTAGAGTTATATCTACACAGACCCATCATTTACGATATAATGGGACCACTCATGTTCTATCGAGGCTGCACAATCACATAAGCTATAACAGGCTCACCCAATGCTATCTAGGCCACCTCAAAATATAAGTTGTGACGGGATTACCCATAATTATCCAGGCCACCCCATACTATATGATATGTAAGAACAACAACATAAAAAAGACAAATATATTTTATCATAAAACACGCAGAAATAATCATTATTATTTTATATCTTGGTTGAACCATGGATATGAAATGGGATCAATGTCATTCTCTATGAATCTTGATTAACCCATGAAAAAATAATGGGTTCCATAAATGAATCATTAAAACAATCTTAATTTATCCAGTGAAAGAAGAAGGATTGTATCCATAAAACTTTTATCCATTGGATTAATAATAAAATGATTTTTATTTTTGATGAATTAAATTAAAAATAAATTATTATAAAAACCTTTTTCAATGATAATATCATTTCCATTTTGGAAAACACTTTCTAAAACATAAAACATTTTGAAAATACATTTCATTGAAAATAACCATGAAAATATATAAAGGATGATTTTATAAAATAATTTATAAAATTTACTTGTAATATATACTTTCCGATTTTAAAATCAATTTTGAGAATATTTTTCTAATATGTCTGACAGAAAATAATATTTTATAAGAAAACACATTTTTAGATGAAGAGGAAAATGAAGTGACATTAAAAAAAACAATTCCTCAATCATTTTAATTAAAAAGAGTAGAAAATGAAATGATTAAATTAAAATATAATTAATAACCATAGTATAATTGAATTCATGATAATTATAAAATTTCAACATTAGAGACATTATCATACACAATCCTAATAAATGATGAGATTATTATACATGACTCTTACCAATTTTGTAACTTTTAGACTATAAAAAGCATTAAAATGATACCATAAAATGGATATTTAAATCCACATAAATTTAATTATATAAATAATAAAATACACTAATAGGAATTATATGCAACACACAAGAGAAATAATTGTCGAATATGGAATACATATCACAAAAATAAAAGTGAGATGGATAAAACCCTAACTCTCAGTATGATAGGTCATGCATGTCTTTATATTCATGAAATATAAACTGCTGATAATTATTTACATTATTCATAACCTCTTTCAAGATTATTATTACATTTATTTTAATTATTAATAATTTATATAGAATTAGTTAATAAATTATATATTTGTTGGATATACGTGGTGCAATAGTGTTGGTCACATGCACCTATATTTTTTATCCAATTAGTGTGGAGTCTAGTGTTCAAATTCATCCCCTAGTGTGTTTTCCCATTCTTGATTTGCGGGTGGATTTTCCATGGTTACCATTGATGGATATCAATAGAAGGAAGACATGTGGGAAGGGAGTGATGATGCTAGAAAATGGATATGAAAATCGATCAGCGATGCTACGAATGATAGGGAAGTCCGTTGGGGGTGAATGTGTGAATGAAATAACAAGCGATTGTAGGTAGCCTAGATGGAGGAAAAGGTATGGTGTGTGTAGACACCAGAGATGGGAGATAACAATGGTTCACTAACAATTTAATGGATTGAAGAATGATTGTTGGAAAGTGTGCTAACGATGAGCTAGGTGGTTGAAGGTAGGCTATAAGAATGTTGAATTTCAGCGTGACGTTGATGATATAGAAAGTTATGTTTGTTTGTTTAGATTGATGATGATGGGCCCCTTTAGGGTCCATAATGTAAAGGGGACTTTTTTGTTTGATATATATAGTATTTTCTAGCACACACACATATATATATATATTAAAAAATGGGCATAATGGGTGGGCTATCCCATAGGGGTGGAATTGGCCTTTCTTCTAGCCTTTGGGTGATGTTTGTATTTTTATGTAATTTCACCACTAAATCACCTAATATATATAAGTTGGATGTTTGGACCATATTCATCTTATGTGACAAAAAATATTTGGATGGTCAAATATTGGAAAGAGTTCATTATTTAAACACATCTAGACAAATAATCATGATCATATTGTTATATTTATACTTCAATTTTAATTTTAAATCCAATTTTTAATGCTGGTTATTAAAAATTAACTAATTTTAGGATCATGAAGACAACTGGGTTTTTATACTCATAAGTAACGTTTAAATTTTTTAATGATCATTATGGTAGAAGGTAATTAATTTTGTATCGTTAAATAATTACAATTATATCATAAATACAATAATATTTAATATTATATACTTATATATATATATATCTTTCTTGTGATGTGGTGTTGAAAAAAGCAATCACATCACTCAAAGGAGGCAGTTGTCCACACCTCAATAAATGACGTTGCCATTTTTAGGGAGTGAAAAGGTAAAAGGAAAATAAAATATTATTTTTAAATAATGATAAATATGCCACATATATCCTAAATATGAACTATATATATCACATATATTAATTATATTTACCCTTATTAACTTTTTTGTAAAACATTAGTGAAAATTTTTTTATCGCTTCGAAAGGCGGTAGTCCATCATACACATGAGCGACGTTATATTATCCATTATGGAATGGAATATAAAATGGGTATATATGAAAAAATTAATACAGAGGTATATTAATTTGTTAAATATCATATATAAAATTTATATCCATCATTTTACCCAACCATGAGAGGTGGTAATTGAAAAAAGAAAAATATCATTTCTCTAGGAAGTATTTTGTCATACCCACGAATGATGATTATGTAACCCATTTGATTGATGTGTGTGTGTGTAGTTCATAACCATAAAATAAAAAACAAATATATATATGGAGTCTAGTAATGTTTTTATATCATGATGGTATACTAATTATTTAAGGAGTGCAGAATGAAATAAATAAAAAATGCTCATTAATGAATGTTGCCTCTTCTTTGGGTACCTCATTTTGGTTTGTACCAAAGGACATACTTGGACGTATTTAGGCCCAAAATAATGATTCTAGAATGAGATATTGGATTTATTGAAGTTATTTCGTTTGGTATTTTTAAAAAATTGGGTTTTAATGTCTGAAGAGAGGAGAAGAGGTTATGGCATTTTATAAGTCAGAAGGGTGGCACAATTGTAATTGTTTTTTAAATAGTGAATTACACCCTTATAGTTTTAATGTCACAAGGACCATATAATTCATCATAATTTATCTTAAATGGTATAATATCAAAATATGGCCATATATTGAGTGTTGATTTTTTAAAAAAATTTACACTTTATTTTGTAAGTATAACCATTTGGTTAACTCGTTTTAACAATAATCGATGTAATTAATATTAGCTATTTTCAAAAATAATAATAACAAAAAATTATGTTCAAACTGTTATATAATATATACTTTTATTGTTAAAAATAATAAATAATTTTTTTTCAATTAAACTCACATAATTGGCTGAGTTAAATTTAAAATATTACCAATCACCTAAATTGAAATTAACATAAAAGAGGGCTTTTAATGTGATAATGTTCAAAAGTTTAAAATGTTTTTATATCTAATTTCTATTATAAATATATTTCAATAACATAAATTGGAGTTAAAGATTTATAATTTATCTAATTATAATATAAAATAATTTGGAAATATTATTAATTAATATAAATTATTTAAACAAAAAGGTTGTTTTCAATAAAAATTCAAAATTTTCACTAGTCATCAAATTTTAAAAGATTTCTAAAAAAGAAAAAAATATCACCATAAGTAAATTTTGGTATTTTTATTTAAAAAATGAAATTTAGTTTTACAAATTAATTTTATAAATTTTAAAATAATTATTTTTAAATGAAATAAGTAGTACATTGGAGACAAAACTATATTTTATATATTTTGTTATGCATAAAATTGTATTTATCTTTATATTTTTTCTAGAAATCACAAAGGATAAATGTTAAGGGTTATATTTAATACATGAGATATAAATTTCATTAATATATTTTAAATACCGTTATATGTCAAATTTTTCGGTATAAACCACACATGTGCGTAGTGAAATAGTTTTTCAGAATATAGATTCCTTCTATTTTCAAAAGGGTTATATTTTAATTTCTAATTAAAAAGTCACTAAATAATTCATTATATATATACATTTATAAAAAAGATTATAATAATTTAAAAAATATTGTTAATACCTACCAATCCAATAGCTGGGTGATAATTATCATATTAAATAATAATATAAATTGTATTTTTCTGTTTATGGAAACTCATTATTGTGTATAACACAAGCTATTAATGGAACTCATTATTGCACATATTGAAATATAAAACCAGGTTTCAATTCCCTTTACGTTATCATATACAATTTAATTGTTTATCAAAAAATGATTTATATCTTACCCCATATTAAAAAACAACATCCTTGAAATTTGAATTTATCTCAACAATCATTGTTGGGCTGTTTGAAATTGTTTTTGTAAATAAAAGAAATAATATTTTATATAAAAAACCGTTTAATTATAAAAAAATGGATGTAAACAGTTTATATGGACTAACAAATATCTAGGTTTTCCAAATAGGACAAAATAGGTTGAAATATAGGAAATGTGAAAATATTATAGAGTGATTAAATCAATGATCACATGTAAGAGAATGATAAATGGAAAGTTAAGTGCCTCAAATTCATAAATATATAATGATAAAAAAGTCCATAGGATGATCATAATTGAATATAATAAGATAATTTTTTTTCAAGATCATTTTCCTAGATACGAGGTATTAATTTTACATCTAGACTATTAGCATATGGAAATATAATTGTGGACTTTAATTTTTTAGCATTATCCATTTTTCTTCTACACTCCATTCTTTTCTTTAAAAGATGTGTTTTCAAGATGTATTTTTCACTCATGATGCACTAAAATATAATTTAAATGGACCAAAAAATCCCTAAAATCATAACATTATATTCCTATAGTATTTAGATGATAGCCAAAATGAAAAATCTTAGCACATTGTAAGATAATTACCGAAATGAATAAATAATCATATGATATAGTAATCTTCAAAATTCAACCGTAATATCCATCGATGAAGCTAAATCAATCCAGAACCCTATATACCAAATATCCTAAATACCGTCAATATTAAATATTGTTTTAACCTCAAAGTCCATCTAATAACTTTCAGGCCAAAAATATAGTGAACTTATTTTGAAATAACTTTAATCACTTATTCAACAAATACATATTCAATTTTATGTCGATCTATATGATAAAACTTGTTTTTATCAATATCTAATATCTTATAACACCTGATGGTTTTCAATACCATAAATTAAATATCCAAAAAAATTATTTACATACTTTATGTTAAATAATAACTTTACAAAAACCACAATAAAATAATGTGTCTCCAAAAATGTCCTTAATAACCACAAAATTTTCCCAATATAAAACCTCAAATTGGGTGTCTGAGACCTTAAACTAATAATAGACATTAATTTTATAGGCCTATGATGGTATCCATAAATTTTAATATAAAATAACATTAAAATATATTTATCTCAAAATTTATCGAAAGCCTACTATGATATTGACCATAATAGCCCACAACCAGTTCTTCGGAATCTGGTTCAAAATTCAAAATCATTAAATTTTGGACCTTGATACCTATGAGGGTTAATTAACATTTTAAAATAAATAAATACAACATTAAAAGAAAATAATTTTTAACTTAAAAACCACTGTATCTTTTTGGATTACAGTTTTAAAGAATCTGTACAAAATCCTAAATACGTGTATTCACAAACAACAAGATCATAATTTAGGAAATCATTTACTATTATACCTAGATTTTATTATTTCACATTATGTTGTAAACATCATCCTTGTGATATCCCTGATAAATATAATGCATTCAACCTCAATATCTATATCTAGGGGAAGATGATTTCTTATTAAGGGTGAAGACAAATTCTCAGTAAAGGTAAATATATGCATTAACATTTGAATAACATAAATGGACATTAGAAGTTCATAAGGGTATGATAAAAATATTATATCTCACGGGTTAATATAAAATTATTCTATACTAAATTAAATTATAAAATCCATTTAAATACATAATTTGAATATAATAAATAAAAATGAAAAAATGAAAATTTAAAACTAATCAAAAACATATTTTGACCTTATAAAAACATTATTTTAAAATTCAATTTTCAATAAAAATTATTATGTCACTATTCTAGGAAAAATATTTATATTCATAAATATAAAAAAAATCATTTCAATATAATATTAAAATTAAAATTTTAAAAAATTTAATTAATTTTAATATTATATTTATATAGTATTTCTTGAAAATAATTGTATAACGTATTCAAAAAAAGTAAAACCCATTTGGGAAGAAAACATATTTTGATGAATAAAAGGATTTTACCAAAAAGATAAGTGATTAGAATAAATAATTTAAAATAAAGTTTAATTTACTTGTACCTTTATATTTATTTTTTAGATCATTTAAACATTTTCATGCCAACCATTTTAATGGCTACGTTATAATGACCACAATTAAATAGAATCATTTCATTGTTCGTTTAATTTCATCATTTTGAATCATGTACACTATTTAATGTAGCCTTTAATTTTATAAACCTTGGGATATTACAATAACCTAAAAACATGATATTTAGATAAAAAAATTGAATACTTCCTTACAATGCTTTTAATAATCCACATGTTATCAAAATACATAGGATAAACAAGGGATATTCATAATAAATGGGTGTGATATAAATCCAAGTAAGGGAATAAATGAATAATAACATGATTTAATTATTGTATTTTAGTGAATATAAATTTTTAGAGGACATAAAATGGGTGAAAATGATATTCATGATAAATAATTCATGATATAATATGATATCATAAGGGAAACATGAGAATGTAGAAAGAACATGAAACATGTCATCGAAAGAATAAGTCATGGTTAAACCCCATGAAATCAAACCGGTGTGTTATTAGGATGAATTCCCACACAACTTTCATAGAAACACATGAAATTAAAACATCATCTAATGAATTGGAGTGTTATCTAGGCATACCCATTATAATCTTATCGTCTACATGCATAAGAGTGCCTAATGGATCATATAAAATATTAATATATTTAATATATATTATCCCCATTATTGAGTAATTTAGATTTAAAACATGGATGACCGAAATAAATTATTATATGTACATATAGGTGAATACCCATAAGAGTAAATGGGTATGAGAAATGACATTAAATATGTTTGGAAAGAAACATTGTAGTGGAGTTTTGATAGGACAACGGTAGTTCATAAATTTTATAAAATAGATTAATAGGATATATATATCCTTTAATATCTTAGAAATAAAAATGAAAGTATAATGGATGTGAAAATAAAAATCCCAATATAATAAATTTTAAATAAAAAAGACACAATATAATGGAGGTTCTTTAATAAATATGATAAGGATTCGATATATTACCATGAGAGGGTGTTTCCCAAATCTTTTAAAAATCCTCTTGGATGATTTGGTGGGACCTTGGGTGGCCTATAGAGAGTAATGTGAAGAAAAAGTAAATTCACTATGTTATTTAAGGGAATGGAAATTGGAGTTTTTTGGGATGATATAGGAAAATAGATGGGAGATATTTAATATGTCTTAAACACCTGTTTTGAACTCTATAAAATAATTTCATCAAAAATAAAAGCCATAAAATGGTTTTACACCATGTATTATTTCATATATGAGTGGTTTTCATTACTTTATAATACCAAGATCCAAACTCTGGAAAGCTTCAGGCTTGTTGATTTTGAAGTGTGTAATGCTCCTAATGAAATTATTTTTAAACTGTAAAATATGATATTAGTTTTAGACGATTCATAAAGGCATAATAAAATCATTTAAATAACCTCACACATATATTTTAAATGGGAAACATGAAATTAGATGAGTATAATATTTAGAGTTTGTATTATATATTTTTTGTGGTTTTATGATTCCATAATACATACCACATTACATTTTTACCAAAAAAATAGATGTTTGGGGAAAAATATGAATCATTAACCCTCAGACAATTAAAATATTTTGAACCCAAAGCAGAAATAATTATTTCACCAAAAAATTCTCAAAATATTTTCTCATTTATTTATTTCATCAAAAAACCAATTTATTGGAAATACCTGTTTTTTAGAATAATAGTTTTCTAAACCTTATTAAAATAATTTTCCACTACATAAAATTATATTATCAATCATAAATAATTAATAATATTTATTAAAAATATTTATTTGAAATAGAAATTTTTTAATATTCAAGACTTCTCTAAAAATAATGTATTAATTGAAATTTTTTATTACCAAAAAAATTGGTTTATTTCTTTTTTTGTATTGAAATATACTTTTTTTATAAACCATTGTTTAATAATTAATTAAGTAAAGTAAAAAAAGGAATAAATATAATAATTATTTAACATAATATTAAATAAAAATATTCATTTTTAGGGATGAGTAACATAACCCTTAATTAAATAAATGAACACCATAATGGGAAGGTTTTTGATTGTGAGATTTTATTTATTGTGGCTCGATGAACATGGATTCAGTCATTTCTCAATGATATCAACCTCCTCCCATATACCATTTCAATAATAATTTAGTTATTTAATCCAAGATTGGAATTATTAAATTTAAAATCCTATAGAATCTATTTCCCCTATAAGGATTGATAAATATTATTTATAGGGTATGATCCTAATAGTCAAGACCATCGCTTCTTTCTTCAATATCAATGTACATTTTTATAAACATAAAATATACTAATAAATTTTTCACTTTAAAATGAATATATTATCACTAGTTATGATTCTCATTAATATTTTTAATATTATAGGATATAGTATTCCAAAATTACCAAAATAGTTCATGTGTTTTTCATACATCATTACTTAATGACACATTTATTCATTTGATGAAAAGTAATTTTATATATAAATGATTGGGTTGTTACATATATGGACCATATGAAACTATTTGAATATAAATATGATTATTTTAATGTCTTTAAATAATATTAATTAAAATATTTAGGATGTTATGTACAACTTTAAAACTCTTTTAGAAATAAAGGTATGATATCTACTGTACACCCTCATAACATTCCACTTATGAATTCTTTCTTTTTCTCCCATTTATTCTAAATAATTTTCATGAACATGTTTTATTGTTTTATATTTTTCCCTAAAATATATAAATATATTAATTTCACTTCCAATTTTGGAATTATAAAAGTTTTAGTTCGTATTAAAAATAACAACATTTAATGAAACTCTATTTATGTTTATTTTGAAAATTTATTTTTTATAGAAGCAATCACCCACTTAAATTGTTTTGAAACCAAACATATATTTTTAAAATTATTTTGTAATTTAAAATTATATTTTTAAATCAATATTTAAATCTGGTTTCTCAAAATGATAAAAATATTATTTCAAAACAAATCACCAATATAGTTCATTTTTAATTTCTCACTTCCTCAAAAATTCTCATGGATTTTTCTAATTGGGTTATTAGTGTCAAATACTTATATTAATTTCATATATTTATGATGAATATAATATAATTCATTATACTCTTGGGAATCCTTATATTATAACTTTTAGATATGTCTTTAGACAAGATCATGAAACTCAATTATTTCCCTTGGTATATAAACCATGTATCTGATTCATATATGTTTTCTTTTGCTCATGTTTCATTCATATGATTTATTTCCATTATGTTATTGGTGTATTTATAATAATATATCCCTACAATGTGTTTCATAATATTCTAATCACATGAGAATCATGGAGAATGGGAAATGAACCTTTCAATCTATGGTGTGTGGGAAGTAATCCTTGACAGCTATGATATGTTAATGACGCAGCTATCCATGAATTTTTCATTTGATTTAATGTTATATATAGATTCTAAATTTTTATGTTGTAATTATCTAATGATATGATCATGTTTATTCCATGATCATATGGTAACTTTTCATTATTCCATAATTTAATTCTCATGATAATTTTCATTTTCTTATCATCTATTTCCTTCATTTTTATGCTCCTTTTTCATGTTTATTATCTTACTGGATTACCAATTCCATTTTTTATTCCCCTCAGAAATTAAATATAATTTTAATAGTTAATTTAGTTGTTAAGATCACTCTAAATACATTAAATAGAGCTGCTGATGATATTTCATAAGATATTTTATTTATGTTTAAAATCCTCCAATGAAACTAGCCACTAGATGTAACACCCCATTTTTATAAAAAGAAATTGAAAATACATGAAGATTTTTTAAGTTTAAATTTATTATTTGCTATTAAATAGAATTTTTCCTATTCTATGATTTGAAATTCAAAAAATAGTCAGCTATGATTGTGATCAGTAAGTTATTTGGAGTATGATAGAACCAACTTGACTTTTTGGTGAAAAGTAACTTACTCTAAAAAATAGTAATATGAATAGTAATATGACCCTAATGAATAGTAAACTGTATTATTATTTTATTTTATTAAGGGAATAGGATAATGATATGTTGATTAATTTTTCAAGGTGTTAAAAAATGTTTTAAAGATGTAAAATTGTTATTTTTGAATGAATTATGATTTTTTTTTTAAAAATTAAATTAAAATTATTTAGAAAATTATTTTTAAAAAATGGAGTTCATTTTTGAATTCTACACGTCAAAAAATGGGTAGGATTATTTTTTGGGTTTCTTTTGATCTTCTGGAATTTTTTAGGAAGAGTGAAATACGTTAAAATACCGTATATTCAAATAATCAGTTAAATAAACTATTTGGAAATCATCGCTGATTTAAGACCAATTGGTTTGAACATATATTCACTTATTACTATTTGGGGTCACATGAATAAATACTATTAGTAGTGTTGTGAAAAAAATATTAAACTAACGATTAAAATAATGTAAAATCCCTCCTCTTCTCCATGATAAATACCACCTTCATTCCCCTCTTCCTCTCACACCTATAAAGCCTTGATAATTTTCTTTGTTCTACAAACTTTACACCCCAAGGCTCTTCCCCACTTCCAAGACTTATTGGTATCTCCAAAAGGCCAAAACCTAGGTCCTTAAGGGGGATCTCAAAGACAAGAGATCAAGAGCTAAAAATCCTTTTCCTTTTTTATGTGTTTCCCTTCCAATTCATTTCTTTTATTAAAATCCCATCACCTTCACTTATCCAGGATGTATGAAATATATATAATATTATATATTATGTATGTTATCATTTACATGTAAAATTTTAATGATCATTCTTCCTCTCCACTCCCTCTTTGTCTAAAAATAAAAACACCACCCACGATATGCCGATTTACCCAAATCGTGGATGATGTGTTTCCAATTCCCATTACTTACTTCAAACATGATCATAAAATAAATTTAATGGTTGAATAATAATTTAAATTGTTTTTTAACCTATTATATATTCTGAAATGAACTTCTATTCATTAAATTAAATTATATAATGAAACAAGTTCATGATTATCAAGGAATCAAAAACAAATTGCCTAAACAAATATAATTACTCTTTTATCTAATGATCCATCAACATATATGATAAAAAATTGATTCAATGTATCATAATATATTTTGAAAAAATATTAACAACATTTCCTTCCAATTATATAATTTCTTTTCCATATGAAAAGAAATTAAAATACAAATCGGTCATGGAAATCATGTAAAGATCACACCCAAAACAATGGAAAGAACACAATACTAGCAATTAAAGTGTGAAATGATTTAATTAAATGAAAATATAATTTTTTATAAACAATAATATGTTTTTAATATATTAAAAAAATCTTTTAACCATTATATAGTATGTTTAAATGAGTTTTATGTAATACAACACTGATTTAAGGGAATTCTTTACCCTATTTCTATTATTAGGTTAACATTATACATCATTATTTATGTGGTATTAAAATTGTTTTTTATTTTTGTATATATTATTTTTAATTAGGTGTATTCATAGTGTATATTCACATTCCATCCACTCTATTATGTTTCCCTTTAATTATATGATATTTATAAGGGGCTTTTCTTTTAACGTCCTTTTTTAACATTCTATTTTAAAAAATTCAAATGTAATATTTTTCTATAATTATTCATGTTGTATGATTATTTATTGGTTATATAGAAAAATTTATGAATAAGGTTGGGACCTATATATCTCTCAAATTCATTGGATGTGTGTAAATTTGAGTTCATCTGTATGATGACTCAAAGTGTTACTGTAATGGTTAAACAATAAGGTAACCATAAGGGTTAAATTGTAAGGTAGCTCTAATGGATACAAATTGTATGGTAGACACTATAGTTACATGATTATGTATGTAATTACCCAACATACCTTTATGGATCTATTTATCTTCTATCTGTTTTGTGCAATTCTCATGGAAATATAAAGTTTCACAATGTAAGTATATATGGGTAACAAGTGTGTGTGTTTTAAAATGATTTCGTACGTTACAATTATTCATGGAATAATGATTTATTTCCTTCTTTTCATTTCCCTTACTTATATTTTTGTGCTCATCCCATGTTTTTAAATGATTTTCATAGGTTATATGTTTGTGTAAAACAAAGAAGAAAGACAAGTTAAATGTTATGAAGATTTTTCAGGGAAATCATGTATTATTTGAATGGTATTATATTTTCAAAGAAATAGATACTGTTTATGTGGTATCTTCTCTATATGAATGTGGAATATTATGTATGTACTATATTCCAATTCTCCAAAACTCTAAACTTTAAAATATTCCCAACATTAGAGGAAGTTATTTTTTGACTAATATTCAAGATTTGGTAATGTATTAAAGTCAGGTCCATAAAGTTGGTATCAGTGGAAAGTTTAGAAAAATTTAGGGGTTATAAAGATGTTAATATAATACCATTAATGATTTCTAATTTATGATTAATTTGAATTGATATATAATTTAAATATTACCATGTTTCTTCAACTAATATATGTATTTTCATAATGATTTTCCACCAAATAAATAGGGATGATGAAGAGGAGAGGCACGGAAAAGACGATATCCATATGAATCTGTAGCCTAGAATGGTTGGGATCGGAACCAAGTAGTTAGTGATAGTAATTTCTCACCTGATGTAGGAAATAAATTGTGATGGAATCCAATCAAGAGAGTAACTAGAGGTACCATAAAAGAAATATGATGATAATGGAACATTTTATGAGACAACACACTCCTTCTTTCAATGGATCTTTTGACCCTATAGTGGCAGAAGAATGGATTAATGACACTGCAAAGATATTTAATGTTATCTTCTCTTTAGATAATAAATAGGTAAGTATTTCCATTTATTGTTTTGAATATGAAGATGATCAGTGGTGGTTAATAGTAAAAAATACCAAGGAAATATTAGAGATTTTTGCCTTAGAGTGGGGTGAATTTAAAAGTATTTTACTTCAAAAATAGTTTACTAAGGTTTTGTGACTTAGGATAGAGAATAAATTCCCTAAATTGAATCAAATGGAAGAAGATTCAGTGGCTTTGAATGAAAGATACTTAACCCGATTGGCTAGGTATGATCAAAATATTATTTTGGGTCTTCATAGGAAAATCAACATCTTTTACTCAATATTAAATACAAGTTATCAAGGGGAATTAAACTTTAGTGAATTAAAAAGTTATGAGAAACTTTTCTGATGTGTTGAGAGTATGGAGATGGAGTTTTCTAATGATCACATGCACTTTGAAAATAAGAAGAAGAAGAGATCCATATGGAAAGTGATGGGTATGAATCTACCAATGAAATCTGATTGTAAGAAAATAGGGTTTCTAGTTTATGAAAAGTGAGGTAGAAAGAACCATGGATAATTCCATACCAAAAATGGGAAGTGTTTTTGAATTGTTATGTTTGGACATATGGCCTGATATTTTAATGAAAATGATCTTATGACTAATACTGATAAGAAAAATATTACATGTTTTAAATTTTGACAAATGATTCATTATGAAAATGCATGTAAAAGAGAGATCTGATTGATAGAAAGAATCCACACAATAAGGAGAAAGGTATAGTGAGATCCTTTGAAACTACATAAATGGTTTTTGGTCCATCCAATGAAGTTTTATCAGGTACCTTGTTTGTTTACTCAGATTTTTTCTAAAGTTTTTCTTGATACGGGGTCAAAAAATTCCTTTATTCCTAAGGAATATTATGGTAAATTTGAAATATCACTTAAAAAAATGAGACCATAACATATTACTAGCACACCAAGGGAAATATTACAGCAAAGAGTAATTATAATAATCTTGCTATTGTGGTTTTTGGAATGAATTTACCAATTAACCTTGTTTTTTTCTCTAAGTCGAGTTTGATGTCATTCTAGGAATAGATTGGATTTCTATTTATAATACTAAGATTAACTATAGAGATAAATAAATAATTTTTTAGAAAGAGTTTCAGTTTGTATAGAATAATGAACACATAAACATGATAGCATATCAAGAATCTGAGAAACTATTGAAAGATGAAAATGAATGTTATCTTGCTTATATTTTAGGAAACAAGGGATCTATTCAGATTAATTATGTGCTAGTGGTAAATGAATACCTTGATTTTTTTCCGGATTAGTTACCCAATGTCATACCTAATCGGTAAGTTAAATTTACAATTGAATTAGTTCCTGATGCTAAGACAATTTCAAAACCCCCATATCGAATGGATCAAATGGAACTAATTAAATTGAAAAATTAGCTAAAAGAGTTTCTTAATAATGGATTAATTCATTTTATCACTTCACCATGGGGTTCTCCTATTTTCATTGTTAAAAATAATTATGGTTCTAAGAGACTTTTCATTGATTATAGAGACTTGAATAAAATCACTATTAAAACATGTATCCTTTGCCTCGTATCAATGAATTGTTTGATCAGCTCCATGGAGATCAGTACTTTTCCAAGATTTACTTTAGATTCATATACCATTAGCTGAAGGTGAAGGAACATGACATCCCAAAAATAGATTTTCTTACTAGATATCGGAATTATGAATTTGTTCTTATATCATTTTGGTTAAGTAATACACCTTCTATATTCATGAATCTTATGAATGAAAATTTCATGAGTTATTGGATAATTTTGTGTTTGTATTTATTGATGACATTCTTGTATTTTCTAAGAGTATAGAGGAGAATGAAAAATATCTAAGGGTTGTTTTGAAAACCTAAAAGGAAAAGAAATTGTAGGGAAAATTCATGTAGTGTTTTTTTGGTTGAAATAGATTAATTTTCTGGGGAACATTATAAATAAGAATGGAATAATAGTCGATCCTTAAAAAACAGTAGTTGATGAATTGATAATACATGAAAATGTTGCAGAGATTCGATGTTTTATTGTATTATAACGTTGTTACTGATGTTTTGTTAAAAACATTGCACAATTATCTTTCCTGCAAACTATGTAAATGAAAAATGGTGTTACATTTTATTTGGATAGATTAATGTGATGTTAGTTTTCAGGAACCAAAGAAGAGATTAGTGAATGATCCGGTTTTTTCCTTTCCTTCTTGAAATGGCGAGTTTTCCATTTATAATGACGATTCATTGAAGGGCCTTGCTTTTGTTTTGATGTAGAATGATCTTGCAATTTATTTTTCTTAATGAAGATTGAAACCTCATGTGATAAATTATCCCACACATGATTTGGAATTTGCAGCTATAGTTTTTTATTTAAAAATATGGATGCATAATTTATACAAATAAAAATTTAAACTATATACTAACTAAAAAACATTGAGGCATATATTCACTCAGAAGGAATTAAACATGAGGTAGAGAAAATAGCTGGAACTGATAAAGGATTATGATTTCACGATTAATTTCCATACGGGAAAATAAAACAATGATCTATATTCCTTGATTCCGAAACATCGTGCATTGTTAACCATGTTACATTTGGAACATGATCCCTTGATTAATGTTTTGATGAATTTTGGCTTAGATGTTTTTGGTGTAGGAAGTACCTCTGTCTTGTTTATGGTTTTAGTGTAGTCCTCATTATCAAAAAAAATTAAGAAAGAATAGAAGGGATATTGTGAGGTAAAGAAAAAGGTATAATTGGTTAAAATGGGTATGTTTCAAAAATTTATCCCGGATAAAGATTGTGTTTCAGGATTTTGTAATAGGTTTTGTTTGACTTGTGATTCCCAGTTGAAGAAATATTATTTGTGTAAAGCTCATAGTTCTCTATTTTTAGTTCATCCATGTAGTACTAAGATTTATGGAGACCTTTGAGAGTATTACTGGTGAGATGGAATGAAAATGGATATTGCAAAATTTACTATGAAATGTTTAACATGTCAACATGTTAAAAAAGAGAAACAGTTATCGAAGGGGATTATTCAACTTTTACCAGTTCGAGAGTGGAAATGGGAGAGTATATCCGTGGACTATGTTGTGGGACTACAAAAACCATCCCAAGGTAAGAATTAAATATGTATTATTGTTGATCGATTGGATAAATCTAAACATTTTCTCACTATTTCATATACAGTGTCTTTGGATCAACTTTATCAATTGTACATTAATGATATGGCCAGGTTACATGGAGTTCCTTTGCCCATTATATTTGATCGAGATTGTAAGTTCTCTTCAAAATTTTAGAAGAGGCTTAAGAAGTTATTGGTTAGGGAATAAAATTTCAGTATAGATTTTTATCCTCAATAATATGGAAGTTTGGATGAATGATTCAGACTTTGGTGGATATGCATCGCACTTGTTTGATAGACTACCAAGGAATTTGGGATTAACAAATTTCTCTAGTTTAGTTTTCTTATCATAATATTTTTTCATTCCAATATACATATGGAACCTTTCAAGGAATTGATTGGGAAGTGGTGTACAACTCAACATTTTTGGGATTAAGTTGGCGAATTAAATTTGATGGGACCACAATTAGTAAAGTTAGTGGCTGGAAAAGTGAAGATAATCCAGCAATACCTGAGGACATGATAGAGCAAAAAAAGTTATGTAAAATACAAGACGAAAGACTTTTCTTTTTAGGTAGGTGATCGTGTTTTTATTTAAATCTCACCAATGAAAAGTGTGATGCATTTTGGTAAGAAAGGAAAGCTAAGTCCACTATTCATTAGACCTTATGAAATTCTGGAGAAAGATGGACCATTTGCATACTATGTATATTTTCCTCTGATTTTATCTTACAAATATAATTTTTTACATGTTTTGATGTTAAGAAAGTATGTTCCAAATTCATCTCATCCCTTGAGTAGAGAAGTAGTCCAATTGAAGGAGAAACCTTCTTATGCGGAGAAACTTGTTCATATTATTAATCAAAGGGAACATGTATTGTGGAATAAGGTAATACACTACATAAAGGTTTTTAGAGAAACCACATGGTTGAAGAACAAACATGGGAAGCCTAAAATTCTATGAGGGAAAGGTACCCCCTCTTTTTTAATAAGTAAATAAAATTCTAAGGGTTCAATTTCAAGAAATTTGGGATAATGTAACACCCCAAGGTTTAAAAAATAAATTTAAAATGCATGAAACTATTGTTAAGAAGATATATAAAAATAGACTTTAAACACAATTTTTTTCACATCTATGATTTGAATTTCAATAAATGGTCATCTACGATTGGGATCAGTAAGTTATTTAGAGTCTGATAGAACCAACTTGATTTTTTGGTGAATAGTAACTCACCATAATGAATAGTAATATGAATTTTAATATGACCCTAGAAAATAGTAAATTGTATAATTGTTTTATTTTCTTATGGTTTTTTGAAAATTAGATATTAAATAATTTTTCAAGGTGTTAAAAATGAGATCTAGATTAAAAAATGTTATTTTTGAATAAATTATGATTTTATTAAAAAATTAAATTAATAATATTTATAAAATTATATTCAGAAAATTGAGTTCATTTTTGAATTCTAAAAATCATAAAACGATTAGGGTTATTTTTTGGGATTTTTCTGAAGTTCATGATTTTTTGATTGATAGTGAAATGCAATAAAATACCATATATTCTAATTATTGGATAAATACACTATTTTTTAAATCATCATAGATGTAATCCCACTTCGTTAGAAATCACATTAACTTATTTCTCTTTGGGGTCACATAAATCAAGACTATTCATAGTCTTGAAAAAAATATTAAACTAATGATTAAAATAATGTAAAATATATCCTCTCCACCACAATAAATACCACCCTCATTCCCCTATTCCTCTCACACCTCTCAATCCATAAAAATCGTGTATGTTCTACCAAATTCCCTTCCCAAGGATTTTCTGGACACCTAAGACCTGACGGTCTCATCAAAATGACAAAACGAAAGGCCTTAAGTAGGATCTCATGGAGAAGAGATCAGTAGGTAAGAATCCTCTTCCTTTTTATGTGTTTTCCTTCCAATTCCTTTATTTTCTTACAGACTTCCCCTCAACATATATATGAGGTATGAAATCTAAAAAATCATATATATTCGGTATATTATCATGTTCATGTAAATGACTCTTCATCTTTCTCTTATCCCCTCCCTCTTATTCTAAATATAAAACACCCCCCCCCCCGTGATTTGTCTGTTTACCAAAATTGTGGATTATATGTTTCTAATATCCATTGTTTCCCTAAAATATATTCATAAATTACATTTAATGGTAGAATTATAATGTAATGTGTATTTTTTGACCTATTATATGTTTTGTAATGAACATCTATAGATGAAATTAAATTATAGAATGAAAAAAATTCATGATTTTTGAGGAACTACAAAAAATGATATAAACAGATATCAATAATGTTTTATCAAATGATCCATCACCATATATGATATAAAATCATTTATGGTAACATTCAATATTCTAGAATAATATTAATACCATTTCATTCCACATATTATTTTTTCCCTAAGACAAGAAAATCAAATACAAACCAGCCATGGGAATCATGGAAAAAACGTACCCAAAATAACAGAAGGAACAAAATTGTCACGACCCGTCCCCCGGGGCCCGTATCGTGACTACCCCAAACCCTCCATCCATAGGCCATGGGATGGAGACTAGCACCAAAGGCGTAAATACATAAACTAGGAAGGCGATGTCTTTATAAACTGGAACACACACAACAGAGTACGAGCTGGAAGTAAAACACTAAAAAAGATGTATAAAAAAGAGTACTGAAAAGTAAAGGGGCCGGAAATACATGCCCAACTGGAAAATACAAGTAAAACTGAAAGAAAGTACAACTGAAGAAAATTAAAGCAGCTACTGTGTTTTCCTCTAGGGTTCCTACCTGTAGGGTAGGTACAGATGGCCTCCCAGCACTCCATGTTTTTCCGTCGGCTCTGTGTACCGTCACGCTGAGTGGTCCACCTCCAAGTACCATCCAGTACTACTAATCTATGACCTAGTTAGTGTTTTCCATCATCTGTAACCAAAACAATGAGGTACGAGCATAGCCCATGTAGGGGTGAGTATAACGATACTCAGTAGGGACCCCGAGACTCTTAAGGTCTCACAAAATCCAACAAGGATAAACCACAAGGTATGAAATCAACGGATAACCATTACTTAGGTATATTAAAATACATATACCTATGATATCAATTATCCCATCTCAATCACGAGGAAAACCAAAAATTCATTGACTCTTCTCAGACCAGGATTTTTATTCATGATGTTGAAAGCCAGGCTACTGGAGAAATCCTCCTCTTATGAGTACAGTGGGCCTACCGCTACACCCACGTTCTTCCCACTAACCTTGAACTGCTGAGGTACTCTACCTGTCGAGTACTATGGGTCTACCATGCTCACACAGAGGCTCTCCCCACCATGGGTATGCTACTACAACCATGTGATCCCCCTCATAGCCTATAGTGGTACTCCTTCTGTCATGTATCGCGGGTCTACCGGAACAACCAAGCACTCCTCCGTCGTGGGTCTGCTGCTACAACCAGGAGCTCCCCACTAGGCCATCCGAATCACTCAGAGTCAAATGGTCAGCAGTCGTCTAGTATCAGCATGCTACTAGGTCTCCGCAATCTGCTGGCTCATCACCGGGAGGGTCCGATCCATGAGCTACAATTTAATACTCCAAGTGTCACGAAATCCCACGTATAAGTATCTCAAATGACTACTATATCATATGGGTCTCAATGCCACAGACGGTGCGTCAATCGAATGCCTGGTCTGTTAGTTGTTAGTCTTTTTGTCTCGGGGGCCTGGTTGGATTCGTGTACAATCCAACCTGACCGTAACTCGACTATACCCAAAACTCAAGTTGGATATACTCAAAGGAATTTTTATCTTCGAGATTACCATCTCCCCTAACGGTTCGTCAAACGGACGTCCGGTGCCAATGTTATGGCCAAAGTATGTAAAGTGTTAGTAGTGGGCCTAGGTCCGGTCTGACCCGGTCAGACTGACTCGGCCCAACCCAGTCTGGTCCAACCCAGTTTGGGTCAACCTGGACAGTCCCAATGGGTCTCACGTAGCCCACAGGGCGGGTCAGATTGCTATGTTAGGCCCGGTCCGATGGGCCCGATCCAGCAGACTGCGAGGGTGCTTCGGCCCAAAAGCCACCACATAGGCGGCTCAGTGACTCGGCTCGAAAGGCCGGGCCGGTACGTTAAGAGACACTACAGGGGGGACACCATAGGTCTACTCGAGAGGCCAGTAGCTGGGAGGCCAGTGGCTAGTTGTGCGGGGCACGGGCGGGCTAGCTAGACGTCGGGTAGGTCACTGGTGCACCAGACAGGGCGTGGAAGGGGGCCACAGGGGCACCAGGCAGGGCGCCAGGGCACCGGGCAGTGCACCAGAGCAATGCGCTGGGGATCAGGCAGCATGTCGGGGCTTTACACTGGGGCGCGGGCAGGGCACCAGGGTGCCATGAAAGGTGCCGGAGGAACCAGGCAGGGTGGGGGGCACACGGGCAGGCGACTCAAGGGAGCCGAGCAGGGAGCCAGCGGTACTGAGCAGTGCTCGGGGCATGCGGGTAGGCAGCGTGGGGCGTAGCAGCACACGGGCAGGCCATGGGGTAGGCCTGAGCGCGCGGAGTAACAGGCGGGTATGCCACGATTCATGCTGTGGGGCTCCGCGGTGTTCGGATGGAAGCACCAGTGTGCGGTGAGGGCGGTCCGAATCATGGAGGTTGTGGGCAGTGCAGCCTTTGTTCTTCATCTTTGTCGCCATCGCCTCATTTCCATTCCATCATGGATTCATCACAAAAATAACAACGGAGGGGTTGGTCCATATGGGTTTGACCTTCACCCTCTACATTCAGGGTGGTAGTAATGGGATCTCAAGAACAGAACACAACACCCCACCCGCAAAAGGTAATCATCAACATTCTCCGTTTAAGGGTGGAAGAACATGGTACTTTTAATGAAAGAACCCCTAGCTTTTTATTCGTCGCTCGACGCATGTCGTTTGTTAATGGAGTCGTGAAAGGTAGATGGTGGATACTGTCATTCATCACGTACGCCACATGTCCTCAATTCCGATCTACGTCGATTCATTGATGATGTTGTGGAGAGTTGATCGGTTGGTGGCTAGGAAAGATGTCGAAGAAGAAAGAGAATCACTGACGTTCTTCGCATTATTCATGTTCTGCGTTGGGAGATGTTTCCCCTAGAATTCCTCTTTAAGCCTCCACCAAAAAGAAGATTATGCCAACAAAAATAATTGGAGGGTATAAAATTTATTACGTTGGCATGTAATTCAAAATTGATGAATTAAATGAGTGGTCCCCACCTAATTAAATTCCTTAGAGGTGTCTCATTTAATTAGGTGGATGGCAAGAGGCTGTCCCTCATTAAAGAGGGATAACTGGAAGGTTTTATCCTCCATCATCAATAGGGGTTGTGTGGTCACCATCCTAATCATTTAATAGAGAGGTTATGGGTCTGAGTTGGTCCCCACGTCGTAACCTCTCATGGGAGGTTATGCTCGGGTGGGTCCCACCACCATAACTTATCATTGGAGGTTCGGGTGTGGCGGTCCCACCATCAACTCCCAAGTAGAGGTTCCAACTACATGCACTCACATGGCGGCTCAATAATAAAATAAAGTGTCACACTTTATTTTTTTTATGAAAACCCAAAAACCAACTTTTATCCTCGACTCACTACCGTCGAAGTGATTGTATTCTTAAGTGAATATCGGCGCTGCGAGTTCAACGGTGCCATTTGATTTTAGTTCCGAGAACCGGATAAAATGTTATAAAATCCCGCTCGTACATTTATTGAACGTACCTGATCAAAACATCAGAAATTAACTCCGGGCACACCGGGCTTCAGAATCAATCGCCGTAAATTTTCACAGACTCGTAAAAATTCCATGTATTTAAAATAAAATTCCACAGAATTTCTGGGTCTTTACATTATCCCCACCTTAGGGATTTACGTCCCCGTAAGCTACAACTCACACTAAGAGAACAAATGGGGATATTGAGCACACATCTAACCCTCCCGCTCCCATGTTCTCTCCCGGAGGTTCCCGTGCTGCCAGCTAATGCACACTTGAGGTATCGACTGTCCATGTAGGTCCCACTCCTGTCAATCCTCAATCTCCATTAAAACCTCCATAAATGTCTCTCCATCGTCTATGTATAGCTCCCCATAGTCGATGATTATATAAGGGTCATGCTCGTATCTCCTCAGTTGAGATACGTGGAATACATCATGCACTCGGTGCACCTGAGGTGGAAGAGCTAGGAGGTAAGCCACCTCGCCTACTCTGCTCAAGACATGGAAGGGTATGATGAATCTCTAAGATTACATGCCGCCTCAGCCAAATCTTCATAGACCTCATCAAGGTGAGACCTGTAGGAAGACGTGGTCGCCATCCTAGAACTCTAGAGGACTCCATCTCCTGTCAGTATATGACTTCTGTCTGATTTGTACAGTCTTCACCCACTATTGGATGATCAGCACCTTCTCCGTGGTAGCCCATACCATCTTTGGCCCCACTAGTGCTGACTCCCCTGGGTCTGTCCAGCACTATGGTGATCTTCAAGGTCGACCATAGAAGGCTTCAAAAGGTGCCATGCTGATGGTGGAGTGATAACTGTTGTTGTACACAAACTCCACCAAAGGTAGAAGATCCTCCCAGCTATGACTGATGTCGAGGAAATATGCACGGAGCATGTCCTTGAGGGTCTGTATGGTCCTCTCAGTCTGACCATCTCTCTGATGATGGAAGGTGGTGCTCTAGCAAAGCTGTGTCCCGAATGCTTCCTGTAACACCTTCCATAGCAAGGAAGTAAATCCTTCATCATGATCAGAGGCAATAGAGGATGTTACTCTGTGTAAATGCACAATCTCCTACATGTTGTGGCGTCCCAATCTCTTTACTGAGCTCGGTTCTCTGATCGGTATAAAAGTGGGCCGACTTGGTGAGTCGGTCGATGATCACCCAAATCGAGTTGGGACCCATGGATGTACGTGGAAGACCCGTCACAAAGTCCATGGATATCCCATACCACTTTCACTATAGGACATATAGAGGCTAAATCAAACCAGCTGGAACCTAGCACTCCGCCTTCACTTGCTGACAAGTGAGGCACTGAGAGAAAAAATCTGCTACTTCCTTTATCATACCTAGCCACTAGTGTTGTCATCGAAGGTCTTGGTACATCTTCACCACTCTTGGATTTACATCAATAGGGGATGTTTTGAATTCCCACAATACATAATCTTGAAGTGCTACTGGTACCATGGTATGTCCTATGAAAATGACAACGTGATCCCCACCTTCAGAACATCAATCTGGTTCCTACGCTGTGGATATTTAAGCACGTTGTTTCTTGTAGTCACCGTCCCCATTCTGTGCTTCACTGACTCGATGAAATATTGGGGGAGTGACCGTAAGAGACTATAGGAATGATGCCCCATCTCTATCCACAAAGGATATCTAAAAGGTAGCCAGCTACTCTGTCACCTCGCGTAGTAGCTGCATACCAGTCCTCCTGCTGAGAGCATCTGCTACAGCATTCCCCTTCCCTGGAGTATATACTATCTCAAATTCATAGTCCTAGAGGAATAAATCCATCACTGTTGTCTCTATTTTGGGTCATTCTAAGAGAAGATATACCAGAGACACTTTTGATCAGAGTACACTGTAAAATGTTCGCCCATAAGATGGTGCCGCCACATCTACAAGGCAAAGACCACTGCTGCTAACTCCCCGTCCTGGGTTGTATAGTTCTACTCCTATTGCCTCAGTTTCTGAGAACCATAATAGATCACTTCTCACCCCTGTATCAGGACACACCAAAGTCCGGTCCCTGATGCATCTCAGTAAACTATGTACCCTATGCCTTCCTCTGGAAGCCTTAGGATGGGGGAACTAGTCAGCCTCTGCCTCAACTCCTGAAATCTCTGCTGGAATCTCTCTGACCACACGAAGGGTTGCCCCTTCTTCGTTAAGAATGATAGTGGTGACAAAACTATGGAGAAGTTTGGAATGAATCTATGATTTTACCCTACTAAACCCAGGAAACTACGTACCTCCTTCACACTCTTGGGTGGCTCCCAAGCAAGTACCGCCTCGATCTGCGCTGGGTCCACTGCAACTCCAGCCTCCAAAATGATGTATCCCAAGAAATGAACCTCTCGAATCCAAAACTGGCACTTCAAGAGGTTACCATAAAGCTAGTGCTCTCATAGTGTGTCTAGTACTACCCGCAAATGGTAGGCATGCTCTTCCTCAGTAGTCAAGTAAATCAGTATGTCATCAAAGAAGACTATAACAAAGTGATCGAGGTAAGGCTAGAAAATCGTGTTCATCAGACTCATGAACACTATTGGAGCGCTTTTTATGCCGAAGGGCAATACCATGAACACTAAGTGGCTGTATTGACACCTGAAGGCTGTCTTCTGCACATCCTCGTCTCGAGCTCGGAGCTGGTGATAGCCAGATCTGAGGTCAATCTTCAAGAACCATTGTGATCCCTTGAGCTGATCAAAGAGGTCATCACTCCTTGGGAGTGGGTACTTGTTCATCACATTCACGAGGTTCAGGTGACGATTGTCAACACAGAGCCTCAAGCTCTCATCAGACTTCTTGGTGAACAGAATCGGGGCTGCCCTGGGAGAAACACATGGACAAATGAATTCCTTCCCCTATAAGTCCTCCAACCATACCTGCAGCTCACAAAGCCCAATGAGAGCCCTCTGAAATGCTGGAGTAGATATCTGTGCCTTCTTGGGGTACAAGTCAATGTAGAAGCCCACCTCTATGCGAGGAGGTAGTCCTGGGACATCATCAGTGAAAACATACATGTACTAGTCCACCGCTATAGGTTAGTCGAACTCTCCACATCAACTACTCCAAGGTTATGTCAAGACAACTAGCGAGTGATCGGCTACACCCTCCTTTGAGTAAGTCCTTCCTATGATACAAATTTTATCTTCTAGCTGGTAAAGTTAAACCTGGTCCCATCCATGTGGATACACTACACATTTTTCCTAATACAGTCGATCTAGGCATGGACTATAGAAAACTAGTCCATACCTAAGATGACGTCGTAAGGCCTCGACGCCACTACTAGGAGATCCATGTCGAAGCTCTCACCTCATAGAGTAATCTCGCATTGCCGACACTAGTGCGCAACCATGGAATCAAATCCCATAGGAGTCTCTAACCGTATGGATCGAACTAATGGCTCTTTTAGAATCTCTGAGCATCAAATGAGGGATGTGGAAATGAAAGAGTGACTGACACCTATCCCTATAAGAATTTCATCTAATGTGTAATAGACACAAATTTTAGCTTGAATCATATTTGAAGCACCATGATCATAGGCCTCAACTGCCTGAAGATGTGCTCTCCCCTATCCACCCTCTCCCTACGGTCGGGGTGGTCCTCCTGGTGGTGGTGGAAGTAGCACCTCAAAAAGTCATCCACTTCCAGCTGCATGTCTAGATCCTCTTCCACGTCTGCCTCCACCCTAAGGACCATCTCGATCAAACTTCTACCTATGCCCAAGGGGTCCCTCCACTAGTTGCTGATCATTCATGCGGCGGGTCGGACAGTCATGAGCCATGTGAACCTGTCCATTGCATGAGTAACACTGCCCACATATGGTAGGTCTGTCTCCACCCAGGGTTCCTCGCACATCTGATCCTGAGTCATGTGGTCGACCACATGTAGGTCTGGTCCTCTTGGACCTCTACATCATCTGTCAATTTCCAGCAATATAAGACTCCAATTCATGATGGCTAGTAGTGGGTATCATTACTATAGACTGCACGGAAAGGAAACTCTACACTAGGAGGGCTCCCTCCAACACCCCTATCTGCGTTGGGATGATAAGTGAGATCATTAGAGATCTGATCTCTCGCCTAATCCCCTGCTCGATTTTCCGAGCCCTGAAGAATGGGCCCCGCACCATATCTGTGTAGTAGCGCGAGAGGTCGGCGAACCTCACTGAGAACAATGCCACTATCATCCTATCTTTCTATAGATGCAGTAGCTCCTATATCTGCACCACAAAAAGGGTGGGTGGAACAATCTCTGAATGGAACAGGATCTCGAAGTCTAAACAGATTAGTGTCACCTCATCATGGATATGAAGCATCAGGCTCCACCATCTGCATGCTGCTGCCTGAAGGAGGCTTGTAGCAAAGATCACCATGAAGTCAGCCAGTGTCCTTATCAGTTGGGAGACTCTCACCACAGCCTCTAGCCAATCCTCAGCTGCCTGTGGGTCCATCTCTCTCTTGAACCTCGGTGGCCTCTGGAGTTGGAACTCATGCAACGTGGTCAAGCGGCCTGCATTGTCTCTTGTGGGGGATGGTGGCATCAGTGGCACAACAGGGAGTGGTACTACTGATGCCTCTGCTAGAAGGGGCCCTGCACCAAGGCCTCATTGCTTGGTGGTCTGTGAGTACGTACAAATCTCGGGGCTCTAACTGGCCATCCATGGGGAGGCATCTTGATTGAAAACAGATGTGACATTGTCAATAGACTATACTTGGTGAGATGAACTAGTTGAGCTGAATTAAAGAAAAACTTTTGAAAACACACACGCATTCAGTGTTTTTTATGAATTGAGTCAGAAATTAGCAGTCAGAGTCCTGGTGTATGGATACGTCGACCTCCCACACTAACACTAGACTCCCTGAAATGAAAAACACACTTATAACCCTTAACAATATTGCTTCACAGGAAAGAAATATTGGAGTCCTATCTTCTGCGGTAGAACCGACTCATCTGATACCAATTTTTCACGACCCGTCCCCTGGGGCCCGTATCGTGACTACCCCATTCTATCCTTCCATAGTCTAGGGGATGGCGACTAGCACCAAAGGCGTAAATCCCTAAACTGGGAAGTCGTTTCCTTCATAAGCTGGAACACACACAATGGAGTATAAGATGGAAGTAAAACCCTATGAAAAGCTATATACAAAAGATTGATGAAAAGTAAAGGGGTCGGAAATTCAAACCCAACTGAAAAATAAAAGTACAACTGAAAGAAAGTACAACGTAAGAAAAGTAAATAAGCTACTGGGTCATCCTTCGGGGTTCCTACCCGAAGGGTAGGTAAAGATGGCCTCCTCAAAACTCCAAGTCTGTCTGTCCGCGCTATGGACCGTCACGCCGAGTGGTCAACCTATGGGTGCCATCCAGTCCAGCTACTCTCTTCCCCGGTCAGCGTTGTCCATCATCAACAACCAACACAATGAGGTGCAGGTGTATCCCATGCATGGGTGACTATAACGATACTATGTTGGGGCCCGAAGACCCATAAGGTCTCATAAAATCCATCAAGGATAAACCACAAGGATTGAAATAAATGTATAACCATTACTTAGGTATATGAACATATATATACCTATGCTATCAAGTAACCCATCTCAATAATGAGGAAAAACAAAAGACATTGGACCAGCTCAAACTAGGATTTTTATTCATGATGTCGAAACCATGGCTACTGGAGAACTCTTCATTTGTCGAGTACAGCGTGCCTGCCGCTACAACCAAGTGCTTACCACTAACATTTGAATTCTGAGGTACTCCACCTGTCGTGTATTGTTGGTCTTCTGTGCTCAATAGAGGCGCTCCCCATCATGAGTCTGCTGCTACAACCATGCGATCACCTCAGAGCCTACAGAGGTACGCCTTCTATCGAGTACCGCGGGTCTACCACTACAACAAATCACTCCTACAACGTGGTTATGCTTCTACAACCAAGTGCTCCCCACTGGGCCATCTGAATCACTTTGAGTCTATTGGTTAGTAGTCATCAAGTCTCAGCCAGCTACTAGGTCTCTGTAATCTACTTACTCGTCACTGGGAGGGTCCACTCCATGAGCAACAAGTCAATACTCAAAGTGTCACAAAATCCCACTTAGAAGTATCTCAAATGACTTCCATGTCATATGGGTCTCAATGCAATAGACGGCGTGTCAATCAGACACCCGGTCTATTAGTTATTAGCCTTTTTCTCAGGGGCCCAGTTGGATTCGTGTACGATCCAATCTGACCATAACTAAATTATACCATGAACTCTAGTGGGGTATACTCAAAGGACCGTCTATCATTGAGATTTCCAGTGTCACTAACGGTTGAGCAAATGGACATCTGATTCCAATGTTATGCCCAAAGTATGTAATGGGGTTGGTAGTGAGCCCGGGTCTTGTCTGACAAGGTCGGACCGACTCGGCCCAACCTAGCCTGGCCCGACCCGGTCTGGGTCACCCTGGATTGACCCGATGGGTATGACCTAGCCCTTCGGGCGGGTCAACCCACTATGTTAGGCCAGGTCCGCCGGGCCTGACCTAGTGGACATCAAGTGCGAGTCGTCCAAAAAGGAACCACGTAGGCGGCTCGATGACTCGGCCTGGAAGGCCAAGCCAGTTTGGCCATGAAAACTGCGGGGTGGGGGGAGCACTGTGGGTTGGCTCAAGAGGTCGGCAACCGAGAGGCCAGTGGCATGTCGCGTAGTGTGCGGGCGGGTCCGCCGGATGCCGGTCATGTCGCAGGTGTGCCAGACAGGCTGCGGTAGGGGGTGCCAGGCATGACGCTGGGGTGCCGGGCACCACGACGGAGCAGCGCGCTATGGAGTAGGCAACAAGATGGGGCACTGGGCAGGCACTGGGGTGTCGGGCAGCGCCCAAGGGCTGCACGCTAGGGAACTGGGCAGGGCGCCGGCAGAGTCAGGCAGTGCGCGGGGTGCGCCGGTAGGCATCTTGGGGGCACCGGGCAAGGCGTTGGCAGTACCTGGCAGCGCGTAGGGTGCACAGGACATGACAGTGCGTGGGAAGGCCGTGGGGCATGCCAGTGCACATGGAGTAGCACACGGGTAAGCCGCGATTCATGTGGTGGGGCGTGACGGTGTTTTGACGGAAGTACCGGTGAACCGTGAGGGCGGCGCAAAGAGCGGAGGCCGTGGGTAGCGGGGCCTTTGTTCGCCATCATTGTCATTGTCTCCTCCTTTCCATGACATCGTGGAGTCATAACAAAAAGAAAAAAGTAGTGGTCGGGCCATGTTGGTTTGGCCAGCACCCTCCGCATTTATGGTGGCAGCAATAGGTTCTCATGAATGGAACACAACACCCCACCCACAAAAGGTAATCATCAACATTTTATTTTATGGGAGGAAGAAGATGGTACTTTAAAGGAAAAAACCCCTACCTTTTGATTCGTTGCTCGACGCTCATCGTTTTTTGATGGTGTCACGAAAGGTAGACGAAGTAGACTGTCATTCGTCGCATCTTCCGCACGTCCTCAATTCTGAGTTGCATCAGTTCGTTGACAACATTATTGAGAGTTTAATGGTAGGTGTCTAGGAATGATGTTATAGAATAAATAGCATCGCCAGTTTTCTTCTCTCTTTTGGCGTTCTTCACGCTCTTCATTGAGAGATTTTATCCCTAGACATCCTCTCAAAGCCTCCACCAAATAAAATATTATGCCAAAGAAAATAATAGGAGGCTTTTTCTGTCATAACATTGGCACATAATTCGAAATTGATGAATTAAATGAGTGGGCATCACCAAATTAAATGTGTGAGATGTGTCACATTAAATTAGGTGGATGGCTAGAGGCTCTCACTCATTAAAGAGGGAGAGGTGGGAGGTTTTATCCTCCATCATCAATAGGGGTCAGGTGTTCCCCACCCATATCATATAATAGAGAGGTTATGGGTCCTGGGTGGTCCCCATGTCATAACCTCCTGCGGAAGGTAATTCTCAGGTGGGCCCCACCACCATAACCTCCAATGAGAGGTTGGGGTGTGGCGGTTCCACCATTAACTCCCAAGTAGAGGTTCCAACTACCCACTCTCACATAACGACACAAAAATAAAATAAAGTGTTACAATTTAATTTTGTTATTATTTTATTATGAAAACCCAAAAACTAACTTTTATCCTCGATTCACTTCCGTCAAAGTGAATGTCTTCTTAAGCGAATACAGGCACTTCGAGTTCAACAGTGCCCTCAGATTTCAGTTCCAAGCACTGAATAAAAAGTTATAAAACCCCACTCGTATGTTTACTAAACATACCTAAACAAAACATTTGAAATTTTTTCTGGGAACACAGGGCCTCGGAATCAAGCACCGTAAATGTTCATAGACTTGTAAAAATACCATGTATTTAAAACAAAATCAATAGAATTTTAGGGTCTTTACAAAAATTCTAACAATTAATGGGTGAAATGATGTAATGAAATGGTCATATAAGGTTTTATAAACATGAATATGTTTATTTAAAATATATATAACACACTTTTAACCATTATATAGGTGGTTTAAGTGATTTTTAAGTAAGAAAAACTCGAGGTAAGGTAATTCTTAACCCAATTTCCATTCATTAGGTTAACATTCTACATAATTAATTTTGGGGTATTAAAATAGTTTGTGTTATTAATTTTTTTTATATTATCTTTAATTATGTGTATTTAAAGTGTATAAAAATATTCCATCCACTCTATTAATTCTCTCTTCAATTATATGATATTTATTAGGGGATTTTATTTTTAAATCCAATTTAAAAATTCTATTTTACAAAATTAGAAAGCAATGTTTTTATGCAATTATTCATGTTGTATGATTATGTTCATGTTCATGAGAATTTTTTAGGATGAAGGGTGGTAACTAAATATCCCTCCAATTAATTTGTTATGAGTAATTTGGAGACAAACTATATGGTTACTCGAAGTGTAACTATGATGGTTACACAGTAAGGTAGTTGTGACAGTTACATTATTTGGAAGTTGTGATGGTTACAAATTATAAGGCATCCGAGATGGTTACAAGATTATGTAAATAATGCACCAAGATACCTTTATTGTTTTATATATGTTCTATATGTTTTTTGGAAATAAAATATAAATCTAAAGCGTCATAAAATATGTTTATTTTGGTAAAAAGTGTGTTTTTTAAAATGATTTCATACGATACAAGTATTCATGGTCTAATGTTTTATTTTATTATATTTATATCCCTTAATAAGATTTTGGTTCTCATACCATTTTATAAATGATTTTAAAAGGTTATGAGGTTTTGTAAGACAAAGAAGGAGTCCATGTTAAATTTTATGAAGATTTATCAAGGAAATCGTGTTTTATTTGAAATGTTTTAAATTTTGGAAGAAATGGATACTGTTTATCTTGTATCTTCTCTATATGAATTCTGAATGTTATGTATCTATTATATCACAATTATCTAAAAATATAATCATGAAAAGATCATCAATATGAAAGGAAGTGTATTCTTTACTAAAATTCAAGATTATGTAATGTATTAAGGCCAGTTCCTTATACAAGATACTTGGGTATTTTTTTAATTTTGTAGGAAAATGTTATGAAATGTTTTTTGATTATGGTTTGGGTAACTATAATTTTCATGTATGAATAAATATATACATGAAATTATTATGTAATAGTACCATCTATCTAATTATGAGTATATTCTTTGTTGATTCTATATATATAAAGAGAAATTATAAATTTCATGACATTCCTACAATTTACCTCATCCTATGTGAGGTTTTATAAATAAAAATTTACATTATAAAAAAACACAACAATTCACCGAAATGTTTCATGTCTCTTGAAATAATATCTAATAAAAATTTCCTCATGATATTTAGAAAATTATTATAGAGAAACTCGAAAAAATTTAAACTAAATATCCTCGTAAACACTTAAATTAAATACATTGACAAAAAACATTTACATTTGTGGATTTTAAAATAGGGGACATGTTGGAATTGAACTAAATAATAATAACACAACAAAAAACACAAATTGTTTAGGTTAAAAAATCATATAAAATATATACACAATAGTTTATAGATAGTAAAATTAAAAAATAAACATTTAATAAAAACAATTAATACATAAAAAGAACTATTGAATCATGAAGTGATATTTTTGAATACCAGTCACACCATCCTTCTTTTCTGATTTCATAAATAAAGTACATATAAATATTTATATCATGATAAATATAGAACAATAACTAAAAATTATATGAATATAACATTATTTTTAATTAAAATATTATAAAAATATGTATAATAAATAAAATAACACTTAAATAAAAATAGTGTAATATAACTATCATAAAAAATAAAAAAATAAATATCAATTTAATTTAGAATTAATTTAATTTAAATCTAATGGTTTGGGATTTAAATGTGTAATATTATTGTTGGTTTATTGAGAAAATGTGATTAAAATAAATTTTAGAGTAGGCATAAATATAATTGGTACTTCATCAATAGAAATCAGTGGATCATATACTATATCCAACTCCCATCTCAAATTTTATAAAGGTTATATAATAACATGAACAGGAAAAAGGTTTTTTCTTCCTAAATGTTGTTTGAGTTGAGATCATTATATATAAAATGTGTTTATAATTACCTACCCTAAACTTATGTTATCTATTTATTAATTTTATGAATTGATATACATTTCTAAACTCTTCAAAATATAATCCTTATTAAATTGTTTAACAAAATAACACCCTTTAATAAACACATATAAATAAAAATAGTATATAATTATGCCTATTTTTATCAATAATTTCAATTTAAAAATGATTCATATTTAATCCCATGTATTTGATATTATTTTATAATTGAAATTAATTTCTCTTCAAATTATTTCAATATTCTATAAAAACACTAGAGTAAGTATTGCTATATTTTAAATTATTTTTTACATATTCCATCATTTTTATATAATTCTAAAAATCTCAAAAAAAATTGTCTAAACAATATTATTGTTTATCAATAACTAAATTTTCATGTAAACCAAAATATTTATCCATGGTGTTTTTGGCTTTAGAATGAAATGATTATATATATACTACAAATTTATAAATAATGTGTTTGATAGTATTTTTAACCAATTCATAACGATATTAAAATAATCCAATATCATTTTAATATTAGTACATTTAGTAAATAATTTATTAAAAAATGAGAATACAAATTAATCAATATGATATAGTATTTTTTTCTAAAATAAAAAAATTATTCAAGTCAATAGATTGGTCAATACGTTAGAAATAGATTTTTTATAGTTACCAATTATTAAATATATGAAACAACAACATTTTAATCCAATAGACACATGATTTTATTCTTTCACTTCAAATATTTTACCCCAAATTATGGTAAATTGAATTAATTTCCTTAAATAACTCAGTTTTATATTTAATTATATATTTCAATTAATCAATATATTTTTTAGGAAAAATATATGGTCTCATATCAGTATTTATTTTTTGAAATAAAAAGGTTCTTAAAGTCTTATAACCCATCTTTATATTAGCTTAGTTAAAAAATCATGTATTAAAACACATATTTACTCCATTTGACTTCATAAAAAATCTAAAAGTTAATTTATGATGCTTTTAATCAAAAATAGAGTCATTATTATAAGTAGAGAGGCTAATTTCATAAAAAAATCCCTCATTATCTATTTGTAGGGACATAATTTATAATTTCATCAACATCATCCTATAAATAATTGCAAATATAAACATTCGTATTCTTATTATAATAACAAGAAATAAAATATTCCATTTAATAATTTAATATTTAAGTTTAATTTTTATAATATTCAAGTCATTTTTCACCAAAATCAACAACCATTTATACAACATTAATTGATTTTTATTCATCATATTTATCCTCACTTACAAGGATATAATTACTATGATATTTGGTCCCAGAATAAACATTATCTCTTACAACATTATTTATTACAATCCTATAAAAAAAATTATTATTCATCTCTAAATAAAAAAAATATCCTAAACATTCTACATGCATGCATTGTTAGAAAATAATAAAACATCAACATTCAATGTAACATTTTCTTTAACATTATTTTCTTCAAACTCAATAGATTCATTTTTCTATTGATTATATACTATCCCAATCATAATAACTTTTTTACATTTCAATTTAGATTTACCATTTACATCTTTAGTATTATTATTAATAGTCTCCCCTATAATCTAGTAGAAACATCTTCCACTTTATCATCATAATTATCATCATCAATATTCCCTTTTTTGTCAGTAATTTTTTTAATGGATGCATTGTATTTAAATCCAATATGTTTGATGCCTTATCAGGTAGAGTATTATGATGATGAAATTTTGAATTATTCATTTCCTTTAATAATATTTTTTTTCAAATAATAATGTCAGGATTCTTCTATATTGATGGATGTTGAGTCTCCACTTAACATTGATATAATTTAAAACAATTATCTTAATAAATATTGGAATATTAAATCATTTTTCATCATATACAATATACATTATATATATATCTTTATTTTTTCCAAATTATCTAACCCTTCCAGAAATAATGGTAGAATTAATTTTTATTGAAAAATCTACTCAATCTCTAACAGTATAGAATTTTAAATACATTTTATTTTAGTTATAAAAAATATCACAATATATAAAAATATTTATTAATTATATCATCGACCAATGACTACTTATATAGAAATCAACCTTCATGAAGGCTTTAAGTATGATCAATAAGTTTTATTAATAGAAAAATATAATTATTTCCTAATCATCCTTATCTTAATTTTACCCTTAGTACATCCAAAAACAAGCTCCACATTCTCATAAATCTATCATAAAATAGCATCATAGATAGAAATCATCTTCCTATAATAAAAAAATTAACATTCCAAAAAATATAAGGATTTTTTTAATACAAGATTAATCAATTTATCAAATCCAAATCAATATATTTACATAAAAATATGATTCATTCAATATTATCTCCAACGCACACTTTAAAATAATAGATAAATAACTAGTCTATTATCCTTTCATCTTACCCATATCATTGATTCAATTGAAATTATGGAAATTGGGGTTCAATTTCAAGGAGAATAGAAAAGGCTCAGGGTTTTGAAAATGATTCTTCCCCAATATATGGAATTAATGATTTAAAAATTATAATGTAATCAATGTTATTAAAAATAATCATTTAATGATAAGAAAAATACTCATAGGATCTTATAAAAGTAATCACATATGTATGAATATAATATAGTTAATATTATGTGAAATTGGTATCAATAAGTTAATATTTCATGACATTAATAAACCTATTTTATTATCAAGATTGAATAAAAATAACACATATATTGAAACATTTGTAGGATTAATAAATGAAAAAAGGACTCTGTAATATTTAAAATAAACATTGTATAAGATTAAAAAACGTAACAATAAATTTATGATTAAATAAATATTTATAATGACTATAACATATATAATAGTTGTTCAAAATATCAGACAATAATTTTCCACAACATTTAATACATAAAAAAGAATAAATAAAAATAAAAAATTAAATTACCAAATAATTCTAAATAAAATAAAATATACCACAAGTAAAGGAAAATTTAATTATATCAACTAGATTTGTGCTCCATATCAATAATTTCAATAGAGATATCATATTTTATATGAATTATATTTTAATAATTGATCCTTATATAGATATTTTTGTTCTAAAATGAATTATTAGATTATTAGAAATTTTGATAATAATGTTTTAGTAACATTTTATTGGATATTGATATAATTAAATATATGTTCATTAATGTTTGTTTCACCCACAACACTTATCGTAACAACATCAAATTTTAATATATTAAACTTTAAATATTTATGATTTCCTAGAATGATTGTTTTACTTATCTGGGAAATAAAATATTTACCAAAAAATGATAGCTTATAATGGGAATTTGTTTTCAAGTCTAATGCCTCTAAAATAGGTAAAAAAATAGAAAATCAAATAAAATATATATATTTTAGGAAAACATTAATATTGTTTAAAGAAAATTAGATACCTAATGATCCTCCTAGTTGAATTACAAAACATTATGATTAATTTCAAATAAATTACTAAGACACAAAAAAAAATATAATGTACTGACTGCAAAAAATGGTTATAACATAATCTAAATTATTAACCTAAAAAGTTTATTATAAAATTGTTTCACATCATCATCCTCGAAAAAGATAATATATAAACTCACAGGGGTAACATATGATTTACAATTATCATTTTCAAATGTATTGAATAACTTCTTTGTACATTAGATTTGATTTAATTAATTTCTAATTTCTTTATGATAGATTTGAAAAATAGGGGAAAAGTTCAAATAACCCATCATTCCCATTTTAGACTTTTACTACATGTCCTTAAAAAATTTATTTTATAAAATATTGTTTTTTAAACCAAACACCACATCATTAACATATAATTTAAAAATAAATATACCCATATATGATTTTATTATTAAACAAAATCATTGTATTAATTCAATATAATAAATAAAATTGAATATTAAAAGAAATAATTCTTCTATATGAGTATCAAGGTGCTTTTCTAATACCATATTAAGAACTTGTATCTTCAAAAATAGATTTTTTAAAATATGAATTTTGAAAAATAGTATGTTAATACATATAAAATAAATCAAATGGAAATACATTTAGAAAATAATACTTAACACCCATATGAAATTATTGAAAATTCATAATAAATATAGAATGGAGATGGATCATTATAGATTTTATCCTACTAATAATTTCAATGGTTTCTCATAATCTATTCCATAATCGTGATTATTTCATCTTCAACTAATGTGGACATATTTCTTATTAAAAAACCTTATAATAAGTTTTATTTTAAAACACTAATTTAGTTTTTATTACTAGATAATTAGAGGGATATATATCTATTTCACAAAAATTATTTAATTTAGAAATATTATACTCATATCATATATATTTAATTTATCTTTTATCACTTTATGATTACTTTGAGGTTTTATTTTCATGTGTTGAAATAATGGTAAAAAAAGAAAACAGTTCCAGCAGTTCATCTAGTTATAACACCTCCATCCAAACCACCAATCACCTAATATAATGAATTATACTGTAGGGTTCTAGGACATCATCACTGTTTACTAACAATTTAACTAATTTATAACACTTTACGGATCAATAATACATGAATATGATAATGTTTATTATCCCTTTTAGTGTTTACAATAGTATCCAATATCACATTGTTAATGAATCATCAATATCATCAATAAAATTTTCATGTAATTAAAAGGACGGAATTCATCAAACCAAACATGTATAAATTCTTCAAGCACACATGATTTTTTGTTAAAAATAGTATAAGTATTAGATTTAGTATAATAACAAGGAATGATTCCTTCACCAAACTCCAGATAAAATTATCCCATATTATCCTTTATATTTAATATGAAAAAATCATTTCAAAAAATGGATTCCAGTTTTTCCGTTTAATTTCTTTTTAGAAAAATTATTCAAAATAAGCCATATTGAAATAATATTTATAAAATAACAATAAAATTAACATTATTAACCCACAAATTGAGTTTATAATCTCCATTTTCAAAACACTGATATATAAATTATTAATTATATCCAATGTCACCATTGAAATAAATAAATTGGAAATATATTTCATTATGGTGTATTTTATAAAATTTTGTGATGCCAACATGATATTTAATTTTAGGTCAAAAAATAAAAATAATTTTAAATTATAAAACCATCAAATAAATAGTAAATAAAAAACTTTTAAATATGTCCTGCAGTTATAGAAGGTCCCAAAATTTTTTTGATGTTAGGTTCTAAAAATATTGAAGTAGAAATAAAATTAATTGATTTAATGGAACATTTATGTGTCATTCCCATTTGACATGAATCACATAAGATTGTTTCATAAAATAGTAATTAAAAAAACAAATTAAATTTTTATTAATTTTTTTTTGTGAAATAAAATTTATGTGTACATGGATCTATTCAAAATAAAATGGTTGAATTATTAAAATAATTAATTGTTTTAATGATAACAAATCAGGATTAATAATATTTTGATAGTTTCTATTATCATTTTAGAAAAATAATTTTTATTTTAATATTCCATGTGTTGGATCGATCATAAAGTATGTTGGATTGGAAAACCAATGAACCAATTGATTTCACACAAACATATGGGACTCTATAGAAAAATACACAACGTACTCAATTGAATGCGGTCTTGAATAAATGTTACATTGAAAAAAAAGTACATTTATAAACATTATGTTCATGAATCTAGACACTCATAAAGGTAATGTAAAAGGTTTTTATGAAGTGAAAGGGTAAATTAATTCCTTCATAAGGGTAAAAAAAATATTCTGGTAAAAACATAATTATATAATAATTTTCAGATCAGTTATAAGATTATCAAAGAATGACCATTGGGAAGGATATAAACCACATGAAGAGAGATTGGATAAAACACTCAATATAGTTGAAAAATTTCTATGTGTTGAAGCTAACATATAAGAAATCCAATGACCACATGAAGAAGTTTTGATCAACCATACTTGCCTATCATACTTAGCTAAAAATTAATTGTAGTCTCTAAGATTATGCATAATGAATTTTAGTGTCATGTTGATAGATGTCTAGCACAAACCATAATTTTGTCCAATTTTAAGGTTAAAAGTGACATTATACTCTAAGAAGTCAGATTAATCATATCAATGTATAGACTCTAACAAGATAGATTGACCATGTCTATTTAAAAAAATATTTATTTATCTTATTCATATAGATATATTTTTTTGAAATTGTTTTTAGAAACCCATTTTTAAGGTATGTGACCCTTGTTTATACCTTTTTATGCGAATTAAGTGGTATGGAAATGTTGGGGAGATTTTGGGAGAGTCTGGAAAGGATTTGGGAATGTTTGGAGCCTTTTTAAGCCTGTACAATTTGAGTATGGTTTCGGGAAACTATGCGAGAATCCAATGTAACTATGAAATATTCCACTATTTTGATAGTAGCATCTACACAGTTAGTACACGGTATTCCAATCTATGAATGCAAACAATATGGACCATTAAAAATGGTTTTTAAAATGGGGTTACTTGGGATATTCCCAAACTCACCCATTTCTTCTCCCATATGAACCCTATATGGGATTTCTTCTTATCAAGGGAAAGGGGTTCTCTCCCACTCATTTTGGAAGGATTTTAAGGGTTTTAAAGGTGGGTTAAATGTGTTTTATCTTAGGTATGAATTATCTTTTGGTTTCTTTGTTGATTACTCTAGACCATCACTCTTCCCTCTCATGGTTTTAAAAATTCACATTTGTTTCATGTAGATCCCTAGATGTTTTTTCCTTAGGATATGTTTTTGGGTATTTTTTCTAATTGGGGAGGAGATCTAGAGTGGTTTTGGTAGAGTGTTTTTTTAGATTAGTGTTGTGGTTTCTTATGGGTCGATTTCCCTGGAACCCTAAAGGTATGCAGATTCTCTGTTGACTCTAAATTTTTATATTTTGAGGACTTTTTTTCATTAAATTAGTTTTTCTTGAAATTAATAGTGAATATGATGTGAAAATATTGGTTGAAACCAATTGGATGATGATTTAGTGATTTTGGGTGAAATGGGATATTGTAGAAATAAGGGGCTTATTGTGTTATTTTAAAATTGGTTTCATGGTTTGGTTTATTAAAATGGTTTATTAATAAGAGTGTGGTTTATTGAAATGTATTTTTTCATTGAAAATTGCTAAAGGGTGTGTTCAATAAATGGGTGATTTATATAATTGACTGGAATATGTTTGGAATGGTTGTGCGCATAATGTGTGGCCTTATAGTGCTTTATGATTTTGGTTGGTCAACAATTATGGATAGTTTTGATTGTGTTCGAAGTGGGAGGGAATTTTTACTATAAATGGCGATGGATAGTGGATGGAAGGGCACCATTATGGATACGTGGTGGGGAAGTACCACTAGTTTGAAAAATTAGTAAATGGGTTTGGATAAGAAGTACCACCATGGTTGTTTTCCTTGTTTTATAATGCTATTCTAGATGAAAATTGGGTTGATAATGTGAAATGGTGAATTTTATTATGTCATGGTTGTTTGGATTTCCCTTGGGTTTCATGGTTTGGGTAATGTGTCTTGATAAGGGTGTTTTTGGCTTAGCAGAAATTATTGAACTGTTATTGTTTTATTTAAACTATCTAATACTAATGTGATAATAGTTTTATCCTAGTGTAATGTGTAGGGAAGTCATATGGGGATATACGAATGAGTATAATTACTCAACCCTACTTTGATAATTTGTTTCTTTTGTAAATGATGTATTCTAGGACACATGTAAGAGTATTACATTTCATTTTTATAGAGGTTCTTCATTATGCATGGGTTGTTCCGTGGTGCTTGGAGCATGGATCTTGTTATGGAGTAGTATAGTGTGCCTTGGTTCACATTTGGTATCTTGTATAATATTCTTATTATCACTCTGATTTTTTTTTCATGGTTTGGCTGTATTGTTTTTGTGAATTTTTGTGGATTAGTTTGGTTGTATTTTGGTACTATATCGTCTGGCTTTCTATGTTAACATGAATCGCGTAGTTTTGTTGGTAATGGCATGTTAGGTTAGTTGGTTTATCTCAAGGTAAAACCATTCCACAATTTAATCATAAAGCCCTAGACATTTATTTCTAGACTTTTTCACCATAATAATATCGCTTAAGTATTAGTATCACCCTAACTCCTTCTAAATCCAATGAGGAAGTTGTGGGACATTACAATAGGCATTAGTTTGTTTGGTCCTTTTGGCGTTAACTATTGGTCTTGGTGTTGACATTCGTTATTGGAATATTCATTGAGTGAGGATAGTGGAAAGGCATTGGATTGTTTGAACATAGAATGTATAGTATAAAAGTACATAGCTAACCCTTTTATGTTGAACTTCAAGATACTATGGAGGTGGGTACATAAGTGTTTTGGAGACACTTATATTCATTGGATATCCCATTGTGATGGGTGTAGCCAATGAGATGAGCATGTAATTCAGGGTAGAATTGACTTCCCTCTATGATGCATATATTATTTTGTATAATTACTTATGTTATGGTGTGAATATATTGATGTGTGAAAAATTTATGAATTAATTCAAATATGCGGGTTTGAAATGTTAATGGTTGTGGTATATTGAAAATGGGTTGATTTTCAAAACATGGTGAAATATTTTAAGAACAGGGAAAAAGGGAAATCTAAACTTGTGGAAATATTGTATGAGATATTTGTTATATAATTTAATTTTAATCATAATCTATTTCTAGCTATTTATGTGTGAATTATAGTTGTTTTTTTTGATCGAAATGGAACTAGGTAATCGTCATAGAGACCAACTAGAGGAGGATACAAAAAATATTTTTGTATTTGACCCTCAAGTGAACCAACAACTAATGTAGAGTATAGTGAAAGATTTAAAATCTGTGGAATGTGGGAATAAAGAAAATGAACCATTGCATGTGGATCATACAGTTTAATTTCAAAAGTATACTCCACTGATTTTATGGGTGATATGGAGTCAGAAAGGGTTGAAGCATGAATGAATATAATGAATTGGATATTTGAATTCTTGGGAACACTGGAAGAACTGAATATGAGGTTATCCACGTACATGTTGAAATATATTTCCCTTTAGTGGTGGGAGTTGGTATTCCTTGTTGGGAGGGACAAAGGTACGACATGTGAGGGTTTTCATGAATTTTTTAATAAGCAATTGTACCTTAATACTTTCAGAATTCATCAGAACATGGGATTTATTCCATTTAAAGTAGGATAAGATTTTGGTAATAGAATTTGAAGCTATGTTTATGAACATAGTGCATTTTTAACCCATGGTAATGGCTAGCACATTGTTGAAGGACTGGATTTTTAAAGTAAGGTTTTAGTTGGAAATTAATTCCAAGATAACAGTGGTATGTATAAATGAATACATAAAAATGGTGAATAGAGATATGGTGGATAAGGAAGATATTTTGGAGGATACTGGAAGTGGAATATTGTTGGTACCCATAAGTAATAGTGGTAACTCCAATGCTAGGTTCCAGCAGAAGAGGGACACCTATTTCCAGGCTAGGTGTATGGCTCAGAATCCAAAAGCAGGATCAGTGAATCTACCTCTGAAGGCTCATAGTAATCGAGTATATTTTCAGTGTGGCTCTATGAGACACGTTAATAATTATTTTACGACACAACCTCAAGCATATAATAACTGTAATAATATGGGGGCATCTTGATCAGTATTTCCATAATGCTCTGAGGTCAGGTGTTCATGACACTCCATAGGGGTCATAGGTGTCATATAGCTCGATGGTATGGGGGCAACAACATACACCTCCTTATCAGAGTCAAGATAGTCATGGTGATTCTAGAAATACCATGATAGATCAGCAGAGTAAAAAAGAGATATGTGTGGAATGAAATCAATTGTTGGTTTTGAACAGGTTGTGATATATGATCAGTTGGGACCATCCATGGTGAGAGGTTTGGTTCTTTTTAAATTCCATGTTGATGCACAATTTGTTTGATATGGGTGCATCCCACTCTTTTATTACTTCTCATGTTATCATTTCTCTAGGTATAACTCTGTAAATGACTCCTTCCATTTTAATATGTCAAACTACTCTATATTAAATAGTTTATCTATCCTTCATATGTAGAGAATGTTTCTTAGTTATGGAGGACATTGAGTTGGTGTGGGATTTCTCAATGATAGAGATGGATGCTTATGATATAATCCTAGGAATGGACTGGTTGGAAATTTTTAAGGACCACATTGATTGATATAGGAGAATGATTATTTTTATTATGGTGGATGGAATTGAACACCTCTTTATAGAGGGGAAGAATGAAAATCAGGGTGCAATAGGCTTATTAACACTAGATGTTGGCATGATATTGTATCAGATAGTTGTATTTTTATTCGTATTAGTGGAATCATTTGAGTATTGATTTTTTCCAGACGATTTTGATCAGTTTGTGGATGTATTTTATGAATAATTCTCAGGGATTCCACCTGTGGTAAAAGTGGAGTTTACGATTGCTCTCTTTATAGGGATAATTCTTATCTCACATCCATCTATCTAAATTGAGACAACAGATTTATGATAATTAAAAGTTCAGTTGTTAGAGTCATAAAAAAGGAGTTCATCGGGCCTAGCACATCTCTATGGGTAGAACCAAATTTTTTGTTAAAAGGTGGATAGAATTCTATAGATATTTGTAGATTATCAGAGACTTAATTAGGTTATGATAAAGAACAGATATACACTTCCACACATTGATCATTTTTTTGACTAGTTAAGTGGAGCTTAGTTGTCCTCTAATATTTAATTGAGGTCTGGATATCATCAATTGAGAGTGAGGGAGGAGGATATTCCCAAAACAACTTTTTGAAGTAGATATGTCCATTACATGTATGCGGTTATTCCCTTTGGTCTAATGAATTCACCATCAGTGTTAAAGGAATTGATGAATATAATATTTTAGTGATATATGGATTCTTATGTAGTGGTATTTTTTTCATGATATACATGTTTATTTGAGAAGAATGGTGGAGAATGAGAATCAAGTGGCGATAGTGATGAGGATCTTGAGGGATCATTTTTTAGTCTAAATTCTCAAACTGTGTCTTTGGGATACACGAGGTTCATTTAATTGGACATTTTATTTCTGAAAAGGGTGTTTCATTTGAACTGGAAAAGGTAGAGGCTGTTATATCTTTCTAACTATCAAGGAATATTTTTGAGATATGGAGCTTCCTTGGTCTAGCTAGATATTTACAGATATTTTGATCATGATTTATCATGACTGGAATCAATGATGACAACTTTGACAATGAATAATGTTCCTTTTCAGTGGTATTAGAAGTGTTAGAAATATTTTGAAGAGCTAAAGGGTCTCCTCACATCATTAACAATCATGGTTTTAACAGAACTTTGGAAAGTGTATGTGGTGTATTGTGACCCATCGAGATCAGGGTTGGAGTGTGTTCTCTTGCATGGGGAACACATAGTTTCATATAGCTAATGATAGTTTAGGTTTCATGAGAAGAACTACCCAACATATGATTTGGAGTTGGATCTATTGGTTTATGCTTTATAAATGTGGCTTAATTTTCTCTTTGGTGATAAATTCTTGGTTTTTACTGATCATTAGAGTTTAAATCATATTTTTTCACAATGATATTTGAACATGAGGCAAAGGAGATTGATGGAATATCTCCCGATGTTATATTTTGACATAATTTACACACTGAGTAAGGGATATTTAGTGTCATATGTATTATGTAGAAAATTAAATGCTCAGGTTGTGAAACATGGATCAAATTAGTGGTAGTTGATGTCGATCATAGCTGACATGTAGTTGGAATGTGAGGAATGGCGTGAAAGAGCAGTCTTATTTCTAGTTTTGTTGGTTTCTAAATTTTTTGGTTTGGTTAAATAGGTAGATGAATCTAATTCCGAATTTATGAAAATGAAGTCAAAACTCAACGGCGGGGAGACCATTGAGTACTGGGAACAAAATGGGAATTTTGTTTTTTGTTTTCAGAATCAGATGGTGGTACAAGTGCCTCATTTGGAGGAACTTATTAGGGATTATCATCATTCTAGGTGGGATGTCCATACTAGTATTTATATGTTGTATATGGTGTTGCAAACATAGTTTTTGTGGGAAGGGTTGAAAAGGGAATTGGGATAGGTTCTTTCGAGGCGATTAACTTGTCAGAATATCAATGAATAGAATTAGTTCCCAGAAAGATTGTGGAAGTCATTGTCTATTATAGTGTGTAAGTGGGAATAAATAGAGATTTACTTTGTGACAATTATCCCGATAATGGTGAGGTAACATGATTCCATATGGGTGATTGTGGATCAGCTCTCAATGTAGGCCCAGTTCATCCAGATTCGTGTATCTCATACGGTGGAGGATATTTTCGAAATCTCTATCCAGGAAGTGGTAAAGTGTCATGGTGTTCCAGTTTAGAATATATCAGATAGAGATCCGACGTTCACATCTCAATTTTTGAAATCCTTGCAGCAATATCGTGGGACATAGTTGAAGATGATCATGGTGTATCATCCTCAGGTGGATGGAAAATCCGAGAAGACGATACAATGTTTGGAGGATATGAGATGGGATTGTGTGATGGATTTTTTTGATTAATGGGAGGAGGACATACCATAATTGGTGTTCTATTGTAATAACATTTATCAGGCTTCAATACATATGGCTCCATTTGAGTCATGGTATGAGCATCCGTGTCATTCTCCAATATGTTGGGTGGAAATGAGTGAGACTTCAATGATTGGACTATGCCTTCTCTAAGAGACTATGGATAAGATCATGTTGATCATAAAGAGGATTGAGATGACTTAATGTCATTAGATATCTTATGATGACTATTATCAACATCTATTTTCATTCGAGGATGGTGATCACGTGTTTTTGAGAATCTCTCCAAGGTTGAAACATCGTCAGTTTTGAAAGCAGGGTATGTTATCTATGAGGTATATTTGAACATTTGAGATACATGAATGGATTAGAGAGGTGGGTTATTAGTTCAGTTTTACACTATAGTTTAGTTCGATTCATAATCAATTTCATGTCTCACAGATGAAAAAGTATCAATTAGATCATGACCATGTGTTTCGATGGGATCATTTTGAGATAGATCCAAATGCTTCTTTGGTGTATGTGTCAGTGTGGAATATGGATGGGAATGATAAATTTGTACATGGTAAGAGCCTCAATTTAGTTTGAGTTTTGTGGAATCATGGTCAGATTAAGGAGGAGACTTGGGTGTGGGAGAAAGAGATGATTGAGCAATGTCCTTAGCTCTTTCAGAAAAGAGATCAATCTCTACTTTCTAAGGATGGAATGTTCAATGGTGGGGAGAATATAGAACCCTCGTTTTGAGGTATGTGAAAAAGATTTATACATTTTTATAGCTATGAAGTGTTTGGGAAAAGTTGGGGACAGTTTATGAATGTTTAGAAAGGTTTTGGAAAAGATTGGAGGCCCTTTTATGGATGCATAATTTGAGAATGGTTAGGGGAAACCAAGAGAGAATCCTAGGTAACCGTGTGATATGCCACTGTTTATACAGTAGCATCTACACAATTAGGGTGTGGTTTATAAAACAATGTGATCTAACCATGTGGCCCATTAAAAATGTTATTTTTAAATGGGGTTATTCGGTATTTTCCCTAACTCACCAATTTCTTCTCCCATATAAACCTTTGGTAATATTTCATCCTCTTAATGGGTATGGATTATCTCACACTCGTTTTGGAAGGGATTTGAGGGATTTTCAAGGTGGTTTGAAGGTGGTTCTTCTCATATAAGTCTTCAATTATTGATTCTATGTGGTTTCATCAATATCTTCTCTATTCCATCTCCTGGTTCTCTAGATCTACATCTATTGCATGTAGATCTAGGGATTTTGTTTCCTTACGTGATTTTTTTAGGGTTTTTTGATGATAGGTATGGAGATCTATAGTGCTTTTTGTCGAGCATTTGTCCGGATTGGTTGTGCGGTTCCTTCTGGATCAATTTCTTCAGAACCCTAAAGGTAGCTGGATTCTCTCTCAATACCACATTTCTAGAACATGATTCCTTGTTTGAAATTAATTTTTTTCTTGAAATTAGTTGTGAATATGATTTGAGTATCTGGGTGGAATCATATTGGATGGTGATTTGAGGATTTTGGGTGAAATGGGATGTTTTTGCAAAATGGGGAATGTTGGGTGATTTTAAAATGTAGATTTTAAAATTGGTTGGTTGGTTTTGTTTCTAAAAATGGTTTCCGAATTTTTTTTCAACAATAATTTGGTTTCTTTAAATGTATTTTGGAATTGAAAATGGTTAAATGGTGTCTTCAATAAATGGGTGATTTATTGAAGTGATTGGAATGTGTTGGAAATGGTTGTGGGCACAATGTGTGGCTATGATGTTCTTTATTCTTGTTGGTTGGTCATGTATTATGGATTGTGTTGATTATGTGTAATGTGGGTAGGATGTTCCACTATAAAAGGATATTGATAGTGGATGGAAGTTCCACAATTATGGATAAGTGGTTGGGAATTACCACTAGTTTGGAATAGTAGTTAACCTATTTAGATGAGAATTTCAACCATGGTTGCTTCCCTAATTTTCATTTTCAATACAAGATGAAAATTGTGGTGGTAATGTGAAATGGCTTATGGTGTGGTTGTTTGAATATCTCTTTGGATTCATGGTTTGGGTATGGTGGCTCGGTAGGGGTATGTTTGACTTATCAGTAATTTTTGTACTATTTAAGTTTTATATAAACTATTATCTAAAAACGTGCTAATAGTTTTATCCTGGAAATATGTGTAGGGAAATAATTTAGGTAAATCCTACTGAGTATCATTACTCACCTCTAGTTTGGCACATTGGTTCTTTTGTAGATGTTGTACTCAGGGACACAGGAAAGAGTAAGGAATCTCATTTGGGTAACGGTTCTTTGTGATGCTTGGGTGGTTTCATGGTTCTTGGATAATAGAGCTTATTGTAGAGAAGTGGAGGGTGCCTTCGTTCACTTTACGTCTCATGTATAGTCTTTCGATTAGAACTCAAATTTTTGTTTGTTATGGTTTTGTTGTATTGGTTTTTAGGAATTTTTATGGATTAGTTTGGATATATATTTCTACTATATGGTGTGGTTTCTATGTTAACATGCTTCATGTACTTTTTCATATAAAGGATTATTTAGTTGGTTGTTTTTTATCAAGGTAAAATCATTCCCCTATTTATTATTGAATCCTCGAAATTTATTGCCAGCTTCTACCACCTTGGGAACATTGCTTAAGGAATAGCACAACCTCACTTAATTCTCAATCCAATGAGGAATGGGCAGTCTATTACAGAGGTGGTGAATTTAATGTCTCTTGGAATTAATTTTTTCAACATGGATTTTATTATGATTATCTTCAAAATGATAGTTAGTGAATAGCTCTCTATATGAAAATAGAGGGATCACTTATGACATGTGTTTCTAATACATGTGTAACAAAATCGCATATAAAAGTGTTTTTATATTTATAGGAATATATTTTTCCTCCGCATCCTAGAAGAAGCATAAGGGAATTTGAATTATTAGTACTCTTACTCCTAAGATTACTTGAAGATAATACAAGGTGAATAGTAATCTACATCTCAACATATCCCGATCAATGAAGAGTTGTGTAATTCATCATTAATTCTTTATCTCTTTCCCATATTTTATTTACATTTTAGATATGCTTACTTTTCTAAAAAATATTGTCATAACATCTCATGAACTATAATAAATAATCCACCGATACTATTTTTTTAATCAAATTCATCACCCTTGAATAATTGTGTAAGAGGATTGGTATATCCTAGAATGACCTATGTGAAGTTTCTTTGTAAAAACCTTTTTAAGGTAATGTACCATCATAGTTGATCCATATTGTGAATCAACTTATTATTTTTAATAAAATTTCATGTAAGTGTGTTAGATTCTATTTAGGTGAATAGCTTTCATCTTGAAACTAAAGGTATTGTTTTTTAAATATTTTTTCACAACTGTTTTCATTGGTTTATAAATTTTTACATTCCTAGAGTGTTTTCCAAACAATGTTTTCAAATGAAAACATTGATATTGAGCATTTATATGTGATATATATATACTGGTAAGTGTGAATAGAAATTTTTTAATGTAATATTAATTTCAACTATTCTAACAAGGTATTGATTATTTCTTAATAAAATATTGAAGTATCAAATTATATATATCTAATATTTTTATTAAGTTATATTTAAATAAAGGGGTTTTTTATTTATGTTTTTCTAAAACGAAATATTTTAATTAGAATCACATTTCACCAGTCTATTGATCATTCAACATTGACTAACATTTGGTGTCATAAAATATTTACATCTAGCACTTTGTTTTACCATATTTATTTCATTTATTGGGATCATGAACCCTATTTTTGGTTTATTTTATACTATTTTATTATGAATGATTATAGGCCTAAATGTCACACTCATAATCAAAATACTTTTATTAATGGTAAAAAAAAACTAAATATGGAAATTATATCATCATATCATGATATTTTATCTTTGGGTTATAATTAAACACAAATATGAAATAACAAAAAATTCCTAGACAATGAAAGAGTGATAAAACTAAGGGTATATATATCTATAAATAAAAGGCTATAAATTATTGATTCTATGAGTTATGAGAAGTTCAAATTAATAATATTTCAACATTTGTTACTCATTTTTTAAATCTTAGATATACATCCAATTTTTATGAAAGAACGTAACACATTAATGATATGCACTTAAACAATTATATTAGGAAATAAAATTATTTTAAGATGAAGCATGGTTAAATTATTTATGAAATTTATTGATCTCATTTATAATATAGTTTAAACCAGATACTATATGAATAACAAAACTAATGTTCCAGGGATTCTATGGCATATACCCATTTGATAGTGAAGAACAATTTTTTCTATGAGATGATCATGCGACTTCCACAAACTACAATCCACTGAGTTAATAAAAAACCAATTATGTATTAATAATATTTTTGTTTATACATTGAGGTTTTATATCAAATTATTATATTTTTTTCATTAATTACATGTTAATATAAATCAAAATAACTAATCAGGAATGATTCTAGTGGAATTGAATTATGAGCTATGACTAATGAGGAGATAGATGACCAATCAATAAGAATTATTAAATTCAATAAGATTTTTTTTCATAATATAATACTACAATGAGAAATATTACATAAAGGGAAACATAGAAGTATAAAATAATATATTTAAATTACATATTATTAATGTAAAATAGAAATAAACTTAAATATGGACAACATAAAAAAAATGTAAAAAATATAATGAAAAAGGTAACATAGCCAAGTAATAAATGAGGGTAACCTATCATGCATTAGAGGATAGATCTAGTGATTCAAAATGTTATTTTCAATATGAAAATTTGGATGAAATTCATTATTATATGGGTACTATATCTATGGTATAGGCAATACATTTACATTTTTTGGAATTAAATCTCAAGATGAATCACATATGACTAATAAATAATTAAATGAATATTTTACTATTATTGGGGATAATATTTATGAAATTAAATATATATATATATATATATGAATAAATTTCATTTATTATCTTCAAATGATAATGTTGATATTTCCATTGAAAAATATAAATATTAAAAATTACTAAACATGATTAATGAGCTCAAAATTAGCTAATGAACAACTTTTAAAATATTTATAATGGTTTAACAATGGAAAAATAATATGAATTTGATGAGAGGGAAATAAAAAACCTATATTTATTATTGGTATATGATATTCATCTTAACAATATTGTAAATTTAACAAAAAAATAATCTATTCTATTTTTTGAAAATAAGAAATTAATTTAAAAGTCTAATGTATATTCTGGTTATGGGAAAAATTATCATTAATTTTGACCTAATAATTTTTTTTATTAAAATATAATATTTTTTTCTAACAAACCTATAAATAAAATGTACATATTTTATTCATTAATTAAGAAAATATTAATTCTTATATAATATTACAAAACAAAACCATATCATAGTTTAATATGTTTAGTTAAAATATATAACAATCTATAGTAAAAGATTATAGTGTCTAGATAGAGAATATTTTATACATATTACTAGGGACCTGTTATGTTTTAGAAAAATGGTAAATTTGGGTGGTTCACATATCATATTAGATAACTATTAAATAGTAAAAACAATTTCTCGTTTAGAAATCAGTAACTCTAAAACTATTCCAATTACATATATTTTATATTCTGATGGTTTGAAATGTAAACTTCATATTATTTATTAGTTTTCTAACGATGGTAACAATGTTGAATATGAGAATAGATATTTTAAGATTTATAATTAAAATCCAAATTTAGTTTTCATAGCCTTGATAAAAGATAATGTTTATGCAATAAATTTAGATTCATTATTTTCTCAAGTGGTATATTTCTTAAGAGACATTAATATAGAATCGTGGATTGGAAAAATGAGATCTTCTCTAATAACCCCATACCCTCACTCTCAATTATATAACTAATAACATAAAAGTTATTTTTAATGATTTAGACTGGTAGACATGACCCAATTTCAACCATTCGAAATGTACAACCTCAAATGGAAATATTGGATCACTTATATACATAAGGACCAAATAGTTTTATAGTTTTATAGAAATTAAAAATAATCTTAGATAATAACTCTTGTACATAATTTTTTTTCATGAAAATATATATTATCTCCCACTATGTTCTTAAATTATAGTTACTTTTTTAGGTATATCAATCTTATAACACTACATGAAAATTGCCGTTTAGCAGCAGTTTTAAAAACCACCGCCAAACGCGTTTTGTGCCGCCATTTCGCGGCGATTTGAAAACCGCCGCGAAAAAATCGCCGCGAAATGCCATATTTTTTTTTTATTTTTTTTTATTTTTTTTGGATTATTGGCAGTTTTTTAAAAAAATCCAACACAAAATAGCGGCGTTTTCGATAAAACCGCCGCGAAATGAAATGAAAAAAATAAAAAATCACGAGAAACCCCGAAATCACTAAAATGGCGATAACTTTTGATCCGGGCGTCCGTTGGAGCGCCACGAACAGTCAAATCGAATCTCATGAAGAGATCTAGAGGCATATATAATCAAAACTGTGAGACGGTCTAAGGTACAAATGATATTAGAGTTATAAGAAAGTTGAAAAATGTTCTCCAACTTCAAACGGCCAAAACTTTCGCTTCGGGTGTCCATTTGGGCTCTACCACATAACAAATCCAAGCCAGCGAAGACATCTATGCACAAAGACAACATAATTAAACTTCTGTCTTGTTTTTAGACCCCAAAAACCCCTTTTAAGGCCTCCAAAACCCCATTTCTGTCACCAGTATCCCGTCAAAGGTGTCTTCAAACTGACCTAACTTTCGATCCGTGTGTCAGTTCGGACTCCTCCACCTGCCAGATCACAGCTCATTCCATGAGCTTCAGTTTGACTGGTCATGGTGCCCACATGCACTCCTGGATCATATGTTATGGCCTTTTAGTGGGTATCGGGTTTGTTATGTTTCTCGATGCCTCGTTTCTAGCACCCGTTCCCCGTCAGCTTTTTTTTAAATGGTCGTACCTTCCTATTTTCCTGTCCATTCGGACTCTTTCACCATTCAGGTCAAAGGTCATTTCAGGATCTTTGATTTGACAGGTCGCAGATCTAAAACAGACTCTCAGATCATAAGTTATCTCCGTTAATGCGAGTCTAATGTTTTTGTCTCTTTATGACCATTTTGAAAGGTTTTATCAGTTGCTCCATTTGTTACTGTTTATTTGGGTTTCCATGACTTTTTATCTTTATCAATGGGTTTTTGTGGGTTATTATGATGATTATGTTGAATTATTAAGGGGGTTTCCAGAGTTGTCATGAGTTTTCATGCGTTCTCATTCTTTCTAAAGACTCATTCTTCATATGCTTCTCCATCCGTTATCATGGGTTTTCAGAATTTTTCATCCCTTATCATGTCTTTTCATACTTTTTCATGTGTTTCCATTATTATTTATTATTTATTATTTATTATTTATATTTATTTGTTATTTATTATTTATATTTATTTATTATTTATTATTTATATTCATTATTTATATTTATTACTTATATTTATTATTGATTATTGATTATTGATTATTGATTATTGATTATTTATATTTATTGATTATTTATTATTTATATTTATTTATTATTATTTATTATTTATTATTTAAATTTATTATTTATTATTTATTATTTATTATTTATATTTACTTATTATTTATTATTTATATTTATTTATTATTTATTATTTATTATTTATTTATTATTTATTAATTATATTAATTTATTATTTATTATTTATTATTTATTATTTATCATTTATTATTTATTATTTGTTATTTATATTTATTTATTATTTATTATTTATTTTTTATATTTATTTATTATTTATATTTATTTATTATTTATTATTTATTATTTATATTTATATTTATTTATTATATATATTTATTATATATTTATTATATATATATATATATATTTATTCATTTTTTTATTTATTTTTTATTTATTTATTATTTATATCTATTATTTGTTATTTATTATTTATATTTATTATTTATATTTTATATTTATAATTTTTTATTATTTATTATTTGTTATTTGTTATTTATTAGTTATTATTTATTATTTATTATTTATTATTTATTATTTATTATTTATATCTATTATTTATTTATTATTTATTATTTATTATTTATTATTTATTATGAATTATTTATATTCATTAATTATTAATTATTAATTATTTATATTTATATTTATTGATTATTGATTATTGATTATTGATTATTGATTATTGATTATTGATTATTGATTATTGATTATTGATTATTGATTATTGATTATTGATTATTTATATTTATTTATTATTTATTATTTATTATTTATTATTTATTATTTATTATTTATATTTATATTTATTTATTATTTAATATTTAATATTTAATATTTAATATTTAATATTTAATATTTAATATTTATTATTTATATCTATTATTTATTTATTATTTATTATTTATTATTTATTATTTATTTATTTATTTATTATTAATATTATTATTTATTATTTATTATTTATCATTTATTATTTATTAATTATTAATTATTATTTATAATTTATAATTTATATCTATTATTTATTTATTATTTATTATTTATTATTTATTATTTATTATTTATTTATTTATTATTTATTATTATTTATTATTTATTATTTATTATTTATTTTGTATTATGTATTATTTATTAATTATATGTAATAATTATTTATATTTATTATTATTTATTTATATTTTATTATTTATTATTTTATTTTTTATTATTTATTATTTATTATTTATTATTTAGTATTTATTATTTATTATTATTGGGTTTATATGTATTATTTATGTATTATTTATTTTTTCAATTAATATATATAAGTATATTAAATTCTGTTTATTAACCACATGATGAGCTCGCTGGAGTGGTAAAGTCTTTGGAAAATATGCTAGAAGTTAGGGGTTCAAATCTCACCAAACACAGTATTTCTTTATATTGCATGGGCATGTGCATGGGATGTACATGAATGGACAAATAAAGTAAATAAATTAATACGAAATAAATAAAATAAATGAAATAAATAAAGTAAATAAAACATATAAAATAAATGAAATAAATAAAATAAATACGAAATAAATAAAATAAATACTAAATAAATAAAAAAATATGAAATAAATAAAATAAATACGAAATAAATAAAATAAATAAAATAAATAAAAATTAAAAAACCATCATGAAACGTTCTCCGACGATTTTAAAAACCGCCGCGAATAGTTTCCCGACGCACAATTTCGTGGGGGTTTTTCAAAACCGCCGCCAATCTATTTAGCGGCGGTTTAAACCACCGCAAAACAAAAAAGCCGCCGCAAAATTGTGATTTTGCCATAGGGAAATCATTATATACAACTAATGGAAAAGGAAATATAAGAATGTTGAGCTAAAAAACTAAAGGGTAAATATAATCATTAATATTTGGATTTCATATGTGATCATAACATGAGAATAAGGATATAATTACATAATCAATGTTCACGATACTGACATATAATATTTTTAAAGCATCAGTATTGAGATCATCATTCATGAAACAAAAAATATATATTTATTTAAAGAAAGAGTCATTTTAATTAACAATAATGATTCATGTGATTTTAATATTGGTAAAAGGAAACAATAACAACCCATAAACTATACAAATAAAACATATTGTTATATTGGAAATCAAAATTTTAAAAAATGAATTACCTAAAAAGATAATTCCCATATCTCTATAGATTAGCCTATAACTAATGATCTCTTTCGTATTTATGGATTGAACAAACTCTATCTTCACATAAGAGTAACTTTCTTCCAATTATCTTCATCTCATTACAAAATTCATATGTGAGCTATGATGGATCCACCAATCCATATTTATAACATAACCACATTTCATTTGATTATAATAGAACCAACCATCATAGGTTTAAAATTTAATCACATTTAAATATTCTATATATTTTTCCATGTTCTATATAATGATAAAAATAATTAGAAGCATTCATCTTTTAACATTTAAAAAACAATTGTTCATTCATAGCATGACGTACCCTTAGCAAAGAAAAGGGTTCCATGAAAATATCTTTAAAACATTCATAATACATTGGGAGAAAGAATAAGGATTGTATTATTACAATAAATCCCCAATAGTGCATATCTAAAATCCACAGTTGTTTTTTTGAATAGTAATACAATAAATATATCATTAAAATCATTCATGTGGAAAATATACTTTCTTCATTTAAATATGATTTTAAAAACTAAAATATATCTAAATAATATAAAATTACTTTTCATTAAAACAATTAGGAAAATAATAGTGTATCGAAAAATAAAAAATTGTAATTAGAGATGTAAAATCATTTCATCTGGTAAATGAAAAAAATAAACATTTTTCCTTATCTATTTCCAAGATATTCAAGTGTGACCCATGTGAAAAAATTATCATTAATTTAATTTTACCACCTTATTTATAGAAATTCAAATATCATTCAAAACAACTATGTGGAATAAAGTTTCTTAGAAAATAAAATTTTGAAAATCATTTTAGAAAATATGGATTTTGTATAGAAATATTTCTAATATAAAAGAAGATACAAATCCGTATAACTTAAAAATATTGTCAATGTTTATTTAATCAATAATGGTGGAAAAGGAAACTGAATATGTCAAAAAAATTCATAAATAGAGTAAATATTTTTTTAAGAAGGTTGGGGCCAATGAAACATTTAATTACTAAAGCAAACAAAAGACCTCTTTTAACTGGGTATAGGGAGACCCATTACATATCACAATACCCATTGGGATTGTAGCCCATTACATAGCCCGTAGTCCCAAATTTTTGGCCCAATACCCATTTTGTGAATAGTAACCCACCTGCTATAGTACCGCACAGTACCGCCGCAACTACAATGCCCTGACCATCAAAAAATAAAATAATATTATATCCCTATTTATACCCTTGATTATAAATATTTTAGAAAAGAAATGTGATTTTCATATAAAGACTTTAGAGCTTTTGTGTCTATAGGAATCAATATTTATTGGTGAAATAATATGTTATTTATTTTTCAATACAAGTCAATTCATGATGTTATATGATAAAATTCACTCATGGCATAGTAATTACAACATATAAGAAGATCACCATACATGACATGAAACATGTCTCACGAAAATGATATTGAGATAATAGAAACACTTATAAAGTTCATCACTATTGAAGTGATAATTAATCAATGTATTGATTTTTTCACATATGTAAATCCACATAAATATCTTTGAATATAGAATAAAAAATTTCAAGACAAATACATTCAAAAATTCTGTCATTAAAAGGTCAATGAAGTAGATCTTTTAAAAAATGTGAATTTAGTTAAAAAACTTCTTACCACATGGTGACATTCTAGTTTAATCCCATTCGATGATATAATTTATATCACAACATAAATTACCATGAACTATTATGAATTCATGATTTAACATTTCATATGGTATGTATATAAACCTTATAAAATAAATTAGGATCATAACATCTAAATATAACTCAAATAAAGGAAACTGAGATGATATCTCTTACCTCAATCCCAAATTGTTTGTATGTCCTATGATACTTATATAATAAAAATATATAAATTATATGTTTTATGAAGAAGATTTATAGGTGAAATCACATATCCTTAGACTATTTTCTCATTTATGTTATTGAAAATTTTAAATACATAATAAGTGAAGTTCACATTGGGTTTTTTGAAGACATTTGGTTCATAAATTCAAAAGGAATTTGGTATATTGAATGTGGTAAAATTAGTCATTATCCCTTCACCACGAGAATCAAAATCTAGAAATTATTATAATTTTTTTTCATAAATAATAATTTTAATAAAATCGTTGATTGTTAATGATGAAAAAAGAACTACATTACCTTCATATAGATGGTATGTTCTATATATGCATTATTAACATTTCCATTTTTAAACGCTAATGATAGAATGACGGTAATAATTATTATACCTTTACAGAATGATGATTATATCATAAATATAATTTTATATTTTAAATAAACTTATACATATTATTCATGTGATTTATTTATGGGAAATGAATCACATTCCTTCATTATGGTTGTAGTCCACATGTATGCACACATGATGATATAATTTTTATATAGATAAAATAGTATGAAAAAGATGATATCATATATTTCTTGAAATTTAATTATATCATTAATATAATAAATTTAATTTAAATTCATCATTATAACCCTCCATTGGAGTTGGTGATGGAAAATTAATTATACCAGTACGTGAGGCGGTAGTTTGTCATACACCTGATCAACAGTTTGGATTCTCATTTGATGGAAGATGAGATTTATATAGGTTATTCCAATAATGTAAGAACATCTTAATATAGGTGTTTTTTTCAGTTTTATTATTTAATCATGTCTAACTATTAGTTGAATAAGTCATAATAATACATAAAAATAAAACATGAATATAAATAATTCACCTCTTCTTTGGGTGTCTTCATTTACTTTACACATTAAACCCTCTATAGAAGGTATTGATACCTAAATAAGACATATATAAAATTAATAGTCATATAAGGAAGATATTTTGTTTGTGATTGGGGGATGTAAAAGGATTTATAGGGGTAATGTAATGTGAAAATGATGTTCTCTTTTAAAAGAGTGTAGAGGGGCACCATTAGAATTATATATAATATAAAATTAATATTAATTAATTATATAGTAAAAAAGGATATAAACTTATATAATTTCAATATAAGGTGAGTATTATTATTATTTAAATCATAAATTATAATTTGGACAAATTTATGTTATTTATTTACCCTTATCTCTTTGTTTTAACCAACGTTAACTGTTTTGGAAAATTACCACAATTATAATGTTTTTACTTTTAAGTATTAAATATAGTCACTATACATGGAAAATTGTATAATAAATAGAAAATAGTTTACTATGATAAACATATTAAAATAACCTATATTATTATGCAATTTTTAAGAATTTTATGTTATTTTATATTATTTTATTTGTTATATAACAAAATTAATTTTTTAAACTATTCATTTAATTTGAACATTAAGAAATACATGAAAATAATGTAATTAAAATATAATAAAAAAATATATTTAAAATGTTATTTTTATATAAAAATTAGTTTTGACTCAATAATGGATTAATTTATATTTATTCTAATATTTTTAAAATAATTTATTTTATAGATAATTTTATTTAATAAATATTGTGTTGGTGTTACATAAGACTGTATGGTTAATATTTCATCACAAAATATTATAAATAAATTATACTTATAAAAAATGTATTTTATTTAAAATATCCTTAATGAAACATAGTACATATTTATTCATATGTCAAAATTTTAGAACATATAAAACAATGAAAATGGCAATGTTGACCTGACCTTACATAGAATATTATAGTCATCAAAACTAAATATGGTATTGATCCGCGATTTTTTTTAATATTGGATAGAAATGGTGGAAATCCACTCATTAAAAAGAAAAAATGGTTTTTAGGGTCATTATTTAGTCATCATCATATTATATTTGACTTTAATTACTTGTTTTACCCTTACCGTAGTGACCATTATTTTCTATAGTTACAATTTATAATAACAAAAAATGAAAGGGATGTATATATATAATTTTTAACTCTATACTCAAAAATATATAATTCCTTTTTTGTAACATCCTATGTAAATACAGAATATCACATTATCATATTTGTTAATATTTGTGACTTAAATGTTAATTTTACTTTAAAGGGTATGATATGTTCAATGGAATACTTGATACACAACAACAGGTTTCTTTGAAATCTTATGTTGCAAACAATGCTAAGTTATACTTAAAAATAATAATATAATATCATTTTAAATTATTGTTAATTCCTAGACGTTGTATAAGTGGCACTGAACAAAACTAACTACAATATAATTATAAATGTTTGTTAAAAGTATTTTCATTTATTCAATAAAATTTAGAGGCTTAAAATGTGAATGATTCCAATTTTGAGCACAAATAGTCTAATTTTTTTAAAGGTCGATTTACTACCTTTTAATGGAAAAACCTATTTATATATAGTTTTGGTCACATTTATATGTTCTTTTTGACAAAATAAAATTCTTATTTAGATTCGGGACATCAAAAATTACTTTTGATTAAATTTTGGTATTTTTATGATAATTTTCATTTTTTAATGAATTGTGAAAAATAATATATTTTTATTCAAAACATCATATTAATCTAATTTGTTGATATGGTTATATTATATTTTTCATTGGGTTTAAAGTTTAATTAGATTTTATTTTTACTATTTAATCCAATGCTAGTCATTGGAAGTTATTTCACTTTTAAATTAGACATAAACATGCATCAATCAATTGATATTTATTATTTGTTTAAAACAAGATTTTTATTTTGAAAACGGGAATTAATTTTAAAATTAATTAATAAAACTTCTATGATTTGAATTTGGTAATATAGATATCATTTTTGAATTTGGAATATAAAATATACCTTAGGCTGTTTTTTCTATTATTTTTTCCGAAAACCGTCAACTTTTGATGAATAGTGAAAACATATTGTAGTAGTTAAAAAGGTTACTTTTTAATTTAAATGAAATTTTAGCGGTTCTGTAAATTTAATTTCAAAAATCTGAAATACATGGTTGTCATTAGTTTGTAAAATGAGGTTCAATAAAATGAAAATAATTTTTGGTGAATAGTAACTTATGACTTTTATTTACCGTGTTAAAGGTAATTAGGGTTATTCAAGGTAAAAGTAATATTAAAATTATATAAACTTACCTTAACATGTGTCCTAATACTATTATATTAAAAATATCTGACCATGGGAATCCTTGTGTTTATTTTGGTACCCCATTGAGACACTTAAGAGTGATAATGACACTTTATATTAATTAATTTAAAGTACAGACAAAAATGAAAAAAACATATATATTTTTGTAAATGAATTTTTACATGGGGTTATATAAGTTATCTCCTCAACTATAAATATTTATTATAAATAAAAAAATATTTCCTACATCATGATATTTGTTTTATAATTTTTAGACATCAAATAAGAAAAATTATTTATAACACAATAATGATGTAGTGTTTACCTCATTAAGGAATTATTTTAATAAATTGGATTATAAAACTTAAAACAATATCTAAAAACTGTCCAATTCTTATTGGATGATTTTATTTTGAACATGAGTAATCTTATCTACTAATTTAATTTGTTTTAGACCTTTAGAAACTGAAAATAATTACTTAATAAAATAAAATTTTCAAACATTCCTAAAGATCCCCTCATCCCCTGATAAAACGCCCTCACCTCTAACTCATCAATCACACCTCTCAAGCCCCTTGTATAGTCCAAACACTACCCAATTAATCTCTCTACATACCACACTTCCACTAGAAGCCATTCCATAGTCATAAGGCACTTAAATAAATCCTTTTGGTTCAAACCAATGGGAGTTACCCAATTTAAAGGCAGTGTCTTCTCTTAAGTTCTTTTGTTTTATTTTCCTTCTCCAACCCTCTAAACACATTATATTCATTTATTTTATAAAAATACTAGTATTCTCAATATACCGGGTTGTTGTTAATATAATTATTTGAACTAGACTTACACACACCTCCGTCTAATGGGTAAAGAATATATTTTTTGTGTGGAAAGCAAACTAATGCCTCACAAAATGATGATTGTTCAATTATGTCCTATCGCCTCTCATGGTGGCCATTATGATGGTGATATATTTATATTGGATATATATTATATTTATATTGTCTCTATTCTTCTTTATTTTTCATTTATAGAATACCATTATGCTTTCCAAAATTGGTAGACATGATAATTTCATTTGGGGAAGTGCAGACAACCGCCCCCTCAAAGTGACATGACTCTTTGAAATAATACGTGGGACGTATAAAGGATGGTGTTAATGAACATATGTAATTGGTCTATCGTATCACCGAATTAATGTTATCGGTGTCCCAAATTTATATTACCCACTTTTAACCTAGTATAGCGCATGTGCAGAGTTGATCCACTGGGAACTTTTTGAGTGTGTGAATTAAATTGAGTATAGAATTAATTTGGTGAATTATGCTGAATTTAGAGTGGGGTTTCCTTGGTTTTGGATTAAGGAACTTGTTTTTATTACTTGAAAATAATGATAAATGATTAAGAGGAAGACAACAATGGTTTTTACTGATATTGGCTGAAAAAGAGCATGTTGGGGGCTATGGTGATTATGGAGATTCATGAGGATTACTTATTAGGTTGTATTTTTCATAATAATTCAACATTATGGATCTCAATTGTGACAAGATTCCCTTTGTCTAGTTAATTTTCTCTTTGAATCGAAGAAATTGACTCCTTGGTCTAGTATTCAATGTTTCACAATTCTTTATTTTAGTTTAGTCCTTTTATGAATTGAAGAATATCATAAATGATTAAGAAGTTTTTCATCATTATTCTTATTTAAGATCCCTGAGAATTCTATCCTTGGTCTGGTTCAAAATTCCCAGTAGTAGTTAAAAATGGTTTAAGAAGAATAAGATAAAATTTAAAAGAACAAATAAAACCACATAAATCATTAAAACATGAATTCCTTCATCATCCATAAGCCCAACACAATGGGTGTTTAGTTACACATATATGACATAATGAAAATAACACCTTCGATACCTGATGAGATCATCAAGTAAGACTCGAGGAGAGGTGTCGGACGGTGGAATGGCAGAGTAGTGTCACCACAGTGGCTTGAGAGGAATGGAATTAGAACATCCCTCTGGTCTTCAAGTGTTCCACCTTTTTAAATCTGGAGGCCAAGGCCTGTATTTATAGAGAAATAAAGTACACGACGTGTATGAAAAGTAAACGTCGTGTAGTTTTGTCAACGCATTTTTGGCTACATTATCTCTGCTAGTGGGCAGTGTAACATGCCATCTTTGACTTGGAACATGATGCTGCTTGGTTGGTAAATCTGCACGGTGTGTAGTACCGCTATAAAAGACTTGTATTCTCAAAATTCATCCACCAACCTCTTCTAGAAATTCACACATGGAGTGTAGATGTAGAACACGATGTGTCATCTTCGACCGAACACATGGGTGTGTAGACTCATCTAGGCCCCCAACTGCTTCTAGAATGGTACACATGGTGTGTAAAGGATAAACATGATGTGTGTCGACTTCTAGTTACTTGGGAAAGTACATTTCCTGGTCAACTCATGTCTGATCTTAAAAGTACACGACATGTGAATAAGTACACGCCGTATAGTTGTCAATTTTTTCTCTATTCATCTCTGTTTGTGTATTTGGCCATAAAACTCCTGGAAATGAACAAGATCACCAAAATCAATGTATTTTTTATTTAAACAGTAGGTAATTTCTGAAAAATTGTACTTATTTTTCAATAAAGTATATGAAATTGTATACAGAAATCGGGTGCATCAGACTCCCCCATAATTAGTCATTTTCTTTCCCTCAAGAAAATCTCAACATATAATTAAAATAATATATATTTTTAAATGATTAAAATTAGTTAATCGTAAATGTAAATAATAAGTTACAGGAGAAAATTTCAACAAGAATACAAAGTAGTTTCAATCCAGGAGATATTCTAATCTTGCCTCATATATAATTCAATTAACTACTATTATCATTTTTTTAACACATGTTTCAACCTTTCAAAAATAAGCAACTCACTTGATGATTTACCTCACCAAAAATATTCTCAACACTCAAGTTATTTTTAAATAATGTTATACTCAATCAAAGATATATACAATCTATCCATAGGTTTGCAAGAAATCTAGTTCTACACTTTAGAAAATTTGACTTACAAAAATCAAGGGGACTTTTCAAATAGTATTAGATATTTCTATGGATAAAGGTTGGTAGGTAAAGATATGAAAAATAACTCTGAGGCTTGAAAAAGGAGGATAAATTCTTCAATAAAAATTCATTATATTCAATGTTAAACTCAATGTAAAAAGTTTCCTCAACAAGATTTGTCAAGTGATCTTATCACCACTATATCCTTTAGCTAAGTAGGAGTCTCAAACCAACAAATGTTTATAATTCCCCTTTGTTTGTACCATTTTTTTAAACAAAGGAAACCTTTATAAATTTCCAAAATTGATGTTTGGAACTCTTTTCACCCCAAATGATCAAGAGGCACTCCCCCATACTTCATTTCATGACAATTCACAAATTTATACCATGTGTTTCCAATCCCTTCTTGTGAGCTCAAATGAGTATTCATGAAAAATCATAAAAGAATTAGGGTAGGAAGGGAAATAGGCTTGTAATATGGATTCATATAAAGTCTATTGTTGGTCTATACGGGATTCAAAAAGATAAGATGAAGGGTAGGAACAAGATAAAGGGGTTAAAATAATATTATGCCTCAATCATTTTAATGTAATTCAAAAATTACTCATGTTATGAAAATAAAACTTTCAAATTCTAGAAGTTATGTATATTCTAAGGATCTATCATGAAAGAGGGTATTAGAAAGAATATGACAAATGGGTTTAGAATACCTCTCGGGAGTGGGAAAAATAAATAAAGAGACAATCAGGTCATGAATTTCAAAATAATTGATTAGTCTAATCGATTAAATTATCCCTGGATTACAAGTTGTAATTTAAATGATTCAATAATCATTTTAAAATACCTAAGAATAAAAATAATCATGCAATTTTTTCAAATGCTTTCACTTTCAGATTATTATTTAAAAATAACGTTGACAAAAAATGTCTTCTCATTTTCAAATATATCTTCTTATAATGATGTCTCCTAGAATCTATAAAGGATGACGGCTAAAGAGGTAGACAGACACCCCCATACTTAATATCGCATGTGGTCCACCAAGTGCCCAAAAAGAGGAACACGATAAGATGGGGACACAATAGTGGATCAGACCGAGGGGAATTAAGGAAAGAATGAATCTGTGAATGAAAAGAAAACTATTGAAAAAGAATACTCCCATCAGGTCTAGGTGCAGAAAAATGGGATGTGATGGAAAAGTGCAGCCCAGAACGTGCCAGAGTACCTATGTGGGGGAAAGAAAAATAACACTGCAAGAAAGAATAATAAACACAGGCATAAGATTTCATAATAATATATATACAATGAAAGTCAGGTGTCCCAAAACTAGTTATGGGGTCACCTTAGAAGTGGCATCATCCAGTACAGAGTCAGCTAGTAGTGTTGGGTAATGATCCATGGAAGTTAGAGGCTTGGACTCGGCATCTGGAAGGGAAGCTGGAGATGTAGGTGCCGAAGGTACTGGACCCGGTAAAGGAAGCTCAACATCCCCCCAGACTAGTAACTGTGGCGGAAGCAGTAGTAACAATAGCTTCTAGGCCCATAGTAGAGAGCAGAATGGAATCCGCGGCCAGCATAGTGAAGGGCGGTGGAAAAATAGAAGAAGGGCCAGGAACAGAGGCAGAGGCAGGTGGCGGGAGCAATGAAATACCCAGATGCTGATCAATAAGTGCCAACAGCTGCTCCAAGAGATCCGGGAGGCTGTCGATATGTACCAAATACTGCTCCATCATGGTTAGGTAGAGGGAAAGGGCGAGATCGACCTAGGGTGCGGGGGTAGGTGGGGCTGGTGGTGGTATAGAAGAAGGAAGGCGAGAAGAAGTGGGGTTAGTAGGAAGGGGGTGGGGTGGGGAAACTTGTGGGGGTTAGGAAGGAGGATCGGGTGCATCAACTATGGCATGAGGGTCAGCTGGTGGGTGGGGGCGAGCCTGGGAATGGATGTAGGAACCCCCTGCCTCGGGACCAATCCCATGTGAATAAGCATGTAAAATTCCATCAAATGGGGAGAACCTATCATGTCATGGGGTAAAGAAGGCTTGAAAACCCCAAGGTGGTGGGTGAGGAGAGTGGCGTAAAACCCACCGTTCAGGTTTCCCTGATGACTGATAAACATATCATAGAAATAAGAGGCTGCTAGGAAAGGGAGGTCCAGGTAGTCTTGCCAGACGACACATGTAATGAGATCCATTTCACGTCCGGTCACGACCCCCATATCCTCAAGGCAGGGGAAGATAATGGAGTTGATGCACCAGTGGGTAAAACGAAGGATGGGGTCGATGATAAGGGTGCTCTTCTGCAAGGTAGGGGCGTAACGGTGGTCAGGCCCAACAATCACCTGCTACATTGCCACGAGATCAGAGCACTCTGGTCTGGTTAGGGTTGAAACAGGGGGTTGGGTAATAGGATGGGGGTAAAAACCGCACCTTCAGCCAAACTCTATCATCGTGAGGGAAAATCATCTGCTGCCCAGCTGGAACTGAACCACGAGCACCGCATCACCCGGTATCTCCCAGTACTCAGCTCCATCGAACTCGAAAGAGGCCACGAACTCCAAAAATAAATCACGGAAGATAGGAGTGCTGGCCTAGAAAATAGTGAGCAGTAGAGTGTGGACAAGGAGATCCTCTAACTCTCCCCAGCTTCCTATCTGCTGAGGAACGATGATATCGAGGTAGTGGCCGCTCATCATAATCGGACGACGAGAAAAGCGCTGAACCCTATCATGTTTCATATCGGTGACCAAGAACACCATTTAGGGATAGAGATCACATGCAGGTCCCAGCACAGGTGGAGGGGTTGTAGTAGGAGTTGTCTCTGTGGGTGGATCGACTACAGTAGGCGAAGGGCCGCTAGATGGGGCGGCGATGAAGTGCTAGCTGTGGAGGAGGAGATCTTAGGGGGAGTGGCAGCTGGGAGGTAAGGAATTATGGTGCTCAGACAAGCGTCGGTAGAGGGAGTGAGGGGTGGAAGGGTGGAAAATTGAGGGAGCTCATATACCGAAGCATCTGGGTCTAGCTACATCGCAGATTGTAGCCAAATCCGCTGAAAAATGTGAGTCTCACCCTCAGTTGCAGAGTCTGGCCGCTTCCCTTGAGAAGGATCATGATCTTCCATAACCTAAAAAAGGTAGATAAAGAAAACAAAATAAATATAAAAAAAAAAGAAAAAGTGAAAAATCTAAAAAATAAAAGTACACGGTGTGTACATCCAAAGTACACGGTGTGTAGTACAATATGAGAAGCATCCCGTGTTGTCTGGATAAACACCCCGAGGGTGAAGAATATTTTCCTTGTAAAGGTACATTGCGTGTACCGAACATACATTCCTTGTGCATATGAAGTGAACATGGTCATGTATCACAAACATTACGGCTATGATTATATCAATTCTAAGAATATAAGACATGCCGTGTATGGGACCAACACGACGTGTTCTTGATTTTAGGAACATGGTTATGTAGCGGCTAGACATGGATCCGGCCAAAAGTAATAGGCTACACGGTGTGTACCGAACACACATTCCATGTATAGGAACATGGGGTGAGTGTCCCTGTCAGGTGCTACACATGGAGGGGAAAACAGAAATTACATACATATCATGTACCAAACACACACACCATGTACATGAAAATAGTGTTTGAGGTTGTGTAAAAAGGGTTCTCAGGCACGATGGGGGAATGTACATGGTGTGTACCAAAAAAAAATGCACCGTGTATATTTAAATTGAAACGCATTTTGTATGTGGTCATGTAAAAAAGTACAAAGCGTGTGTTCTTCAATTCGTGTCCATGTACTATGGAATCCGAATGGTCAGTAGATCCAAAAACACCCTGAACACTTATAAAAACATGAAGTAGTGAGTGTAGAAGGGCGTACCTTGACCGAGGATTGAAATGAAATATAAATCTGAGCTTGAAACGAACCAAAACGACAGATCTAGAAGTGGGAGGTCAGGTGGCGTTTGGGATAAGAAAGCGAGAAGAATGGGAGGAAAGGGGGAACTGCGCGACACGGGCTGAGGCCGGGTGGCCTGCAGCTTATATAGTCACGGTATATGGCCTGTACATCAAGAATACATGTCGTGTATCCCAAATTTTTTTTAAATTTAATTTTTGAAATAAAACAGGGCACACACGATGTATTTTAGAAGACACGACATGTGGTTTTATTAAAAGGGTAAATGATGGAAATGGGGTGGTTTTTAGGATTTGTACCCGGGTCTTTTGGAAATTGGGTTTTGATCTTGGGCAACTGACCCATCCCCATCATGGGTTTTCTTATAAAAAAATATCTATATATATGGAATTTACTACACACACTGTGTAATAAAATATAAAAAGGAGGAACCCCGTGCCTAAAGTAGGTCAGGAGGATTCGAACTGGGGATGACTCGAATAAACTCCAGTGACTTGACTATCAGTACCGACATCATCACTGTTTATTTATTAGTTACTCTATATATTTGTACTATTAGGATTAACAACTAAAAAGATAAGTACACACTGTGTATATAAGTGGGAGACGACATGTAACCTCTAGGTTTCCTTACAGGAAGCTCCATTGTTTTAGCTCATTGGCTCGACCAACATACCATTGATTACCTGATATTTATGGTCAATAATGGTCCAATAGTAGCTGCCCAAGCCTTCAAGGAATTGCATGTTCCCTGGATCTTCTTCAACGGGAATGTCTGGAATGATAAAGTAATCAGAAGTAAAGGAACATACCAGATCATCAACTAAGAGATTGTCCATGGTAGTTATCGTAGAACATTCCTCATGATTGGGAGATGATACCTACTTGATGGCCTTGAAGACATTGTAGGAGACATTTTCATCCCCTACCCATAAAATCAGCTCCCCTTGTGCACGTCGATCAGGACTTTCCATGTGGCCATGAAAGGTATTCTCAATACAATAGGTGCCTTTTGATCCTCCTCCATATCTTGGATAGTAAAATCTGTATGGAGGATCAATCTTCACACATTCACCAACACATCCTCTAGTAGCCCTTTTGGATATTTAATGGATCTGTTAGAAAGTTAAAGGGTGACTCGGGTAGTTTTCAGATCATAGAGTTCGAGATTTTTGAAAACATTGAATGGCATGATTTTGACACTGGCCCCTAAGTCACACATGGATTTTCCAAATTCACAGGTTCCAATTGTACATGGAATAGTAAAGCTACATGGATCCTAGAGCTTGGGTGGAAGGGAATGTTTAACGACTGCGGATCACTTCTTTGTCAGTGCTATGTTGCCCAAATCCTCTATTTTCCTTTTATTCGAGAGGATTTCATTCATGAATTTGGCATATGTGTGAATTTCTGTCAGAGCCTCTAAAAATGGGATTTTTATGTGCAACTTTATGAATACTTTCATGAATTTTCCAAACTGATGATCCAGCTTCTTTTGCTTCATTTTCTCTAGAAAAGGAAATACATGCTCGAATGGTTTGACGACCTCCTTTCCTTTTCCTGGTTGAGCCTCCGATGATGGATTTTTGGATGAAGAGGGGTATAAAACTTTACCTTTGTTGTCATCAGGGAGTATAGGTGCAGTTGAATGTGATTGTTACTTCTAGTGTAGATTCATTCCACTACATAAAGTTATGGTATGGGCCTCCTACCTTGGGTTCTTCTCACTGTTTCATGGTAGTGTACCAGGCTCTCTCCGTAAGAGTTGGTTTACTAACTGGACGATTTGGTTCTTGAGGCATCAAATAGAAGCTTCATGGTTTTAAAATCGGGTCTCAGCTGTAGATATGAATTTGTTCATAAGATCCTCTAACCTTGAGGTATTTTCTTTCCAAGGTGGCTATGTAGTTGGAGGTGATGGTTGCTGCCTTGGCCGCTGCAGGTGAGGGTTTTTTATACCCTTGATGCTGGTAGAAACCTTGATGATTCTGTTGTTGTCTTGTGTATAGGTTCTAATATTTTTGCTGATTGTAGCCGGGCGGTTGGTGGGGTGGTGGATTCTACTGCTGTTGGCACTATCCTGTGTTCTGGTTTTCACTCCATGTCAGGTTATGGAATTGATGAAACTGGTTCGACCCTCAATTTTGAGCAACATATCTCACCTTGTTTGTGGAAAAGTCAACTGAAGGTCCCAGGCATTCTCCCAGGATGTGGTTGTTAACATAGTCACTGCATGATGGATGGTTCACCGCATGGACTTGAGATGCACACTTGAGATTCAATGCGTCACTCTTTTTGGATAATACATCCAACTGGGCAGAAAGCATGATAGTACCGTCAATATTATGTGTACCTTGTTTTTGGTCCCCCGCTCAGAATGACCCTGGAAGCTGTTGGCAGACATATCTTCCAGCAGTTCGAAATGTTCTTTCGGGGATGTTCTAATTACCATACCTCTAGTAGCCGCATCCACCATAGACTATGTATTCATTGTTAGTCCTCATTAAAAGGTTTGTAATTTCATCTAGAGTGGAAGTCCGTGGTGTGGGAATTTACCTAACATATCCTTGAAATGTCCTAATGCTTCGTACAATGACTCAGAGTAGTGATGCTGAATGTTGTGGATCTCATTTCGCAAGGTCACCGTCTTCAAAGGTGGAAAATATTTGGGCAGAAATCCCTGGGCTAGCTCCTCCCAGGTGAGGATAGATCTTTGTGAAAGACCCTTTATCTAGTCTTTTGCCTTATCCCGTAGAGGGAAGGGGAAGAGGCCAAGACTAATGGCGTCCTTAGACATGCCATGGTAATGGATTGTATCTCAGATCTTCAGAAAATTGTAGAGATTGGTGTTCGGGTCTTTACTAGGCAGGACTCCAAATTGAATGGTATTTTGGATTAGCTGCATGATAGTAGGCTTGATCTTGAATAGTTGGGCCTGTACCGGAGGATGAACAATTGTCGTATCAACTCCGTGGATCGATGGAAGGCTGTACTCCAAAAGAGTACGTCATGGAGGTGGCTATAGAGGGATTGGAGGTGACATGTACTGTTGCTCCTGAGGGGCGATGTAGGGCTGTTGCAAGAGCTTCCAATGCTGCTAGGGCTGGCTGTACTATGAATGTGGTTGTTGTGGCAGTTTCTTGTAGTCCCTCAGGAGGAACTCCATGAAACCTCTAGGTTGGGCTTGCTTCGGTACACCAGCAGCGGGAGGCTGCTAGTCCTGGAATGGTTGTCCAGCTACAGATTCAGTGGCTGGTTCTCTCTCTTCCTTGTTCCCCATATATAATGATTTTTGTCTGTGCATCTCTACCAGTGCACGTCGATGTCGCTATATGGTTTGTTCGATCTTCAGGTCAATCAGAAGAATATCTAATGACTCAGTGCCCCTGGACCATGTGAGGCATTGGTTCATGCACCTGTGATTAGACACATACCCAAAACAAAACCCAGGCATAAAAGGGAGAACAAAAGATAAAGAGAAAAGGGTATAAGAACATATTTTTTTTGGGAATTTTTAATTTTTTTATTTTCACCTAATTAATCACTAACACAACTAAATTCAGCAATTGAATCTTTAAGTCCCCGGCAATGGTGCCAAATTTTGGTATATTGTTTCACCGAATTTATCTTGTCAGTGTCCCAAATTGTTATTACCCACTCTTAAGCCAGTATAGAGCAAGTCTAGGGTCGATCCATAACGAATGTGGTGGGTGTGTGAATTCAATTGATTTTATATTAATTTGGTGAAATATGCTAAATTTTGAGTGGTATTTTCTTTTTTTTTGGATTATGGAACTTGTTTTGATTACTTGAAAATAATGATTAATGATTAATAAGAAAAGAAAAATGGGTTTTAATGAGATTGGAAAAAAAGAGAGTGTTGGGGGCTATAGTGATTATGGAGATTCATGCGGATTGCTTATTCGGTTGTATTGTTCATAATAATTCAACATTCTGGATCCCATTTGTGACAAGAATCCCTTAGTCGGGTTAATTTTGTCTTTGAATCGATGAAATTAACTCCTTGGTCTAGTAGTCAATGTTTCACATTTCTATATTTTTGTTTAGTCTGTTTAGAATCAATGAATACCTTCAATGATCATGAAGTTGTTCATTGTTATTCTTATTTTAGATCCTTGAGAATTCTGTCCTTGGTTTGGTTCAGAATTCCCAGTAGTAGTTAACAATTGTTTAAGATGAATATGACAAATTTTAAAAGAACAAACACAAACACATAAATCATTACAACATACAATTCTTCATCAACAACATCCCCAACACATGGGGTGTTTAGTTACACAGATAAGACAAAATGAAAATAACACCTTCGATACCTGATGAGATCATCGAGTAAGACTTGAGGAGAGGTGTTGGACGGTGGAATGGTGGAGTAGTGACACCATGGTGGCTTGGGAGGAATGACATCAGAACTTCCCGTCTTCTCTTCAAGTGTTCCACCTTTTTAAATCCAGAGGCCAAGGCCACTATTTATAGAAAAATAATGTACACGACATGTATGAAAAGTACATGCCGTGTACTTTTGTCAATGCATTTTTTGCTCCATTTTATCCTCTGGTGGGTGCCCTAACACGCCATCTTTGACTTGGAACATGGTGCCGCCTTGTTGGTGAATCTAAATGGCATGTAGTGCCACCATACATGGCGTGTAGTCTCAAAATTCGGCCACCAACTGTCACGAACCAGGCCGGGTCGCCATCCGACCCGACGCCCGACCCGGTCCGCAGCAAGGCCCAAAGGGCGTTCCTGATCCCCACGGTCTGGCCCAAGTGCCCGGGTACCAAGAGTAGCAAGTGGGAATGATTTTACCCAAAATAAAAGACAGAAAAACAACAAACCAGATAAATAACTGAAACTATAAATAGACAACCAAACACACCCTTAAACTACGAACATGTTTAAAGTCTACAACTCCAACCAAAAACCCAAAATGAACAACCACAGAAATAGGGAACTAAGCTCCAATATCAACCTCATGCGATGCGAGAAGTTACATCCCCAAGCTACTAACACCAACCAGCACACGAAGACCAACAGCAACCAGAGCCACCATCGCTGAGCACGACGCACAACCTGGAATACACAAGAAACAAGAATCTACATACACCCAAGGGTGTATGTAGGGTGTGAGCTAAAATCCTAGTAGGATGCCACTGAGAAAACGTTCTATGCCACAACAAAAAAAGACAATTTAAAGTGCTTATTCAAAATTATACTTTCAAAATGATTTTGAAGAAAACATTTACAAACCAAATGCTAAAGGAAAACACTAAAAAGAACTCATTTCACAAACACAATTTTAAAGAGGATGAGAAAAGTTCATTACGGGCACACACACACTCTCTCTCTCACACACACACACACTCTCACACACACACACACACACACACACACACACTAACACCCATGTGGTCCTCCATATACCGACGGAAGGCACCACAACATTGATGGTAGAGCATTGTGGAAAAATCCCCTAAGGATCATCTAGATCGAGTGGGACCCTAGAACCTCGTGTCTCGGTGAAACGTGGCTTAGAAGGCCACGAACCTTAGAAAACGTGGCTTAGAAGGCCACGAACCTTAGATATCATGTTTAGTTAGTGTTGCAATCGTCAATCCGGCTAAGTGAAACAGGGACGATACCCATCCGGCTCACTAGCGCACTAGTTCTAGTCCTCCCACCAAGATACCTAGGGTTTTCCCTTGTGCTCAATCATGTTTCACATTCACATAGTACATTTCTTTATCATATCGCTGACCAAACAAAATATTTCACACAAAAGTCTCCATTTTCATACCCCAACAACATTTCAAAAACTCAGGCACACCAAAATACTTTTTTTTAAATACACTTTTCATTACCTAATAATTTCACAAATCCCCATTTGGAAACACTCAAAGAACATAAAAAATTCACACAACTTAGAAAGCATTATTTAAAGAACACAACAAGGGTCGACGCAAATAAACACACACAATTGCAAACAAGAGAGTCATTCAAACCACTTGCTTAAGAAATTATCCTTAAAACTAGATTCACACCAACTGCCCAATTATCTAGACCATCTGCACCTAGAACCCAACTTGAAAACATTGCAGAATAACAACATAGGTTTTTACATGAAAAGGCCATTTTAAAATCAATTTCACACTCAACTATTATAAAACCTCACTTTCACTATATAAACAGTTGATTAAACAATTTTAGTATTTGCCCCAATAAGTTCAGAATGAAAAACATAATCGTTTCTAAAGAAAGAGAAATTTTCAAAATGCATACCTATCAAATAATTTATTTATTTATTTATTTATTTTAAACGCATTTCACAAAACTTGTAAAGCACGACCAACCATTTATACAATAACAAACATATAAAAAACAAGACCATACTATTTTTGGAAATTAAATTTCATCAAACGAGCATGCCAAACCATTTTAAACATAGATCACAACACGCAATTAAATCATATAACATATTAAATTAAGTAAACAACCAAATTAAATTATCCAAAGGATGTCAAGGAATGGAACCACCTACCTCCGGTGTCGAAGACCCCAACACTCGGTGTGAATATTCAAGCGCTTATCGTTTGCACCACAAAGAACCTAATGTGATTCCGTAAACATGAATTCAAACCAAAGAATTCAAGATAAAACCCCAAAATTAGAACATATAACCACTGGGAAAAAATGACCAAACTCATAAGAAAAGAAAAGAAAAAAAACAATTAGAGGAAGACATAACCAGGGGGTTGTTGCCGGAAAAGGGGAGGAGAGTGAGGCCACTTGGGAGTTGCAGGGTGCGCCGGCCGGAGGTATGGGTAGCGCCGGCCAAGGAGGTGTGGTCAAGGTGGGAGGTCGACTAGGCCGTTGCAGGCTGGTAAGGAGGCTGGCGATTTGAGGGGGGCCGGCCAAGGGCAAGGTGGAGCGGGGGAGCCATGGAGATGGTATGTCACCGGAGAGCTGTGAGATGCCGGAGGGGAGCGGTGAAGGAAGAGGAGGAGTCCACCAAGGGGCGGCGCGAGCAGGAAGGACGAAGGGAGAGCGGTGCGCAGAAGGGGGGGAGAACGCGATTCAGAGAAAGAAAAAATGGGTGAAACCCTAAGCAAAAAGAAAAACAGGGGTGGGGGAAATAAAGATAAAAAAATAAATAAACAAACAAAATAGGTATAATAATAATAATAATGATAATAATAATAATATTAATAATAGTAATAATAAACTGGAATATCAATAATGAGGATAAAAATAATAAGACTCCTTTGATAACACTAAAATAAAATAAAATGTATATCAATTAAGATAATAATAACAATAATAAAGAAAATTAGAAAAACAATAATAATTGTAATAAACTAAAAGAGAAATAATAATAATAATAATCATCATCATCTCAAATAATAGTATTATTATTACCATCAAAATAATAAATTTTAATTTGTATCCCACGCCTATTATTCTATATTAATTTTATTTGATGACTCATTTAATATTATTTCTTCATTGTTGATTCATCTCATTTAGGTAGTCTCACAACGGCAGGCGAGCGGGGAACCGAGCGTGGTTACGCGGTCACCCGGGCGATGTTGCGCGGCTTCGACCGTCCCCTACCCATGCGTCGGATGCCGCCAAGCCTAAAATATTCCTTTATCTGCAAAACATAAAGGTAAATGTCGGGCGGGTCACACGGAGGCTGTAGAGAAGTCGCACGACTTCAAAATTATGCATCGTCCGTGCGCCGCATGATGTCATGCGCTGGAAAACTTGTTTATCGACAAAACAACAAAATCAACCCGGACTTAGCCCGCGCCTTGATGAAACATTTTAAAACCAAATAAGATGAAAATAAAATCATAATAACTTAATTTGGTGTTAATAATAATACCAAATATTATAATATTAATAACTTAATTGAATTTACATTCTTGACATTATCAATTACAATAATAATACTCTCAAACAATGTTGTTATCATTCTCATTAAAATAGTCCCTTGAATCCAATTACACTTCTTATTTTTATTTTATTCCAATTTTATTATTATTCATTACATTTTATTCATTTTCCTTGAATATCAGGCAGGTCGTGTGGTGAGTCGGGTGAGGTCGCGTGGCTTCGACCGCGGTGCGCTGAACGATGTCACGACCAAAACATGCATATCTTGAAATAAGAACTCAATAATTACGTTGTCCTTAACCCAAAATACCCGATGCCCCGAAATTAATAAAATAAGTAATTTAAAAAAAATGATAGGTGTGAAAATTCTCCCCACCATAAAGCTTTCCGTCCCCGGAAAGCCACAACTGGAACCAAACCCCAAAGCCGAAAACTACACTCCCTTTAGATTCAAAGGGGATCCCCACAAACATCATGCAAAGAGAGGCAAAAGCATCGTGCTCAGAGACAGTGACTCAATGACGACTCCAAGATATGCATAAAAGACATTCTCCTATGTGTCGCCCACCCTAAAGGGCTAAAACGCCTCCAGTTGATTGATTTAGAAAACGAACTCTTGAACCCACAGGAACCAACTTCACAAGCCGAAACACATTAAGCACTATGAAACCAAAACCATACCACTTGGCTAAAATGAACAAATAAGGTCAAACCACATCCATAGAACACTCTTATCACTTATCACCAAGCTATATTTAAAAACAGAAGCAAAGTATCAACATGGGGAGGCCCGAGGGGCTCCCCAACATAAGGAACTCACTGACGCTCGAAAGAAGACTGGAAAACCAACAATGGGAGGTTCGAGCGAATTACCCGCCATTAAAGAAAATTCCAGCACTAATTCATTCCAGAGACATTCTTACGAGACCCAATGTGGGTCTCTCCACCATTAAGAACCTACCAACTCCCAAGACGAGACTATAAAACCAACATAGGGAGGTCCAGGTGGACTCCCCACCATTAAGGAAAGGCCAGCACCGATTTATTCTAGAGACCTTTGTGCGAGATCCGATTTGGGTCTCCCCACCATTCGAACTAACAGCAGGTACAAAACTTTAGAAAAAATATTCTAGATTGTGACAAAACACCCCACCCCAAGGGGCGAGGGGGGGGGGGGCGACTACCGGGGTGTCAAAAGCACGACCCAAGAAAAACCAGCATTTCCACATTCTTGGATGAGAATTATTCAGATTTGAGACAGATTTACTCAACAAACCCCATAAGGCCACTAAATAAATTACATCCAGTGGAACGCGACCCCCAAGACTTTAATGCACGAGACGAACACTCCTCCACATGGTCACGAAATCCTTATGCAAGTAGACGACTCGATATAAAAAAACCATAGAAAACAATTAAGCTGCGTTCACTTCCAACACCAATGACAGAAATGAAATCAGGGTTTTATACAATCCCGGGGTTCCTGACCACTTGCTAGCTTCACTCCGAGGCCTATGGTTGGAGCCCAGATGTTTGAAGCATCTCCTGCCTCGCAGTCAGGCATTGAAGACTCCCAAGCGGAGCTTCTCATTTTGGTTCCACATGCAATCATATTGCACCCGAGGAAACACCATCAAACAAAAAACATTACAACATTAGACTGATCATATGCGGAACATCCACCAACACCAGAGTTGAAATGGTGCATGCGCATCACCCTTTATCATACTGAACGAGAACACGACACCACCAATCATCACCTGAACATGACCGTTGCTGTTGAGAGGAACTTTACACTGATAAAGACTTTAAACCGCGTCTTTAACAACATGTGATTCCTACAAGTGACCATAGCAGCCTCATACAACTGGGTCTTCCAAACTAGTAGCCTAACTTGAGCCTTTCCTTAAATGAGACAAACCAAAGACCAGAGGTCATTTAAAACAATAGACCGCACCAACTTAGGGTTGCTTACACCTTTTTCCCACTGGAGTCTCCTTTACCGCTTCCAAACCACCGTTGACTATCAAAGGGACCTCACGCTGCAAGACGTCACCAAACATGACCCTTCCAGCCAATGAAAATACTACAAAGCCCTTCGAGACACTGATCAACACTAAAAATTCTGATCCTCCTTCACCCTTCCCCGCTGGATTTCCTTTCGCCGTTTCCAGGGGAAACCTTCAAGCGCAACGACGTCAAATTTTATACCCGATGACTCAGACAACATAAGGAAACCAAAACTCGGTTCAACTCCCCTCGCATTTGTCATCCCGCTATGGGAGAATCCACTTTGTTGTAAAAAGGGGAGGTGGGTTCAATTCTATAATTCAAGAAGATATTCCTCTGATGAACAGGTGGGTCGACCAACTGCGAATTGCCCGTGGCCACACTTAAATCACATGTCAACAATTTATGGGGGCGTACACTAATCAAGAAAGAAAAACATGGACCCAAATCAAACTGGTCCAATGGTCAAGACATACTGCAGGCGAACACCAAACGTGCAGGGGAAACCACTGCAAGGGCTCCCCAATGTACTTTTCAAAAGGATTTATTAGCTACATGCTTTCATACCAACTTCTAAATAAGAATTTAAACTCAATACACAAACCATTCAGAAATAATACTAAGCTCAAAACGCCATACATCCAACATTTCCTAAATACAAGGACACACCACACAAACACCATTTACTAAAACACCAAATTTTTTCTTTAACAAAACATTTTGAAAATAACAAAACCCAATGGGTTGCACAAACACCAATGGCGTCCGATGAGCCTCACACATGCATGTTCTCATGCCGCACCGGCACGCACCTCATGTCCATCCAGGCACTCATCTTCTTGTGCCATTAACCATTCCCATTTTCGTATATACTCACGCATGTGGTTTCCCATGAGAGCGCCAAGGATCAAAACCAAACCCTTCCTTTTTTTTCAAATCCTAAACATCCAACCCACGCTTTTCAAACCTCACACACCATTTCATCTTTAAGGAACTTCATTTGAAAACATTTTCCAAGACCAAAACATTTTTACATAAGAAACCAAATTTCCACGAATCCAAAAAAAGAGGTGAGAAACAAAGCAGGAAGAAACTAGGGACAATGGGTGATTGGAAAATTAGGTTGGCGGCCATACGCTGATCACGCCACTGGCCATAGAGATTATTTTAGGATAGTGTCTCCGGCTCCACAAGGCTTTCCAGACCCTGAGAGCTCACTAAAACCACTAACCTTACTCTCTTTTCATTTACCTTAATCACGATCATCTGCAAGGACAAAAAAATAAGACAAACCTCAACATACTTTGGTAACTCGAGTACTGCCACGAGGTGTGCTGGCCAGGAACATTGCTCGTAGTCAGGACGTAGAGTCCCGAAAACCTTAACTCATGTCTATCATGACTCTATCCCAAAAGAAAATGACCCAAGAGAGAAAACCTTTCCCTCTGATACCATTTTGTCATGAACCAGGCCGGGTCGCCATCCGACCCGGCGCCCGGCCCGGTCCGCAGCAAGGCCCGAAGGGTGTTACCGATCCCCACGGGCTAGCACAAGTGCCCGGGTACCGAGAGTAGCAAGTGGGAATGATTTTACCCGAAATAAAAGACAGAAAAACAACTAACCAGATAAATAACTGAAACTAGAAATAGACAACCAAACATGACCTTAAACTACGAACAGGTTTAAAGTCTATAACTCCAACCAAAAACCCAAAATGAACAACAACAGAAATAGATAACTAAGCTCCAATACCAACCTCATGCGACGCGAGAAGTTGCATCCCCAAGCTACTAACACCAACCTGCACACGATGACCAACAGCAACCAGAGCCACCATCGCTGAGCACGACACACAACCTGGAATAGAGAAGAAACAAGAATATACATACACCCAAGGGTGTATGTAGGGTGTGATCTAAAAGCCCATTAGGATGCCACCGAGAAAAAGGTCCATGCCACAACATCAAAAGACAATTTAAAGTGCTTATTCAAAATTATACTTTAAAAATGCTTTTGAAGAAAACATTTACAATCCAAATGCTAAAGGAAAACACTAAAAAGAACTCATTTCACAGACACAATTTTAAAGAGGATGAGAAAAGTTCATTACGGGCACACACACACACACTCTCACACAGGCACACACACACACACACACACACACACACACACACTAACACCCAAGTGGTCCTCCATATACCGATGGAAGGAACCACGACATTAATGGAAGAGCATTGTGGGAAAATCCCCTAAGGTTCATCTAGCTCGAGTGGGACCCTAGAACCTCGTGTCTCGGTGAAACGTGGCTTAGAAGGCCACGAACCTCAGAAAACGTGGCTTAGAAGGCCACGACCCTCAGAACACGTGGCTTAGAAGGCCATGACCCTTAGATATCATGTTTAATTAGTGTTGCAATCGTCAATCCAACTATGTGAAAAAGGGAAGATACCCATCCGGCTCACTAGCGCACTAGTTCTAGTCCTCCCACCTAGATACCCAGGGTTTTCCCTTGAGCTCAATCAAGTTTCACATTCACATAGTACATTTCTTTATCATATCGCAGACCAAACAAGATATTGCACACAAAAGTCGCCATTTTCATACCCCAAAAACATTTCAAAAACTCACAGACACCAAAATACTTTTTTTAAAATACACTTATCCTTACGTAATAATTTCACAAATCCCCATTTGGAAACCCTCAAAGAACATAAACAATTCTCACAACTTAGAAAGCATTATTTAAAGAACACAACAAGGGTCGATGCAAATAAACACACCCAATTGCAAACAAGAGAGTCATTAAAACCACTTGCTTAATAAATTATCCTTAAAACTAGTTTCACACCAACTGCACAATTATCTGAAGCATCTGCACCTAGAACCCAACTTGAAAACATTGCATAATAACAACATAGGTTTTTACGTGCAAAGGCCATTTTATAATCAATTTCACACTCAACTATTATAAAACCTCACCAGCACCATATAAACAGTTGATTAAAATTTTTTAGGATTTACCCCAATAAGGTCGGAATGAAAAACATAATCGTTTCTAAAGAAAGAGAAATTTTCAAAATGCATGCCTGTCAAATAATTTATTTATTTATTTTTTTTAAACGCATTTCGCATAACCTGTAAAGCACAACAAACCATTTATACAAAAACAAACATATAAACAACAAGACCTTACTATTTTTGGAAATTCTATTTCATCAAATGAGCATGCCAAACCATTTTAAACATAGATAGCATCATGCAATTAAATCATATAAAATATTAAATTAACTAAACAACCAAATTAAATTATCCAAAGGATTTCAAGGAATGGAACCACCTACCTCCGATGTTGAAGACCCCAACACTCGGCGTGAATATTCAAGTGCTTATCGTTCGCACCACAAAGAACCTAATGTGAAACCGTAAACATGAATTCAAACCAAAGAATTCAAGATAAAAACCCAAAATCAGAACGTATAGTCGCTGGGAAAAAATGACCTAACTCATATGAAAAGAAAAGAGAAAAAAACAATTAGAGGAAGACATAACCAGGGGGGTCGTCGCCGGAAAAGGGGAGGAGTGGGAGGGCACTTGGGAGTTGCAGGGTGCGCCGGCCGGAGGTATGGGCGGCGCTGGACAAGGAGGTGTGGTCAAGGTGGGAGGCCGACTAGGCCGGCGCCGGCTAGTTAGGAGGCTGGCGGTTCGAGGGGGCCCAGCCAAGGGCGAGGTAGAGTGGGGGAGCCGGGGAGATGGCTGGTTGCCGGAGAGGTGTGCGATGCCGGAGGGGAGAGGTGCAGGAAGAGGAGGAGTCCACCGAGGGGGCGGCGCGAGCAGGAAGGACGAAGGGAGAGCGGCACACAGGAGGGGGGGAGAACGCGATTCAGAGTATGAAAAAAAGGGCGAAGCCCTAAGAAAAAAAGAAAAATAGGGGTGGGGGGAAATAAAGATAAAAAAAGAAATAAACAAAAAAAATAAGTATAATAATAATAATAATGATAATAATAATAATAATAATAATAGTAATAATAAACTGGAATATCAATAATGAGGATAAAAATAATAAGACTTCTTTGATAACACTAATATAAAATAAAAAGTATATCAATTAAGATAATAATAAAAATAATAAGAAAATTAACAAAACAATAATAATTGTAATAAACTAAAAGAGAAATAATAATAATAATAATAATCATTATCATCTCAAATAATAGTATTATTATTACCATCAAAATAATAAATTTTAATTTGTATCCCACGCCTATTATTTTATATTAATTTTATTTGATGACTCATTTAATTTTATTTTTTCATTGTTAATTCATCTCATTTAGGTAGTTGCACAACGGCAGGAGAGCGGGGAACCGAGCGAGGTTACACAGTCACCCGTGTGAAGTTGCATGGCTTCGACCATCCCCTTCCCATGTGTCTGATGCCGCCAAACCCAAAATATTCCTTTATCTGCAAAACATAAAGTTAAACATCGGGCGAGTCACACGACGGCTGTAGAAAAGTCGCACGACTTCGAAATTATGCATCGCCCGTGCGTCGCATGATGTCAAGCGCTGAAAAACGTGTTTATCGAAAAAACAACAAAATCAACCCGGACTTAGCCCGCGCCTTGATGAGAGATTTTAAAACCAAATAAGATAAAAATAACAACATAGTAACTTAATTTGGTGTTAATAATAATATCAAATATTATAATATTAATAACTTAATTGAATTTACATTCTTGACATTATCAATTACAATAATAATATTCTCAGACAATGTTTTTATCATCCTCATTAAAATAGTCGCTTGAATCCAATTACACTTCTTATTTTTATTTTATTCCAATTTTATTATTATTCATTACATTTTATTCATTTTCCTGGAATATCTGGAAGGTCTTATGGTGAGTCGGGCGAGGTCGCGCGGCTTCGACCGTGGTACGCTGAACGATATCAAGACCAAAACATGCATTTCTTGAAATAAGAACTCAATCATTAAGTCGGCCTTAACCCAGACTACCCGATGGCCAGAAATTAATAAAATAAGTAATTTAAAAAAAATGATAGGTGTGACACCAACCACTTCTAGAAATTCAATTACAGTGTGTAGATGTAGAACACAACATGTCATCTTTGGCTGAACACATGGGCGTGTAGACTCCTCTATGCCACAAACCACTTCTATAATTGTACACATGGCGTGTAAATGATAAACACGTCATGTTCCGGCTACTGGTTACTTGGATATGTACTTGTCCTGGTCAACTTGTGTCTAAGCATGAAAGTATACGATGTGTAAAGAAGTACATGCCGTGTAGTTGTAAATTTTTTCTCTGTTATTCTCTATTTGTGTATTTGGATATAAACCTCATGGAAATGAAAAAGATCACAAAAATCAAAGTATTTTTTCTTTAAACAGTAGGTAATTGCTGAAATCATGTTTTTATTTTTCAATAAAGTATATGAAAATGTATACACAAATCGAGTGCATCAGTAATATATATAAAATATGATATTATACTAGAATAATAATATACCTACGTATCATAAAATTTTCATTCCATTAAAATATGAAATATAAATGAGAGTAGCGTTCATGCGTACATACAGATTACCGTCTCCAGGAAGGGGGCATTGAATTTCTTATCTAAAAAAGTTATGTACTATTATAAATACATACATATATATATATTGGATATCTATGATATATATGATATTTAAATCATTAATACCATTATGGAGTTAATGGAATTTCTACCACATGGATAACATAAAATTATAAGAATTTCATTTTTTACAGAAGTAACAAATATAAAAAAAACAACCTTTATTTACATAAATAATTTTTTAAAGTTTATAACATTGTAATAAGTGATATAAAAGGAATAATAAACTTAAAAAAGGTTCTGAAGAAGTATAAATTAACTTTGGTTTATTATTTAGGAGATTAAACAATGAACAAGTCAGGTCAGACACGAGGTAAGGGACAATTTCTCAATCTCCTTTCATTGAGGCATACATTGATTTATACATGAAATTATTTTATACAGTATATAATAAACCACTTTGACTTTTAATTTCATTCAAATGGGATATTTTTTCTATGAAGTGTTTTACTAAACAACAAAAGGAATGTTTTTAAGGTTTGTTGTTCCAATTACCTCTTCGCCACCATAATTGTTATTTGGATTCTTTTATAAGCATTAATGTTTTTAAAAGGAAAGATATCCATTATTATATTTTTGGTAGTTTTAGTAATTAAAAATGGTTTTTGAAATGGATTGATTATTTCCATATCATGAAATTATTATTTTGTGATTGTAAATGAAATGCCTTTAGTGAAATGTTTATATTTTCAATATTTAATGTGTTATGATTTCATAATTGTACATGAACATTTGATGGGTGGTAACATGATAAACCATATGATGGGTGGTGTCGTGATAAACCATGATGGGTGGTTATGTTATAACCTCCAATGTATTGGGTATGGAAGTCATCCATATAGATATTCCATTTATTGATATGTGTGGAACTTGACTATATGGTTATTACATTTAAGTATGTTTATGTCCCAAGATAACTTTATATGTTATGTGTTCTTTCTATTGGTTTTGTAGAAATATTTTGGTTTGAAAATGGTAAGCAATGACTTTTAATTCATTGAAGAGTATTTACAACTTCATAAAGGTGAAAAGTATTACTTATGATAAGGTATTCATTGTTTACTTATTATTTTAAAAAACTTACAGTCTTCTTTGTTTGTGTGTCACTTACATAGCATTTTTTGTTCAGCCCATGTTTTTTGGAAATATTTTTCGCATGACTCAAGGATGAATAGGGTCAATGACGGGATCATGGAAAATTCATGATGTCTAAAATATAGAACTAGACATAACTCTTTTCTTTAATGAGTTTTTATTTTATGAAAAAAGGATACTCAGTAAAAGATTCTACTTGAAATATTCAAATTGCTATGTATATGTTATGGCCTAATTCTCTAATGCACTAAACCTGAAAATATCCTCGATGTGAATTATTAACTTAATTCATGATTATGAAATGTTTAAGGCTAGGGCCTTATAGTTGGTATTAGAGTTAGGCTTTGGAAACTTTAGGAGTTAGTGTAGTGTTTAATTAATATACATAAATTATTTCATGTTAATATTGGAATGATATAACATTTAGAGATCATCATGTTGCTTCACCTAAAAAATTTCTATGTTCAGAATGGTTTTCCATATAGGAAACATGACTACTATGTTGGGAAGGAATATAGAGGAGAATAACCTTCCAAATCAGCATCCTATGGTGGTCAGAATCAGAATTGAATAGTTTGTTGCAGTGATGGATCAGTTGGATCAGGTGATAAATGGTGGTTGTGCTCATTGATGATATTTTGGTTATTTCAAAAAGTAAAGAGGAATAGAAAAATCATTTATGGGTTGTCTTACAAACCTTAAAAGAAATAAATTTTTTAGGGAAATTTAGTAAGTGTGAGTTTTGGTTACAACAAATTTCATTCATTGGTCACATTGTTTCAAATAATGGAATAACAGCAGATCCTTCTAAAGAAAACGTTGTTGAAGAATGGACCAGAACCACAAATATAACCTATATTTGTAGTTTTATTGGACTATTGGGTTATTACCAGAGGTTTGTTGGAATTTTTTCATGGTTATCGAGCCTAATGACTATGTTAACTCGAAAAGGTGTTAGGTTTAATTGGAAAAAATAATGTGATGATTGTTTTCAGGAATTGAAAAGAATATTAGTGAATTGTCAAGTTTTGGAATTATTTTCTAGAGATGGTGAGTTTGTTATCTATAGTAATGCATTGTTGAAAGAACATGGTTGTGTCCTTATGAAGAATGACCAGGTAATTTCTTTTTCGTCACGATATTTGAATCCTCATGAGTTAAATTACCATACACATGATTTGGAATTAACTACTATTGTTTTTTGATTTAAAACATTAGATCTATCATCTATATGGATTAAAATGTGAAATGTATACTGACCAAAAAAGTTTAAAGTATATGTTCCCATAGAAAGAACTAAACTTGAGATAGAAGAAATGGTTATAATTAATCAAGGATTATAATTTCACAATCTATTACCATCAGGGAAAAGAAAATAATGTGGATGATTCATTGAGTCAAAAAAGTAATGATTCATTAACCTTATTACGTTTGGAACAAGATCCTTTGATTAACGACATGATGAACTTTGGAATAGAATTTTTTGGTGCAGGAATTTTTTTTTTTCAGCTGTTAGTAAAATCATCTATATCAGATAGAATTAATCTAGAATAGAAGGAAGACAGTGAGTTTAAAAAAAGGTAGAGTTAGTTCCAAAGGGTAGGTTGCCTAATTTTATCCTTGATAATGATTATGCATTGAGGTTTAGGAAAATATTATGTGTTCCTAGTGATTCTCAGTTTAAGAATGAGTTATTATGTGAAGCTCATAATTATCCATTTTCTGTTCATCATGGATGTACTACGATGTCTAGTGATCTTTAGGAGTATTATTGGTGGGACAGAATAAAGAGAGATATTACTGACTTCACTATGAAGTGTTTGAATTATCAACACGTTAAACCAGAGCGGCAGTTACTGAAAGGGATGCTTCAGTATTTACCGGAGCCAATGTGGGAATGAGAAAAAATATCCATAGACTTCATTGTGGAATTACCAAAGACATCTTGAGGTAACAATTCAATTTGGGTTATTTTTGATCTATTGAATAAATATGCTCATTTCCTTCCTATTCAGGATATTTTTTCTTTGGATCAACAATCATAGTAGAATGTTAAAGAGATAGTCATTTTACATGGAGTTTCCCTCTCCATTGTATCTGATCATGATCCCAGGTTTACTTTTAACTATTGGAAAGGCCTTCAGAATTCGTTGGGTACTAAATTAAAATTTAGTACAAATTTTCATAGTCAATTAGAAGGGAAATTAAAATAAACAATTCAGAACATGGACGATATGCTACCTAATTTTTCCATCGATTACTAGGGAAGTTGGGATTGACACCATTCTTTGGATTAATTTTCTTATAATAAAAGTTTTAATTTCAGTATACGGATGGCTCTAATTGAGGAATTATTTGGGAAGTAGTGTCAAACTCCAGATTTTTGGTATGAAATAAGTGAAATTATGTTGATGGGACTAGAATTAGTAGAAGAGATGGAAGAAAAAGTTTTGTTTATTTAGATGCATCTAAGAATAGCTCAGAGAAGGCATAAAAGTTATGCAGATAACCAATGGAAGGATCATTACTTTAAGGTAGGTGATTATGTATTTCTCAAATTTTATCTATGGAAAAGTGTGATTCATTTTGGAAAGAAATGAATGTTGAGTCCAAGGATCATTGGAACATATTAAATCCTGGAGAAATTTGCATCCGTTTTCTATCGAGTGGATTTACCTCAATGTTTATCCTAGGTACACAATTATTTTTGTGATACAATGTTGAGAAATTATATGCTGGATTCATCTCATGTTTTGATCCCAGATGTAGTTCAGTTGGAAGAGAATCTCTTTTATGAGTTACAACCAATCAAGATTCTTGATTTAATAGAGCAAGTGTTGCGAAATAAGGTAATTAATCAGGTAATGGATTTGTGGAAAAAACATATGGTTGAAGAGGAAATGTGGGAATATGAAAATTCTATGAGAGATAAATACCCCCATTTATATGATAAGTGAATAAAATTGTGAGGACGAAATTTCGAAAAGGGGGGGAGGATGTAACATCCCAGGTAAATAAAGAATAATTTTTTCATATTTATTAATATTTATGAATTAAATATTAATTCCTCTTTAAAGGGGTTTCTATGTTCGATGGCATACCCGATACATAATAATGAGTTTCTTTGAAATCTTATGTTGCATACAATGGTGAGTCATACTGAAAATTAATAATATAATATTATTTTAAAAGGTATTTAACACCTTGACATTGTATTGGCAGGAATAAATAGAACTAAATACAATGTGATTATACATGTTTTTTGCATGTTTTTAGACTTATTCAATAAAAGTTAGATGCTTAAAATGTGAAGGAATCTCATTTTAAGCAAAAACAGTCTAATATTTTTTAAAAGGTTGATTTACCACGTTTTAATGGTGAAACTACTTTAAATCTAGTTTTGTTCACTTTTATATGTTTTATCTAAAAAAAATTCTCATTTATATTCATCACATCAAAATTTACTTTGGATAAAAGTTTAGTATTTTTCTAATAATGTTCATTTTTAATGAATAGTGAAAAATATTTTATTGTAATTCAAAAAATCCTTTTAATCTAATATTTATATATGGTAATGTTATCTTTTAAATTAGTTTTAATGTGTAATTAGATTATATTTTTATAATTTAATCTAATGTTTGTCATTGGAAGTAATTTCACTTTTAAATTGGACATAATCAAGTTTCAGTCTTTTGAAATTTATTATTTCTTAAAAACACGTTTGTTTTTTGTTTTGACAAGAAGAATTAATTTTAAAATTAATTAATCCAAATTATATGTTTTGTGTTTTGTAAAATAGACTTAATTTTTGAATTCAGAATATAAAATATAGATTAGGCTAAATATTTGATATTTTACAGAAAACCATTAATTTTTAATGAATAGTTAAAACACTAAGTAGTAGTAAAAAAGCTGAATTTTTAATTTAAATGAAATTTTACCACTTCTTTGAATTGAATTTCAAAAAATATGAAATACATGGTTGTTATAATTAAGTAAAATTTGGTTTAATAAGATGAAAATATTTTTTGGTGAATAGTAACTTCTGACTTTTATTTACCGCGCTAAAAGGTAAATTAGATAATTTAAGGTAAAAATAACATTATAAAAATATAAATTTACCCTAAATTTTGTTCTATTCCTATTTCATGATACATGTCCGACCATGGAAATCCTTGGGTCGATTTTTGGACCCCATGGCGCCTCTTATGAGTGATAATGACACTTTATATTAATTAATTTTAAGTAATGACCAAAATGACATAAACATATATCTTTTAGTAAATCAATTTTTACATGGGTTTATATAAGTTATCTTCTAAAATATAAATATTCATTATAAATCGAAAACTATTACCTATATCATGTAAATTTTTTATAATTTCTAGAAATCAAATAAATAAAATTATTTATGACAGAATAATGATGCAGTGTTAACCTCATTAAAGAATGATTAAAATAAATAAGACTATAAAAATTAAAATAATATATTAAACCTATCCAATTCTTATTGGCTAATTTTATTTTGAACATGATTTATCTTATATTCGAATTTGATGAGTTTTGAACCTTTTGAAACCGAAAATCATTATATAATAAAACAATATTTTTAAACTATTCTAAAGTGCCCTTCCGCCCTTATATAAATCCCTAAACTCTAACCCATTACTCACACCTCTCAAGTCCCTTGGATCTTCCAATATCTTCCCAATTAAGCTCATAACATCCCTCCACTCCAATTATAAGCCTTAACTTATGTAGAAGGAACTTCAATATATCCTTTTGGTTCAAACCAAAGGGATTTACATGATTTAAAGGTAACATCTTCTCTTAAGTTATTTTGTTTTATTTTCATTTTCCAACCCCCTAAAATCTATTTATTCATTTATTTTATAGAAATAATATTATCCTTAATATACTAGGTTGTATTTATGATAAGGATTCTAACTACACTTTCCCACCCCTCCATCTACTGGGTAAAGAACATACTATTTTTGTGGATGACAAACAAACATCTCACGAAACGATGATTGTTAAATTGTCTCTTACCACCTCTAATAGTGGAAATTATGATGGAACTATATTTATGTGATATATATTATATTTATATTTTCACTATTCTTATTTATGTTTCATTTATATAATACCTTTGTTGTTTTCCTAATGGGTAAACGTGATAATTTCATTTGAGGAAGTGCAGACTAATGCCCTCTCATTGTGATATGAATTGGTCATTCCATACGTGGGATGTATAAAGGATAGAGTTAATGAACATTTATAACATATAAAAATTATGATATTATACTGTAATTATGATATTACTATGTATTATTATGTTTTCATTCCATTAAAATACAAAATAAAAATGAAAGCGAAGTTCTTGCATATGTACGACTTACCATCTCCAGGAATGGTGCATTTCATTTCTTGTCTCCATATGGTATGTATTACTATAAATATATATATATATAGGATATTTATGATATATATGATATCTAAATAATTAATAACATTCTCGAGATAATGGAATTTTACCACATGGACAACATGTAATTATAAGAAGTTCATTTTTGACTCAAGTACCAAATATCGACAAAATGACCGTTATGAACTTAAATAATTTAATAATGTTTATAACATTGTAACAAGTGGTATAAAAGGAATAATAAACTCAAAAAAGGTTTTTAAGAAATTATAAATTAACTTTAGTTTATTATTCAAGAGATTAAAGTACAAACATGTCATGTCTAACACGAGGTATGGGACTTCATATCAATCTCCTTTCATTAAGGAATACTTTGATTTATACACGTCATTATTTTATACAGTATATAATAAACCCCTTTGACATTTAATTTCACTAAAATGGAATCATTTTTCTATGAATCATTTTACAAAACGACAAAAGGAATGTTTTTAACCTTGGCAGTGATAATGACCTCTCTTCCGCTGTAATCGTTATTTGGCTTCCTATATAAGCCTTAATTTTTTTTAAATTAATGAAGTCTATTATTCTGTTTTTGGGAGTTTTGGTATTGAAATTGGTTTTTGAAATGGATTGATTATTTCAATATCTTGAAATTATTTCTTGTGATTTCAAATGAAATGTTATTAGTGAAATTTTTATATTTGCAATATTTTATGTGTTATAATTTTATAATGGTACATGGACATTTGACGGGTGGTTACATGATAAACCAAATGATGGGTGGTGCTGTGATAAACCAGGATGGCTGGTTATGTTATAACCTCTAATGCATTGGTTATGGAAGTAAGCCATATAGATATTCCATTTAGTGATATGTGTGGAAGTCAACCATATGGTTATTTCATTTAGGTATGTTTATGTCCCATGTTCCGTTTATATGTTATGTATTCTTTCTATGTGTTTTATGGAAATATTTTTGATAAAAAATGGTAAGTAATGATATTTTTTTCATTGAATATAATTTACTACTTCATCAAGGGGAAAAATATTACATATGATAAGATATTCATGGTTTACTTGTTGTTTTTAAAAACTAATGTTTTTCCTTCTTTGTGAATACCTTATTGATATTTTTATGCTCATCCCATTTATTTGAAATATTTTTTGCAGGAAGTAAAGTTGAATAGGATCAAGGATGGGATCAAAGAAAATTCATGATGTAAAAAATATATAACTAGACATGACTCTTTTTTTTTCAAGAGTTTTTATTTTATGAAAAAATGGATATTGAGTAGAAGTGTCTACTTGTAATTTTCAAATTTCTATGTATATGTTATGCCCTAAATCTCTATAGATCTAATGATAAAATGATCCTCCACATGAATTATTAACTTTATTCAAGATTATGTAATGTTTAATGCCTAGGAATTATATTTTCAACGATTAAATATTTTAAGTGGAATAATTAAACAATAGAATAAAATGAAAAAGAAACAAAAAATGATTCTCAAAAAATTACATTTAAGTACCAAAATATTTTTATACCATATTGAGCAACAAAAATCATTCAAAACACCACTGTATGGTAATTTTATAAAAAATCTACTAATGAAATTTCATAAATAAAAAAACATAGTATTTTACTTTGTAAAATATTTAAAAGAAAATACAGTTTTCCATAAAAATATGAATTTTACACTATTCTTTGAAAAATCAATCTATTCAAAAAAGTATCAAAATTCCACCAAAAGATAAATATTTTACAATGAATTAAAAAATAGTACCATTAGAATAAAATTAAATTTAGAAAATTTATAGAGTTTAATTATAACTTTTTCTCATAATAAAATGTAAAACCATTTATGATGAAAACATATCATGGAAGAATAAAATGATTTTACAAAAAATTGAGTGTTTATTAACTTTATATTAGTCATTTAATTTATACTGATTATGTCATTTATATATAATTAATTATGTGGGTATTCCTATTAATACCTTCCAATTGAATCTAATGGTTATAACATTAATATTTAAATAATAATATTTCTTGTGTCGTTTAATCTCAATGGTGTGTTTTGAATATGGAATTGAACATAATTTTCATGTTTTAAAGTTTCATGGTGTAAAATTAACCTCCCATTAATAAATTTAATCCTACTAATTATAGATAGATCTTAGTAATAGGTGGTTTTGAATTTGAAAATACAATTGTTTAAATCCTACATCATAAGCAGGTTTAATAAAACATCCTTTTGAAAATAATAAAAATGGAATTATGAAGCACATATGGAATAACACCTACTATATTTTCAAATTAGAGAAAATTATTGGAAAGTGGAAATATGGACATGGAGATAATATTTAATTGTAGAATAATCATATAGAGTGGCTGAAATAATTAGCCATAAGAAGGTGAATGATCATGAGGAAGTTAATGACTACAAAACTATAAACCAAAGTGGTGTGAAAATTGACATCAATTGATCAAAAAACAAATAAAATAACATAACATTTTTGTTTCAAGATAATTTTCCTAAAGTTGATGAATTATTTTACCATATAGATAACTAAATTAAGTAAATATACTTACCTAAAAAGTATAATTTTACTTATAAAACAATTTTAATCATAATATCAAATTTTTTCTATACTATAAGTATTCAAGATGAATATTTCATGCCTAATGCACTAATATAATATTTTATCAGATTAGATAATCCAAAACAAATAATAATAAATTAACATTGTCTTTAGATATTTACAAAATTATAATTGTTTGTGATGTTCCAAAAGACGTCATTAAATCCTCAATGTGTGATCATATAAGAAATTTATATCCCAAACTACTCCTAACTAAAAATGGGTAGTAAATCAGTTTTGTGGGATCAAAACCATAGAGAGAATTGGTATCAAGTAAATCTATCTATTCAACCCCAAGGATATGATTTCTCATGATCTCTATTCACGATTTCTTAAAATAAATGATAAATATCATGGATTTATTATTAAAAAAATGGATTCAATGTCAATTTTAATGTTCATAGAAAATGATAATCCTTAATATAACATGGCATATACCTATATATTAGTTTGCGTAGTCTTGAAAATGTCACTGATTAGATATTTTCAAACTAACTATATCCACCTAAGATGAAAATGTTCCTTAAACTACATATAACTAACAAACTACATGTAATATACTTATATTATATGAAGAAAGTGTCACATACTGATGGTCATAACCAGATATAATCCTTTTTGGTTAGGTCCATTAAATTAAACATCTCTTGGTCAGGGATGTGTATTGTAATTAGATAAATAGTTATTGCTTAACCTAATAAATTTCTTTATGGTTATAATGTTTTTATTTATTGATTCATTAATACTAAGAACACCCATACTCTGGAACCCTATCCCTTAGAGGATTAGTGTTAAAAAAATGAGAAATTGGGAAGCATTCCATGGACAATAATAAAACAATTTAAAGATAACAGTCCATAATTAAAATAATTAAAAATTAATCCAAAATTAATATTGATGAATAGAAAATTATATAATAAGAAATCCTTGTCATTATAAGAAATATTGTATGAAAAATAGTAGTTGAAATGTGAAAAGAATGATTATAGAAATTCTATAAACATAGATTTTCCTGGAACAACAACAGAATTGAGAAAATAGTATTATAATCTATTAATTTTTTGTTATAATGTGAAAAAGAGATGAAATATGAAATAAAATGAGAGATTAATGGATGCTAGAACTCCCTATACAAAGAGAAAGGTGATGAAATATTGATAGACTCAACAATTACATGATATGTAATGTCTTCACATAATGTATTGTCTCTATGTTTCTTATATGTGTACATTTACATAGTGTGTAATTGGTTTTCACTTAGTGTGTTTTAGATCCACAATATTCTACATAAAATCATTTATCTTGGGTAATCCACTACCTCTGATTTTTCCAAGATGAGATCTCCCGCATTTAAAATCTAGTAAATTCAACTAGTAATGTATTTGATTTAGGTATTGAAAATTCAATGGTATTATGGTTTAAATGATACCATGTTGTTTAATGTATTATAAACATAGGTAACGTAATCTTGAAATATAATGATTCATAGTCTTGCATGTGGCTCCATAAGAATACTGTGAATGAGGAATACATATTGTGGACTCCATTCAAAACATGTAAATCCTATTTTTTCTATTTTTAATATGCTTCTCCACTGTGTCATGGATTCTTAAATCCAATAAAAAAACAAAAACTCAAGGCATTATATATTAAAAAATGAATAATACTCAAATAAATATATCCTAAAATTGTATATAAATTTGTCATTTCAACTTTTTTCTAGAAGTAAGACTTTTTCCCTCTAGAAAAAAATAATCTCAACAGTTATTCCAAAAGAAATAATTTTTAAACAAGAAACATGCATTAAAACTCATAAAATAAAACCATGTGAAAGAGGAAAAAAGTAATTCCTCCTAATTTAATCATGTAAATAATATCAATCATAATTCATATTTATCTTCACTATTTAGAGTCTTTAATATTTTAATTTAAATGTCCAAACTATTCCATATAAATATAAAAAATTGTCAATTTACCTATGTAATGAACCAAAATTTTTATCAATGGAATTCATCTATTATTATAGCAATTTCATATAGTATAAAGAACATATAATAACTTTGAGACCATAATAAAATCTTTATAAATAATTAATTAATGAAATAAGAAGCGTTTCTAGGAGTTAAGGAACCTATAATAATGAAATTGTAACATCACCTTAGGAATAGTAATATGACCCTAATGAACAGTAAAGCAACCATATTAATAGTAACCTCACCCATTAAAGTATAAATAAAATTCAGGCATCCTATATGTGGAAATATAATATAATTATATCATAGTATATGTATGTAAATGTTTGAAAAGTTATTAATTACTTGTATGTATTTTTATAAGACATAATTATTTATTTAAAAATTTAAATTTAATTTAATAATTTAAAAGAAATTTATTTTTATAAAATTTATTCCTAAATAATAATTTAAACTTTTATTATTTTAAGATAATTTTATGAGACCATAAGTAAATTTTCAATGTGTTATAAAAGAAATTATAATTTTTAAAACTGTAATTTCTTCATAAATGATTATTTTATTTAAACATTAAAATAATCATAATTTAAATAAATATTTTTGAATTCTACATGTTGAAAAATCATTAGGGTAAAGTTTAGGTATTTTTCAGAAATAATCAATTTTTTATGAATAGTAAAATACAATAATTTGTAAATAAAAGCTAAATACATGAATTGTGGAGTCATGGATGATGATCTGTGGATATAATCAACTTCAGTTCAAATAAAAATAATATAGTTACATTATTTAGTCCTAATAATTAGCACTGTGTATTTTCTTGAGAAAAATAATAATCTAATAGTTAATATATTGAGAAACGTTCTTTCATCCCCTATAAATACTTCCATTCACCCACTCTTCTCCTCACACCACTCAAGATATGATCCTTGAATAAATTTTCCCTAATACTATTCTCTAACCCCAACCCCAAGTCCATGATCTATTGGTATCATCATAAGACCATAACCTTTTCCCTATGGAGGCTCTCAAGGAAGATAAATCTAAGAGGTAAAATACATCACCTTTTTATTTTAAATTCATTTTCAATTTGATTTCTTTTAATATTGTATCCTCACCTAACTTCATCCAAATGGAATAATAAACTCCAATAACTTAATTATATTGTAATTATATCATGCTAATTTAAGATCAATCATTAGAATCCCCCCTCTCTCTATTTTTTTCTACTAAGGGAATCGTTGCCCGTGATGTGCCAATTTACAGACATCATGGGCGATGTACTTTCATTTTCCATAAAAAACATAATTTTTATTAAAAACTAATTTAAATTATTTAAAACATATATTAAAGTGTATTTTATAACCCTTTTTATGTTCTAGAAAAAACATATACCCACAATACTAAATGATAAAACAAAACAAGCTCATTGTGATCCCAAAGCCACCAAAATCAACCTAAAATGATCATCACTAACCATTTTCTACTGATTCTTCCTCATGGTATATAAAATAATCTTTTGGAAGATAATTTAAGCTTTTGGGGAATCATTAATGAAATATACTAGCAATTCTTGATGTTCACCCTCATTCTATACAAACTTCCATTCATGAATAATAGTGAACTGATCATGAAAACAATGAAAATGAACGCTCCCAAAAAATGAAATTAAACTATATAACTCATCCAAAAGATAATAATTGTATTTAATTAAATCAAAAATGAATCAATTTAAACTATTAAAGTTAATATATTTTTTAATTAATGAATCTATTGTGATTATAAATTACATTAACATGAAGAAATCATTTAGACACAAAGTAAGGTGAATTCTCAAATGCAACACTATTTCTTTGGGGATTCTATATTTCACCCAATTTTCTATATTTATATTCCATAAATATCATTTATATATCATTATATAACATTTTATCAGATGTAAATGTGTTATAATTTAGTTTATGAAAAAAAATTCTAAAGGAATTCTTATTTCAAAAAACACACCTTTTACTTCTCGGGATTGTTTATTCTTCACTCAAGGTTGATGATTGAAGTATGTTATTCCATATTTCATTTGGGAACCAAATGATTATGAATTTATTCTTATTAAATCAAACCCATTCCTTTCCATGGGTTATTTTATGATTGACATGTGTTCTATGTTGGATGAATGATAATGTAAATATTAAGATGTGATGGGTACAACCAAAATTATTTATCCAAATGTAAATATTGTGATGTGATGGGTGTGAACAGAATTATATAGAACTACTATTAATTGGGTAATGTGATTTATCTATTGAGGAAAGTGAAATATTCTTAAACATGATGCTAGATCTGTTCATAACTATGTTTCGTTGTTGGACACTAAGACATGATGTTTCATTTTTATGTATTTCCACATTATAGACCTTCATCGGTTGATTCCTCTAATGACGATGATGTTATGAATATTATCAAACCTTTTCATATTGTTTAATGTTCTAATATATCCTCTTAATTGAAATTTTAGATCAACCCAATTTTTGATGTATATCTTCAAGTGACTACATGTACAAAGGAGAAAACATGGGATAATAAGAATCTAGAGAAGAGGGAATTAAATAAATGAAGATGTTTTATGTTAAAACGGTTGTGTGAGGTCATAATTTTCCCATGACACCAAAACTGTCGATCCTAGTTATTTAATGTTTTTACTTTGTTTATATTTAAAATGAAGCAATAGTAATGTATGAAAATATAGGGTCACTATAGTCTTTAAAATGAGGTAATAATAATCTAAAAAATTAGGGTCTCTACAGTTGGTATCAAATGATGATTTAGTTTTTAGAATTAGGTTTTTAGAACATTAGTGAAGCCCATTGTATGAGAGTGTGTTTATACAACCACACATGGTGATTTTCTAAACATATGGACCCCATAAGATATATCATTAAACTTAATTGCACAATCGAATAAATTATTTATTAATGAATTAGTTAATTATTTTTATAAATTTTCTATTCATGAAAATGGTGATAACTAGTAGAAACTAGGACAACGACCCATCTATGGGACAATGTATCGATTTATTGAATGAAATTCCCAATGCATTAGGAGGTAGAGTTCAAAATTTCAGGGTGATGCTTAACCAACTATCTCAGGTTAGGAATAATAACCTAAAAAATGTGGAACATACTACTCCAATAAAGATGGAGCAACTGGTTATTGAGTGTTTTAAAGATAAATGACCAACAATTCTTAGTGGATCTTTTGATCCACTAGTTATAGAATAGTGGGTCAACACGATGGATAAGATATTTTCTATGAAACACTATTTTGAGATAGAGAAGTTGACTATGGTTATCTATCATCTAGATGGAGAGGTCAACCAATGGTGGGTGTCGATAAATAACTCTATTCCAAGGGATGATATTAAAGAGGTGGAGTGGGTAGACATTATGATAATATTTAGTAATAACATTTTCCCTCTAACTCTTTATACAAATACAGAGAGAATAAAAAGAGATGAAGTAAAATGATGGAGAATCTATCATAGACTATGAAGAAAATTTCACAAAGCTTACAAGATATGCGTCATGTTTTTGTTAACAATAATGATAGTAAAAATGATAGATTATTTAGTTGTTTAAAACCACAAATTTAAAAGGATCTAGAAATTATAAAATTTGAGAGTTGTGAAGAAGTTGTCTGATGTTCTCTAAAAGTATAGATGAAGGTTGGAGAATGGTCTAATGGCTATGGTGATAAGAAACAAAATATACAGTTTCATGGTGAAGGATATAATTAGAATGGTGGAAGGAAAAAGCAACCACCCATATGTCAAAAACATTTATTCAAAAGTTTCTTTATAAATTTCTCTATTTTTTTATGTTTTGGAATCCAAAAAAAATTCTTAAATAATACTCCCTTTCTATAAAGAAATTTATATGCATTCTATTTAATTTTTTTAGCTAACTCAAACATTCATTTCTTAAGATAAAATAGCTACTAGAACAAATGTAATACTTACTAAAACAAGAAATCCTTCACTTTCAAAATTCCAATTCACCTAAATTTTCAAATATGATTCATCATGTTCCTTTTATCTTAATCGAACAAAATATTGAATCTGATTCAATTCCACATATAAAAATCATCCAAAATTTTGATTATGATTATATGTTCCTCAATTCCGAATCATCCAAAATTTCAAATCTAATTCAAAGTTTGTTAAATTATTAATAACTCAAAAAAATTGAATCAAATTTTATGTTTCTCAATTTATAATCTCACAAATTGTTCAAATTTATTCTCACTTTCTAAATTTCTATTCTCAATAATTTTCAGACATCATTCTAATAGTTCCTTATCTGATTCTGTTTTATTTAATAATATGGTTTTATATCTATCATAATATTTCTATATTACCTAAATGTAAGGTTTTATGTAATTAGATTTATACACACATAATGTTTCTCATGATATTTTCTATTACTAAATGATTTCATCTACGTAGTTATTATATGAGTCTTCTATGTTCTAAATATACATGTCCCTCTAACATTTCATGAAAAATATGACATTTGTAGGAAAATAAAACCATTGGACACCTCACATATAAATACACAATAATTTTTACAAGATCAATACATTCACACTTTTGGATTTTAGATACACACAAGAGATCTTCCAAAATTTCCTTTTGTGAAGGTCTTGATGTAATTATGTTGTGAACATCTTATTAAACATACTTAAGATCTTTGATAAGATTTAATTTGAATTATGTGAAACTAATCATTATTGATTATGATTTCCTTATTAATTGAGGAATTGTGGATGAAGGAAGATAGAGATTTCGATTACCTATATAATCAAGGGCTTCCAGGTGAAGTGAGACATAGGAACCTATCACCATACAGATCAAGGGCTTGTGGGAATCGAAATACAGACACTTATCTTTATATCGTGGGTTCACCCTGGTGTGGGTAATAGATACTTTCATGAATGTATAAATCAATTCACCTTCATACAAGTTGTATAGATAACCTAAAATTTGGGTAAAAATAATTATACTCTTTTATATGTACTTTAAATTTCACCTACAACTTGTTATAGTTAGAATGTGTTTCTTATACATTCTATTTTGTAATAACTCTAATATAATATCATATACTCTTTAAGGTAGATTCTTTTTTAAGTATACCTGTGTGTTTATTTCATTACACATATTTATTCAACATAATTTATTTTTTTCATTTACCTTAAAAAAGAGGGTTTACTGAATCTAATTCATTTATATGTGTTAAAAAATATTTAATTAATATTAAAAATACATGTTTTTAAACATACTATACACCCCTCCCATATCATTAAAATCTACATACTTATTTCGATCATATAATTGGTATTAGAGAAGGTCTCTATGATACTGATACATACACTTAGTATCAAAGGAAGATTTATACAACACAGTTTACTTACTATTTCATTACATGAAAATGTTTTTTATAATTTCTTTTTTAAACTTTTTGTGTATAAACATTTACTACAGTAACTTTTGTTTTGTCAAAATGAATTTCATTGTAATTTACGATGGAAGCAAAGAATATCGGATCCTTAGATAATGTGAACCCTAATAGACCTCATATCATTGATGGAAATGATTATGAATAAAAGAGACACAAAATGAAGTATTTTTTGTCAATAATAGTGTTGATAAATTTTTTATGCTTACTAGAGATTACAAAATACCTAACCCGGATGTTAGAACAACTACCAATAAAGAGAAGAAATAATATCATCAAAACTCTAAGGTAGATAATAATTTTCTTTATTCCAGGACCAGAAATATATATAACTAGATATATTATTATTATGTAAATAAAATCATATATAATAAACTAAAAGTTACACATTTTGGTACTTCTAATACTATTGAAACTAGAAGATCCATGTTTAGAACATATTTTTATTATTTCATTTTTTCATATAGAGAACCAATATTTGAAGTTTAATGGAGCTTTATAACTTCTGTAAATCATCTACAGTAAATGGGAGAAAAATTCATAGATGATGAGATGCTTTTAGAGATGATGAAAGATATCATGCCTATTGAATGGGAATTAAAGCGAACTTCTATTCATGACTCAAAGAATGTTAAAATGGTTACTCTTAATGAGGTATTTAGAACTCACTTACAATAGGAGAATAGATTAAAGTTATATTATATGATTATAATGAAGAATAATTTGAGTTCTTATTTTACTAATACATCTAATAAAATGATATCTCAAACTCTATAGAAAGTATCTAATTCAAAAAGATCTATGAAATTTTTTACTCAGTCAAATTCATGTGATATAGATCACTCAAAGAATGAGTTATCCAATTTTTCTTAAAGGATGAATAATATTGTTGGAAAGAAGGATTTAAAATATAGATATATTAAATAATATAAGAAAGATAAGAAAGACTATGGAGTAACATTCTATTATTATAAGAAAGTAGGACACATTAGACCTGATTTTCTAAGGATTAAAAAAATACAGGAATAGTAGGCATTTTTAGGGAATGAAAAATGATATTTAAATCCTAATAGAAATAAAGTATTTATGTCAAATTATTCTTGGAGTGTAGGTGGTGGAGACCCATCTGATGAATCATCACATAATGAATCTTCTGGAAAATATAATATTGTTTTTATTTCTAGAATAATCTTTGAAAATCAATGTTTCATGGAAAAGGTACACACTGTTGAATCCTTAACCAACATGTCTATAAATTCTAAATATCCAAATGAGAGTGGATATATTTATTTATATGAATAATCTTCCTTAGAAGAATATTATTTAACTTCTTTTGAATACGTTTCTAGGTTTTCCAAATCGCATCAAAATAAAAATAGTAATATCAAAATACTAATATTTTTGATGTCTATTTCTATGGATTAACGAAAAATATATAATTAAACATTATAAGCTGAATTCAGAATTTGAAAATGATAAAATTCATAACTTTGAAAAAGTTATTATTTGAAACACATATCATGTAAATTCATAATAGGTTGAAAATTATATGTATTATTGAACAGTTTTATATCAATATGTTTAGGTAAATAATCTTGATAATCATGTTTAACTATATAAGGATTTCATGTTTTTAGTTTGAGGTCCTTCTAAACATGATAACATCTTCAATACATAAAATATACTTGGTCTCAAGATTCAAACAATAGATCATACAAAATAATTTAAAAGATAAAACAATGTTATATTTACTTTTATAGATCTATGTTGAAATGGAATGTTGGTTGAAAATATGAAGTTAAATTATAATGGAAATCGTTAGTTGTGTAATTTTAATGCAACTGATAAGTTATAATAGTAGACTAATGAAATATTAATTTCAATTCATTAATATCAATTTTAACTGATTGATTTATATTGGTGATTGGAAATGACATGATCTATGTATTATATATTTTGATAAAAATGGTATATTATGATTATATTACAGTGGATAATGGGTGGAATTTTTTTATTCACATGAAACATAATTAAATGTATGATATGGGTGATTATGGTTAAGTGATTTGTGTCCTTTAACCCCATAAGAAATGTTTTTTATTTTTTCCCCCAACTGATATTGTAAGTTTCAGTCTTATTGAGGTTAATGAATAAAAAGAAGAACAAATAGAAAAATACATAATAATATTAAAAATGGAACATGGTAAAAACATAACCAAAATGTAATAGAAATTTGTAATTCTTTTATATGAAAATAATCAAAGAATGTTTATTTAATTAATAAATAAAAGTAAATTTTTATATAAGTAAATTAATGTAATTTTTATTCAGAATATATTTTTAAAAGTTTTATCGTGATAGAACTGGTTCCACATCTTATGGTCTCATTCTCCTGCAACAAAACAAGGTACAATTCATCACATACAATGAAAATATTTTTGATACCATATCAATTTATACTAATAAAAATTCATTAATGTTTGTAATGATACATGTGATAATGATTAAAAAGAAATGATATATAATGACTGGGTCTTTTAATTAGAGAGTTAATTTGATTTTATTGTTTATAAGATAAAAGGACGTATTCGTTAGGAAATTGGGACATTAATCTTGTGTGAAGTAGAAGTAAATTACAAAAATTGACACATATAATATTAATTTTTCTGTTATTTTTGGTCTAGTAAATATTATATGTCCAAATTATTTTAATATTTGATTATTGTCTCTAATAAAAATTGATATTCAATTTTTGGAATAAAATTCATTATAATATCTTAATAATTTATATAAACATTTGATTGATTCAACTTATGAAATTTTACTATCAATTAATATATACATTCTAAGGAATTAATAAGATATGATATATAAATATTTATATAAATGAGTCTTCTAATTAATTATAGTTATTCATGAAGAATTTATGGAATTTTCCAAACTACTTAAAAATTCTTTTCTTCCACTATGTAGATGATTAATTTGATTATTCTCATAACATTAATTAATTTTAGTCTTCAGTGCTTCTTGGTCAATTTTGAATATTGTTAGATGTATATCCCTCAGATAATTATTTTTGAAGTTCATTTTTATCTTATATTTATTTTATACAGTAATATTAGATTATAAATCTATATTGTGATAAAACATTCTTACTTGAGATAGGGGTAACTAAGAAAATAATATATATAGAAAAAAATTTATTTTACTAGACGTGTGATGAAAACCAAAATCATTATATTAACCATAATCTATATCAAATTTTTTATTTAGTATTCTTTTTAGAGGAAATGATTTTTTAAGGAAATGCTTTATTTGTTTAACATGATTAGTTTTGTTTCCATTAGATTCAAATAAAGTATTATTATAACTAAAAGATCTAGATAATTTATTATTAATTATTAAACTAGAGATTATGGGAAGTGATAAATATGAGAAGATTGACCTTAGGGATCATTGATTTTTTATGGCAACACAATCCTTTTCATTCAATTTGAAATATATAAAATGTAGTACTGAGTTGATGATTATACTTTAAATTATGTATAGGAAATTGATTTTAATGAATAATATGTTTATGAGAGGGAATGATCTTAGTTTTATGATAATAAAAGAAATATTGGAAATTTAACATTCAAATTAATAATTTAAAAGTAAATTCTAGTTTGTACATTTTAATGTGATGCTTGGGAATATAATTGGTTTATTTATCAAATAATCATCACAAATATAATTATTTGGTTTATATTGTTATCATAACTTGAAATTGATTTGGAAATTTTGAAATTGTGTTTATAGATATTTACCATGTCCTAAGTTAATATATTAGATTTAATTTTCTATAGATGTTAACAATATATATATATATATATATATTATGAATCTATGAGAATTTCTAACCCAATTATGGTTATTGTATATTATAATAACACAATATTATTTTTCCCTACCATAGAATATAATGGGTCTTCCAACTCATATGTGTAAATCTCATTTTATAATAATTATGGGAATAGATATGGATAAATATTATTCAATGTTATACCATTACATAAACATGATGTAGATCAAACCATATATCATTTAATTTTATATTCATTCAATATGTTAATTAAAAATATGTGGTTAACTAGTTTAAAAGTGGGAATCAGTGGAAGGAATTGGGGACGTTTGTGATAGAAAGAATCCTGAAAGACTAATGGACGGTGAGGGGAATACATCTCACTAGAGTATCCATGACCCATATTTTTATTGATCTTTTGTGGAACATGACACTATGTAAACAATGATGTAATTTAAATTTTTTATTATATGTAATGTTAATTTTTTATATACATAAGTTAACATTATTATTATATTACATTTGAGGATAGTTTTTTATATGTTTTATGTTCAATGATTTTTTGTAGCTCAGCTGGTATTGAATTCATCTATTTACGAAACTGTCGTACTCATGGCGGATTTAACAAATATTATTTAATTAGGTGAGATTTTATCTACAGTTAATAAATTAGATTGCATTAAATCCATAAATAAATATTTTGTACCCGAAAATCAGCACTTTTAATAATGAAATTATATAATTAATAAAAATTACATTAAATATAACTTTTATCCTCATAATATGAATCCATCAAGAAAAATTAAAATCAGTCCATAAATAATTTTTAACGGACCATTTCATGGTGGTTATAAAAAACCACCATGAAACCTTTTAGAAGTAGTTAAAATCACAAAAAACAAAAAAACAAAAAATCAATAATATTCTGAATTTACATTAATTTCTGTATTTATCCATTTAAATATCTACCCAAGGAAATATTATCTAAGTTTTATCCATAATAATGACTCAAGATGGGGGAGTTGAATTATTAAGTTTACCCTTAAAAAAATTTATATATCCCTCTTAAAACATACATGTTTCTTCTATCCATTTTTAAATCTAATTTAAAAAAATAAAACCATGTAAATGATATTGAATAAAACAATTTTTATAGTGATTCTAAGACACTTACATAATCCACTACTCGATTTTACAAACATCAAATTAAATTTTAATGGATTTACTAATACTTTTTGATGGTGATCTTTATAGTTCAGTGAAATATTCTAAAACAATGTTTCATTATGAAAATAAAAAAAAATATTTTAACTAAAATTTTATGAAGAATCCTTACCAAAACATCACGAACACACTTATTTTAAGATATTTTCACACTAAAATGAAATGAATTATTTTTATGATAATTGGTACTATATAATTATTGATGACACTGAATTGATAGATGTCTATGTTATATAGAAAAATAAAAATTACCATATTAAGTAGTTTTGAAATAGGATCCAAATATATAGAATAATAAACAGAAAAATGATATGGGAATATAATAATATTCAATATCACTTTTCGTCTACATTTCATTTAGTGAAAAAATAATAATCAGTGTAGAAGATCATTTAGTATTTCCGATGTACGGTTTGATATGCATTTATGTAAATTTATTATATGACTATGATATTCATCAATGTTATAATAAAAATATAAATAACTAATAGAATTGAATTAATTTTGTTTGACAAAATCTTTTATATTCTCAATAAAATAATATAACCATTACACCTATTAGAGATGTTTCAGTCTTCCTTATTAATTATTTAAATTATAACTCAGTGAACCGTTACTACATTTCTTACCATTATCTAAAAACCTTTATAATTTGGAAAAATCGTTCTTATCAATATATAACTGACGAAATATATAAAATTTAGTAAAAAATTTAAATTATATGTGAATTAAGATTTCTTAAATCGTTAGATGATATGATTTTAAAAACATATATCTTCTATAAAAATATGTGTACCTTTATTTCAACAATGTAAAAATAAAATAATATCATAAGTCATTTATAAATAAATAAATGTTATCATAATTATAAAATTTTACCTTAATATTATATATAAGGTTTTTAACATTACATAAAAATATTCATGTAAGGATCATTTGTAAGTTAAATATCTCTTGTTTAAATATGCTCTTACTGTAGAAGATTTTATAAATGGTGTATTTTCAACATGAATGATAAATTCTGCACTTGAATATATTAAATTAAATTAATTCATTATATATACATATTTTATTTACTATGAGGATTTTTTACATCCCATGATTTAGGTTTGTGTAGATATATATTAACTTAAATAATTCTGAATGTTATATCTATCATCACATGTGAGAAAATGAAGGTAATGAAACATTATTATATTAAATTAATAATATATAAAATATCATTATGATAACATATATGATAAGATCATTTGATAAAAAGTATAAAAATTATCAAAATTAGGAATTTGGTATGAAATATTAATTGAATCACTTATTGTTTAAGAACAAATTTTAAATAAAAGGTATATTTATTTAAATTTTTTATTTTATATTTATAAATTAATAATAAATTTACACAAATAAATTTATATTAATAAATTTATACAAATTTATATTTATTTTTTAACTTAGAGTATAATAAATTTACATAGAATGATTTTTTGATCATTTTATGAAAATTTTGATTCATAATTGAAAATGTGGGTTTTTTAATATTATGATTTTCAGGTCATTATAAATATATAATAATAAATAAACAGACAAATAATTAACATGAAAAATAATAAAGTCATGTTCAAAGTTATGTAGTTTAAAATATTAATTGAATATTGAGAACTTGTGGCTATCTTTTTCAAACTAAAGTAAACAATTTCTTAAATAAAAAATGGTTTTATGCCTTTTATGTTAATGAAATTTCTTTTTTATATAATTTAGTTTTTGATTGATTTTAATATTATATATCCTTAAATTTAACTATAATAAATCAATTTAGGTGAAAAAAGTTATTAACATTTATTATTTTATCTAACACATACATTTTATTCAAAAAATAGGATTATATTAAATATGGTTTTCATGTGTAAATTTCATTTATTATAAAATTAATGTTATCTAATAATATTATTTTTAATTAATAAAATAAATATAATTCATAGGATAATAGATTAAAATTTTATTATCAGGATAATCTTTTATAATGAGATGTTTTATAAAATAACATAGGTAAAAGTAAAAGCTACATTGGAATCATATTTACTGGTAATGATAAACATGATTATAGAAACCACTAAATCACTCAAACATGTTCCCAACATGACCATATGAGATGTAAAGACCCGTAAAATTCAAGGGAAATTTTTTCTTAATTTTCTTTAGAATTTTACAAGAGCGCGGTTTCAGACGGCACCTGATTCCGAGGCCCGGAGTGCCCAGATAATTTCCGAAGTTTGGCTCGGGTACGTTCAGTGAACGAACGAGTGGGAATTCCTAACTTTTGATCCGGTGCTCGGAATTGAAATCCGAGGGCACCGATGAACTCGCAGCGCCGATATTCGCTTAAAGAGACCTTTTCGGGAGTTGCGTTTGTTGCGGGTTGAAAGTTAAGTTTTGGGGTTTTCAGTTGAGTTAAATAAAATTTGTGTAAGACAAATTTTATTTTTAGTTTGTTAAAAACCTACCTAAGGGGGTTGGAAGTGGGACCCACACCCACTTAACCTCCCTAGGGAGGATTAAGTGTGGTGGGGCCCACACGAACCCCTAGACTTTTCAAGTTCCCTTAACCCCCTCTTTATTGGCTTAAGTTACTCTTAATTAATTATGGGAGTTAAGTCTTTTTGAATTTCAAACATTGAAATTATTTTGTGTTATGTTTTAATAAAATAAGAGGTAGTCTTATTTTATTTTGAGTTCTTTGTTTGTCATTTTGAGAGCTCCTCTTCATCTTCAAGCTCTGATGAAGAACGAAGAACGCTCAAACTCCGACGAAGAACGACGCCTCTCTTCTTCGTCCTCGGAGTCAACAAGAGGGAACGCCGCTTCCTCCTCGGACCTTCTTCGTCGGCAAACGAAGTTTCGCCAACGACGTATCTCTTCGGGCATAACACTTCGTCAACGGATTTGACGAACGACGACCGCGACGCCCGACCTCCGCGACGCCGTCTTCCGCGAATCGTAGACGAATCTCGAACCATAAACCAAGGTAGGGGTTGTTGATTTCATTTTGGTTTCCTTATACCTTTTCTTGCTCGTGGATCGCATGTCTACGTGAGGCATTTAAATATTTTATATAAGTGTTATTGTTAACGCGAGGGGGGCCGGACCGCACGAACACGACCGAACCCCCCTCCATCGTTTCTTGTTTATTCTTGCGGGTGGGAGCAAGTGGCGTGGTGCCGTCGCACCACGCGGATGATCGTGCAAATATTTTACGCGGCGCCGTCGCGCCACGCCGAGGAAGAATCTTCAAGAACGCGACGCCGTCGCGCCGCGTTGAATAGAATCAAGGCACGGTGAAAGGGGCGCGGTGCCGTCGCACCGCGCCGGACGACGAACACCGCGGCCGGTTCCGGGCCGCGGCGGGACGAGGAGACCGCGGCCGGTTCCGGGCCGCGGCGGAAGAGAAGACCGGCGGCCGGGCCGCCGGCGTCGGAAGCCGAAGGGGGGGACCGGAATTTCCGGTCCCGTTTGAGAAAACCGGCCGGCCAGCTGGCCGGCCGGATGTCATTAAACCGGGGGAAATAATTCCCCCCGGCCAGCACCTAAAACCCCCCTCTTTAAGAGGGGGGCGGTTCCATGAAAGGGGGGGGGGGGCAACAGCCCCCCGGTTTGACTCTCCAAAACCGGCCCCCACGTGGGGGCCGATTTATTACTCAGGCGCGGCACAAAGGCCGTGCCACCTTGGAGAAGCGGGGGCTTAGCCCCCCGCATGCCAGCCTCGTGCGGCGCCAGGCGCCAGCCGCCGCGGCCCACCGCCGCGCCGCCGCCGCCCAGGGGGGGGGGGGGGGGGGGTCGGGCCGGGTCGGCCCGGACCCCCCCGTTTCGAACCAGAATTGGTTTTGGCCCATAACTTGAGCCTCGGACCTCCGATCGACGAACCGTCAGCGGCAACGCGATCCTTGGATCGAGACGGTCGTTTCGGTATATGACACTCAAGGTTTCAGATTACTTTGAGTTCGGCCGGGTTGGTTCGTTCACGAAGCCAACCGGGCCTTCGGAGCGGAAACGCTCATATCTTGAGCTACGAACGTCCGATTGACGCGCCGTCAGTCGCGTTGTGTTCCTTTTAGTGAGATGGATCTTTTGGCATACTCCGCCCGAGGTTTGGACGCAGGTGGAGTACGGTGGGGTTGGTTTTGCCTTAAAAACCAACCGGGCCCCGGAGACGAAAATGCCAATAACTCTCAGACCGGGCGTCCGATCGACGCGCCATCTGTTGCGTTGAGTTCCTGTTGACGATACAGAACTTTTGGATACATCAACTCTGGTCTTCGTGACAGTTGATGTATCAGCCTCTCGGCTCGTGGAGCGGACCCTCCGAACGAGCTTGCTGTGTGCGGGAACCCTAGTGCTGGCTGCGACTGCTACGACTGTTACTACTGCTACGACTGCTACTGTGACTGCAACGACGACAGTACAGAGATCCTATGTGGATTCGACGACGACAGTACAGAGATCCTGTGTGGATTCGACGACGACGACTACAGCACTCAGCGATCCTACGTGGATCAGTGCTACAGGTCCTGTGTGGGCCCGATCCTGTGTGGGTCCTTGCGCTCAACGGTTCTGTGTGAGCCAGCGCCTACAGGTCCTGTGTGGGCCCGATCCTGTGTGGGTCTTTGCGGGGGTTAGTTATCTATCGATCCTTCGTGGGTCCGACGACTTAGATGGATCAGTGATCATCTTTATCGTCCTTGAAGAAGTATACCTGTGTGAGCTGAATCCTGTTGCTTTCCTGTGTGGATTGTGTTGTGCAATCCTGTGTGGATTATGTTTTGCTTTCCTATGTGGAATACGTATACTTTCCTGCGTGGACTGAGTTGTACTTGGGCTCGGAGGTTGGAGCGTATTTGAATTGATGACTTAGGTATATGTATGGGCATATACCTAAGCAGTGTCAGTTGTTACTTCGTGATTGTTACTTTTCTTCGTGGTTTATCCTTTGTGGATTTGAGAGACCCTCAGAGGTCTCGGGGTCCCTACTGAGTAGCTTGTACTCACCCCTGCACGGGCTTTGCCCGCACTACGTTGTGTTGGTTGCAGACGACGGACAATGTTGACCTTAGCTGAGGCTTGCAGAGCGGGACGGTACCCGGAGGTGGACCACTGGGCGGGACGTGTACGGAGCGGACGGCGGGACCTGTGGAGAAGAGGGGCTATCTGTACCCACCCTTCAGGTGGGATTTCCAGTGGACAGCTCGGAGTAGCGGCTTTTACATTTCAGTTGTTGTTTTCCATTTCGAGTTTTACTTTACTTTCAGTTTGGGTTTGTATACTGGCCCATTTACTTTTCCGCACTTTTAGTAGTACTCTGTTTTGTTTAGTGTTTACTTTCCGCTTGCTTACTCTGTGGTGTTTGTTTACTTTTCAAAGGCAATGCCTTCCCTTTTTACTGGGATTTACGCCTTGGTGCTAGTCGCCAGCCCCTGGCCTATGGAAGGCGGGATTGGGGTAGTCACGGCACGGACCCCGAGGGCGGGTCGTGACAAATTGGTATCAGAGGAGTTCGGTTCTACCGCGAACTCTGATCTTTTCTTTGTGAAGCAATAATGTTTAGCGTATTGAGTGTGGTTATCAGTCTAGGGAGTCCAGTGTTGGTGCGGCGGCCGACGTATCCGTACACCAGGACCCTGACTTCTGATTTCTGACTTAATGCACGAAAACATTGATTGCGTGTGTGTTTCAAAGTTTTCTTTGTGATTACTTATATCAGCTCACCGGGTATACTGTTCTAACCGTGGCACACCTGTTTCCTTTTCAGGATGGCCCCACGACGGCAGCCAGCTAGGGTTCTGAGAGTCGAGCGAGACGACAGCCCACCGAGCGACGAGGCCTCGGTGCAGGGCCCTTTTCCAGTAGTGGCACCGGCGGTAGCTTTACCCGCCGATCCCCCGATGCTTCCAGCAGAAGCCGCTGACGATGCACGTCGCCTCAGCGCACTGCATGAGTTTCAGCGCCAGCGACCGCCCAGGTTTCGCGGGGAGACGGATCCCCAGGCAGTAGAGGACTGGCTGGAGGCAGTGTTTCGAGTGTTTAGGCTAGTGAGGACACTAGCAGACCTCATGGTGATCCTCGCTGCGAGCCTACTACACGCAGCAGCAGGACGATGGTGGAGCTTGATGCTCCAGGTGGACGATGAGGCATCTCTACTTTGGACGGACTTTGAGAGCCTTTTCCGCTCGGAGTTCGTCCCAGCCACCCTTCGTGCGGTGCGTATCCAGGAGCTTCTACAGCTGCGGCAGGGCAGCATGACGGTCGCTCAGTACTCGGCGAGATTTACCGATCTCTCGCGCTACTCGACCGACATGGTACGGGACCCATTCTTCCGGGCCCGGACCTTTGAGCAGGGTTTGAGACACGAGATCAGGGCGTCGCTGATCTCCCTCAGCATCCCGACTCAGACAGAAGTACTGGAGCGAGCCCTTCTGATCGAGAGCTTCCTTGCTGAGTCTACACCAGCACAGCGACCCACCGCAGGGCGGCACGTGGCAGATTCATCTACAGCAGGCAGTCGACGGATGACTCAGGGGTCCAGACAGACCAGACCTTCGGGCCGACGATCTCAGGGCACTGGCTCAGCAGTGCGGGGCACACAGCACGGAGCCAGTCTTCCGAGAGGCAGACAGTGCTACTCGTGCGGCGGGCAGGGCCACATGGCTCGCGACTGCCCGACCCGCCGTGCCGAGGAGCAGCAGTCAGTTGATGGACCACCGAGGCAGAGGCAGAGGGTCGACCGTGGCGGTCCGCAGGGAGGAGGCGGACGAGGCAGAGGAGCTGGACGAGCAGCTGGTGGTGGCCGACGCTTTGAGGCTCTACCACTACCACCACCAGGAGGTCCACCCCGACCACAGGGAGCTGGCGGGCAGCGACAGGCACAGCTCCAGGCAGCAGAGGCCTACGACCACGGCGCACCCGAGATGATTCGAGGTACTATCTGTGTCTATTCCACCCTTGCTACAGTTCTTATAGACACAGGAGCGAGTCATTCTTTCATAGCCGCTGCCCTTGTTCGGAGCTCGGAGATTCCGTCAGAGCCGTTGGCTTGATCCTTACGGCTAGAGACTCCTACGAGAGCAGACTCGACGATTACGCACTGGTGCCGGCAGTGTGAGCTTACTCTAGGAGGCGAGAGCTTCGGCTGGGATCTTCTTGTAGCAGCGTCGAGGCCTTACGACGTCATCTTGGGCATGGATTGGCTATCTACGGTCCATGCACAGATTGACTGTTTTAGGCACAAGGTGCGATGTGTACGCACCGACGGGAGCAGGTTCACCTTCACCGGTGAGAAGGGAGCCTTAGCAGCACAGGATGGACTTCCGCGGAGGAGAGGACAGCCCATTACTCATCAGTTGGCTAGCCTTATCCTTGGAGCAGTTGACGTGCGGAGTCCTGGTTTTCCTGCAGTGGTGGATCAGTTTGCGGACGTTTTTCCCGACGATGTTCCAGGGCTACCTCCTCGCAGAGAGGTAGAATTTTATATTGACTTGTACCCTGGGACAGCCCCGATATCCACTCCAGCATATCGGATGGCCCCCGCCGAGCTTCGAGAGCTACGGGTACAGTTGGAGGACTTGCAGGGCAAGGGATTCATCCGACCAAGTGTTTCACCCTGGGCTTCCCTGATATTGTTCGCCAAGAAGGCGGACGGGAGCTTGCGACTTTGTGTTGACTATCGTCGCCTGAACCAGGTGACAGTGAGGAACAAGTATCCGCTACCGAGGATTGATGACCTCTTTGATCAGCTCAAGGGAGCACGGTGGTTCTCGAAGATAGACCTCAGGACAGGCTATCATCAGCTCAGAGTCAGAGACGAGGATGTGCAGAAGACGGCCTTCAGATGTCGGTATGGCCACTATGAGTTCTTGGTTATGCCTTTCGGTGTAACCAATGCTCCAGCAGTGTTCATGGCTCTCATGAACAGGATCTTTCAGCCATACCTTGATCGGTTTGTCGTAGTCTTCATCGACGACATTCTGATTTACTCTACGACAGAGGAGGAGCACGCCTATCACTTGCGAGTTGTTCTTGACACACTCCGAGAGCACCAGCTTTATGGTAAGCTCTCGAAGTGTCAGTTATGGATACGTGAGGTCCACTTTTTGGGACACGTTATCTCTGAGGCGGGAGTTGCAGTGGATCCCGCGAAGATTGAGGCTGTGTTAGCATGGGAGCCACCCAGGAGCGTGACTGAGGTTCGGAGTTTCTTGGGACTAGCTGGATACTATCGGAGATTTGTGCCGAACTTCTCTAGAGTTGCAGCATCACTAACAGCTTTGACGAAGAAGGGGAAACCCTTCGTGTGGTCATACAGTTGTCAGCAGAGCTTCCAGGAGCTGAGACAGAGATTAACTAGCGCACCTATCTTGAGGTTGCCTGAGGAGGGAGTAGGGTACGTAGTCTACTGCGATGCATCAGGGACCGGACTCGGATGTGTTCTGATGCAGGAGCGGGCAGTGATCGCCTATGGATCACATCAGTTGAGGCCGCATGAGCAGAACTACGCTACCCATGACCTGGAGTTAGCAGCAGTGGTCTTCGCTCTGAAGACTTGGCGACACTATCTGATGGGCGAGCGCTTTACAGTCTTTTCCGATCATCAGAGTCTCAGGTATATCTTCTCGCAGAAGGACCTGAACCTGAGACAGCGACGATGGCTCAAGTTCCTCCAGGACTATGACTTTGAGATAGTCTATACTCCTGGGAAGGGGAACGTAGTAGCCGATGCCCTCAGCAGGAGGACGGGCATTCAGCTACTCGAGGAGGCGACGGAGCAGCTAGCCTCTTTGCAGATATCCTTCGTGGATAGGGATGGAGCAACCTTTCTTCAGTCTCTCACAGTCACTCCTCCACTACTGCAGCGAGTCAGGGAGGCACAGCATGGGGACGCTGACTGTGAGACACGGCGTGCACAGATACCCTCGGGACAGGCACCTGATGGTTTCTCCCTTGGAGCAGAGCACGACATCCTTTTCAGAGGATGTACCTTGGTACCAGTCGCATTGCGAGAGGAAGTGCTGAGAGAGTTTCACACTTCTCCTTTGGCGGTACATCCTGGAGTGGCGAAGATGTTCCAGGACCTCAGACGACAGAATTGGTGGCCGGGCATGAAGAAGGCAGTAGCAGAGTTCGTTTCTCGATGCCTCACCTGCCAGCAGGTGAAGGCTGAGCATCAGGTACCAGCAGGCTTGGTACAACCCTTGGAGGTTCCGGAGTGGAAGTGGGACGGCATATCTATGGACTTCGTGACTGGACTTCCACGCACTTCCAGAGGTCACAACTTCATCTGGGTGATTGTTGACCGACTCACCAAGTCGACACACTTCTTACCCATCCGAGAGCAGGGCTCAGTGGAGAGCTTGGGACGTCTCTACGTTCAAGAGATTGTGCGGCTCCACGGCGTGCCATCATCTATCGTTTCTGATCGAGATGCCCGCTTTACTTCCCGGCTTTGGAAGGGGTTACAGGAGGCGTTCGGGACGCAGCTACGTCTTAGCACAACTTTTCACCCTCAGACAGATGGTCAAACGGAGAGGACCATTCAGACTCTCGAGGACATGCTCCGCGCATGTGTCCTTGACTTTGGTCGAAGCTGGGAGGACCACCTACCCTTGGTGGAGTTCGCGTACAACAACAGCTACCACTCCACCATCGGGATGGCACCGTACGAGGCATTGTACGGCCGACCTTGTAGATCTCCTTTGTGCTGGACAAACCCCGGAGAGTCAGCACTGGTGGGACCGGAGATGGTCCAGGCCACGACAGAGAAGGTCCAGGTCATCCAGGAGTGGATGAGGACAGCTCAGAGCCGGCAGAAGTCATACGCTGACAGGAGGCGGAGGCCACTGGAGTTCGAGGATGGCGACCACGTCTTCTTGCGGGTCTCACCTCGACGTGGTATTCGGAGATTTGGCCGAGGCGGCAAGTTATCTCCACGCTTCATCGGACCCTTCCAGATTCTCAGCAGGATTGGCGAGGTGGCTTATCGCCTGGCTCTACCACCTCAGTTGCACCGGGTGCACGACGTCTTCCACGTATCCCAGCTGAGGAGATACGTGCACGACCCGACGCACATCATTGACCATGGGGAGCTTGACGTTGCCGATGGGGCGACTTTTACGGAGGTCCCGGTGGAGATAGAGGATCGACAGGAGCGAGTCCTGCGTGGGCGATCGATTCCTCTTGTGCGCATCAGATGGCAGCACAGGAATCTCCAGGAGAGCACATGGGAGCGGGAGGCTCAGATGCGTGCTCAGTACCCTCTTTTGTTTCCCTAGTTTTTGATGTATCTTTACGGGGACGTAAAGCCCTGAGGTGGGAGTAATGTAAAGACCCGTAAAATTCAAGGGAAATTTTTTCTTAATTTTCTTTAGAATTTTACAAGAGCGCGGTTTCAGACGGCACCTGATTCTGAGGCCCGGAGTGCCCAGATAATTTCCGAAGTTTGGCTCGGGTACGTTCAGTGAACGAACGAGCGGGAATTCCTAACTTTTGATCCGGTGCTCGGAATTGAAATCCGAGGGCACCGATGAACTCGCAGCGCCGATATTCGCTTAAAGAGACCTTTTCGGGAGTTGCGTTTGTTGCGGGTTGAAAGTTAAGTTTTGGGGTTTTCAGTTGAGTTAAATAAAATTTGTGTAAGACAAATTTTATTTTTAGTTTGTTAAAAACCTACCTAAGGGGGTTGGAAGTGGGACCCACACCCACTTAACCTCCCTTGGGAGGATTAAGTGTGGTGGGGCCCACACGAACCCCTAGACTTTTCAAGTTCCCTTAACCCCCTCTTTATTGGCTTAAGTTACTCTTAATTAATTATGGGAGTTAAGTCTTTCTGAATTTCAAACTTTGAAATTCTTTTGTGTTATGTTTTAATAAAATAAGAGGTAGTCTTACTTTATTTTGAGTTCTTTGTTTGTCATTTTGAGAGATCCTCTTCATCTTCAAGCTCTGACGAAGAAAGAAGAACGCTCAAACTCCGACGAAGAACGACGCCTCTCTTCTTCGTCCTCGGAGTCAACAAGTGGGAACGCTGCTTCCTCCTCGGACCTTCTTTGTCGGCAAACGAAGTTTCGCCAACGACGTATCTCTTCGGGCATAACACTTCGTCAACGGATTTGACGAACGACGACCGCGACGCCCGACCTCCGCGACACCGTCTTCCGCGAATCGTAGACGAATCTCGAACCTTAAACCAAGGTAGGGGTTGTTGATTTCATTTTGGTTTCCTTATTCCTTTTCTTGCTCGTGGATCGCATGTCTACGTGAGGCATTTAAATATTTTATATAAGTGTTATTGTTAACGCAAGGGGGGCCGGACCGCACGAACACGGCCGAACCCCCCTCCATCGTTTCTTGTTTATTATTGCGGGTGGGAGCAAGTGGCGTGGTGCCATCGCACCACGCGGATGATCGTGCAAATATTTTACGCGGCGCCGTCGCGCCACGCCGAGGAAGAATCTTCAAGAACGCGACGCCGTCGCGCCGCGTTGAATTGAATCAAGGCACGGTGAAAGGGGCGCGGTGCCGTCGCACCGCGCCGGGCGACGAACACCGCGGCCGGTTCCGGGCCGCGGCGGGACGAGGAGACTGCGGCCGGTTCCGGGCCGCGGCGGAAGAGAAGACCGGCGGCCGGGCCGCCGGCGTCGGAAGCCGAAGGGGGGGACCGGAATTTCCGGTCCCGTTTGAGAAAACCGGCCGGCCAGCTGGCCGGCCGGATGTCATTAAACCGGGGGAAATAATTCCCCCCGGCCAGCACCTAAAACCCCCCTCTTTAAGAGGGGGGCGGTTCCATGAAAGGGGGGGGGCAACAGCCCCCCGGTTTGACTCTCCAAAACCGGCCCCCACGTGGGGGCCGATTTATTACTCAGGCGCGGCACAAAGGCCGCGCCACCTTGGAGAAGCGGGGGCTTAGCCCCCCGCGTGCCAGCCTCGTGCGGCGCCAGGCGCCAGCCGCCGCGGCCCGCCGCCGCGCCGCCGTGCCGCCGCGCCGCCGTGCCGCCGCGCCTCACAGGGGGGGGGGGGGTCGGGCCGGGTCGGCCCGGACCCGGACCCCCCCGTTTCGAACCAGAATTGGTTTTTGGCCCATAACTTGAGCCTCGGACCTCCGATCGACGAACCGTCAGCGGCAACGCGATCCTTGGATCGAGACGGTCGTTTCGGTATATCACACTCAAGGTTTCGGATTACTTTGAGTTCGGCCGGGTTGGTTCGTTCACGAAGCCAACCGGGCCTTCGGAGCGGAAACACTCATATCTTGAGCTACGAACGTCCGATTGACGCGCCGTCAGTCGCGTTGTGTTCCTTTTAGTGAGATGGATCTTTTGGCATACTCCGCCCGAGGTTTGGACGCAGGTGGAGTACGGTGGGGTTGGTTTTGCCTTAAAAACCAACCGGGCCCCGGAGACGAAAATGCCAATAACTCTCAGACCGGGCGTCCGATCGACGCGCCGTCTGTTGCGTTGAGTTCCTGTTGACGATACGGAACTTTTGGATACATCAACTCTGGTCTTCGTGACAGTTGATGTATCAGCCTCTCGGCTCGTGGAGCGGACCCTCCGAACGAGCTTGCTGTGTGCGGGAACCCTAGTGCTGGCTGCGACTGCTACGACTGCTACTACTGCTACGACTGCTACTATGACTGCGACGACGACAGTACAGAGATCCTATGTGGATTCGACGACGACAGTACAGAGATCCTGTGTGGATTCGACGACGACGACTACAGCACTCAGCGATCCTACGTGGATCAGTGCTACATGTCCTGTGTGGGCCCGATCCTGTGTGGGTCCTTGCGCTCAGCGGTTCTGTGTGAGCCAGCGCCTACAGGTCCTGTGTGGGCCCGATCCTGTGTGGGTCTTTGCGGGGGTTAGTTACCTATCGATCCTTCGTGGGTCCGACGACTTAGATGGATCAGTGATCATCTTTATCGTCCTTGAAAAAGTATACCTGTGTGAGCTGAATCCTGTTGCTTTCCTGTGTGGATTGTGTTGTGCAATCCTGTGTGGATTATGTTTTGCTTTCCTATGTGGAATACGTATACTTTCCTGCGTGGACTGAGTTGTACTTGGGCTCGGAGGTTGGAGCGTATTTGAATTGATGACTTAGGTATATGTATGGGCATATACCTAAGCAGTGTCAGTTGTTACTTCGTGATTGTTACTTTTCTTCGTGGTTTATCCTTTATGGATTTGAGAGACCCTCAGAGGTCTCGGGGTCCCTACTGAGTAGCTTGTACTCACCCCTGCACGGGCTTTGCCCGCACTACGTTGTGTTGGTTGCAGACGACGGACAATGTTGACCTTAGATGAGGCTTGCAGAGCGGGACGGTACCCGGAGGTGGACCACTGGGCGGGACGTGTACGGAGCGGACGACGGGACCTGTGGAGCAGAGGGGCTATCTGTACCCACCCTTCAGGTGGGATTTCCAGTGGACAGCTCGGAGTAGCGGCTTTTACTTTTCAGTTGTTGTTTTCCCTTTCGAGTTGTACTTTACTTTCAGTTTGGGTTTGTATACTGGCCCATTTACTTTTCCGCACTTTCAGTAGTACTCTGTTTTGTTTAGTGTTTACTTTCCGCTTGCTTACTCTGTGGTGTTTGTTTACTTTTCAAAGGCAATGCCTTCCCTTTTTACTGGGATTTACGCCTTGGTGCTAGTTGCCAGCCCCTGGCCTATGGAAGGCGGGCTTGGGGTAGTCACGGCACGGACCCCGAGGGTGGGTCGTGACATGAGAGGATGTTTATCCATGTCATGGAACATACACAATATTATCTTTGTATCGGGGTCATGGACCCTGAATACTATGAAGAAATAATTTAATAATTGAATGTGTTTCTTAGACATATATTTTCTTTCACTTTTATATGGGAGGACTCCCACAAATTAAAGGTAAATTTTTTTTATTAGTTTACTAACCAAAATAATTAAATTTTACACCAAATAAAAAAAAATAAAAAATGAATATAATCATTTTTCCTTATATAGTTATCACAAGCCTTTAAATTCTAAGGATAATTCCATAAACAATCTATCCCCATTGACATGGTTGTTAGACTTCTTAGACTATATATTTAATTTTTGTTTTATATCCTTATATTCCATGATTCCATTAATATAATGGATTTATTAACATTTCAATACTTAAATTTTATTATATATATTAAAAATAATAGTTCATCCCCATTAATCCAGTTATAAAAACATAAGCATCAACCATGAGTTTGTGCGAACCACCACCTCCACAAAGTGATATTTGTTTCTGTAAATCTCAAACATTCATGGATAGTACCAATGATAAACATTTTTAATAACTCTGTTTTTATTTCAAAATTATAACTTTTTATTTATTTATCACTTTTTGGAACCTGCCTCCCATTTTATAGAAAATGATATTGTGGTATTTGCATACTTGTAGACTATGGCCTCCACCTCAACAACACATTTTTTCCATTATTTTATAACATGGATGAATTTAAAAAAATTGATGTATAAAAATGATATTTATACCAATATTTATACTATCAAGGTTATTAATTTAGTTTTATTATAAACCTCATCATTTTCAATATGTCAAGAGAATTATGAAAAAAACTGGACAAACCATCTCAAGTAACCCACAAGGGTAAAAATTATTTATCAAATGAACAACATATGACAACAATTTGACTATAAGAAATTGAAAATTGATGTTTAAGGTTTTCATTGGATTTTTATTGAACTTAATTTAATTATTATAGAAATATGTGTTCAAGTAATGATTAATTTCATACATATATATAAGGGATCTTTAATACTCCACTTCTAACATTCCAGTTACTCTATTTCTTTCTCTTTTTAATGCTACCATATTCTCATGTTTATGTTTTATTTTTTATATATTTCACAAATATATGTATCTATATTAATATAAAATAAATAGTTATTGTAATACCTATGTTTTATTTCCCTTAAAATGGAAACATTTCAAAAAACATGATTTATGGGGATTCCAAAAAATCTAATTTCACACCAATTTTCATACATATAAAATCTTTTCAACACCTGATTATATTTATATAATTTCTATTAAATTAATTTAGAATACTTCAGTTTATATTCTAATTTATATAAAATTATTATATTATTTATCAAAAATAGATTTTTCTATTTTCATAAATTAAATCCCCAAAGTACTTATTTGTTTATTATTTACCTAATAAAACATTACCTTGTATTTTTCTACCATGGGAATCCTTAATCAATACATATGTCTATTTTAAATTTTAATTTTCCTTCAATTTTAATTCCTTCTTCTCCTGAGAACCCTTATTTTATAGCATTCAAATATGATATGATATGAGATCAGAAAATCTAGTGTTTTATCATTTGTTTTTATCATATATGTGTCTTTTAAATAGATTATTTTCCATAGATGGAATTGATATAAATGATATTAATTATATTATGGGTTTTAATAGAATTATATATCCCTATAAGGAATTGGATATATTTTCATCTTATGGGATATCATGGTGTATAGGTAATGAGAATAGCCAACCATGGTGTGTGGGTAGTTTGCCTATTGAACTATATTATATTAATGAGGTTGGGGTCCTTGAAATATGATTTTTATTTCGTGTTTTTTTAGTTTCTTCATTTTAATATTTTCATGATTTTATTATATGATCATTTTTACACTATGATATTATATTATCAATTCCTTGTCCCAGTATAATATTCTTAAGATCATTCTCTATATGATTTATTTTTATGACATCAATGTTATACTCTTTTATCTTGTTTATCACCTTAATATACTTTCTAAATCACCATTTTTATTTTGTATTTCCCTAGGTTATCCTATAAAATTATAATAGGTCATATGGGATATAGTATTTCTTAAAAGATAATAAACAATGATAATGATTTTATGTTATAAAATTCTATATTTATGTGTCTAATCATCAAAAGTCACTAGACCTGAGATCAATGGATTATATTAATCGTAAGATATGTTATAATTTATGAAATAATTTGTCTTCAAAATTTAGGTCCTTATATTTTTTATTATATAAAGGTTGTGTTATTTCATGGATGATAAGGACTAGAGAGTGATAATTAAAATTATAAGGATAAACATAATCATTAAATAAGATCCTGATACTATAATAAGGTAGATAATACGTGGTTTTACTACCAATAAATTCCTATTTAGATACTACTAGTGGAATTGGGATTTCCACATATTCATCTAGTAATAATATCCCTGAATAGTGATTGTTAGGTATATCTTTTTTATCATTTTGGCAGATGGTTAATGGGATATTCCTGTACAGTGTATTTAACACTCTTGAAGGATACGATTTATATATTTAAAATTCTTCATGCAAAAAATTAATGAGTATTTAAATATGTTTTATAGAATTCTATAAGAATATGGGTTTATATAAATTAATTAGAGGATATCCATCGATAATATAGATTTAATCATAAAGATTCATAAGTTAGAATTTTCAAATCATATTTTGTTACTGCTTCTTTGATAATTTATTACATTCTAAACATTAATTAATATATGCATTCTCATCCCTAACATTCTATCATGTTTAAAAATGGAGGGAAATTGGATGAACCATATTAATGATATGTGTAATGGGAAATGAGATGCCTTCTATGATGAAATACCAAAAATCATAGGAATGCGAACTTAGAACTTCATTGTTGTACTAGATCAATTTACCATGTTATGAAAAAATATAAATATAATAAAACTTAATCTATGATTGAAAGGTATATTTGAGTCCTTTTCATGATAGAGGCCTCCAACATTTAATTTATATACCAATATCTTGATAAAAAATGATAAATAAATCTATTGAATATATATTCTATATCCATCAATTATTTGAACAAAGTATGTTTATAATTGTTTTTTATCACAATGAGGGAGAATCTGATTTGTTATAGATAATGATCAAGATTAAAAAGATTATGGAAGACATATAATTCATACATATGGATGAATTTAAGATGATTTTTATTAATAGTTTCCCCTCAACACTCTTCATCTTAAACTTGAGAGGCAGTTTCTTGAACTCAAAGAAGGGAGATGATTCTTTTAATGTATAATGACGTAGTCTACAAGATACATGTCTGTTATGATTCTAAAATTATCATGGGACCTGAAATAATGATTTACCCTTTATATGGGTTGTATCATATAATTTGACAAGAATTGATGCATTGGGACCATAAAGTGTATAATAATATTTTCTGATGTGTCCTCAAAGTGTAGATCTAAATGGTTTATTCTCAATGGATTGTAGATAAGTAATAGATAACACAAATTAAACATAACGAATCATTCAATAAAACTTTTTTAAGTAACAAGGTCCAATTTCTTACCTATCAAATGTGTTGGAATAATCACCTAGGAAACTTTCTCATATAGACCGATAAGTGACTCATGTGTGTAAATAAAGGGAATTCAACTAAAAAATGAAATATTGATAGAGTAAATACCACTAATTTTGCAAAATAAAAAGCATTCCAGTTCAATCCTCATCCTACTGTCTAGTTTTTCAACTATATGGAACATGAAAAAAATATAATTCACTTTTAAAATCATAGATAATGATATCCAATGATAGAAACATCCATGGACAAGAGATAAAGTGTGGGAATATACTATCACTTCCATGGAGTTTAATTAAATAAGGATGTGGTGATATGTATTTTAGATATTCATTCATGAATAGAGAACACAATTTATGTTTACAGTTTTAACTATTTTTTTATATCATATAATTTTAGGATAACCATTGAAACATCATCGCAAAGCATGTTGGTTAAATTATCTGTGAAAAATATTGACAGAATGATTTTTTCATCAAATACCCATATATAATCACTATGTTTTGTCTATTGGATGAATATATTATTGTTCCTCATCATAATTCATTAATTTTAATTTTATGTTATTCATGTAATGGACTTGATATCATTGTATATAAGATCAATTCAACATATTTGAAAAAGAAATCATATTCAATATCCCAAATTATCCTCAGATTCTATACATGTGAAAGGACGTAGATGAATATTATTCTAATTGTTCTATAGAATAATGGATATTTTTTCACTATGACCATGGTTATCTATATCAAATGATTGAGTGAAAGGGGAGAACTGCACTATAATATATGCAAATTATAAGGGGGTTTATAGATATATTTCACTAATTGTTACATAGTGTACATTCTAATTGAGGGGTTGATTTATCAATTTCAATTATACATATATATACAATGAAATCCAAGACATCATATAGAATAGACACCATTAAAATGAAATAATTGATGATAAAATTATAAAAAGTTGAATATGGGTTTTATACACCCATGTGTTTCACCGTGGGGATCACCGATTTTTTTAAAATGAATAATGGGTTTATGCGTCCCTTTATTAATAATTTTGAACCATACAAGATCATGAAAAATAGTATTTATTTCCACAAATTCATGAATAATTCAATCATTTTCTTGGATAATAATTCTTCTCTAATGTGGAACATTGATTAGGATATCATTAATTAATGGTGAGGGAAGATGATATTCCCAATGGATCCTTTCATACAATGTAAGAGAACTATAGTTTCATAGTCATGATGTTTGAACTCATGAATACGCAATCAATTATCATAAACATAATGAATAGATTCATTAGATATTAACCCCCAAAAACTCTCAGTTGTATTTATAGAAGACATTCAAATATACTCTAAAATTATGGAGGAACATGATGATAATTTGAGTATCAAGATTACAAAATTTATGATTGATACATTATATTAATAATAATCTAAACATTATTTCAAGATAGATAATTCTCACTATTAGAGAATGAAATCACATTATAGGGGATATTTATAGACACTTTGAAGACAATTTAAATTGAGAGTTTTAAAAAATAGAAACTATAATGGAGATCCATTGTTTACCTGGACTAGCTATGTATTAATAAGAATTAATGAGAAAATTCTCAGGATTTTAAAACCCACTAAAATGTTGAATCATGAGGGTGAAAAGTTTCCTAAACTATGAAATGTGATAACAGATTCATGGAATTGTAGAAGTGTATTATTATGGAATAGGTTCTGACACTTCACACAATTAGAGAAATTTTCATGTCATAAAATGTTTCTTTAAAGAATGTCATAGTCTTTATACTGATATGAAATTATAATGTGATTGTATACACCTCAATAAATCAAAAATGTCATTAATAAAACTATCCAATTCATGATGTCAAATTTGTTATAGTGATAATACAATAAATATATCATTTAACTATATCTTTGAGGAGATGTGTGAAATATATACAAAAAATAATATCGAATGATATATATTCCCATAGAAGAAGCAAAATAATTTCCATTAATGATGGTTACTGTTTATCATGGAATTTTACTGCTCAATACAATACATTACGATAAAGAAAAACAAAATTTATGAAGCATTAATAAGAGATGATCACGAAATTCTTTCTATGATAAGGATTGAGAATGATCTGATCTTCATGGAAAGGGAAACTATTATCATCAGAATAATTTATATATTAACATCATCCTAAATTTCGCAAATGATTTCTGAGTAATTACTACTAGATAAGATAAATAGATATTAAAAGGATGATATGGAGATATAGAAGTGTGTTGAATCCATGAATACATGATAAAACTTTTAGTTCAAGGATAATCTTGAGGGAGTTATGAGATTTTTGAATCAACTATACCTAACATATAATATAGATTTGAAGAAAAATTAGTTTAATGATGATAATAGATCAACATTACCCATCCATTTAAGATTCTTAATGATATAAATGGGCCTCCAACAGAACTATTAGTGAGACAATATGAAGAAATAAGTTGTATGATATACATCAAGATTTATTGTGTGTCAATAAGTAAATAAAAAAATGAATAATTCTAAATGGATGATGAAACCATTGCCAATGCTTACATTACAATGGGAAAACAACACTTTGGATTTTTTTCACAGTATGTCCAATGACATTAAAAATTAAAAATGTTATATGGGATTTGGTGGAGCATCTTCAAAAGACATACCACTTAATATTTATTCATTAATACTTCTCAATTTACCACATTGAAAACATATATAAAAGATAATTGGTTAGGATGTGTGGATCACCAGTATTCATTATATTTGATTGAGATCCAAGGTTTATCTCAATGTTATAGAAAAATTTTCATCATGAACATAACAAAGAGTTGAGATTATATACATACTATCTTCCATGGACTGATGTAAACTCTAATTGTAGTAACCAAACAGTTAATTATTTTTTTTATATCTTATTCTCTTTACATCAATGAACTATTTGACCAACATCTTCCTCTAGAAACGTTCTTTAAAAAAACAACCTCCACTAAATAATTAAAATGAATCGATTAGAATCCTTTATTAGGAATAAATATATAAAATCATAAATTATTATATTAATTAGAGTAAGGTACATTAATAGAGAATTATATGGAATATGAAATGGTAGAAAAGGTTAATACCAATAAACATCACATCAAAGCAATGGAGAGTCGATATAAGAGTTAAAATTATAACCTTAAATTTTATATATACTTTGTCATTGGAGATTATTGTGTCCCTATTTATAACTTCATGGATGAGTTTAATTACGTTTGCGAAGAATAATAATCTATTTTTGAGATACATTGACCCAATGTGATCACTGATCACAATGGAGTTATGGCATATTTACTACTTTTTTCTCTAAAACTAACCGATATTCAAGATGTGTTCCATAGATACTTTAGAGTAATTACATATAAGGTCAATAAAATGTACTAAATCCAAAGGTGGTATTGTAGGGGGATGATATCTTTTATGAGGGGAAACCGATAATGATCTTTGACTGGGGATACAATGTTCTTCCAATCAAGACAACTCACAGGCTGAAAGTACATTGGAGGAACCACATTTATAAAGGTGTAATGTGGGATTCTGATGAAACCATGAAATAGAAGAACCCACGTTGGTTTTCACCATTGTATATGTAATTAAATTTCTAGTAAAAAATATCTTAATTATGAATAATATAATATCCCACGACTCAAGTATATATATCTTCTATAAATAAATTTTAATGTAATATCATTCTTTACATGAAATAAAATGATGGTCACAATACATTTGAAAATTAATTAGTCATATTTTAATTTTTTTGAAAACATATAAGATATCTATATGTAATATAAAATATTAAAATTCATTAAATTAAAATATTGGTGTGAAATAATGTTAGAAACACATAAGGTTTATGAATTTCATTTCTTTAAATAAAAGTAGTTTACTATTTTATTTTTTTATTTTCTATTGAAAGTTTAATAAATAATTTAATAAGTATGGTAACATAAAACTATTTTAATTTTTTAATTTAAAATATCATATTTTATAGAGTAATAATTATTGATCATTTTCTAAAAATATGTTTTATAGTCGAAAATTATGGTTTTTGAGGAAGTGGGTTTTTTCATATTTTTATGAATATATAAGAATGAAACTGAAGGTCAAAAAACTCTTTAAATAGTAAAATATTAAATTATGGAACAAAATAATTCATTTTAAAATATTTTTATTACTTGGATAACCCATTCCAAATATTTTTAAGACTATTGTTAATGGATTCGTTAAAAAAATTGATTAATTTATTTTCATTTTTTTAATTAATATTTGTTGAGAAGTTTTCTAAAAACATTACATAAATATATCATAAAAATCTGTTAAATTATAATAAATAATTTGATTTCATAAATAATTTTTATTTTAATAATTTTTAATTACACATATATTTAATAATTAAAACACGATTATCTTAGAAAATGTTTTTAATAATTAAGAAAATTTATTTTTAAATATATATTCTTAATCATAATAATTTAATTTTAAAAAAATAGTATCATATCTAAGATTATAGTACTAAATTAATTTTTTTAATATGAATAATAATATAGTATATTTTGATTAATTAAAATGCGTAAAAGTAAACATTACATAAGAGAAAGTATACATGGTTTAGTAAATGGCATATGTAAAACCACAAAATCACTCATTTATGTACCCATAATGGGTAGATTAGAGGAGTTATGACTATATAAATGTCCAGATATAGTATTTTAGATATATGGGGGTTTTCAACCAAGAATTGTTTAATTATATGATTCAATTAGTGAATGAGTTTCATAAACTACCCATTCCATCACATTCAAAAGTTATGCCTAATACCACTTCATGGAATAGAAATTGCATCATTTTCTGTAAAAAAATAAGGATATTTAATCTTAATAGAACAATATCTCACAAACATTATCCTTAATCCATTTTAATAAATCTTATGCCTTTTTTTCCATGGATAATTATATAGAAAATCTAAGTCCCCAACATGAGTGTGTCTTCTTCAAAGTATCTCTTTTTATTTTTTTCACATCATTATCAGACAACATCTAATTAATATAATGTATCCAAGGTCATTTTTATACTTAATATTCACTATATATATTTAAAAAAATATATCATTATACATCAACTTCCACAAACCAACCAGAATCAACCCTAAAACCTGTCACATGAGTCGGCCTGGGATAAAGCATGGAGGGCGTTCCTGAACCCCACAGGCTGGAAACTAGTGTTAGACTTCAAGATAAAAAATATGGGAATGATTTGAAACATAAAAAATAAAAATGAATAAATATAAATAGAATAAATATATACACACAAGCACCAGAAACAAAATATTGTTTCTCATTCAAGCATATGTCTATGTGACCTCGTGGGTTACCAAAAAATGGAGAACCTCACTCGCCATAAGTGATAACCAAAAATAGTGGAACCTAAAACAAAAAATATATATTATGTGTGAGCACATAGATTATAAATAATAATGAAAAGGAATAAAAACACCCAATATTCTTACAAATAAAATGAAGCCAAAATAAATCTATTTTGAAAATATGGCATAACAAAATATTGATTTTAATTCTTTTCAAATTCATGTAAAAAGTTTCCTTTTTCATGAAAACAATTTCAATTACACTACGTTTTCAAAATATATTCCATTAATAAATAAAATTTTAAAAATTAAAAAAAAACTAATTTAAATTAAAATATGGGTTTTCTAAAATATTGATCAAGCATGGAGAAACTAAAATGAAAATCACATCACAAGAACCATGTGATATTTGTATGAAGTTATCATTAATTAGGGACCTCATATTATAGTTCCTCAATGAAACACTGTATAACAACCACAACTAAATTTATTATTTTGAATGATCAACTAGATAGGAGAATCATCGAATATTATAATGGTCTCAAATCATCACAAATGTTTAGGTAGTGTTGTTTCTTCAATCCTGTTAGATAAAACCTGGATGAACGACCTTTGAATCATCTAGCATACTAGTCTAAATCAACCACTCTAGGTACCCATGGTTTACCCATGTGATCTATTCGAGATGGTGGTGAGATTTTATCCTAAAAACATATGTGAACATATCAAATTCGTTAACAAAACACACATCCATCCTCTCACAACCAATATACCTCCTAAACCACCTTCCCTTTTTTATGTCACACAACAATGTAAAAGCCACTTTGATCGGAATGGCCTGAAGGCCTTCATTTTATTTATTTTGATAATCAACCTTTCAAGGGGTGAGGTGGAACCCTTAGAAGTCCCGAAGGCTAAGAGAAAATTAAATGACCTCTAGGTATTAGAGGGAATCACCAAGAAAATACAAAATGGAACTCCTCCCCCCTAGAATATGTCATAAAATCATCACTTCACCTTCACAGGGCTGGTCAACTAGCTGTCCTATGCAAAGCTGCACAAGATTGGTAGTGATAGAAAATCCATACCCTTTCATTCTTCTAATTTTGGTTAGCTGTACTCCAGTAAATGTGCTTGCCCTAAATCCTCATTTGAACCCTTGTCCCTTGTAGTCTTGCTGATACTTCTTCATTCATGTGACCTGAAGGTCTTGGGGTGGCTCTAAGGCCTTATGGTGGCCGGAAGGCCTTGAGAAACAACTGGACTGAAGGCCTTAGGTGGCCCAAAATCCTTAAAAAACCTGAGGACCAAACCTTTGTCCCAAAGGCCTAGATGGATTAATAGTTCTATCTACTATCATACCAAGCAGTGATAACTATAGTGCCTACTATAGTACCTCTATAGTACCCCATGAAATTCACATCCACCCAGATTTGATCTCGGGTCTCTTATATAGACCTGCCGAGTCCGCACCAACTGAGTTGTGGCTCATGTCCATATAATCCTCTTTACTTGACACAAATCACAAATCACACATTTTAAATACTCATCATTTTTATAAAACAAGGTACATTCCTTGAGAGGTGTTTTACATTATCAAAAACCATTCTTAAAGTGAAAAAATGGCCTATTTATTTAAAAAGGAACACTTTTACTTTATAAAACAGCTTTTCCAAAATTATTTAAATTCAAAACCATTTAAATGATATAGCATGTGATTATATGTTTCATTAAAAATTCAACAAATGGAGAAACACATTTGGAAATTTCAAATTCACCCAATATAATTAAATTTTAAAACTATTCAATAGTTCAAGAAGCTTAGCGTAACAAAACCAACATGGAGAATATATTTTTAATGAGATGAACCTAGAGTGCAACAAAATGGAATGTGTTGAAAAAAATAAAGTAAACCATTTTTTTCAGAATTATATATTTTTCAATAGTGTACTACCTTTATTATATAAAGAAAATACCAAACAAAACACTCAAACAATAATATATTTTAAAATAATGGTTTAGACATAGGGATACCAACCTCAATAATACCACTTTTTGATGAAGACCACCTGAACCAACACTTTTCACTTACACGCAAATGAATTATTAATTATATGTATATATGTGTGTGTATATATATACCACTAAATTCATTTAATATATTACTCTCTCCACAAGGGAATATGTAAAAAGACTATATATATATATATATTACCCTATGCATATATATGTAGGAAATCTCAACACCCCCTGCCCAAAACCACTATAGAGACATCAAACACACTTTTTAAATATTTATGACAAATCAAAAATAAAAAAAATCCATACAGTAAAATTATTAAAAAAATAATGTAATTGAAATCCCAAACATGAAAACCATAGATAACCCACTACCATTTCCAACCATGGTATGAAGGGTCCCTAACCGGGCCACATAACCCTAAATAAAAAGGCTTGGCCAAATGAAATACCCCCAAATAAGTTATACTTTGGTGCAAACCCTAGACACCCCATAAAATAGATGAAAATAAAAAAAGGATAATTTGTGAGGGGAGACCCAATAAATTGATTCTCACCCAAAAATTGAGAGGTGGAACGATTGTTGGATATAGGGAGTGGGGTGTAAGAGATCTCTTGACCATCCTGATATCATGACTAGGGAGAAGATGTGGAATTTCAGCCATGTAAGAGGGGATTTGTGTTATGGGAGGTAGGAGGAACCACTACCATATGATGTGGAATGCTATAGGTTTCCATCCAATGGGGGTTTCCTGTGACCAAGTAGGAGATTGGGGAGGGTGCGTTATGTGTGGTTTAATGGGGTGGAAAAGGTAATATCAATATAGGGTTTTCAATAAAATTATAAAAATAATAACATAGTTGTAATAAGAATATCTATATTCTTAAAAATAATACTAATAACATTCTTAATAATAATAATAACAATAATAATATTTTTGGTATTAAAAAATTCTACTTATTTTATTTTATTTTTCATATTTTATTCTATTTTAAATTTAATTTAATTTTATTTCACAACAAAAGTAGGTCACATGGGTTTCATCAAATGGTCTCCCATACCATGAACCGGTCATGCAAACCCAGCTAGAGATAAGGGGCATATGTATAGGTTAGCCACAAAGTCATCGAACATTGCACCAACCATTTTGAGTGCCTCTGAATGGTTCTAGAACTGAACCACAAGGTTGCTACACTATTTCCCAAACTGTGAGCAACACATGTGCCTCACCATGTGACACCTAAAATAAGCTACAAGGTTACATGGGGAAATCCTCATGGTTTCCCCAAACAATGATTTTTTCATGCACCAGATGATAAAAATCCCAAAACCTTTGTTTCTCAATTAAATCTCAAGAATTCAAACCACTACTCAAATCAACCCTCGAAAAAAATAACCAAATCCAGTAAAATAACCAAATAAGAAATTCACTGGTCAAGGTGTGACAATTACCCCCCCCCCCATAATAAATTTCTTCTCACATAATGTCACCCAATCAAAAGATTAACAATACATGGAATCATGGTTGAGAAAAAATAAAATAAAATATGAACCGTGCGGTGATGATTCAATCTTCCATTCAAACCTAACCAACACTAAAGGAAAATGCAATCAGAAGTGGTATAAGGAAAAGAGGAAGGTTCTCCCCACCATAAGGACCCAGCTAGAACTTCCATCATTGATACTATCATCACGATATAACTCTAGAACTACTAACTTGAACCAAAGTGGAATCCCTTAAAACAAACCAAAACTCCCGTATAGACTAAATATTGAATAAACAACAACAAGATCCATGGTGCCAATGAGAATGTTCCCTAGTGTTATAGGCTACTGCATGGAATCCAAAAGAGCAAGGATCAAATCTAAGAAGGGGTGAATTTCCAAGTTACTATAGCAATACTGTAGTAGGGAATTGAATCAGTACTGTAGGAGAGGTGGAACTGTAGAAGCAGTGACACTGTGATGGTGGAGGGACAATAGTAGTTACTATAGTGGCTGTGATACTATACAAGGTAATGTAGCAGTGCATGGACTGTAGTAGTACTGTTCACCAAGGGGTCCTTTGGGCCAAAAATTGGTCTTTCAAGCCTTGTTTTCAGGCCACTTGGCCTTGGGCTCTTTGGCTCTGTAATGGTTCACACTCTACCCAGTCTAAATATGCCTTTGCTTTAAATAATAAATTGAGGCTTCAGCCCAAAAAAAACAAGATCAATGATGGGTATCCCCACTGTTTAAAAATAGAACTCCTTATGCCAACTAGATCGGACTGACATGGAAACTTCCAACCCATAACAAAAATCGTAACACACAGGAATTACCACAGAATGAGTTGAAACAAAACAATGAACTAATGCATGATTCTTTATTTCCACAAGATAAAAGTATCTCACAGACGAACATGACATAGAAAAAGAATGATCCACCAAAGGTCTAACCACACTATAGAGAAAATTGTTCAGAGGCTCATATTTTAGGGGGAACAACCACTAAAATTACAACAAAATTTGACAGACATAATATTTTGTAACCAAAGTCAAACATTTAGTTAAAAAATAGCACAATGAAGGAATGATGCCTCTTTTAATCAAAAAATAATATAACCTTCATGGAATAAAAATCTATAAAAAATAAATTTAAACTATCCACATTACATCACCAGAGAAAAAAGTGAAACCAAGGTCTTCCACATCCCTAATATATCATGAATACATGAAATTTTAATTCCAGGTCCAATGGATGGAGCCCTTATGTCTGAAGTATCCACAACATCATAGTTTGAAGATAATATCCTTTCGCCATGAATTTTTCTGACGATGCCGCTAGTGGAACCTCTCTAAATATCCTAAATGTCTACACTCACGAAAATAATTTTGAGGATAATGACAAAGAGACTTAATATACCCAAAATGGCCACACCAAAAGAAAACAAGAGAGTGACCCAACTTGTAAATGATGGAACTAATAATAAAAAAAGTTTGAAATTTGTTCCTCCAGTTCACCCTCCCCACTAGATGGGGAACTATCCAGAATTCCAAAATGAAACAGTACTTTGTCATAGGACTTAGGCCTCACAAAATATAAAAATTCAACCAATTACATGATTCTACATAAATATAAAAGGAACCAAATCCTTGAAATGTCTAACCTAGGCCTTCACTATTCATTGGCCTTAATGAACACTCACTTGTTCTACCACATCCTCACCCTCATCTCCTCAGGTATAAACCATTAGATAAAAGTGTTCTTAAACACAATTCAAGACATCCCTTTCGATAAGGATAATGATATCATCACATTCCATCAATCAAAATTTGATCCTTCAAACCAAGCCAAACCAGTATAGACTATCATCGCTTTGGGAGTTCCCCAATATCCAAAAAATTCCAATGACATTATCAATCAAGTCTTCTCCCTTCAATAGACCATAACCACAATGGGTGAGAGGAAAAAATCAAGAACTCATTTTTATCAATCTTATAGGGGTGTGAGTATAACCAACAACGAGATGAGACACAATAGAATCCTCAAGGTATTTTCTAGGTTTCATTCGGAAAAACAAGAAGAATGAAGTTGAATCCATATGTATCCTCAATAAAAATTCCAAAAATCAGTAATGAACAAAAACCCAAACTAAAATAACTATTTTTAATACATTCTCATCCTATCAAAACCATGATCCCATGGAGGATAATTCCAAACACAATAGGAAAACACTAAAACAATTCTCAATCATTTTCCAAAACATTGAAATTAACCTTTTTGAAAAGTAGTTTTCTGAATACAAAATAGTTTAAACACCCCCCATTGGTATTCCATGAAATCTACCATATGTACATATTTTTTCAAGATCAAGAACGCATCCAATCATACCACCAACTATCCACTATTTACATGCATACATCCAAATATTTGATCATTCATAAAAATACCCAGGGTTAATTAAAAACATTTATCATTTCCAAAATAGATCATTTAACTTAATGCACATATCACCAAACCATATGAAGCCTACACCTATAATTAAATAAATATATTCCAAAATTCCCAAGTAGTTTCAATTCAAACTAAACAAAAGTTTCCAAATTCCAAAAAAAAATTAAAAAAATAGCTTCAAATTTTCCATTTAAAATGACACATTCTATATTAAAATGAATCAATTTTAATTTTAAAAAACTATTTTCCACTCCCAAAACCACATTACCATTTTAAAATACTATTTCCTAAAGACAATTTTATTTTTTGATATCCACTAACATCAACAAAAATGTATCCGAAGCATAATTCACATAAAAACATAAAATATTTAGGAACTAGTGGCTATGAAAACCTAGAAACCTAGCATAACATGCCTTTCTCCAAGAAATAATCAACCACTAGAATTATCATGAACCATGCACTCAGGATACACATGTGTTACAACTCCTTGAAATATCAATTAATAATATTAGAACACTCCCATTAATATCCCTTAACCCCACATACCAAACAAAAGAAAACATCAAATCCCAGGCTATGCTTGGAAACATGATGACCAGGATGTGCAGGGCTTCATGACTTACTTGTTTAACCTACCACTCGAGTCTCGAAAATCCTAATCTCCAAGATACTGGACACCAAAAATAACAAGGGCTACCTTAGATACAATTCTGTTATGAACCAACCCAGGTGTACTCTAAAATGGTCACCTGAGCCAACCTGCGAAAAGGCCAAAACGACATTCCATATCCCCATGGTGAGGAAAATTCTATTGAGCATCAAGATAAAATTATTTGAAATATATTTCCCCTAAAAATGAAAAATAAATAAATAAAAACTGAACAAAATAGAGGAAAACTAGAATTAAGAACAAAATAAAGTTATACAACAAAAACATACCTCTATGTGAGGTCACCACTAAACATAGAACCACACTCACTCTATGTGAGACCCAAAACAAGAGGAATCTCAAACTGAAAATACTGTATGATGCAGAGCTTAGATGTACCCAAGTAAATACAAGGAATAACAATGATCTATGGCCTTACCATAAAAAATAAACCCAAGTCATGTTAGTTTGAAAATATTTCATATTAAAATAATGTTTTTCATTATTTTGAAATTCATGTGATAGGTTATTATTTTGAATGAAAAAAATTTATCTTTCACTACATTTTCAAAATAAATTACCATAACTCATTATCATTTAAAAATGAAAGTAATAAATATTAAATTGAAATATTTTTTTCATAAAAAGGGAGATCAATCATGAAACACAGGAATTGAAATTCACATTATAAGAACAATGGAAAATCCATAAGAATCTAGTTTTAGTTGGGGGCCTAGGATCCTTTTACCTCATTGAAACATGTTATAGAAACCAAATCTAATAGTGTTCTTGTTCACAAGTCACTATAGAGGATAAAAATCCAAAATTATAGTGGTATCTAATCATAAAAAATGTTTAGTTTTTTTTAGGATAAATCCTCATAAATGATACAAGGAAGAACCACTTGTAAATAATAAAAAGTATTTTTGTTAGAATAACTACATAGGTACATTGGGATTACATAAGTGATCTATTCCAAATGGTGGTTAGATTTTATAAAGAAAATATAAATGAACATGTCAAAATATTTAACTAAAAAATCATCTAACATATCTCCACTAATCTCCCTACTTAAGTTTATTACCATTTCTGTCAAAAAAAAAATAGACCATAATCCTCTTCCTTGGGAAGATATCACAATTCATGCAATTAACACACACATAATTTTTCAAAAAAGATGTAATTACTTGAGAGGGGTATTAAATTTTAACAAACCATTATCAAAGTGCAAAATGGGCCATAGTTTTTTAAATTTAAAACTTTCACTTCATAAAAAACTTTTTCCAAACACTATTATGTTAAAAAATGATTTAAAAGCTGAAGCATGGAATTATGCTTTTATAATAAAATTTCCTAAAAGGATAAACAACTTTAGATATTTCTAATTCAACCAATTTAATTCATTCATAAAATCTTTAATGCATTCAATAATCATATCATTACAAAACTGAAATGGAGACCATATTTTTTAATAAGGACCCATTATTACAATATAGTCAATATTCTGAAGAGATGATGTAAACAAATTTTGTTAAATATAATATTTTTTCGAAAATTTATTAACTTTATCTAATAAATACAACTCCCAATTAAACACTCAAGCAATTATACTTTTCAATTTAATGGTTTGGAAATAGTGTTACCTAACTAAAACATGGTTCTTTTTTATGAATACCCCATGGTATGACCCTTCAAAATGACACAAACATGAATTTATGTATATATATATATAAATACCCCTAGATTTATTAAACATATTCCACTCACCCTAAGGGTATATATACAAGAACATCGTTAGTTTTTGTTCAACACACTCTATAAATATTTGGGGTTTTTAAATTAAGGGATTTCAAAACTAACAGTGTTCTTGTGCATGTAGTAACTCTAGATTACCACAACTCAAAAAAAACTATAGTGAGGTCCAACACACTCTATAAATATTACCAAAAACTCAAAAATAAAATAACCCCTAAATTAGAATAAATCCCAATTGAAAAAAACGAATTCCCTTAATTTAAAACCCTGGAAAACTCACTGCCTTTGCCAACCACAACTAGAATAATCCTCAATGGGGCCAAAAACCCCAAAATAACAAGAATAAACCAGAATAATAAAACTCCCAAATGTATTATGGTTTGGAAAAAACCATACAGTACCCATGGAAGAGATGAAAATAAAAAAATATATGGAGACAATGGGAGAGAATAATCACTCGAGGGATTCTCACCAAAAACAGAGAGGCAGAAAAGTTATTAGAGGGAGAAAACATGGTGTTATAGCTCTGCTGGCCAGCTGGATCATGCGAACTAGGAGGATAGGGAGAAATTTTGACATGAAAGAGATGATCCATGTGAGGTGGGGGAGGAGCAAACACTAGTAGAGGAGGTGGCTCACTAGGGGGTTTCGGTCGAAGGGGGTTGCACGCAATTAGGGGAGAGAGGAGTGATGGTTTGTAATTTATGGGATAATGGATGGGAGAAGGGAGGCTCAATCTATGGTTTTTAGAAAAATTATAATAATAATAACTTATTATTTATAATAATACTGATATTCTTAATAATAAAAAAATATTCATTAGAATAATATTATTTTTATTATAAAATTATATAAATTTTATATTATATTTATTATTATATTTTATTTTTACTTTAATTCAATTTTATTTTAGAATATAGGGAGGCCACATGGTTTGGCTATATAGTCACAACACTTTACACCAAAAGTATTGAGTGTCCTTATCTGGTAATAGAGCGGAATGACATAGTTGTTGTATGATTTCCCAAATAATGTGCAACATGTGTGTCCCACCACTTGACACACAACATAAGTCTCATGGTTTCCTAGGTGAAGCTACATCGTTTTCCCCAACCATGCTCTACCTATACACCAGATGATTCCAAGCCCAAAAATTCCATTTATCAATAAAAATAGATAAAATTCAAACTGTAACTCAACCCAATCCTCGAAAGAAATATCATCATCCAAGAAAAAAATTAAAATAATTCCAATGGTTTGGGCATAACATTGACTAAGGAAAAAGGCACCAATTATTTGTTTGAGTGGAGTAATGGTTCTGAAAAGTGTTGGATTCTGATTTAATCACCACCTTTCACAACTATAATGATGGATGAAAATGGTGAAAAAATATTTATTTTGAGTTTTAAATTTTAGTCATAATTGAATATTTATTTTTTATACCTCCCCATTTTAAGAAAAATGAAATTTCATGAGTGTATATATAGTGTATTTCCTTCATATCAATGGAGAATTTAATTTTACGTTATCACCTTACTTGAATGAATGATTTTTTTTTGATTTATATAAATGAAAATTTTTACAGTACTGATACTTTTGTGTTATTGGATGTTTCTTAGATAATATTAATCCTCGTAATCATGTAGATAAAATAATATAATAATTGACTAAACTCCCTCATATATCCAAGAAGATATGAAAAAAATTAAAAAAATTAATAGAATATAAAAATATTTTAGGATAAACCATGTTTTTAGTAAAAATTATTTCATTATTTATTTAATAAACATGCACTTTATTATATCCAAAATAGTCATAATGACTAGTGTATATTGGAATTATGTAAAAAATCAACTTGATACAGGGTTACAACAAAATTATTTATAACCTACATAACATGGTTCTAATATTCCATACAATTTTAAACTAAAATATATAACTTGGGGGACATACAATAGAAAAGGGTGACCTATTAAATCATAGTAATGAAATAAAGTAATAATAATTTCATGAATTTATGACATGTTAGTAAATAGTTATTTCAACTAGATGTAATGGAGATGATAACCATAATCTTGACTAATGAGGAAGATAACACATGACAATATAAGGGAAAAATTGGAATGTGGCACTATCATAAAAAATGTATTAATAAGTTTATGACATGTTTAATAACCAATAAATCATAAAATATTTTTCTTAGGATTAAATCTCATTCACCTTTTAAGGATATCATTAGATTTTAACATTACCCAAAGCATTGGAGTGCTATCCGAGATCACCCATCATTATCATATCATATACAAGCATATACATTACACATAGATCATATAACATAATAATGTATTTAATTTATATTAGCAATAATAAATAGGTAATTGTATTAAATAAATGGATTTAAAAACTCAAATAATTATAGATACTTATTGGATGAATACCCTTGAGTATAAATGCATATAATAATTTAACATACAATCGTCTCATACGAATAGTCATAGAGAAATTTTGATAGTATTAAGGGAGAATATAATTATCCAAAATGGTTTAATTATAGTGAAATGGGTCTATAATAATATTCAAATATATTTTAATATTGGATAGATTGGAAAAAAATATCCCAATATTATTAATTACAAATGAAAAGGTCATAAAATAATGATGGTGCTTGAATAAAGGGGATATGGATATGATACCTTAACTAGATAGAGTGTTTCCGAAACCATCGTATGAGATTCATGAGAGCATTAGGGATCCTTGGAAGTTATATATAAAGAAATATGAATAGTTATGTTTTTATCCATGGAGTTTCCATAATTATAATAAATGGGAGATTTTTTGGGTTTATATAAAAATTGAGTGGGGGTTCTTTTTTATTTCATAATCATATGTTTTAGACTATGTATAATAATGTATTCAAAACCACAATGTACTCTATGGTAGTAGACCATGATTTTTATGAAAGGGATTTAGTTTTCATTATTTGATAATTTTATGAACCATATAATTAAAATATTACACATGGTGATGTGGATGTCAGTCGTGCTCCAAAATAAATGATTTATAAAGGATAAAATATAGTAGTTGGAATAGAGGATTCATAAATAGATTATAAAAATAACCAAATAACCTTAGAAATAAATTATTTTAAATGTTAAAGGATATTTTAAACAAGTATACGATTTTGTGTATTTTGATAACAATTTTGGTCATTTATGATCTAATAATTCATATCATATAATTATACTATATTCAATTTTTATCAGAAAATTCAACAGTTTTTGAAACTTTTGAAAAAACCCCCATTGGATAATCGTCAATTGAATCAAATATATACATATTCATTTAGAATGATTAAACACATTATTTAATAACTTGTATAGTATAATGAATAAGAAAAAATTATAATAATTAATTATTAGAAAATACAATATATTAATATATATATATATATATATTCATGCTAGGATTTTCAAAATATATATCCCTTTATTACACCAGAAAGTTCCCCAAGGGTTAGGTGTGTGATAAAAGATTTTTTCTTATGATGGCTTGAAAAACATGGTTTGGGTTATTATGTAGATGAGATTGAACTTCTTGTATACATGGTTTTGATCCAGATTTATATGTTGATTCTTCACTTAGGATTGGTTAAGGGAAAATAACAAAGATTTTTTATCCTTTAGAATCTATAATAAATGGTCAATATAGGGTACACTCCTATATTTTGAGTATTCCTCTTATTTCATCATAAAAATTGAATGTAACATAACCCATTACATATATACATCTCATTAGATCATTTATATAAGGATATATTTTTAATGAACATCATGTTTATTTTTATTTTTTAATTTATAGGCTATATTATTCTAACACTAATAATGTAGTGATTTTAATTTCTATACATTAAATACTTAGTGGTACATATATTAAACTAAATTTAATGAATTTGATTTATAAAAGTTCACATCATTACATTATTCCCCCATCATAATTTTAACAGTTAGAATTTTCATTTATTGTAATAAAATAGATGGTGGTACATCGGTTTCACTGAATTTTGTAGTTTTCATGTAGCTTCTTCAAAATTATGGTTCTTCATCAAAACTTTCAGAGGTGTGTTGTCTGGCTTCACCGAAAATGATCTATATAATCAAAGATATTCCTCAAAACATCCTGATATAAAATATCATTCTCTAATGGTACCACCTGATGATTTAGTAAATATGAGGGGTTTGTTATGTACTTTCTCAAGATGGATACATGGAACACATTATGTACATGATACATGTTTGGTGGGAGTACTACATGATGGGCCACAACACTAATTAGAATAGGGATTTAAAAGAGGTTGATATATCTTGAAATAATATTTCCCGTCTTCCCAAACAACATGAAATTATTCCATGGAGATATAAAAAGGAAGTATTTATCATTGACCAAAAAATACAATTATTATAGACCATTGTCTATATAGATTTTTTGTTAAAAATTTAAAAATTTCATATAATGATGAATTGTTCAATCCTTCTTTGTATTCATTGGGTAAAGACAATTTCATAATAGATTACACTCTCTAACTTCATCATAGATAGTTAGAGTCTGCCACCTAATCACATATTGAGCCTTATAATGTTCCATTTGATTAAATGAATAGAAACAATTTTTATATGTGAAATAAACTTGGTTATGTTATTGATCCCAACATCATTGGGAATATATAGAACATGATCTCATCCTATCATATAGTATTTGAGTAGTCATTTCATACTGACCTTGAATTTTAGTATTTTTAGAAGTGATGAAGAAAAGTTATGTATTCAATGCTTGTTAAAGGACTCTCTAAAACATATACATAAACTACTGATCTAGATTAGATATAATATATAGTCATAATCCAAGAAATGACTTTACTACTCTTACATATATCATGGAGACCTAGTCATGTTTGGAAATTTCATCATGATACTGTAATGTTCTATTTTGGTAAGGTGATTGACTACAAAATAGATGGATTTATTTATTTTAGGGGTCATAGGGGTTTGAGGAAGAAATACATTGTTATGGATTACAATTTCATTATTTCTATTCTTAATTGTTTCATCATAAATTTAGATATTTTTCATTCCTATATTAAATATAAGAATACAAAGCATTGAGATAAAAACTTCACAATCACTATCTACATCGTTCCCCATAAAAAAAATTCATAATATTTTTATAAATAATATTATTTAAAAATATCAATAGATAAAGATGATCCATGTTAATCATCCATATTTTTTATCTATATTTTTGGGTACTATGGGACACATCTACGAGTTCCGAAATTTATAATTCCATCATATGTAATATCGAAATCCAAAATATATGTTACCTTCTTATATAGGAACATATGCTCTTTCTGAGACTCCTTTCTTCTCTTGATAATGGATGGCTGAGCAGTTACTTGTGAAATGTAAGAATATAAACTTTTATTATTCCCATGTCCATCATTTTAGTCCCAAGAATATTGTATGCTATAGAATCCTCATCATTGGTAGAGTTGTGGGATGCTTTATACTTAGTGAATATTATACATTGTTTTCATTTCATTGATGGAAATAGATGGAAAAATCATAATCCTTGATCATATCTAACAACCTCCATGGTATTATATTGTGATAATTTTATATAAATATATAATGGAGGCATTTATGGTCCATATATATATGAAACTTCTCCCCAACGAGGTAATGAAATGAATATTTCACAATATCCAATTATAGATCACATGTTTGGTAGTTAAGCTCATTGATATTTAGATGGTGAGAATAATTTCATATAACATTATAATTTTTCATGAGTACACAATAGAATAACATTTTATATGAATCAATTTAGATATAAAAATTCCCCAATTAGGGGTAATGTGAGAACATGTGCAGTGATTAGCCTCTTCTTATGCACATTATAAAGTTTGTAACATTTACCATTATAAAAGAAACTAAATCCTTTATAATATAACATGGTTAGGGGGCTTGAAAATCATGATATATTTATTAGAAATAAACTATAGTACCATGGTAATTTAAGTAAACTAAATATTTTCATCATTGAGTTTGTTATTAGTCACCCAATAATGTTTTCATCATTGAAAAATTCAAAGATATCCCTATGGTGGTATAGTAATAACCAAATAATTTTATTTTCACAAAATATATCTAATAATTATTATACTTTTTTGTAAATATTTTCTCTCCATGCGGTCTTCAGTATAATACTGAAATGATCCCCATGTTTCTCCTTTCTTTTAGAGTAGATACGAATGTAATATATTTGGAAAAAATGAAATATCCAAGGTAATCTATAAAGTCTCTATTAATTAAGTCCATGAATATCTTTGGAGTAATAATGAGTTCAAAATACATCACAATGAACCCATAAAACCTATACCCTGTATGAAATAAATTCTTGTAGATATCCACCATCTTCAACTTTACTTGATAATATCCAGATTGAAGATCTATATTAGTCAAATACTAGGCTCCACGTAGCAGATTGAACATATCATAAATCTTTGGAAAAAGATAACTATTTTTTATTTTGATATTATATATCTCTCAATATTAAATGTCTAGTCACATTGAACTATCCTTAATTTGGATAAAGTGGACTGGTGGACCCCATGGTTAATCATTTGGGTTATACAATATTGATCCATATTTTACTATAGTTGTTTCATTATCTTCACATGTTCAAAAATAACCACTGAATATTGAGTCTTTAATATTATAAAATATATAGGAATAATTATCATTTAAAATTCAACAACTCTGTTCTGTGATATACTAGGAAATTCTTTGAGAAAACATCAGTGTATTCCCTTATATTGGCAAAGTATTAAAGGATGATATTTTATAAATCCTTAATTATTTGGGAAGGAAACTATTTATCATTGGGAAATAATATACACAGTTTATTTGATGATATTAAAAAATATTCATACACTTCGTTAAACATTTATAGAATCTGGGGTAGTTTCTTGACATATTGAGTGACTTCCTTCTCTTTCAATTTTTTTCACTCTATATATGGAATTCTAATCCATGATCAGAATAACATAAAATTAATATAAAGATTGTTTGATAATATTTTCAATAATAAGATTCCAAAAAAACCAAAACTCATAATATAATAATCATAAAAGTTTATTTAATGATTATATCAAACCATTTTTTATGGTGACTCGGCATTCATAGAAAACATATAAGATAAACAAATATGGAATGAATTGGAATATAAAATTATACTTACAAGATGGAGATAGAGGTTAATTTGCATTATAAATCATGATTAACACCAACATCGGACTTTCGATGTCATATAATTATAAAATTTGGTTTTTTCTCTTCATGATAAGTATCCCTTGGTATAGATCATTGTCTTGGATTATGTCCAACATCTAAACATTAATGAAATAGAATTGTATATGGTACCATATGTTGAACTTCACTACCCTCCACCCCTGAAACATGACAAGATTCTGTTAAATATTTATTTTGAAATAAATTTAATATTTTTGATATTTTTTAATATAGAAAACTGATTTTATCTTTTTTATATCTAACATTAAGTGTAACTAGAGATACAATCTATAATGAGTTTAAATAAAACATAAATTACTGTTACAACATTGTTATTTAATATTATAGTTATCACCTAGTTATTAGAATAGTGTGTATGAAAATTATTATCTAAATTGTTAAAATTTATGGTCTACATATTTATATTAATTGAATTACTTTGTTACCAAGTAATAAAAAATTCAAATAAAAAAAACATTAAAATAATGGAAATAATTTTATGAATAACTATTTCTATGAACACAAATGTGTTAAACCCAAATATATTAAACAAATCACATTGGGTGAATGATTTTAATATTGTTTATATATTAGATATTCAATAAACTAATTATATTTCATCTTTTTTGTTTTATATAGAAATGTTAATAATAAATTAAATTTTACTTCAAAAAATGTACTTTTCTAAAATGATGTTTTGTTACCTCTTTGAAACCTACTTTAAAACTTGTTTTTGTAAAATTTAGAATATCAATTTTGAAAAATAATGTTCATTTTTTTAATCATAATTTCAATATTATCCTAGGGTAAATGTTTGAAAATTCTCTAAAATGATTATTTTTTTTGATAAAAAATTAAAATTATTTAATTTTAATTGAAAATGTTTTTATTATAAATTTTTTATAAAAATATTTTATATTTTAAATTGATTTTATATTTAAAATTGACAAAATATAAACCTATTAATCAATTTTTTTCAATGTAGTGGTTTTAATATTTAATTTGGATATAAAATAATTGTAATCTTTTGAATATTTTCTCTTCGAAAAACTCAATTTCTCATTAGGTATGTAGAAATAATTTTAAACTATGTTATACACGTTATTGGAGTGGAATTTAGAAAAAATTAATTCCATGATTAGAATAAAAATATATAATATTATATAATTTGTTGAAAAGTATTTTTTATCAAAAGTAATAACAAAAATAGTTAAAATTCATTTTTATTATTAAGGTAAAAATCGATTCCCCGGGGTTTAAACTAAAAAGATAGGATTAAAAATGACCTAAAAAGATTACTAAAATATATTTAGTGGAAATATGTATATCCAATGAGTTATAAGTCTCTAAAATAATATATTTTTTACCCTTTTGAAATGTGAAAAATGTTGTTACATCTTTTTATTTTAAAAAATGACATGTGTACCACTCACATCACTTAAAAAAGGATACCCTTTATCCTAAATTATTTACACCTAATTTTTTTCTCTGAATCAATAACTTCCAAAATAACTTAAAATATATTATAATCTCATCCTATAATCATTTTTTTAATAAATGGAACCTATGAAGGATTTTATTGAAAACCTAAGGAGGATAACTACTGAATTGCTAACATTCTTCACCGGTCAATTTAATTTATTTTCATCCTCCTCCTCCTTCAATTTTTATTAAAATATGATGATATAAAAAATATTTCTCGTTCATAAAATGGTATGTTTTTATGTTATGTCCATGAAAAAAATCCATATCTACCTTCATAAAATCAGTTAATAAGTCATCATTCATGTGTATGGTGGACTAGCGCCTCATGATCAGATGTCAATTGTTTATATATTACCACATCCCATAGTTTGTTATGTTGATGGATATAAAGATTATATATATATATATATATGATATTTATAACATAATTATAACTATTAATTCGTCATATAATTCTTTATGACTTTTACTTTCCATTCCATAGTGGATACGATAACGTCACTCAGGAGTATGGAGGACTACAACGTCATAAGGTTATGTGATTTTTAATTCCCTGATGATTTATATGGAAGACAAAAAGAATTAATTAAATGAATTTATTTGATATAAATCGAATAATAATTATATTAATGATATATTTATCATTCTGAAAATATGATATATCATTTTCAATCTCACCATTTTACCCACTGCAATATGATAATTTCATTAATGTTTATGTAGACTACCACCTTCATCAAGTGATGTAACTCTCTATTTTATTCACTACGCATCTTGGATGATATGTATAAGTTCATTTTAAGAGATAATATTTAATTTAGGAAATTTTTATTATGACAGAATGATAAAATATAACTTACATAATTTCCATATTTTCTCTTGAAAATAGTAATGTTATTCATGCATTTGTACGAACTGTCGTCTCCATGATCATATCATACATCATTTCTCAAAAACGTAATTCATTATTGGAATTAAAACTATAGTTTATGAAAAATATGATATTATTAAATAATAAGAATTCTTGGGGTGATGTAACCATTATCATAGTAAGAGAACCAAAAATAAAAAATGGAAACAAAAACAAAAAAGGTGGCCATTACGGGAAATATGATTTTTACAAGGAATTGGTAATAAATGGGTAATATATAGTCATAATTAAAAAATATATTATATTTTAAATATAGAAAAATTATTATATAATACATTAATAAAAATATATATTTATTACATATGCTTCTTTAACGTGTAGGAAGGATGTTGATACTTATGGTAGATGATTTCTCGACTCCCTTTTATTTTTGTGACACATATGAAAGTTCAACCTTACACTACATTGTGTAGTATATATACAACATATTTTAAATTTAACATCACTAATATCATTATTTTCATTATTATTGGGGTTTTAATGGATTTAATTTTTTAAATGGTCTTTCGATAAAAAATAACAAGAATGAAGGGATTTCTATCTCACTTTTTTACATATGTTAGACGCATGTCATATTCACCAAAAATTTATTACTCACAGTGTATTTAGTTTCAATGAAATTGGTTTATAATTATTATACTAAAAATTAATGGTATTACATATCCATTTTAGTATTTCTCATTCATTGGGATTATGTTGAAAAAGTTACCAATGTGGTAGTGGATTTATTTAACAGTATCAGCCATTATTGGGATTGTTTGTGATTACATCTCCAATTTTGAAATCTAATGATCTAAAAATCAATAATTATAATTTATTTTCTGACCCCCTATTTATTAAATGTATTAAAAATTAATATGAAAACATTTCAACTCTTTAGTACATAAAATAATTGTAACAATTGTTTTATGAAAAATCATCTTTATTTCACACATTAGTCGAAAACCCATTTCATCCAAAAATATGTTTTCTAAAAAAAATTAAAAAATGTTTTTATCAATATTGAAATGAATTATTAAATATTTTTTTACCCATGTTTAATTTTTTTACAATATATATTGAGTTGAATTATCATTTCCTTTTCGAACAATGCTCATTTTAATTTTACCAAAAAATGTGAAAAGAATCATTATTTTAATGACTATGACAAGAACAGAATTTTAAAATATAATGAACTTTATTTTCATTGAAAAATACATTCTATTTTTTAAATTATATTTCCAAATAAAAATATTTTCAAATTTTGTTTATTAATTATTTGTATTAAAAAGTCATTTTCAATGAAAAGGTGCTTTCCTATAGAAATATTTCGAGTATAATTTCAAGATAATTCTCAAAATAATATGGTGTAATTTGATGAAATATATTATTTTAGGGGTATAGGAATGAAGGATAACAATTTTTTCTTGGAATATTTTATGATGAACATATGTCTAACCAAACCTATTTTTATACTATGGTTATACCATTACAAAGTTCTAAACAAAACTACTTCTTTTTTCCATAGCGTTTACCTTGATAAATTTTTTTTGAAAACCAATTCTTGTCCACAAAATTTTATAAGATGAAATGATTATTAAACCACTCCATTTTTTATAGGCTATGATAAAATGAAATGATAGTGAATCCCATTTAATTTAATGGGGTATGATATAAACAATGGTTTTTGATCTTATTACACACATATGTATGATTTTAATTATGTGATTGGTGGGACAAGTATCTCCTTACAATTCATTTGGTAATTATGGAAAACTCATGATTAAATATTTCGTACCTGAACATGATTACATGGTCACAATGTTATGTGTGAATCTGATTAAATTTTCTGAGTGATATGCATGAACCTGATTATATTTTCAGAGTTCTATACATGAATCTTTATTTCATGTCAATAATGTTATTAGTAGACTTGTTTTCATGTTCATAAGTTTATAGTAGTTCCAAATTTAATTTCTATAACATAATTAGTTAGACTATCTATATGTATATATGTTCAAAATGAAATATGAAAATGTGTATTCTAGAAACCTATGTATTATTCAAATGTTACTCTTTCATCGATCATGTTCTTGGATTAACATAGGATTCATCTCTTATGAACATCAAATATTTATTCCATGACTCGATATTATTTTGTTAGATATGTAGGGTAGGGTTTTAAAATGTTATGATCATGTTATCATTCACTTATGATCATGTTGTTTTATCATATATTCCTTTTTTACCATTAGTGAGCATTAGATATCACCCTCTTCTTAAGTTTCCATTCCCCAGATTATGATAAATTGTTTTAAGTAGGGTATGTTTTTGAATATTAATAAAGATGAATATGTTTAGGGAAGATGTTTAAGATTATTCAATAAATTAGATGAATGTGTACCTTGTATCAAAATACACTAAACTATTATGATTCTTATTAATGTGTTTGTGTAATGTATTTAATATTAATATATATTGATGGAATATAAATGTTTCAAAAGCCTAGGACTCTATAGTTTGTATTAGAGGAAACATTTATTTAATAATTGGAAAGTAGTGGGAAAAAACATTAGTGATATTCATAGGGAAAATTCAGAGTATATATATAGGGATATCTTAAAAGTAAACTCTATGTATTAGTCAACATACATGAAAATATAATGGAATTTTTTATAGGATAGAAAAAGTGGTTTATAATAACTTAAATCCATATTTGGTTATTATATGTTTATGTCTATTTGGAATAGTGGTACATAGGGGTAATAAATATAAAGACAGGGCATTGAAATGGACTCCATCGTCACCTAGTGTATAAAAAAATACCCTTCTACGCACTTAGTTAGACACTCCTTGGATATTTTCTCTGAAAAATCACAAAATCATTACAATCTATTAGTATTGATTTATTTTTATGGTTACTGTAATTGTCCAAGGATAAACCTATTGTGTCATCGATTAAAAACAAGTTTCTTTATTTATACATCCTATAAATTATTTTTAGGATTATTAGGTATCCCACATAAGATTTCTGAAACGACCCAACCCTAGAAGTCCTGATCCAGAGAATTATTTTAACACATTTTACTGATTACAAGTAATCAAATCCTAAAGGTCTGATTAGTTTATTATTCTTGTAAAATAGATTACAAATATGAAAATTGCATCACAAATTCAAATATAAAATTCAACAATGACAATAGTCTGATAACTTCATTACTCTCCAAGATTAACCCTTCATTACAACCATCAAACAATTCTTGGAATCCTATTAAAATAAAACATATGAAATGGGTGAGATTATATGCTCAGTAATGTTAAAGAATACAACTGAATCATTCATAAATAAGTATAATCTTTTATATAAAGTTATAAAAGTGAAAAAAAAATCATTTTTCAACAAAATATCCCAAATAATATATAAATAATAAATCAAATTATTATATTTAATCATTTTCATGGATATTATTCTAGTATATTATTCATATTTACTTTCAGTAACAAATCTTATTACGAGGGATTGTATAATGCCGGAAATCAAAACCATACCTTCATGGACTCATGCTAAGACCATACATAACCATACTACCAAGGCCTCATACCAAGACACTATTTTGTGTCATGAGGCCTACCAATGCATCGTAGGGATATAGTGGGACCCAAACATCACTTACAAAGTCCATTTAATTCCTCTAATGAAATGGGTAATGCATAACATAAACATTCATAATAAAACTAGCATTAAAAATGTTAATACATTAACCATAAAACATAGATGGTATCAAAATAACACATCCATAGTCAAATATATCATAAAACCTTCAATAAAATATAGTAGATTGTATCTAAATTAATCAAACTCAATTATTCACAGATTTTGACAACGGATATTGAAATAGATGAAAATAATATTATAAAGTCATTAAAAATATCTTGAGATATTTTTATTTGAAATAATTTATTCAAATGTCACAAAGATATAAAATAAAAAATTTAAAAATATATTTTTGAATGAATGTTTCCCATAAAACATTTAATCTTTTTAATGGGATTAAAATTTTAAAACATTCATGTCCATATAAATAAATTGATAAAATCATTTTGAAAACATGGATATTAATGAGAAAAATTTAAAAGAAAAAATCTTCAAAACATATAAAAATATGTTTTAGTTAAAGAGTACCTTACATAAAACATTAAAAATACTCATTTTTAAAACATTTAATAGAGAAATTGTCATGGAATATAAAAATTTTCTTGTAAATATTTTCATGTAAATAATCTCAAATAATAATGAGATTGTGAAATTAACCCTTACCGTAGGTTTGATTCCCTCCGTACATGTCCAAAAATACAATATAGTGGTTTGAAAAATTATCTAATTATAAAAGAATCATAATAATATTAATTATATCATATAGATTCAATTATGATGTTAAATTCCCCATTATTTTAGCAATTTCATGTTAAAGTAGTGTTTCGGGTAATAATTGCTTTGATTATCCAACATGTTTTCACTTGTTGTTCTAGACCGTATTACATAGATAAGGATTTTATTACATAAAAAATGTATAATATGATAGATATGTATATATATATATCACATGTATTCATTACACACACACACAGACATATATATATATATAATATCGATAGATATATTAAATGGAATACATCGTTCATGGATACGGTAGGTCGTACGTACTCATGAATGTTTTTTTCTTATCGTATTGAATGCAATGAAGTAAATGACATATATATATATATATTAAAGTAGAATTATAATTTCAAATATGTCATATTTATTTATTATATATATTTTATGATCCTTCTGAAATGATTGTACTGGTGGATGATTCTAATCGTGTTGTGGAGATGTAAAGTCGTACGTACACACGAGCAAAGATATCATTTCTTTAATTGTTAAATGGTAAGGAATTGAATGGATTAGGAATTATAAATAAACAATATAATAGCATATATATTATTTAAATCCTTTATATTTATCACTATAACCCTTGAAATAAAGTAGAGATGAAAAATAATTTACACCGCGACGTGGAGTCGGTAAGTTGTACGTATGCAGATACGGTGATATTTATTTTTTGTATGTTGGATAAAATAATGAATATAGTTTTCCAATAATCCTAAAAATAATTTCATAATATACTATATTCTGTATTTATTACCATATTACATAAACATCTTAGGAAAAGGAAGTTGAATAGAAAATAACAATGAAAGAATCTGAAGAACAATTACCTCTTCTTCGAGTGTTTCCTTTCAAATTACACAAAAGGACTCCTTAGGTTGGATTTCCACCCAATGTGTGTCCTCTAGGATTAATTTAGGGGTTTTTAGAGAATAAATGGGTAGGTTTTGGCCAATCTAAAAGGATTTAGAGCTGTGAATAAAAGATAATGAGAAGTTCTCTTTTATAAGAGATGTGAGGGACACATTTCAAAACTCCAAAACTATTAATTTATTATAAAATTATTTTCAATTTCCAATAGAGAAAAGTTAATTATTTCGAATTTGATAATTAGTTGAAATAATCACAACCAATAAAATTTATAAATATTTTGGTTTTATTGTATACCTTATCATTTTTATTTATCATTATTTAATCAATTTAATTTAAATTACTGTAATACTGTTCTAAATATTAATTGGATATAATGTTTTATAGATATAGTGATAATGTTCTGTAAATGGAAACTTTATTACATTTTAGAACCTTTAATTATTAATTTTTATTTTTTAAATATTTAATTTAATTTAAAATATTTTAATAAATTGTTATTCTTATAAAATACCAATGGTATAAATTTTAACACAGTTCTTAACATTGACTTTAAATAAAATTCAAAGAGAATTATAACTTCAACAGAACCATTTTTTACAGTCACAAAATTTTTTAGGCACCTAGAAAATTCTAAAATAACCTCAATTAAGTCAAATTATATTTATTCTAACATTTTTAAAATCATTTATTTGATTTTCCCTTAATAAAATAATTACTTCTTCACTATTGTGTTCTTATTTATAGTAATTATAAATCTATAAAAATTATAAATAAAATACTATTATGTAGATAATTCATTAATATTTCTATATACTATACATTATTATATTTATCTCTAGTTTATTTGTATAATAAAATAATTGTATTTATATGAAAAGATAGTGTGACATTTTGTCACATTCTTTAAATATAATAAAACCTATGTAATTTTCATGGAATAGTCTCCATTAAATGATTAAAATATCATTATTTATAAAATATTTAATATCAATCTGGTTAGTTTTCCAAAATAAAGATTTATATTAATTTATATCAATTAATAAAATATTAAAATCTCATTTGTTGAAATTTTGACACAATTTATTATATCAATTTTTATAATTTCCTAAAAATTTGATTCCACTAAATTTTATTTCTAAACTCATAAATAAAATTTTAATGTCTTCTAAAAAAATGTACAACACATAAAATATTTCATATGTTAATTTTTTTAATATTGATTATGTCATTTATTTGATTATTCATTTGATAAATCAGTTATTTCTTTATCACCATGTCACCATTTAACTTAATTATTTAATTTATAAAATTATAAATAAATTTACATAATTTAGATAATAGTTTTGTCTTAAAATTTACTATTTATTTTCAACCATATCAGTTTTATTACCTCATACTAAAAATATTTTACTTGTAAAAAACAAATATTTACTAAAATGGTATTTTCTTTAAATATATTATTATAAATATATTAAAGGAATCCATGTGGATACATGTGGTCCCAAAATCCACTAAAGGATAATTTTTGTAGAACAAAACTCATCCAATTAAAAGAGGAGAAGTTATAGGGTGACTTTATATGATTGTAAAAAAAATTTACCATTATTTACTCGATTTACCATTAACTGTGGAAAATAAAAAAATTAAAATGACTATTTTCAGAAAAAATAGTTTGATCATGTGGGATCAAAATTTTCAAACTAATTATGACCATGTATTTCAATTTTTCTAAATCTAATTCATAGAAGTGGTAAAATTACATTTAGTACTAATCCCATAAATGTGGTTTGAAGGTGGGTAAAAGAGACATTCAAAAGTTCAATATTTTTTAATATCTATTTTTTATTATAAAAACAAGTTCTAGTGAAATACATTAGATTAATATTAATATATAATTTACCTATTATTACTTTAAAAAAGTCAAATTAAATTAATTTTTTAAATGAAATGGTCGGTTTTTAACCACATTGTATTATTTTTCAAAATTGATCAAAAATTGAAAATTTTCAGAACAGTCACTAGAATTATCCATAAGTTAACATTGATATTCAGAATTCAAAAATAAATACTATTTTGAAAATTAAAATTTATAAATTTTCATATTCTGTTTTATACTATGCATAACTTATTTTTTAAATGGATAGTTTGATAGATCATGGTGCACTCGAACTCTATGTTGCATGCAACATAAGATATAAAATTTCATTAAAAAGATAACATTACATGAATTAATGCAGTGTTCCACTCCTCCCTCCTTTAATAAATTGCATCCCTGGAATTTCAAAAATTCACTTCAAAAATAAATGGTTGATACTAAAAAAATACTTTTCTGTAAAACCCCCATCAGAAATAGGGTTAGTAAAATATACACTTAATAAGAGGGAAAGGGAAATGTGAAGGTCACCACCAAAATAGACTTACGAATATTAGATAACTAGTGGTAATTAGTGATATGTACTTGGATAAAAACATTATTATTTATATGGAGTGATCGAGGTCATCAATGACCATCAAATGAATAATCAATGGAAAATTGAGGGCCTTAAATCTATAAGTATATAATGATTTAAAATATCATCGGTTCAACAAAACATAAGGTATTTGTATAACATAATCTTTTAGATATTTTTTCCTTGTGTTAAATAATAAATTAACTATTCATATAATAACATGATTGATTTTTATTCATGTCATACGAAAACTATAATCCTTTGGTTATGCTTTAATCTATTTTCACTTCATCCCTAAGACTTGAAAATGAATTTTCAAAATGTAATTTTCATGCATGAATAACTTTTTATAAATCATAATTCTTGTATATATTTAATTAATCTTTTAAATTTTCACTAAAATGAAAAAATTTTAGTGCATCATATCCAATAATTCATACTTAATCCTTAAAAAATAATATCCCTTGTTTAAATAATCCCATTACGATATTAAAAATTAACCAAAATACTTTTATCAAAATTCATTATCCCTAAATATCTAAAAATTTCCAAATTCAATCTTATCATCAGATTCCCCAAATAATATAATGTAGTTCTTGTTGTCACATACCAAATATTTTATCATCTTTAAATCCATAATCAAAACCCTTGTGATTCCAAATCCATAAAAAAGAAGTACTATAGTACAATCCTAATATATATCATTATTCCTATAACCAGTGCACTAATGATGAAATATTTGGGGAATCCAAATACCAAAAAACATTAATAATTCAATTTCACTCTTAAACCCTTAACTATGATTCAACATCTTATTCCTTAATACCTTCTTCATTTCACTTCCATTTTTTAATCTCTACATCATCGGTAGTATAACCTTTATGATAATAGGAAATTACCAAAGGTCAAAGGACATAGTTGGAGACTCTAAAATAGTGATATAGTCATGAAGAATCACATATAGGATATCTAAATGATTCCATCTTCTTCTCATTCCATATATTAATAGGATTAACCTAGTTTATCCATTAAAAAATCTAAAGGATGATATCTTATACATAGACTTATCCTCAAATACATTCATAGGGTTTTGTTTTTTAATCTCTAATATCTAAATATTGTTTCTCAGGATTCTAGTATACATCCTTTCATAGAAAATGTAACACCACGACACAAGAATCCTAGAGAAAGTGCATTATTTTAATACATTATCATGATTAAAATGATTCAAATTTTGAATGACTGATCAGTTTACCATTCTTGGAAAATAGATTACAAACATTAAAATTAAATTATAATTTTGAACATAAAATAAAACATAGATAATCCTTTTAGAAAATAATTATTCTCATAGATTAACCATGCATTTCAATTATAAAACACTTCTTGGAATCCAGGAAAAATGAAACATATAAATTTGATGAGGTTGGATACTCAGTAAGGTTAAACAATATTGTAGAATCTATCATTAATAGGAAAATACTATTAAAGAAAGGTATAAAAATGAAATAGAAGCCTTTTAAACATAATATTAGTATAATATGGAAATAATAAATCAAATAATTACATTTAAGCATTCAAATTGATATTCTACTAGTCAAATATTTACATGTGCTGTCAATTACTAATCTCATAATGAGGGAATGCATAATGTCAGATATCATAACTGTACCATTAAGGCCTTGTACCAAGACCATACATTAACAATACCATCATGGCATCATTCTAAGACACTAGTTTTTCACAAGACCTATAGATGAATTAAGGGTCTATAGTGGGTCCCACCCATCACTTACTATGTCTAATGCATGCCTCTTATGAGGGTTATAACATAGCATAAACATTTTTATTAAAACTAGCATAAAAATGCTAATACATTAACCATAAACCATGAATTATATTAAAATATCACAACCATAGTCCAACATATCATAAACCATTCAATAAAATATGGTAGATTGTATCATGACAAATCAACCTTAATTAATCATAGAATATAACAAAGTACATTGAACTTTACGAAAATAATCTAATAATTTCATTAAAAATATCTTAAGACAAATACCTTTTTTTGAAAAAAAATATTTAAAAGATGCACAAATATTAAATAAAAAATTTAAAAATACATTTTTTAATAAAAGTTTTACATACAACTTTTAAACATTTTAATGGAATTAATAATTTAAAACACTTATGTACATATAAATAAATCCACAAAACCATTTTTAAAACAAGGACATTAATGAGAATGATTTAGAAAAATAAATTTTTAAAACATTAAAAACAATATTTTATTTAAATAGTCCCTCACACGAAACCAACAAAATAATCATTTAGAAAACATTTTTAAGATACATGGAAATTGATGATAAATATTACATACTAAAAAATTATGTATAAAGAGTCTATGATAATAATGAGATTGTGAAAGTAACCCTTATTGTAGGTCTGATTTCTTATGTAAGTGTCCAAAACTTTTTTATAGTGGTTTTAAACTAGTTATTAACTTATAACAGAATCATAATAATATTTATGATATCATATATAATTAATTTAGGACTTTATATTACCCATTATTTTTGAAGTTCCATGTTAAAGAAGTGTTTCTAGTTATAATATCTTTGTTTATCGTACATGTTTCGACTTGTTTTTATTGTTAGTATTACAAAGATAATGATTTAATTACCACAAATATGTACAATATGATATATAAATATATATCACATATATTTAGTATTTAAATATATATAATAGATAGATATGTGAAATGGAATACACTATTTAGGGAGACTGTAGGTCGTAAGTACGTGTGAAAGTTGTTTATGTTTTCTTATCATATTGAATAGATGAAAGTAAATGATATATATATTTATATATTATATAAATATAATAATTATTTCATATGTGTAATATTTATTCAATATATTCATTTTTATAATCAATCAATTTTTTGTAATGGAGGATGAATCTCATTGTGTCGTGGGGATGGTAAGTCATACATACACGTGAGGGAGTGTATCATTTATTTGATGGTTAAATGGTATTAAATTGGAAGGTATATGAATTATATAGAAACTATATAATTTCATATTTATAATTTAAAGAACTTATATTTATCATTATTCCCATTGAAAAGAAGTATAGATGAAAAATAGTTTACACATCGGTATGGGGACGATAAGCCATACATTCGCACACATAGTTGATTTTTATAGGATAGGTAAAATGATGAATATGGTTGTCCCATAATAAAAAATAAATATTATCATATATTATATTCTAAAGTTATTAATTTATTATGGAACCAACTTATAATAAGGAAGTATACTAACATAATAATTTTGAATGAATGTTTTAACAAATTACATCTTCTTCAACTGTCTCCTTTTGATTTGTACAAAAGGATTACGTAGGTTGGATTTATCCCCAATGTTTGACCTCTAGGATGAATTGAGTGATTTTGGGATAGTAAATGGGTTGGTTTTGGAACTTTTAAAAAGCTTTATAAGTGTGGATAAAAAAGGATTAGAATTGCTATTTTATAAGAGAGGTGAGCGGCACATTTGGAAACTGTGAAACTATTAAATTATTATAATGTGATTTTCAAAATACAAAAGGTCCAATGTTTATAATCCGATTTTATAAGTGATATTAATATGAGAATAAATATATAATGAAATAATCAATGGTCATGAGCATAACATATGAGAATACTAACCCATTTGGTCCTAGACCATCATAAATGAAAAACAAAATATATATTTAATAAAATAAATAGTCATTAGAATCAACAATAACTAGCTTTGTGATTTTAATCCCGATCAAAGGATACATTAACATGACACGTAACACATAAAGAAAAATTATTGGTAATGTGGATATAAAATTTTAAAAATGAAATTACATAAAAAGATAATTCCCATTTCTATATAGAGAAATCTATAACTACTATACTCTATCACCATTAAGTATTAACGAATCTCTATCTTCAATTTGAAGTAAATTACATCTTGTTATCTTCATCTCATTACACATTAAATTGGATGGATATAATGGACCAAAATCCATATTTATATCATTACCACCTACGATTGGTTTATAACAGATCCATCCATCCTAGGATTAAAATGAAATCACCATTCAATAATTAATACATATGTAGAAGTTAAATATAATGAGAAAAAGAATTATATGCTTTAACATTTGAATATAAAAAAACATATATTCATTAATATGTTGAATTACCCACCTAAAAGAAATGGGATCCATGAAAATATATTTGAAAAATCACAATCCATCTAGATAATGAATGGGAATTGTAGCATTACAATATATCCCTATTAGGGATTACATAAAATCAAGGGTTATTTTTATAGTAAATTGAAAAAAATAATTTGATCAATAAAAACATTCATGTTGAAAATATACTTTATACATTGAAAATCACATTTATAAACCAAAAAAATAAGAAAATATTATGAAATTACTTATCATTAAAAATAATCTTGGAAAAATATAATGCAATTGAAAAAGAAAAAAATGGTAGTGACTGAGTGTAAATCCATTTGAGTTGTAAATTCAAAAAATTAATATTCTTCAGAATATTTTTCAAAGAGATTCAAATGAGTCCCATGTGTAGAAGGTTGATTAATGTCCTTGTAGAAATTCAAATATCATGTAAAAAAGTATGGTAAATAATTTTTTTTAGAAAATAAAATTCATGAAAGCATTTTAGAAAATATGGATACTATAGAGATAGATTCCTGATCTAAAAGAATATACAAGATCAGTATCACTTAAAAATATTCTCAATGTCTATTTAATAAATAAGGGTTGAAATGGAAACTAAATTGTGGAAAAATAATAAATATATTATTAAAAAATATATTTGGTTCAGGAAAATAATATAATATTGTTTCCTCCCAAGTAACATTGAATGTAAACATTTTAGAAAAGAAATAAGACTGTAACCTAAATCCTTTAGTGATTTAGTAACTATAGATATAAAACTTATTTAAATAAATAACATGATATTTATTTTTAATTTTAATTAAATTTACGATGTTATATGAAAAACATCATTCATGAATTATTAATTACAATATACAAGGAAATAAACAAATAGGACATGAAACATGTGTTAGAAAAATGATTCTATGATAATGAAACACTTTTAAATATCAAAATTTTTGACAGTATAATTAATACATTTAGTGTTATTTTTCACATATTCAAATACAAATAATATTGTTTAAATATATTATAATTAATTGCGAGAGAAACTAACACATATTCATGTCTTTAAAAGGTCAATTTCATTGATGCACAAAAAAAAGAAATTGAGTTAACAAAACCCCTTACCACTTAGTAATATTCTAGTTAAATCATGTTTGATGATATGATTTAAATTGAAACATAATTTACCTTGATATAAAATGTATTAAATATTTATCTTGTCCAAGGTTATGTGTTTATACAATATAAAATAAATTAGGTTTATAACATCAAAATATTACTCAAAGAAAGAAATCAAGATGAAATCCCATACCTCGATCTGAACATGTTTTTATGATCTTTAAATTATATGTAATAAAAAATATATAAATTAAACGTTTTACTAAGAAAATTTTACAAGATTAATCACTTATCCATGAATCATTTTTAATTAATATTATTAACATATTGAAATACATAATTAGTAAAGTACACATCGAGTGTTTTGAGGATGTTTGGATCATAATTTCAAACCAATTTTGGTATGTTGAATGTAGTAAAATAGATCATCAATACATCACATAGAGAATAAAAAACATGTCATAATTATATGTTTTATAAAAAAATTATATGTTTAAAATAATCCATGACTGTTAGTGATGAAAAAATAACTATGTTATAATCATCGAGATGTTACGTCATTCATTTAAATTCGTAACATTTCCATTTTGAAATAATCATGATAAGAAAAAAGGTAAGAAATATTTTATATTTATATAATTAGGATTATAACATAAATATATATCATTTTTATAAATAAAATTATATATAATATTCATGTGATCCAGTGTGGAAAAAATAATCACATTCCATTATCATGGTGGGAGTCTATATGTACGAAGGAATGATGTTATTATTTTTTTTGTGAAGGAATATTAATAAAAAGATGATATCATATAGTTCAAGAAATTCAATTATTTCATTGATATAACAAATATAATTTAAATTCAACATTATAACCAATAGTGGGAGGTAGTGATTGAGAATGAAATACATTAGTATGAGAGGTGGTAGTCCGTCCAACACCTGAATGATAGTTTTGATTCCCATTTGATGGATGTGGAGATAGATATATGTTATACCATTAATTTAAGAACATACAAATATATTTAATATCTCAATTATATAATTTTAGTATGTTTTAAATAGATATTAATAAGTTATAAGAATATATAAAACTAAAACATTTTTATAAATAAACCTTATTTTATTTTGGAATGTTCCTCTATAATACACCCCAAACCCTCTATTGTTGTTATTGATCAAAACCAAAGACATATATAGAATGGGTATTTATACTATGATGGGCTTTTTTTAGGGATTGGTGGATCTAGAAGGGTTTTTATGCGTAATGTAAATAGGTAATAATGTTCCCTTTTTTATGAGTAGGGAGGGGTACTTTTTAGAATTACATAAAATATTAAATTAATATAAATTAATTATCATTTAATAAAGGATGAAAAATAATATAATTTTCTTATAAGATTAGTATGTTCATAAATTAAATCATCCATTAAAATTTGGTCATAAATATAGTGATTTAACCTTATCTCTTTGTTTTAACCCACATTAACTATTTTTTAAAATTTTTAAGACATTAATGTTTTTACTATTAAGATGAAAATAATCCTACTATTAAAGGAATAATTGAAAATAAATGGGCCATAGTTGAAATGTATGAAAATAATAAAATAAACTATATGAATAAATTTTTTATGATTTTTAAATCAATTAATAATATTTTATTTATTATAAAAAATAATTAATATCGTTTTCTGAACTATTAATTTAATTTGATTTTTGAAATCTACATGAAAATAATTGAATTAGAATATAATATTTGGTCAGAGTTGATTATTAAATAGAAGGGTGAATTTAGTATATATAAAAATTTCAATGAAAATATTTTTCTTTGAAAAATTTCCCCAATTAAAAATATAATCAAAGTCTTTGTAGTGAATTTATAAAAGTAATGAATGTTCAATTAATTTCTTAGAAGATTGATTAGTTATCCTCTATACTAATTTGAAAATTAATATAACTTTTGAATCTAACCTACTGGTCCAACATAGATATAAATGCATTCAAAACTAACCATTAAAATAAAATATAGTTTAATATAAAATGTTCTAAACACAGCTTAAAACTAAAAGGTAATAACAAAGCGGATATAAAATAGAGGTTTTAGTCTCATGGTTGGACTTAGTTCCCTCCACTTGTTGATAACCTGTCAACAAACAAGTTACTTTAATTAACAATTTGATCCACACCCTGGATCGGGGTTTACAAAAGCAGACAAGACTGTCTAAGTCAGACCTGGCCTCTACCATAGTTATTCATGGGAAAAACAACTAACAGGTCACATATGTCCTCTTCCACTATTCTACATGAGATATAAGAGATAACATTGAGAGTAAATCCTAGGATATCATGTATAATCTAGTTATGCACAAGATTCATTATGTGTATAACAGATAGACACACACACCTCACAATGAATGTAAACAAAAAACACAATAGAGTTAAAGATCTAGAATAAGGGTTAGATATTTTTGTGTGCTATGTAGTGAAGTTATGGACTCGATTGATGTAGTGGATATGAGACTTAAGTCCTCTTATGGAAGTTGGATTCAAAAGAGATTATTGTAGCCTCTTATTGTCTAGCTTCAATATGTGAAAAGAATATCTCCATGATGTTAGGATGTTCAGAGTATCCCAACTGGTCTTATTGATCTCCCTGCTTGTTCTAGCTTTGAGTTCATGAAATTTTAAAGAAATATCAATGGTTACAGGGGTTTGAAGTTCTTCTTCTCTTTCATTTTCTTCTCAGCGTATATCTCATCGTATCATAAAAGTCCCATTGTGTAATTATTTTATACTTTGAGGTCCTGCAGGCATGAAGATATCCCCACATGCGTGTACCTCGCACTGTCTACTGATAGTCTTATAGACAACATTAAATAATGACAGAAACATTAATTTGTCAAAATATGACTGATAGATATAAATTTTAACAAATAAGATAAATTGTTTTTATGAATACCAATGAGCCATAAGTATCAGTGAGTCCTTGGAATCGGTATGTCATCATCAGTCTGTCAGCATCAGTCTTCCCACATTAGTGACTCCGTGTATCGGTGAGTCGTTTCCATCAGTATCGCTGACTCGGTGAATCAGTGAGTCATTTGCGTTATAAGTCTGTCTGCACATCAATGAGTTGTCATTGGTGACTCAGTTTGAACTGTTGGTGTGTCCCCCATCAATGACTCTTTAATCACTGTATTATCTATTAGAGACTCATTCATCATTTTGTCATGCATTTGTGGCTCATTTATCAGTGATTCATACATTGATGAGTCGCACAAACTATCAGTGTGACCGATCATCTATGACCCGTTCATCGGTGTTCCATTTTTTCTATCGATGAGTCTGACATTAGTGTGTTCTTCGATCGGTGAGTCCTCTTCGGTGAGTCAACCAAGACTAACTCTTTTGAAACTATCGGTGCTAGGGACTCTAAAAAAATATAAATTTTCATTATTATATAGAACACTAGTAAATTATGTGACATAAGATATATACTTGTAAATATATTATAGCATAAATATTCATAGCTTATTATGTATTGAAATTTATTATATTATGTGACCTAATTGATTCACGTATAATTATTCATTGAAAATATTAACCCGAGCTATAAATTAATGTATAATTTTTCAAGATTTGTTATTATTAAAACAACTATTTCACAAATGGTAAAAAACCTACCCCTTTTTTATAATTACAAATTATAGCATAAATATGTTTTTAATGAATAATAATTACATGAATTAGCATACTGGAGTGAATGTGAATTCTCAAAGTGACTAAGTATTTCCTTTTAATCTCCACCTTAAATTAGTGTATCAGAGGAAATCAATATATAGAATAAAAATTTATATTAATAGCTAATTTTGTATCATAGGTGAGATATATATATATATATATATATATTATGTTGGGACATGTCAAGTTCCATATGCCAGAGTTTCTCCCAATATTATTAGGAACTTATGGCCATATATATCATTCTTCCCCTATTTGGATTAAAAAAATGATTAAAAGATAGAATATGAAATAAAGAGAAAGAACACAATGAATATGATAAACACAGTGAAGACATAATGATTTTTATTATGTTGAAAATAGTACAATCATTAGAATATTGGTACAATGCCCTATAAAATAAAAAAACCCACAGATAAGAATTTGGCTTCTGAGGTGATTTTACTTTGTCAGAATGATCAAGAGTATTGTTGGAAGGTGTTGGATTAGCTATAGGCAGAGGTGGTCTAAGAGAAACACCAGGTAGGGAAACACTTGTAGGAACATTTTCTGCACTGCTAGGTATCCCTTTTGAGAGAATATGACTTTGAGGTTTCTCCTGAACCACTGGTCGAATCTGAGATAGGGCCTGAGATACAGACCATTGAGTCGAAGGCTATGAACTAATTCTAATGGAAGCAGTAGGTGGAACCACTATGGCCTCATCTTGGACATGCCGATAATGCTTCCAAAATCTTGATGAAATCACTAATGATATCACCATCATATTTAATTTTCTTTTCGTATTTTCCTTTTTCTCCATGAATTTATCTATGAGAAGAGTAAAATCCTTCAATTATGCCACTTTCTTCTTACAGGATTCAGTTACTGGAGGAATTTTGAGATTTTTTGGGAAGTATTTGATTTTATTTATAATATCTAACATATAATAGATCTTGGAAAATTACGTATCCACCTTCTCTCAAATATCCATCTAATTATAATGGGATTTATTTATGAGCTTCTTCTGCATATTGTAAACAAGATCAGTATTCTTGTGCACCTTGGTAATTTTTTCTTTATCCTAATCACTCTAAAGATTCCTGAGTTCTTCTCCCATCAAAGCCCAGAGAGATTCCAAATCAATAGAAGTAGCCTTGCCAGCCTTATAACTAAATGGACTAGTGATCATATTTCCAATTTCCTCCTTTAATTCATCAAATATAGACTTATTATATGTGTAAATAAGTTCCTATGATCTTCCATTACACCACATAAAGAAGTCTTGAAATCAGCAGTTAGAGATTTCAACTAATTTCACATCATCTTCACTTATTCTCTCAACATAGTATTGTTTTTTATGATAATATCATATATAGTAATGAGATTAGGATGAACCTCATGAATCACCATCCCTGTAATTTTAGTAGCATCAACATCTGAAATGATCATGGAAGTAGAGGCTACAATTTTGGCTCCAACTGAAGCTCTCACTGACATAAAGATATCAAATTAAAAATTATCTTAATCAGCCTTAGTGACATAGTCCCTTGGAACTGGCTGTGCTACTGGCTCAACTATAGGAGTTCAATTTGGTGAAGTAGGTGCCATAGGTTATGAATGAGCTTGAGCTTGTGGAGTAGGAGGAGGATCCATCATATCCACATCTAAGTCATAATCTTGTCCAAAAAAATTGTAACCTTTATCTATATTCCACACATGAGTACATGTCTAGTCACTAGGCTCTACACTATCAATCCATACTCTTCTTCCCTAAGGCTCAAGTACAATCTCATCTTCATCTTATTAATCTTCTTATCCTATATTTAGAATAACATTTCTATGAACTGGTTCCATATGAACTTGAGTTTTTGCTTGCACTCCAGCCACTCCAGCCACTCCAATCACTTCAGCAACACGAGGCATAGGTGAAACACAATCCTCAGGATATTCCACTTGGCCACCAACCGTAATTTCAATTATCTTTTGAATGATTTCTTGATATTCATCAGTATGATGGATTGGTATTTCCTAATCCCCGTTATCTTTCGTATCCTAAGTGAAAACATTCTGTTTAATAGGAACAACAACCTCGTGTCTATCTGCCTCATCATCAACTACATTCAGAGATTTCTCACCTGATCTATCTACTACTTGTTGATCCACTTTTAATGAGTCAATGAAATACTCATCATCACCTTCATCATCATCATCCTCATCATCCTCATCTTCTTACATACATACATATCCTTCCACTCTAGTTAGTTTTGTCTCTTAATCCTCCTCATCCCCTAATAGAGATTCCCTTGAGGGTAGTTTCAAGGTTTGATTGATAGGTCTATAAGACATATCCATTGGTCCCACAGTAATATTAGAATTACTCTAGACATCAATAATAGACATGTATTCTCTTGGAATATCACCCATAGCTTCGTCATCTGAATATAAAACTTCTTTTTTAGGTTAAAGGAGTAGATCAACTTTATCCTTTGGTCTGGTAGGAAGTTCAATGGGATTTTAGTCTTCACATAATCTCTCCACATCTCCTACACAAAACATCTTCCAAGGGTTCCATAAAATCTTCATCATCCTGAAAATTTCATTGTAAAGGATGAAGCCACTACAGACACTGATCACTCCATCTCTATCTTCCACATATCCTAACCTTTTCATCATTTTGGATATCATTCTAGGACAGTACAAAAAGTTCTCCATCTTAGTTGGTTTTATCATATCAGAAATATATACCATCAGGTACCTACAAAGGTTTGTCTTTATCCAATTATTTAATAGGTAAATCTGAAAGACATCCTAATGTTTCATAGTAGAAAATTCTCCCTTATTTATGAATATTTGTTGTTTATGGAACTTAAAGTGAGGTCTAGAATCTATATCCAACTCTGTATTAGTATCTCTCGTTGACTCTTCATTCCCAATCAATTATTTTAAAGCATCCTCATATGAAAAAAATCTGAGGTGGGATGAATGTTACCATGGTTGTCAACATAGACACCTTCATGGGGAATTTCCAAACATTCAATCCATTCCTTTGATAAAAAAGAAATATCTTTTCCCTTCACCACTGACTTCATCCTTTATTCCCTAGTAACATCCAAAAATATCTTTAAGATGAGATAGAACTCGTGTACTGTATGGGGGTAAAAAAGCCTCTCTTGATTCAAAAAAAAACTAAGTCAACCTTGGGAAACCATCACTCTCAGCAAAAGAGACATTCTTGACAAAATCCATTATAATGATACTTTTTTATATACTTTTACAACACAACTTCCCAATCCTGGATTTGCAGTACCACTAGATTCACCTTTCTAATGCTTAGATGATGGAGATTCAGTCACCCCTTCAATCACACACTTCATCCTTGCCATTTGGATGGGCCAGGTTCAAAGGAATTCTATTGTTCATGGGTTGAGATGTATAGTATCAAAGGATATAAGGGTCAAAAATTAGTGAGGCAGGTGAATGCTCGAAGTGGATTGAATTTATTTTATCATTTAGGGATTGTAAATCGTAAAAATAAAAAATTGAAAAATTGTAAAAGAATAACAATCTTTATCTTTCTATTGAATACAGATAGAATTAAAAAGAGGTCTTTAATGAAATCAGTTTCACATAAATAGTATTACATAATTAGTTTCATGTGATAAGCTTACTAGGATCAGTTTTACATGATTTGTTTTAAATAAACGAGTTCACATGAACCATCTCACTGATCGGGTTTCTAGATTGATTTCACTGATCGGTTTGACTGATCGGTTTCACCTAATCAATTTGATCGATTAGTTTCACCTGATAAGTTTGATAGATTGGCTTCACCTGATTAGTTTGATAGATCGGTTTCACTAGATTAGTTTTAGTAGTTCAGTTGCACCTAATACATAGAATTTTCCCAAGCGAAAAAGGTCAAATAGATTTTAGATATTTATCATTCCTAATTCAGGCCTGATGTAGTTTGTTCTCTCAGAGATTAAGGTTTTAGTGAATATGTATGAAAGTTGATGCTCTATCCCAATAAAATCTAGAGATATATAATCTATTGGATAATGATATCTAAAAAAGTGATGTATTATATTAACATATTTTGTTCTAGAGTGAGAAATAAAATTTTTGGACATGTTTATAGCACTTGTATGTTCAATGTTTTTGTGGATCTATTTGAATTGAATTACATATTCTAATAATTTGTTTTTCATCTAAAAATTTTGTGCAATATAACTACCTACTGCATCAGTTCATAATTCAACCAAAATTTTCTTTTTTACTACGCCATAATATTAGAGACTTTCCCAAAAAGTGAAATTTTCCAGAGATAATATTTCTATCTAACTTACAACCCCCAAAGTCGATATGTAAATAACTAATCAAATCCAATGGTTTTCCTATAGGATAGAGCAATCCTAAATTAGTTGTATATTTGAGGTATTTAAAAAAAATTATAATAGAATTTAAATGTGAATCTTTTGGGTTTTCGTGAAATCTTGCACTCATACACACACTAAACATAATATCTTCCTCACTAGTAGTTATGTATAGAAAACTCCAAATCATTCCTCTATAATATGTTTGATAAAAATAAATTCCATTTTCATCAAGATCTAACTTACATGTAGAACTCACAGGGGTTTCACTACTTTTAACTATATCAAATCCATATCTTTTTAAAATATATTTGGTATATTTACTTTGATTTATAATAATACCTTCTTTGTTAGGATATATTTGAAATCAAAGGAAATATTTATGTTCACCAATAAAACTCATTTCAAATTTGATTTTCATATTACATAAATAATTTTTAGAAGACCCAATAATAATATCATCTACATATATTAGAGCTATTAAAACTTGTTTAGAAATTATTTTTTAAAATGAAGTAGGATCATCCACTACTTTTGTAAAACCTTTAGAAATTAGAAAGATACATAACCTTTCATTGTATGCTCTTTGAGATTGTTTTAAATCATAGAAAGATTTAGATAAATTGAAAACATGATTTTGAAAACAGTTATTTGTATAACCTAGGGTTTATTCAACAAAAAAAAACAGTCAATTATATTACCATTTAAGAATTCACATTTTACATCCATTTAATATAGTTTATAATCCAAATGTGCTGCATAGGAAAGTAATATTCTAATGGATTCAAGCCTAGATATTGGAGAAAAGTTTTTCTTCATAATCAATTCTTTCTTCTTGATTATATCCTTTTTCAACCAACCTAGCATTGTTTCTAATTGTATTTAAATATTTATCCAGTTTATTTCTAAACACCCATTTGGTTAATATGGATAATGTATCTAATAGTCTGTCGAGAGGCTTCAAGACTTTATTCCTCTCAAACTTGATACGCTTTTCTTGCATAGCCATCAACCAAAGATTATCATTGATTGCATCATTGATATTTTTAGGTTCATGTGGTGACATGGATGCTTGATGTTCAACCATATTTCTCATATATGCATTAGTTTGTATTCCACTATATAAATCTCTAACATTAACATCTATGGGATGGGTTTTAAGGGTCCTACATGGTCTAGTAAAGGTAGGACACGTTATTTCAGGTTCATCATTTTGACTTGGTTCATTATGGCTAGATTTTAAAGAATTTACAGTCCTATATGTTTTCACTAATTCTATTACAAGATGATTTGAGGTTTTTTCACTAATTTTCATATTGGAAAAATCCACTTCAAGACATTCTAGAATAGTTTTAGGCTCATGTGGATTTGTTTCATAAAATTTAACATGTAATAATTATTCCACACATTTGGTTTTCTAATTAAAGACTCTATAAGATTTTCTTGATGTAGAATATCCATGATATATTCCTTCATCACTTTTGGATGAAAATTTATCTTTTTTTATTTAGTGTTTTTATATAAAAATTACATACAAACACATTAAAAAAATTACCTTGGGTTTTATACTATTTTACAACACATAACGAGTTTTCTTAAGGATGGGTTGGATTAAGACTAAGTTTATTATATGACAAGCTACATTGATAGCTTCATCCTAGAAGTAAAATTTTAGGTCATATTCATTAAGCATTGTTCAGGAAATTTTATGTATGGTAATATTTCTTCTTTCCACTACTCCATTTTGTTGATGTGTCATAGGGGTAGAGAAGTTGTTCATATAGTCATTGTGTAAGAAAAAAGATTCAAATTATTGATTTTCAAACTCATATCCATGGTCCCTTGTTATGGATTTAATTTTATTTCCACTACGATTTTCCAAAGTTTTTGCATACTTGGTGAAGTAAGTACATGCTTTACTTTTTTGAGCACAAAAAAAGGTCCAACTATACCTAGAAAAGTCATCTTCAAGAACATAAACAAAGTGATTCCCATTGAGACTCGAAACTCTAGATTGTCCAAATAATCCATGTGAACAAACTCAAGAGGTTGAGAAGTAATAACTTATTTCTTTGTATTGAAAGAGATATTATATTTCATTCCTTTTTGACAAGGATTTCACAACTTATTGTATGAAAACTCAAATTTGGGTAGGTCTTTCAATAAACCTTTTCAAGTAAACTTATAAAGGTATTGAAGATTTCTATTTCCTAGTCTTTTTTGCTTGACCCATGACTCTTTGTTAATATAACATAGACAAGAATCATTCCGTGTGGCTAGTGTGCTTAAATTTCAAGTATATAAATTATCATTTCTCATAGTAGTAAATACTAATTTGTTATTGATATAATAAATTTGGAATCAATCATTTTTAAATTTTACATTGAATCCATCATCACATAGTTGAGATATGATAAGAAGGTTATAAATTAGTCCATCAAAATAATGTACTTTATAAATTGAGATAGAGATTGGGTTACCAATATGGCATAAGCCAATGATTTTTCCTTTACAATTTTCACCAAATGTTATAAGTACACCATAAATTTTAATAAGACATTTGAAGAATGATTAGTCCCATATCATGTGTCTTTAACACCCATTATCCATATACCACATATATCTATAAGAACTTTTTAGATAGTTTTCATGCAAAATATTTTATCGAAGAAAAAGTTTGTTACCCAAATTTTTCTAGGTCTAGAAACATTAGTAATAAATGACTTTAGAACAAAAACTTGCCTTTTGGGTTTCCTATAGGTGTTATATATTGTATTTGAAAAACAAAGCATAGTTTAGACTAGAAGAACTTATTGCAGTAAAATAATTTTTTGAACTATAACATGTAGTAAATTTTTGGTTTTTGATGAAGGAAGATGATTTTCCAGATTTGGTCATGAAATATGTTTTTGATAAATTAATTTTTCCTTATTGATATCCTAATAGATAAGTGTACTTAGGAGTTATTTGTTTACCAAGAATTTTAGTAAGTGTATTTTTCCTACTGGTAAACTTTTCTATGTCTTTCTTTAATTGGTTATTAGATATTTTTAACACATTGTTTTCCATAATCAATTGATTTTTTTATCTTTTTTAGTTGTATGTTCAGATTTAACAGTTATAATAATAGCATTCTATTTCATAAAATATTTATACATATCATTTAGTTAATTACATGTCTCTTACAATATATAGTATTATTCAAATAATTTCTCATATTTCACATTCTAAGAATCATATTCATTTTTAGAAAAATATGAATTTTGAAAAGGAGCGTCTAAAACTACCTAAGAAATGATTTCCATAAAACAAATATTAGACATATTATCTTTCTCATAATGAGAAGGCAAGGATTCACTAGAGCTATCCTCAGAGGCACTGTAGGTGGATTTCATTGATTTTTTATATTTTCTATCTTTGTTCTCATACTTCATTTTTTTAGCTTGGGACAGTCAGCCTTGAAATGTCCTTTACTTTTACATTCATAGCACACTATCACTTCTGATTTTTCATTTCTCTTCCAATCTCTTTTCCAATTTCCCATGTTCATATATTTTATTTTGTAATTGAGATTTCTGAAAATATTCTTTTTCTTATAAAATTTCATGAATCTTCTAGCCAGGTGAGACATTTCTTAATCATTATCTAATGCTAATTCATCTCTACTAGTGCTCTCTATAGTAGATTGAACTTTTTATTTTTCCTTGAATTCAAAGTAAATTGTATTGAAGGCTACATAATTCCACTTAGGTTCATAATATTCATCTTTGTTGATTTTTTTCCTTCATCATAGATCGTTTTCCTTCCAATGATTTCTTTAATAGGTAATTTGCTATTGTCACATTGTAATGACCCAATGTTTTTCAATGGAAATTACCTTCATATAATAATGTTATAAAATCACATAAAAACACCACATAATGAACTACTAAGTGCCAAGGGACCTTTAAACATGTGTTCGTCACTTCTGTGTTTTGAATTTCGAAAATCCAACATACACGGTTGTGTTCAAGATGAATTTTGATGTCTAATGATACAAAAATATTTTTTTTGTGTATAGTAACCTACCTTTATGAATAGTAACATAACCTTATGAATAGTAATATGACCCTTATGAATAGTAAATCATCCAACATAAGATTAACCTTACCCAGAAATAATTAAATAAAATTTAGACATCTAAGAAAGCGAAAATTTGACAATAGTAAATGTTTTGGTATTTTGTAAGTCATAAATAAATAAATAAAATTAATTAATTAATATAAAATAAATTTTATTTTCTTAAAATGTGTTCAAAAATTAACAACTCATTGTCTTATAGTTTTTGGATATTTTTAGAAGGCCCTACGTAATTTTTGAAAGCACAATAAAATCAGTTTTAAATTAAAAAACTGTTTTTTAAGTAAATTATGATTTTAATTAAATATTAATTTAATAATATTTGGAAAATTATTTTAGAAAAATGGACATTATTTTTGGATTCTAAACTTTGAAAAATGGTTGGGGTAAATTTGTGGGATTTTCCTAATATACATGAATATTTGGTGAATAGTAAAATACATAAATTTACCGTATAAATACATTATAATTAAAACCCACTATTCCTAACATCAAAAGTGACGTAAGCTCCCAAATCCTGAACTCAACTGCCTTATTTACTATTCTTGGTCATGTTTGAATCACTATTAATTTTATTGTGAGAAAATAATAAACTAATGAATTTTATAATAAGAAAACCCCTCTCCCCTCAACTATAAAAACCACCCTTCACACACTCATTTCCTCACACCTCTCAATCTCCAGGACTTCTCTAAACACTGCCCAAACATCTTCCCTAGCCCCTCCCCCAAGTCCAAGAGCTACTGGTCTCATCCCAATACCAACCTTAGGCCTTTAAGGAGGATCTCAAGAGGAGGACTCAAGAGGTAATTTCTCTCCCTCTCCTCCTTTAATTTCCTTTCATGTGAAAGTTCATTTCTTGATCTCTCCCCACACATCTTCATCAAAATGGTATTGTAACTCTAGTATTGTACATCTAATGTAATATTATAATGAAAATGGGATATTATATCATCCAAACCCCTTTCCCTCTTCATTTAATTTTATTAAAGAGAACGTAGTTCGTGAGGTGTTAATTTATAATCTTCCAGAACGACATGTTTTCTTCTTCCATTTCTACCTTAAAATCAGGTAATGAAACAATTTTTGTGGTTGAACCATAATTTTTTATATTTATTATCTCATATTTAATGTTATGGAGCTATCTGATGATCATAAATCAAGTGATAAAATAAAACAAGTTCATTATAATCGAAAAATCGCTCAAATTAACCCAAACAATCATCATTTAATTATTATCAAATGATTCATCCAAATATATCTAATATAATTCATTATAAGATCCTTAGAACTCTTGTAATATCATTAATAACATGTAATACCAGTTATGCATGTTTACCCTTGTTCTACCCAAACTTCAATTTATGAATACTAGTGAACCACTCATGAAAACCATAAAAAGAAACATTCCCGAATAATGTTTTCAAACTCTATAACTCATCCAAAGCAGCATAAAATCACTTAATGAAACCATAATGCACAATATTAATGTACACAAGGATATGGACTTTTAATTAACGAGTATAATGTCATTATACAAGATATTAAAGAGAAGGAAGCCTTCGGATACAAGGTAAGGGAAAATTCTCAAAACAAACTTTCATCCTTCTGGTTCCCCAACTTTCACTCCTTTTTTATATGGTTACTCCTTATAAATCATTTGTTCATCATTTTCATTATTTTTCTGGGATATACATATTTTTCACTGGTATTTATGAAAAACAAAATGTTTTCCAAAAGAACTATTCTTTCAAGAAAAAACCTTTTACTTCCCATTCAAGAGTGACAGTTCTTGTAACATGTATGTTATTCCTTCATTATTTATGGAACCTAATGTTTATGAATGTGTTATTATGAGATGAAACCCATTAATTTTCATGGGTTAATTATGTTCATTTATGTTATACATTCATTTTGGCATGCATGATAAATGATAATGTTATGATGTGACAGGTGCACCCAGAAATATATAGCTCAATATGAATGTTTGAAAGTGATGGGTGCGCCCAGAATTATACAGGGCACCAATGCATTGGTTAAAGTGATTAATCTCATGAGTAAATTTGAAATGATGTGTGAACAAGATTCTATCTTGGTTCACATGTATGTGTTGTAGTTAACCACTAAGACATGATGTTTCATTTTTTATGAATTGCCACATTTCATGTCTTTTATTTATGCTCCTCTCATATTCATGATCTTTTTCCTATGTTATGATTTTGCTCACCCCATGAAATATTATTCTTATCTATCCTCTTACTGGGATTTTAGATCAATCCTTTTGATGTATATCCTCATGTGGCTACATTTACTAAAGAGAGGTCAAGTGCCAAAAAGAAGAAAGAGTAGATGAAATTAAATAATTGTTTCTGTTTGATGTTGTAATTGTTTTGTATGGTCCTAGTTTTCCCAAGACACTAATATTTTGGATCGTCTATGTTTAATACTATTATGTTTTTTATCTTTAAAATGATTTAATATTAATGTAAGAAAAGTTTGGGTCACTATAGTTAGTATCCGAGGAAATGTTTAGTTAATTTTGCAATTATGATTTGTGAACACTAGAGAAATCCTATAGCACGAGACTAAGTAAAAATATGCACACAAGAATATTTACATATGGATCCCATATGTTATGTTTTTGGTATAAATTGTTTAAATGAATAATTTATTCATGACTTGTTTACTTTTGTTTTGTTCTAACCCTTTTCTATTTTAGAAAATGGTGGAAACCCGGAGAAATTAGGCCAACAACTCCTGCGAGTGCCAATACAACGATTTCCCGAATGACATCCCCTATGATTTTGAATGTGGAGTTCAAAAATTCATGGTAATTTTTACCAATTTATCTCAGGTTATGAACAATAACCATTATAATGGGGAACTTACTCCTTCACCAAAGAGGGAGGAACTGGCTATCGAATGTTTTATGTGGCAACGACCACCGACGTTTAGTGGATCTTCTGATCCACTGGTTGCGGAAAAGTGGGTCAACACCATGAAGAAGATCATTTCTATGCTTCACTATTCGGAGATGGAGAAGGGGACCTTAGCCATTTATCACCTAGATGGAGAATCTAATCAATGGTGGGTTTTGATTAAGAACACCATGCCAATGGATGAAATTGAAGAGATAGAATGGGAAGACATTAAGATAATGTTTCTTAACAATTATTTCCCAAGAACTCTTCTCATGAAGAGGGAGAGAGAATTCAAAGAGCTTAATAAAAAATAAGGAGAATCTATCACAACCTTTGAAGAAAATTTCACAAGGATTTAAAGGTACACTTCTAGTTTTGTTATCAGCAATGATAAAAAAATTGATAGATTTTATAGTGGATTAAAACCATACGTTCGAAAAGCTCTTCCAATTAGAGAGATTGGGAGTTATGAAAAAGTTGTTCATTGTTCCTTGAAAGTGGATATGGAGTTTGGAGAATGGTCCCATGGAAATGGGGATAACAAACGAAAGATGGAGTTTCAAGATGGAGGATCTAATGACAAAAGTGGGAAGAAAACTCAAAGACCCACATACCAAAAATTGGAGAAGTTGCACCATGGGAACTTCCTCAATGGGAAGGGGAAATGTTTCAAGTATGGGAAAGAAGGACACCATGATCAAGAGTGTTGGAAAGACACAAAAATGAAGGAGAATTTAGCCGATGAAAGGACAGAACCACTCAGGGTTCAATGCTAAAAATACAGGGAGCTAGGGAACTAGGCAAAGTAGTGCACTAAACCTGGAGTTATTGAGGTTAACCAACATCAGAAGCCACCAAAGCCAAAGGAGAAAAGGTAAGTCTTATGCCATCACTACTGTGGAGGTGGAGCAAGATAATGCAGCCATACTAGGTACACTTCCTATTAACTCAATAATGGAAAAATTCTTATTTGATTATGGTTCTACGCATTCCTTTATATCTTGCAAGTTTTACAAAACTATAGAATCAAAGCCCCGAAACCTTGAAGTAGAGATATATGAAGAAACACCAAGTGGTGAAATCATTTCAACCCATGTGTTTGAATCCTCTCCTGTTGGTGTATGTGGTAAGTTTCTTCCAGCAAATTTTGTAATACTTCTTTTGGTGGAATTCAACACTATAATGATAATGGATTGGCTCTCGTTATATAGAGAAAAAATCAACTATCAGGAAATGGAAATATATTTTCATATTCTGAACCATCCCATGATCCCTTAAAAATGTAAGGAATATCATGAATATCCTTTGAAAAATCCTTTAATGGTTTGGTTGTTGATTCACTATGAATAATCACACCTCGCCCAAATGGTTGAGTCGAAGCAAAGTGACAAACATGAGGAAATTCCCATCTTGAGGGAATACAATGATTTATTTCTTGAAGAGTTACCCAGAATTCCCCCGGATAGGGATGTAGAGTTCTCAATTGAACTCATATCTAGAGCTACTCCTATATCGAAGTTCCCTATAGGATGTCTCCCATCTAACTAGAGGCGTTAAAGAAGCAACTGCAAGAGAATCTGGACAAAGGGTTCATTCACACTAGTGCATCACCTTGGGGTGCGCCAATGCTCTTTATGAAGAATAAGTATGGAACAATGCGGTTGTGTATCGATTATCGGTAAATAAACAAGATCATTGTAAAGAACATGTATCCTCTCCCAAGGATTAATGACTTGTTTGAACAGTTAAGAGGAGATCAATACTTCTCAAAGGTGGATCTTTGTTCTAGATATCATCAGGTAAAGATGAAGAAGGAATATATTCAGAAGACTGCCTTCTGTACAAGGTATGAGCACTATGAGTTATTGGTGATTCCCTTCAGACTTACTAATTCCCCTACAATCTTCATGGATTTGATGAATAATGTCTTTATACATTACCTCGACAACTTTGTGGTCATGTTTATTGATTATATTCTCATCTAAATCAAGAAAAAGGAGGAATATGAAGAACATATAAGACTTGTGTTGGCAACATTGATAAAGGAGAAGTTGTACACAATGTTTAGAAAGTGTGACTTTTGGATGAAACATGTCACGTTCTTTGGACATGTGATCACAAGTGAGGGAATTTCTGTGGATCCTTAAAAAACAAAGGCAATTGTGGAATGGTGTAGGCCCTCAAGTGTCATAGAAATATGTATTTTTCTTGGATTAGCCGGTTATTACCAACATTTTGTGAGACAATTCTCACGATTTTCAAGCCCAATAACTAAGTTTACAAGGAAAGGGCTAAAGTTTTTTTGGATGAAAGAATATGAGGGAAGATTCAAGGAGATAAATAGAATGATGATCACTGCACCTGTACTCACACTTCCGAAAAGTAGAAAATGTTTTGTGATATACATTAATGCTTTAAAGAAAGTCTTGGGTTGTGTACTCCTAAAGAATGATAATGTGATAGCCTACGGCTCACGACAGTTGAAGATCCATGAGCAGAACTACATGGATCATGATCTAGTACTGGAAATCGTGATTTTTGCCTTGAAAATCTGGTAGCACTACCTTTATGGTGAGAAGTGTGACATATACACCAACCAAAAGAGCTTAATGTAGATATTCACACAAAAGGATATAAACATGTGTCAAAGGAGATGGTTATAGCTAATCAAGGATTACAATTTCTCTATTAACTATCATCCTAGAAAGGAGAACAAGGTAGCTGATGCTCTAAGCAGAAAAGAACCTACTACTGTATCCATGATACAGATTGAGAAAGACCCTATCTTCTTGGATATGAAATGAATGGATTTGGAAATCATAAGAACATGGGATACATCCTACCTTTCCCAAATGATTACACAAACATACATCCATGAGAAGATTAAGTAATCACAAAGGGATGATGTACAGATACAAAAGAGGGTGAATTCATTAATGGAGGGGAAGCTTCCATAGTTCCATATCGATGATGATGATGTGATTTAGTTTGGAATGCGGCTTTCTATGCCTTCATCACCTAGGATAAAGAAGGATCTATTCGATAATGCACATAGCTCAACATTCTCTCTCCATCATGGGAGTACCAAAATGTACTGTGATCTCCATGAACACTTTTTCTAAGATAACATGAAGACAAAGATTGCAGAATATATATCAAGGTGCATGGTGTGTCACCAAGTAAAATATGAGCGACAAAAGTCCAAAGGTATGATGGATCTGTTTCCTATACCCATGTGGAAATGGGAAAATGTTACTATGGACTTCGTCACGGGTCTCTCGAATACGTCAATGGGAAATAATGTGATATGGGTTGTGGTTGATCAACTCACCAAAACTGCCCATTTCACCACTATTCGGGAAGATCTCTCTCTTGAACAACTTGCAACGATACATTTGATGGATGTGGTGAGACTGCACGGTGTTCCACTCTCAATTGTCTCTAACCGTGATATGAGGTTCACATCAAAATTTTAGAGGATTCATCAACATGATTTGAGTAATGAATTAAATTTAAGCACAACCTATCACCACCAAATTGATGGCCAGTCTGAAAGAAATATTCAGACGCTTGAAGATATGCTAAGATCCTACTCTCTATAATTCAATGGTGGATGGGATCAACATTTCCCATTGGTTGAGTTCTCATACAACAATAGCTTCCAATCGAGTATTCTGATGGATCCATATGAAGCTCTATATGGAAAGTGATGTATAACTCCAACATGTTGGGATGAAGGTGGAGAAAGAAAACTACTTGGACCTGAGCATGTTCAAGAGATGACACAGAAGGTTCATGTCATACAGAAACACATAAAAGATTCTCAAAGTCTGCAAAAGAGCTTTGCTGACAACCGTCGAAGGGACTTGGAGTTCAACGTTGGAGATAAAGTCTTCCTTTGAACATCTCTATGGAAGAGAGTCATGTGATTCAGTATGAAAGGGAAGCTTAGCACAAGGTATATTGTCCCCATTGAGATTCTTTCCCACATAGGATACATGACCTATCATCTTTCACTTACACCGAATATGGCTCAAGTTCATGATGTGATTCATATATCACTACTGATGATGTACACACCAGATCCCTCACATGTACTAAACACAAAGCTGGTGTAGTTTGAAGATGATCTAACATATGAGGAGAATTTAGTAAATATTATTGATTAGATAGATAAGGTTCTATGCAATAGGACAACCAAACTTGTCAAAGTGTTGTGGAAGAACCATAAGTTCAAGGAAGCAACTTGGGAACTAGAAGAGGCAACGAAGGAGAAGTACCCACACCTGTTTGTGTAATGTGAAATTTCAGGGGTGAAATTTCATAAGGGGGGTAGAATGTAACGACCTAATGCTTTTCAATGGAAATTCCCTTCTTATAATCATGTCATAAAATCACATGAAAACAAAACAAAATGGACTACAAAGTGCTAAGTGACCTTTAAACATATGTTTGTCACTTTAGTGTTTTGAATTTCTAAAATATGGCATACATGGTTGTGTTCAAGATGACTTTTGGAGTCTGATGAAACAAAAATAGTTTTTTGTGAATAGTAACCTACCCATATGAACAGTGACATACCCTTATGAATAGTAATATGACCCTTATAAATAGTAAATCATCCAACATAATAGTGACCTTACCCAGGAATAATTAAATAAAATCTAGACATCTTAGAAAGTGACAATTTGACTTTGGTAAATGTTTTAGTATTGTGTTTGTCATAAATAACGAATTATAATTAATTAATTAATTTAAAAGAAAATTTATTTTCTTAAAATGTGTTTATAAATTAACAAGTCATTTTATTATAGTTTTTAGATATTTTAATAAGGCCCTCCATAATTTTGGAAAGCACTATAAAATCAGTTTTAATTTTAAAAACAATATTTTTAAGTAATTTGTGATTTTAATTAAATATTAATTTAAAAATATTTAGAAAAATATTTTAGAAAAAATGGACTTCATTTTTGTATTATACATGTTGAATTATGGTTGGGGTATATTTTTGAGATTTTTCTAAAATACTTGAATTTTTTGTGAATAGTAAAGGATATTAATTTACCTTATACATACATTATAATTAAATCCAACTATTCCTGACATCTCAAGTGATGTAGGCACCCAAATACCAAACTCACATTCCTTATTTAATATTCTTGGTCATGTATGACTCACTATTCATTGTCCTGTGATAAAATAACAAACTATGGAATTTTATATTAAGAAAAACCCTCTCCTCTCAACTATAAAAACCACCCTTCACACCCTCATTTCCTCGAAACACTCAAGATCCGAGACTTATCTAAACTCTTCCCAAACATCTTCACTAGCCCCTCCCCCACGTCTAGGAGTAGCTGGTCTCATAAAAATACAAATATTAGGGTCTTAAGAAGGATCTCAAGAGGAAATTTCTCTCCCTCTTCTCCTTTAATTTCCTTTCAAGTTCAAGTTCATTTCTTGATCTCTCCTCACCTATCTACATTAAAATGGTATTGTAAATCCATTAATATATATATAATGAAATTTTATGATGATAATTGGATATTATATCATCCAACCCCCTTTTCCCACTTCCATTTATTTTATTAAACAAAAAGTTGTTCATGAGGTGTTTATTTATCACCTTAAAGAATGACATGTCTTCTTCTACCATTTATACCTTCAGATCTGGTTATGAAACCATTTTTATAGTTGTACCAGAATATTTTATATGTATTATCTCATATTTAATGTTTTGGAACTAACTTATGTCCATATTTCTAGTGATAAAATAAAAAATATTTATTATGATTGAAAAATCGCTCAAATTAACTCAAACAATCATCATTTAATTATTATCAAATGATTAATCCAGATGGATCTAATATAATTAATTATAAGATCATTAAAACTCCTGTAATATAATTAATATCATGTAATATATGTTCTAGATTTTTTCCCTTGTTCTACCCGATCTTAAATTTTGGAATACAAGTGAACCACTAAAGAAAACCATAAAAACAAACATTCCCAAATAATGTTTTTGAAATCTATAACTTATCCAAAGGCGCATAAAATCAATTAATGAAACCATAATAAACCATATTAATGTAAAAAAGGTTCTGGATTTATAATTAATGAATATAATGTCATTATTTAGTACATTAAAGAGAAGGAAGCTTTCAGATACAAGGTAAGGGGAAATTATCGAACACAACTTTCATCCTTTGGGTTCTCCCTCTTTCAATTATTTTTGATATGGTTACTCCTTAAAAATAATTTTTTCATAGTTTTAATTCATTTTATGGGATATAAATTTTTTCCCTGGAATTTATGAAAAACAAAATGTTTTCCAAAAGAAAACATCTTTCAGGAACACAACTTTTACTTCTCATTCAAGAGTGGCAGTTCTTGTAACATGTATGTTATTCACTCATTATTTTGGGAAACCAATGATTATGAATGTGTTAATATGAGATGAAACACATTAATTTTCATGGTTTAATTATGTTCATTTATGTTATTTGTTCATTGTGGTTTTCATGATATATAAATGATAATGTTATGATGTGATAGGTGCGCCTAGAATTATATAGCGCAATATGAATGTTTGAATGTGATGGGTGTCCCTGGAATTATACAACACTCAAATGCACAGGGTAATGTGATTAATCTCATGAGTAAATGTGAAATGATGTGTGATCAATATTCTATCTCAGTTCACAAGTATGTGTGGTGGTTAACCACTAAGACATGATGTTTCATTTTTATTCATCGAGAAATTTTGAGTCGTTTATTTATGCTCCTCTCATGTTCATGATCTTTTGCCTATGTTATGATTATGCTCACCCCATTAATTATTCATATTATCTATCCTCTTACTAGGATTTTGATCATACCTTTTGATGTATATTCTTCAAGTGGATATATGTACTAAATAGAGGAAAATTTCCAATAAGAATCTAGAGAAGTAGAAATTAAATAAATGTTTATGTTTGATGTTGTAATTGATATGTATGGTCCTAGTTTTCCCAATAAACTAAACCATTGGATCCTCTATGTATAATACTATTATTCTGGTTATCATTAAAATGATGTAATAATAATATAAGAAATGGTTGGGTCACTATACACATGATTCCACAGTTGAGAAAGACATTCCTCTCTATATGTCACGTATGCATCGAAGAATCCACTTGATTTGTTCTTTAGTTCTATCTTATCTTCTAAAAGAAATCATTATGTTTAATATTTCATTGAACCTAAAATAAATTTTAGAAATATATTCATCAGTATTCATTTAAAAATTATCATATTTAGTAGTGTAAGTATTTAATCTCATTTTTTTCACATTAGATGTTCCCTCGTGAGAAATAGAAATAGTATCCAAAATCTTATATGAAGTTTTACAAGAAGAAATATGATTAAACTCTTTATATCCTAGATCAAATTATTGATAATTTATTGCTTTAAAATTATTGTTATAGGTAGTCTTGTTAGGTTCATCACAAGTGTTTCTAGCAGTTTCAAAAATTGCATATTTACATTCAATAGGAGTTTAGATTTCAAATCACATCCATTCTAGATGTATTTTCATTTTATCTTCCACTATGAATAGATGGTTCCATTGAAAAAGGTGGTATATTTGTAGAATCCCCTACTAGTCTATTGTCCAAGATATAAATTATAAACTGGACTTCAGTGAGATAAAAATTTAGATATAATAGAATATTTAAGACCTTTGAAATACAAATATAATCAAATTTGAAAATTATTTGAAATGAATTGGAAACTAAAACTTTTATAAATCCTCTTATAATAAATTATGATCGAATTAGATTACTCAAGAGGGTTGAGGGGATGAATTGAGTATCTATAAAAATTTCGGTAAAAATTTATTCCATTGAAAATTTTCCTCAATTAAAAACACAATCAATGTCAGTTTGTAGTGAATTTATAAAAGTACTGACTGTTCAATTAATTTCTTAAAAGATTTATTAGTTATTAGAAATACTAATTTAATTATTAATATAACCTTTGAAAGTAACCTACTGGTTCAAAATAGATATTAACACTTTCAAAACTAACTATCAAAGTTCAATTTAGATTTATATAAAATGTACTAAACGTAGTTTGAAACTAAAATGTCAAACCATAGTGGATATAAACAAGAGGTTCTGTCTTAAGTTGAGACTTAGTCCTCTCCAATTGGTGATAACCTACCACCAAACCATTTCATTTAATAAACAACTTGATCAACACCATAGATCGTGGTTCACTATAGCACACAAGGCTTTCCAGGTCACACCTGACCTCTACAAAAATTATTCATTGAAAAAACTACAAATAGGTCACAGTTTTCCTCTTCCACTATTCTACATGGGATACATGAGATACTAATGAGAGTGAGTTGGGGGATATCAAGTATCCTTCATTTCTGAACAAGATTCATTGTGTGTTTGATAGACAGACACACACACACCGCTCAATGAATGTTTACAAAAGAACACAACAGAAATAAAGATGTAGAATAAGGTTTACAAGTATCTGTGTGTAATGCAGTGAAGTTCTGGACTTGATAGATGTAATGGAGATGAGAGATGAGTCCCCTTATAGATGTTGGATTCTAAATAGTGTATCTTGTCCTCTTGTACTCTAGATTCTAGGTGTGAAATGTTTATTTGCTGGATTTGAGGATGTTCAATGTAGTCTAATAGGTCTTGTTGATCACCCAGAATGGTCTTTATTTGAGTTCATAGAATTTTGAATAAATCTTTAGAGTTTCAGGGGTTTGCAGTTCTTTTTCTCTTTATTTTTCTTCTCAGTATATATCTTTTCATCTCATAAAAGGCCTACTGTGTAATTATTTTATACTTCATGGTCCAGCATGCATGATGATATCCCTACGTGCATGTACCTCATACAATCTACTAATAGTCATAAAGCCTTAAATAAATAATGCCAGAAATTTTAATTTGTATAAATATGGCCGTTAGATATAAATTTGAATAAAATAATAAAACATTTTATTGACTATCAGTGAGTCATAAGTATTGATGACTCATTTTCATTGGTTTGTCATCATTGGTCAGTCAGCATCAATCAATTTTCATTGGGGACTCCATGCATCGGTGAGTCTTTTCCATCGATATTGGTGACTCAGTGAATCAGTGAGTCGTTTGCAGTATAAGTCTATTGACACAAGTCTTTTGACACATCGTTGTGTCATCATCGATGGCTTAGTTTGAACTATCGGTGTGTCACTAATCAGTGAATCATTAATCAGAGTGTCATTCATTAGTGACTCATTCATCAGTGTGTCTTCCATCGGTGACGCATTCATCGGTGAGCCATCAATCATTGAGTTTCTTAAACTATCTGTCTGACCAATCATTGATGACTCATTCATCAGTGAGTCATTTGTTCTACCGGTAAGTCTATCTTCGAAGTATTCTTAGATCTGTGATTCCACATCAGTGAGTTGACCAAAGGTGACTCCTTTTGATGTATTGGTTCTAGGGACTCTAAAAAACATATAAATTGCTTATCTTAAAAAAAACAGTACCATCTTATGTTATATCCATAAATACTTGTAAATATACACTTGTAAACATATTAAAGCCTAAAAAATTATAGTTTATGACTTATTGACATGTTTAATATTATGTGAAATAATTTCTTCACTTATAAATATTCATTAACAAGATTAACTGATGTTATAACTTAATGTATAATCTGGCATGATTTGTGATTATCAAAACGACTATTTCACGAAGGGTCCAACAATAATCAATAAAACCAAATCTAATTATTATTTTTATCTAAAATATTATTCATACTCAATAATTCAATAAATTATATAACATTTAACAATTTAAAAAACAGTAGTTTTATTTTTTTATTAATTGAATAAATATTATGTCTGTGTTGCGTAAGAATCTATGGTTAATATATCATCCAAAAATATTATGAATAAATTATCATTATAAAAAATGAATATTATTTAAAATATCACTTTTATTATGAAACATGGACACTATTTATTCCTATGTCAAAAAAGAGAGCTTATAAAACAAATATAATGGCATTTGTGACTTTACTTTACATGACATAATATATATGGTCCAAAGAAAAAAACATAAGGCACCAAGCCCCCTAGTTTTCAATATTGGATGGAATTGTTAGATATCATCTCTTTCAATAGGATAATTTTTTAAGGCTATTATTCAGTCATTATCAAATTATTTTCAACCTTAATTACTCGGTTTACCCTTTATTGTGGCGACAATTATTTTATATGGTTAATATTCATAAAATGAAAAAAATTAAAGGTGCATACATATATAATTTTTATATCTACATTTCAAAGATTTAATTCCAATTTTCTAATTAATATTTTTATGTGGAACAAATAAATTTATGAGTACACAATAAAATGCACCAAAAACATTTTTAAAAAATGACTTTTAATTGTAATAATATTATTATACCATTTTGAAAAAATAATTAAAAATATTATAATTGGATATTGTTTAATGAAAATGAACTAATTAATATTTAAAGTATACTAGAATAGAATTTTACTACATAAAAACACTAAAAGTAAATACACTTTTCAATAAAAATCAATATTTTTCACTATTGATTAAAATATCAATCTATTTAAAAAATTTCAACATTTCACAAAAATATATTGTTTATATAATGAATTAAAAAATTATACCGTTCTCATAAAATATAATTAATAAAATTGATAAATATTAATTATAATATTTTCTTATAAAAACATGTAAAAAAATCTATGTTGAAAACATATTTTTGAAGAATAAAATGTTATTACATAAAACTGAGTGCTTATTTCCTATGTATTAATCAATTGAATTATGTTAATTAAAACTATTATATATATTAAACAAGGTGGGTAATATTATAAATATCAACCAGTTCAATGTTTCCATTATAACAGTAATATATAAATTTTAATATTTTATATATCGTTTCAGCTCGATAGTGCATGTCGAATAATATATTGATCATAATAATAATTTTTTAAAATATCATGGTGTTAAATTCTTATACCATTAGTAAATTGTGTTGTTTAATATTTTTCTAGATCTAAAAAATTAAAGGTTTAGAATTGGATGATACTGTTCTTTAAATCCCACATATTAAAAAGGGTTAATAAAACATCCTTTTGAAAATAGATAAAAGTAAATTATAAAGGTTATCTAGAATAACCCATAATATTTTTTAAAATTAAATAAAATTAGTGGGAAGTGAAAATATAGACATGAAAAAATGTAATGTCCAAATAGTGATGGATAGTGAATGAGATCATTGGAACAAGAAAGAGAATAATCATGATAATGTTAATTTCTACAAAATAATAGAGCATAGTGGTGTGAAAATGAAAAAAAATTCATTGAAAATTAATTTAATAACATTTTTTTTTCAAGTTCCTTTCCATAGAGTTGATGAATTATTTTACAATGTAAATAATGTAAATAAATTAATATATTTATTTATTAAGTAAAATTACATACATTAATAAATTTTCACCATAATATTAACTCTTTATCCATACTCTTACTATTCATGATGAATATTTCATGCCTAAAACACTAATATAGAATACCATCAAATTAAATAATCCACGAAAGGATGGAAATATTTTCTTATTGTCTGTAGATATTTATTAAAACTGAAATAGTTATTGATGTGCCTAAAATATTCCATTAAATCTTCTAGGTTTGATTATATTAGAAATTTATATGATAAACTACTCTCATAAAAAATTGTTTTATAAAGAGGGTTTTTTTCAAACCCACAGGAACAATTACCAGGTAGGAAACCTATCGATTAAACCCCAATGGTAGGATTCCTCATGATCTATCTTCACATTTTTTTTAATTAAATATTACATATCATGAATTTATGATTAATAAAAATTAAAGGTTTCATTTTCTATTTCTGTGTAAAAAAGGACATTCCTAAATCTAGAATGGGATAGAAATATGTCTTAGTATATGTAGCAATGAACATGTAATCAATTAGGTACATTCAAACTAACTAGATCTACCTAGAATGAAAATTGTTCTTTGATGAATCAAAACTAACAACCTAGTTGAAGTATTCATATCTTCTATGGATGATGTTTTACAGGTTAGTAGTCATGTATAGCTCAAATACTACTAGGTCAGGTTTATTCTATTTAACCTATCGTGGTTTGGGATGTAAAAATGAATGAGATAAATATTTTTAACCTAATTACTATTTATTGGGTTACCATGTTCTAAATTATAGATTCATTAATTTTAAGCACACCCTTGCTCTATTATCCAAACCCTTAGTTGATTAGTCATTCATGATGGTGTTAACTAGAAGAGGGAAATTTTGAAACATGACTTTGATAATAAAAATGTTATAGATCCAGTCAACCCACACTTGAAAAAAAATGAAATTTTAATAATAAATTCACTTATATGAATAGAAAATGAATTAATAAAAAACAATTGACATCAGATGACAAATGTAATCACAAATGATGGTTGAAATTTGAACAGAATGTATATGAATAGTCCACAAACATAGATCTATATATACAAACAACAGAATTGAAAATAATAATAACTTAATAATTAAATTTTTTTTCAAAAGAGAAATAAAAAAGGAGCATGAAATAAAATGAGAGATAAATAAATGCACGAACTCCCTATACACATTGATGAGCAATGAAATATTGATAGAATCGAAAAATACATGACCAATAATGTGTTAATATCATGTATTATCTTTACGTGCCTTCTATGTCAATATTTATATGGTGTGTAAGTGGATTTTTCTACATGTATTTTATATCCAAAATCTTCTCCACAAAAATCATTTATATTGGGACATCCACCACCTTTATCTTTTCAAGATGAAATCTCAATCATTTCCAATACTATAAATTATATATATCATGTATTTTATTTTCATCTTGTAAATTAAATGGGATTATGATTTTAATTCTATCATGATGTGTAATTTATGTAAAATTCATATAATAGCCTCATGTAATGTAAAGATTCACTTTTTAAAACATGTGTCCACAAGAATGTTTTGAATGATGAATACATGTTGTGGACTCCTTTAACAACATGTAAAACCTATTTTTTGCATTTTCATCAACTTATCCATTGAGTATAGTATTCTTATATCCTATGAAAACAAACTAAAAACCAATTTTTTATCTTTTTATGAATGATTAATAATTAAATAAGTGTATCCATAAATTGTATATAAATATTTCTTATCAAATTTTTCCTTACATGAATAACTTTTTTTCATCAAGAAAAAATAATCTCAAGGGGGATTCCAAAAAAATAATTTTGAAATAAGAAACATATATTTAAACCCAAAAAACCTATGTGAAAGAGGAAAAAATAAAGTCCCCCGAATTAATCATGTAAATAAAATTAGTCATGATTAACATTTATGTTAAATTTTTGTGTCTTTATTTTTATAATTAAAACTCCATAACGCTTCAATAGATATTCTACCAATTTGGAAAATTTCATCAAAATGAATTTCTCTCATCACTCAAGGAATAATTTAATAGTGGTTGTTCTCATACCATCAGTACATATTTCTAACCACTATCATACATAAGTTAAAACATCATCACTTTGTAAGGAAAACTAATAAATTAATATATTGGGATTAATCAATAAGGTTGAAACATATACAACATTGAGGGAAGTTGGGAAAATGGTTAAAATCGTGTTCAAAAATTGTGTAGGCTCTAAATTACAAAAAATGATAATCATGAATATTTTAATAATATAACTCTTTCAAGAAAATCATTTTACATTCTGCAAACAACTCAATGTGGGTCCATAAATATTTCAAGATAGCATAATTACTGTTCAATGTTCAATTATTTTACTCTTATATTATTTATTTTTCAAATTTATAGTCTAGGTTAAATATCACATACATCAACATACAATATATGATCCATCATAGGATTCATTGGTCTGGTAGTGCTAATTTTTGACCATCCTCATACAAAAACCTTTTCTTCATATTTTTTATTTTTCATTTTTTCAGAGGAACATGGTTAGAATAGAAAATTAAAAAATAAGTCATGAACCATTTCACAATAAATTGGTGAAAATACCACATTAATATCCTATCCAAAAAAATCCCATGTCCATAATTAGTGACCCCCCCAATTTTTGAAATGAAAATCTTTAATCATACCAATGGTTTGGTAGGAAGGGATTTTACCTTGAAAATTCTCCATCCTACCATGGTAATTCAAGGATAATAGGGCCTAAAGAACGAATGATGTGTTTGTGGGTCTTAATAAAAATCTATCTTCAATGATTACCTAAGTGATTATAATAAGGTATTTTTTTCATTCATATCCTCAATAATATTCCAATGAATGTTTAAATAGTATTATATACCCCATATTTCTAACAATTAATATATATATAAAATAATATTACAAGGTATGTTTTCAATTAACTTGAAAATGAGAGTATAAAACTACTAGAAACTAATTTGGGTATAGAATATAGTAAATATTGATTGAAAATTAATTAAAAATCTAGAATTAAAATAAAATTAATAAACATAAAAAATATGATAAAACCCTATGAAATAATAAAAGATGATTTCAGCAATATCAATCAAAACTTAGTATTTTATTTAAAATGGTGTCCTGATATTTCTTGTTAAATCACTATTTAAATGAAAAATGCCTATAGGACTAGTAAAAAAAATTTAATAATACATGTGAATCGACAATGAAGCTCATGAGGGAGTCCCCCACATATAAAAGGAGTGATTTCAATCACAATTATAGAAAGTGATGTGGGTGAGATAGTAAGTATAGAATAGACATAAATGAAACGAAATCTAGTAATTTAAAATAGAGAATCAAGATATCCCTATATTTAAAATCATGACATTGTGAAATTTGTGAGATCATGATTTCAAAATGTGTTACCTGCAAAATTTTTAGAAACACAATACATGAGTTGTCCTCTACATCCTACATTAACTATTTATGGTATCATCGAGATCATGGGGTCTCATGATGAGATTAACCTCCTCTGAAATATGTTACCCAAAAAAATCATGCAATAGTATAAAATTATGTGAAATTTATTTTACTGGATCCTATTGAGTATAGATCTAGAGCTCGAGCACCTAAAGATGTATTTATATCTCATCAAGATGATAACACATGTCATGTTAGAGGACAGATTATTCACTAATAGTCACCTCAGTAACCATAGTGGATACTAAAGATCTAGACATTACTAAATTAAGTAATAACTGGAAAATGTGAAAACGTAATCTATAAGTGAAATAAAAATTATATGTCATCCAATGTTTTTATAAATAATACATCACTGTATATAGAGAATAAGGATAGTTTAAAAAATAAACCCAAAAAACATGTACAATAGGGAGGGTTAGAAGAGTATAACTGAACAATATGGGAGGTGTAACCCCTACCCGCATCAGAAGACCCCTCCCAAACAAAGGGTATCTGGATCTTTCGCACTTGATCGACAATAGAAATGGAATCTATTCATACACATTGACCACTAAATTAGGTTTTTTGATAATGGATGTATTCTTGGTCAAGAATAGAGGTGGTGATGTTTTGATTTATATTAAGTCCATATATATGGAATATGGTTTGGTAACATCCTAACCTAGTTGCCACTAAAATGATTCCTTAGGCCCATTGGTTACAATCCACAAATGCACCTCTATATATACCAGTGGCTTCGAACTAGTAGTGAGGGACTTGGGTGAGTTTTCAAAGAGACTATTCCCTCATATCAAAGTAAATAATAGTTGAAATGTATATGTATCATACACATCAAAAAAAATATAGGAATGAAAAATGTATCTAACTTAAATAAAATAATCTATAATAATAATTGAAAACGAAATAAATTCCAATACATTTATTCTATACATAGAACCATAGTCACCTACTAGGTGAACCATACAGACATAATAGTATAAATGAAAATGAAATAAAATAAAATTGATCTAATACTATCATTGATCTAGATGATGTACTTGATCTCTAAACACTGTTGAACTTCACTAGCCTGATGAAAATAACTTGAAACCATAGATCCACTCTATCAAGCAACATGTTCCCCATCACTATCCACCATGCCACTATTCCTTAACTAAAAAATGGAATAAATAAGGTCTATAGGTGCACCAAGGTTCATAGATAGTGGTGAGAAATAATTTAATTAGGCCACCCCAATAATGAACCTAAATAATATACTATTATAACTATATGAAAAAAAAGAAATAGTGCTCAACCATGCCGAAACACCACAAAAAAGGGAAAGTAATGCTAATAAATGTGTAACCATAGCTGATCCCTTAGTCAGAAATTTTAGTACACTAGGAAAGTGACACCATGGATGTCCATATATATATATAAACATATACATGTACAATACCATAACTATACATATATAAATAAATATAAATATTCATCAGTAAGTGAATCAAATAATATGAATAGAATATTTAATCAGTCCTTGGGTCCATAATCAGAATCTATGGACAACCTGTGTAAGGATATGGAGCTAGATTTTGTGCCACTCTAACTCTATACAGTTATGTGAATATTTTGGTCCATAATCCCAATAAACTTGTACCTGATTTTTTCAACATTTGAATATCATAGAGCAAGACATGTCACCATAGGTGGATACAGGTCCTACACCAAGGTACACTTGTACTTGTCTCCAAACACTGTAATAATGGATTCCAGGGAAGTATGTATGGACATATTATAAGTTTTCACTGAGCTTGACATCATGCTACTCAATCCATTTAAATATATTACAATGTATTATCAACATGTCTAGTCAATTGGTGTTAATGACATTTGCAACTAAGATAATCTATAAGGCTATGACCTTTATGTGATATTCTAGGTGAACTCACTAGTGAGATTCTAATCCCACCATTAGAGGGTCTGATAAGGGAGATCAAATTTATACCTATAATTGAAATAAGCATAATCATTTCAGGTATCAAAATATGTGATACATTGTACAAAACACCAAAATCAAGAAACCGATCGGGGATAGCGTAATAATCTTTATCCCTCAGGGGACTGTAATCATCCATGAGTATAATCAAATTAAGGAGAATTCAATCATACGCATCATATATTAATCATAGGAGAAGGAATTTATCTTAATTATTAGGTATAGTGTAATCATCCACATGTATCACTAAAAGGTACACCATGCATGTATATCAAAATTATAGGCTAAAAATCCTAATACAAAGATTCACCATTGGACCTAAAAATAATATATTAATTAAATATATCACCTCAAAAGCCAGATCTAAGGTATTACCTATGGGTATACTAGTTAATATCAAAAATGACTTATCATAGAAGATTGTTTCCTGAAAAAATGCTTAGGAATCCCAAACAGAAGGAAAGAATCTTTACATCCTGATAAATTACCACTAACATGTAATCAACAATAGTAACATTTCTCCATGATACATAAACAAGTGTGTGGATAATACTAGAGAGTTAGGGTATTGATACTCCCAAAACAAAAACTTCTTCCATATACCTATGTTACTAAAAGTCTATCATGGGTTATAAGGTGACACATGATATAATCTCTAACAAAAGCTGACAAACTAACTTAGGTTTATTCAAACAACAAGGAACCCACTAATCCCCTTTTTTCAAACACTAAGTGGAATCCGACATGGGATTATCAAGGTCTAAACACAAGTGGAGGCATACTACATGGAGTCCTTAGAATGGTATATAAGAAAAAAATTCTTACATAAGCACCACTCCTCAGAGTTTGAAGGAAGTGACATCCTACAACGGATCCTTTAAACAATATACATGTAAAGGGATCCTACAATGGAATCCCAATGTCAAAACATAAATAAAATAATAACATAGAGGATCCATAGTAGTAGTAAGAAGATATATGTATCCTACATTGGATTCTCTAGGATGAAATGTAAGTAGAGAAATCCTATAAAGGATCATTGGAAACAACTTGTCACTTAGCCTCAAACGCCAGAAGGGAACATCTCAAAAGGGAAATTCCCTTAATGGAAAATCTAAAAAGGAATATTTATAGAGAGATGGATCATGTCTCATAACAGATCAATGGTACAACTCTTAGAAGGTAACTAATTTATATTACAGGTGGATTAACCATTCCATTTATATATATGTTCTAAATCACTAGTTAGGATTCATCAAAACACTCCATAGGTTCTAGTATCATGGTGTACATGAAAACAACTCATAATGGACTCATCCTATATACAAAACCATATTTATGGTATAGAATTGAATGATCCCACTAAAGGGAACTCAAATAGGACTACAAAACATGTATTATGGGTAAATGTCTTGTATTATACATGATGTACCTTCTCGTGTCCCTCAAATGGCCTATAAATATATTTGTCTTGGTCATGTACATATACGAAACATGAGGCTCACAAGAGTTCTGGCCATGTATTCCACATAGAATGATACTTTTATAGTGGGAACATGGCTAGGTACTCATCTAGAGATTTGAGTATCAATACATTGAATATACACCACAATATAAAGGATGTACTACGAATACATAATCTTCCGGAAAAAGGAAGAACACGTGGCATGTTGCCATAAACCACACACCATGTATTTGAGTTTTTTCAAAATAGAAAACACACAAATCACCTTGTTACCCGAGTTTCATCCCCAAAAAACCATATATCACCCCACTAATAGTCTTAAGAAATAATAATAGAGGATTAAAATAGGATAAAGATTAATCTACATTGATTTATAGTAAAACATAGAAATTGTCTACCTTTGGGTGGAATCCACCGATGTTTTTTCCATTACCATAGTCGACGTTTTCTGCATGTCCATCTGGAACCTACCAAGACCTATAGTAGACCCTCCCACTCTTCCAATATCCATTTATATATGCCTCTACATTCTCCCTTGTTCACATGATAAAGTAGGATCCCCACCCAGACAATGTGAGAAGACATCAAAGGAATAGAAGAAATGAATGAAAATAAAAGAAAAGAAGGAAAAGGGGGGCCCCTTCCATCCCTAGTTACTAAATGAGTATACCCACACCTTGTATAAAACCCTCTACTGGACTCAATGGTGGAGATAGAATCTCAATATTATGATCCATGCAAATGGTATGGTTGAACGAACGTGCAAAAATAAATTAGTATATATTTATTTAAATATTACTTATTACTTATTCTGATAATATCTAATGTCTTGGAAATCCAACAAACTCTATTCCAAGGGAAAAAACACCATTTCAGAACAAATTAATTAGACAAAAAATTTCTCTAAGTTCATATGATAGGAGAAATGACAATTTTACCCCAATCAAGAATCTTTTAGAAAAAATTATTTTTTTGTAGAAAATTTTATTCTGAAAAAACATGGGTTTGTAAAAAACCCACCATAAACCTTCACATCACTATGATTCATTATTATAAGATAGTTCACCATTTTCTAACTCAATTAACTACACAAAAGATTTATCTGAACTACCTAACAACCATCCTCATTGAATTATCAACTATCTCCTACTAACGATACTTTCAACTACGACTAAAATCATACTACCCACCATAGTAGTATAATTATGATCATCTCAAACCAAAATTTGATCTCAATATCTCATGAAAATCCATAATTATACTGAAAATGAGGATCACCAGCCTCAAATAGTTAATGGTGCACTCCAAGAAATATTTCTAACCTTAAACCACCCCTCGAGCACAACTCAAATAGATTCCCTCAACTAAGAATACTTTTAAATGAAAATAAACCTAGTGTAGGGACGATGCAATGTCAGTTTACATTGGATAACACAATATAGAGGATGATAATATCTAACAAAAGTATGACAAGATTCCAAACATGTTATGTAAAACTCCACTGATCCGTGCTCATAACAAATAGGCTAACTCGTGTTTAACAAAAATTTGACACAACATCCTTCAACAAATGAATTTCCATGTTCTAACATGGTTCAACCATAATCCAGAACACAATTAATTCTATATGTCACCTATACCATAGAATGAAATTCATCACTTAACCAAAACTCTTGAAAACAATGAATATGATAAGTCTCAAAACCATCAATCCTTATATATCACATGGACACTCATCGATTAGGATTCATGGTACCATGTATAACCAATGTGTGCCCTTATCACTTGACTTGTACTCTAGTGAGTTTCCATATAGTGATAAGTTGACCTGCTACACAATATTTCAATTTAGATAATAAGAAGAACCCTTACAACTACATTTTCAAATTTGGAACCTCACCTGTTCCATGACTTAATCCATGAACACCCATCACCTGGAGTTGTTCTACTCATGAGAATCTACTAGCACTTTGAAAACATTAGAAAAAATAGAAACACTAGTCGATCGGTCTAGGAAACTTAAAATGATTTTCTTTGAAGCATTTATTTATACCAAATCACCCAAGGTTATTTTCAAATGTTGAAGGCAATGACATTCATATATTGAGAAATTATGAACTAACAAATCCTTGATATTAAAACCATTTTATAAAACAAATAACTACCTAAAATTTATTTTGAAAACATGGTCCATCCACTCTCACATAGGATTCCCCCAAACAAATAGTCATCCACCTACAAGGGTCTGAGTGAAAACTATGGGCTTCTAGTTCTCCCACTGATCCCTACAGATTAAGTCTCACAAAATAGTTTATAATGTATAACCATATATCCAAAACGATCAAACCACTCTAAAGAATGTAATTATAACAATAACCTATGAGGTTACAAGATAAAAAAAATTCCACAAGGGATGGATCCTCAATGAGAATACTAATACCCAAATTCTCCTTAAAGGTCCCAATACCTACACACAAAAGAAACTGAAATGTCACTCACTGAGCATCTATACATGGTAATGCCGCTGTAGGTCTAGTTTAAAAGAAGTCTCACGGTATATGTTGACATCATACATTGTGATAAAATATGATAACAACTATATGAGAAAAAACAACCTAAAAGTGGTACAAAAAAATCATATGACCTTACATTTCAACCTACTATGGTCATCGAGCCCCTCATGCAAGAGGACTGAGTCATCAGCCTCACAAAAAATTTCACAAATTAGATCCACATAACCTACCATCATGATGATATACATATATATACATATATGTGTCTGTGTGTATGTGTATGTTTGACAAATCTATTAGGCCTATGTCATCTGTAAAAATCACACACTCTTTAGACTATATGTTGTGTATCCTATGTTCCAAATTTGATGCATGTGATGCCACAATTCTCTTCCCCCCAATAATTCAAATATATCACTGGCCTCTTTCCAATAGACAAGAAAAAAAGATCCATAGTATAACATAACATCCACACAACCTGTGCATCACTCATGGTGAAAATCATATACAAATCTAACATAAAATATAATAACATCAGTCCCATACCGATAGAAACCATGAATTCATATCGGAAAAATTGTTCTTGTTTCACCAATCAGATATCCATAAGATGATCTGACACATCTCAATACTCATGTCTTTTATATCCTAAATATTAATTAATGAATTGGAAAAGAACACCGTAGATTCCAATTTGTAATTTCTTAACCAAGATTCCACGTAAATGGTGACCTAACTCGGTTGATTTCAGGGCCTCATACACACATCTTTATATGCCCGAGGCTAACGACTAGTATCAAGGGATTATGTTGTGTCTGTAGAGGGAATATTCCCACATATTAGAGAAAAACACATCGTAAATATATAATTTTCATACATATTAGTAAATAAAAAGGGCTTGGAAGTATTAAATAACTGAATTAGTACATGTTTTAATGAGAAATTTTAATGCTATAAAATCTCAAACAGTTATGACATACATAAAATAGTGGTCACCCATTGGGATGACCATACATATGAATGAATATAAAAGAAACTGAAATAAATAACTATGGATCTAGTACTATCTCTGAGCTAAACCACATAAACATTCTTCAGACACTATCAAACTGCACTGGCTCGAACAAAAGAACCCACATGGGCATCTCCACTTGATCATGAAACAATGACACTCATCCCTATACAATATTAATCTATTCTCAAAATTATAAGAAAAAAGGTCAAAATGAACACTAAGGTTCATGTGTAGTGGTGAGTTGTAATATTAGTAGGCCACCCTAGTGATGAACCTATAAATCACTCTAATATATGGGTATTCAAAAGAAAAAGTGCTCAACCTAGTTGTGACAGAACTAAAAAGGGGACATAAATTCAATAAACATGAAATCAAAGATGAACCCTCGGTCTACAATCTTGTAAAATGGTAATGTGGAACCATATATTTCCCTGTATATATAGGTATACAAGTATAGTCCCATTCCTATACATATATAAATAAATAGTAATATTCATGGGTATGAGAATCAAATAACATGAAACTAATCAATAGTCGATGCTTGGTTCTGTAATCTAGCTCACACAGACATCTTGTTCTAATAAATTGATTTTCATGTAATACCACTAATGTTATTTTACAATTAATTAATTATTTGGGTCCATAATAAAAATCAACTTATACCTGCTTCAGAAAACTCTATAATATCTTAGACTAAACTACATAACCACAAGGAGAAACTCATCTTATGTTTAGTTTCACCTCTACTAACCTCCCATAATTGTAAAAATGGATTCCATAGAAGTACATCTAGACATCTAGTAAATGGTCACTGAGATGGACATCATTATGCTCATTCCATGTAAATATTATCTAATTTATAAGAACTGGGCATGAGTATAAAGGCCATCAGGATATTCAGATATCGAATAATCATTTAGGGCCTAGCCATTATGTGATATGAAAGGATAAATCATCGGTGACACACAATTCCCACCTATGGAGTCTCTAATAATGGATATAAAAATCATACCTATCAACCAAAAGAGCATAATAATTCTAGGTATCTAATGATATGAGACTTCATACACAACGTTGTGGTACATTAACTGATTAAGGAGATCGTAATCATCCATGTCACTATGGATAGTGTAATAATAAACAAGTATTATCTGATCTAGGCGATCATAACTATACTAATCACATATAAATGAATGAGATAAGAAAAATTATTATCCCTCAAGAGAGATGAATCATCCACGAGTATCACTATTGTGAAATCAATGCACATATATTATAATTATATTATCAACAGTGGGATACTAGGAAGCACCTTTGGACATCCCAATAATATAATAATCAAATTTACATGATGAACATCAACAACCATTGTAGTAGCATTGGTTATGATTATAAATATTTTAAATAACATCTCTCAAAATCCAAATCCCTAGAATCATATCTGGGTATCCTAAAGAGACTAAAAACACCTCACATCAGGAACAGTGACCACCAACATGGAACTACCTCTAGTAATATCAGTCTACCATACCTAAAAAATTGTAAATATAATCCAAAAGGGTGAGGGTGGATGAATTACCAAAACCATCAATACTTCCACAGTAGCATGGGCTTATAATTTTGGAATTGGTTCTAAGGTGACACATGATACCAACTCTTGCAAAACCTAACGTACTAACTCAGGGTCAGTGAAACTACGAAACACATACTAGGTCCCCAAACTCAAACACTAAGTGGAATCCAAATTGGGATCCGTGAGGTTTAAGTAAATGTGATAGAATCCTATATGGGATCTATAGATTGGTACGTTAGGAAATAAATCACATAGGGGACCCTATCAATAGAGAATGAGGGAATAAGTATCCTACATGGGATCATCTATATGATAAATAGTTAAAGGGATCATATAAGGGACTCCCTTGGTGAACACATAAACAAAGTCTTTCTATTGTGGATGCTCAATAGTAGTAAGAAGATGGAGGCATCATACACATGATACACTACATTGAAAGTTATATAGATGAATGTAACATGAGAATCATGGAAAAAACTAGTCTCTTTTTCTCATAGGCTTGAAGGTCACATATAACAAGGTATAAAACCTCAAAGTAAAATTATAAAATGAATAGGTCTAGAGAGACCACTTATAGATCATCTTAGATAAACTGTATCACTCTTATAATATTACTAAATTAGATTACCAAAGGAAGAACCTCTCTATTTAGATAGATTCCAAAAAAACACCCAATAAAAACCCATTAAACACTACCTAGGTTTGACCATCATGATCTACACAGAAAACTAATCAAAATGGATTGATCATATATCCAAATCCATCTACAATCCATAAAACCATAAAATAACGTCAAACGGTACCTAAAAAGGAGTACACATCAAGTAGGATGGGTAAACGGTGTGTAACCTACATGGGGTAACCTCACATTTCTAGAAAATGGACTTTTAATTTATTTGTCTTTGTTGGGTACTTCGACAAAATGTGTGACCAATATAGGGTCTAGTTACGTATTCCATAAGGCATGTCCCCATTACACAAGCAACATGGCTGGGCACACATCTACAAGGCCATGCACTAATACAAGGAATTTACACCCTAGTGTGGAATGTACTTAGTAAACATCATTTTCCACAAAAAGGAAGAAAAATTAATTTGTATCCCTAAACAACATTCGAGGTAGATGGGCTTTCCCCCATTAGAAAACCCTTGAATCCCCACATAACCTCAGTTTCAACCCCAAAAATATTATACCTATCCACTAGAGGTCTCTATCAAGAAAATTGTAGATAAAACCCAGAAAAATTGGTTTGGTAAAAATCAATGTGTTTTAAAATTTGGAAGAAACTGCCAAAGCATCACCCATTTTCAGAATCTACGGTTTACCCATTTCGATTTGACGCATCCCAAGCTCCACGATGGAACCTCCCTCTCTTATTATCTCCCAATCTATTTCCCTATAACTTATCTATCACTTATGAAGAGAAAGCAGATTCCCAATTGGTGTACTCAATAATCTAGTTCAATAAATGATGAAAAGAAACAAAATAAAAGAAAATAATGAAAAAGGAATTGAAATGATAAAGGGTTCCTCCTCTGGTCCCACTATACAACATGAGTTTATTCCATGATTAGGAAAACAATCCTGATTCCATACTCAATGGTGGAGACATAATCTTAATATGATTCTCTATTCAAAAGACATGGTTCAACGAATAAAAATGTTTAAATTAATATTTATTTGACTAAATATTAAATATTAATTATTCTTATTAAATTCAAACATCTCAGAAATCTACCAAAATCCATTCCATTGGAAAACAGCCTATTTTGGGACCAATGAAGTAGTCAAAATAACAATATGAGATCATATTATATGGTAAAAGACCATTTTCCATGATAGTCATTAGATAGAAAATTCAAATTTCTTATCAAAATCACATGCCAAAAGAAACAGGTATGTACATGTTATATCAGAGGAACCACAAAAAGAGAGGGAAGGACAAGGCCCCTTCCTAATTGGTCTTCCTCTAAAATGAAATCTTTTTAGCCTGTAGGGCATGTGATCTCAGTTGTTTGGATAGATAGTGTAATAAGTGGTGTTGTGATAGATGTAGAAGTGGTGTCAACATGATTGGTTGGGTAGGAAGATTAAGGTGCTGATGGTAAAGTTTTTAAGGTTTAGTAAATTGAATATTGAGACAAAAAATATCTTTCCCTGGTTTTCCACTAGAGAATTGAATAGATATTAGTGGGAAGTGATGGGATAGGTGTAGAATAAGATTGGAGAAGTGATGTGGAAAAGAATAAGGGGAATGAGTGGTAGTGGTAGCATGGTTTGGGTCAGGTGTGGTGGTATAGAGAGTGGTGGTTGAGGTATAGGAAGGTGATGATAAAGATAAGTATCAATGGATTGGTGACTCATCTATATCATCAATGTCATCTAGTTCCAACATTAAGAGTCCCCAAATATTATTCACATTTAATATATTCATGAGAATGATAAGATAAATTGGATCCTTCTAGATAAGTGATGAATAAGGCCAATCTATTTTGATGACTCTGGGGTTTCAGGAAAGGTGTATAATAATTCTCCCACCTTTAATCATACTTTGGGACCTCCTCACATAGGATTCACAAAATAGAAAAATTTAGAATTCCATGTTTATAGTAGGAAATCCCATGGTTGAGGCCAGGAAGAACACTTCAATCTTTCTAATTCTCCATTGTGCCTCACGTTTGACTGACTAGGAATGGGATAGATCTCGAGGAATGTTCCTCTAGGTGGCACACTAAAACATGGTTCTATTCACCATTCAATGTCCATAAAATCTATGGAGACTACAGAAGAATAATTCCTAACTCTATGTCACATCCTCCTTTTAATAATAAATATACAAGGTAGAAAAAATGGGATAGGTGACAAAATAGACTAACTAGATGATGAGACCAACACCAAAGTCTTCAAGGGAAATCCCCCAAGACCTTCCTACTTTCCTGGAGGTGACATGGTTGATTTCTAGCATTAACTTGTATAGTAACTCAATGATGATGTTCTAGTAGGTCTCCTCACAATACTAGTTGATAGTGGATATGAGCATCCATCCAATGCAGTTAAGTACTTTTTCCTAAAATGATAAATTCTCAAGAAAACTGAGGCCAAATTTCATTTTTTTAGTCTCGAGATGTTTCTTTTGTACTTCAATTATCATCCTTATTAACTAATATGGCACATTTATCTGGATCTTCAAGCCTATTTTCTTCTCTTGTATACTAAAAGTATTTCAGTTTTACACGTCTAAATAAGACCAAATTTTCTTTCTATATCTGGTGTGTCATGATATCACTAGGTAACATACCTAGTAATTGATCTCATATATTCTATGAGATTTCTCCCACTTGGTTCTAAAGGTTCTGGAGGGAAACCCATTGGTTTTTCTGTTTAGTCTCTTTAGTTATAATCCCATGATTTTCTTTTTTCATGAATATTGTGAGAAGATTCTAATGATTCGATTATAGAGACTAATATTGTTGATTTGGTGTTGGAGGTTCTTCGTAAAACTGTTTTTTAATTAGAAGTAGTCTGCTGATATCTACAGAAAAAAGGATGTCCAAATTGCTATAGTGGTGAGGAGCTGGACATTGAGGTGGTTACCCAGGTGATCCCTGATTCCTTGATTGAAATTTTACACTCCTTTTTTTATAATAATCATGTTTTTACTATTAATGTTTCTAATCCATTCTCTATAGATAACACTATTGTTGATATTTCTTTCCCTATTAGAAATAATAATTTTTTTGATTAAAATTAACATATTTATAATATATGATTTGATGTTCTTCCATACCTTCTCAACAATCCTTTTATATATGTGGGAATCTAAAAAATTTATGTGATTGGATATCCATCATATGGGTAGGAGATTTAGTGTTTTATGAGGTAGATTAAATTAATCTAGATTATTAGCAAGTCTGTATACTTTTTATACTAAGTGGGTATCCTCCTTCAAATGGATCTATTTTGGTTTGAATGTTTATTATCTTCATGTATAATTGTTTAAATAATTTTTTTATCATATACCACAACAATATTAATATTTTTAAAATAAAATATTATCCTTTTATAACATCTGATAACATGTTTGTTAACAATCAATCATTATTTTAATTGTTTCGGGTTTTATTCAACTTATTTTTCGAGTATGTTTTGGATTATAATATTTGTTACTATTAATCAGATCATTATTTCATCATAACCGTAATATAAAATATGATTTAAATATAATATATATTTATTATACATGTATATAATATTATCCATAAAATTTGGTAATAGGAAATAAAATACACCTTTCATTGAGATGGTAGGTCATACGTACGCATGGAGATTGTTTCCATTTTCATGTCGTATTCAATGAAAAATAAGAAAATGATATATATTTATATTATACATCCAATATAATATTGTGTTATATATATTATATAATAATTAAAATAATCATCAATACATGCAATTTAAAGCATGAATGAATCAAATCCCCTTGAGGAGGCGATATCCCACAGGTCCAAAAATGTTGTTATCGTTTACCAAAAAATGAAAAACATATAAAAAAATGTTATGAAAAAATTGTAAAAGAATAAATAACTTATAAATAACCTTTATATTAATTATAAAATATATATATGCGCCTTTATTACTAACCTTGAATGGATGTAATGGAAGAAAATACTATATAGATTCATGAGGTGGTAGTCCACCACACAAACGAATGATGATTGTGTATACCATATAAGGGATGTGTCTGTAGGTTTAGGTCATAATATTTATATAAGAACTATAAATATAATTAGGATAAATATTTTATTATATAATAATGGTATATGAATAATTTAAGGGGTTGATAAAGAAGTAAAACTAATGTGTTTTTTGAAAAATGTTACCACCATTTCATGTAACAACTTTTGATTTGTACCAAATGAAGTCATTTGTCGGATTTATAAAATAAGTAAGTCTTATAAGAAGAATTTAGTTATTTTGGGATCTTTTTGTGTTGGGTTTTTTATGATCCAAATGGATATTTAGATGTGAATATTTTTTGAGAGAGAGCTCATTTTAATAATGGAGGGGGAGTGAAAATTCTATAAATATAAAAATATAAACACTATAGAGAGATTTATCATGCATCACATGCATCAAATAATAAATTAAATATATTTCTATAAGGTATAGTGTCAAACTAACAGCATCCAATGGGTTTTTTAAATGTGTATAGCTACTATGGCCCTTATGTTAATGGTCTAATCCCTTATTAAGCTAGATTTTTTTTATTATCCTTAATTAATTATAATTTCATATGCACCTTTTTTTGGTAAACAACCTTGTTTAAATTACCATAAATTTTAAATTATGATGCTTTAAAATATGAAACACTTTTTTCCAAATTCCAATATTATAAGTGGAAGAAATTATTTAAAATTAATCACTCAGATGTGATAGGAAATTAGGGCTTTTAAGTGAACATGTTAAAAAGATTAGTAATTTTTTATATCCAAACTAAATATAAAAATGATTCAAATTACCTAAATTATATCAATAGATGAAAAATGGATCTAAATATTCAAAAAAATATAAATATATTATTTAAAAATAATATTACTAGGATAGTCTAGTTAGAAGAAACATCTTTTGACCACCTTTTAAAAGCCTGAAAAGGAGTCAATGGAGAAAGTAGATGGGGAAATCAACAATGGGACACATCCAGAATAAGAAAAATTACTTGTGAAAACAAGATAAATCATTATAATAATTACACTCATAGTCAATTTCCCATATTTATTTAGAGTTACTTTAATTTAATATCTTATGAATATCAGTACAAACCTGCATTGATGCCTAATATAAGGATCTAGTACTCACAATCTTTGGCATGTTGGGGTAGTCGTTCTATAACATTATCCTAGAGGATGGGAGGAAAAGGTAAAAACCCATCAATCAATAAATCTCTCCATAAAATTTTTAACATTATCCATGTAGTCATAACCCAAAATATGATGACTATTTTGTCATATAAAATTTGAAAATGTTAAGAATTTTAGTATTATAATAAATCCACCATTAAAAGGTGCACACTGGCTTCAAATAAATATAGCCTTTAAGCAGAAAATTGGATTTTTTATTATCTTATACCAACCAAATATAATGAATGAATGAAAAAATTAATATTATTTATATATAATATATTGTTTTCATTAATATAATTCATTAATAGAAATTATTTTAATTTATTATGACAAAACACCTTTAGGTTGATAAAAATAGTTTTTTATAAAAATATTCCAGTTACATTCAATTTCATTTTATTAATTGATTAATAATTTGTCACAAAATAACAATATAAACATATTTAAAGAATATTTTTCCAAATTTATTTAATAATTTTCATACATAAAATTTCAATTTCTAGTTGATAACTATTATGTTAGAAAATAATATTAGTAGTATACTGCAGTTTGGTACAACTCAGTCTTCTATGTAACACAATATATTGAAGGAACTCATTAGTGTGTGTAACATAAAACAAATTATTGTTTCATGTACCACGAACAAAACATAGTGTTTTATGTGGAATTTTTTTAACATAGGTGTTTCATGTAATGAAATATAGAAAAAACTCAATTATTTCTTAAACTGAAATATTTTAATGTCTTGGGGGTATATTATTCCCACCTCGAATAAATTTCATTCTCAAAATTTAAACTTGATATTGGTAAATAAGGATATCATATTCAAAAATTAAATAATTTTGGGAGACCCACATCGTAAATAGGTCTATTTAAAATAATATTCTTAATAAGAGTGAAATGGAAATACAATGGTCACCCCAAAACAACGATTTCGAATAGGAGAACATTATTGAATACATAGACATGGAACAGAAATATAAAAATCATGTTTTGATGATGGTTGATAGAGAACAAGTTCATGATAAAGTTTTGAACCATAAATCCATATACAAGTGGCATGAAAAGAGAAATTTGAATTATAAAAAATGATGATAATAAGACATCATTTTTGGTTTGTGACCCATTTCCTAGAGTTGAGGGATTCATTCATTCAATAATATTATTATTAAATAAAAATTTCTATAATATAAATATTATCATATTTTTGTGGCTTGAAAAATTTATATTCATTCTTATCATAGGTTGCATAATATGGTGATGTAAGACATTATCCTCTGAAACCTCATCCAATGTTCAAAATAAAAAAAAAATTTAAATTGTTATCTTTATGGCCCTTCCAAATATTATGATCCAAAGAATTTTAATTAGTTCTAAGGTAGCCAGTAGTATCCAATTTACGTTATGAAAATAAATCATCTCTTAGTGAAAACAGAATTATATTATCATCGGTTACATATCAATCATTCTAAATCATTGGTTTTTGAATAAGATCAACATTTCACAAAATCACATTTCTTGGTTATCATTACCATTTATCACCTGCTTTAAAATTATTAAATAAAATGTACTGTAATAAATTTATCAAATATTCTATATTACATATACCTATTATATAATTGTTAAAATACATTCAGAATATTATTTATGGGTGTAAATACATAAGAAAATTAATCATTCAACTTTGGCTACATCGATAGAATAAGCTTGATCTTGATCCCATTACAACTTTTTGAGGTATATTCTCTTAATTATTGGATAATTTATTTTCATATATACCCATATGCATGTAGTGGAAACACTAAACCATAGCCCTTTTAATCATCTCTTTTCATTCTATTGAATGGGGACAATTCTCTTCACACTTATAAAATGCCCCCATTCCCTTAAAGAATGTTCCAGGGTGTTTCTTCCCATTTTTATCACATGTGTTAAAATACCTCTATCCCTTATTCGCTGTACCCAAATTTTTTTACACTATAGTCTACCTTTTTGGAATCCCTTAAAATACATAGGTGATGGAGAATCCATTCTCAATCATGATATCACATAAAACTATTTCATCATTAGAATAAAAAGTTTGAGAGACCAGTGCCCTTCGGAGGCATAGCATAATGCCTTCAAATAAATGTTCAATTTGTTATTATATGATTTTGTGGAAAATCTATAGATTACCTATATAACATTATAATGGTTGCTTTATACTCCACATCACATTCTTTTCAAACTTTTTCTATAAAATAAGGTAATTTCTATTAATATCAAATTGTTGCTCATGGGGGAAATATTTTTTTGAAGAATATATGCTTAAAAAACTTTCATTCCAATTGTTTTCCCTCTTCCTTCCAAGTATTCTAGATCAATAACCACTATTCATCATCATCTCTATTGAGACAATACACAAAAAGTGTAATTTTTTCCTTTTCCCTACATTGAAATGATAAATATATCTTTTCAAAATATATAATTAATTCCTTACTTATGATCAGATCCATAGTCCCTCTAAATCATGAGGTACTCTATAAGAAAAGATAAAACATATGATAATATCACTTTTGAAAATTTTTATCTGAGTAGTAATGGGTTGGTGTCAAAACCAAATTAAGTTACACTAATATATCTATAACATACTATCTTCAAAAATCCAAAATATTGGCATTCTTAGTAGTGAAACCTCTACATTATCCCAGAGTAATGATACTGTTTTTCCTTCCAGGTGACATTTCTAAATACTTTAATACACTAGATTAGATCATATCACTATAAAAAATAATTTATTATACCAAAACTAGTGAAATACAAAACAAAAAATGAAAATTTTATTTATATCTAATATAATATTCATAAAAATGTTTTCATTTCGATTTTATTTTATACTTAACCTTAAATCATATGATTGTATTTTATTCCATAATCTATATTTTTTTAAATCCACTTTCAATGGTCACTAATAAAAATTCATTAATACTAACTTCAATAAAGTAACCTCAGTATCATATTGATTCTTCTGTACTTTATTAAATAAGAAATTATACATGATTTAAATAAAAAGCACCAAAATGTTTAGCAATTTTTGAAATCTAGATTGCATATATAATAACCCTATTATATCAGGAGAAAAAAACCTAAATAACGTAAAAGATAAGAAAACTTGAAACACATTCATAGAATTAATATTCACATCTTGCGGAAACAAAAAAATAATGCAAATCTCAAATGAAACCCAAGGGTTAAGTAATGTGGAAGATATCATGAAGAAAGAAGTAATAATAAATATGGAAAGGTAAAAACCCGAATGCATATTCTATCTAAATACCTAAATAATGCTTTGACAATGTGGAAATGTACATAACTGGAAAAAAATTCTATTTAGTCAATATAATGAAAATGATATGCATCCATAGATTTGGTCATAGCTAAAATACTCTAGAAAATAATAATGAAATACTGAATAAATGAAATTCTTAAATATTGGATGAAATGTATCTGGAACATTATACATTATTCTGTCAATATTTAATCTCAATATGGTTTAAACTACTCTTATTTGGCCAACTGATTCATTTCAAGAGACTACTGTTTACTCTAGGGGCATAAATTAACTAGTCCCCAACCCATTCTTGGAATTTACAATGAATTAATAATATATATAATAATCGATTCAATTCAGAAACAATGTTGGTTAGTAAATATAACAATTGAGTAAAAGATACTGATTTATAAAAATTTCCCAAATTAAAAAACTAACATTCTATGTAAAAACATATATAAAAATGGATTAATGTTTAGTCTTTAATCATATTCATTACAAAATAATATGAATTTTTAATAAAAATAGAATTACTAATGAAAAGGGATTACAATAACGTTAATGTTTCATGTGAAAGTTGAAAAACAAAAAATATTTCACAATAACATTATCACATAGAAATTTTCAAAGGCAATCCCCTTAGATTGGATAATTCATAGAGAAAATTGAAGTGTCTTGAATTATGATAAAATTATAATTTTAAATAAAAAAAATTATTTACACCACATAAATATGAATTTGATACTAATAAAAAATAATTTACAATGAAATGTAAATTGAGATAAAATCCCTTACTACTTGAGTAACATTAGATTCATAAGATCTATGCAATAATATAATAAATTGAATGTTTTAATTTAATGAGATAAATTAATCCATGATAGTAAATTTCATAGGTAATTATATACACCACCAAAATATGTGAGTGGTGAATATGGCATAAGTCCCACTGAAATAAAAAAAGACTAAAAATCTATTTACAACTACAATAATATCTAAATCAGAAACCCCAAGAGTCATAATAAAAAATTAAAAAATTAAATATAATTAATATAATATAATTCTCCATATAATATATCTAAAACTATAATACATACAACAAAAAAAGATGTAAGTTGTGAATACAACATTTTCCTTAGAGAGGTCAAAAGTGATATGAAAATCCATTAACATACACTCCCTTTTGTTTAAAAATGAATTAAATTATTATGTGATGTGTTTTATAATGCTATTAAATTATTCCATAACCATATGAAAACTCATAATATCATATATTATAATTTTACAATATCCTACCACACATTTGTTAATAATATGTCAATTTTTCATTGTTTTAGGTGTTATATGCCTTGTTTTTCGAGTATATTTTTTCATGATATTTTTTTAACTTTCATTGATATGTATTTCTTCATCAAAATAATTTAAAATAGGATTTAAATAGTATATATTTTCATTATACATTTATTTAATGCTTTCATCACATTTTATGATATTAAAGGAAATAAACTTTTCAAAGACATAGGTGGTCGTACATATACAGAAATGGTGTTTTGAATTTCATGTCATATTGAATAAAAAATAAAAAAAAGATATATATTTATATTATAATTATAATAAATTATTGTGTTATATATATATATCATATGTTTACTAAATCAATCCTTAATTCATTCCCCATAATTAATGAGTGAAATACATTTCTTTGAGGAGTCAATATTTCATATGTCCACAAATGATGTTATCATATTTTTGAAAAAAAGAAACTATGAATAAATAATTTAAACGCATAAATACATTATAAATAACCTATGAATCATAAATATCATATATAAAAAATAAATACATTTTTATTCAAAATCTTTAACGTATGCAATCGAAGAAAGAACAATAAGGGTTCTTAAGGCGATAGTTTGAAAAACACACGAACAATGATTTTATATCCCATTTTTTAGAAGTGATATAGAAGTTTTTCAAAAAATTAAGATTAAAAAATCTCATTGTATTTATGATATATATATTATTATATAAGAAATATATAATAATAATTGAAGTAGTTTATAAATAAATAAAACAAAAGTGATCACTTAAAAAATTCCCTCTTTTTCTAGTAACTTTTTTTTCTTTTATACCAAAAGACATTATTGGGTGGGTTTAATCCCTATGGTCAGATTCTATGATGTGGGTAGTGATTTTGGGATCTTATTTTGGAAGTTTTTTGTATTATAAATATATATGTTTAGGCGTGAATTAGTTGTGGGAATGTGTTTCTTTTTCATATTGGAGGAGTAGTGGAAATATTGAAAATATAAAAAATAAAAACTATTAGGAGATCTAACTTTTATAATATAACTAAAATTATAAATAAAATAATATATAATAGGGTATATTTTCGAAATATAGAAACCCAACATGTTTTTTAGATGTTTCTAGGTTATTCTTTCACTAATGTTTAGGGTTTACTCCCTTGTTAAGAGAGTTTTTCTCTTAATGACTGTAATTAAATTTATTTTCATTCAGTATATATTTTGGTAAAATATATTCTTAATTTAAAATAAATATAAAATTAAAATTTTTATCAATAAAGAATCCATTTTTACAAATTCCATGCATAGATGTGGCATGAATAATTTTAAAACTAATCCCTCAGATGAGATATGAAAGTAGGGTTTCAAAGTTAAAATGTTCAAATATTTAAAATTATTTCATATCTAAAATCAATAGGATCATTATTAATATAACCTAAATTGTATATAATTTATCCAATTATACATTAAAATTATTAAAAATATAAATTATATATAAAAATTATTTGTAAAAAATGTCAGTTTTCAATTAAAATGTACTTTTATTCAATATTCAACAAACAATGAAACCTCAGATAAAAATAATATATATTAACCCTAAGATAATTTTGGAATTACTCTTTCAAATAAAACATTTGATTATTCATTGAAATTTTATTGAGGTGTTAATTTTTATAAAATTACTGAGTTTTTAAAAGGGGCAAACCTTCCTTTGGAAACATATAGTTTTTTATTAATAAAATTGTATTTATTATGTTGTTATGCCTATCAAAAATATTATAGTAATTTAAAAAATTATTTACTAGATATATCATATATACATTTACTTAATATCATTAAATAATTGAAATTAATTTTATTAATTATGAAAAACACCATTGGGTTCATCAAAATTGTTTTTTATCAAAAAATTTCCTTTACATTCAATTAGATTTCATTTTCATTTCTAATAAATTAGTCACCAAAGAATTTTAAAAGCATATGTAAACAATAATATACAAATTGAGTTAATATTTTTTCATATATATAAATAAAATATCTAGTCGGTGACTATAATATTAAATAATCATATCAATATAATTTTGTAATTTTTTAAACTCGGTCTTGTTGGTAATAATACCAATCGAATGAACTTTGTATTGTGTGTAAAACTATCCAAATTTGAGTTTCATTTACCAAAAATTAATTTAAGTTCTTCATGTAGTGTATTTTTAAAATAGTGTGGGTTTTAATGAAATATATGAAATAAATTAAATTTATTCTAAATGGAAAATAGTTTATATTCATGGGGTGTTACAATTTCACCCGCCCATCATTACATTTTTGATCATTTTAGTTACCTGCTTTAAAAAATATGTATTGTTTTTTTGGATCAAACACCAATGTAAACTCATTATTCTAGAGAGGAACACAGAAATACTCTTGTTAAGGATCTCCCTCATACATCCACAAATGATGTATCTACTTCTACAGTTGTATAAATGGCATTTAGGGTTGGTAAATATGGATCACTTTTTTATGAAAATTATTAGTTTCATGTACCTAGAAATAGAGTATATCAAATCATATAAATGATAATGGTATTACTAGGGTTCCAAATTCTAAAAAAAATTAGTCATTTTTTTTAAGGAATGCACTGGATTAAGCTTTTATTTTCATTTGGGTTGTGAATGGTGTATAAAATTTGAAAATATCTAAATTACAAAAGAATATTTTAGTAATATCAATTGTTATAATATTATATATCATGATTTTATTTTACTCATATACATTTTTTCTATTCTTTATAGATGGTATATAATATTATAAGGAACAGAGCATAAAATAATATAGAATATTGAGTTAAATAAATAATTTATATTCATTCAAAATTTGGATCCATTCAGGTGTAGATATTTTAAAAATTAGGCCATAACACATAAATAGAAAAATCATAATAATAAAAATCGAAACGTTCTAATTGTCTCCCTTTTTTTATAATCTAGATAATTTTAAATAAATAATTATCACTTTTATAAAAAATCTTCACAACTTTCAGCATGAAATATCTTACTCATTAATCATCCTTATGTCCTGTGAAAAAACATTAAAAAGCGTGGGATCGATATAAAAATATCTGTAGTTGATATAAAAAGATGGAACCCTTTAGTCCACTAATAAAAATTAAAACCCATAAAACATTGACATAATGTGATATATTTTACCCATAATAACTATTAAATTCATTCCTTTTTCATATATGCTCATTTAATAATTTTTTGTATTCAAAATATTACTATAAACCAAAAACTAGGAATATATAATAAAAAATATAATTCTAGGACCTAATTATACTTTTCAATCATACAAATGGAATAACCATGCAGTCGAATTCCATACATGTCACTCTTACAAATGGAATATCCATAAAACTACCTTCCAAACCCAATTTAATTGAGGTTATAACATAAACACCCATCTTTATTTTACAATAAAACACATATCTTTGGTCTATCACATTGCCACCCATAAAATATCCATGTGCTATTATATAATCATAGCACATATAAACAGAAATTTTCAACATGTCACTCTTAAAATTTCATTTATATTCATAAAAATAAATTTAATGTTATATGAATAGTAAATCTCTTTTCCAAACCCATTTTTAATAATAAAATTCCCAAATAAAGTAAAAGAGGGGTTTCCCTTTCTTTTAAAATATTGGAGACTTGTAGTGGAATCCAAACCTCAAATAATAGTCCTGGAAAACCATATACATTAAAAAGAAAATGACATTTTTTTGTAATAGAAGTAAATTTTTATTTATAAAAATATTAAATTTTTTGATTTTTAAAACCTTTAAATGAAATACAAAATATACATAAAATGAAAAAATATAATGATTATATAGATGGAGAAACATTTGTGAAAATTAAATCATTAAACAATCAGACATCCCATACCACTTGGAAGATTTAATTCAGCTTCCACCAGAATAAATGACATTTAACAAAATACCAAATAACATGTGAATAGATATAATATGGATATTTAATTTAAAAGGTGTGTATATACACTTAATAAAATAAGGAACGTTAATATCATGGAAAAATGTCTTAATGAAATGACATTGAGATGAAATCCCTTACCTTGAGTCTGATTCATCCTTTATGTTCTTTATTTTACTGAAAAATATACTACTAGTAATTATAAATATTCTTAAAAACCTTTTAAATTTCTATTATTCCTTTTATATCAATTAATAATATGTTATAACAATTATATATTTATATTAGTTCACATTGTATGTTTTGACGATATTTGGTACATTAGTCCAAAATGACTTTAGATTGATGTATATTGTCTAAATGGAATTAGTCCATCTTATCTAGAGTAATGTTAATTAAATAATAATAACATTTATATATCAATTATAACATAAAATAAATTACTTAAATTTGTAAATTAAAATTTATCTATGTTACAATTATGTAGATGACTAGATTTATGTACGTATAAGGATCATTTTATTTTTTCCAACGATCATTATTTTAAGAAGTTAAGTATTATTTAAAATTAAATTACAAGAAAATTCTATTAAAGATTCTAGAGGGAAGAGGCCTCAGACCTTCGTATCTGACCTCCTGCCGAGGTGACTAGGGATTATCCCTTAATCTCATGTTCATTCCCTCTCCAGCCGCCATCTCTTGAGTTTCCATCATCTTTTTCGTCTCGGTGGAGGGGCGATGGTGCTGCACGGCTGGTCAATGCGCCGGTGTCCTTTTGAAGGATGATGACGGAGCTGGTCTAGCCTGGGGAGGGGAGGTCTTTGCTTCCTTGTTTTTTGTGTTGTTTTTTTTGGGTTGAAGGTTTCCCATTGGATGCTTCTGGTTGTGCTTTTGATGGGATTGTTTCCCTAGGGTTAATCCCATCACCGCCTCCCACCAGTGGTAGATTTTGTTTGGATTCCTTCTTTCCCTCTGCAATGCTTCGTGGCTCCTTTCTTGATGTGGAGACACGCAATGGGCTCTGCGGAGCTGCTGACTCCGATTTGCAGGTGTAAGACCGGATGCCGGCATACTATTCAGAGCATTTGTGGTTTTGTTCTCGGTAGCTCATTGTTGTCTCATGGTGGCTTCTCAGTGTTTGAGGGTCATCATTTACGTTCTTGGGTGCTTTGAGGGTCTGTTGAGGTCTTCTTCAACGGTTCGGGTGGTGGCTTTGGAGTTTTCTTTGGTTTCATTCATGGAGGTTCTACGATGTTGAATCGCTGCAGTTGGTTATTTTCTTGGCTTGTGATGTGATTCTGATGCATTTGTATTTTGGAATTTGTGACTCAGGTTCTCGTAGGTAATGAGCGACGACGGTTGGTACTGGATTCTTCTCCAGTGTATTGCTTGATGGATGTTTGGGCGACTTGAGGCGGCGGTGAGGCGCGTGATGCATGGCGTATCTGTCAATGATATACGGGTGATGATGGCTGATGGCAGCGATGCGACCCCAGCTGACCCGATGAGTCTCCTCAGGTTTGGTGTGGGTTTGAATTTCAAATTTTGTATAATCATCATGTTTTTTGGTATCTCGTGCGGTGTAATGTGGTTTCCCTCTTTTTCTTAAAGAGGCTTTCTTGAAAATGAAAAAAACGAATTTTCAGTCAGTCCATTAATATCATATTAATGAAATAAATATGTATATATTTAAAGTTCATGTTATATGTTGTGGAAATATTAATGACATTGCTACGTGGAAATGATCGTTCACAAATACCCACGAATGAAGTTATAATTTTTATATGCCTGGAGGTGTAAGAAAAAAATGATAGATTATCTTTTAATAATAAAAAATATGCCTTTAAGGTAATATATTGATATTAATTAAATCATTATAGCATGTCTTGATATATGGTGATGGAAAATTAATTATATATGTTCACGAGGCGGTTGTTCATCATACACACAAATAATAATTATTTTCCCATTTGTAGGAATTGATGATGGATTCAGGTGATGATATTAACTTTACAATATCATAGTACATTTAGGATACTATATTTATTATTTATTCATGATTTAAAATGATTTTATGTAATTCAAAGAAGAAATAAAATAGAAACACTTAATTAAAAATGATACCCCTTCTTTGGAATATATCTTTTGATTAACACCATTCCACCTTTAATGAGGGGTTTATACCTTAGATAAGGCATATCTAATATAGGGATGGATTATAGTTAGTGATTTTTGTATATCTTGGCCAATCAAAAATGGTTTTTATGTGTTAGGAATAGATAATAATGGGTTCCTTTTTATATTAGAGGGAATCATCACTCTTGAAATTTCTCAAAATATTAAATTAATATAAATTTATTTTATATTCCAAAGGGATCCAAAACAATTTTATAAAATATATGACCATTTTGGGTAGAATAACCTTCACCGAATGATAATTATATATGTTTTAACTCTTTTTCTTCATTTATGTTTTTTATTAACCCCTATTTAACATTTTCAATTCTTCCCATGATAAAATTTACTTTTCATTTTGAGGGATAATATAACTACTATAAAATGAATAATGACCAAAAAATGATTCATTGATGAAATTATTTGACTTAAAACAATTAGTTTACATATTATTATATTTTTATTAATTTTATATAATTTCATAAAATATTATTTACTTTAAAAAAAATCAGTAATGTCAATTTTGATACTATTCATTATTTGACATTTTAAGAATATATTAACAACTTGATATATTCTAAAAAACTCTATTAACTCATATTACACATTTAAGACAAAAAAAATATTTTATGAAATCAATTATACAAAATTATATTTATTTTAATATTTTTAATATCCTTTATTTGATTATTCTACTAATAGAACAATTACTCTATCGTTATTATGTTGCCATTTCAGGTAACAATATTATCACTAAAAATTATAATTTAATTGAAAATACATAGATAATTATTTTACCTTTCAAAGAAATATTTATAGTTGATCATATACCTTTTATAACTACACATTAATAATATTTTTCTTGTTATAAAAAAAACTATTGAAAATTGATTTTCCTTTGAATATTTTATTATAAAGGATATATTCTCATCAAAAATACCATAAATGGTCTCATAACCGATAAATTAATTATTAGGGATATAAAATACTCGTATAATAAAATATTTAGAAATTTTAGGGAAATTTTATAATATTTTTAGTGGAATTGTTACCATTAATTACCTCATATACCGGAACCGGGGTAACAATTTTTTTGAATAAAGTTACTATTAAAATTGTCCAAAAATAAAAAGGGACATATTCACTAAATATAAACATTAATATTATAAATATGGAATAATGTTTTCAAAATTACCATGTCAAAAATTACAGAATGAAATTATTAATAAATCTCATTGATGGAATGAGGAAACCAGCACTTAAAATCAAAACGTTGAAAATTTCACATTGTATTTATATCCAATATAAATGTGAAATTGATTCCAAAGACCTGAATTTTATTAAATTATAAAACCATAATATAATTATACATTAAAACCATTACATTTTATAACTTAAAACTATACATAAATATCATGAAAAATTATTTTTCGGTAAAAATTATATTGTTTTTCACTATTCATCAAAATTTTAATCTTATCTAAAGAATTCATAAAGATAAACCAAAGTAAATTTTGATATTACAATTGAAAAGAATATTTTTCTATGAAATATAATTTACAAAAGTGAAAAAATCAATATTTAGTATAAGTGTGCCTTCAAAAGGCGCCAAAATAGCCTTTTTGAAAAAATAACTATTTTATAAACAAATATGAATTCTTTTTATATTATGTATAGAAAACACATAAAATGATTTTTAAAAATTATATTTAATATATATATATATCCTTAATATAATCCAAAAAGTGCAATTTGTTAATTTTTTGGCATAAAACAAACATGGGCCTACATAAACTGTTTTTAGGAAATAAATTTGTTTAACAAAAGTTTTTTATTAATTTATAATTATTTGGTCAAAAAATAATTTATCAAAAATCAATGTGAAAACCATATTTTTATAAATCAATTAATAATATTTATTATTTATATTCTAATAGCTAGGATATAATGGTAACATTTAAATAATAATGTTTAATTGATTGTTTAATCTCAACGTGGCATCTCTTGTATGCTATTGATTGTTTTGTTCCTTTATTAACATCATGGGATGTTACATTCTCTCAATATTTAATAATTTTTGTCCCTAAAATTTGAAATTGGGATAATTTTTTTTTTGATATTTCCAAATACCTTTTTTGTAATCCCATATTTAAAACAAGATTAATGAAACATCAAAATTAAAATATTGATATGTAAATATAAAGCTCCCCTAAGATTGAACATACTATGTTTCCATATAGGAATAGCTGGACATAGATGGGAATATAACCAATAAATTATTAATGAGTGAGATAGAGAACATTATCATTATAAAATTATCAATAAAAAAACATAATTATATGTTGTGTTTGAATGTCAATGATCTCATACTAATAAAAGTGATTGAATAATGTTTTTGTTTGAATATTATTTTCACCTAATTGATGGATTGTTTTAATAAATGGACTAAGAACATAAGGATATATACTTATGTGAAAAGTCAATTTTATATCCTTCAATTAATTTCCACCACAAACATATCCATTTCTACAAATGATGATGATTTAAGATGAATTTTTGACACTTGAAGCACAAGAATGAACTTCTATAGAATCACATAATACATAAAAGATTAAATATATATTTCTCCAACATTGAAATAGAAACCAATTCCAAAAATTTTAGTATAAGTTGATCTAATTATACCTAAATAAAAAACCATTTTCTAATGATAAACTACTATTAATCTCCCAAAATTCAATAGTAATACCCGGACTTCAACATAGATCATTAAAAAAATGATTATCCTTCAAATTCTTCATAAATGACCTTAACATGTTTTATCCTCAAATTATTTCTCATACCTTTAATTTTTCATCGCAATAAGTAATAACCCCTAATTACCTCTAGAATTAATGGGTTAAAAAATTATAGTTAGTAACCTTAAAATTTCATAACCTAAATCCTAAAAAATAGTTTCTTACTCCCTAAAAATATGATCAACCTTAAATTTATAAAACCAAAATGTTTTTTATATCTCTCAAGAAAACATCTAAATCTCCAAAGCTATATAAACCATTATTTGATACTAAGTGTAAGTATAGGTCCATAAAACATTACATAATCTTGAGTTATGTTATAAATTTTACACTCTTTCACATTTATGATATTTTTTGGTTTATAAATTTAGAAACTTAATCCATATCTCATATATAATATATATAAAATTAAGAATTCTCACTTTTATTAAAACTCTTCCCAACATTAAACATGAAATATCCCTATCCTTACTCCTACTAAAGTCCTATAAAAAACATTAAATAAATTTGTGGTGATCATAAAAATATAAGTAAACGATATAAAAGACCAAAATAGTTAGTCTGTTTTTACACACAGAAACCCAAGGACAAATTGTTATAAAGTAATACATTTCATCCATAATAAGTAGTAAAAACATCACATTTAAAATAATATCATTTAGTAATTTTTTTAAAAATCAAACGATCACCATAAAAACCATATAAATAATAAAGAATAATTAAATGTATGTTAGGATAAAATTATACTTGTCACTCATATAAATGGAATATCCATGTGGTCCACTTCCACACATATCTCTCCTAAAAATGGAATAACCCTAAAAGTGACATCCATACACAATTTATTGGGGGGTATACTGTACCTACCATATAGGATTTTTCATAGAATTACTCAACCTTTGTTTAAAAGCTAACAACCTGAATAATGTTGAAGAACCATTATATAACCATAACAAATACAAGCTTGTAATTTTCAACATGTCACAGTTGACACTTCATTTCAACTCATTCGAAACCATTTCATGTTATTAAAATTATCACACCCTTTTAAAAATAGATTTTTAATAACAAAATACCATGAAAAAATAGAGGTTTATTTTTCTTTTAAATAGGTGAAGACTTGTAAAGGAAGCCAAACATCATTTAATGGTCACAATGAGAGAGAATTTTCTATCACTATATATATTAAAAAAGAAGAATTTTATAATTTTTTTGGGAATTAAATAGTTACATAAATAAAACATAAAAATATTTTATTTTTAGAACATTATAATCAAATTATAAAAAAAATGAAATGGAATAATATGAAGAATATTGATAAAGAGATAAACTTATGATAATTAAATAATTAAGAAATAAAAGCATCCCATATCACATTAGAAATTTTAATTCATAAGTGATAGGAAATAAGAACATTTAAAAAACATAAAATTACATGAGAATAGATAAAACATGGGTATTTAATGTCAGAGGGGTGTTATATACACTTTATAAAAGAATAAATGTCCATATCATCAATAAATGTACCAATGAAAGGATATTGAGGTGAAATCATCTCACATTAGTACGATTCATCATGTTTGTTATTTATCATAAAAAAATAACAAACATATGTTTATTATATACATTATTTATAAACCTTTTCATATTTATTATCCATTTTATATCAATAAATATCATGTAATAACAATTACATAACTAAATAAGTTCATGTTAGACGTTTTGAAGATATTCGGTACACAAGTCCAAACTGACATTAGATTGATGTATATAGTCAAAAAAGTATTATTCCATCATAAACATAATATTATTAATGAAATATTAATGACTATTATATATATATTATTTTTTAAAATCCCTTAATTAAGTATCTATATGAAAATTGAAATATTATATAATCATGGAGACGGTAAGTCCTACATACACATGAGTAATCATTTCATTTATGATGATCATTATAGAAAGGAGGTAATTATTATTTTATAAATAAATAAATATAAAAATTTAATTAATATCATATTACTCATATAAATATACATATGTATAACTGTAATGTGGTGTAGTGATGAAAAACGAATCACATTGCTTCATGGAGGTGATAGTACACACTTATGCACGAAAGAAATCATAATTATTATATGAATGGAAGGGTAAGAAAAATTGATATATTATAATTTCATAATGATAAATATTTCATGAAAAGTATATATATATATTAATTACATACTTATAATTAGTACTAGTACTTGATTATTGAAAACAAATTATATTGGTTATCGAGGGAGTAGTTCGCTATACAAATGAACAATAATTCTTTTAATCATTGACGAAAGTGTATATGGATTTAGGTGATTCTATTATCTTAATAAGATATCAATATATTGAAGACCCTATATTTATCATTTCATCCTAGTTTTTTAATATTTGATTTAATTTTAGGATTAAATGAAATAGAAACACTTAATTAAAAATGGTACTTATTCTCCAAATAACCTCCATTGATTAACAACATAAATACTCTAAGTATGGTGTTCAACCAAAAATAAGGCATCTCTAATGTTGTAAGGGATTCTAGAATTGGATTTTTTTAGATATTTTATTATCCAAAATGGATTTTATGTGTGTATAATAGAGAAGAATGTGTTTTTGTTAATAATAATGGGATAGGGCACTCATGGAATTTCTTAATATATTAAACAGACATAAATTAATATTTTGTTTATAAATGATTTATTTCAATGATATGTTGATTTTGAATTGAATAAAATTTACCCCAATTTTGATTATCAAAATTTTTAATATTTCCAAATTCATATCATTTTTTAACCCTTTTTAATCATTTTACTTATTACAAGGATATCATTTATTTTACACATTATGGTTTAATATAACTACTATAAAATTCCAAAGGATAGTAAAATGAGTCCTTAATGAAATTTATGAAATAAAAATAATAATTTGAATTATGTTTTGTGTTTTAGTAGTTTTATATCATTTAATAAAGTATTATTTCTCTTAAAATATCATTAATGTCAATTTTGAGACTACTCATTATTTGACTTATTAAAAATATATTAACAAATTTATAATTTAAAAAATATATTATATCTTCCATAAAATATAAAATAAATACAATAAATTAGTGTATTATTTTAATTAGATCAAATTATATTTATTTTATTATTTGTAATATCATTTACTTCATTCTTCTATTTATTAATCCAGTATTACATCATTATGGTGTCAAAATTTAGAGTAATTATAATATCACAGAAAAATAATAAATAAATTACCATCATTTAAATAAATTATTATGTATTAAAATAACATGTATACACAAGCATATCAAATATATAGTCCCTTATTCAATGTATTAGTCCAAATAAAGACAAAAAGTATGAAGAAAATTGATTTTATTTTGTATATAATGTTATCATGGTAATATTCTCATCAAAAAGGACATCAATGGTCTCATAATGTATCCATTAATTGTTAGGGAATAACCATACTCACAAAATAATAATAAAGAATGTTTTATGGTAATTTTATAACACTAATAATATTAATTTTACTTTTAGTTACAGGATTTACCTATAAACATGGTAATAAAAAATCTCTAAATTTTCTATTAATTTTATCCCAATATAACAGAGACCTATTTAATAAATTTGGTCCTTTTTATTATAAATATGGAAACAATTTTTTAAAATTCCAAAGTCATAAATTGAAGAAATTAATGAAAAAATAATCTCTGTGATGGAAGGAGAAATCGTGTTTTAAAAGTTAAAACATTGAAAAGTTCACAATTTTTTTATATAAAATAGATATGTAATATTGTTTCCAAACACCTAAATTAGATTAAATTATATAAACAAGGTATATTTATACATTTAAAAAATAAATCTATAATTTAACACTATAAATATATTTGCTGAAATATCATTTTTCAATTAAAATGGAATATTATTTCACTATTCCTCAAAACATGAAACTTATAAAAAAATATACAATTTAAAAAAAGTAAATTTCGATATTAAAATTTAAAAATATATGTTTATATTTTCAAATATAATTTTATAATTTTCATATAAAATATATTTAAAAAATGTGTCCCATCAAAAGGTGGAAGAATTTTATTTTTTTAAGATAAATTTTTTGTGAATGAAATTGGATTTCATATTATACCATGACCAGAAAACACAAAATATTAATTTTAAACATTATATATATATATTTCATTAATATAATAAAAAAAATGAAAAAACTCTTTAGTATAATAACAGTTGTGGACATTTAAATGGTTTATTAGAAAAAAAATATCCTATTAAAAAAGTCATTTTATTTTCAATAATAATTAATTTCTCTCAAAAGAAATAGTTATATAGACACATGTAAAAATTATTTTCCTAATTATTTTATTACTATTAATTCATACTATTTTAATGGTTATGTTATAATGGTAACATTTAAATAATAAATTTTTTTGTTTAAACTCGATTTTGCGGGTCATGGACACAATTGAATGTAGTGTTCCTTTCGTAAATGTGTTGAATTATATATATATATAGAAAAAAAAATTGAAGTTGTGAATAAATTTTTATCTTATTCATCCATGATATGGATAAATATACAATCAAACCTTACAATATATTCCATTTTTTGGGGGGAAAATACAAGTGATATATATTCTTGTCTAGATAAATATATTTAAAATAAAGTAAAACATGTTTATGAGAATTGTTTCTATAAAGTTAAATGATAGTATTTGGAAGATTTTTTATTATCATATCCTTATTAATGATTTTTATTCTAAATTTAACACTACATAAATGATCTAATTAGGGTATTTAATAGAATAAGTTATACACCCATGCATTATATTATGGTGGGTATACTATATTGGAAGAAAAAATGATGGCCAAAAAATTTAAATAATGAAGAGCTGAGACATCATGATCAAAATATTTTAATCATACTTACCACCACCAACTTTTCAGGACACAATAATATGTTTCTAAATGAGAGATAATGGATAATAACACATATAAGATTTGAGTGATATAGCAGAGAGAATTCAAAGAAGTTATTTAATAAATTTATGTTGTTTATGTTAATTTTAATTCCTATATATTATGAGTCACTATTTAAAATTCCAAATATACTATATAGAAATCCCTTGAGTATTAAAGAAAACATGGGACCTTAATACGAAATCGATAGAAGGGTATTTTTCCAACTACATTATGAATATCCAAACACCTAGGTTTAGTATAAGGATGTGTGGTTGTGTATCCATAAAATTTTTTTTTGGTTATTTTGGAGATTCCAAAAATGTGGATTCACATAAAAGGAAAATACAAGCTTTAGAATATGAATTTCATGACATGGGTTAGATGATGGATTACATGATCAGAGGTTATGTATAGTAAATGTATTTAGAAATGTATAGTGTAGTGTTTGACTTCACATTATACTCCTCCACCACACCCTACAAATCCCACTCGGGTACAAATAGCAATAGATGCCACTCCTCTACATCCAACTATTATACAACTCCCAATCTTTCTCCTCCAAAACATCCCATTTATTATGAGTGATATATTGATGATCCAAAACATCATATTGTTTCAAATTTTATAATATATTATATTATGGATACCATTAAACATTAAAAAATGGATATGGATATGCTTTATATCATTGTATAAGATAATATAGATTGATCATCTATAATAAAAATTTATATTCGTCAAGATACTATAGTTAGATAACATATCAAAAAAAATTATATTTCCCATATAGACTAGTATGAATGAATATCATTGAGGAATATATAGGTTATATGATTTATTTTATATTAGTGTTAATATTAATTATTATTGTAACTTTATATATTAATCACCATTTTTTAAAGTAATACATTAATGAAAAATAAATTCTGTATAGATGATAATTTTATAGGAATGAATGTATTTAGATAATACTTTTTCTATACTTTATTTATGATCAACACAATCAACTTTTTTTTAATGTTTATAAGAATCCAATGGATTCATTCATTTGGGTTTGTAAACTAAAATTGATGATTTTATAGGATGATATGATGAAGGTTGGGACATGATAATTTTAGGAATCATCATGATACATGCCTCTTCATTGTGACTCATTTATCATATATCATTTAGTTTTTTTATTTAAAATTAATACTTATGTTTTTTTATTATGAAATTTTAAACAATGTAGTAATTATAATATGGAATCTATATATGAATTCTGGACCCAAAATGTACTTCCCAAATAGTGAGGACAATAATGATAAATAATGAACAATACATATTATTGAATGATTTGAAAATAATACAATTTACTTTTGGTGTCATCATTATCATGAATTATATAGAACACATATTTCTTAAAGTCATATTTCACATAAATGAATAACCACTCACATTATCCATTTTATATATAAGTTGTAATAGGGTATTGTGTGTCTTATGTCCAAAAGTGAATATAGTGTAGTAGTTATACTCCATAATGAGATCTGATAGAAATTTTTTCCCGTTATTGAACAAGTATGTTTTATTGTTTAAATATATTTGTCTTATAATAAGTTTTAATTTTATTTCATAAATATCATTTTTATATCAGGAATGGGATTACTTTAAAGTGAACATAGTGAAGAGAAACAAATATATCAAATATGCAAATGTAAAGGTGAATTCTCATTTATAATCAATATAGTTCAGTTGTATGAACTATAAAAATTATTAGGAATTAAAAAAACACATCTTAATGAAATATGTAATCATCAACAATGATTTATGAAATGTAGATATTATGTTATAGGATTTATGTTTGAAATAACTTTAACATGGATAGTTAAAAAAATAAAACATGTTTAGATTATATTATATCATTGACATTAGTTTAACTTATAATTAATTTGAATAAAACTATTAAATTATTTATTTTTAATTTTTATCTTTTTTATGATTTCCCCATTATTTGAGAAAGTATAAAAATAACTTACACATTTAATTAGATGAATATTTAATAGGTTTTATAGAGTTTTACATTATTTATGTTCTATATTATAATGTTTCACTTCCAAATGGTTATGTTTTATGTTGTTCTAGTTCCAATGTTGTGGTACTATATTGTTTTATATCTCAATTACTATATTCTTTTGACTAGTATAATTTATATAATTTATGATATTTTTTTCATATTGGTTGTATAAAAACCCATATAGAGATATCTTTACACCATTTGTCATTTTAAGTAAACTATGGGGAAACGATTTTCTTACATCAGATAATATATTACCTATGGGAAAAATTCTTTGAGTTCTAGTCTTTTCATTTGTTTTTAGATTTTCTTTATAAAAATTGATGAAAAAAATAATCTTTGATTTTTGTTAGTTTTAACTTTTTTAAAAAATATATATTTACTAGATAGCACACAAAAAAACAAGAGAAAAAAGATAAAGAACACCAAATGAAATGAAAAATAGTTTTTTCAATTAGTGGTTTATCTATAACTAGTTCCCCATCCATCAGGTTTATGTCCTACACATTCCTCATATTCTGATTAATCCATTTTGAATCTAGAATAAAAACAATAATACTTCACTTGTAAATGAAATAATATTTTTAATTAACTTCCTTCAACTCACAATGTATATATAAACGATATACAATTTAATCACCATCAAAATTATGGAATTCATTTTTAATTTATACATGCTATTATTAATATGTACATATAGGAGATAAAATTAATTCTAATTAATAATACAGTTTCATAGAGAATATTATTATAGGAAAGTGACTTATCTCAATATAATTTATAATCCATTATCATTATAAGATGATAGGAAACCATCAATTAATAATAAATGATTGTTTTGTTGTAAAACCATTGATTTATAAAATAATATGTAAGAAATAATTTAAAAAACATCATTTTAACATTTTTTAATAATCAGGTTGAAAAACACATTTCAAAATTCATGTTAATCTTTTAACAAAATCATAATTTATTATATCATTTTAAATAAAAATTCCAAAAATATAGAGAAAATTATTTTCCTTGAAAACATCCAAATAATTTTTTAATAGAATCATGATATCATATAGTCAGAATTAAATAATAAAAGGGAGGTCAATTAGTATATGGGAAAAACATTAAATGGGTCTATTTATAAAATTTTAAAAATTACCCATATGAGAAACATTAAAAATATTACTTCTAAAACCATTTTAGAAATGTCATTAAAAATTTAAAATGAGAATTTTCTACCTTTGATGCATAAATAATTTCATTTTTCGATCCTTTCAAATAAACTCAATAGGGAAAACATTTATTGTTTTCAAAACATTAAAATAATTTTTTTAAATCAAATTCCATGTACTGTTACTTACTAGTTTATTTCTAATGAAAAAGAGAAAAAAAATAAAAATAATAATTTAATTCCAAATCATAAATATAGGATAATTATATAGTTATGTTTTTAGATATTAGGTTCATATAATATTCAGAATGAAAATATGAACATAAACAATTATAAAATAAAATGGGATTATAATAGAAATATCGTACCTTGGTTCTTCGCTTTATGATAAATGTTTTCTCCCCATATATTACAAATTTCAATTTATAAACTAATGTATTAAGAAACTTTTTCATATATTTACCATTTTTGAGGTTCATTAATAATTATTTGAAATCCATTTTTTTAATATTTATTTCTTGCAATGATAATATAATAGTGTACATTTAATTTTTTTAAAATTTCATTGGTTTGTTGTTTATGTTTAAGAGTGTTATATAATTGTCCATTCATCACCATAATTTTAAGAAGATGAGGAAGATTATTTTATTAATTATATACACATTTGGATTCATCCTTTTATGGTATTAATACATGAATAAATCACATTTCATTGTTAAGTTTGTTGACCAAACATGCACATGAACGATTTCATAATTTTATAATGGAATGCAAGATTTATAGGTGTATTATATATTATATTTATAAATCATATTTTCAATTAAAAACATTTATATTTCATTAATTTTATCTTTATATCTATCTCTATAAAATAGTGTCAAAAATTAAATACAACACTATGTAGATATTTAAGGTTGTACTAATGCATGAATGGTGTTTTCATATTCAATAGGATTGAATGTAAGTGTAAAAAAATTTCTAAATTAATTAAACTAACATATAAGTATATTTGTAATAGTGGATTAATTATAATAAGATGGGTAAAATATATTTATAGGAATAATAATAACAAATAAATGTTGAATGATTCATGAATGAAGAGTAAATCTTCTTTATGAGGCATCCATTGGATTAAAAATTAGGCCTTATTATGTTGTTCTAAGTTAAATAATTGAAAAAATAATGAAAATTAATTTGGGAAGTTTTTTGAGTAGGTCTAGTCGATGTAATAGGACTTAATGCTGATGAATAAAGTAGGATAAGTGGTTACATTTTAACATAATGAGAGGGGAACACATGGAATAACTTAATGGAGTTAAATAGTATAACTTAATATTAATGTGAATATGACTCCAAATTTATATAAAATTGAATCTTTTATGGTTAGAGATAATATAAACCTAACCAATGAGGTTTAAAAAAGATTAATGTGTATCTTAAAGCCCTATCCATTTATTTTTTACCTATTAACATATTTTACCCTTAACCAAGGGGATATTTTTTTACCATATTAACTAATCAATAAAGAAAAAATTAAGCTGAAAAAATTACCTTATTTTAAATAATGTTATTATAGATTTAGAATCCATTTATTATGATTCAACTCTTAGATTATGTACAAATTTGTTTTAATTTATTTTCATAAAATGAAATTAAAACTACTTTTTGAAGAAATGATTATCTTATGTATACAAATCATTTTATTGAAAAATATTATATATTTTTTATTAAATTGGGATTAATTTGATTATTTAAAATAAAAGGAGTTTTATTTTTTTATTAAATCAAAACTAGAACAAACATTAGCCATATAAATACTTAATTAATATAAAAGAAGAAAAAATTAAATTTATTTAATGAAAAATACAGTTTATTTTATCAAAATAGTAGAAATATATTTCTATGTTCATCATAATATATTTATTTGACTTGATTATTTATTAAATACTAATTTTTTCTAGATTTTTTTATTAATAGTCAAATTTTTGATACATAATTATAAATTCTGGAATTTAATAGTTTTTTTAAATATGTATTTTAACTATTCACCAAAATATTAACTATTTCTGGAAAATCTAAAAAATTAATCCTGAGAAAATATTGAAATACAGAATTACAAAATGGAATTAATTTCTTCAAATTACATTTACTATATTTTAAAATTTATGTTTTAGAATCATTCTTGACTAATGATATCAACATTACGTAATTTTTTCTTTCAAAACTAATTATTACATAGAATAATTGAAATATATATATATATCTCATTCTTCACCCTAAAAAAATTTCTTCCTCAAAATTTCCAAAATTTCAACACATAAAATTTTATATTAATTCATTCACTATAAAAAATTTATGTTTCAAATATTCCTCTTATATTTTATTATTTCTTGTAAATAAAATTCATAATCAAGTCTCCTAATTCAACAACACCTATTCTCTACTGTGAAGAATCTAATCAATCCCACCACAATAATTTAAATAAGGATAAGATTTTATTTTAATGTAGGTGAGCACATTAGTTGGGTAAGTAATTTACTTCCACCATAGATAGATTTGGAATACATCATGGAATTTTGAGAGAAACATTGGTATTTCTTAATGGAAAGATGAAAGTCTAATATTATCATCAATTTAACATGTTTCGATATACCTAGTATGTAGATTCATATTCAAACCAACCACATAACACCATTCAATAGAAGTAACTTAATTTAAACATGATCTACCATTTGAAATTGTGAGACCTTCCATTGGTTATCTTTAAAGGAAATTTTTATAACCTTTTTCATCTAGATATGTCACTGAAATGTTCTCACATTCATCATTGTTTCTACAAAATGGTCTAAGACTAAAATATTTTTTTAACCATTTACACTGCAAAGTGCTGGTGTAAATTTTTTCCCATACAATTCTTTTATATGGTTCATTTTAAATTATCTAATAGATGGTATTGTAATATGAAAATAAAAAAATATAAAAAATGAGTCCATGTAACTTGAAATTATTGTGGGAATAACCTAAACAAACATTTTAGTGTGTAAATATTCTTTTGATACTATATATTTATCTATGAATCATAATCAGAGCATAGATGCTCCTCTGGGATGATATAATTATAATGATATTTCTTTAATTTCAATATAAACAATGGCTCATGATCATATAAAATTAAAAATGGTGAAACATAATTTCTCACAACATCATTACTATAGTTCTTCATGATGAGTTTAAGAGGTAGTTTGATCATTTTTGTGTGGAAATTTGAATTCATGGTAATGTGATAAATAACATCCCATATGGAAACGTTTTCTCTAAAAGTATTCAGAAGTCCAATGAAAATGTATAATGAAACATAATCCCATTTGAACACATTAATATGTTAGTATTCATGAATCCATTATAATGTAGTCTCGTATCCATTATCTATTGATAAAAAAACAATTTTTATAAATAATCTATAATTTACAATTCATATTATCCCCAAAACAAATTTCAATCAAATAACCATTAAATTTAAAGAACCAAAGGTTGTAGATAAATTTGAATGATGAGTCTTATCTAATAGTTATTTGTATAGATTTATATTTGATATACCATATATAATATTTCCCAAATTCACTATATTATCTTCATAGTTGAAGTATTTCAACCTCTATTCATTAATGTATTTAAATTTCTTTTTCAAATTATTTTTATTCTGTAAGAAAATGTTTATATTATTTAAAAAAGATGGGTTATAAATAATTTGGTGTATTTGGGTAATTTACCATTCTATAATGATTCCCACAATAATAATTACAAAATTAATTAATATATTATCTTTTTTCAATTCTAATTTTTGTTAAAACTCAATGATCATTCCATCTGAATGCAACAACCACTTTATTTTCCTTTACATTATGGTAGTGTATTTATAAATTATAATTATTATGTAATTATACCCCTTTACATTGAATCATGTTCATTTATTCACATGGAAAGATATATATCAAAATTATGTGATCCATATATATTAGACATTTTTTACCATGGAATTTGACCCACCACGTCATTAGTGAAAATACTATGGCTGAAAACTTAAGATAATTGGTTGGATAATTTATTTCATGAATCTTTAACATATTTCATTAATAGGAAGTAACACTATAGTTACTCATAATAATAAATAATAACAAATTATTTTATAAATTAGTATTTATCCAAAATCCAAGCCTTGATAGTAGTAATGTTAATACAAGGGTAATAAAAAATACCATCTTAAATTATTTAAAATATTCCTTTTATTCATTTTACCATGTTAACATAAATCATTTTGTGTAAATTATAATAAAAATTTAGATAATTAATAAATTTTTGGAATGAATCATCAATAGTCTTGTGATCAATGATGGAAACTATGTAACATAGTTGTATTAATAGGTTTTGGGAATTTTATCATGAGCATTTTCATTGAATGATAAACTTATATTCCACCCATAGATAAAATATGGATATGAATAGAAGCTTCCTAAAATAAGAATGGAAATTTTAAAAATATTCCATATAACTATTTTCACTTTGATTATTAAAAATTATTGAAATATTATTAATATTATCATCATACAGTTTATATTAAATGATGGAATCATAAATAAACACTCTAATGAAATCATTGAGATAATCCTGGGATATGGTTTTCATCAAATCCATAAAAAATGACATAGTCAATAAAAATAGAACTACTAAAAATCATATTGTACATAACTCATATAAAATACCATATTTGGAATATATTACTTCAATACATTCATTTTATGATACCAAGAATAGAAAAATCATTGAAAAATATTGATTTCCTTTCATTTTTTCATAAAGCTATTCAATTACAATAATTTGGTATATATTCTTTACATTAATGCAATTAATTTACATATAATAATTGAAACAACAAAATGAAAAACCATCCATCTTAACATAAATAATAGGGGCTCCCCATTTTAAATTTCTAGGTTGTATAAATTCCTTTTTCCTAAAAACATTATGTAGTTGTTTTATCACTTTTAGAATTTTAACAATGAAAATATGGTATGAGGTCTTGGATATTTTTTTCATCAGAGATAAGATAAATAGTAAAAACAAATTCATTCTTAGGTTGGTTCCAATATATGTCTTTAAGAAACAGATAAATGTATTCTTAAAAATATATACATTATATATTCTAAGGAAAAATTCCCAATATAGATGTTTAATTAACTTTTATTATCTACAAAATTTATTTAGGAGAGCTAGTGGAGGTGGATCCAACCATGATTAAAATATTGTAGTCTCCACTAGGATTAAAATTGATTCCAAATCTCTTTCACAAATCATAATCTATTTATCATTGAAAAAATTCATTAAAAATTAAATTATAATCCATAAAAAGAACTATATCAAAGTAAACCATAGGTTTAATATGAATGTTTTCAAATATGGTATAACTATATGTCATCATGGGAACTACCTAAGACATCCATGTTGTGATAATATTTACTTTATGATCATTTCTTGAAAACTCAATACATAAATTCATAAGCATATATATAATTTTATTGAAAAATTGAATATATAATATAATGTGAAGATCCATACTTAAATAATGCATTAGATAAATTTAAGGTTAATATAATCATACATGCCACCACATATTTATTAACATCAACCCTATTATAGTAATAACTTGATCCTTTCCTTCCACCCTTTTCCTCTTAGTCTGGAGGTTCCCTTGATGGTTGTAACATTAATCTTTATAATGTCCCATATAATTATAGTTTAAGAAGTAGATATAATTTTCTTCTCTCTTTCTAATGGATTCATGATCCCTATGACCCCTTTATATACTCGTGAAAAAATCTCATGTTTCCATTAAATAATACCTAGATATTATTCCATAATTATCTCACATTGGAAATCTCATCTTTCCTTGTTTTTTTATTTACATATTTTTTGTAGATTCTCAACCAAATATTTCATTTTAGGATTTTCCTTAATGATATAAAACCAGGTAAACTCTTCCATGATCGTTTAAGTGATTGATACTATATCTTCATATGATGACACCTGTGTAGAAAACAATTACCTTTATTGGCTATGATTAATCGCATAAAATTAGAGTTTAATCATTCTTTCCTGATCACGTTTTTTGTCCATAAAATCCCTACATAATCCTATAAATTTATCTTCATACTCTATAACACTTTTTCTTATATCATCATTAATGTGAGTAAATTCACATCCATTTTTTCTCACCACACTAATAGAAATTATTTATCAAATAATATAACAATATATGTTCTACATTTAATAATTTATATTTCACCAATCTCGTTAGTATTCAATATCAATGACAACCATTTTAACTAGATCCTGTCCAACCATACACTTATTGACTAAACCATTATTGTTCATTAAATTAAAAGGGTAGAAATATCTTTTTGAGGTAATTAATTGAATATTCATGAACTAATAGATTAGTAATTCCATTAAAAAATAAAGGAATCTACTGAATGAAGTTATCCAACATATGTGAATCATGTAGTGGAAAAATATGTTTCTTTTTACAAGCTCGATTATTCAGAACAACCTGAGTCAGATCCCCTAATATTTCAATGATCATGTCAATTCCATCCCCAAGTGTATTTCCATACTCAGTAGGGAAATATCTATATTGAATATCGGTATTGATTCTCTTACTTCCACTATAATCCATATATAAAACATGGAAAAACTATGAAATGTCATTATCACCATGAATATTGGATCCTAAAATAAAAATCTATATAATGTTAAAGGTTCTAAAAAACCTTATGGGGTTATTATAATTATTATTATATAAATATTTATTTGAAATATTATTCATTAGGTTTTAATTAATTTTTCACTAATACAAAATATAATACCGTACCATTGGATCCGCTAATTTTTGGTATAATTTATTAAATTAGAATAAGCTTCATGGAATCTCACCAATAAATATTTATTAGTTTATAAGTATTATAAAAATAAATACTGATTGAGTGGCCCAGAGGCCTTCTTTATTTTTTGATAATCCACTATTCAATGGGTGAGGTGGAACCCTTACAAGGCCCGAATGATAAGAGACAATTACATGACCTTTAGGTCTTAGTGTAAATCACCCAGAAAAGAGAACTTTGAACTACTCCTCCCCAGTACATGTCATGATATTAGTACTCCAACATCTCATGGTTGGTCAGATAGTTATCCTACGCAGACCTACACAGGCCTGATACCGATGGAAATGACATACCCTCTCATTATTCCAATTCTAGTTACCTCTACTATGGTGAATGCACATACTTTAAACCCCCATCTGATGCCTTGTCCCTTGTAGATTAACTTGTACATCTGCATATTCATATTATTATTCTTCAAATCCTGGGGAATGAATAAATGGGGATCATAGAATATTTTTAAGGTTTATGTACAATTAAATATATCATTATTTAATAAGGAATAATAAAATGGATTACTGTACTATCAAAACACCTTCTATTTAATCAGAAAAATGTGTATAATGAACATTCATGTGTACTATAAATATAAAAACCACATGGATAATGGAAATTGAATTCCTAAAAATTTAAATGTACAAAATCATACATTCATGAACACTTATTCAACATAACAACCATCATATCATGGATCTTTACATCAAGTACTCTCAAACAAGTCACCATTCTTAATAAAACTGTTGGTGTAAATAATATAACCTTATAATGTGTCATGCATACTATTTATTATTCAGATGAATTGTTGATGTATCAATGGGTAATCTATAACTGGCCCCAAGTTACAACATTATCATCCCATTCATTTTTTATACTTTTATTTATAAATAATATTCATTCTAAAAATTCGTTATATGTCAAAAATTATCATTATAAGATAATGAATAAGAAACATAAATATTTATTAATTAAATGAAGTAACATACTTCATAATCCTCCTTCAACTGATATGGGATATATAAACATAAAATGGTTGAAAAATAATCAAAATAATTGAAATGATTACAAATTTATCCATGTTATTAAAGTATTGTCTTGAAGGGTAAAGAAATTATCATTTAATAATTGAGAGTCATAGTGAACATAATTATAGGAAACTGAATGATCTCAAAATAAGGTATAATACATTTTCAGTATAGGATCAAATAAGAAAATATATTTTTAAGAAATGAAGATTTTTTAGTGAAACCAATACATTTGAAATGATAATAGAATCAATATATTAAAAATAATTTCATTTTAAAATCTAGGATGTATGTAATTATAAATCATTTTTTTTAAATAACATTCATATTATAAATAATAACCTTTTTAATTAAAAAATGTTTAAATTAAAATTCATAAAATAATGGAAAAAATATTTTATTTAAAAATATATTGGAAAAAATTAAAAAAAATCACAATAAGGTATAATGGTTGTACTGGAATGAAACAGATATAAATCATTATTTGTTAAAAATATTATTTTTTATAATTTTGGAAAATATTTAAAATGAACCATTTGATAACCATTGAAAAAATAAATCTATTTCCTTTTTAAATAATGTATTTTATAAAAATTAATCTTATAGAATTATTTGTCATAAATAATAAAATTCATCAATTATTTAAAGGGACTAGGAATAAAATAGGTGGAGGAAGAATTTTCAAAAAAGATTTTTCAAAGAAAAACCCTTGAATGTAACTTATTTTTAGATTCCTAATAAAAGTATATGAGAGAATGAATATAAACATATAGACCCAATAACTATCTAGGGTAGAATAATATTGATAGGGTTTAAAATATTGGGATAATGACTATAAAAGGAACTCTAAATGTAAACAATCTCAAAATCTAATAAGATTGCAATAGAAATAAAATACCATGTCCCTCTATATAATCATACATCAATTTTCATCCATTGAAGTATATATAAATTAATTAAAAAATTTATTAAGAAAATATTTTCTGTATTATTTTTTTATGTCATTATATAAATATTTAAAATCTATTCATTGAAATGTTCATGAATATACCATATACCTATGGTTATTCTGTGAATTACGTCAACATTAATTTTGTGTAATTTTCATTGTTTAATGGGTCATGTAATGGTTACATCATCTAGAGTACATGTTTAATTTTCAAAAAATACTTTTTTATTCCCTATATGAAATTTTAGAATTATCCATGCCTAGTTTTAACAGAATAATGAATCTCATTACTTAATGGATGTGGTGTTCCACAGATACAAATGAGGGACATTATCATTTTCCAATAGATGGAAGCAAAACAAATAGATGATATATTATATTTTTTGATAATAAATATGTCATATATATATCATATATATTTCTTTAATTAAACCTTTATAACAATCCATTTATAACATTGATAGAAATGTAATTACACTGCTAAGTGGTGATGGTAGGGAGTAAGTATACTCGAGCATTATTTTAATTATCCATAGGATTGAAAGTAGGTAGAAGTTTTATATCCCCAAATCATAATTAAATAACAATATATTTGATATAAGAGTGAACTTATTTTAATATGGATATAATTTATTAATAATATGTTGTAGAATAAATAAATATTGAATGTTTCAGGAAAGGTAATTATCCCTTGATTGAGATTTCTCCTTTGTCTTGCAAATTAATAATTAATTTAAGGTTATTTGGGTATGGTCTAGACAAAAAGAAATAAGGGATGATATAATTTAAGACTTTTTAGTTATTCAATGAGATACTAGATTCCAAATTTATGAATAGGTGAAGAGATGAGGCTCCCTTTAACATGGAAGGTAAAAGGAACATGGAATTAAATAAAATATTTTATATAGTAGAAATTTAAATTCATACAAAAAATGTGAAGCAAATATATGGAAAGTAAAATATATTTTCCAAATAAAATATTCTGAAAAATAAATGAATAAAAGTATTATATACAAAATATCGTAATTACATGGCCAATTCCATGTACACAGTCATAAGAAATTAACCGCAATATTTTACTAAATAAAATACCGAGATAGGTTGTAGATCATCTAATATCCCAAAAAATTAAAAAATTAAATTTTATATACATACAATGATAAATTATTCTATTCTATCCACACAACACAAATAGATTCTAAAATCTTCTTTGTACGATCTTACAATAAATAGATTGAAAAAATAAATACTTTTTGGAATGACTGGTGGACATTTCAGAAAAATAGCATCTGTAAGAAAAACATTTGATTATTTTATCAGAGCCCTAATAAAAATGGTTTCATCCTTAAACTATGCCTCCAAATCCAAACATATAATGGAAATAATTGGATATTCCATCTTGTAATCCAAAATATTTCTAGAATAAGTCATGATTAAATATCCTTACTGGGAACTGAAGGAATCACCCAAAAGAATCTAGAAATAAGAGAAACTACTATATCATTCATTTACCCACCTTATACGAAATAATTCACAAGAACCCACAATTTCCCAAAACCACCACCTATTTGAATTAGTCATAATTATTTAATAATTCCAAATATTCTCCAAATCATCCCCAATGTAGATATGAAGATCAAATTGCTTCTGACAACACAACAATATGCACCAGTCGTCACCAGATCACATGAAAGAACAAAAAATATTAACTACAAAGTAATTCAACATTGATAATAGAATCCAAAATATATTATGAAAATATGTTTTATTTTTAATCTTGATTCCATATAGGATTATTGTTTTACCATTTTATCCCAATATACCCATAAATGATGTGATAAATACACACAATCATTATTTTTCATTATGAAAAAAAATTAAGTTTCCATTTTTACAAAATACTAATTCTGTTGATTCCAAATATGAAATCCATTTTACATTATTAAACTAGTTGAATTAATGTAAATACACTTAATATTAGGCCACTTAAGAAACTAATATGTTTTTAAAAAAATTGCTTATTTTAAGAAAAAAATTTGATTTTAAAGGAAAATAGGGTATATGTACAATCTAATTGAATTAATTGAATTATATTAAATGAAATTAACCATATATTTATTTCAAATAAAAATATAAAAAAAACTTTTAAATTCATGATTTTTAAAAAATAATTAAATTATGTTTTAATTCGAACAAAAACAGTATTTAGATTTCTAAAATGATAATAATATAATTCTATATTCATACATATAATTTTATATGATTTTTTAATCCATTAATATAAAATTTTTCTATAATAAATGATTTAAAAACATTTAAGCTCTTATTAAATTGTTATAATGTTACAATTATGATAGTTTTTTTGTACAATCATTTCTATTCACTATTCACCTGGAAATCTACTATTTCTGAAAATTATCAAAAATCTTTCCACATATAATTTTAGCAAGATAAATTGAAGAATGAAATTTATTTCATTAAATTAAATTTATAATTTTTTTTGAATTTATCTATTAATCAGATATATTTAATAATGTCAGGAAAATTACATTTTTGTATCTTTAGAAATAAAATAATACATTCTATAATTGAACCCATAGTGTTACAAAATTTCTGGTCAGCCTGATATTATATTTAGTGTGTTTGTGTTATAATTTAAAATTAAAACCTAGGAAATGAAATATTATTCTTATTAAATTAAATTTAAATATCTCAAATATATAATCAATTATGGATTATTTTCATTGAGAGTCCTTGAATTTTATTTAGTGAGTAATTATAAATCTATTATTAATGTCTGTATGTTATATAAAAAATTATCCTAAGGAACCTGTAACTATTTGGTCAAGTATATAAAAAATGTTTTAGTAAAAAATAAAATATAAGCCCGTAACCTACTGCATAATCTTAGTACACAACATTAGGTTGTTATTATGAATAGATTATATGGATGGATATATCTTCTATAATATGGATAGAAATTCTAGATTGTCCCATTAGCCATTGATAATACATGTGTTCTTAAAATTTCAATAAATATTATGTCTCACTCTAGCATAAAACATTTTGATATAAGATATCACTTTTTGAGTGATTATTTTCAAAATGGGGATATCATACTTGAATTAATAGCACTAACTAAAAAATTACAAATATCATTATAAGGACATTGGATATTGAGATACTATGTTATATCCAACATGAAATAGGTATGGTTAATTTTTCATGATAGATAGTTCAGGTTTAAACTTGAATCAATGATATTAGTTTCCAAACGCTTACTAGTAACCATAAGTCCTAGGGTTCCATGATAACCAATCAGGTATTAGGTTATGCTATTATGACTTTAAAAGATTCCTTTCGGTTGGTCATATTTCATTTAACCATTTTGTGACACTTACAGAGTGAACTTAAGAAAAATAACATGTTAAATCTAATTATCAAGAATATATTTATTATTATTTATGCTATATTATATTATTATTTTCTCAAAATTTATTTAAAATACATTTTAATTCCAAATATGGTTTATAATATTATCTATTTTCATTTAAATTTAGAATTTATATAAAACCATACCAACCATCAAGACCCGGCATTTTCAACCCCATTTATTCTACTAATACATTTCTTCCTCTAACCTTCTCTAACATCATTCATAATAGTGTAGTCAAAGGGAATGATGGATTTTTCTACATTTATTGATGAAAACCATCCTATAATAAAACTAAAATCTTGCTTGAGTACATCTATTGAGCTGTGTAACTGCATATCTTGAATATAAATGTAATTATATAAATATAAGTTTATGTGGAGGGGTTAAAATAAAAATTATTATATTCTCAGATATAATTCAACAAAAAGGATGAAATGATTGGGTTAGGATCAATATATGACATTTATTTCATTGATTAGTCAAGGGGTCTTAGTTGAATACCAATTTAAATGTTGGTAAACCATTCATTTTAGGTGAATAATGTTCATTAGGGAATATATGGTTTTTCACTCAATTATGTGCGAGAAATGTCTATAATTTCCTCATGAAGATGATTTTACAGAAATTTGAATCTATTATAGAGTTGTTCATTCAATTTTTGAGTTTGAGAAATCTCTTAAGGAACTGAATGGGAATGGAAACACAAAGATGTTGATTTATAGTGAATATTTCTCAGAATACATACTACTGGTTATGTTTATTCAACATGTTATGTTCTTAACAATGTTATGTTTCATTATTTTAGGAAATTGGGACTTATTATTTCTTTATCTAATGAAGAATGATTTGAATATTAGTTTTCATACATTCTTAATAAGGATGATATTAGATTTTTATAATCCATATTCTAGGTTCAATTATCTTAAATAAAAAATATTATTTAAATTTATCTAGAGGTGAAAGATATTACTCCTTAGGGGAGAAAAATATAGAATATTTCGGTTGGATATTTTTAAACCAAAACATTTACAAAAGAATAATAGAGATCTAGAATCCTGGGAATATTTAAAGGGATACAAAATATAAAAATGACAAAAAAAATAAAATATTGTAAAAAACATTCCAAATTGAAATAAATTTCATACCAAATACAAGGACCAAATGATTTTGTCAAATATACTACTAAGGGATAAATATTTTTAGAATGAATAAATACTGTGAAAGATAAAGTGAAAATTATTTATACTTCTTAATTAGTGGAAAGGTGATTCCCTCTTAAGCTGGGGGTTAATTACCCACATTCACATGTGCCTCTAATTATATGGAAATATGTCTTATGGACATACTATGTAACAACCCTATATTTTAAAATTAATGACTATGTTTGATAGAATAAAATATATATAACACATAGCTTAAATAAATAATTGTTTTTTATTAGTGAATTGTGACCTTTATAACTAAGCCTTAAAATTTGTGAGAGTGAATATTATTAATAAAATTAGGAAATATTTAATGGTTTTACTCATTTATAATGTATTTATTAATGATTTTTAATTCAAAACTATATTTTTAGAAAAGTCATTTTATTCTTGAAAAAATACAATTTCATAAATTTTTTTTATTGATTTCTTATGTAAAAATAATATAACTAATATCTAGAGATTTTGGAAAATATTTTTGATAAAATGAGAATTATTTTTTAAATAATCTTATCATATTTTTTTTGTGAATTTCTTTGAATATTATGAAAAGATATATTTTTAATAAATAGTGAAAATGTATATTTTTTATAAAAATTTTACTTTTCATAGTATTTATATGTTAAAATTATGCTTTTGAAAAGTTTTTAATTTTAATTTGTTTATATTTATATAATATAATACAATTATGGTATTTTTAATTGATTTTCTACTTTAATTTAGTATAAAAACATTTTATGTTAAAAACAATTTTTTTCCAAAAAAAAACTATTTTTCGATTAATTTTGACAAATTAATTTTAAATTAAATTCAACCAAATTTGTGATTTTTTTTCCAAAAATGGATTCTATATTATGATTAATAACATAAAAATTTAATAAATATGTCCCTTATATTTTTTTTACATTAAAAAAAATAATCATTATAATTTTCATTACTACAGTTTTTGGTATATCAGGTAATTAAGGGTAAACAATTTAATAAGGATTAGTATATTTACCCCAAAAAACACAAAATTTAAATTAAAAAAACTTATGAGACCCTTAACTGAAAATGATATAATTTATATTCTTTAATAGAAACTTTTCTTTTCAAAATACTAATATATTATTTAAATCAAAGAAAGTCACAAAATGTAACTTTCTTTGTCTAAAAAATTTCTTATGTGTCCACATGGGTAAAAAGGTATGTTATGAATGAATATAAGTTTACATTTTTAACCTAATAATGTTATTTTATTGATATAAATTTATTTATTTATTTATTTCTCCACTTGGATGTGATTTATTAATTTATAATGTTTTATTTAAGGAATGTTTAATGATGTCACATTTATGTTATTAATAAATACATTTTTTAATATGTTGTTATCTATATTATATATTTGACTAAATATTACATTAAAATATAAAATATTTATATACATCATGTTATTTTATATTTTTCATTAATTTAATAAATATGTATCTTAAATAGTTGAAAAATAATGAGGCAGCAATTATTTAATTAATGAAACAATCGGAGAAGTGATTTAAAAAATATTAAACCTAAATATAATTTTATTAATTATGGTTTCCCCCAAATTATCTAGATTATGATAACAATTAATGTGAGTATTAATGTATTTTTTTTCAAATATATCTTTTTTTCAAATTTTATAATTTCAATGAAATGAATTGTATGGAAATTGACTCTAATGATATTTTATCAAAATAATATATTATTAAATTACGTAATATTATTTAAAAAAAATTAAAAATTAAAGGTAAATATTATATGGTCTAAAAGATCATAAAAATTTCATTTATGGTTCAAATTATACTTTATTTGTAACAATTGAAACCTTTTATATTTTTAATGTTTTTTTATCATTTTAAAAATTAAAATAGGCTAACTTAGGGGTAGTGAAAATGATAACGTTGAAAATAACAATAATAAAATACAAATTTATATTGGATTATGAGATTTAAATTATATCATATTTTACCTTATAATCTATTGTCATTTATTGGATATTTGTTTTTTTAGAGAATGTATTTATTATTATACAATCTTATGAGATTTTCCAAATGTACCCGTCGATAAATTATAAAAGGGAACTCTTTACATCACTTATTTACACCACATTAAGCCATATATATCTAACTTAATGTAATTATTTATCATAAAAGATAATTATTTATGTTCTTTAGATTATTTTACTTCAAAAATACCAACCCTATATTCATTAAGAAGAGAGAAATTGAATCTTCTGAAGAACAAGTAATCATCTTTATCCATTCCTTCTAGTTTGTTTCTTTTTCCACTTCAAATTTGTGTTTTTCTTACAAGATAATGTAATAACTATAGTATCATATATATTATTATATGATAATATGGTTATTGGAGAAACATGTTCCATCATTTATCTATCCAATGAAAAAACATTGTGCATTCAATTATACGACACACCGTCTCCACACAAATGTGGTATTTGTTTATTCATCACACATTTACTTAGACTATTTTAATTATGGAAATGATATATATATATATATGAAACATATAAAATGAAAAATACATTTTATATGTTGAAATAATGGCCTCATTGACAATATTCAACCAAACCTAGTCATTTTGGACTTATGAACTGAATTTCATCAATACATCTAAAGTGAAATAAAATGCTTAATAACATGGTAAAAAGTGAAATTAATGTTTTAATAAATATAAAAAGGATTTTAAGAAATTATAAATTAAAATATTTTTTTTATTCAATATGATGATGATTGTATTTGACGAGTCAGACTCATGGTAATGGAATTTTTTAAAAAAGTATTCTTTTCAAGAAACTCTTTAGAATATTTTTTAAAAAACCAAAATATATGTTTTTAACACATACTGAGTGAATTAATGTTCCAAAATTAATTAAATCTTTCTTGACATGTTTAAAGTTTTATCTTCCAATAAATATACTCATTTATGATTGTCAAATACTATAAAAATGAAAACTGATCTCAAAATGGAAAATTAATTTTCCCCACAAAAGTTTCTTCAGTGCAAGATATATATGTTATTTCTTATTTTTATTGGAAATTTTTTTCTATAATGTGTGGTTTCATGATAAACCAAGGGCGGTTTATCCTTTTATTTCTCTTCCATTCACAGGGTAAAGGGATTGAGTTATCTTTTTTGGTTTCTCCTATAATGTTAAGGGAATAAACTATCATTGTCATTCCGAATGTATCTATGATGGTTTCCTAGTTTTTCATTGAGAGGTACAGTATCAGTTAGAGAGATATGAAAATGATTCCTCAAGTTAAATTTATGACTTATTCTTTCTATGTGTTTTAAATGATACATAATATTTAATATGGTAATCTGAAGAGATTGTGATTTAAGTGTTAAAGTTACTACTTTTTGAAAATGTAATCATTCATAGACTAATGGTGTCTTTATTCATTTCTTAGTCCCTTATTAATATTATTGTTCTTATCTGAAGTTTTAAATGATTTTTCATAAGATATTTTCAAAGGGTAGTGAAAATGAATATTTCAATTTTAAATTCATTATGTTTTTTAATGAAATAAATCATGTTTTTAACTGTTTTATTTTTTGAAAACATGTATATTTTTTTAAAGTGTCTAATTTTTTATAAATGAGGTTCTATGTATGATATTATGAACTATTTATATAAAAACATAATCCTAATTTATCTATGGGAGTTTAAGTGAGTGAATTTTATTAAAATTAAATCTGTTATGTAATGATTAAATGTTGGGTCCTTATAGTTTGAAATAGAGTATTGGTTAGAAAAATGCAAAGAGTATTATGTTTTCATAAGTGTTATGGATATCATAATGGGTTTATGATTTTTAATTTTATAATATTTTTAGTACCATATAATCCTCTTTTAAGTATTTATTCTATGAAATATTAAGTTTACTAATTTAATTTTTGGAGACATTCAATTATTTTGTAATTATGAGTTATTACATTTTTGGATAAGGAATGAAATGTATTAGAAACATTTGAGGTTAAAACATATTAACTTTATTTAGAGGATTTTTATATAATTTGTGGAATTTTATATGGATTCTATTAATATATATTTTTATAAACGATAACCATAAAATTGTGTGACCACCTATCATTTTTGGAAGGGCGATGAGAATTAAACCTACAAAAAAATTGAGACAATGGTTTATCACATACCACATGACTACATGACGTTCCAGTTTGCATGGATTTTTATTTTTAGATAAATTATTCTATGGATTAATAATTTGTTAATTTTTGGAATTTAATTTTCATTATTTTCATAACCCTAGGGTTTGGAAATGATTTTGTGATTAATTGATTAATGTTATTTTAGAAGTTGTTAACAATTTTGGTTATCCTATATTATCAAGGTAAACAAATTAAAATGAGATTTTATTTTAGGAATAAATTTTGAATTCTATTTTGAATGAATCTATTGTTTTTTGTGTGTATTTATATAGATTCAGTTTATTTATGTAAATTTTTATAATATATTTACGACTATAAGGGACATTACATTTTGGTATAAGACATTAAGAATAATTGATGTTATTTGGAGAAAAATGCTCAAATATTTTTTGGAAGTTAATGTGATCATATCATTATATTTATTGGGTTAAAATATTAGTCTAGATTATTTTTGAGTAATTTTGAGTATAAATGAATGATCTAGGAAGAACATTGGGTATTACTATTGAATTTTGGATATTAAAAGTATTTTTTAGTAATTTAAATGTTTTTATTTTTGGGAAATATCTTTTATATTCCTATTTTTTTTGTTTATGATAGTTTTTTATGAAAAGAAAATCATATAGTTAATTTTTTTAGATTATGAGAATTTATCTATGTTGACTCTATTGGTTGAGGTGTGTAAAATTATTCTTGAATACTCATCCTTTTGGGAAAACGACGAGATTTTGCTGGAAATTAATTTACAATTAAAGATCTAGATTTAAAGTAAGTATATTACCATATGTTATTAGTTAACATTATAAATTAATTCCTTACATTTAGGAAAATGGTTTTGAAATAAATGAATTACTTGTTTACATTTATCAATGGAATTTTTACCCATCACGTATTTATTATCTTGTGAAAGTTATATTTCTCATAATTAGCTTCTTTATCACACTCCATTAGTCATTTTGAGTATGTTTTTTTATTCTATGTCCTTTTTATCTTATCTAGAATCTTATTTTACTTTCATAAATAACTTTATTTATTTTTAAGTAATAGTTTTAATATTTTATTTCTGATATGGGATTAGAATAAAGGTATTTTGAAAAGTCAAACATTAGTTTCTATACCCAAATTAAAAGTATTGAGGATTCAGTTTCCAAAAGTGGGGGATAATGTAACATCCCATTGTTTTAATAGTATAAACTATGATTGAGAGCATACAAGTTTTGTCACACAAATTTTAAACGAACAATAAAATAATATTATTTAAAAACGACCAATATAATCTAGCCTTTAAATTGGGTTGAATGCATATTGTTAATGGAATTATAAAATATTTAATTGTATTAGTCATTTATAATGTAAAATTAATTCTTTTAAATCACATCTTAGATTTTTAGACAAGTCGTTTTATTATTCAAAAATTACATATTCATCAAAAATGATTTTTATTGTTTTTATGTAAAAATAATATAATTAGTTTATAGATATTTTTTAAAATATATGTTATAAAATTAACATAAATTTTGGAATAATTATATCAAAATTATCCTATGTAAAAAGTTTCATAATTTTCATAATTTTTTTATTTTTTAAGGAATAGTGAAAAATACATTTCTTTATTCAAAATTATGAATTTCTAATTATTTAAAAGATTAAATTATGTGTTTTATTAGTTTTGAATTTTCATTAATTCATTTTTAATTAAATTAATACAATTATGGTTTCATAAATTTATTTTATACTTGAATTTAGTATAAAAACATTTTATGATTAAAAAATGCATTTTAAAAAAAAGTTCTTAATTTCATTTTGATGATATAATTTTAATTAAAATTTTCAAATTATTTTTTTGAATTTTGAAAGGTGGATTAAATATTTGGAGTCATAAGGTCCAAATTTAGAAAATATTACCCTTTTATTTTTGTACAATATATATAGTAAACATAATAATTTTTTACTAAGGTTAAGGGTAAATCAGATAAATTAAGGTTAAAATAATATAATATGGATTAGCAAATTATCCACACAGATACAATAATTTTATTGGATTTAGTTAATTAAACTCTTATCTTTTAAGTGCCTATTTTAATTTTTTTAATTGACACCTTCCCATTAAAATAGCTTATATATTATATAAATCAATGAATGTTAAAAAATATTACAATCTTTGTCTGAAAAATATTTTCCCATTCAACATGGGGATAAAGGTAGGTTATGAAGGAATCTATATTTATATTTTTAACAAAACAATCTTTTATTGATGATATAATTTTAATTATTACATTTTGGGCCACTAGGATGAGATTTTGAAGTTTATAATAATTTATTAAATGAAATTTCAATGATATGACATTCATGTTATTAATAATTATATCACTTATAATTTTTTATAATAACGAAGATATTTTAAACTATAAATATTATTTTTAATTGAAATTTTTTTATCTACATCATGTTATTTTATGTTGAAAATTTTATCAATGAAATATGTGTCATTAATAATAACACAATGATGATACAATGATTATTTAATTATTCAAATAGTCAAATAAATGATATTAAAAATATTAAAATAGATTCAGTTTGAGTTAATTATGGTTCTCCATGAAATTTATAGATTATAATGACATATTAATGGTGTATTTAATTATATTTTTTTATTTTATTTTGTTGTTTAAATTTTCTTAATAGAAATGTAATCATATTGTCAATATTGTAACTGTTAATATTTTATAAAAATAATATTTTATTAAATTATTTAAAAATCATAAAAATAAAATAAAAAATGGGATGTAATAATTATATGCCTGAAAATTTCACAAATTATTCATTTATGGTTAAATTGACTCTTTATAATTACAACTTAAAACATTTTAATTTTTAAAGATTTTTACCATAGTTTAAATTAAAAATTTGTTAACTATGGGTAAATAAAAATGATACAGTTTAAAATAAAAACATAGAATATTAAAATTATTTTTATTGATTCAGTTACAAAATTAATGTATATTACCTTCAAATACATAAATATTTCAAGGTATTTTTTATAAAATTTAGTTTATGAAAATTTTATCCCTTGAGATTGTTCAAAAGTTCCCCTCACCTAAATTTTAAAAGGGAACTCATTACATAACTTCTTTACACCACATTAATCTATATAGCTCATGAAAACACGTAAAAATTATATTATAAACATAATTTTTTGATTTTTTGATTTTTAAGTCCTTTAAAATGACCCATTTTAGATAATAAGAGAGTAAAGGAAGTCCCCCGAATAATAGGTAATTATTTTTATCAATTCGTTGAAGATTATTACTTCTTCCACTTCATCTTCTTGTTTTGTTTCCATGATAATGGTTTAACTAAAGTTTAATCAATATTATAAAATTTTATTATTATTATGATACAACAGTATTTCACCTTTTATATATCTTATTAAAAAAGGCATCGCACATGCATATGTATGACGTATCATCTCTACGTAGTGGTGTGATTTTTTTCCATCACCACATTACTAAGATTATAATAATGATGGAAATGATAAATATCTTTTTGATACATATTACATTAATACAAGTAAGGATGTGATGAAATAATGGACTCTTTGATCATAGTCACCCGAATGATGTCATTTGTAACATGTAAATTGAATATCAAAAAAATGTCTGATGTGAAAATAAATAATTATTAACATGGTAATAAGTTATATAAAAGGGATAAAAATTTTCATTTTAATAATAATTATTAAATAAACATAATTAAATAATTCTATAAGATAATGACTTCATGTGATGAGTTTGACTGAAGGTAATAGAATATTTTTAAATCCTATTTTAATGTTATCATTTAAAATATTTTAAAAAAATACAAAATGAATGTTTTTTGACATATATGTTATGAATGGTTCTTGGGAAATGTTTTATGGGAATAGGTGGTTCCTTGCTAAACCTAGTGTGGGTGATCCTGTTATATCTCTTTGATTGTTTGGGAAGAGGGGTGAGGATAATTATTTAGGTTTCTCTTAAGTGATTAAGGTAATATACTATAGTGGTTATTCCAAAAGTAACTATAAAGGTTACTCCTGATGAAGTTGTCTGATCTATAGTATTCTTAAGAGTGATATGAATATAATACCTCAAGTATGAATTATGATTTACACTTTATATGGGTTTTACATGAAACATATGATTTTATAAGGTAGGCTAAAGAGCATATGTTTTTTTAGAAAACTAATAACATTTCTAAAATTATTTAATTCATTGACTATGGTTTTTTTTCTTTTTATGTCCATTAATTTTTTGTTGGAGATCATACTATGTTTTATAATGTTTTTCACAATTTATATGGATGGGTCAATGAATATAATAATCCATGTTTGAACTATAGATTTTATTATAGAAAGAAATCATATATTTTTTTAAAAGTTTTTTATGGTGAAAAAATGTATATTTAGTAAAAGTTTCTACAATTTAATATATGATATTCTATATAAAATATTATGAACTAACTCCCTAAAACTATAAACTTATAAGATCATTTTTTATTTATTGATTTGAAATAGAATTTATTTCAATATAATATATAATGTTTAGATGTCAGGTCCTTACATAATGGGACTCTCGAGTTTTCACCATTAAAAGAAGAATATATTGATTATAATATTTAATATAAGGACCCTTATTTTATTGATGTTTTTGAGGAAACAAAATAGGAATTAGATGAGGTTGAATTTTATAATGAATTTATATCTTTAATTTATGGAAGGTAAATTTTACATTGAAGGTGACTAGTCCACTAGTGTGTGAGAAAGTTGAATAATAACTTATATTAGATAATCCACATTATAAATGGGATAAATCCATAATTATTCTATTTTGGGTATATATTATATTCATTCTAATGATAAGGATGATGAATAAAATCACGAGTTTTATAGTCCATCTAATTATTTTGGACCAGCCATCTCAATTGCATCTACCATTATAGTTGGACCTTGAATCTCAATACACTCAATTATACTATTCTAGTTTTCGAAATATGGTTATAGGATCATTGGTGGGGAAAAATTTTCATGTTTAAATGATTTTGAAACCTTCTCCTATAGTAAGAATATAATGTGAAAGTGATGTTTTGGATCAATTAATGGAATAAGCGATAGAGAAAATGTTTATAACAACTCTTATAAAGCATATTGAAATTCAAGTATTTAGATTTGAATTAGTTCAAATATTTCGTTCTATAAGCGGTAGACCTATGGTTGTTTATTCAATATAGAAATATAGAGATATATTTTTTTAGCTGGATAAGTTGCTAAATCAAAAAATAGTATTACATCTCATTTTTAATATGTTGTACATTCATGACGACCATTATCTTCTTATATTCCCAATAATTTTGTCAAAGGGATTATTATGGATATTTTTAACATTATAAAGAATCTATTTCCTTATTTTGAATGCTTAAAAACATTTACTTGGAAAAATGTTTTTCTATATCTGTAACAGCCATTTTAATGCACAAAAATCCTTTTTTTGGTAATATGGTTCCCCTAGAGAAAGAAATTTAAAGGTTAAATATGTAAATGAGAATTATTCCAACATCATTTCAATATTTGATATTCGATCATTCTCATTGATACCTTAGTTTATTTTTCCAGACCACCACTTCCATGTAACAACCTATTTCCTCTACCTCTATGGTATCTTCACCTCATACATATCCTTTAATTTATGAAGATGTAATAAGGAATATTATATGGAATGAGACGAAATAATTATTTAATATATTTCAAAAAACCAAAGATCATATTAAATCTTTATATGCAACGCAGTCTAATAAAATTCATGGTTTGTTAAGGTACGATTATAAGACATTTATAAAATATACTATCATAAAAAAAATCATTAATTATTTATTTGAATTTATTTCCATGAAGCATTTCCTAAATTATAAATTTCCTAATGTGGCTAGTGATCTTAAAATAAAACCTATTAACAGATCCTATAAAACTTAAGTGGACTAGTTGAATGTTCTAGAATTATTATTGTGCATCATTATAAATAAAAAGATGATTTTTTTTTTCAAAACTATGTAGCATGACTCTTATGGCTTGAGTAACTTTACCATACTAATGGAATAATATATATATGATTCCATAACTCTTGGGGGTGATGAAATCTCTTATTCCCCACTGACATACTTCTCATACAAACTCATCAGAAACAACATCTTCTTTCTGGAATAGGTGGAATAGTATATGGAGCCTTCTAAATGTTTTTTTATCATTGGGGAACCAACTAATCCTTCTCTCAAAATTAATCATATTATTTAATTGACTAATGAAAAAGATAATGTTGATCATAATCAAATCAATGATTCTAATTAAGATTCAGATTCAGATACCAAATAGGTAAATTTTCATTTTGATTTATCAAAAAAAATCAATAAACATACTACCATTTTATTTCTTGCATGATTTAACCCTTGATTGAGAATTTATTTTAGCATTATACCTTATATATTATTTATTTTTTCTAATAATTTGATATTTTGGATGTTAATACCTTATCCTATATATTTATCATTAATATAAAATGAAATTAATTTACATTTTCTATAATTTCAATTTTGATTAAGGATTTTCATTCCATGATATTTATTATAAAAAATGGGAAACTGTGGTATTAGACTAAAAATTCAAAATTTTAATGATCTAAAATCACATTTACTATTATTATGAAGATTTGTGGGGTTTTTGTAAGAAAAAATATTTTAATGAATAATATTTCAGTTTTTAGAACAAGGATATTTTATTTTGTATTTACCACATGACATGAAAATTCATATAACACACAAATAAGTGACAACCAAGAAAAATAATCAATTAATCCCTTGGAACATACACATTGATAATAGTGGAATTAAATAATTAATACCTTTTTAATGGTCAAATTTATGAATATAGACATATGTAAAGGTATCATGGATTTATTTTATGCTATATAAGGCTTAACTAAACATTTCATAAATGAATTTCAAAGAGTCTTAGACCTATATAAATAAAAAAATTCGGATAGAATGTATTATTATAAAATATTTATTGTGTGGAAGTATATAAACCACATAAAGATAGATAAAATAGTATGATATATATTATATAAAACATTCATTGTGATAGTTTTACATCATAAGGAAAATCACAGACTACACTAAGAAGATTCAATCGATTACACCTACCGATTGAATTTAACTAAAAATTTAGTGATTTGTTGTAGCTATAAAAAATCACTTCATATAAATACATAATGAATTTCATAATGTTAACCCATATTGAAACATTCACAAGGAAATCAGAGGAAATTCACAATGATAATCTTGATATATTATGTCTAATTATGAACTCTTGCATGATGGATCAACCATATATATTTAGAATAATTTTTGAATTATTTATATCCAAGTGCTAAAATTTTGATTGAATGTCAGATAAATAAATTAGAGTTATATTTTATGTTTATTATGAGTATTTATTTTTTATTATCATCTAAAAACTAATTAGATATGATTTATCTATAATTAAATCTAATACTAACTTGATAATGGTGTTTCTAATACAAGTGTTACACAATCGTTCATGTTATATTTTTTCATTATTATGGACTTTTTCATGCATATTATTGGAAAATATATGAGGCAGGATAACTACTATAACACTTATTCCCATGCATACCCATAAAAATTCAAGGAGAAGGAACCTTTACTAATCAACAGATGATGATCAGACAAGATCTCCACCAAACTTCATTACTTCACTATCTCTTTTACTAATGATATTTATAATTGAGTAGTTCTTCATTTATCCTATATAACTATTTTACAATTCTTTGGTAAATTAATGAATAATAATATGATACTATTTCATTTCTTCCATATCATTTATCTGAAATAAGTTACTATGGAGGTGGTTCGGTATAGTATGGACTACCATGTGTGTATTTGTTTCTTCACGACCCAATCTTGGTTGTGCATCAACATACTCGATCTATGATATGGATCTATTAATTTGTTTAATTAATTTTCATGGTGGTTTATTAATACCATGTAGAAAATACATTGTTTTATCTTAGAACATACTTTATAAAAAACCATTAAATTGTCATTAAATATCATTAAATTATAAAATCAGTGTACATAAAATACTAAAATGATTTTTTTTAATATTAGAAATATGTTTTCTCTCATTTATAGAAAATGTAAAATAAAAAACTCACTAATTCATTCATACAAACTATCATCCCCATAATTATATGTATTAATTTTTTTTACCAATGTCAATCATCTATGGTAATATGGATTATTTCTTTTATATTTATAATGTGTATCAAATAATTATAATTATTAAAATGTTAAATATTATCTACCATATTACCTTTCTGTACAATAAAAAAGGATAATGTTACTCATTTTTGAAAACAAAGTTAATGTTATGATAAATAATTTTCATTGCATATTAATATTAATAAATTAGATTATATGGAGTTAAATTTGTTTTTGTAAATTCCGTTTTATCATGGAGGATGCAAAAATTCTTGAAGAGAACAATTTCAAGGATAAATTGTTAAGGATCCTAAAGGATAACCAAGAAACCGGTCCAAAGTAACCTATGCCCAGAGTCACCTATGCATTACCTAGGCCGCACAACTACCCTGTGTGGGTCAAAGAGGAAAGACACCCCTGTGCAGGACACCTGCATGAGAAACATATGTTATGGACCTTCATTAACAATATCTTTCAATCAAGGTCCCCTATTTACATTTTAAATAGGATACTTGGTCTAATCCTTTGGGAAATTGACTATTCTGAAGAACCCCCACTGCTCATATTGTATAGTACCCTCACTCTGGACCCCGGAAATTTACCATTTACCTCTCCAAAACATGATAGAACACTGAATTAATGGAAAAAACAAGATCTAAGTCCCTCTAGTGTCTATAAAACAAGACACCTACATGATAAAAAATTTTACCTAATGATAAACCAAATGAGAGAGGTCCCACTACCTATCATACACCTACACAAGTCCCTTTTAAGGACACTAGAGGAGACCCATGGTGACTTGGTGAGCATCTCAACCATGTATTATCACCCGAGTGGCATACAACTGAGGCATATCCACAACATGTGGGCCTTTACCCTAGGGGTGATTCAATTTCTGTTCCTCTTAGACCCCACACGGCACACCATTGTGGTGTACCTACCCCAAGCACCAATTCCCATGACCTATGCTTGTTACCCTTTGACCCCCTTTCTAGAGCATCCTATAGTATGTATCACCTATTTTTGCATCCCTTGTATAGAAGGGACCAATTTGAAACCTCCACCAATACCTCTAAAATTACAAAGCCTTATGGAAATAAACACCTGTGTGTGTCCCATTTAAATGCTTATTTATATTTAAAGCGGTTTCCTACACTCGTCCTACCAAATTCTTTGGATCCTCTAGGAACATGTGGATTTTCATATCTACGGTCACAAATACCCCTACTATAGGGAAAATGTCTAGAAGTTCCCTGTCTCAGAGGATTAGGGTTTGGACAATTCCCAACCTTTCTAATATCTATTACCCAAAGAATATAGTTCTAATTGGGGAGGGTGAGGATTATGCTAGGTTTTCCATTAAATATGGAATTAGATCCTCATATCATTGCTAAATCAATTTTAGGGCACCCATCCCATATTAAGACCATATCATTTCTTGTACAAGGATTCAATCTTTCTCTTCTCCACCTTTTTGTCTTTAAACTTCATCTACTTTATTGGGTGAAGTGAAGATTGGGATGTGTCATAACATCAAGCTCTTCTACTGTTACCCCATCCTATTCCACCAGCAGAGAAAGAAATGTGTGTGGTTTGTTGTATCCTTCGCTTACTCTTTTTTATAAAACTGATCATGAATCACATGGGGTTAGATGTTAGTGGTGATCATGAAAACCACTCCATCCATGTCATATAATGAACTACGAAAACACTGATTCCTTCTATAACTAGTATAAATATGATGCCTACATAATGATCGATGTCAATTGGAATCCTTATTATGATTAAGTCCCAACCAAAACCAAAATTCACTAGGAAATACTCCTTAGGATTATGTCAGTAAATTCATATTTTAAGCATACTCCTCAGAAATAGGCACCAAAACAACATCCAAATCACTATGACTCAATACATCACTCATGGACCCTTCAATTAGGCATCCTATTCAAAAATAATCACCAACTTAATCATTTAAAAGGGTTATTGTCCCCTATGAGATAAACCCTTCGAGAGACTCTATAGGTGTGGTTCCTCATATATAAACTATATAGGATTTTATTCTTATCCATATGGGATACATATGAATCCTACCTAAGGTCCAAACCCAAATCCTCCAGACAATCCTATTGTCTTCATTCCATATTCCCAATAGGGTTTAATTCATGATGGGAATCCAGGTCTCTCTTAGGTTCCCTAGGATTCTTTGATAGATGTCCAATACCAATCATTGACTAGCCACCTTCAGCCTATAATTCCTTTTCAAATGATGTTAAAACTATATAGTTGGGTCCTTATCAAATGACCTTAAAAGGTATGATGTCACCCATTAAAGGGAACCAAACAATATGGGTTCTAATTACTTTCACAATGATATATAGGAAGCCCCTATAAGGGTTTTATCCTGATATTAAAAACAACTCCCATATCCTAGGATGAGGATATATATTATAGTTCCCTACTAGATGGATAGGACACAAGCATCATTATAATGGTTTCAAAATAATCTCAATGTAGTACATAAGAGGATACCATCAATAGATAACCTTGAATACATGTAGATATCTCCATTGATGAAGAACCTTAAACAAATACATATAATTCTATGTTATATACATGATAATTATAGATTGATAATATTGGGATGACACAAACCATACATGGTAATTAATAAAGTATTTAATAACAAATCATAAACTTATAATAGAGTTTCAGAGTATTAAGTAACCCCCCCCCCCAAGGTTGAGATGAGCCTGACCTCCCATACACTCAACCAATGTGATTTCTAAAGCATAATTGGTCAATATGACTAATGAATACCTCCATTTGGAAAGAATGTCCCTTAAGATATCGAATAATGGGGTGTTTTTGATTCCACAAAAAACCCATCAGAAACTGTTCAAAAATAGAAAATCATCATGATGTGTGAATTCTGAGGGGAAACAATTATGTGAACCTGATGTGAATCCTTTACCATGATGATATTCTCACCGACTTGTTAGGTCCCCTCTACTCAAAAATGATAGAAGGATGGAAAATGAAATCATTCATGCTTGTGTTCATTGAAATATTATTCTTCTTTGATGGGGATCCTTGTTTGAGTCATATAAACATCAAAGTCATTCCAAGAACTTCCTTCAATCTAATGGAATTATTGAGGATCTCAATTATGAACTCCTTCGATGCTACACACACCGGGTCTTCATCCATTTAGAGGAATCCATCCCCAACCAAACCTCATTAATTATGGGTATCAAACTCACTTTTATATTAAAACCATAAATACATTATTATCCTCCCCCTCTAGTCCACTATACAACCCCTAGAGTTCGTGAATCACCCCTGACCATTCAATCAACAATGACCCATGGTCTTGAATTAGATGACACAAACCACCATCTTAAACCATTTCTGGAGATTATCACTTATATTAAAAAACAATTACCACCAACATTTTTTAGGGAGGTGTGTCAAGAGTCCACATATGACCTCATTAAAGAGACACACACATCCTTATAAAGGGATCCTATAAAAAACTCACCACTACCAATGCCACATTGTAATGGCTTGGACCTCTCCAGCCCATTCCTTTGTCAAAAACAAGGTCAAGAAGTATTTTGTAGGGTAAAATGGACTTTTCCACACTTTCTAGAATTTTGAAACTACATGTCGTGTAGTTTGAGTACACGCCGTGTACCCCCTTCCCGGGTATACCTCGTGTTAGAGCCGTGTCCTTTCTGTGTGAAATAAATGAGTACACTCTGTGTGTCTAAACTACATGTCATGTAGTCCTTCCCTGCGTATGCGTTACCCTCAAACCATGTGTTGACCAGTCAACGGCCGCATAGCCGTGTGGGAAGCCGTGTGGAGACCGTGTGAAAGAACCGAGTACACGCCATGTACCATAAAGTACACACCATGTACTTTTTCTTTTCACACCTATAAAAGGACGGGTCCCATCCTCCTTTCAACTCACCCCTCTCCTCTCCCCACCTCTGAGTAGAGCTCTCTCAAGAGACTCGAAGGCTCTTTCTTCCATAACTTCTTCATCCGAGCTCCGATTTACGATCCGTCACCGGCCACCGGATTGTAACGACGAGGCGGAGCTTTCGAGCTTGGATTCGTTGTCTTTCCTTCGGCCATTCCTTTCCGAATTCCACCTGAGGATGTTTTTTCGGGACACGACAGAAGTGACGGACACCGACGGAAATCTTCTAAGGTTGATCCGGGGGAGCGTTGCAATCAAGAACCTGTTGAGTTGGGATCTTACCTTCGTATCTCTAATTTGTGCATCATGCGGGGTGGGTGTTCTATTGTTTACGTGAAACACATTTGAACCGGTTTAATAAAGATAATTACTGGTTTATTTAATGGGGATGGGGGGTTAGTATTTACTGTTACTTTATATCCTGTGATATTATGTTGTGAATTGAATGAGCTCCTACCTACTGAAAATCACGGTCGTTGGGGGCCTTCTCTTATGCAATTAAATGTTACCCTCTCCTTTTGTATTTTTCTTATGGATGAAAGCTTTTGGAATGTGGAAATTGGATAATCACATAAAGTTGGCCGATTAAATGAAAATCTAGAATGGTTGTGTGATTACCCCGGTTAAACAAAATGGAATAATGAACATGTGGGTGTTGGCTTGGTTGTGTGGAATGTGAAAGGGGGTGTTTTGTGGGTTGCTGTGGTTTGCGTGAGTAGCGGGGCTACGGTTGGCTTGGTTGTGGGTTCGTGTGAATTTTATGATGGTGATGGGCAGCGGGGCTGCAATAAATGGTATTAAAGGGATATTGATGTATGGGTTTCAGTGCGGTTTTGGTTATGGTGGTTGGCAGCGGGGCTGCAGGGTTGGGTTTTAATGGTAATAGGTTATGGGTTGTGATTAATAAATAAAATGTGGAAGAGTTAATTAATGGTGGGGCTTGGTAATGGAATCGGTGTAATACTCAATTGGGTTGGTTGGTCGATAAGAAGGGCTTGGTTATGTTGCTTGTATTTTCCTAACATGATTTGTGGATGATAGGGACATGTTTTACGAATGATTGGTGTGGTTATTTGTAGATAGTGGCCTAGTAGTTAAGGAACTAGATATGTATTTCTACTGAAATGTGAAATCCTAAAGGGGGTTAGGATTGTTTGTTGTATGCATACTTCATGGTAGGAGTGTCGAGGCATGTGCTCAGTTTTCTGCTTAGAAGCTATAGGTTGAGCTGTGTGTTTGGTATACATATATATATATCTGTATCTTTTGTGTTTTATCGCACCCCACACATGTTCAGAACTTAGTTCCGAACACTCCCATCTCATGGGAGATGGTGTTTTTCCCTTAGTTACTAGCTCCTTCCTGCTCCTTCTCCCCTAGGCTGTGATGGCTTGAGGCGACCTTACACCTAAGACTCTTCGGGTATGTTTCAATTGTGGTGGTTTTATTCCAAGACTCTTCAGGAAGGTTCTAATGTTTCCCAAGAATCTCCGGGATGATGCCCAGGTGTGTGCAGGCGGGATACGTGGTTGTGAGGCCAAGGTGTGTGTGGGCGGGGAGAGTATGGCAGCGTCAGGACATTCGTCGTTAGGAAGAGCAGCTAACTAAAGAGAAATGGTGCGGGGTACCCAATACTCTTGTTCTTTTACTACTACTACCTATTGTGCTTGTGTTTTGGTGAGTGTGGCTGGTGAGGTTGGGTGGATAGGATTCCTTGCTAGGTTTCTTCTGTTGTTCTCACGAGACATTAGGATGTCACCCCACTTGTGCACGAGAGCTTTAGGTTTCTATACTGAGTATACATGTATGATCACCCTACGTTTACTTTCTGGTTTCCAGGTGGACTACCAGGGCCGTGCGGGACCCTACTAGTCAGACCATTGGAGTTGTTGTTGTTGCTGTACCTTTATTTTCTTTTGGTATTGTACTTTGAGCTTTCTTGTACTTGTACCTTTTTATAAATTGTTTTTAAACATGCATGTGGGCTTTTTTTGGGTTTATTTCTATACACTCGTTCTTTTTTCCTTTTTGGTGGTTTACTTGTCCTATTTACCGATATTTAAAAATAAAATGGGTAATGCCTCCCATATTCCTGAAAACTCATACCCTTGGTGCTAGTTGCCACCCCGAGGCCTAATGGAGGCCGAACTCGGGGTTCATTATCTCCCTTTCCCCATTGCCAGCTCAGGAGGGGCATCTTTGGTGGGAGGGGGTCATGACAGAATCACGACCCCCTCCCACCAAAGATGCCCCTCGTGAGCTGGAAATGGCGAAAGCGAGATAATGACCCCCAAGTCCCGCCTCTAGTAGGCCCCGGGGTGGAGAATAGCACCAAGGGTATGCGTTTTTCACCAATATGGGAGGCATTACCCTTTTTTATTTTTATTGATTGGGAAACAGGACAAGTCAACCACCAAAAAGGAAAAAGGGAAAGTGTATAGAAATAAACCCAAACCATTCCCACATGCATGTTTAAACAATTTTATTATAAGGTACAAGTACAGGTAAACTCAAAGTACAATACCAAAGAAAACAAAGGTACATCAACAACAACAACTCCAACTGTCCGACTAGTAGGGTATCGTACGACCCTGGTAGTCCTCCTGGAAACCTGAAAGTAAACGCAGGGTGAGCATACAAGTATACTCAGTAGGAAAACCTAAAGCTCTCGTGCACAAGTGGGGAGACATCCTAATGTCCTGTGAGAACAACAGAAGAAACCTAGAAAGGAATTCTATCCACCCAACCTCACCAGCCACACTCACCAAAAACACAATCACAACAGGTAGTAGTATATAAGAACAAGATTATTGGGTACCCCACACCATTTCCCTTTAATTAGCTACTCTTCCTAATGACGAATGTGCTGACGCTGCCACACTCTCCCAGCCCGCACACACCTGGGCCTCACAACCACGTATCCTACCCGCACACACCTTGGCCTCATCCCGAAGATTCATGGGAAATAGTAGAACCTGCCTGGAGATTCATGGGCTAAAACCACCCCAATCAAAACCTACCCGAAGAATCATAGGTGTAAGGTCACCTCAAGCCATCACAACCTAGGGGAGAAGGAGCAGGAAGGAGCTAGTAACTAAGGGAAAAACACCCTCTCACATAAAATGGGAGTGTTCAGCACTAAGTTATCAACATGGTTGGGGTGCGATAAAACACAAAAGATATAGATATATATATGTATATCAAACACATAGCCCAACCTATGGATTCTAAGCAGAAAACTGAGCACGTGCCTCGGCACTGCTACCACTAAGTATGCATACAACAAACAAACCCCACCCCCTTTAGGTTCTCACGTTTCAACAGAAATAGTTTATTTAGTTCCTTAACTACTTCAAAACTATCCACAACCATCCACAACAATCGTTCGTAAAAACATATCCCTGCCATCCAAAAATCAAGTTAGGAAAACACAAGCAACACAACCAATTCCTTCTTATCAACTAACCAACCCATGATTATTAAACGCGTTCCACTTCCACACCCCACCATTTATTAAATCTTCCACTTTAAATTATTATTCACAACCCACTATCCGTTCACTTTCAAACCATCCCTGGAGCCCCGCTTCCAACAAAAACCACACCATACATCATCATCCCTTTAATACCATTTATTTCAGACACGATGCCCATTACCAACACAATATTCACACCAACCCACAACCAAGTCAACCGCAGCCCCGCTACTCACCCTATCCACAACAACCCACAAAACACCCCCAACACATGCCTCATAACCAATCCAACACCCACATGTTCATTATTCCATTTTTTTTTAACCGGGTTGATCACACAAGGGTTCTAGACTATCATTTAAACAGCCAACATTACGTGATTATCCAATTTCCACAGTCCACAAGCTTCCATCCATAATAAAATACAAAAGGGAGGGCAAAATTTAATTGCATAAGCAAAGGCCCCCAACGACTATGATTTTTAGTAGGTAGAAGCTTATTCAATTCACAACATAATATCATAGGATATACAGCAACAGAAAACACTAACTTCCCATCCCTGTTAAATAAGCCAGTAATTATCTTTATTAAACCGATTCAAATGTGTTTCATGTAAACAATAGAACACCCACCCCTCATGATGCACAAATTAGAGAGACGAAGGTAAGATCCCTACCTCAACAGGTTCTTAACTGCGACGCTCCTCCGGATCAACCTTAGAAGACATCCGTCGGCGTCCATCACTTCTGTCGGGTCCCAGCAAAACCTCATTGGGTGGAAGTCGGAAAGGAAAGGCCAAAGGAATGACAGCATATCCAAGATTTGAACCTCCGCATCGTCGTTATGATCCTGTGGTCGCTGACAGATCGTAAATCGGAGCTCGGACGAAGAAGTTATGGAAGAAAGAGCCTTCGAGTCTCTTGAGAGAGCTCTGCTCAGAGGAGGGAGAGGAGAGGGTGAGTTGAAAGGAGGAGGGGACCCCTCCTTTTATAGGTGTGAAAAGCAAAAGTACATGGCGTGTACTTTATGGTACACGGTGTGTACTCGGTTCTTTCACATGGTCTCCACGTGGCTTCCAACACGGCTCAGCGGCCATTGACTGGTCAACACACGGTTTGAGGGTAACGCATACGCCGGGAAGGACTACACGGCGTGTAGTTTAGACACACGGCATATACTCATTTATTGCACATGGCAAGGACATGACTCCAACACGGTACACAACCGTTGACTGGTAACGCGTACGCAGGGAAGGACTGCACGACATCTAGAACTGAACACACGGCGTGCACCCATTACTCCACCTAGTAAGGAAACAACCTGCAACACGGGGTATACCCGGTAAGGGGGTACATAGAGTGTACTCAAACTACACGACGTGTAGTTTCAAAATTCTGGATAGTGTGTAAAAAGTTCATTTAACCCTCCAGAACACTTCTTGACCTTATTTTTGACAATGTAATGGGCCGGAGTGGTCCGGGCCATTACATCAGATACCTCTTAAAAACATTCTCATCCCCGAGAATTAAAAAACCAACCCAGAGGAACCCAACAACATACCTATTAGGGTTCTCGTAATAACAGGAACCCAACCAACAACCCTAATCTTATGTGTTAGGAATTCCTTCTCCTATGTCGAGATATTATCCACTTTAGGTGGCACTGACTTGCCTGCACGGGTTTAATCGCATCCTCATTAATGCATTTTGATTAAGAATTGGGTCTTCCCACTTTCATACGTTAGGATTTTTTAACATACACTAACCCCAACACCACACAACCAACACACTGCCCGAACATGTGGGTTTGGTAAATTCCTTCACCTATGTCGAGATATTATCCGCTTTAGGTGGCACTGACTCGCCCACACGGGTTCAATCGCATCTGCATTAATGCGTCTTGATTAAGGGTCAGGTTTTTCCCTTTCCCACACATCTAGATATGCTACAAATTACCAGGGAATAAAGAAACAAAAGGCCTCACAACTAACAAGCCAATAATTCCATATATCAATGGTACAGAGTACAACATCAACACAACGCTCAGAAGAACAAGGAAAAAACCCAAGTCAAAAAAACTCTGGGTACTGAGCGTGCATCTGGGTCTCCCGCTCCCATGTGCTCTCCTCGAGGCCGCCATGCCTCCACAACACACGAACCAACAGAATGGTTCATCCACAGAGCACCTTCTCTTTACGATATTCAATTCTGACTGGTCGTTCCTCAAAGGTCACGTCATCTCACATATCTAACTCTCCCCAGTTAATAACATGGTAGTCATCGTGTAAGTACCGACGAAGCTGGGAGACGTGGAAGACGTCATGAACCTTCTCCAACTGAGGTGGCAGGGCCAGCTGATATGCCACCTCGTCGACTCGCCTCAAAACCTCAAAAGGTCTGATGAACTTGTGTGAGAGCTTGCTCCCTTTCCCAAACCTCTGCTTCCCCCGTTGAGGGGAAACCTTCAAGAAAACATAATCTCTCACCTCGAACTCCATGGGCCTCCTCCGACGATCAGCATAAGACATCTGTCGGTCCTAAGCCGCTTTCATCCTCTCACGTACAAGCTGGACTTTCTCTGTGGTTCTCTGCACTACCTCTGGCTCAAGAGCACCTGTCTCACCAACCTATACCCAGAAAATGGGTGAACGACATGGCCTTCCATACAAAGCCTCAATCGGTGCCATGCCAATAGTAGTGTGAAAGCTGTTGTTATAGGAAATCTCTTCTAAAGGAAAGTGTCATACCCATGATCCTCCGAAATCCAGAACGCATGCTCGCAGCATGTCCTCCAACGTCTGGATAGTCCACTCCGTCTGCCCATCGGTCTGGAGGTGGAAAGTTGTGCTAAGGTGTATCTGGGTGCCAAAAGCATGATGTACCCCCCTCCAGAATCATGAGGTAAACTGAGTATCATGATTTGAGACGATAGTCCTCAGAACTTCATGAAACCGCACCACCTCGTCTACGTACCTCTGTGCTAAGGTACTCACTGGGCCCGACTCTTTGATTGCTAAGTAGTGAGCTGATTTCGTCAGTCAATCCACCACCACCCAGATTGCATCGTAACCACCCTAATCTCTGGGTAGTCCTGTGACGAAGTCCATTGAGATGTCATCCCACGTCAACTCAGGGACATCTAAAGGATGCAACAAACCACTGGGAACACAATGTTAAGCCTTCACTTGCTGACACACTAGGAATTTATACACAAAATCTGCCACTGCCTGTTTCACCCCGGGCCACCAAAACTGTTCCCTGAGGCCTCGGTACATTTTCGAAACTCCTGGATGTACCGCTAAGGCTGAGCTATGGAACTCACAGAGAACTCCCTCACGCATTGACTTCAGAACAAACAACCTTCCATGGAAAAGCATCCGATGTCGGCTATCCTCTGACCATCCCTCTATAGTGTTCCCTTGATCGACACAGTCCAAAATCACTTCCACCTCAGAGTCCCCCCACTGAGACTCTTCCACCTGCTCTAAAAAAGAGGACTGCCCCATCATCTAAAAAAATAGCCTCTAACACCTTCTACCCTAGAATCCAAGTGCAAGGAAGCCAACTCTCCCATCGCCTTCCAAGCATCAGCAGATTCCCAAACCACTTCCAGATGCGACTTCCTGCTCAGGGAATCAGCCACAACATTGCCCTTACCTTCAGTGTAAGAGATCTCAAAGTCATAGTCTTAGAGAAACTCGACCCATCTCCGCTGCCGCAAGTTCAGGTCACGTTGGGAGAAGATATAACACAGTCTCTTGTGATCTGAGAAGACCAAAAAGCGCTCCCCAAAGAGGTAATATCACCACAACTTCAGTGTGAACACTACTGCTGCAAGCTCCAGGTCATGGGTGGCATAGTTACGCTCTTCAGGACGCAACTGCCTAGACCCATAACAAATCACTCCCTTCTTCTGCATTAGTACGCACCCTAAACCAAGGACAAAAGAATCACAAAACACCTCATACAACAACCCTTCCTCTGTAAACCTGAGTACGGGAGCACTGAACAACTTCTCCTTTAGGTAGTCAAAAGATTTCTGGCACTGCTCGCTCCACAGGAAGACCTGGTTCTTCCTCGTCAAAGCTGTCAAAGGAGAAACAACTCGAGAGAAGTCTGAAACGAACCTACGATAGTAACATGATAACCCCAGGAAACTACGAACTTCTGCCATTCTCTTGGGTGCTTCCCAAGAAACAACTGCCTCAACCTTCGATGGGTCCATTGACACTCCATGTTGAGACACCACGTTCCCAAGGAAGTGTACTTCCTATGTCATGAACTTACACTTCGACAATTTCCCGTAATGCTGGTGGTGTCAAAGGACTTCCAAGACTGCCTTGAGATGCTCAACGTGCTCCTCCTCTGACCTTGAGTAGATCAGGATGTCACCGATAAACACAATAACGAATGGGAAGTAGCAGAGTTTGTGGCTAAATGCCTTGTGTGTCAGCAAGTGAAGGCTGAACACTGTGTTCCCAGTGGTTAGTTGAATCCTTTAGATTTCCCCGAGTGGAAGTGGGATGACATCTCAATGGACATCGTCACCGGACTACCCAGAGCTCAGGGTGGTTATGATGCTATCTGGGTGGTGGTGGATCGAATGATGAAATCATCTCACTTCTTAGAAATCAAGGAGTCGGGCCCGATGAGTACCTTAGCACAGAAGTATGTAGACGAGGTGGTGTAGTAGCATGGAGTTCTGAGGAATATCGTCTCAGATCCTGATACTCTGTTTACCTCACGTGTCTGGAGGTGGCTATAGCATGACTTCGGCACCCAACTATGCCTTAGCACTGCTTTCCACCCCCAGACCGATTGGCAGGTGGAGCAGACTATCCAGACATTGGAGGACATTCTGCGAGCATGCGTTCTGGATTTCAGAGGATCATGGGTACGACACTTGCCATTAGTAGAGTTTTCATACAACAACATCTTCCACTCTACTATTGGCATGGAACCGTTTGAGGCATTGTATGGAAGGCCATGTCGTTCACCCATTTGTTGGGCAGAGGTTGGTGAGACAGGTGCTCTTGGGCCATAGGTAGTGCAGAGCACCACAAAGAAAGTCTAGCTTGTACGTGAGAGGATGAAAGCAGCTCATGACCGACAGAAGTCTTATGTTGATCGTCGGAGGAGGACATTGGAGTTCGAGGTGGGGGATCATGTGTTCTTAAAGGATTCTCCTCGACGGGGGAATCAGAGGTTTGGGAAAGGGAGCAAGCTCTCACCTAGGTTCATTGGACCTTTTGAGGTGTTGAGGCGAGTTGGCGAGGTGGCTTATCAGCTGGCCCTACCACCTCAGTTGGAGAAGGTTCATGACGTCTTCCATGTCTCCCAGCTTCGTCGGTACTTATACGATGACTCCCACGTTATTGACTGGGGAGAGTTAGATATGGGAGACGATGCGACCTTCAAGGAACGACCAGTCAGAATTGAAGATCGTAAAGAGATGGTGCACCGTCGATGAACCATTCCCTTGGTTCGTGTGTTGTGGAGGCATGGAGGCCTCGAGGAGAGCACTTGGGAGCGGGAGACCCATATGCACGCTCTGTACCTGGAGTTGTTTTGACTTGTGTTTTTCCCTTGTTCTTCTGATCTTTTGTTGATGTTTTACTCTGTACCCTTTATATATAGAATGCTTGGCTTGTCAGTTGTGAGACCTTTTGTTTCTTTGTTCCCTAGTAATATGTAGCATGTACGGATGTGTGTGAAAGGGAAAAACCTGACCCTTAATCGAGAAGCATTAATGCAGATGCGATTGAACCCGTGCGGGCGAGTCATTTCTGCCTAAAGCGGATAATATCTCAACATAGGTGAAGGAATTTCCCAAACCCACGTGTTCTGGAAGTGTGATGGTTGTGTGGTGTTGGGGTTAGTGCAAGTTGAAAAATCCTAATGTATGAAGTGGGAAGACCCAATTCATAATTGAGACACATTAATGAGGATGCGATTAAACCTGTGAAGGCGAGTCAGTGCCGCCTAAAGTTGATAATATCTCGACATAGGAGAAGGAATTCCTAACACATATGATTAGGGTTGTTGGTTGGGTTCCAGTTATAAAGGGAACCCTAAGAAGTATCTTGTCGGGTTCCTCTGGGTTAGTTTTTGAATTCTCGGGGACGAGAATGTTTTAAGAGGTATCTGATGTAATGGCCCGGACCTCTCTGGCCCATTCCTTTGTCAAAAAGAAGGTGAAGAAGTGTTCTGGAGGTTAAAATGGACTTTTTCCACACATTCCAGAATTTTGAAACTACATGCCGTGTAGTTTGAGTACACACCGTGTAACACCTTCCCGGGTATACCCCGTGTTGGATTCATGTCTTTGTCGTGTGCTATAAATGAGTACACACCATGTGTCTAAACTACACGCTGTGTAGTCCTTCCCCGCGTATGTGTTACCCTCAAACCGTGTGTTGACCATTCAACAGCCGCTGAGCCGTGTTGGAAGCCGCGTGGAGACTGTGTGAAAGAACCGAGTACACGCTGTGTACCATAAAGTACATGCCGTGTACTTTTTCTTTTCACTCCTATAAAAAGAGGTGTACCCTCCTCCTTTCAACTCACCCCTCTCCTCTCCTCTCTTCTGAGCAGAGCTCTCTCAAGAGACTCGAAGGCTCTTTCTTCCATAACTTCTTCAACCGAGCTCCGATTTACGATCTGTCAGTGGCCACGGGATTGTAACGACGAGGCGTAGCTTCCGAGCTTGTATCTGTTTTCTTTACTTCAACCTTTCCTTTCTGACTTCCACCCGAGGAGGTTTTTCCGGGACCCGACAGAAGTGACGGACGCCGACGGACGTCTTCTAAGGTTTATCCGGGGGAGCATTTCGATCAAGAACCTGTTGAGTAGGGATCTTACATTCGTCTCTCTAATTTTTTCATCATGCAGGGTGGGTTTTCTATTGTTTATGTGAATCACATTTGAACTGGTTTAATAAAGATAATTACTGGCTTATTTAACGGGGATGGGAAGTTAGTGTTTGCTGTTACTTTATATCCAGTGATATTATGTTGTGAATTGAATGAGCTTCTACCTACTGAAAATCATGGTCGTTGGGGGCCTTTCCTTACACAATTAAATGTTTCCCTCAACTTCTGTATTTTTCTTATGGATAGAAGCTTATGGAATGTGTAAATTGGATAATCACGTAAAGTTGGATGATTAAATGAAAATCTGGAACCCTTGTGTGGTCACCCCGGTTAAAAAAATGGAATAATGAACATGTGGGTGTTGTCTTGGTTATGTGGAATATGAAAGAGGGGTGTTTTGTGGGTTTTTTTTGGTTTGGGTAAGTAATAGGGATATAGTTGGCTTGGTTGTGGGTTGATGTGAATGTTATAATGGTGATGGGCAGCCGCGCTACAATAAATGGTATTAAAGGGATATTGATGTACGGGTTTCGGTGCGGTTGTGGTTATGGCGGTTGGCAGCAGGGCTGTAGGGTTGGGTTTTAATGTGAACAGGTTATGGTTTGTGAATAATAAATAAAATTTGGAAGAGTTAATTAATGGTGGGGCGTGGTAATGGAATGAGTGTAATAATAAATTGGGTTGGTTGGTTGATAAGAAGGTATTGGTTGTGTTGCCTGTGTTTTCCTAACTTGATTTGTGGATGACAGGGATATGTTTTACGAATGATTGGTGTAGTTAGTTGTGGATAGTTTCCCAGTAGTTAAGGAACTAGATAACTATTTCTACTAAAATGTGAAAACCTAATGGGGGTTGGGATTGTTTGTTGTATTCATACTTTGTGGTAGTAGTGCCAAGGCACGTGCTCAGTTTTCTGCTTAGAATCCATAGGTTGGGCTGTGTGTTTGGTATACATATATATATCTATATCTTTTGTGTTTTATCGCACCCCACCCATGTTGATCTCTTAGTGCTGAACACTCCCATCTCAGGGGAGAGGGTGTTTTCCCCTTAGTTACTGGCTCCTTCCAGCTCCTTCTCCCCTAGGTTGTGATGGCTTGAGGCGACCTAACACCTAAGACTCTTCGGGTAGGTTTCGATTGGGATGGTATTAGCCCAAGAATCTTCGGGTAGGTTCTACTGTTTCCCAAGATTCTTCGGGATGAGGCCCAACTGTGTGCGGGCGGGATATGTGGTTGTGAGGACCAGGTGTGTGCGGGCGGGGTAGGTGGTTGTGAGGCCCAGGTGTGTGCGGGCGGGATACGTGGTTGTGAGGCCCAGGTGTGTGCGGGCGGTGAGAGTGTGTCATCGTCAGGACGTTCGTCCTTAGGAAGAGCATCTAACTAAAGGTAAATGGTGCGGGGTACCCAATACTCTTGTTCTTATACTACTACTACCTTTTGTGCTTGTGTTTTGGCGAGTGTGGCTGGTGAGGTTGGGTGGATAGGATTCCTTAATAGGTTTTCTCTATTTTTCTCACAGGACATTAAGATGTCTCCGCACTTGTGCATGAGAGCTTTAGGTTTCCCTACTGAGTATACTTGTATGCTCACCCTACGTTTACTTTCAGGTTTCCAGGAGGACTACCAGGGTCGTGCAGGACCCTACTAGTCAGACCGTTGGAGTTGTTGCTATTGTTGTACCTTTGTTTTCTTTTGGTATTCTACTTTGAGCTTTCTTGTACTTGTACCTTATTATAAAATTTGTTTAAACATGCATGTGGGCTTGGTTTGGCTTTATTTCTATACCCTTGTTCTTTTTACTTTTTGGTGGTTGACTTGTCCTATTTCCCGATCTTTAAAAATAAAAAGGGTAATGCCTCCCATATTCATGAAAACTCATAACCTTGGGGCTAGTCGCCAACCCGGGGCCTACTAGAGGTGGGACTCGGGGGTCATTATCTCCCTTTAACCATTTCCAGCTCAAGAGGGGCATCTTTGTTGGGAGGGGGGCATGACACACTTGGTTGGTGACCCTAAACATGATGATGGTGTTTTTCTTGGATGTCCAGTCTAGGTCCTTTTATCTTAGGCCCACATTTTGGTCCAATAGGATGACTACCAATCAACAAGGAGTTGGTTTACACCATTTCCCCCACTGTATAAATCCACCGACCTGTATTGGTGGAAAAAAGTGAGCAAACACATACACCCATCAACCTTCATCCAAAAATCCATGAGACTCATATGGAAGCTTTCATGGAATCTTGCCATTAAAACATGGTTGAAACTCTTGAACAGGAATATACACCTACCTGAACCCACCAAACCAACTCGTAGCCTCACCTTGTAGCACTCAGATAATTTAGTTGGAATGTCATGACAACAACCAGGGGAAAATCCAACTATCTACCCATACACAAGTAATGTCAATATCCATTGGAATGAATGGGAGGACACAAGCATGAACATACACCTACTCTATATATGGAATGGGAATATATCCTTATTCCAGTCACTGATGTCACTAAACATTTCACTGGAAAGGTGAAATAGTCTACAAAAATCACTTCCCACATCCTAAAAACATCCGAAGATATCATAATGGTTATGAAAAAATTACATGGGGGATAGAAAAAAAACAATGTACCCACAAATGGGGTGGCTCATCAACCAAACAACCCAGAGCAGACACACACCACTATGCTCATCCAGGAGGGTTATGTGGAAAACTCCACGATAATATTAGATAGATAGATCAGGAACATACACAAACTCCAATCAGAGGTAATTAACTTATTCTAATAGACACTCCAAGGATGGAACATATACATTCACATGAAAACCACCCCTCTTATCAAGTGACCCTAATCTCACGTAAAAAGGAACCTAAGAAAAATCCTCAAAAAAACATTTAGAAAATCAAGAGCTAAAATATTATTGGGATTTTTTTTTTATCCTAGTGTTTTTAAAGCCCAAATTAACTTATCTACCATAGATCAGGATCATACCCACCCACCCCCCATTACCAAATTATGGGAGTAGTTGCAATAATTCTGAAGATCATCATCACACACTTAACCATGAATTATTTTCTGATGATAATAATTCAATATATCTTGAAATTGTAACTTTTGATGAGAGATAAGACAAACCTCAATGTGGATATAAGACTAAATAGAAAGAGGTTCTTCTCATTACGATAATCTACCATGGTGGTCCTCCGCATTATGACATTCACTATGAATGTCTATCTACAGAACTTCTTCATATTTTCTCAAGAGTCCTTTTCTATTGGAAATGCGGTGCTCGGAAATCCCACTTATCATGAGTTACATGAAAATATAAGGCCATTCATGTATAATTCCTTGTCATTAGTTGTTGAAATCCTTTCTCAAATAGATTATAGCCAAATGAAACAGTCATTCTCTAAACCACCCTTCTGTGACATTACATCCAATATATTATAATAAATCCCAACCAATCTCATTTCATATGGTACAAAAATTTGGAAGGGTCCACTCTAGTCAGACTAGGATGAGTGATATCTAGTGAAAGAAGAAAGAAGATATTCTAAACATGAGGAAATAGTTGGCTAATGAGGATATACCAGTTATGTTACGGGATGGCCCCATTCCCTCTTTTCAAGATCTCCCAAGCTTTCATCTCTTCTCCCAAAATGGTTTCTGTCCACCGACATTGGTGATTACTCTCAGCCTCTAATATCTTTTCATGAGCTCCCTGGAGAGATCTAATTCCTTATTCTCAAGGTTTTATCACCCCAATTCCTTTTTAGGGTTTTATCCCTGGCCCCTCTTCATCATTCCGTTTATTTTTTCTTCTTTGGGTCTTAGTCCCATGTTCATGTTAGGGTTTCAATCATGTTTTCTCCTTCCTCATTCCATGGTGGTCAAGGGTATCGATTATATTCTTGATGATGAGTTTCAATGGATCCACAATCATTGGATTGCTCATGAAGGTTCTTCATTGTTGTTTTATGGTGAGTCTAGTGTTTCCTTGGTCACGAGTTACAATAAAAGTCATTCCCACTTGTACTACTCTCTATACACTTGATCCATTGCTCTCATCCAGTTTGGTCAGGTGTGATGGAATCCAAGCAGTTTTGGGTTGTGTTGTGCATTGTGATGGGGGGTTCCATGTGGCCTGACATAGGTTCATGGGACAGAGGGGTTTTGAGTTTGGATGGGTTCTTTCAAAAAAGATATTGACTCCCTATTAAGACTACATACATCATCTACACTGCTTTGTCTTCAGTTATCCCCTCTCCTCTCTAGGTTGGTCTGGCAAGGTGGTTGTCACACTAAATTTGCGAGGTGTTGTTCAAGTACGAATCAGTGTTACAAGAGGAAAAATCTTCTTTTGGTTGATTATTTTTGTAACTGGTATGTGGTATGGTGATGGGGGTGATGACTTGATGCTGTTAAGGTGCTTCGACATTCTGTTGTGGGGTTGATCGGAAAATATGGTGGTGATGGTGGACCGATGTTTATGACAATCAAGGTGATGGAGAATCTACATGATGGTGACGACAGTGTGTGGTGGAGGTGGTTGGAGAAACGGTTAGTGGTGATTAGCTAGTGAGGTTGATGTTTAAGGTAATATGATGACATGAAGGTTGTGATAGTGCTGATAGGAAATGAAAACATGGTGATGATGGTGATGAGGTTTCTCCTTAGTTGTTAGTATCTCCGTCTTCTCTTTTGCCCATGATTTTTCTTTTTCCCAGGATTGAATTTGAATTTTGAATTTTGAATGTGTCTTTTGGGATCTGGTTTGCTTTGTAATGGTTTTTGTGGGTGATTTTTGGAAATAATTTCCAGATTTTTTGATGTTCCCACTTATCCAAATGTGGGTTTTTTTAGAAAATAACTAAAAAATGGATTTTGAGGAGTCATGTTATATAATTTATCCACCCCTCAATAATTAATTCTAGAGGTGTCAGAGGAATATTGTATGCATGACATACTCTTAAACATATAGAAAACTCTCCATCACCTAAAAGTAACGATATTATCCTATAATGTGTATCAAACACACATTAAGGTAATATAATGGTTGCTACTTCAAATTTACATGGCATCTCTCTTGCCTTCACATCACCCATATACTGAGAAACATCAAGGAGCCCTTTAATGTGCATGCCTCGATTCATTAATGAGGTTTTGAAAGTTAATCATAGGTACCCAATCTGGTGGTCATATTTGTTGATGGGATGCACATGGATCATTTCATTTCATTACAATCCCTAACTACTGAAACCTACGAAAAGTGGTATCATGAAACAACATATCCCCAAGACAGCTAAAACAAACAAAGTGTGTTCATGGATGATGATATGCTATTAAGAACAGGCCTCGACCGCCTCTCACTAATGTTGAGGTAGAAGAGAGCATACTATTGGGATAATTTTTCATTATGCATCTAAGAACATCAAGTAGGCTTCCATATTAGAGGGCGTCAACCATCAGATAGTGTACATGTCATAAATAGATCAAAATTATTCTGAAATTTTCTATTTATGTTCATGTAGAGTGATTCACCTCACCCACATTTGAAAAAATATATATATAATTTGAAGAGAAGGGGAAAACATATCACCCATAGTTTTTTTGGAGCAACCCCATCCTAGAGGGATGTGGTCATTTGTTACCCAACCCTATAGGTCAGTCAATATGACCCAAAGGGTTGTGAAAACAGAACAGGAAAAACCTTAGTCCTCAAGGATAGGGTATTTTTCCCTTCAACAACAACCTCCTTAGTGGAAGTTAATTTTCTCATAGTTAGGGAAGATGAAGAAGAATGAATCATCCTAGTTGTACATTCTTGTAATCTAGTACTTTCATTTATGTCCCACATGACATAAAAATGTAGAAATTCTATTTCAGTTACTGTCTATAAAATATTTCCTAGAGAAAACAAAAAGTAGTGGAAAATGTCTCATGGAGGATGTAGAAGAAGAGGGTATCAGAAAGACAACAATGAAATATCTATGATGTTTTATGAATTTGTAAACATCATCAACGCTGACGCTGAAGACCCTCCATAACATATGGCCAATTCAATGGAGTATGTTGTGGTAGTTCTGGTTCATTTGGGGGACCACACATAAAAAATAAATGAGGTGTGCATACCCTGAACGAGAGACTTCCCTAGAATCTTGGGATTCCCCAAATAAATCCATCATTACCTCCTTTAAAGGCATAAATTAGGGAAAATTGTAAGATTATAATCATGTTTCAACTCCCTCATATAGGGGCTATGTCCCTTTAAATGGAGTAAAGTATTTCTCAGAGAGAAGAATAAATGAATGAATTGAGTATATTCAAAGAATAATTTCTTTGAGGAGGTGTCCTAGTGAGGTATTTACTATAATGAAATTCCTCAACATGAACTTCCAGTTAGTGAACCTCAACAAAGAGTGTCTTTCACAATAAATAAAGCAGACCTGTAACTTCATCTAAATATAGGATACCAACCACTAATATATTTGCATCATCTATCAAAATATCATGAATTTCCTCTATTTTGTTTTGTGAAAACAGAGTAGGGTCATGAAAATCCATACAAGCCTATCCCAATGTGTTACCTATAAAAGATACTAGTAGTTCTGCTTCCCATGCTCCTACCTGCCACCGCACTATTATAGGTACCAATTTATACACTATTTTATGATCCTTATTATGTATATATTTCTTGAATTATTATGAATACCATTGAGTCACTAAAGGCATGATTTGAATCTATAGAGGAATGACATTCGACAAAACAACATGAAAAAAACCATACCCTGAATGGGTAGATATAACTCTTCCCCTACCAATATTTGAGAATCCTACATTTCTAATCATCAACGACTTATGATATTCAAATCTTCAATTGAAGCAATTCATCAGTCACAATGATCCCATTATAGAAACTTATAAATAATAGGTGTCATAGAAACTTTTGTGCTTCATACTATCATTGCAATGACCCACCATCAGGTGGTACACAAGTTTTCAGTCTTGTTCGATGACTTAATGGCAGTTACACCATTGGATGTTCCGCTTCCATTTCATCTCAACCCTGCAAAATATAACAATATTCAATCTCCAAACTGGAAATAGTGGGAGAATAAAAGGGTATCATATTTCATTACTCAGTGGAAATGATTGAAAAAATCCTTAAACAGAAAAATTTTCAAAAATATATATTACTTATCTATGTATAAAATATCCACATCGAGTTCCAAACTTAATTAATCCTTATGAAATACATATTAGTGTTTTAGGATATTTCATGAATTTCTCAAGAGTTGGAGAACTCCATCGTATAGACCAAATCAAAGTCCTGGGTAATAACTCACGAAAGGAGAATAGGAGAAGAATATGATACTACAATTTCTCTTAATAAAGACCATGTACCCCTTCCAACTTCAAATCATGCACCATATCTCACGGATCCACCTCCCGAGTGTCGGCAGTAACACCCATCCAATCAGAATGATCAAAGCAACTATATATGGAAACAATTTGAGAAAATGAAAAACATAATCTATTCTTTTCAAAATTACCACATCCATGGAAATTTCATAACCGCAATGAAAAAAACATAGTAAGGTTTCAAATTCCATTTAAGTATAGAAAAACATTGAGATGAAGATATACCAAATGATTTCCACTTCAATCAAATTTTACGACACCAAATCAAGGAATATTTTACTTTCAAAGAACTCATGAAAAAGATGTTGGACTCTAGGTAGGTGAAACAAAAAAATTCACCCTCCCAAGTTGTGTGTGTACATGTTACCAATGAAAAATAATAAAATGAGTAGAATGATGTTTAGAGAAACATTAAAAATTGTTTTGAGAGTGGGTGGTCATAAAAATGATCAGCCAAAGTCATGCTATTATCTAAGAACAACTACAACGGCTAATGATGACGTCGACTACTTCTATTACATCACAACCAGCTGTATCAGCAACTGATTATTCAAAGCTCCAATGGTCCAAAAAGTTACCTGGATAGAATAATTTGGAGCAAATTCAAGAATATGATCTCATGTTAAGGCCATGGATATCCCTGAATTTAATATACATTATACTGTAATTCCAAAAAGAACATGTAAAACCTCACTAAATAGTATAACAAGATTTGACCCATCATACCGAATCTTCATCAAATGATGAGTTTATCTTTGGTTCTATTAATGTTATTCACATAAAAGATCTATTTGCACATAATATTTCTGATTATGAACATGAGTTAACTTTATTTAATTGGTGAAACTTGGGAAGGAGTCACCAAGGTCAAGGATATAGGGGAATATAGGGTTGTGTTAGGAGAAACTATATCAACCAAACCCCAAATAGAACCACATACATGGGAAAAAATGTGGGAAATATATCCAGTGAGATTAGTAGGAATAAAGGAGTTCTTCCTCAAATCAAGATAGGGTCTGCCCTGACATGATCATCTTGGAAGAACCCTTAGAGAATACACCAAAACCTCCTCTATAGGTCGGCCGAACCAATAAGCATAATCCACCAAGAATAGGAACACTTCCCCCTCTTATCCCATGTGATGACCCAACCACATCAAGAACATTGAAACCTAAATTTCCTACAAAAGGAAATCTTCATGATGGAATGTTTAGAAATTTGGACAAAAAATATGACGAATTGAAGAAATTATGCAAAGTGAAAGATAAGTTATAAATATTAGATTTTCGGTGACAATCTAGAGACCTCTTAGAAGTACATATTGAAGAATTATCAATACCACAAGAGTATGAAGATTAGTTTTTTTATGAAGTATATCTCATGGATAATGATCTTATATAATGACATGAGTCCATCTCCTTCACTAACCAAGATGAGATTTTTCATGCAAGGTCATATCAGACCCTTTTATATATCAAGATGGTTAAATGACATTGATATCTGATAGACTGCATTGATAATGGCTCAAGAGTCAGCCTCATCCTAGTTTTGAAAATTCATTAACTAGGTCTCAATTAATATCACTTTTTTTTATCCACCCTAATGTTCCTAGTTTATAAAAAATGTTCAAGAGACTCTTTTTGATATAACAATTTGAACTCATTTTGGGATCTTATATATAACTCAGATTTTATGGTTGTTCAGAAAGATACAACATTCAATGTTCTAGTAGGAAGTCCATGGATATAGCAGCAGACATCCATTCATCATCATACCAAAAATGTCTCAAATATTGTACCAATTATCAAATTGGATCATTGTATGGTGAAAAGGACATGTTAAAATATTGCGATATATTATACATAGATAAATTATTCTATCACAAGGGAGTGAAATAATCGATGGCTAATAATGTCACTAGAATCCATGCCCCAAATGGTCTAGATATAGTCTTGACTTACCCATTAATACAACTAAATAAAGATTACATACTACATATAAATAAAATCAAAGGGGTGATCCATAAATAAATTAATCATTCAGAAACATTTATAATGTCAATAATGACATTTGAGTCTGTTGTAACTGAAGATGTTATCAAATCTCTATGTGATGGAGAAATCTTGAATGAAAATGTCTTCATTCGATCCCCCGAGCACCAAAAAACCTAGTTATGTCAGCTAGGATGGGATAATATTTATTGATGATACATCAAAGTAAATAGAATAATTCTCAATCCCACATTCCTCTTTTGACATTCCATGAAGGCCTCATGATGTTGATTGATCCTAAAATGATTGCCTCATCCATTAGATTTCCAAATGGCGACCCCCTCATCTCTCTAGGGAACGTGTTTTATCTTATTATGCAATGATGGAGTTGAAATATATGGAACAAGAGGAAGAGGATGAAGAGGTATTTCTTAGGTATTCCCCTCTAGCATTTATAGAAGGAATCTTCACCACCATGGATGAGCCTAGAGATATAAATCTGGGTACAAAACAAGATCCATGACCCACTCTAATTAGTGTATCCATGACCCCCAATGAAAAATAGGTATACACCACCATCCCGAAGCATTAATGGGATGTATTTTCTTAGAACATCTCATAGATTATAGGACTTGATCGTGAGGTGCTAACACATCACTTGGGATGTCCTGAAAATCATTGATGTTACAAGAATGTATCCAGGACCATCTCAGATTTGAAAAATTGAGGCTAAAGTGGACAATATTATAAAGACTAATTTTATATGGGATGTACGAGACCCATAATTTCAAGACAATATTACGTCTATCAAGAACAAAAATGGGAAAATCAGATTTGTCATGAATTCCAGAGATCTCAATCATCATTTCCCAAAGAATATTTTCTGGTTCCAATAAAAAAAATATGAATTGATGCGATGGTCAGTTTTTAAGACCTCCTATTCATGGATGAATATTCAGGGAACAAGAAAATTAAGATGTCTATATGTGATGAAGAATACAAAACTTTTAGATCCCATCAGGGTGTATTCTATTATCAGGTAATACCCATTGGCTTCATGAATGTCCATTATATATACTTACATGCCAAACATCACATCTTACAAACATTTTATGGATGTTTGTTGAATGATTTGATGATTATATATTTTTCATGTACCGACATAATTCTGAATACCTAGGTAACATATAGACTATCATCTGCAAGCTTCGACAACATAACCTAATGATGAACCCTTGGAATGTTCTTTCAAGGATTGTTTAGAAAAAATTATCATCTTTATTATATGCCTTCATGAAATCAATGTTGATCCTATGAATAAAAAATCTATCCTCAGCATGTCACCTCCTCAAAATAGGATGTAATTTAGGGGATATTAAGGAGATTTGGCCCATATATAGTGCTTCATAGGCAACCTTGTTGGTAGGTTTTTCCCCTCCACCAAACTAATGAAGATGTGGGTCACATATATGTGGACCAATGAATCTCAATAATCATTTTATTCCATTAAGAAATATCTATTGTTCCCATAGGTATTGATTGATCTTGTTGAGGAAAATCCTCAAATTATTTACATGAAATACCTAGAACAATCCTTTGGTGGCTACCTCAGAAAATAGAATGATGTTGGGGCTGAAAAAAACCATTATTATCATAGTTAAACCATTCATGATGCTGATACTTGTTATTCATATATCAAGAATAACTTCATGGTAAAAATATTTTTATTTCAAAATCCAAGGAACTATCTATAACACTGTGAGACCGACATGGTTTCTCACAATAACCCGCTAAAATTTACCATCAATCATACATGGAAGCTAGATTGTCTAGAATAGTGGGATGTTATTCTACAATAGTGTGATATATAGATTGTGGCATAAAATATAGCAAAAAGATATGACTTGGCAGACTTCCTTGCTGAACACCCATGAGTAAAAGAGATGCCATTAAATATTTAACGTCTAGGTGAAGAAATATTATTTACATAATGAAATCTTCTAACATGAGAAATTTATATGAGGATGCATCTAGGAGCCCAAACGGAAAAGGAATGTAAGGCACTAAACTCAGCAATGTAGGGTTACTGACTGTGTTTATCTCCTAATAAATGACAGTTTTGTAATATTTTTTCCTATTATTAGAAGGTTGTATGAACAATGAGGTAGAATATTATTCTATCATTGCATTCATGGAATTATCAATCTGAATACCATTTACCCGCCTAGCACATGATGTTAAACTATATTGGATAATCAAGAAAAATATATAATGTTTAATTTTCATCCCAATGAGATGTGTAGAAACCAATGGATCCAATCTTCTAGCTCAACCACCACATAATCAACATGACCCTATATATTAATTTTATTTCCCATTCTCTATAAGAGATATTTACCCCATGACTTGTTTCTCACATAGTGCACATCTCAAGTTGGATAATAATTTTGGTAAAAAAATTTCCCTACATGAGTTGGATATATCAATTTATATTGGGGTATCTTGGTCATGTTATCATGAACATAAAATATAGACTAGGCATCCTAATCACTTGAAAATAAACTGGATGATTCTTTTAAGAACTATGTGTGGCTTGATTCATTCCCCAGTAGGATACATAGTGATGCTTGAGTCTTGCAGCTTAGTCCGGCTGCATTTTTCCATTTCACGTCAAAATCAACCTCATCCTTATCATGTCATGATAAACTACACAGTCCTTCAAGGACTATTTGTGAATTTATTATCACCACTATGAGATACATAATGATTTCTAGATCATCAGTCAAGGGACTATCCACAACATGACTTAAAAATTCTTTTACTCTCCCATATATGAGTTACCTTTACAAGAGGATATCCAATATGTGTTCTCACATTGTGCGTAAACCTGTATATTTTAGAACGACATGTGACTTGATTATCATCCTACTGAGATTCATTGTGACAATTAGGATTTAATAATAGTCTCATCCACTAGGAAATTAAAATTTCCACCTCCTGTACATACAATAAAATGTTCATGTAGAAGTTTCTATTTTGGGACCCCTCATTATGAGTTTCCCAATGAAACAAATATTCCCCTATTATATATATATATATATATATATTTGATCTAAAAAAAGGAATTATAACTCATTGAAGATATCTATACAAACACTTAATTTGTGCTTGTAAATATCCCTCCCACTCATCATAAATAAAATCATGAACACTTTCATAACATCATAATACATCCTTTACTTCTTGTGGTAGAATCTCAGATACCTAAGAGATATTTTTTGGACTATGTTGACTTATAAAAAACATGCCTATTAATGAAATTAACCTTATTATGGTACTTTCAACCAATGGATTCCACTATTTTGATATGAAATATCTTAACTCTTTGGGAAAACATAATACTTAAAAAAACGGGTATGTCAGTTAGAGGTCATTTTCAAACTGGACAATCATCTTCTATCCTAAAATTACATGAAGACAATATGTTGGGACCCATGATTCCAAGTTGGTATACATCCTTTACATATGTCCCACATATATTTTCATCCAATTTGAGAACCCCCAGATTATGGTTTACAATGTTCTCTTTCATGTGTTCAGAGTATACTAGAATAACCTTTATATGATAAAGCAGCACACCACCTTTTTCCATGTTACCATAGCCGTAGTCACGTGATATATTACTATTGAAAAAATACATCCTATTCTTGAATATTACCTACATAAAGAAAAAATTACCCCCCTTTTATTTGGAAAATAATGACTTTAAGTGCTCCCCCAGTATTTAGATACATTCCTCCATAGGCCAAACTTTGTATATGGGTAAATCCAAATCTCCATAAACATTTGTTGGGCATTAGAAATAGTACTCCATAATTCCAAAGAGGTATTTTTCATAACATTAAAATATTAAATTAATATTGAAATTAATAAAACATCCCCCATAATGGGTTTCACATCAAATGGATATCAATGCCTGACTATGTATCATGACCCCTAATCATTCGTGCATAAAACATCCAACACACTAGTTTGTCAATCAGTGATAAATTCATTCTTAGGAGAGACCTATTATATAGCCATAAACCATTTTTGTACTACTATTCAGATCTTGAAACCTAATGTTTCCATATTAAGACATTATCCGCTCACACAAAAACATAGTAGAAAGTTTCTAGGTAGACTAGAAATAATTTGAATAATGAGAATATTTCTATCCAAGAAAAATACATTGAATTATATCCCCCAACAATGTTCATTCAGAATGAATTTAAATTTAATATCATAATTTCATTGATACTCGACATTAAACCTAAAATCATAATGTACTTCCATTACAAATTTAAAATACATAGCATAATGTCTTCACCATAATATGTTAAACTACATGGTTAATGTATTAATAACATGACATTAAACTACATAATTCTTCATCCATTATCAGAAAGGAGCCTTCCCCCTAGATATCAGTCTATCCAAATGTGTTATCCTTCACAAACCAAACTCTAATAGGAGAGATTTTCCATTCAAGGCCAATGTTGAAACAAATTCTCTTTTTAATCATAAAAATATTCCATTGAATAAACCACCCTTCATGGTCTTAAGAAATCTAAATCTATATAAACTATTTTCATCCTTCAAGAATATAATTTAAATATTCATGGGAACTTATTTTTCTGTCATTGAAGTAGGTGCCTCTATTGGCCTTGAATTAGTTTCCCAAAAAACTTGTCTTTTAACCTAAGGATATCTCTATCAGACTATAAAATACATTCCCTAGTTGTTCTTTCATATAACCCCCCCTAATGGGTTCATAAATCAATAGAATATTTCCCCAGGAGATACCTCCACTCTTACTGAATATCGTCTATTTATTCAGAAACCACAAAATCATGTCTCATGATTCCCCTTGAAGGTATCTAAATACTGTAAAAACATTCTTTAATAGGAAGCCTTGTTTTGGTAATAATTTCAAAAAATATTATTTTCATTGATTTTTTTACTTAAAGAATAGCCTCATTTGTATAATATGCATGACTCCAAGCTACACACAAAACAAGTAGCACAAAACATATTTGGCCTAAAAACTGAGAATGGTAGTCTAACCAATAGTTAGGTCATGATCTACGCTCTTTTTTCATATTGGTATTAGGAATAAATTAAGGTGACGGAATAAACAACAGAATATTTGTATGGTTTTATAAATAACCTAATAAATATTAATAAAACTCTCACTAGGACCTTTTTCTTTGGTAAAATTAGCGTGCCCCCATACCTATGATTCTAATTATGATTTTCCTAAATCAAGAAATCACACTATGAAAATAATATCTAATGATATGGTTTTAAGAAGAGGAAATTTATAATGATATATAGGATTAAGAAAAAATTATGGTCATCTATAGAGAAAACTTATAGTAACATACACAAGATAGAGTCTCTCTATCATATATTATTTGAGGACATGAGGATAAATATTCATCTATTGAATGATCTACTGATCCATCTTATCCACTCATTGATGATTGGTCAATAAAATATAAGAAGTCTCCATAACTTATTGAAGCTCTACTATTGTTTCTCAGATGAAAGTTAACCCTTCTTATTGGTCCTATCCTAATAAATGGTGTATTATTCAAGTTACCCCTATGAATCATCTGAGCCTTGCTGAAGGCATGACACATGAATGGTATTCTTCGTTATTTTATGTTTAAAATATTCCAACATTGTGTTATGGTATGCCTCCAAATAGGATAATTCATCTCAAAATACATCAAAATTAGTGGGAAATTTGTACTTTTTGAGGCCTTGTCGATGTTTATGATATTTCTACTACAATAAAATGGTATCCAATAATTTTTTTTATTTTTGATGGTAATAAAATCCACCAAATCCAAAAAATCCAATTAGAGCTACAATTCATCCAGACTATGAAGTTTATTCTTCTAGTGCATTCAAATAAATTGTCTCCTAGATGATCTGACAAGTCCTACCTTGCGTAACAATGAGAGCATTTTACACCTCTATGTCTAACATAGAACCACTATAATGGGGTAGGATTCACTCTAGAACCAAATAAATCCACGACATTCCATGCTCTGCTCCCTTCAAGAAAGTGGTATCCTTGCCTTCCGGTGTTGTTCGAGATAATGTAGAAGATTTTACCTCCAAAATAGATATGAATGTTGATAATCCTAGTTGACGAATTTGAATCATTATTATCATCGAAAAAATATCAATAATGTTGCATGGTAATGGATGTTGGTGACATTCACCCAATAATAGACTAACATTTTGAGTAGATTCCTCCCTCACATTTTTGAATTCCTCAGTCTGAGCAAGTACTTCAAATTTCCAAATACCCTTTTATGTTTTCTCAGCGTCCATGAAAATGGGTTCTAGAGTTTCTCATAATTTGTTATTATTATCTAGTACATCTCCAGATAAAGGGTCAGATGGATTTGGATAGCCTTCTATTGACGATCCTTAGAAATGATCTCTGTCGATATAGATTTATTACCTGAAATTCAATGTGAAAATCAGATAGAAGAAGAATAATTACATATGGCGAATGCAAGAATGGGAAAACTCATATCTATCCAGTTCATTATGAATGTCCCTAAACCCCTTGATGGAACCTGAAATATCAATTTCTGGATTAAAATCATCCTTCACTTTATGATATATGGCATTATGCATCGTATAATCCATGCCATTTAGAGTGTCCAAGACATGTTACTCAAGACCCTTATTAGCTATACTGACATTACTCTCCCCCATATCTTTATCCGAAATGACATTTTCGGGACATGAGTAGTTAGTTCCATCATAAACACCCTCATCAGACTATTTATGATCACTATCAGCACCTTTCGTGGCCTAAAAGAGATCATTATAGAATACCCTAGTGTCCTATAGTATATGTAACTGATCTAAAATATCATGACCAGGTGAAAGTTAAAAAATAAATTTGAATTTTGAGGTAGATCATATGACATTACCTTAACCCTATCCATTCTCCATGGAGGCGAGGGAATATGTAGTGGCATCCTTTGTTGCTTCATCTGTTAGGTTAACAGATTAAACATCATGCATATGTGCCTACCCTTGAATATCCTACTTAATCCACAAAGGGCAAATACAAAATCCATTAAGTGAGGAGAGTGATTCAAAGCCTTTGAAAAAGAAACCCATGGACAGAATGGTGTGTCCAAAAAGTTCTAATATTATATAAAAGAACATATAATGACTATGATACATTCATCGGACCTACATTAATGCTCTATTTCTCTTTATCTCATGATATAGTGATCTTCCTATACTACTATTCTTGGATACAAATATCAGAGGAATCATTCCAGAATTTCCTACCTCCATCAAATCCATCATGGTATTCTAACAAGGAGATAGTTCTACGAACCCATGTTCTTCATTAACCACCTAAATATGAGTTCTCATGGGCCCAAATATCTGGGACTCAGACACCTATACTTATTCTCTTTCTTTTCCCTATCCCAATTGAATCAACCAAGAAAATATCCCTAAAATTTTACATTGGGTGGAAAAAATGTAGGAAAAGGAAAAGAAAGAATAAAAAAAGGTTAGTAGGTTTAATATAAATATCACATTCCTCCCCAAGATAAATATTTACCCCTTATAACACTCCTCAATCAGGCATATTTCATACAGACATCATGGTTGGTACATGATCATTAGTTGCAAATATAAAATCATCTAGCTCAATGATATACTCCATTACATCAGCCAAATTATTTTCTAGGATGATATATGATGGTTCATTGATATATCCAAAATTCCAAATTCACATCCCAGCCTGGAGAAACTCCTATGAATCCCTAAAATCACGAGTCATACAATCATAATACTGGATTGATAATAGTCACACATAGTTTGACTTCAATGTGGATATATATGGAGAAAACTGTAAGCCATCCGATTGGGAATCCTCTTTGGGCCTCCTTTCACTTTTAGAAGAATGAGGGGATGAGAGAAAGGCATATTCTTGACGGTGGAGACTAGAACACTTTGTATTTGGAGGTGTTATCTCCATAAACCTAGTATTCTTTGTGGGGTTTTTCTTAGAACATTTTAAAGGCTCAAAATCCACTACATAATCATTGGTTCAGTTTTAATTACTATGGATTCCACAGCTAATAGTTTATGTTTCCCTCACCTGAGATGTTCCCTTTGTCTACACAGCCTTAGGGTATATAGAATCAAACTCCATGGAATATTCGAACTCTAGCCCAATTGATTCCTCTGATAGAGGTAGAATTATTGATATTTTGGATGAATCCAGATAAATCATGATCCATAAATATCAGGTCACCATTGGATTCTTCTCATTTCAAACATGCATAGGGGGAAATTTTATTAAATATTGATGAAATTTAAACTAGCGAGAAACCCAATACAGGGTGTAAGCCTCAAAGATAATCCCACATTCAATATAGGGTCTCAATAAGAAGTACCAAAACTCTACCATGTAAAACCCCGCCTCAAAATTTGTCTCTTTAACATCATTAATAAACATTGAGGTTGATGGGTTACCACATGGAGTGAAATTAAAGTATCTAGATACATTCAAAACCTATAGAGCATCATCAGGGTTCAATTTCATAGGTTGAATATTGGAGACATTCTGAAAAAAATGGAAGAATCAATTTTTGGGTATTTTAACTAATATTATAAATGAATATGACCTAAAATGTGTTGTAATCCGTCTCCACAGCATCTGAAAGGGATGTGCAAGTCAAAATGGGGATTTCACATTTTATATTTTCCATAATCAACAATAAATCCTTAATAAAATATGGTAATGTCAATCTAAGTACATCCCCTATAATAATTTTTCCAAAATGACAAAAATATATGTCCTCAAAATTCCATCAAACACATTATCTGGAGAAGATAAATATATAGAAACATATCAAGGAATTATGCAAAGAAAATATTCATATTAATATTGGGGTTATCTTTTTCACCCTATTATTTGTTCTAAACAATTCCCAAATGTGAGAAAGAACATGTCTAAATAACCCTAATCCATTACAGTGATGAAAATAGTATGGTGCCTACAAGTTGGACACTCTATTGATAATTATGAGAAAGTCCTCATCCACATTTTCTCACAGACATCAGCCATGTGGTAAAGATCATTGTATTTCTATAGCTTCTCCAATATCTTGAAGAGATCATGGTCCTAGGGTGGTGTCCTCTCGGCATCATAATATGTTTTGTTAGAAGGGATAAATTCATACTACATTTCCCCAATAATAGGTACCCTTTAGATTTTGTATAAATTCCACAAGATGAAGCTAACTTCATCATGCACTATGTAAAAGGGATTTTTCTATAGACTCCATATTCTTAATAAATCAAGAATGATGTATGGGTTGTTATTAACGTAATTATATCCTACCCAAATGAATTTATAAATTTAATCATATTGGAACTCCATTTATTAATTTCGTACATGTTTAGAACACCCAAAATTCCCACATCCACTTAGGTCTGTCTCTACCTCTGAAGTAGAAGTCCCACTCTTATTTCCAACCATGAGATTAACATGTCTTCAAAACACAGAAGGATGTATCATATCAATGAGGTATATAATTTTTGATATGTGGATTCAAATAAATATTTTATCTACTTTTATGTTGGAATAATCTAGTATGAAATATTACATCCTTGATGAGAACACATTTCATAGAGGTTTTTTTCACCAAGACAGTTGACATGTTTCAGAAACCCTGAAATCAGGAAGTATTTCAAAATTGATGGAATTTGAGCATCCCTTTGAAGCCTATGCCCATACAGAGGCAGGTAGATATTTTTTGGGAACCTGAGTTTATTTTTTATCAAACACATCACTAAATCAACTAACGTAGTTTCAATGGTGTCATAGATATTAGTCCAGATTTCTTTGATCATTTTAGTTTGATGTGCATCATCTTGATCATTTATAGTCATTGAAGAAGATTATGAAAACCTATAATAAGTAACCAAATTATCTCAATAAGTTGAAATATTGACTTAATAATGTTAAAATTTTAACATATTAGAATACATGAATTTCACAAAGGAGATGCTGGGCACAGGTCCCTCGAAAAGGTTCCCCATATTTGTCCCTTTAAAAGGGGTCCCGCAGAAGTCCCATGATGAGATTCCTCAATTGGACACCACTCTAACGTGACTCCACACAACCCCCTTTATCATATATATTGCCTTCAAAATACATTAGGATAAAGTTTTAGATGACAAATGTGATTTAGTAGGGAGGATGACCTGTGTGGTGTGAGAAAAAATAAAAAAAATGTGCAGAAAACTACAAAGGTTGGAGGGGAATTTAAAGGCACCTACATTCTATGTTGTGCAACCACACTATCTGGATAGGCCAAACACATGCACTCAAGACCTCTTTCCTAGATCTTTACGAAGAACTTGCATGATGGAACAATGTGAAGAACCAACATAGTGTCCCTATGGGGCCATACATTTCCCCCATTCATAATCATTCAACCATTTACCTCATTACTAGAAACTCCATTGATCCAATCCTAAGTAGGGGATTTTCATGACACATAATTCTAATCAAGTAGATTGAAAATATTAAGAATAAAACCGTTGACTTTCTGTTGTTATAAAGATAATAGTTAAAAACCACAGAACTTTTCCAATTTCAACCTACATGCAGTGATAATTATGCATTACATATGTCACGCAGCTACCCTGCGCTTGTCAAATATGCATAAAACACAGGCATGGGAAACCTATGTCAGGAACCTGGGAATTGGACCTAAATTATCAATATATTTCTCATAGGGTCTTTTACTTTCCAACAAATATGACCCTTGCTTTCATCATTTGGACAAATGAAAATTTTGAAGAACCCATGGAGCTCTCATTAAGTAGTACCTTCACCCAAGTCCCACGATATTTCTTAGTTAGCTCTCCGGAAAAATATAGATGAGAAAATTATAGAGGATAAGTGAGATCTAATTACCTTTGGGGTAAAAAAACATGCAAATCCTCCATGAGGACCACTCTCACCTAATGAAAAACCACTTGCGTGAGGTCTAACTCCCCCATCAGTGACCTTAATAAGACTATTTGGATGATAATAGAGGAGACGAAGGGTGCCTTAGCTAAATCCTCAATGTATTTTTTGCCTTTGTTTCATATTAACAATGGAATATCTATCTTTCGCAGGCATATAACCCTTTACAATGCACATTTATTTCCTTATAGGACCATTACGGCACACCTTCATTGCATACCTAAACCGAAAACTGATGCCCATGACCTACACCAGTCACACTTTGAGCCCTCTTCCAAATACTAATATGGAATGGATCCTATATCCTTTATTCCATTATCTAAAAGAGAGTAATTTGAATCCTCCACAATGAATTCTAGACAATCAAAGCATTGGGAAAAGGCACAAGAGCATTTCTCCTATATGGATTTGGATTTATATGGTCAGAGGTTTCCCAAATACTTAATACCAAATGGTTAGGATCCTTGGGAACATTTTTATTTGAGTATATATGGTCACGAGGACCCATTACCTAGGTAAAATGTTTGGAGGTTCCCATTATATGAGAATTATGGTTTAGACCAGCTCATAATCTTCTCATCACTAAGACCCACAACCTCTGTTTCCATGTTGGGAGGATGATGATTATTCTTTCCTTTTTATTCAAAAAGAAATTACATCCTCATATTACTTCTAATCTAATTTTAGGGAATCCCTCTAAGATTAATCCCATAGACATTCTGGTATAATGTTATAGTCTTTCTCCTCTCTACCTAAACATGTTTTAACTTTATCCCATTCAAAATGTGAGGTGATTAGAGGGAAGTATCATAAATTTTTAATCTTCATCTATCACCCCATCATCTTTTATCTGTGGAGGAGGATAAGTGTCTAGATTGTTGAATCTTTTACATCCAATTGTTTCTCACACTGATCATGACTCACAGAGGCATATAGGTAAGTGAGGATCATTAAACACACATGATACATGTGATATAATTAATGAAGAATACTATGATTCCAACCATAATTTGGATACATTGAACACCAACCTAAGGCCTGATCTCAATGGGAATCCTTCTTATGAGTAAGCCCTAACAAAACCCCAATTTTCCAAGGAATTAACATTATGATTAAGCCCTAAAAATCATCCATTGGGAATCCTCCTTTGGAGTAGGACCCAAAAAAGACTCCAAACCACTATGAGTCAATACCTCACACATGTCCCCCTTTTTAGAGCAACCTATTTAGGAATAATTCACAATGTAATCATCTCAATGCTTAAAACACCCCTATTTTATAAACCCTTCGAGACCCTCCACAGCTGGGGCTCTTCATAACCATACTATGTGGGATTTTATTTCCATCTATATGGGATATGTAGGATGCCTCTCAGATTTAAAAACTCCACACCTCAAGTTAAACCTATAATCATCAATACACATTCCCATAATGGTTTAATTCTACCTGAGAATCAACATCTCTCTCAATTTTTATAGTATTATTCAACATAAGTACCACACCATGATTTTTATAGGAACCTTCCACGTGGATATCCTTTCCAAAAAAATCTTAAAATTGCGAGATGGGGTCTTTATCACACAAACATAAAAGGTGTGATGTTTCCCCCTTAAGTAAAATTGAACTACGTGGGTTTTTATTCCATTCACAAGGATATATAGGAAGCCCATCTACTAGCTCAATCATGATATCAAAACAAATCATGTATCCCTGGATGATGATATACTACAAATTTCCCCACATAGTGGTTAGGAAACTAGAATCATCTTAATAAAGGCCAATTAATCTATTAGTAATAAATTAGAGGAAACCATAAATAGAGAACCAAAAATACATACAGATATCTCCATTGATTAAGCACCTCAGATACATACAGGTGATTCTATGATCTATAAAAACTTATAATCGATTTGTAATGTTGGGATGACCCAAATAATAAATAGGAATTAAGGAATTATTCATGAACTTCTCATAAAAATATATGTGAGTCATTGATTTGGCAATAATCCAACCCAAAGGGTTTGATGAGCCCAACCTATAATCCCCTAAACCACTATGATATCTGAAGCATCATTGGGCAAAATGCATAACGAGTGATTAATTTGGGAAAGTAGGTTCCTTTGGATATAGAAACATTGGGTGTTTCTGATTTCATGAAAAATCCCTTTGTAAAGTATTTGGAATGATAAAATATTTATGAGGATTGAATTTCAAGGCTACCATTTATAATAATAATATTACGTAATTTTTTAGTAAAATGGAACAACCTAATTGCCAATAAAAATTAGATTTTATGAATAAAATGGTTTAAATTAAAATCAGTATTTATAAATTATAGAATTTTAATTGGATATAATTAATATAATTTTTTATTCATCTTGTCAAAAATTATATTAGGATGAGTTTTTTGAGATTTTTTTGAAAATTTTTATTTTGCGATGTGTAGTGAAAAATACAGATTTTTTAAACTTTTCTTTTCATTTTAAGTAATTAAATAATATAAATCTCCTTGGTGGTTTTTCAAGTATTTACATGTTTTTATTGTATTATAGAATTCCATAATAGTTATTAGAATCAATATTATAATTAATTTTTTTAAAACATTTTTATACATAAAATGGAATAATTCATAAAAACAAGTTTTCATTTCATTTTATTGGATTAAATATAAATTATTTTCTATCACTTATCGGAATGGAATTTGAAAAAATTAATTCCATATTGGAATTATATTAATTACTATTTGGTTATACTATCATGTTACTTCTTTCTAAAAATGTATAGTAAAAATCATTAAAAATATGTTTCCATGGTTATGGTTCAAACAGGTTTACTAGGGGTTAATAAAACTTTATAGAACTTATAATGATCATGAAACTTGTTAAAATTCTATTATATGGCCATATTTTAAACCTATATTATCTAAAATTTAAAATTTTCCATTTTTATATTTTTTCTCAATAAATTCATTAATATATTTTTGATCTTTTTAAAAATTCCAAGTGTGAACTCTATCCACTTATAAAAGGACGCCATATCTCCTTTATTCTTCAAACATCAAGAGATAATTTTTCTCAAACACCTACCAAAATCCCATCATGAAATCCCTCCCGATTTTTTATAGTCCCTAGTTTTTTGAAAAACCCTTCTTAGGAATTATTTACATAAAAACATATAGATGTTGACCAGAAATGAGGTATAGTTCATTACCAAGAAGTTTTTATTAATATCTATCTTTATATATAAACAATATTATTAAAACATGATTAAATAATAACATTGAAATACAACATCTACTTATATGTTTTTTATGTTAATTTCATAGCATATAACTATCTCATTATTACATCAAATTTTAACTGAAACCATCATTTATGTGTATGGAAGGATCACACCATGTGAATAAATTTAATTTTATTCATTTCCACCGATAATAGATATTTATAATTGTGGATTTAATTTATATATATTATATTCCTTTCATATTTATCATTCTAAAAAATACAATATCATTATCTTTATTATGATTCCATTCCTTGAAAAATGATAACATTTTTTATTTGTATACGCAAATTAACATCTTCATGAAGAAATGCGGTTATTTTTTCTTTAACACATCAAATTAATGATAAAAATATTTTTATATAAAGATATAATATGAGGGGTTTTATATAATAAAAATTATGTTTATATCAAATAACATTTAACAACTTTTTATCATGTTCGTTGGATAATGGAAACATCACCCATGAGTATATACAAACTATAGTCTCCATGATCATAATATAACTCGTTTTTATAATAATAATTCAAGGCTGGTTTAAAATTATAATTGATGTATCAAATGATAATAATTTCATGATTAATATTTGTAAGATATTGGAATATATACCTCTTTTATCCGAGTCAATATTCAAAACTAATGTTGGGAAAATTAGTTAAATATCATCAAGACATCCAACGTGAACTTAATTAATTAATTTTTTGTATATAAAATCATAGTAAATAAATTAATAGGAATAAATACATGAAAATAGTCTATAATACAATAATAAAATAACATATGTTTATTATTTTAGATGATAGTTAAATTACAGGTCAAGTAAGACTCCAAATAAGGGGAATATAACTTAAAACCCTCATTATAAATGTTTTTAATATTTATTTTATCAATATTTTTCTTCCATGTGAATATTATAATATTTATAATATTAATGTTTTTAAATAGACATTAATGAATTATAAATTAAATTTTTTTCACTTTTGACTTTCTTCTAAAAAATTTCATAAGGAATCGTTTTAAATATATTTTATTGTAATTTTTTACAAAATTGGTTAATGAATGTTCTATTTTAACTATTTGTCTACAATGGATCTACCCATCATCGTAACATTTAATTGATAAATGGATTATATTATAAAACGTTCAGGTATTCATCCAAAAATAATTGTCCATATCTTTGTTCCCTATATTTTCTAAAGGGGTATTTAGTTGAATGAATGTTTCGATATCAAAATTATTTTTATTATGGGTGAAAGTAACACTTTTATATGTATGATAATTAATTTTTTTTCATGTGTTATGATTATTTCATTATTACTAGGAATTCATTATGAGTGTTTATCCCAATATACTTCATGATTACTGGTGAGATTGATGAATATCATAATGATTAATGATCCTGATATAGCTCTCCAACAAATTGGGTAAAGGTATATAGTAAACCAGTTGTATATTCCTCCAATGAGATTACTAGAATTTACTGTTTGGTAATTCTATTTATAAGAGATATCATAAGATTAATTTAAATATGATACCCCATGATACCTAAATTATCTATCTATATTTTATATAGGGTTTCATGGAAACACTATTATTTCACAAGGTAGATAATGAGTTTATCCTTATATGGAATTTTATGTTACTTATAGAGGGTGTAATGTATATCTATTTGAAAAGGTATCCATGAGATATTTATGAATACAAATAAATATTTATGGTTTTTATTTTATATTATTATGTCACATGAAATAATTATTGAAAATATTTGATCAATGAAGTTGATTTCTTGGGTAAGAAAATGTTAATTTGGAAAAACAATTATGAATATTAATTGAAAAAAATGTTTCATAATTTCATTTTATATATTCTTTAATGAGAACTGATTAATCATCAATAAATTTAAAATGTTTTCATAAGTTTCTAAGGATGAATAGGGACATGTATGTGGTAAAAATTAATATTGTAATGGTATAACAAGAAAATATAAAATTTTATATCATAAATGTTTTTTATGGTGTTAAAAATTGGAAACTGAATCAAAGTGTTCATATTATGTTTAAATATTTATTTATTTATGGGTGATTTAATAATTATTTAAAACTCCAATACATAAATATCTTCAAAATACATTGCAAGTGAATTATTGACTTGAACTCGTGATTCTGTACGGTTAATTGTAAGGTCCATATAGTCGATATTAGAGGAATGTTTAAGATAATTTTAGTGGTAAGTATAATGTTAAAAAACTAGAATAAGATATTATAATTTATAAATGATGTGATATTTTATTTTAATATTACCATGTTGTTTCTTTAGAACTATGTTGATTCCAAAAGAGTTTCCATAAAAGAAAAATAAATTTATATGTAGTAAAACACTTATTGGACAATATCCTTCCATATTATCAAACTAAAATGGTTGGAATTTGAATTGAGATATTTGATATTATGATGGATTTGTTGAAGTAGTTTATAAGTAGGGGTGTAATACATGATATAGAGAAACCAGATCTTCCAAAGAGTAACTTGACTATATTAGGTCATTTTATGAGACAAAACCTTCTAGAATTGAGTGGATCTTTTAACTCAATTATGTTTAATGGATTAATTCATTCTCTATAAAATATATTAAATGTCATGCTTCGTTCGGACCATTAAAATGATATCTTGAAATTTACTATTTTAATGATGAATTGGATTAATGATGGATAATAACTAATAATACTTGTGATATATATGAGATTGATTCCATGAAATTTGATAAATTTATGAAAACATTCCTTAAGATGAATTTTCATACTTTTTTTGCTTACAATAAATATGATATTCAAGGTATTAAGGTTGAATGAGGATGATTCAGCAGCTACCTAAGAAAAATAATTCACCTTATTGTACTTCAAAGAACCAAATTCTATCAGGTATATTTTTTGTAAAAGTATTTACTATTACACCTGATTAAATATCTAATACCCAAGGGAATTGGACTCTAATGAATATAAATTTTATGATAATCTTATCTACACTACTGAGAATGTAAAAAATATATGTTTTCAAGGATCATGTATTCTATTAAAATAAATTTAAATTTTTTTAGCTAGTATAATAATGGAAAAATCCATTAATGAAATGTGATTGTAATAAAATCACATTTTCAATTTGTGTCGGTGTGGTAAAAATTACCATTGGTCATGTAGTATGAAATCTATAAAGTTATTTCTATGTGTCCCAAATTGTGTATATGAATCGTGATTGAAAATAAAATTTTATTGGTATTGGTAAGATCAATTATTAAAAGTTGTTATTAATGTATCTTAAATGTAACGAGATGGGTTATTATGTAGATTCATGTTATATGAGGAGAATGAATGATTGAGATTTGAAATAAAATATGTAGATGGAAGTGGTGAAATCTAGTGTAGATACATCAGTGGATGTTTCTATATCAATTGATTTTGTAATAGGTACATTACATTTTTATCTAAATTATGCTAATGTCTTGTCAGATTATAGATCTACACATTATTTCATTTTTGAAATATTTTCTCCTAAATTGCAATTTTCACCAAGATAAATGACGCCTACAATCTTATTAAAAACAAATTGAAGTATTATTAAGGAAAAATAGTTTATAAAAATATTATTGTAATACTTTCTTGAAGAATATTCCTTATAAATTATGTTTTAAATCCTCTTAAATATTTTAGTACTATTATGGGTATAGATCGGATTTGAGATTATTATGCTAAGATAGATTTAATATTCAAGGAATTTATCTTTATAAATAAGTTTCAATGATTATATGAGAATCAATTTATATCATTTATAACATTTAAATAATATTGTAATGTTTTAAGATATGGAAATTGAAATCTTATTTTTAATGGTGATGAAAAGAAGGGAACTATTTATATAAATGATGTACCCTTAGTAAAAAAATATTTATATTCTTTTCCTTATGAGATACATGGTATTATACATCATCACGAATTTTATTTTATTATTGAATTTTTTCTTTGTTATAATCTAATATAAAAAACTATGTCCCAATGGTTCTTGTAGAACATCTATAATTTAAAACAAGTTGTGAGTGTTCCCTGATAAACGCTTAATTCTTATATTACTTCAAAAGGGGGTGATACTATATTATTTTAAATAAATAAATATTGTTCCATGAGGATCATCATTGATTATAGATCATTTACTAACATAAATATTATCATTATGTTACATTTAATAATTCTGTGACTTGTTTGATCAACTCTAGAAAGATCAATATTATCAATGGTGTATATATGTTATGGGTACCATTGGTTTAAGGAAATGAATTAGGATATACTGGAGATAAATTTTCCTAATAGGGATATGAATTATGAGTTTGTGGTTATGTCCTTTGGGTTGTTTAATTCTACGATTATATTACTAGAACTTTTGAATATTGTTTTAGATGAATATTTTGATAAATATTTGGTATAATTTATTCATATTATTTTATATTATTATAAAAACTATTAGGATTATATGAAACATCAATGGATTATTAAAATACCCATGAAAACAAATTGATTATTTATGAATTTTAATTAATGTGATATTTGGTTATTGAAATTTTCATTCATTACTCATATCAAAAATAAATATTTAATAACAATTGAACTCTCTAAAAATATGGTGGTTAAATAATTTCCATGACCTACACATATTCGTGAGAATCATAGTTTTCATGGAGTAATAGGATATTATAGGATATTTATTGTTTTTCAGGTCTGCAAGCTCTCCTTCGGTTCTGCTCTTTCATCCAGTTATCACCCCAGGTAATAGCTCCTATTTGTGTGGTTATGGTTGAATGTTTATATTCTATATGGGGGCAATATAATGAAGAATGTTTTTTGGGAAAAGGCTGCTATGTGAAGCTGGTCACAAAGCAGATTGTTTCTACTATAAGAGATGTGTGCAGCACTAGCATGGGGAGTTGCAACAACAATATTCACGATTTTATTGTGATGAATAACCTGGGTGTTCTGGGAAATTCCAGACCTCCTTTGGGGACTTTATAATTTTTTTGGTTTCCTCCTATTCTAAATTAGATTAAGGTGAATACATATGGTGTAGAAAATGGAAATCTGGGACTAGCAGGGTGTGGTGTAGTTTTCCGGATGCATGATGACTCTATTAAGGGATGTTTTTATGGAAATTGTGGTGTAACTCGCTCACTTGAGGTAGAGATGCTTGGAATAATTCAAGATGTCTGATTTGCTAAAATTAAAGTTTGGAATAATATATGGCTGGAAAGTGACTCTAGAACGCATGTGAAGGCCATCAAAAATAGTGAGCTTCATATCTCATGGAGGCTTGCTGCAATGTGGAGGGAATGTATGATGAGCCTAATGAGTCTTAACTTCATCATCACTCATGTTTATCGGGAGGCGAATATGTTTACAGATGGTGTTGATAATATGGGAGTTGGTAATCCACATACCTGGTTAGATTGGCTTCCTGTGGTCCTGCACTCTCATTATGAGGCTGATTGAAATAAGTCCCCGCGTTTTTGCCTCTTGTAACATTATTTATTTTATAAATAATTTCCTTGGGATCATGGTCAAGGGACCTTTTCTAAAAAAATTGGCTATTTATTGAAAACATTGAAATGCTATCTAGGACACAAAACATGTTAACAAGTAACGGATTTATATTTATCTAGATAATGGAATGTTAGGAATGATTCAATAATTGAAAAATGAAACTTTAGTGAATTCTGAATTTTTGGAACATTCATTAATAAATGGTGATATTTTATCATAAATGATGCTTCATTTGAAGGTTTATACTATCTCTTAATATATAATGACTGTATCACTTCATTTTATTTATTTTTATGAAATAATCATGAATAAAATATTTATAATTAATACATTGAACAATAGGTTTTAGTATTTAATTTTAATAAAATTAAGACATGATTTAAAAAGAATTATACTATGGAATAAATAATGATCATTAAGTCATAAAGTATATCTTCAATAACAAAGTGTTGAAAATGAGATATCGGTGGTTGATGGAATTGCAAAGGATTAATAATGAACAATTCATTATACTCTAGATCAATAAAATAATATAGTTGATACTATTAGTCATAAATATAATTCCACATTCACTATTATGCATATATAACTTCATTATTTGTTTAATGATTTGAAGAATGTTCGAATATTGATTTTTCATGTTAAAACACTCTATGTTTTATTTTAGATGTCAGTGAATATTTCATTATCAAACAATGTTATGTAATACTTGAAGATTGGTATTGTTTTACATGAAATGGTAAAATATGTCATGAAGGAAGGTTTCAAGAGTTTAATATTGATGAATATTGTGTTATTAAATTATTAATATAGTTTAGTGTGGCATGGGATTCCTAGTCATAGAAATAAATTTTTAGTGATGTTGATATTTCAATGTTTTCTATTCATACTAGAACAAAAAAAATCTATATAGGCCTTTATGAAATTTCTTGTGGGATAGAATAATGAAAGATAATATAGATTTTACTAGGAAATATTTGTCTTATAGAAAAGTTAAATTAAAATCATAATTACTGAATTACATTATTAGGCCTTTCCTAATTATATAATAGAAATGATAGAATGTATTTATGTATTTCAAATTGGTATCACTATAGAATTCTTGGAGTAGTAATTCTATTAGAGTAATTGTTAACTGATTTAATAAATATAATGAATATCCTCCCATTTAATATAATATTTCATTGGTTTGAAAATTTAATAATTATTATAAATAGATAATTAGATTATATGATTTACTACTCATCAATGTATATGAACATAATCAGATGATTAACCTGTCTTCTTTGAAATTTATTCAAGAGTAATTGGTTACTAAATAAAATTTCAGTAATATAATTAATCCCCAATTTGATGGTTAGTTACAGAGAAATATTTAGAAATTAAATAATATTCCATGACCTTGTTCAATTGAATATTAGGGATGTTTGTATCAACATCAAAAATTTGATGATTTTTTTATAATAATAATTTCCATTATAGTATATAGATGGAATCTTTTGCTCTATTATTTGAAAAGTGGTGTTATAAAATATATTATTTGGATAAAGAATAAAAATAGTGGTGTTTGGAATATAAATTTTGAGAATAAATGGTTGATAAGGTAAATATTTTTCACTATCACAGGGATACAGATCATATAATGTAAAACATTTATTCATTAAAGAGTAAATGATATATTTAATTTGAGGTAGGTGATAGTTTTTTTATTAAATTATCATTGTCGAAAGGTGAAATGAGTTAATTTATAAAATCAAATGTTAAGCCCAACATTCATTTTAACATATAATTATATAACGAATATTTATTTAGTTTATAGAAAATATTCCTTATTTCTAATTTTATCTATGGTATATGATATATTTCATTTTTGATTTAAAAAATAAAATATGTGTTGATTGTAGCTGATGTTTTGATATATAAAGTAGATTATATAGATGAATAACTTTTATATAATTAATAGAATGTATATATTATTTATCTTAAAGGATTAGTGTTTATATATAAATTTTAGTAAACATTTTTTATTTCTTGGAATAACCATATGATTGAAAAATAAACATTGGAATTAAAAAATGTTATTAAAGAAAAATATCACCACCTATTTATATATGGATTTTTAAGGGAACATTTTCCAAAATTAGAAAGAATTTTACAACCCATATAATGTTATGATAAATTATTTAAATTTATTTTTTAATTTAATTATTTATATTCTAAATATTTATATCCATTATAATAAAATTAGGTAAAATTTCTCTCAAAAGGTAAAAAAAATTATTTCTAAAAAAAAATTCTTTCCATTCATTAGGTGATTTTATTTAAATATTTGATTTAAAATAAATAGAATTTTAATTTTAATAAATGATTTTTTTTGGTTTTATCATGTTCAGATTATCCAAGGAAAATGTGGTTATAATTATTTAAAATGATCGATTTTTTAATGAATGGTGAAAAAATATTGATATTAAGTGAAAAGTATCATTTTCATTTTAATTACTCAAAATGTCATTTTTTATTGTTAATTATTTTATCAATTTCAATACATCTATTTGATTAAACCTAATCCAATAAATGGTATTTTATTCCCTATTATAAATTAGTTTGGTACTAAAAAATTATTCTTCAAAAGGAATTTTTCAAAAATACAATTTTTCATCACATTTTGTCGGATTAATATTAAATTAAATTATTGTAATTTAGATAATTGAATTTGATAAAATTAATTCAATGTGTATGAAAAACAGAATTAATATTATATAGTTATATTTTCTAAATTTCTATTTATAATGAATAGAAAAAATAAATAATTTATTACCATGGTTATGGTTACAATAGGTTTAACAAGGTGGAAACTTAAGCGATAAGGGTTTAAATGAACTAAAGTTTTTAATAAATTATATTTTATTGAACAAATTTGACCATATATAATCATATAATAAAAAATGGTCAATTTTGGGTAAAATTGTCTTGATTATTTCATTAAAATATATTAATCTTTTTAGAAATTCCAATTGTGTCTTCTTTACCACTTATAAATGGAGATCACATATCCTTTACACACCGCACCTATAGAAAATTTGTCAGAAAATTACTAACTAAATACCATCCATAAACCTCTCTTCAGGTATCATAGGACGTTTTTAATAAAAAAACAACATAGTATGGAATTAGCTATAAACCAAATGAAGTTGTATAAAAAGGTATTATTATTAACCGAGTATTAATGCTTTATTTATTTTTATACCTTAATAAAATCTTCCTAAACCATTAAGAAATAAAAAAACATATATATATAATATAAATGTATAGTTTTATTTCAATTTAATAGGATATATCAATATATTTCTTCCATCAATTGGGAAATAAAACCATAATTTGTGTTTATGAAGGACTATCACCTCTCAAACCTATGTTATCATTTTTCCATCACAAACTATCAAGTATGGATATAATGATGGATTTAATGTATATATATTATATTAATAACATATTTATCATTATTTATATAAATATATCATATAATTTATTAAATTTTCCTTCACTAAAAAATAATAACATCATTCATGTGTATTTGGGTTTTACCGTCTCTATGGAGCAATGTGATTCATTTTTCAAAACCACATTACATGGATGATATAAGTATATATATATATATATATATATATTATTTAATCAAGTAATATGATATTTAATTAATAATAATATTTTTGGCTATATAAAATTATATTTACCTTCTTTCTATCATTATCTTTGAAAAATGGATATTTCACTCACGTGTATGTACAACCTATCATCTTGATGACTGTAACATAATTAATTTTTCATAATCATCTTCCATGTATGGTAATGAAATTATAAGTTATAAAAAAATATAATTTATTATTTATTATTTTTTCAGGGATGACATATTTATAAAAAGATTAAAAAATTTATCATTATATAGTCATTTTGGACATACGAGAAATATGTCATCAAAACATGTGATGTAAACATAACTGATTAAGTTATTTTATATAACTAACCAATAAACAAATTTTAATGAATAATAAACATGAAAAAGGACATTAAGAAACCATATAATTTAGATATAATAAATATCTATCATTTAAAAAAAATAAATGATGAAACTCACTCAAGGTATGAGAAAACTTTCACTAAAACCTCAATTTATATATTTACAAAAATTTATATTATGACTATTTCCCCCAAAATTTCATATTAATAATAATACATTATTTATGAATTTATATTGTTATTAGTGAATTAAATATGAAATTATATTTTAATATTTATGTTTTACAACAGTTTTTAGAATGATTCTTTTTACGTATTTTAATTATAACATTTTAAAAAAATGGAAAATGAATGTTTTATTTTAACGTATACAAATTCATCGATTTTTACCTCTACCATAACTATCATTTGGTGTTTTTGTTCCATTATCATATTTAATTTATTATTCAAGTAAAAAAACAACTTCCTTTTATTTTAGTTATTTTGTAAATGGGTTTCAAATAGAATGGATAATTTGATATCAAAAATATATTTTTTATAGGTGTAAGGAATATTTTTATAGGTTTAATGAAATAAATATGATATTTAATGTGAAAAGATAACGTTAAGGATTCACATGAATTTTTTATGATGTTAGTTGTTGTTGATATATCTCATGGTGATGGGTGATCCCAATACGTAATGTGGTGAGAAGTGAACCCAATATAGCTCCCCAATGCCTTGGGTAAATGGACAGAGTTAAGTGGTTATATGTTCCTCTAAAAATAAATTAGAATTTACAAGTTATGTTACGATTTCACATGGTAACCAAATGAGATTGTATTTAAATGGACGTTTATGAAAATTCTAATGGACAAAATGTATATCATTTGAAAAAAAAATCTTGAGTTTTTCATGAATACAATTAAAAATTTTTATTTTTATTTTTTCCATTAATAGTTATTATGAAATATTTTATGAAAATATTTTAGTGTTGAATATTAATTAATTTATAATAAAAGGTTTCTTTTGAGACCAATTTTTATTCAGAATGTGGAAATATTTTATGAGTATTGAATTACTAACATGTTTCTCTGATTATTTTATATGTCCATCAATTTTATTTTTTTACGGATACAACATTTTAAAATTATTTCATAATGTTTTAAGGATTTTTATGAATAGATATATTGTGATGAGGAACATTTTGAAGATATTTCTTGAATATATAAGTTGTGATACCATAAAATCATTATATTTTAGGAAGAATGGATACATATAAAAAGTTTCCACATTTAATCACAATATTTTTTATGGTTGATTAAATAATTTTATAATACAATAAGCATTAAAGATCCACAAAATTTATTGGATTTAATTATTTATTTAATTCTTAGGATTATGTAATGTTTAAGGTCAAGTCATTATATCATGTGTACATATGGACTATCACATTTACAATGCGACGTTACTCATTTTTTGTTTTTGAATAAAATTGATGCAAATAAGGACATATTTAGTAAACATATTTTATATATATCACTTAATAATGATTCTATAATAAGATATTATTATACAATTTTCCATCATCCAATTGATTGAAAAATTAAAATATTTATTGTACATATGTATAGACTATTGTCAAAATGATTTGATGTAATTCATTTTTCATCCCCAATATTTTATAATTAATATAATAGTTTTCATAAATAATAAAAATAATACTTATGAAATTATTAAGATTAAAGAGATAATGAAAAAAGAATAAGGTTTGTGGACCATAAATGTTGAACTAATAATTTATTTGGAAATAGAACATTTAACAACAATATATTGATTTTAATGTTGTAATATTAATTCATAAATAATTACAAATTATACTGGAATGATATATTTTTTTATATATATGGATCTAGTTCTCATATATATGTATGCTACATCTAAATTTATTATAAAAAATATATAATAACATGTAAAAAGATAGTAAAGTATTAAGGTATGGTATATATGTTAAAATTTCATTTTGGATCTGGATTATTTAGTACTCATTAATTAATGGGAGAATTGTATGTTATTTTCATATTATCCAAATTTCTTTTATCATACAATATTTATTTATATCAAATTTATCTATTAAAAACTTTTCTCCCTTGTTGGTACTCAAAATTATCAAAAATGATGTTTCAATTAAAATCTACGGGAAATAATTATTTTTGGCATGAAATCTTTCTCCTTCATATCCAATAATTTTAAATTTTCTTATCGTAGTATTTAGTGATGAATAATTGTTTTATGAAATTTATTTTCACTATATCTGAAATTATATAAAAATTATTAAACGAAATATATTTATTGGATTTCATAAGACTCCCATTTTACACTTTAAAAATGTGTAGAAAGAATGTTCTCTTTTCACATATATTGAATAAGAATATTTTCACATCGAAATGTACACTCTTCATTATGAATCCACCATTATAGAATTAAAATTTTTTATATTATAATATGTTTCCCATTTTTCAAGAAATTATATTTAATATTTATCAAATGGAATGTGATGTGTCTTAAATTTCATAGTAGATACTAAATTATTTTGAAAAATATTTTCCATTTATTACAATAAAAATTTTCTATTTTTATAATTCACTATAGGAATTATATTATTATACTATCCAATTCACTAAAATTATTTTTTTCAATGGTGCTTTAGTGACTTTTTCATGAAACACATTACTTTATCACGGGTAGATTTTGGTATAAAGGAATGATGGGTGCTCTTATTCACTATATATATATATATATATATATATGAATTGATTAATTTTATGTGACTGGTGGGTCAAAAATTTCAATATAATAAATTATGTAATCATTTATGTCTTATTAGATATAACAGTAAATGTATGGTTATCCCAATATGAATAGGGTATATGTGTATTTATCTGAATCCGAAGAGGTTATACAGGTGGTTAGCCCAAGCTTTGTATCTATTGAATGTATTATGGGGTAAATTTTCCATATGATGAGATAAAATTATTTTTATGTATCCTTGAAATAAGTTTTTAATTATTATGTTCATTCAATATTTTATTGCCTCTATTATTCTCTTAAGAGTTATGATTTTTTGATACTCTGTACTCTCAATACTTATGAATTTTTTTTCAAAATACTTTTTTAACATGACTTGGGATAAAAGATTTACATATTTTGGTTAAAACATTATATACCATGAATATGTTTCCAAACCCTTATGAATATCTAACATTCCCTTATGATGTTTTAATTGACGTTTTCCATGTTTAACCATAATAAAAATTTGAACTCACCATTAATATATTTTTATTTCCTCGGATTATAATGAAGGGTATAATGTAAAATGACTCTAGAAGGTTAAAATATTAAAATAATGGTTATGGGAAATATTTACTTCCTATCATTAAATACATTAAATACATATTTAAAAACCTATAACACTAAACCTTAAAAGTTCTACGACATGTATTATTTTTGAGTTATAATGAATATCCACCAACAATTTTGTAATATTTACATATGTACTTATTCGGTCACCTAAGTTGGTAAAGTAGTGGGGTTGTTTTTGGATATTCAGATTAGAGAAAATAATTAAAAAAATGATGATTTATATATATATAGGATAACGTCATAAATTTTTTATAAGGTAGAGATTATATGGTTTTATAGATAGGACAATAATGTCTTAACAAAAACATGTGGATGAAGAATATGTCAATGATGAACCTTGGGGTAATAACCAAAAAAGGATGGTTAGTTATTAACATGATATTCACATAATTTTTGACATAGACGAATTGATGTAAAACAATTTTGACACTCTCAAGGGATATTATGTTTATAATTCCCATTATCCTAGTGAACTATTATGAATAATAATATGATATAACCAATGAGAACTTTTGATAATATTAAGTGGTATATGATGAACCTAATGTTTTAGGGGTTTATGAAAAGGTATCACAATTTAACATATAAAATAAATGATTTCAATTACCATATGATTAGTTACTGTGATTAATGTAGATTAAAACATATATGTTTTCTTATTTTAGTCAATATATAGAATGAGGAGTAATAATTTGAATAATTAATGTGATGATAAATGAAATTATTATCACAATGAGAAACAAAATGTAATGAGTTCTATAATGTAATATCTTATCGTTATTAGTAATCAATTATCATTAATAATAATTAACAACTTTATCCATGTTAAAAAAGTTTTAAAAAAAATAGAAAATTTAATTTCAAGAATTTTTGAGTGATAAAGGAAATATAGGAAAGAAGATTAAATTTCATACATGTTAAGAGAGTTGGAAGAAACATTAAAGTAATTGTCTCAATGGAATTGGGAGATTATTTTCCAGATAAAGCATAGTGTATAAAGTATAATCATTCCAATGAAATATTAATATTCCAGTAGATGCAATGATTGGAAATTTATTTTACCAAAAGGTATCATAGATAGTTACAATTAATAAATGTTGGAAAATAGGGCATTATCCAAGTCAATTACATTATATAAGAACACTATGGATGATATGAATTAGTAAATCCAAAAACCAATGTAATAATGGATATCCTATCATATCCCTAAACAATCATGGGTCACAAAAATGTTGTTGAGTTAGGTGCACTGATCATCCACTCAAGAACTATGAGTTTTGTTAAATTTTTTTCCAAAAACACATATATTTATTCCTAGAATGTTTTATAAAATCATAATATTGCCACCTATATGACAAGTTATTGAATTTTAAATTAAAAATATCATGTGGTATTATGAATTAATCTCAACTATGTAGATCCTATCTAGTATATGTTTTCTTGAATGAGATTTATATAAATCATTTTATTCAAACTATATTTATATATGGTGATATATTTTTGAATGGATTGGATCTCTTTATATAGAGACTTTATAAATTTTGGTGGATGGTAAGTCACATTTGATATTTCAAATCAACCTATATATTTCAATATATTTGATGATAAACATGAAATTATAATGTAAATTACATCAATTATATTGACCTAACATCATATTCATGAGGTGTAATTTTCTAAAATGGTTTCAGAGAAACTCAAAATTGAGTATTTCCAATAGTTCGGGATTACAACAATTAATTTTTGTAAGAGTCTCACAGTCATATTCTAAATAATAATGTTGATTTTACAATAGAACTAATAATTCAAACTATTATAATTTCAATGAATCTTAACAAGATGTTCCTACTAGAGATGACAAAATTAATGAATAAACTATAGTGTAATCTAGAAAAGGGATAAATATTAAGGAGTTACTAACTATACGGTGAACATATCATTTATGAAACAATGAAACATGCATCAATGCATCATAAAATTGATTAGATGTACCAAATAAAAATTGCAATCAAGATAATATATACTTTGACTTTTCTTAATGATTTTTTCTCAATTTCATTAAGATAAAAAATTTAACCAATATCGATTAACGATCCAGAAACCCTCAATTATTGGTCAAGAGATAGGATACACAAAAGAAAAACAGTCATATGAGGTATGGAAATTATATATTTTTAGAGATGGGGAAGATGAATGTACTTATGGAAAATGTCATGGTAGTAGCATATGAATTTTAATAATTGAATATTAATTGGAACTAATACCTTTGTAATCATTTAGTTCTTAAAAGAAAATTTTTTCATTGAATATATGGTGGAATTATCTACATTGATAAAGCTGTGATATATATATTCGTAAAAATTCATGAAGTATTTATCCACAAAGAATGGTTTGAATATGAATATATTATTTGGTTGGTGGTATTAAAAAATATTAATTCTTAGTACATTACCAGACGAGGATAAAGAAAAGGTTTATGGACACTTTATATCAGAAGGACCATGCTTGTATATCCATTATAAGGATTGAAAGAGATGTAATCATTATGGGGATTCAGATATTTCATCTAGAAATAATATGAAAAAGGGGGATATCATTTTATTCACATATGTAGTTTAATAATCATTTTATGTAAGATTTTAGGAGGATTATAATGTGGATATATGGTTGGAAAAGAAGTTAATAATTTTTCCAAATTTCAACCTTGACCGAGATGGAATTATCATATATAGAAACTAGGTATGTGTCTTATAAATGTTATAGAGAAACTATTTTCAATAATTTTATACTGATTTTTATTTTTTTAATCACACAACTATGTTTTTTTTATAATTTCCACATTTTATGAGTTTTAGTTTTATTTTGAGCATAAACATCAAAATGGACTATTTTAGAATTTAACAGTTTTGAATTAATTTTGTATTTTGGCCCTTACATTTTTTATATTGTTCCAAATCGTAAAATTTTTTACTTGTAGGTTTTTATGAATCCTTGGATTCATTTTATCCTTATGGACAAATAGTATAATAAACCATATGGAAGATCAATATAAGCTTACAATTTTGTCCTTGAAATCTATTTCTAGAATTTTCCATTTTTTGTGCTTGACCCATAACTCATGAATGGTAGGCCCACACACAATCCAATTATGTGAATGGAAGCACAAATAATTTCAGAAAAACTGATATGAAGTCTCCCACATGTGAAGATGTTGTTTTCATGGTCATTACGACATTCTAATAAGGTGAATGTAAATTTGTAGAGTCTATCTAGATAGAATACATTCTCGGAGTAAAATGGCCAAAGTACCACCAAAACAAGTACAAATATTAGGAAAAATTAATGGTAGAATGAAAAATAAAATTTTAATAACATTCATGATGGAATAAATGTGTGATGTTATCATTTATTAGGTCTATATAGTTTCACCAATCAATGAAAAATTCTACATATAAAAGGAGGGGAGATCCTCCATCTCAAGGCATCTCATCTCATCTCACCTCATTCATTCCCATTCCGTTAGGGGAAAAAAGAGATTAAAATTTTAAGATGTATAATATTTATTTATTTTCATTTTCATATATTTTTAATTCCTCTCCCTTCCACATTTATCTCTATTAGCCTTCTTATAGAGGGTTAAAAATTTTGAGTGATTGGGGAAGGGGGAGTTTCCCTTTTTTAATGTCAAAGTCATGATATTTAATATTAAAATAAAATTTTCTATTTAATGTTATCTATTTTTAGTGGTGGTCAATTCACTTAATGTTATTTTTTTGGGTTTTGATTTTATTATTTTTTATATATTTGATGTAAGAACATTAAACACCCTTTACCTAATGCAATTTTTCTCGATCGTGCAAATTTTGTTAAGTGGTGAGTGTCTATAGATCATTGGCACATGTGTGAAATAAGTTATTTCTTCTAGATTTAAAATCATAAAAAATTATCTATCGGGAATTTCCTTAATTTTTGGGATTTATTTATGAACATTCATACACAATAGAGTAATATTAATTGCTTCCTTCAACCAAGGGTCAATGATAAATCAATAGAAGATACATTCACTTATCATTCCATAGGATGAGAGGGGATATAGTTTTTATAACCGAGATGATAATACAATATGAGATCATTCGCTAACCATGTTACTCTCTCTATCACATTTTTTTGAACCATATTTTTTATTGCCTTATTTTTTTAATAAAAGTCATGCAATTTCAAAAATATCATCTAATACATTATCTAATAAAAGTTACAAACTATTTTGTGTGAACTCCTCTTTAGGTTACATCCTAGTTCAACCACTTTACATCATTTTAAGTTAGGAAATATTTTTTTTCACACCACATGAAGGACATGCATCACAGTTGGTGCCATTTTCGGGGAGGTAGTGCCACAATCTAATGGTAAATATTTGAATCTTTTCAAATAAAAAAAATTAATTTCCATGTTTTTTTCAAATGATTATTTCATTAATTCATTGAAAACATACCCACAATTGTGAAAACAAATTTATAACTCACATAGGTCTACATAGTATCGTGTTTCATTCTTATATAAGTAGATTAGGGGAGGTTGAATCCAAAACATCATGGAATACGAATTCAAGTATCTCATTAAAACCCTTAAATGGAACCTCGAATACCCCATATTGGAGGGTTTAGATAGAGAATTAATTGATCTTCTGTAGTACTTTCTGTAATTTCATCAATAAACGGTTGAGGTTCAAAATGGGATTTCATAATTGAAACACCAATAAAGAGAATTTCATAAGGACCTTAAAGCCCATTTTTTATGAATTAGTAAAATAGAGAAACACCTAAATAGAATAATATAGTTGATATTGGAATGTGTACATGCATCCCAAGATCAAAAACATGGGACATAAGAAGAACTATAACTATAATAATAGGTGGAAGATGAAGAACCACATATATTTCATGTTGAAGAATCCATATAGGCCTTGATGAGATTAAAGTAATATCTATTGATCCCATCTCAATCAATGTTGAGGGATATTGATAAAGTATATTTTCCTACTGAAATACATATGGGAGATCAAAAAAATCAGGATAACATCACCTACTTGTTAAAACTATTCCACATAATGTAGAAGGTCTAACACCATTAAATTAGGAAACCACCTAAGTTGTGGAATTTGAAGAGAATATGTAAGAGTTTTAATACCCACCTCTATTAATTGAAATTAAACTACAATTGGAACCTAAGCCCATAGAAGTAATTCATATCAAAGAAACTCAAAGAGATAATCTCTTCCTGAACTCATTTTCATTTTATTTTGTTGAAACTGAATTGGGTATTACCTCCCCTTTTTTTAATTTTTCGTATTTTTCCACCACTGGTATTTCCAAGGAGGAAGATGATGAAAAAGAATATTTGTATGAAGTGAAAAATCTAGATCTCCCTAAACATGGGGAAAATTTTTTCGAGGGTGTTCAAGAGGATATGAAATTGTATTTTCATTGGTAAAACTTGAATTTATTTGCATATAATGAAAAGAAATAATTTTATATTGACACATCATGATTTAATTTTTTTAGAATATAACTACACTTTTACTTTCCATATGATTTTCCCATGATATAGCATACCTTCAGCAACCACTAGAGAATGCAGAAGATGTTGTTCAATCAAAAACCTAGAAGAAGTAGACTCATAAATTGTCCTAACCCTGCCATGAATGTTTAATCTAATTACAATGTATGTCAACTTAGTATACTATATACATGGATTCTTATACAAGAAGGATAATGTGAATTATGGAAAGAAGAATTTTTTTTGTTTATGATCATTACACTTCACCCACCATCGGATAGGGTATAACAGATTAGAACTCCCAATCTAAAGGTTGTCAAAACCCTGGGCCCACATGTGGGATTAAACCATTATATATCCATCTTTTATCAATTTTTTTTTCTTCTAATAAATTTATTATTATTTGGATTCTAAATTTGGTTATAGGTTTTTAGTGTTCAAACATAGGATCTTAACTCAACGTTACACTTCCAATATGTCAGGTTGTACTTATCTACTATACTTGTTTTTTATGAATCGATAAAATATATACTTACATGTTAATATATATTTTAATTCATTGAGGACACTTCATAATATATATTTGGGGGAGGGAAACATTGTAGTTTTAGAAATTCATTTTTGGTTGTTTCTCTTTTCTCATTTTAAAATGTACTCTTTTCAACTTTTTGTGGGTTTAATTTTTAGTTTTTGTGTGTTTTTGTTAATTTTTACGTGAAATGATTATAATTGACATTACTGGAACCCATGTCTATGAGTGAAAAAAATTATTCCATGAAACTGAGCTTTAATGAATGCTAAAAATGACTTTTTTCAAGTTGAAATATTTGGTAATTTCATGAAAAGAACACTAATTTTCTGCGTCCCATTCCACATTTCACTGTTTTTATAATTCACTTTATTATGATGTTTCTAAACCATTTTTTCATATTCTTTAGATTCAAATCATTTCTTGAGAGAACCAGACCATGCATTCTTTAAATATAATTTGATTTATTCTTATCAAAATTTGAGGTTTTAAGGTACTAATGTTTCAAATGATTGAGATATTTATTTGGTTTTAACACACATTTTCAAAATAACCCTTTTTATTATGGCCTAAATTGTACATTAATCCTTATATCCCTTAGAAGAGATGAACATCCAGTCAGGTTATCCACAATGAATGCCAATTTTCCCTATCCAACCAAATATTGAAGTAAACATTCTTGATCTAGTAGAACAAAAGTGCGGGGGAATATTTCTTATGGTGTGCTAACTCATTTTGTGATATATTGGGTAGAAAAATAAATTTTTAAGAGCTATTGTAACTACTAAATAATTCATTTTGTTAAAAGATATTCCTGTCTGTAGCTTTCATGATGAGAGATTTTGTTCCTTTCTGGAGCTTCCAATGTAGAAAGTTGTGCATATCTGGTGCTCCCATGAAAAATTATGTTTGAAAAGATTGAAATTTTTCGTGGTGAAATGAAAAATTTAGTGAACTTTCCTTATTTTTTCATGATGATGGATCTTATTTTATACTAAACAGAGTGAGGAGGATACCATACTTCAGTAAAAATATGAATAAAGTTATTTTTGTTCAAAATTAGACAAGCCATCCTCATTCGGCCACATAATTTTTATCATCTTAATCCTAAATACCACAATCCACAAAACAACCCTGAAAATGAATCAAAATAAAAACTTTCCCATGAATCACATTTGGAGGAGATATAGGAATTTATCATGCCTATGGTTACCCTTTCATGTGTTTGGATGAGAAGTGCTTTACTGAAAATTATCATTAGTGAGATGAGAGAAAATATATGGGAGGAAGGTGTCTTTTGTGCATGAGATGATAAATGATGATGAAAAATAGTAAATGATATAAATTGTGAACTTGAAATCATGTTTTTTTTATGATCCATGATATCGTATTATTCTTGGTGTGGATTTATAAGATCGGATGGGTATGTGTTTTATATTTTATTTGATTTATTATTGATTCTTACTTATCCAAGAGTCCAAGTGCTATGTTTTTTGGAATTGATAAAGTAAATATTTTGAATAATTATTTATTTAATTTTATTGTTCTAAATCTCAAAAATGTATTATTTTATGTGAATTTTTACATTTTATGATTTTTAGTTGTTTTTTTAGATGAAACATCAAAATGGGGTATTTTGGATTTTTAACAGTTTTGAATTATTTATGTATGTAGGCCGTTATATTTTTTATACTGTTAAAAATCATGAAATTCATTCATTATTAGTGTTTAAACTTCATGGTATTTGTTTAATCTTTCGGGGTTGAATGCTTAATTGACCATATGGAAGATCCAAGTAAGGATGCAATTTGGACCTTGAAATCTATTTCCAGAACTGTCTGTTTTTGGTTCCAGGGCCATATCTTGTTAATGGTAGGCCAAAACACTCTTATATTTTTTGGGTGGACATGAAAGACATTTTGGAACAACATTATGAATTTTATCATTCCCAAATATGTCGTTTTCATGGTCATTAATGAATTCTAATATGGTGGATTGAAATTTGGAGATTCTGACTGGACACAATAAATTCTTAGAGTAAAATGATGTAACTCCAAAGAAACATGTTCAAATACACAGTTATGTTTAGTGTTGATTGAAAATGAACATTTGAATAACTTTCATGAATTACTAAATTCATTATTCTGTTATTTATTGTGGAAACAACACGTCACCATTTGAAGGAAAATTCTGCCTATCAATGGATGAGAACTCCTCCTTATCAAGGCATCTCATCTCATCTCATCTCATTCCTTCCCATTCCATCCAGTGCACATGGAAGATAAATTTATCTGATTTCAAATTTTTATTTATTTTCTTTTACATAGATTTTTAATTTTTTCCCCATAACCATTCATCATGATTACACTTCTCATAGAGGGGTAAATATTTTGAGTGATCGAAGAAGGGGGAGTTTCCCTTTTGTCATGTCGGAGTCTTGAGATTTAATATTAAAATGCGATTTTATATTGGGTGATATTTATTTTCAGTTGTGTTCAATAATATTACTGTAGTTTTATTTTGGGTTTTTATTTCATTAATTGTATATATCTTTGGTAGAATAACATTAAACTCCCTCTACCTACTGAAATTTGTCTTGATCGATCAAACTGTGTTAGGTGGTGAGTGTATAGCGATCGTTGGCACTTGTATAAAATAAGTGAATTGTTTCTAGATATCTAAGGGTCCAAAATTCCTGATCGGGAAATTCCATAATTTCTGGGGATTTATTTATGAACTTTCATACACATAGTAGTAATTTTCATTTCCTCCATCAACCAAGGGTTAATGACAACTTGATAGAAGAGTCATTCATTTCTCATTCTGTAGGATGAGGGAGAAACTTGTTTTTACAAGCATGATGACAAAGAAAAAGGTGATATTTCCCTAACCCCATTACACTCTTCTTTTATTTTTTTCAAACAATATTTTTTATTTCCTTCTTATTTAAAAAATACTCAAACAATTTCAAAAAAAATCTCTAATTCATTATCTAATAAAAGTTCCAAACTGTTTTGTGTGCACGCCTATTCAAGAGATAAACTAGGTCAGCCACATTACTGAATTTAATCATAGGAAATTTTGTTTTTCATCGCCCCATGATATGGATTCATCAAAATGTTATAATTTAATATGGAGTAGTTGGATGATGAACTTTGCATATTATTATTCATTCATCCTAGAAGCATGAATATGTATAAACATCTAAAAATGGATTTTTTGTGGGAGAACATGAAAAGAAATATTATGGTGTAAGAATGATGATGACTCATATAGTAGTAATTTATTGATGAATGATTTAAATTTAAGGGAATATTACATGAATTACTTATACAAGAATGGAAATGGGAAAATACACTATTGAATGTATTATAGGGCTCCATAAGACATCTAAAGGGAAAATGACATTTGAGAAGTAGTCTATCACTATAAAATATAAAAACTTGTTTTTTTAGGAAAAATATTTATTTATTTACTATAATGATAATGTATACAGTTTAGAACTGGTATTTTTTCATGTATTAATACATTCGGTTGATTTTAAACAAGTTTTGAGGATTACCTACAAGTTATGTAGAATCATTACCAAGATTTTAAACCCAAATTGAACATTATCAAAACCTATAATTCATTAAAATATTTTTCATGTGAGAATAACAATAAAAATATAGAATATATTTATAACATTCTCTATGGATTTAAAAGGTTGTTGGGATCAACCCATTCTTCTTGTTGAAATTTAATACAATAATTTCTTTTACTCTAGTATCTACATGACTCCTTATGAATACCCAAATTAGAAAATGAGTTTAAATCCATCATAATAGAATGATATTGGAAGTTAAAATATATTTATTTCTAATAATGATATGTAAATGTCTTAGAAATATAAATCAATTCTATGGTATTTTAGGGTAGCTCATATTCAACATAATTGTAATGGTGGTAATTGTCAACTAGATCTATTTTTTGTCTATGGTGATTATCTATTAATTTGAATTCATCCTTGTAAAATGGTTATGATATTTGGGGTGAATTGATAGCTAATAACTAGATACATCATTACCTTGAAGATCCATGCTTATATATGAGCCTTATCTTTTTTACTTGGTTCATTTGATGAACATATCCCAAGTTCCTGACATGTTCATGTATCACATTTGAGGAAATACATACATGATACAACAAATTTACTACACTCAATGGTGGTACTACTAGATCATAATATTTTATATAACAAAAAACTAGTAGAAATTATAGTTCTAACATTGAAAATATAACAGAACAAGGACACTGACATGGTAAATGTTTTTCAAAGAACCCATAAATTTATGAAATTTACATTGGAACCATAAGATGTGATATTTAATAAGTGTCTTCATTTGTCTATATCAGAGTAACAAAATATTGAAGGTAAATTTACTATATGGTATATACTGTAAAACTTTAATATTTGAAAATAAAAAATTATCTTTAATAAAATATATTTGTTTGATATATTTCTTTATACGTAACATTGATCTTAGATGTACCATGTTATAGTATTAAAATATTCTTATAAGATTCCAATGTTATCTTATAGACATAAAATTCATGAGTATGAATATGAATAAATAAATTTCAATATAAATGTATATTATTTTTCATTAAATAATATTTATTGATTAATTCGTATGAAATAAGTAATCAAATTTTAATGATAAGAGTAAAATTAAATATGGATAAATGGTTTATGAATATTATTTTCTAAAAATTATATAATTTTTCTAAATAAAATTATTTTATTAATACTTATAAATGATTACATATATTGATAATTTTTTAAAAAATTTATACTAATTTATATAATTTTTTTAAATTGGTTTAAAATGAATGTAAAAGCATTTGAAGATAAAAAGATATTCTTTTTCAAAAAACAATCATTTTAATTTGCTATGTATATTATATTTATAAAGTGATAATCAATTATAGTTATTTATTTTTATAAAATTTATAGATAATATATAAAATAAAATTTATTATCATTCATCTAATAATTTGTATCATGAAAATAATAAGACTATAAAAGTGTCGTAAAAATACATTATCTCTAAAAATTAATTTAATACTTTTTAGGATCATATATTAGAATAAATTTCTGGAACATCTAATAATTGAATCTTGAAAAATGGATTAAATTTTAAAAATAATCATAATTAAACTAATGTAATATTTTCAACTAATTTTTTTAACAATGAATTGTTACTATTGTTAAAATATTGTTAACTTTTCAATGGTTAAAGTGTTTTAAATAGGGGTTAACCTAAGAGATAAATTTTATTATAATAGAATACACACGTTTTAATATAAATATATTAATTTATTTTATATTTAATCATTTTTAATTAAAAATTATTTTAACCTGGATCAACATTACTTGAGAGAATATATATATTATAAAAAATTGTTTCAATTATTTAATTGTTTCCACCAACCTCACATATAAAATGGAACCTCATATTCTCACATATTGACCTCACATGAGTGATATAGTTCTATTAATAAATTCCCATATAATTTCCCAAACATCCTCCACATAACCTTATATATCTTGGATACACCATAATACCATCTCAAGATGGTGTAAGGTGCTCGGCAAAGGAAAATAATAGAAGAATATGTAATTTTATTTACCGAACTATTTTGAGTTTCATTATTCCATATCCTCTTAAAAATAATCTACAATCATATTGAAATGATTTAATTGTTATATTTAATATAATTAAAAGTTTTATGTTAATTTGGAATCTAATTCATATCACCTTTATACATAATAGAAAATAAAAAACACTGCTCATAAAAATGTATGGAATATCATCTTCAGGAAGCAATATATTTTTACATTTATCATCCTCTTATATTTATGGTTCTTGATATATTTTTAATTGATATATTTTATTTTTTTAAATTAATTATGGTTCTATTAATGTATCATATTATTTAAATTCTTACATTCATATTTTTTCAAAAACAGTAACATTTCTCATGGATACATGTGGAATACCACCTCCATGAAGCAATGTTACTCTATTTTAAATTTCTCTTAACATGGTTAGTAATAAGGATATATTTTAATAATATATATGATATTTATTATATTATTATGACTCTCTAAATATATATTTTTATTTGCCTTTACTTTTTTCCATTCATGGGAAAATGAAATCCTCACTTTGGGGTATGTACGGACTACTATCTCTGAGATGTGATGAAATTAACTAGTCATCAGATCTTTATAAAAAAGGTTATAAAATATTATATTGTTAATTAATAATATAATTATGAAATGATTAATGATATATATGTTATCAAAACATGGAAACTATCAATTTACCAAAACTATCCAACTCTAATATGCATCAGAAGCATGACAGTTATTACCAAAATATTGACTATAATGAAGTAGTTTTTATAAATGGGAAACATGAAATTATAATAGATTGTTATATTTTAAGATAAATATCAATATAGTTCAGGGAAGATTTATTATAGATATAAATTTTATATAAATGAATATAATATCATGTATGAATAGATACAAGACATTAGGTATGATATTTGTGTTTCAATCAAATTTTTAATTGAGACTGTTTATGAATCAATATATTATTATGGAATTATGTGATATTGATATCATAAATCCAACTTCATTTCCCCCGATATATTAATTTATTGGGTTTTTAATTATTAATACATGTTCCCCTCTATTGTAATAAAAAATATAAAAAATTAATTTTTATTACAAAATACCTTATTTCTTATTTTTGGTTGGGAACCATTATCTACAATATAGATGTTCTTAAAATTATTTTATGGAATCATTTACCAATGAATTAATTTTTAAAAAAATTCAAATTCACTTTATTTTACATTATTTATAGATAAATAAAATTAATATTTTTAATAGATTTCTATATGACCCACTATGGACTTTGTAAATAAGTGAAAAAATAATATTATCATATAATGTATATGGAATGAATGAATTTGACACCAACAATGTAATTATTTAATCATGATTCATACATTACATGTGACAATGTTTTTATAAATTAATTCATATTAATATTTTTATCGGAATTTATGTTCTTAAAAGTTACCAATAGAAAAGCGATGTGTCTCATGACATAAAAAGAGTATTTTCAATAATTTTGTGAAATATATTTTTTATCTCAGTGAAAAATCTGTTATAATTTTAATACATCCTCAGTTTTATGAAATTATTGTTCCACCTAATTACATTATATGGATGGTGTATTTTGTTGACATTTTTATGGTGTTTATATGAAACCCATTTCATTCTCACAAATTAATTGTGTTTTTAAGGAATAATGAATACACTTTTTTTCTTATAGAAAGTAAAATAATTATATATTATATTTTAATAGGAGGGTTAATTATATCCCTATAATTAATTGGGTATCATTTTATTTCCTAGATCTCTAACAATAATAGACTGGTGAGCCCAAGCCTTATCTGGTATATGAGTGTTAATTCCAAGCCCAAGAATTTATATGGGTGGTTAGCCAAATCCTTCACATTGATGAATATCATGGTGGGATGTCCCAAAATATGATTTATATTTTTTCATCATTATTATTACATATTCTTATTCTTATATTATGATATCATCATTTATTACTATCTTTTTCGTAAAAAATCTTATGAATTATGTCTTATGTTAGGAAAATCATATTCCCAAAACTAATTATTTGAGATTCATATCTACTAGTTGGAAAATTATATACCATAAATATTTTATAGTACACTTATAAACATTTAATGTTCACATCTTATGTCTAAATTGGTGTCTTTGATTATTACCCTTATAAATAATTTTATATCACAAATTATTATGTTTTTGTTTCCATGGGTTATTATGAAGGGTATTGAGTAAGAAGAGTCTAGAAGTATACTATATGAGACGAAATATTGTGGTCTATGTTAATGTTTTTATGAAATAAATTTATTATTTATCAATTAACCAATGATAATAAATCATTACAGCATTGCGGAATTTATTATTATGGTATTTATTGAATATTCATAAAAATCGAAGTAATTTTATTATATTTATTTCTTGACTTGCCTTATCTATCTTAAAGGACATGATAATAATTGGGAATCTACAGATGAATTAGGAATTTATAAAAAAAATTAATCTAGAAATACAAATCAAATCTATTGACGATAGAGTTGGATTTATCAAGGGATATATATATATATATATATCAATATATTACTTTTAATTTGTACTATTAAAAAGAGGGGGAGGTCCCTAAATGTGAATAGTTTTCAACGACAACACAGAATTACTCCTCTAAAAGGATACCAATGTGTAGTGCATTACAATAATTTCCCAATATAGAAACACCTATATAGTGTGTTTAGGCTTTATTATATTGATGCCTCATTCTTTTATATGTTCCAATTTTATCTAGGATTCCTAGTGGAAGCGCTTCCCAATATGGGAATCTCAATGAAAATATTCTATCATCCGTTAATGATATTAAATCCCCACTTTCTGAAAATCAATCTATAATATAATATACATTATAATTGATGATAAAACCTTATTAATCAACATTATTTTACCATAACAATATTATATTTGTATTATTAGTAATTATAAACTAACCGAAAAACTTCATATTAACTTTTTTTATTAGATTTAGTAGTAGTTTTTACAGCACAATTGAATGTTCTATCATTGTGTATCTAATAATGATTTTACATTATCCATGGTGGTTTATTTTATTGATTTAAATTTAATAATTAGATGTTTTTTATCTAAATTAATTTTGGTTTTTGATGTGAAATATTTTCGTAGGTCTATCTAATTAGGGGTGGTTTTTCTATAAAATAAATATCTAGTAATGATTTTTCATATTTTATGAATATTTCATTGAAGAATTTTTTTTTCATTTAAAACAAAACTATATATGGAAATAAACCATATCTTGAGTTTCTTTTAAAATTCATTAATTAATTCATGGTGATTAAAATCACTACTAATTTGTTAGTGATTGTTAAAACCACAACTAGTTATGAAATTTGAGAAAGAGGATAATTAAATAATACTTATTCCAATTAAAAAAATACTATAATAAAAACAATAAAATTTAATAGTTTATAAAATTTAATTACAAATTAGAAAAAAAATTACATTAAAAATAATAAAAAACATTAAAATGCATTAATGTCTTAAAAATATAAAATTAAACACAAATCACGACTACTCTACTAAGATACATCCCCATCACCTCCATTAATCAGTCATTATTCATTCTATAAACACCTTGACCACATCTTACCTATGGTACCTAAATTTGAATTAGTTAATGACATATCAGTAATGATCATATTCAATATATAAAATATAATGTGTAATTTAGATGATAAATTATTTTATGTATATTCTATTTAATTTATAGTAAAATAGCAAATAATTTTGTTCGGATAGACATGTATTATTTTAAAAATATTTTTGTGCCTAAAAACATTGACTCTTGATTTGGAAGGAGATATTTAGAAAACATTATATTCAAATAATTTAAAGAAATATCATTGAAACAATAAAAAAAATTTATCATTGAGATAGATTTTATCTTATGTAAATAAAATTATTATCCAAACAAATTATCATTTTAGTGTCCATATATTTATAAAAGATATGGTTTATCAAATATATATGTACCATAGTGTAATTAGTAACCCAAAATTTGATTATTATGAATTATTAATGTAATGAAAAATTAAAAAAAAATATTTTTTTAAATTTCGTACACCTTTCAACATGAAATAAATATTCTGATCTCACGTGTGTCTCTGAAAACTATATTGTTACTCTTTAGAGGAAAAAATATTCTACTATTCATAATATGATATTTATTTATTAATAACTCCTTTTAGAATATTTAATAGTAAATATATTAATGTAAACAACCATTTGGTTTCATCTAAAATAATAGTGAACTCTTTCATTGTCAAATACCCATTCTAATAAATCCACCCCTATAATGATCATCTAATGGTAACTCATTTATCAGATCAACATAAATTTCATTCTATAAGATAATATTAATATTTTGATAGTTTAACGTGTATGATTAATGGAAAATTATTATTTTATTTTTTTATTCAATCCCAAAAAATATTTTGGAAAATATTTTGTGGTTTTTTCAATTATAAATAAATATATATCATCAATAATTATCTCTACAAATTCATCAAAATCTATCATTAAATTGATTGATTTAGATAAAATATCTATAATAATTAGACCATTCATAATTAAACTATAATTATACTAACCATATAATAATTATATAACTCTCTACAGAAAGATAAAATTAAACCTTTAACTAGAATAATTCATATTATTATTGTATCTCAAAAACCATTACATTATAATTAGGTATCTTGTTTTCATCTAAAGGATTATGAAATCCAATGATATTTCAAAATATCCAATCATTATAGGTCGTGATGGTAATTTACACCCCTCCTCATTCCCCTCTCTTAATGGGGTAAAAATTTTAATTGAATAATGTCGAGTCAATAATGTTTTCCTTATGACTTTTCCATTTCTTCTAGTTTTGAAAATCACAAAAACCTTATCTTTAAGAAAATTTCATTTTACCCTTGTTTCACTTCCATAAGGAAAATTTCCTTCCCAAAGGAAATTTACCCCTACCTTCTTTTCATTGATCATATCAATATTTTTACCTATGTATAAAAATTGGAATCATATCTAAAAACTCAGAATCATATAATACTTAGACATGAAGAATTCTGTTTTAGGATCAGAATTCTGGATACAAACTCTAATGAAGTTCACCTCTGAATTCTGGATACAAACCCTAATGAAGTTCAACTCAGAATTCTGGATATGAACTCTAATGAAGTTCAACTCCTAATTCTGGATACGAACTCTCATTAATATACACTCCGAATTCTGATTATGAACTTCTCTATGTTCTGACTTTGCGTTCTCTGAATTCAGACTCCGAACACTGATGAGTTCTAATTCTGAATTCTCATAAACATAGACTCCGAACATTGTAAATCTTGTTTCTGAATTCAAGTGAAATCAGACTCTAAATTTCCTTGAAATTCCGACTCTGGATTTCCACAGAATTCATGTTCTGAATTCCTACAAAATAGAATCAGAATATTCATAAGTTTATAGACTCTAAATTTATTTTTTAATTCCATTTTTAACTTAATCCTTTTCCATTCCGAACATTTATTTTCTACTACATTATGAATATTAGTTTATTTATGCTTACAGTTGTTCTATTAAAAAATGATGTCTTGCTTTTAGTTATTAACTAACCATTGTTTGAGTGACACGTGTATAGGTACCTCCGAAATTCAAGGAAGAATATGAACATTATAAGAGGGAGACAACTGTTGAAGCTTCACCTATAAATAAGAGCTCATTTGAACATGCTCCGAACTTTTGAAATTTTGGGGATCTTTTGGAATTTTGGTGCAGAGAACTTCCAGAAGTGATTTATAGAGAGAGAGGAACTTATCAACTCCCATGCTTCGTGCGGAAAGTTTGAACAGCTTGTTCCAACTTTGCCTTGTGTATATTTTCTTCATGCGACTATGATTGTTGCTGTATACAATCAAGGGCTTTCGAGGATAGGAAGATAGAGGTTCCAACACATTGAAGTTGAGGGCTTCCTTTCTGAGGAGGACAGAGGTGCCGACTACCTAATAGTTGAGGGATTCCAGGGATTCCAAGTCATACTCCGATCTTCATATCGAGGGCTTAGCCTAGTGTGGGTAAGACATAATTTCATTAAAGTATAATTCAAGGGACCTTTATCCAAGGTTGTTGGATACCCTTCTATTTGGGTTAAAAGACTTATTACTTGTTACTTGTTTTTGTTACATGTTTTTCTGTTTCATTTTGTATTGATGAGGAAAGTATACTTTCTTATACTTTCTCATCCTTGTACTTTGATATATTTAGATTCTATACGCTTTAAGGTAGAATATTAATATTTGTAACTTTTGTTATGTTCCATTTTCGAAATCACTTTTCCAGAATCAAGCAAGCCATTAGTACTTATTGAGCTTTTGTGAATTATCTTGTTTAACCTTGTTAAACATAACAATCCTTAAAATTTCCTAAGGGAATTTTATAAAGGTACAATTCACCCCCCCCCCCTATTGTATATAATAATCTCATTATTATTTTGATCCTAGGTTTTATATTATAGAGTATATCATACTCAGTCTCATACCATCCTAGAAATTGGTATCAGAGGATTTGGTTCAGTATGAATTAATCTCATGATTAGATTCAGAAGGAAATTCTTGGAATTGAATATTCGGATTCATATTTCCAGATTCATACTTTTTGGAATCTATTTTTCGGACTCGCAGATCGGATTAAATTTTTCGTAGAGATATTATTTCTCTATATTTTATTTCATAGAATATTTACTATTTTTTTCAAAATTTTTCTATTAAAAAGTATTTGCGGAAAGACTTTTATTAATGATAGCAAGATTAAATGTTGGTTCCATCAATAGTCTAAATTCTACTAGACCACCAATTTTTGATGGTAATGATTATGAATATTGGAGAGATCATATGAAGACTTTCATTATCAACACTACAGTTGAAAATTTTGTTATTCTTACTGGTGGATACAAAATTCCTAATAAAGAAGTAAGTGCCATTACAAATCAAGAAAAGCATGAATTCCAACTGAATTATAAGGTACACAATAATTTTCTTTGTTCAATGACTAGGAAAATATCTATCCAAATTTCTTCTTATGAAAAAGCTAACTGTATATGAAAGAAACTTTAAGTTACACATTTTGGCACAACCAAAGTTATTGAGACCAGAATACCCATGCTTAGAGTTGAATATCATGGTTTTAGTATTCCCTTTGGTGAACCCATATACAAGGTGCAATATAGATTCATGACTATTGTGAATATCTTACAATATGTGGGAGAAAAATGTATAGATGATAAATCCCTTGTTGAAAAGATCATAGATATTATGCCCAATGAGTGGGAATCAAAGATAACTGATATCGATGAAAACAGAAAGGTTAGTCAAATTTCTCTTGATGAATTGTTTGGAACTCTTCTTCAATATGAGACTAGAATGAAGAGATATGCTGACAACATAATGAAGAAGAATGGGAATAGAAGTGTAGATTTTATTACCACTTCAAATCATATGAAAGACAACACTCCTGAGAGAGTGACCAGATATAAATCTTAGAATTTTGTTATCCAATCCGAATGTAGTGAATTTGAACCCACAGAAAATGAATTAGAAAATCTTTCTGGAAGGATGTACATGATAGCTGGAAAAAGGAAATTTAAATCCAAATACATGAAGAAGGAAAAGAAAGACAAGAAATATTTTGAAGTTACATGCTATGAATTCAAGAGAGCTAGACACATAAGACCTGATTTCCCTATGCTCAAAAGAAAAGAACGAAAGGAGAGGAAATCTGAAAGTAATAGAAAGAAATATTACAACTCCAAATCTATGAATGTGTTGAAAGCTAATGACACATGGAGTGCTAGTGGTGGAGACTCTTCAGATGAATCTTCGGATTATGAATCTTCTGGAAAGAATAATCTTGGACTTTTAGCTAAGAAACCAATTGATAATCACTGCTTGATGGCTAAGGTACACAATGATGAATCAATGACCAATGTTTCTTTGAATTCTAATGATAGTAAATACTATAACTCTTTTGATGAAGAAACCTCTTCTGATAAAGATAATAATTTACCTACCTATGAAGAAGTTTCTAGTTTTGCCAAACATCTTGAAAATGAGAATTCAAAACTCATGAAGAAGCTTGATAAGAAAAATCCTAGGAATATTATTCATACTAAAGAAATATCAAATCATTCTAAAAGATCTTGATAAGAAAAATGTTTATTTTAAAAGTATTTCAAAAAATCTTGAGGAAGTAAGTTTTTAAAAGAATAAAATTTCTAAAGAACTAGAAATTGTAATTTCTACGAAAAATTCTTTCAATACTAGCTTTAGTTGAAATGTTTTTGAAGTCAAGAACATAGTTATAAAACTCAAATCTGAAATATTCACCATGGGGAAGTGTTTGTCCAACATTACCCTAGGTAAGGAAAATTTTGATAAAATGTATTCACAAATCAAACCTTGAAGGAATACTTCTATTTTTGGTTATACTGGTTCTATACCGATTTTTAGTAACAACTTATTTGTTCCTCAAAGTGCCCCATTCTTTACTAAGTGTCAATGTTGTGGTCACTGTGAAAAGAATTTTTCACGAAACAAAACCCAATCTTTAGGATTTCATAAGGCTTATTTTTCATAGAATATGTGGGTACCCAAAATTTTTCTTTCTGAAATTTCTGGATCCAAGAAAGTATGGATTCCGAAAACCTAACTTTTTCTCATTTTCAGGAAAATAAGGAAAGTACCAACAACATTACATGGTACATGTATAGTGGATGTTCCCGGCATATGACTGGTAACAAAAACTATTTCAAAAAGATTATCAAGACAAAAGGAGGAAGAGTAACTTTCGGAGATAATTCTCAAGGAGAAATTATTGGTATAGGTAACATTGTTCTTCTTATAAAAACATTGATTCAAATTGTTTTATTTTTTAAGGGTCTTAAGCACAACCTCATAAACATAAGTCAATTATGTGATGAAGATGCCTTGTGAATTTTAGAAATGATTAGTGCTTAGTACACAATTCCAAGGAAGAGTTTATACTTTCGGCCCATAGGGAAGAGAATGTTTACACACTAAACATAGTAGTCCTTAGGAACCAAGACTTACCTTGCCTCGGTGCAATGGAAGATCATTCTAGGTTATGGAATAGAAGACAAGGACATTGTAAGCTTAAGAACTTATGTAAACATTCTAAGAAGAGACTATTTAAGGATCTACCAGAGCTTAGATTTGATTCATCAAAAGTCTGTGGCCCTTCTCAATATGGAAAGAAACACAAATCATGTTTTAAATCATTCAGTGATGTCTCAATCACTAATGAATTACAACTAGTGTTGTTTCCGACGCTTTTCGCCGGGGCGCGCGTGCATCCATCTCTGGAGGAGGACGCGCCACTTTGTTGCCCCGCATTCCCGCTTTCCAAATGCGGGCGGCATCCGCTCCTTATTCAGGGACGTCTACTCCTTGATCGAAACGGGATGATGGGATGTTAGTTCTTCCTTTCGTGGATTCCTCCTCAGAACTCATCACCTAGTCCGGGTCTCCCTCATAGATTTAATACGTAGTTTGTGAAACTCTTCTCAGTGCCATGTTTCCATGGATGCCGGTTAATTAAACTGCTTCTGTCGGGACATTCCAAAGGGTCCAGTCAGGGCAGAAACCTTCAGTCAGGGGAGTAGTCACGTTGAGGCATCAGTAGCGTGTCTGGATGCTGGGGTACCAGGAATGTCTGTCTGTTATCCTTGGTAACAAGGCTTCTCGAGGGCGTGGAGGCCCGAGGCATCCCACATCGAGCGCGGGGAATTATATGTCGTAGACACATATCTGAGGTTTTCCTCAGCTTCCCGTGCTCAACACAGGGTATCCCGCGAGTTTAACGTCTAGCAGAGACGGATCAACCCAACCAGAGCATTAGCTAGGATAGATCGGATTGAGGGATCCTCCTTGAAGGGATGTCGATATCGGGGCCAGCCCATGGATGGCTGTGAAGAAGAGCGTACCGACATGGTTTCACCGGGATAAGACGGTCCGGGCAAGAATCGGGATGGGGGATAGGTTGATGAATAGAGTGGAGGGAGAGTGAAATGGGACCATCACAAGGGCGACGGTGAAGTTAGACTTGAGCTTTGACGAGGCTTCCTACATATCCCCGTGACAGGGAATCAAAGTCCTCGTAGTTCGGGATGGTCACAACGGCTTGTCGTCGGACTGGAATTGCAGTTTAACGCCGTGCTGGACGTGGGCGAAACTCGACGTGAATGAACGACCAAGCAATGTGGCTTGAACCTGATGGAGGCTTCCTACGTACCATGCCTTGACATGGATCAAAGACCTCGTAGTTCTCTAAGATTCACCAGTGAACCGACGTGAAAGTAGACCCGTGGGTCCACTAGTGGTGGGCTTGAACCTCGTGAAGGCTTCCTACGTACCATGCCTTGACATGGATCAAAGTCCTCGTAGTTCTGATGGAATGCGCAGTTTAACGTCATGCTGGACGGGAATGAGACCCGACCTGGAAAAACAACGGGTGGGCTTGAACCTCGTGGAGGCTTCCTACGTACCATGACTTGACATGGATCAAAGACCTCGTAGTTAATAAGGGTGAGGGGTCAGGGTCGGTGCTCACTCTAAGCCCACGCGAGTCATGCTCGGTGTGAGAAACAAGAGGTTGCAAGGACCTGACGATCACGTCGCAAGGGGGTGCGTCCGTGAGAAGTGAAAAGGGGCATACGCATTGGGCAGCCCATGGTGTTGGGACTTACACCAGGATGGAGGCCCAGAGGGGGGTGCCTCGTTCCCTACCGCGCCCTCCACTGACCTTGGTAGTGGGGAAGTATGGAGATGCATGGGTGCAATCATCCGTACGAAAGGTTACGGGCTTACGCTCTGAGGCAGCCCTTCCCCTACGAACATACGCCACTCCGACAAGGAGGATCTCATTCCATGTGCGGAAGAGTTCCATTCCCGTGGAGACGAGTGGTGAAAAGAATGTTCGAGGTGGGGGGACCCTTCGTGAGGGAGACGAGGTTGGGTCACAGTTTAACGTCATGTGTTGAGGACGTGGTGCTTGGCATTTTAACGTCCTGCTGCTCGGATGAGGTGGGTTCACTCCGCACCCGTAGGACTTACATAACCGGTACCCTCTGGTCCTTGTGGAAGGGAAGGTACCAGTAAGGCCATGGTTAAGGGGGGTCGTGGAACGAACCATCGAGGGGTCCACGTTAGCGTGGCTATGCGAAGAAGTAATAGCCATTAGCGTGCCTATGCGAAGAAGCATTAGGCGAAGCAACGCTACGGGTGGTATTGTCCGCGAGACTTTGAAATCACATCGTGCAAACCTGGAGGGTCGCACGGGAAGAGGAATCGCTAAGAAGAGGAGTGTGCTTTGCGAAGTGGAGTGCCTTGGCCTTAGCATGGGGCATAGCTGTGAGTGGAAGGTGCTTCGTGAAGTGGAACAGTGTTCGCGGAGCACTGCCTCGCGAAGAAGGGGTGCCTCGCGAAGCAGGGTCCTGCGGAGTAGTGTGCTTTGCGATGTGTAGCAATCCTGCCTTAGCATCGGGATCGCAAGCATGGGTTGGGGGTTTCGCGAAGCATAAACGCTCCACGGCTGCCCGGGTTCCCTTGGGAATCCCCTTCCTTCGCGAAAGACCTTGAGCTTCACGAAGGGCATCCCTCTCGGAATAGGGGTTCAAAACGAGACAAAGCAGAGGCGTCTCGCGAAGTAGAAATACCTCACGGAGCTCATGATTCCTGGGGCAAAGAGTGCTTCGCGATTCGGGAGAGGAGAAGCCGAATGGTCGGATTGTCCGTCCTCGGGACTCAGGGGAGTCCAGTATTTATAGGGAAGGGGAGCCACGATGTAGGACTCGCGCGCCGCCTTCGGAGCTTCGTGGCGGCTCATGAACATCAAATGGATTCGCGGAGTATTGCCGCCTCTGGTGCTTCGTGGCAGCTCGCGAACGACAAATGGGTTCACGGAGGATTACCGCCTCTGGTGCTTCGCGGCGGCTCGCGAATGTCAAATGGGTTCATGGAGGATTACCGCCTCTGGTGCTTCGTGGAGGCTCGCGAACTTCAAATGGGTTCGTGGAGGATTACCGCCTCTGGAGCTTCGCGGCGCCACCATGGTCGGGGCGCTTCGCGGTGGGGTATCGCGGTGGAGCTTCGCGAGGCAGTGCGCCAGCCTTCTTTTTCGTTCCTTTCTTTCGGACCACATTTTTGGCGCCAACAAATGCCCCCCCCCCCCTCAGACTTGGAGCCGCGGAGGGCGAAGGGTCGAAGTCTGAGGGAAAATCGCAAAACATTTCGGTGGTTCGCGAAGCGGATTCGCGAATGGGGCCGCGGTGCTGACCGGGGCCACAGATCCAGACGCGCCGCGATGCTCCGCGCGGGTGAGGCGCACCGCGATGCTCCGGGGTCGCCACCTATAAATAGGGGGTCCGACCTCTTTTGTCTTCACGTGCCTTGTCTTTTTGCGCTCTCAACTTCACGAAGCTCCGCGTACTCCATGACAGCCCTCCGCGAATCGAGCTTCGTGATGAACTGCGGGTCTCCGACTCCGCGTCCGCGCCAAAAGAATCTCTATTTGTCGGCCTTGGCCATACTTCGCAGCTTGGTCTCGCGACTGATCTTCGCGATCCGGCTTCGCGATTCAGCTTCGCGGTCGAGCTTCGAGATCCAGCCAAGAGAACTCTTTTCTGAGTTTCAGAGTTAAAATGGCCCATCAAGAGGCTGTATTGGGGGTCCTTGCAGATGCTGCTCGTCGAGATGAGATGGCCAACCATCCAGGCTTGGGGGAGATGATCCGGAGCCACTCGGACCACACTTCTTTGACAGATCTTCTCTCGGAGGGCCATAAAGATTATCCGTAGTGCAAGAAACTGTCATTGTACGGCTTCGGGCTGAGGGATGACGTCTTCATCCCTGAGGCGATTAGGGATGAACCAGCTTGCTGGTTCAGGAGCACACCGTGCCAGCACCAATGGTTCAGGGCGGCCGATGGTCACGCGCGGGAGGACTTCACACCCGTCACCGCTGATTGTCTCTACAACCATGTGAACGATATTGATGGGAGGCCATTACAACCGGAGACGTCCCCTCCTCTCTACCGTACCATGCTGAAGGCGGCCTTGCAGGATTCGAAGAAGGGATGGTCCGATGAGTGGGACCTGCACCTGGGTGGCAACTTTACTAACGACTGGGCCTGGGCCTACTGGGTAGGCACCTCATGCGAGGAGTTTGGGGCCGAGCTGAGGAGATTGGGGTTGTATGAAGCGGCATGGGCCTCCCAATTCCACATTTACCAACCGAAGCAGCTAATGCCAGAGTTGCTGAGTAGATGGTCATCTAGGACCAACACTTTTCCCCTACATCACGGGGAGGTGGGCATCAGCCTGTGGGATTTCCATCAGATTTCTGGGGTCCCAATCTTGGGGGCCATGTATGACGAGTTCCTCCCCGTTGCCAGCGCGTGGGGGGATGCGGAGCAAATGCCGTGACTGGTGTCGGCGTTGATGGAACTTATCCCCGGAGAGGACAAGGAGGCAGTGAGGGATGTCCATTTTAGGAGATGGTTCAAATGCTTCCTGAATTTCCCAGAGAATCGAGAGTTCCCTCCGAGGCCTCGAACTTGTCCGAGGGCGGCCTAACGGGGAAAGGGGCACTCGTATTGGCGGGTCTTGGAGGACAGCCAATGGAAGAATTGGGGTTTCAGTGTCAGCACTGAACAACAGCCGATAGTCAGGCTGGCGGCGTTCATCGCGGCTCTCATCTGTGGTTGGATCCTACCGGTGAGAGATACAAGCATGGGGGTATGGCCCAGCTCGTTTATCATGGCGTCGATGTTGGCCATGGGGCAGCGGATCAACCTGGGGATCCCGATGCTCACCAAACTGTACAGAATGTTGCGGCATATTAGGGAGGGCAAGAAGCCGCCAAGGATATGCGGGCCCTTCCACCTCCAGTATGGGTGGATCGCAGCGCATATGAGGGGGATTTACAAATATCCAAACCCCATTTTGCCGCTAGGATCGAACTTTCGCCCCTCCATCCTGAACGCGGTTGGGAGCTTCCCGTTCAAACTGGCCGTTCTGATGGTGCTGAATAGGGTGTGGAGGGCGGACGAGTTCAACTTCCATCCCATCCCATTGCCGATGGGGATGCTTACTGATGATGTACGGGGAACGGAAGAACATCGGGCTTACCTCCTGGACTTCCGAGGTGGAGTTTTGGTGGCACGAATAGATCGTCAGCCACTCTGTGAACCGTACGCTCCGTATCGGTTTGCGAGGCAGTTCCGGTGCCTCCAGCGGCTGACCCCGCAGGTCTACTGGGAGGTGCGTCACGAGGAGCACCCATGTGTGATGAGGCAGCTGTGGCTCATGTTCACACGTGAAGATGGAAAGATGCGGATTGCATTGCCTCCATCCACCGCCGCCTTCGGATTAGTGAAGGAGTACGCCATCAGTTGGGAGGCCGCTTATCCGGCGGAGATGCTGAAGCAGCCAATGATCCGGGTTGGTGACGGTGGGCCTCCTCTATCTCGAGGTCGAGGACGGAGGGCATCTAGGGCCGCTCGCGGCAGCGGGGCTCCCATGGCGGCGAGACCCACACCGGCTGAGGGTATGGCGGCAGTGGTGGATCAGGTGATTCCTGGAGAGAAGGGTCATCCGGAGGGGCGGCCGCCGAGGGGATTCCGTTGGATATCCACTCAGGCTCCGGGGAAGCGCCTGCGTCACATTGACATGGCAGAGGATGCCATCTTCCCGGAGGCTTGGGACATTTGGGATGTCAACCGGCAATTCCTCATCCCATCCGAGATATGGCCCCACCAGAATCGCCTCGAGATGGAATTACCGGGTATAGGCCCAGTTCGGGCTGGATTCATGGCAACCCCGGCAGAGGAAGAACAATACCTGGAAGAGCTGGAGGATTACGTCCACTCCAGTGGTGTCGCTCGCCCAATGACAGACCGGGTGAGGGTACTGTTGAATCAGACGGTCCCCCCACAGTTATCGGCTGCCGATCTGAGGGAGAGCTTCCCCTTACCGTAGGAATCAGAGGACTCCTCTCGGGAGGATGAGGCTGGAGGAGGGAGCCCGCTGGAGGAAGGCGAGGTCGGAGATCGAGGCTCAGAATCTGACGAGTTCACGGAGGCTCTCGATGTAGCATTCCGAACATCTCTCCTTACGATCTGTTCTTGGGTCCCTATGGACTTCTCACAAATGTTTGAGCCATGCAGGAGGAACTTGTTCGTAGGCCTCGTTCTCACTCCTTGGCGGGTGATGATGCGGGACCTTCAGAACCCGCGCCTATGGCTGCGTCCAGTTCCGCGTCTGGTGGGACCAGGGCATCCGAGGTGGTCCTCCGGAATCTCCAGACCTTCCAACAGTATACGGGGGGCCTCGTCTCGGAGTCCCGTCAGTACCGGCTCAGGTGCAGCGCTCGGAGGTTGATATCTGTAAGTCTCCTCCACCAGTCTCCTCGTTGCCACATGTAGACCATGCCAACTAACGATCATGTCCCTCTTTGTCATACAGTTCTTCGACTGGGGTGGGCGGCTGCGGCAAGACTGGTCGGGATGTCTGGTGGCGTCCCTCCTAGGGGAATGCCGGTGATGGTGGCGAAAGTCCTGCCATCTCCTCAAGCCACGACGCACATCATTACTGGCGGGACCACCCGTAGGGCCGTACCTGAAATCATTAAGGTGGACTCCGAGGAAGAGGATCAACTAGTCGGTCCCAGTTCTGTAGCGCCTGCTATGGCGCCAGGTGTCGCACTGGATTCAACACCGGATGTTGATCCTGCCGAGGATTTCCTGCAGGCGTATCTCGCGTATGAGCCTGCCAATCGCGCAGACTGGGATGAAACGGCCTCCGACGAGGAAGACAACAGCATAGTCTGCCACCGGTCGTGGAAGATGATCGCGCGCTTTATCAAGGACACTACCCAAGCACAATGGCTGGCCGAAATTGATAGGCTTCGCTCGCGGTTGCGCAAACTGTGCACTGGGGGAGTGGATTCCCAACGTCCTCATGCACTCATCCGAGATCTTATGGCTGAGAAGATCCAGGATCAATATCGTGGGCTCAGCGTGGGCTGGCAGCGGAGGAAAGCGACCAGCATTAAGAAGCTCCAGGAGGCTGAATGAGAGGTTCAACAGATGCAGACCCGGGCATACGAGCTTTCATCCTCTCTTGATGTGAAATCTGAGCAGGTCTCACGGTTGAAGGCCCAGCAGGCAGAGGCAAAAGAGCACATGAGGCAGACCTCTGAAAAGATGGCTGTCGTTCAAGCTGATGTAGAGAGGGCCAAATCCAGAACTGATGAACTGCACCCCGCCGCTGCTGAGGAGGAGCGAGAGCTGATTCAGCGTCAGCAAGCCTTGGATGCTGCAAGTCAATGGGTGGCGGAGCTGCAATGCTCTTTTGATGGGGTCAACCCATCCATGGGGGAAGTCAACCCCCGTGTATTGTAACAAAACCAAAACCCTTTTATTGGTACTTTCGTGCTTCCAAATTTTACCTTTGTTTTGAATGCCATAGCACGCACGATTTCCACTCTTGAATTGCCGTGTTACATCCCTACAATGTTTACGGGACGTTTGACGAAAATTCCCCAAGCCAGTCCAGATTCCCAAAATATGGGGAAGGCTTGATCGGAGGAGGAACTTCCAGGATAGCCGAATTACCGTTTCTTCAATGTGCTCTTTTGCACGAACGGGGCAACACCAGGGGCGTTGAAATCGGTCCAAACAAATTAAAATAGGAAGTGTGAATCACGATACCCTAGATTCGGAATACTGTGGGGATGGCGTGACAATAAAGGACAATCGCTAGCCATGGAGGAGAAACGGTGCCCTTACTGCATTAGCCTGAAATGGGGACAACAAATGAGCATCGACCGCTGACCATATTCGAAATGCGGGATTTTATCAATTTGTTTTCGATCAATCCTTCGGGACGTTGGCCCGTAACAGTAGGAGTGACCTTGGGCGTAGTATCTAGGCCGTTATTGGGGGTCCCTCCAAACATGACCAGTCTTCCGGAACGTTGGCCCAGGACGGTAGGTGAGCCGATGCGGCATGAGACCAGGCCATTAGGGGGTTCCTTTAGACACGAAAGAGGACAAGGGTCCAAATAAGGGGCACGCAAAGCGTGGAATATGGAGTGATGGTTTGTCCGAACAGAATCCAACACTTAGGTAGTTACACCACCGTGGTGGGAGTACATCCGATTGGTGTATTGGTTTGATCATGGATCATTCCTTCTTTGGGGCAGGGCATCTCTGGCAAGGGGATTTGTCACATCCCAGTGGGATCTTGGGGCATCCTGAACTTTTTCAGGGCAGAACTGCAGTTTATTGTCATGCGTTGAGGACACATAGACTCCTGTAGTATAACGTCATACGATAGGACGCGAAATAAAAGGGAAGCGTGTGGCGCGGTAGATATAAAGCCGACGTGAATGTGTACTTGGAGTCCAAATCACACCACATACCCCCAGAGGAAACTCTTCAGGTCGAGGGACCAAGAGTGAGGATTGGGCTGGGCCCGAAGCAAAGTGTCCGGGCATTCCTATGTACCCCATGAGGATGGGAATCAATCCATACATAGTTCTAAAAGTGCATTTTAACGTCATGCAGGACGATGAGAAGCCCGACCGTGTTGGTACACATCCTGCCAAAACTACTAAGCCCACGTGAGTCGTGCTCGGTGTGGGAAACAAGCAGTAGTGGTGGGAATTTCCCGACACCGAGAGGGGCTAGTTAGGGAAAAGGGACGCTCGGTGAATCTCGGCCAAGTGACACTAACACGATCTTGTGGCGCACATAGATGCGCGAAGAGAAAGAGCTGAGTATGATGGAATTCCACTCGAACATGGGGAAGTGGAAATGTGTGAATCATGGTGCTCGAGATTCAGATCACAATGATGGCGGCATGAAGACTGAGGGTAACTGCTGACCGTATTCACAACGTAGTATCCTGTCACATCAGCTTAGAATGGGGACAGACAAATGAGCATCGACCACTGACCATATTCGCAATGCGGGATTTTATCGACTTGTTGTCCAATATCCGTGGGGACGTTGGCCCGAAATGATTGAAGGGACCTTAGGTCTAGCATTAATGGAGATCCCTTAAGATTAGTATCCACGTCGTCCGAGGGTCCTTTTGGATGTGGAAGAGGATGAGGATCCAAATAGCGGGCTCACGAAGCTTGGTCATGGGACGAGGGGAATGACCCTGTGAAAATCCCACACTTCGGGCTCTTTGTCAAAACACATCTGAATATGGCAACGAAACGTATTAGAGAGAGGGAGCAGATTCCATTCCCTTGGGGAGATCTTAGTTTAGGGTCGTAGAATTCGGACCATGGGTGAGAGGAAACATAAGAGGCACATGGTGGAATAACTCAAACACCTGGAGTGAATGGGAATATGAGGTGTGTACGGCGCGGTGAACAACCCAAAGTGAATGAGGGAACAACACCATATCACACCACGCAACCTCCTTGGGAGAGGTTTTTGGTCAAGGGACCGAAAGCAAAAATTAGGCTGGGCCCGCGGGGAAGTGCCCCGGCGCTCTTACGTATCTCATAAGGATGAGAATCAAGCCATACGTTGTTCTGGAAATGACATTTTAGGATACCAGTGCCAGGGGAAAAGGGGAGTTCGGGCGTGGCCCTTGCACTAAAAGAAGCGGAATTTTATGTATCTTGTTTTTTCATTAAGGTGAATGGTTTTTTTTTGTGAAGCGACAGGCCTAGAATAGTATGTCGTGATGTCGCCCAAAGAATCAAGCCGTGATGGGCGTTGACAAATGGCATGGCACGTGACCAATACCCAACGTGATGTCCTCTACAACGAGGTCACCACAATGCGGTGCCGTTTTTCGTCGTGCGGCCAGGACGATAATGTCATAGTTTAGGGTCGTATGATAGGACCAAGTATGCATTTTATCATCATGCAGTGCAGACGTAGCAGAGACGATGCTAGGCGGGAAATGTGCGCAGTGTTATAAAACACAATTTAAAGAGACATGACCACACATCAAATTTCACACCATCCGGAGAGGGAAACCTTAGGTCGAGGGGCCTATACAGAGGTGAAACAAGGAGAGAGACTGGCTTCCTGAATGGGTTGTACCCAGAGACAGGGCGTATGGGCGGTCCTACGTATCCAATGAGGATGGGAATCAAGTTGAACATAGTCCCAAATGGATCTTAGTTTATGGGCTTAGAGCTCGGACCATGGGAGCCCCAAAGGACGCCAGAATGCAGCTTTGTCCCCCTAGCATGCAAAGGTGCACTGAGGGATAGCGCCAAAAGTGTCGAGATTCCACCTGGACATGATGGGGTGGAAAATGATGTGAATCATGCAACCAACATTCAAGGACTAAAGGGGCTAGCGTGACGATAGAGGATTACTGCTGACCATGTTCGCAACACAGCATCCTGTCGCGTTAGCCTGAAATGAGGACTAACAAACGAGCATCGACCGCTGACCATATTCGCAACGCAGAATTTTATCAATTTGTTGTCCAAAACCCTCGGGGGCGTTGGCTCGTATCGGTAGGAGAGCCGTTGGGTGTAGTATCCAGGCCGTTCATGGGGGTCCCTCTGTGTGTGAAAGGTGATGGAAGTCCGAATGGAGGGGAACACGAAGCTTGACAAGTGGAAGGAACTTGATCAAGTTGAATCTGACACTCTTGGACCTAGACTAGAGTGCTCTTAATACATGGGTGAACCACTGAAAGGAGTCAAGGGACTCAACTTTGAGGGTGGTTGAGAGATGGCAGGTTCCCGGGGGAAGGGGGCACGGTGCCCGAAACCTTGTATCATACCTACGCATCCCCCTTCTGGAGAGGGATAGGCCAAGTGGCCTAGGTGACCGGGAAATCAAGAGATCTCCAAGAGGTGGGGCTGGACCCGAATCCTAGACATTAAGGTGGTCCTACGTATCACATGAGGATGGGAATCAAGCCACACGTATTTCTGAAAGCGCATTTTAACATCATGCATGACGATGAGTAGGAGGGCCAACCCTCAGAACGGGGTGCGCGTGGTGCAGCTATTGCAAACCTGACGTGAATGAGGACGTAATCCTACACTACGCCACGCGGCCCGGTGGTCGAGGTCCCAATGGTAGGACCCGAGAGAGGTGAACTTGCTGAACTCAAACTTGCTGAACTCAAGCTGGACCCAAAGACAAGGGGTCTTGAACGTAGTTCCAGATGAGAGTCTTAGTTTATGGTCTCAGAGCTCGGACCGTGGATGGTGACAACTCCCGAGTAAGAACAGATGTCAACCCAATCCCTAAGCCCATGTTAGATAAACTCAGTGTGGGAAACAAGGGGGGAAGATCTGTATCACAATACTTGGGGCGTCCATCAAAGGGGAGTCAGCAGAGAGTTCCGAAGGACACTTTTTATGTAGCTTGTTCCCCCAACGTGCAGACGTGCACGAGGGAAAAGTACCAAGAGTTCCGAGACTCTACTTGGACATGATGAAGTGATGAAGGGTGTGAATTGTGTACCCGACATTTGGGCTTAATGGGTTGGCGTGGTGATAGAGGAAGACTGTTAACCATGGTGGAAACACATCGTCCATATCGCGTTAGCCTGAGGTGGGAACAACAAACGAGCATCGACCGCTGACCACATTCTCATCACGGAATTTTATAGATTTGTTGACCGAAACCCTCAGGGGCGTTGGCCCGTATCAGTAGGAGAGCCCTTGGGCATTGTATCCAGGCCGTTCTTGGGGGTCCCTCTGGGTGTGAGAGATGATGAAAGCCCTGATGCAGGGATACTCAAAGCTTGGAAAGTGGGTGCAGACGTGTCCGAGTAAAGCTTGGCATTCCAAGTAATAAACCAGAGTACTCTTAAGAACATTGGTGAACCGCCGAAAAAGGGATCGACGAAATAGCTCAGTAGGGGTGGGGGACAGGGCGTGGTCATTACGAGACCGTCGTGAATGAGGACATAATCCCACACCACACCATATGATCCTCTCATGGAGGAAGGATAGGCCAAAGGGCCAAGATGGGATGAGGATTCCCGAGAGAAGGGGCTGGACCCGAATCTTGGACATTCAGGTGGTCCTACGTATCCCATTAGGATGGGAATCAAGCCGCATGTAGTTCTCTATATGTAGTTTAACGTCACACTGGACGAGAAGGGGAAGCAATATACCCCTAAACAAGGGAGGTGTGCGGTATGGCGAAGAAGCCGACGTGAATGAGGACGTAGTCCCACACCACACCGTACACTCCTATAAGAAGGGACCTGGGATGTGGCCCGGAAAGGCCAGGGGGCCTATGGTCATGCATCAGTCAGGAAGGCCTGATTGGTTTGCAGTTTAACGTCTTATATGAGGACGAGGGTCGGGGACCCAAGAAGGCCAAGGGGCCTGAGGCTGGGCCTCGTAAAGGGAGGGCGTACGTCATGGTACATGATCGCGACGTGAATGAGGACATAGTCCCACATCACACCGTACACCCCTATGAGGAATCTTGGGTCGTGGCCCGATTGCTAGCACCACATGGGGGAAGTTTTTCACCTCAGGATGGGGCAGAATGAATCACTGCACTCGATGTCTGGGACATCTCGGGGTGGACCCGAAGATCCAGGAAACTATTGACCATGTTCGAAACACAGCGTTCCTATGGTGACCCGTTGTGGGAGCAGCAAATGAATGTCGACCGCTGACCAAATTCGCAACGCAGGACTTGTATCAATTTGTTGCTTGAAAACCCTCGGGGGCGTTGGCCCGTATCGGTAAGAGAGCCCTTGGGAATTTTATCCAGACCGTTCTTGGGGGTCCCTCTGGGTGTGAAAAAATGATGGAATCCCAGTCAAGGAGTGGGTGAAGCGTAGCTGTATCCATCCACGAAAAGGGAAAACACCTCCAGGGGGAATGTGAAGCCAAGTTGAGGCTTGCTCGATGTGAGTTGGGGAAAAAGTTTGCACCCTGCCATGTCTTGACCCGAGGAGAAGATTTTGGCTTTTGGGCTGGGCCAACGGACGAAATGTCCGGGCGTTCCTACGTATCTCATGAGGATGAGAATCAAGCCCTACGTAGTTCTTGAAGGCCATGCAGTTTAGCGTCATGCGGTGAGGACGTGGGAGGATAAAATAATGGGAGTGGGCACATGGTGCGACCCTTACAATCCTTGTGCGAGCGGGGTTGCATGAGCGGGCCCAAGAAATCCTACTCCCTTCTACACAAAGATCCTCCACGGAAACTATTCCCAGGGGGAATAGCGGAAGAGAAAATCTTGGGGCTGGGCTCAAGACGAGGCGTCCGAGCGTTCCTACGTATCCCATGAAGATGGGAATCAAGCCACACGTAGTTCTAGAAATGCAGTTTAACGTCATGCAGGACGATGAGAAGCACCTCATTTGGGGATATGTACGGTACGACAAGTAATCCGACATGAATGAGGACGTAGTCCTACACCATACCGTACAATCACGCAAGAGGGTAAGTCGGGGAAAAAACCAAGGGGGGCCTGGGGCCAAACCGCGGTGAAGACGGGGGCCAGGGGCCCAAGGAGGCCAAGGGACCTAAGGCTGAGCCTCGGTCAGGAAGGCCTGACCGGCTTGCAGCTTAACGTCTTGCAGGACGAAGATGCAGTTTATGGTCGTACAAGACCTTCACGCAGTTTAGGGTCGTGCTGGACCTTCACGCAGTTTAGGGTCGTGCTGGACCATAGCGTCCAGTTTAAGGTCATGCGGGACTGTTTCACAGTTTATCGTCTTGCAGGACGAAGATGCAGTTTAAGGTCGTGCGGGACCATTTTGTAGTTTAGGGTCGTACAAGACCTTCTCGTAGTTTATGGTCGTGCCGGAACACTTTTGCCCTAGGCAAAGTATCTCTTGAGGAACTTGGCATTGGTGGGAGGGGTTATACGCTCTCCATCTGTGGTCACCAAGGAGTATGCTCCATTGGGGTAAACCTTATGGATGATATAAGGCCCTTCCCATTTGGGTTCCAACTTGGGCGGTTTCCAACCGGGAATCATTGGCGCTCGAAGGGAAAGTACCAGGTCACCCTATAGAAAAGAGCGGAGACGAACCTTCTTGTCAAAGGCTCTCACTATCTTGTCCTGATGCCTTTCCTGATTGTGCAGGGCACGAAGCAGGTTCTCGTCCAGTGCCTCTAATTCAGCTAGACGGATCTCGGCTACCTCATCTGATGTCTGGTGATCATAAACTCTAGTGCGTAGCAACAGCATCTAGATCTCAATGGGTAGGACGGCCTCAGCTCCATACACCAGGGAATATGGGGTCACCTGGGTAGAGTTGAGAGTCGTCGTCCTGTAAGCCCAGAGGACGTTGGGGAGCTTGTCCGGCCAACTTTTCTTGTTCTAACCAACCATCTACTGCAGAATGTTAGAGAGGGTCTTCTTGAACGCCTCGATCTGTCCATTCGCCTGCACGTGGTAGCGGGAGGTATGGTTCGACCGGATGTCGTACTTAGCGTACAATTTCTTCAATTCAGCTGCTCGGAAGTTGGTGCTGTTATCGGGGAGGATGGCGTGAGGTACTCCAAATCAGTGGATAATATTGGAGCTCACAAATTCAATGATGGAACGGGACTTGACCTCTTTGAGTGGAACTGCTTCTGCCCACTTGGAGAAGAAATTTGTAGCAGTCAGGATGAACCTACACTGGCGGGCTGTTGCCGGTGGATACGGTCCCACTACATCAAGTCCCCATACCGCAAACGGACAAGAGTAATTGGTGGGGTGGAGGGGCTCCGGTGGCCGATGCAAGAAGTTGTCGTGTACTTGGCATGCGTGGCATCTCTTGGCATATCCAATACAATCGTGGATCATAGAGGGCCAAAATTACCCTAACCTCTAGATTTGATGGGACAGTTTCGGCCCAGCTTGATAGGCGCCATAAGAACCGGCGTGAACCTCTTGCATGACTTGAGGTATCTCCCCTCCTTGGATGCAACGGAGGAGGACACCATCGAAACTCCGCTTATAAAGGATCTGTTCAAGACTGGGGCCGCTCCAGAGGGTAAATTGCAGTGCGCGGTGTCAGATTCGCTCGTGTTCGGCCCGGTCGTCCGGGAGCTGACCATTTTGGAGATACTCGACAAAAGGTGCTCTCCAGTCGGGGGTGGTTTCAACCACTGCGTCTGACGAACCCGACACTCCCGATATGGAGGGTCCGGCGGTGAGATGACTTACCCGCAGGCTATCACGGTCCTCTTCGGTGACGGGGGCAATGACTCTCCGGTGGGCCACGTGTATGACCAAATCATCTTGCTCGGGTTCTGCGAGCGACGCAGCTAAGCTAGTAAGGGCGTCCGCTTGGCCGTTCTGCGACCATGGGACATGGGTAACCTCTGGTCGAGAAGAGAACTGGTCCATTAAGAGGAGGGTGTACTCCAGCAACGGTGCAAGCTCTGGCTTCCTGACGACGTATTCACCATTAACCTGTTTGATTACCAGCTCGGAATCTCCCTTCACATGTAGGTGGGGAACATGGATCTCAAGGGCCAACTCGAGGCTGGTGATGAGAGCCTGGTACTCTTCCTCGTTGTTCGTACAGCCTTCTGACAACAGGAACGAGTATGGCAAGATGGCCTGCGCCGGGGTAATGAAGACAATACCCAGGCCCACTCTATTGAGCTTGGGATCGTTGAGCCTCCTACCGGTGGGGCTCCGGGAGGCATCGTCGAAATGCATTTTCCAACACGGGAAAGCATGATCGACTGAGAGGATCGTCTCATCAGGGAAATCCAGGTCCAGGGATTGATCCGCGGAGGTTGGATGGGCAGCTAAAAATTCTGCCAATGCCTGTCCCTTAATGGCCTTCTGAGGTACAAACTTGATATCAAACTGCTGGAGATTCACTGCCCACCGTGCTAGTCGTCCAGTCAGCATGGGACGGTTCAGGATGTACTTCAGTGGGTCTACCCGGGAGAACAATTGCACCTCGTGGTGCTGCAGGTAATTTTGCAACTTCTGCACGGCGAAGACGAGCACAATACATCTCTTTTCGACAGGGGAGTATCGAATCTCCGTATCGAGAAGCATGCGGCTGAGATAGTAGAGACTATTCTCAGTACCCTCGTTGTTCTTCTGGGCGAGCAGCGCACCGAGGGATCTCTCCAGGGTGGTCACGTAAAGGACCATCGGCTTTCTGGAGCCGGGTGGCATCAAGACTGGAGGATGGAGCAGATACTGCTTGATTTCCTCGAAGGCGGTCCGACACTCCTCATCCCATTCGTAGGCAGCGCCCTTCTTCATGAGCTGAGAAAAGGGCTTACACTTGCCGGCCAGATTCGCAATGAATCGGCGTATATATGCTAAGTGGACTTGAAGGCCTCGGAGCTCCCGAATGATGCTCGGGGGAGGCATTTGGCTGATGGCCTTGATCTTCTCCGGATCGATCTCGATACCTCGGTATCTGACAACAAAGCCCAGAAATTTCCCGGAGGTGACCCCGAAGGCACACTTCAGCGGGTTCATCTTCAGGTGACAGGAACGGAGGAAACCGAACACTTTATCAAGGTATTTGAGATGGTCCTAACACTGGCATGATTTGACTACGAGGTCATCCTCGTAGCATTCCACCAATGTCCCGAGAATCGGTTTGAATATGCGATTCATGGCCCTCTGATAAGTGGAACCTGCATTCTTCAAACCGAATGGCATTACCTAGTAGCAAAAGGTACCTTGGGGAGCCCTGAAGGCAGTGGACTCCTCATCTTTGGGGGCCATCAGGATCTGGTTATACCCGGAATACCCATCCATGAAAGAGAGGGCTTGGAACCCGGCCGTGGCGTCAATCAACAGCTCCGTCACCGGGAGTGGGAATTCATCCTTTGGGCAGTGGCGATTAAGATCGCGGAAGTCGATGCAGACTCTAATCTGCCCATTCTTCTTCCTTAATGGCACAATGATGGCAAGCCACTTAGGGTATTGGACCTCCTTAATGAAGTTGGCTTTGATTATCTTATCAACTTTGGCCTCAACCATGGCACCATGAGAAGGGTGCATCTTCCTGGGAGGCTGCTTAAACCCACGATGTTTCGTTGGAAGGCCCAGACGGTGGACGGCCACATGGGGATCCAGCCCTGGCATCTCATCTTAACTCTAGGCAAACACATCACGGTGCTATTTGAGGAAGTCCACGTACTGTCGCCGCTCCTCGGGGGACATGGCTGCACTGATCAATGTGGGTCTCGGATCTGCCTCGCTGCCAAGGTTCACCTGTACCAATTCATCAACTGTGGTGGAGACGCCTTCTTCAAATGCGGGGGGAGAATCCTCCAGGTCTTCCTCCCCAGCTATGGGGGGACTTCCCGCGATGGAAGAAACTTCTGGGCTATCAAGATCCATGGGGCAGCTGGTGCTGGCTCGGGCAGCAGCGGTCATCACATCAGGAGACTCACTTGCCATCGAGACCGTAGCAATGAAATCAATCGACCCTATCCCATCTGGCCTTCGGCCTAAAGGGCCACGTTTGATGATATCAATGCAGTGGTGACGTGTCGGCCTGAGTCGGTTAATTCCATCCCGGCGGAAGAGACACGTATGGCGCACCGCCGTTGTCATCATCTTGACGTCCCGGTACCGTATAGGGGTAGGAGATTCCGGGATCACCTGAGCCTGGTTGATGTAGGAGTACGAGGTGATTTTCCACCGTCGCTTGAACATGGGAACATGCCTTCCTTGCATACCCAAAACAACAAAACATTGCCCCATGTCGGGGGTCGTGGCCTCCAACCGGTGGATCGGGAGGATGTAGGTGTCATCCATGCTTGCCCAGGGGTCACTTTTGACCGGGGTGGGTTCATCCTCTCTTACCAGGATTTGCTTATCCTTACTTTTGTAATAACCTTCATCCAGATAGCAGGCCTCACAAGAAGCGAAAGGGGACGCGTCTCCTTGGAGTACGCCTACTCGACCATTGAGCGAGTACTTGAGGCACTGGTGATACGACGAAGGGACCGCTGCATGCAGATGGAGCCATGGCCTACCCATCAATGCGTTGTAGGCGGTGTCCTGAGAAACAACCATGAACTCGGTGCTGCCAATTAAGCCACTGAACTGAGTCTTTAGGCGGATCTTGCCGACTGGGGTTTGCTCTGTCCTGTCGTACCCCTGGATCCTGAGGTCAGAGGGGGTTAAATCACCTTCAGACAGACCCAGCTTTCGTAATGTCCGGGTCGGAATTAGATTGATTCCAGAACCTGTGTCAACGAGGCAGCGGCGGACTTCCACACCGTTGAAGTGGCCAGTGACATACAACGGGCGAATGTGCCCCTGCATGGGAGGGTCCTCATCTTCAGCAGAGAACGAGATAACCGCCTGACATTCGGCGTTTTCAGTCGTCTCGGTATGGAAGGCTTCTGCAGTTGCTACCTCCGTCTCGAACTGGAGGGGGATCTTTAGGGCCTCGGAAAGTGCTTCACACATTTCAGATGACAGGCGAAGGGCCTCGAGGATGGAGATCCTCGCCGGAATTCTGGCCAGGTGCTTCAAACATCGTACTTTCGTGCCAAATGCGAACATCTGTTTACAGGAGGTCGTTCGGCATTTGGAGGCACAGCGGGTCCGGCTGGCTAAACTGGAGATTGACTAGTACTGGGTACATCTTGCTGCCTACCAGTAGAAGCCTGGAGTGTTGTCGCCGGACTAGGATCGGACAGCAAAGGCTGGTCAGTAGCCGGGCAGGACTGACTGTGATACGGACGAGGTGGCTCCCCCCGATCCAGTAGCACGGACGGCGGTGGAGGTAGAGCCGAGGGTGTTGGATGGGTTTGCACGTGCTGAGATCTGTGCTGAGCATGCTGCCTGGTCTCAGTAGCATGCATGGCTTAGACACAAATGCCTACTGACGTGCCTCGATGACCGGCGCGATTGCGATTCCGCTGACGTTGATGTCGGTTGGAAACGTTGGGGAGGTCTGCCTGGCATTCTCCCTCGTCGGGGGTCATATAGGGCTTTACCAGCTCCACAGTGTTAACCGAAGAGTACCCTTGGCTATCGCTCGACGAGTCATCCACCGCTGGGCGGATTCTGGGAGGAATCCCCATTTCGGGGGGCATAAAGTCGCCGAGAGTGAGGGATGACGACGGCGCCGGCGGTGCACGTTGCTTCTTCTTGCGTCGCTGCTGCTTGCCCTTTAGGGAAGGGGACGACTGTGAAGATGATGCGGAGGCACCGGCTACTTCTTCGGAAGATTCTGACTGCTTCAGGAGCGCCCGTATGATACCATGGGCACGGACGACGGTTTTTCGGGCCATCCAATCGTCATATTTCTGGGATCCGTGGCTAGGGACCTGCTGCCACTCACCTTCGCTATCGCTGCCGATGTATGATCCTGCAAAGACACCTGCCACTTGCGCTGGTGCTGGGCCCAACTTAACTATGTTGTTGTTGACCTGGTCTAGAAGCCAGTATTTAAACACATAGCATTGCTTGAGGGTGTTCCCCAGGATCTGATGATAAGGGAAATAGTTGGGGTGATCGGTGAGATGCGCCTCCACCGACCTTTTTCACTCAGGCAGGCGCACAATCCCTTGCTCCAGAGCACTTCAGAAGTAGCCAGGGACCTGATTTTCGTTGAACGAATAGGTCTGGTATTTTCTTTCCGGATAGGGGGCCCTGGGGGCCTGGCCTTGACGAGGGGCCGGAGGGGCCTGCCGAGGAAGCGGCGCCTGATTGTCTCGCCTAGGTGGCGGTGGCGCATTGTGCGGGGGAACCTGTCGGTTCTGAGGCAGTCGCTGCTGGGCAGGAGCCTATGCTTGAGGTGGAGGACCTCAATGGGGTTGCGGGGGTAGTGCCGCCGGCAGCAACTCCAGCTGCCTCGGGGCTTCTATTTGAGCCACCGCGGTGGGTTCAGCCCTAGCGGACCTCCTGGCTGGGATCCTAGGGGGCAACAAATGTGCCTGACTAGCCTGTTGCAGCGCTTCCTCGAGGCGTTGGGCCTTATCTGAGAAATATCTGAACCCTCCAGGGTATTTATGAGTAATTAGGGAGGGAACCAGCTCTGTCTTGATGTTCCCGACACACATCGTCAGTAATTGCTCCTGATTCAGTGGAATATCAAGGGAATACGTAAGTCATTTCCACCGGGCGATGACATCTGCAACCCACTCATCAGGCCTCTGTTTTCACTTGAAGAGGTCTGCAATGCTGGTCTTTCGCGTGGTGGAGCTGAAATGGTATAAGAACTACCGGCGAAGATCCTCCCAACCGGTCACCGATCCGATAGGGAGCTGGTTGTACCAGACGAATGACGGACCTTCCAATGTCTGCACAAAACATCGGAGTTTGGCAACTTCTTGCTGAGCCGGGGTCCCCAGCATGGGGCCACACCTGGAAGAGAAAGGAGCCAAGTGCTGGGGCGGGTCCCCTGCCCCATTAAAAGGCGAGAAAGTGGGGTTCCCAAAACCTGGAGGTGCGGGCATATCATCCACCCACGTGGGATAAGGCCCGCCATCCGGTGGGACCGCCACCTGCCGCGTTTCCAATGCCTCGAGGCGGGATGTGAGTGTCGCAATAAGGTCCTCCGGGTGGGGGTCCCTGTCTTGACATGGATCCCTAACCACAAGTCCATTGCCAGGTTCTTCAACACGGTAGACGGCTTCGACCGCTCGTGGGTCAACTGGCTGGACGACCTGCGGGGCGACTGGGGGAACCCGGATTGGATTCTTCAGATTGCCCCGTCGCTCGGGGGGGTTTGGTGAGACGTATCGCGCCCTCTTGTCGTATGTTCCAGCTTCCGCCCTATCTGCGACAGTAGCATGATCAGGGTTGCCCGAAGGCATCTCACCGGGGGGAAATTGTTCCTGCCCCTACTGCCCCGGCATGGGATTACCATAGTTGGGTCGCTGCTCTGCGGCGCGCTCAGCCAAGAGTTCGTCAACCAGCCTCTTCTGCTCAGCAAGCTGCTGGCGTAACACGGCCTTCTCAGGATCCTCTTCCATCTTCTGCGCAGAGGTAGTCAGGTTAGAGTGCATGACATATCCGACATGCTCCTTACCCTTACCGGTGTTTCTACCGAGTACCAGCGATTCGGTGGGTACGGGGAGGCCTATCAGGTTTCTCTGCTGACGGGTAACTCTCCCTGATGGGTCGAGCAGCGGCGGTACGCCCTCGGGTGGTAAGTCTCCATCAAGGAATTCAAGCTCATCTTCCTTATCCACAACATCGGCGATGTGGACCGCGACCCCTCTTGAGGGCATGTCCTCGATGTCACATAGCGAATCAGGCTGCCGTCGGATAGGGTCGAAGAGGAGAGCGGCGTAGTGTCACCAACCACGGACTTGCACATGGGGGGTGGCTTCCCTGACGATTCTACGGAGTGCTTTAAGACTTTGAACGCATTTTCGTTGAAGGACGCTCCGGTGGCCTGGCAACTCAGGGTGCTAGGAGACAATGAGTGCAGCTGCATCAATCAGGCGGCACTGCTCGCCGATTTCTTCGAAGTGCTCTCGACTTCTGGGGTACACCACCCGTTCATTACGGAGGCGGAAGTGTGTCGCCCATAGGGTTCGACAAAAACACCCCACTTCTTCAGGGGTAAGAGACTCTGGTACGCAAAAATTCAGTAGTGTCGTCGGCCAGAACTTCTCCGGGAAGTAATCTGCAGCAAGAATACTCCAGAAGATCCTAGGCTCGGACTCAGGGTCTGGCCCTGTGTTGCCCCACTCGTCGACCGGGGGCGGCTGAGGAACTAGTAGCGGTACCGAGGCAGACCTCTTGGATAATAAGCTCGACGGTGGAGAATACTGCAAACGAGCTGACTGGCCGCCGAATTCCGGGCCATCCTCCGAAGAGTGAGGTGACCTGGTCACGATGTCACGATACGACGGGCTGATAACCACAGCTTCCGGAACAGGAGCCGCGGCTACCAGCGACAGGTCGTGTCGTCTCTCTACCGTCGTTGGCCCCCAAAATAACTCTACGTGATCTCTGGTAGAGGTAGAGGGCTCTTCTGGTGACAGAGGCGGTGATTGCGTGGTCGAGACCTGTGGAATTCCCAGGATTTCTTCCTCCTGGATGTACCTGCGGAGAGAGATGGGAATCCGGTGGACCTCAAATTCTGGGAGAATGAGGCTAACGCGTCTGGTTCTTGCCCCAGTCCTTGATACGGAGGAGCGGGGAGAAGTATCCATCACTGAATTTCATTCCGCTTCTGAGTCGGAGAAGCGGGAATGTTTGATCTCCACTCGGGCCTTCCTAGGATTCTTCTTGTGGCGGCGACGACCTGCTCTTCTGCCCCATGGCGGCCCTTCGGGACAGGGTTGATCCTCATTAGGCAGCCTCGGGGCGGCGCTGGCGCCGTGGCGGAGAGGGCCCCCACTCGAGATAGCCGGGGTGCGAGGGGCACCAGGGCAAATATCGAAGGGTACATGGGGAGGACCTCCTTGAACAGTATCCATGTGGGCGGGTCCTCTGTTGGAATTGGCAGGAGCATGGGGAGGACCTCCATGGTCACTGCGGGTGGAGCGTGGCTGACCATCACTCCTCGAGTTGCTGGGTCGAGGGGGACCTTCGCCGGTTACAGAGAGGACATAGTGAGGGACCCCACGTTGGAGAGGGACCGGATGGACGGTGCCTTCAGGTTGGCGGCCAGGGGAAGGAGGATGGACTCCATACCCTGTATAGTGGGTGCGAGAAATGTTTCCGCGCTGAGCGTCCCTGCTGCGGGGTAGGTCTTCCTGTGGGATGGGGGTAGCACGAGGCATGCCTCCATGATGATCCTCAGAGTGGGGAAGGCCCACGCTCTGTGGAGTAGTGGTACGGGGAGGACCTCCGTACGGGGTGACATTACCGCGGGTTAGCTCGCGGTGATCACCACTTGGGCCTGCAACCCGGAGAGTCGACCCAGCCTACCCGTGGGGCTGTTGGGGTCTCGATCCGGGTTGGGTGAAGGAGTGCCCCTATTGAGTGTATGCAGGGGCCTCACGATGCACGTCGGCAGTGGCTCGGGCCACTGTAGCCGTCGACGTTGATGCACCAAGGCGAGTGTCCTCAGCCCGTGCCCGGCGCTGACGTCGGGTCAGGCGAGCTGGTGCAGGTGGTGCAGGGACGTAGTCTGCCTGCTCTTCCTGTGGGGTCGGACGGCGGCGCTGACACAGCTAGGCGGGAGCTCCCGCCTGGGGCCCTCAGGTTGGGGCCCTGAGCGGACTGAGCCGGACAGCGCCCGCCTCTTCAGCGTAAGGCGAGGAGTCGTCAAGAAGTTCCGGAGACAAGCACCCGAAACGGTTGAATGTTGGGGTGGGGAGCAGAGGCTCCCTGCGCGGCCTGTTAGGGCGGCGTTGACGGCGGGGCCTGGAGGCCTCCAGGTCCAGGCGGGCCATATCCAGGGTTGGGATGACCCCTTCTTCCTCATACCTGCGCACGAGGTTATTGATCACCCTTCGCTGGATGACCTCTGATAGGGAGAGGGGGCGTGGGCGCCCCGTATTCCGCGATGTGGCGGTCGTCGTGGCGGTAGCGGTTCTATGTGGGGTGGTCGCGGTGGTGTTTCCCCTACCCCTGCGTGGGCGAGGAGCGGATGGTGACCGCATCTCTGTAACAGCAACCTGGTTCCTGGCAAACGAAGGGATCAACTCATCAGTACTGAGAGGAAAAATGATTGACAGCCAGTGCCCCAGCGTCCTTCCATTCTCCACGTCTGCAAGAAGGATCCACGCCAACACGCTGCAGAGCGGAGTGCCCAACGTTCTACTGCCCCGACTTCCAGTGAGTTTCACGACAGGCCCGCTATTTGCTTGGCGGGACCAGGCACTAGATATCTGGATCTGGTGACACGTCAATATACTGGTGTCTCGAATGCTACTAATCTCCACATTGAGGAGAAGAATTTCACGTCAGGTTCACCATTTCTGTTTCCGACCCATTCCGCCAGGGCGCGCGCTCATCCGTCTCTGGAGGAGGACGTGCCGCTTTGTTGCCCCGCATTCCTGCTTTCCAAAGGCGGGCGGCATCCGCTCCTTATTCAGGGACGTCTGCTCCTTGATGGAAACGGTATGATGGGATGTCGGTTCTTCCTTCCGTGGATTCCTCCTCGGTACTCATCAGCTAGTCCAGGTCTCCCTCATAGATTTAATACATAGTTCGTGAAACTCTTCCCAGTGCCATGTTTCCATGGACGCCGATTAATTACATTGCTTCTGTCGGGTCATTCCAAAGGGTCCAGTCAGGGCAGTAGTCACGTTGAGGCATCAGTAGCATGTCTGGATGCTGGGGTACCTGGCATGTCTGTCTGTTATCCTTGGTAACAAGGCTTCTTGAGAGCGTGGAGGCCCGAGGCATACCACATTGAGCGCGGGGTATTATATGTCGTAGACACATATATGAGGTTTTCCTCAGCTTCTCGTGCTCAACAGGGGGTATGCCGCGAGTTTAACGTCTAGCGAAGACTGATCAACCCAACCAGAGCATTAGCTAGGATAGATTGGATTGAGGGATCCTCATT